>CM061546.1:230320906-231632335 GCA_030864215.1 Capsicum pubescens
TTCTACTATGCCAAAGTCGACTGTAGAAATAGAATAGTCTAATTCCAGTTTTTGAATGAACCTGTCCTAGAATGGAGGGGTAGTAATTCAGATTTCATAGGTCAGCTTAGTTCCTACCTTCGGGCAAGGAAAATGATATCTAGAGGATGTGTCTATCATCTTGTTCATGTTAAAGACTCTATCTCCAAAAATCCTAGTCTTGCATCAGTCCCAGACGTGAATGAATATTTAGATGTCTTTCCTAAAGATCTTCCTGGAATTCCTCCCAAAAGGGAAATGGACTTCGATATTAATCTTCTTTCATATACTCAGCCTATATCAACTCCACCATATAAAATGTCACCAGCCAAACTCAAATAATTGAAAGAGCAGTTGAAGGGTATCTTGGATACGGGATACATCAGACCCAGCGTATTCCCATGGGGTGCACCAGTCTTATTCGTGTGCAAGAAAGATAGTTCTCTCAGAATGTGTATTAATTACCGTCAGCTCAATAAAGTCACTATCAATAACAAGTATCTTCTTCCCAAAATTGATGATTTATTTGATCAACTTCAAGGTGCCATCTATTTCTCTAAGATAAACCTCAGATCTGACTATCACTATCTCAGAGTCAGAGAATGTGACATTCTGAAGACAGCCTTTCATACTCGGTATGGTCACTTCGAATTTCTAGTCATGTCTTTTGGTCTTACCAATGCCCCAGCCGCTTTTATGGACTTGATAAACCGGGTGTTCAAGCAGTTCTTGGACATGTTCGTCAGTCTTTATAGATGATATTCTAGTCTATTTCTACAGTGAGCATGATCATGCAGACCACCTCAGCATCGTACTTTATACTTTCAGAGATCATCAGTTATTCACCAAATTCAGTAAGTGTGAGTTTTAGCTAAGGTCAGTAGCATTCTTTGGTTATATTATTTCTGGTGATGGCATTAGAGTAGATCCTTAAAAGACCAAAGTGGTAAGAAACTGGCCCAGACTTGTCTCTCCATTAGACATCAGGTGTTTCTTGGGTTTGGATGGCTATTAAAGATGGTTTGTTGAGGGATTTTCTTCTATTGCGTTCCCTATGGCCAGACTGACTCAGAAAAAAGTCAAGTTTCAGTGGTCAGATTCTTGCGAGAAGAGTTTTTAGGAGTTGAAGACTCGACTCACCTCAGCTCCAGTCTTAGCTCTTCCAGATAGTTCAGATGGGTTTGTAGTGTATTGTGATGCATCCAGAATAGGTTTGGGTTATGTCCTCATGCAGCATGGTAAGGTCATAGCCTACGCCTCCAGACAACTTAAACCCCATGAAAAGAATTATCCTACTCATGATCTTGAGTTAGCAGTCATAGTGTTTCCCTTGAAGATTTGGAGGCATTATCTATACAGAGTTCATGTAGACGTATTCACAGATTATAAGAGCCTTTAGTTTGTCTTTTCTCAGAAAGATCTCAATCTTCGTCAGAGAAGGTGGTTAGAGATCTTGAAAGATTATGACATGAGCATCCTTTATCATCCGGTCAAGGCCAACATAGTGGTCGACGCTCTCAGTTGATTATTTTTGGGTAGTATTTCTCATGTTAAGGATAGTAGGAAGAAGTTAGCTCAGGAGGTCCATCATCTTACCAGACTAGGAGTTCGCTAGTCGATACAGAGGAGGGTGACATATGAGTTCAGAGTAGTTCAAAATCATCTCTAGTTTTCAAGGTGAAATAAAAATAAGATAGATATCCTAGTCTAGTCAAGCTGAATGAATTAGTCAAGGATCAGTGATGTTGGGCGTATTTATACGTCTAAGTACCATAACTTACCCATGTTTTAGCTAAGTTTTGAGGATAAAATACATAATTCCTGCACTTTTAGTCTACTTTCAATTAAGTGAGCTGACCTATGTGATTAGCATACTTTTTAGGTACTAATGCGGAAGATTTCAGCACTTTGGGGACCTGTGGACAACAAAGGAAAACTTCACATAAAAGGGAAGGTAGCTTTTGGACTAAATGTGATGCATGGGAACTTTTTCCCGGGCAAACTCAATATTTTTAAATAGTTAAGGATGCAGTAGCAACTTAGTAGAGAAGGTTGTTATTAAAAACCTTATTGCTGAATTTTCAGCCATAATTTACATTATTCAGAATTCAGATTCTATAATATTGGAAAGCAAAAAATGGCTTAGCTTGAGCAACGGAGAGAGAGAAACACATTCCTCTCTTATTGTCGCTAGTCATCTCCATCGCCGAGATTGTTCTAAGTTTTGGTATGATGATTATGTCTATTTTGATTTTCGTTGTATTCATGAGTAGCTAAACTTATCTGTTAGGGTTATGGAAACCTTGTAGTATACTCTCTATTGCTATGGGTTTGTGAATTTATGATGTGTAATGCACTTATATCATTACTCTCTTCATTATAATTGAATTCTCGTGGTTTCAAACATAGGGAATACGCCATTATAGCAATAACTTGTTCGATAGAAAATTTATTGTTTGGAAAAGAGAGTGTGACAAGAAATTAGGGTTTCCAACCTCTAGTTTACACGTTAATGCCCTAGCAGGATTAACTACTTGGAGAGTTCGTATAATTTGTTGTACACTTTAGGTTCGAGAGAACTAAGGTGAATAAATCCTTGATAGTTGAAAAACACTTGGATTTAGAATTAGAATACATCTCTCTATAAGTGCATGCATGTATAAAATTCGTATTACCCATAGTTAATATAGAAGTAGAAGCTACAAGGTGGACATAACCCTAACTTGTTATTCTCTGTGATCAAATATTATTACTTATATCTTCTCATTCGTTACACTAATAGTATTATTGTGCACTTAAACCAAAACCCCCTTATCTTGGAATCTTCGACCAACAGTCTAATAATAATCGCAATACTTAGTGACCATAGTATTCCCTGTGGGATTCGACACCCAACATAGTTGGGTTCTATATTTGACAGCGACCGCTTACACTTTCTAACGAGAGTTGTAATTTGGGCTTATCAAATTTTGGCTCCGTTGCCAGGGAATATGGTTGACAACTAAGTTTGTGATAGTTAATAGACCCTTTGGTCAAAGATTCTCAAATTTTACTTTTTGTTTGTTGTTTTTGTTCTGTTCAGGTTTAGTGGAGTGCATGCCAAATACACGAAGTTCTGGTCAGCCCTTATTACCTATAAATCCTGAACCACATCTTATTGGCAGAATGGATGCACAACGAAACCTTGAAAGGATGACTACTTAACAGGAGCAGGCTAGATTAGCTGCATTGGCAGCTGCGCAAGTATATCAACAGAATGCTGATAACCCAGGTCGGGCAACAAATCTTGATGATGAGGACCTGGGTGATGATGAGTTATTAAATCCAAGGCGTGCAGATGATGTGGCTGCACCTGTGAACAGGAATGTCAATAGAGATCGTCAAGGTAGAATGAGACCTGAACGCCGAGCTATGCATGTTCCTTTTGATGATGATGATGATGATTTGGATGAGGCTGGTGCCACAGGGGCTATTATTCTTCCGCCCTTGACACCCGGAGCCAAGTTCAATATCACTAGCACCATGATCCAGCTATTGCAACTCAAGGGGTTATTTGGTGGACTTGCAGGCGACGATCCGAATATGCATCTGATTAATTTTATCTCAACATGCAAGTCGTTTGACAATCCAGGAGTTGGACAGAATGCGATCCGGCTGCGCTTATTTCCATTGTCTCTATCTGGAGAGGCAACTCTATAGTTAAACGGGCTAACTCCTGACTCTATTACCAATTGGAGACAACTGAAAGATGATTTCCTAGAAAGATTCTTTCTGCCATCTAAGAGAGCACAATTAAGAGATGGGATAAGCAATTTTCGACAGCTTCCAACTGAAGCTCTCCACGAAACATGGGAGAGGTTTAAGAAGAAACTTATGCGGTGCCCAAATCATCAGATGACAAATATCCACTTGATGGAAATATTATATAGGGATTTGAACTCAGTGACTAAGCCAGTGGTTGATAATGCTGCGGGTGGGTCATTCATGGACCTTACTTTTATTGAGGCATGTGATATGCTCGATCGTATGACAAAGCAGAGTAGAGCTTGGCATACTAGGGATTCTGAGGTAGCAAGCTCTACTGTATCTATTGGCATGATGGCAGAACAGAGGCGAAGAGAAGAGGAACGTGACCAGGATATGGCTCACATTAAAATGCAGATGGGCCTTCTTACCAAGCATTTATTATCAGGGAAGACAGAAAAGGTCAAAGCTATTGTATCACAGAGAAGAGATGACTCTGATTCTGAGGAGGAAGTTAATTACTTGAATAATCAGGGGGGTTTCCGAGGCAATGTCCAAGGAAACCAAGGTCGGAACTATTATGAAAAATCCATATACAAGGACCGAGACCAAGGGAGTTGGAGGAATAAGACTGACAGGAGTGGTTTGTATGTTCTTCCTGGAAATCGTGAAGCTGCTGCATTTGGCTCTGGGAAGATGTCCATGGAGGACATGATGGCGAAGCTGTTGAAAGGAAAGGAGGCAACCAACACGGGAGTAACTGAGGTAAAAAATGATTTGTCCTCAATAAATCAATTGGTTGACTCACATTCCACTGCAATAAAACAGCTGGAACAATAAATGAGTCAACTATCAGTGGCATTCAATCAAAGAAAAGCTGGCACGTTACCTAGTGACACTGTGAAAAATCCAAGGAATGATGGATCATGTTTGGCTATTACTACCAGGAGTGGTAAGGTGTTGGAAAATCCATCCAAAGGCAAGCCGGTGGTTGATAATATAGAAGAGAATGTTATTGAAGCAGATTGTGATGATCCTGTAGAAGCTGAAAATTAGAATGAGAACGTTCATGATACTACACCTAGATGTCAGCAGTCTGAAAAAGGCAGATCCGGGTGCTTTCACTATTCCTTGCACGGTTGGATCTTTAGATTTTGCTAAGGCATTGTGCGATTTGGGGGCTAGCATTAATTTGATGCCACTAGCCATTTATAGACAGTTGGGGTTGGGCGATCCTACACCAACCAACATGCGGCTTATAATGGCAGATAGGTCGGTAAAATGACCTGTTGGTATCTTATATGATGTACTAGTGAAGGTTTCTACCTTTATTTTTCCTGCAGAATTTGTTATTTTGGATTGCGAGGTGGATTCTAAAGTTCCCATAATCTTGGGTCGTCCTTTCCTCACAACAGGAAGTGTGCTTATTGATTTACGAGCAAATGAGCTTTTATTTCGGATGAATGACGAAGTGGTACGTTTTGATGTATGTAAATCAATGAAGTAGCCTAAAGATATGAATGTGTTCTCTGTAGCTGATGTTTATTATGAGGATGAGAAGGAATTATCTTTAGAGACGTAGCTTACTATTGAACCATTGGCTGCTGTGCTTTTGAACTTTGAGCGTGAGGATGTTGAAGAATACGAAGAAACGATCTGTGCTCTGACAGGAATGGGGTCATATGCATATGCCCCTAAGAAGCTGGACCTTGACCTTAAGAATCGACCTTCACCACTAGCGAAGCATCCATTGAAGAGCCACCAGTGCTAGAGTTGAAAGAGCTACCCAGTCATCTAAAGTATGCGTTCTTGGGAAATAGAAATACACTGCCGGTTATAATTGCTGCTGATTTAGGTGAACAACAAGTAGCGGCTCTCATCTCTGTTTTAAAGAGGTACAAGAGAGCCATTGGTTGGACTATTACTGATATAATGGGTATCCCTCCTGGGATATGTATGCACAAGATTCAGCTCGAGGAAGATTGCATGCCCACTATTGAGAATCAACATCTTCTGAATCCACCTATGCAAGAGGTAGTGGAGAAAGAAATCATAAAGTGGTTAGATGCAGGGGTGGTGTATCTAATCTCAGATAGTAAATGGGTGAGTCCGGTACAATGTGTGCCCAAGAAAGGGGGCATGACAGTAATCGCAAATGAAAAGAATGAGCTAATACCACTCAGACCTGTCACAGGGTGGAGAGTGTGCATGGATTACCGGAAGCTGAATTCGTGGACGTTAAAGGATCACTTCCCAATGCCATTCATGGATCAAATGCTTGATCGATTGGCAGGGAAGGGATGGTTCGGTTTCTTAGATGGTTATTCCGGATATAATCAGATTTGCATTGCTCCTGAAGATCAGGAGAAGACCACTTTTACATGCCCATATGGTACTTTCGCATTCAAACGAATGCCATTTGGGCTATGTAATGCACCTGCCACTTTTCAGCGGTGTATGATGTCCATTTTCTCTGATATGGTTGAAGACACCTTGGAGGTGTTTATGGATGACTTTTCGGTTGTAGGTGAGTCATTTGAATCATGATTGGCAAATCTGAGTATGGCTTTGCAGAGATGTATTGAATTCAATCTGGTGTTAAATTGGGAGAAGTGTCATTTTATGGTTAAGAAAGGCATCGTTCTTGGGTATAAAGTCTCTGAAAAGGGAATTGAGGTTGATTGAGCCAAGATTGAAGTTATCGAGAGACTACCACCTCCAATTTCTGTAAAGGGGGTTCGTAGTTTTCTCGGTCATGCAGGTTTTTATCGGAGGTTTATTAAAGACTTCTCCAAGATTTCTAGCCCATTATGCAAACTTTTGGAGAAGGAGGCAAAGTTTTACTTTGGTGAAGATTGCTTGAAGGCATTTGAATGCCTCAAAGGAAACATAGTTGAAGCTCCTATTATTGTAGCACCCGATTGGTCTCTACCTTTTGAAGTTATGTGTGATGCAAGCGGGGTAGCCTTGGGTGCTGTACTTGGTCAGAAAAGAGAAAGGCTATTTCACCCAATCTACTATGTGAGCAAGGCCTTGAATGGAGCACAGAAGAACTACACCGTCACTGAACAAGAGCTTCTAGCAGTTGTTTATGCTTTCGAAAAGTTCCATGCTTACTTGTTGGGAACCAAAGTAGTGATTCATACAGATCATGCGGCTCTAAGATATCTAATGACAAAGAAGGATGCTAAGCCAAGGCTAATTAGGTGGGTGTTACTGCTTCAAGAATTCGATTTCGAGGTAAAGGATAGAAAAGGTTGCGAAAACCAAGTAGCTGATCATCTATCTAGACTTGAGAGTGAGCACATAGTGCAAACCGACCTTGATATTGATGATGCATTCCCCGACGAATAGATTCTAGCAACTATGGTGGAAGACTTACCGTGGTATGCAGACTTTGCTAACTACGTGGTAAGTGAAGTGATTCCTGAGCATCTCTCCTTTCATCAAAAGAAAAAATTCATGCATGATATGAAACATTACTTCTGGGATGAGCCTTATCTTTTTCGACGACGTGCTGATGGTGTTATTAGGCGATGCCTCCCAGATAAGGAGGTGCCTAGCATACTGGAAGCATGTCATGCTTCCCAAGTTGGGGGTCACCATGCAGGTGATCGGATGGCCAGGAAAGTACTGTAAAGTGGCTACTATTGGCCTTCATTATTCAAGGATGCCTACGATTTTGTAAGAAGATATGATCAGTGTCAGAGGCAAGGCTCTATCTCAAAGCACCATGAGATGCCCATGTCTAAAATGCTTGAAGTAGAGTTATTCAATGTTTGGGGTATTGATTTCATGGGACCATTTGTGAGTTCATTTGGGATGAAATATATCTTAGTTGCTATGGACTATGTATCCAAATGGGTCGAAGCAGTCGCGCTAGCTGATAATGAAGGTAAGAGTGTCGTAGCGTTCTTAAAGAGAAATATCTTCTCTCATTTTGGGGTACCTCGTACCATCATAAGCGATGGAGGATCACATTTTTGCAACAAGCTGTTCAGAGTCGTATTGGTAAAGTATGGGATAAAGCAACATAAGGTAGCTACACCGTACCACCCACAAACTAGTGGGCAGGTAGAGGTTTCAAATCGGGAGATCAAGCTGATCCTTGCTAAGACTGTGAATGCCAGCAGGAAAGATTGGTCCAGAAAGTTGGACGATGCCTTATGGGCATATAGGACCGCGTTTAAAACACCAATTGGCATGTCACCATACCAACTAGTTTATGGAAAGGCTTGTCACTTGCCAATTGAGCTAGAACATAAAGCAATGTGGGCACTGAAGCAGCTTAACCTGAATTGGGATGATGCGATTAATATGAGATTGGGACAGCTGAATGAGATGGATGAATTCCGTCTACATGCATACGAAAGAGAAGATCTCTACAAGGAAAGGATGAAAAAGTACCATGATCGGAGGATTATCCAACGAAACTTTCAGAAGGGCGATTTGGTACTTCTTTTCAACTCCAGACTGAAGCTGTTTCCAGGTAAGTTGAAATCTAAATGGTCTGGTCCATTCAGAATCAACCAAGTTTACTCATCTGGAGTAGTGGAGTTAGAAAACAATGATGGTGGTGTCTTTAAGGTGAATGGCCAAAGAGTGAAGCTATATATCGGTCCAATCGATTCGATAAAATGTATAACCACCATATATCTCAAGGAAGTCTGAGTACTCGAGATAACTATGTCGTGCCGCGATAATAAATCAAGCATTGCATGGGAGGCAACCCATCATTTTAATCATTTTTGTTGTTTTTGATAAATAAAAATGCAAAAAGAATAGTCGAGCCATGACCAAAACTAAGGGGCTTGGTGGGAGGCAACCCATCCTTCTAATCATTTTTGTTGTTTTAGATTAAGTGTAGGTACAAGACGTACAAAGTAGGAGATTAGTCCAAAATTTTGATTTGAAAGTGAGCCATGCCAATGGTAGTAAGTCTAGGAATGTTGGAGCAAAGGCCATAGGATAGGCGTCGCCTATGCCAACATAGGCAATAGGCTAGGCGCCGCCTATGCCAACATAGGCAATGGGAAAGGCGCCGCCTATGCCATTGCCTATGCTCACTGCCTCACATAGGCGATGGGTAAGGCCCCGCCTATGCCAACATAGGCAATAGGCTAGGCGCCGCCTATGCCAACATAGCCAATGGGCAAGGCGCCGCCTATGCTATTGCCTATGCTCACTGCCTCACATAGGCGATGGGCAAGGCGCTGCCTCTGCCAACATAGGCAATAGGCTAGGCGCCGCCTATGCCAACATAGGCAATAGGATAGGCGCCGCCTATGCCATTGCCTATGCTCAATGCCTCACATAGGCGATGGGCAAGGCGCCGCCTATGCCAACATAGGCAATAGGCTAGGCGTCGCCTATGCCAACATAGGCAATGCTATAGGCGCCGCCTACTTATGATTAGGAAATGCTATAGGCACCGCCTACTTATGCCTTTTTGCCTACTAACCCGTTTGTAAATGGATCAAACCGACCCATGGCTCATCCTTTAAATAGACCCTCTACCTTTGAACACCACTCAATTGTTTGTTGAACCTAGGAGCCTCCCAAGCTCCCTTATCCTCTCCAAGTTTTCCTCTTTTCTCATCTAATCTTGCGAACTCACCTTCCCGATCCATCACCAAGTAAGTTACTCTTTTATATTCCTTAGTTGTTGCAGTGCTACGTTTATAATGGTTAATTAGATTTTGAAGTAGTGCTTGGTGATGAGAATATGGTTGGTTTGTTATGATGCGTCTCATTGAGTGAAAGAATTCTTGTGGGTATTCTTGACTTTACTCCGGCATGTATTGTTTGGTATTCACTGTCATAATTTTTTTTATGGAGTTGAAATTTTGAAGTTAATGTATAATTTTGAGAGTTGTAAGCTTGAATGTTCGAATGACTCGTTCATCGATGTAATGATCATGATTGACCACTAGCATAAGATGGTGTGATTGCTTCTATGCTATAGCATGATAAGATTTCTATGTGGTAGTCTTGTTCAAAGATTGCATTGCTCCAATGAAATAAAGTTGAAAATAATAGTCAAGATTACATGACCATTGTGTGCTGCTTCTCTATATCAAACTGAGAAATTGTTATGTAAAGTGAAGGGTTGAAAGTGTGACTGCGCTATTAATGTTGTTGGAACATACCACCTAAATGTATGTCGATGAAGTCTGAGTAATCGACATCACTCACCCAATTAGTTGGTGCAAACAAATTAAGTGTGGGGTGGTGCCATCATTATTTTCTTTTTCGATTATAGTAAATCTTCCGAAATGAAACTAACATGACTCTGTTGTGATCTCAGGTAACATGGCTCCGACAGGACGACAGGGAAAAGAGAAAGCATCCACCTCACAAAAAGGTCAGAAAAGGTCAAGAAAAGACCAGGCTGATTTCTTTTCTCTTCAAGTGCCTCGACGCACTTTTGGGATCAAGTGGGTTCTAGAGGAGGAAGGGAAAGAATGGTCTAGGAACAATAAAGTGAAGAAATATGTTCACGTGGATTTGATGCAGAAGAAAAGTTTAGCAAAGAGAGACCCCCGCATTTTGGCTAAAATCATGGCACTAAATCTTGACTTTATCTTTCGAGATATGGGGGAATGCAATCTTGATCTGACTCGAGAATTTTATGCCAACTGGTCCCCAAGGACTACCGGAAGTGAAGTAAAGATTCGGGGCCAAGTCTTGCAATTGAATGCTGATTTCTTCAACTCTTTCCTGGGTACTCCAAGTGTGGATCAATCACCACTCAAGGAGCTTTACCACAGACCTCCCTACAGAGCCATCAGACATACGTTGTGTGGATCAAGGTCCATGACCCGGTGGACTCGTCACAAAGATAATGGGCGTCACAATACTTACCCATATGCTTCTTTGAATAGAGAAGCTCGCATATGGTTAAGAATAGTCAATTCTTGCTTGATTCCTGGGACACAATACACTAAGATTACGCGTGATCGAGTCTGCTTGGTATATTCTCTAATGACGAATGTTCCCATCAACATTGGTGCGGTTATACGATCGTCAATGCGAAAAACAAGGCTGCACAAAAGGTCCCATTTCAGTTTCGACAATTTGTTGACTGCAATCTTAAGGAAAGATCACATTGAGGAGGAGCCAGCAGACCATAAGTTGCCACATAACCCGAAGAAGGTAGACCTTACGAAAATCAAAGAGTCAGAAACTGGTCAAGGCATCACCCTTACCACTGCTGAGAGACATGCTCGAGATGAAAGTTTTTTTCGCCATCTGTATGGCATAAATAGGTTTACCATGATGAATGGGGGTCGTGTGCCAACTGATGTAGAGCTTCGGCAGTTGGACTATGACTATCCGCTTAATGAGCATGCTCGGGCCATGTGTGGAGTGGGGGTAAATTTTGAGGAACCTCTAGATGATGATGTGCCGATAGACGATTATCATCGACTGCTAGACTCTGATGTGGAGGACAACTCTGATGATGACGACTCTGATGATGATTCTGACGCAGGGGGTATGACCCCGGATATAGAGGAGGAGTCTGACTAATCAGGTTTTGCTTATTTATTTACACTGAGGGAAGTGTGTTCCGTCTAAGTGTGGGGTACGGGTATGTGTCTGCTGTATTATGTACTTCTTGCCTACATCTTAGTTGTTTGATTTAGTCGTAGTTAGTTAGTTGTAATTAGTCAGAAAGTGCATGAAATTGTTCTGATAGACGGCATGGCATTATAACAAGAGTTTGTGCTGAATCACTACTATTGAAACATTTAGGCTCTAAGTTGTGACTCACTGTGTGATAATTGTTGTGGTTTAATTCATTTATCTGTTGGGTCAAGAATCTATGATGCTCCCAATTAAGTTGACCATGTGCCATGTGTGTGTAAGGTTAATGTATATTCTTTGTTGCGGCTGATGCTAGAACTTTCCTAGTGTGTGTATGAAGCGAAATAAAGATTGTGCCTAGTGTGTGTATGAAGCGAAATAAAGATTGTGAGTTTAGGAGATGATTTAGGCATTTCTTTGGCAGCCCTGATATTTTTTTTTATCTTATTTTGACCTACCTTTGTACATTATCTTAGATAGCCCCATTGAGCCTTTAGCTTGTTCTTTTGTTAGCCTTATATATAGCCTAATCCATTCTTTAATAGACCGTAATTTGATCCAAAAAGCTCCTAGGCGCTTTAATGTAAAATCAATGTGAGTTAGGAGTTTGAGAATAAAAGGAAAAAGGTGAAATTGATGCCCCAAAGTCTAGTTATTGGTGTGAGCAATTGATGTGGTTGGGAGTAGCTAAAATTGTTGAGAAAGTTCAAAATTTTATCCCGGACATGTTACAATGAACCTGTTTTGGCCCTGGTCCTTCTTGGTCATTGTGCACCTCAACTAAGGTAAAGTGCTTAAGTTGAGGGTGGCTAGTATAGGGGTGCGTAACGTGAAAAGGGTGCAAATAAAAAAAAGGAAATACTTGAAATGGTTGCATACTCCCACCACAGTGTTATAAATTAAGCTTAACGAGTTGGGGTGAAAAGAAAATCTGTGAAGATAGAAGAAGTGGAAATTGGTTGTTTGAGATTGATCTTAATTGCATAATGTAGTGTATTAAAGCGCTTAGGGAAGATAGTCACTATTTCTGGCAAAAATAGTTCCTACCCATCCTTTAGCCTGCATTACAACCCGTAAAAGACCTATTTGATCCTAATCTTAGCATTCTGATATTAGTGGAGTATTACACTAAGGGCAATCATATGGTCATCAGTTGTAATTTGAGAATTCTTTCTGAGAGTGAGCGCAACTTGATTCTTGTACCCATTTTGTTAGAAATTGCATGATTGTGAGGGATTATGGGTAACTCTTTTGTTGTGAGGGCACATGGTTGATGATTGTTGGGTAGTTTTATATGATTTTTTTTTCTTAACTTGTGTATACGAATTAGCCAACTTAATGAGTCTATGTTGGAGGGTGAGTTGTTTCTAGTAATGATCAAGAAATCTACTCTTTGTTAATAATTACAGTGTATGTCTTGTTGGAAATTTTGTGTTGCTCTTGTAAATTCTAGTTAGGTGTTCGCAGGGATGTAATATGTTGTTCGAGGACGAACAAAGCTTTAAGTGTGGGGTGGTGATGTTGGGCGTATTTATACATCTAAGCACCATAACTTACCCATGTTTTAGCTAAGTTTTGAGGATAAAATACATAATTCCTGCACTTTTAGTATACTTTCAATTAAGTGAGCTGACCTATGTGATTAGCATGCTGTTCAGGTACTAATGCGGAAGATTTCAGCACTTTGGGGACCTGTGGACAGCAAAGGAAAACTTCACATAAAAGGGAAGGCAGCTTTTGGACTAAATGTGATGCATGAGAACTTTTTCCCGGGCAAACTCAACATTTTTATATAGTTAAGGATGCAGTAGCAACTTAGTAGAGAAGGTTGTTATTAAAAACCTTATTGCTGAATTTTCAGCCATAATTTACATTATTCAGAATTCAGATTCTGTAATATTGGAAAGCAGAAAATGGCTTAGCTTGAGCAACGGAGAGAGAGAAACACGTTCCTCTCTTATTGTCGCTAGTCATCTCCATCGCCGAGATTGTTCTAAGTTTTGATATGATGATTATGTCTATTTTGATTTCCGTTGTATTCATGAGTAGCTAAACTTATCTGTTAGGGTTATGGAAACCTTGTAGTATACTCTCTATTGCTATGGGTTTGTGAATTTATGATGTGTAATGCACTTATATCATTACTCTCTTCATTATAATTGAATTCTCGTGGTTGCAAACATAGGGAATACGCCATTATAGCAATAACTTGTTCGATAGAAAATTTGTTGTTTGGAAAAGAGAGTGTGACAAGAAATTAGGGTTTCCAACCTCTAGTTTACACGTTAATGCCCTAGCAGGATTAACTACTTGGAGAGTTCGTATAATTTGTTGTACACTTTAGGTTCGAGAGATCTAAGGTGAATAAATCCTTGATGGTTGAAAAAAACTTGGATTTAGAATTAGAATACGTCTCTCTATAAGTGCATGTATGTATAAAATTCGTATTACCCATAGTTAATATAGAAGTAGAAGCTACAAGGTGGACATAACCCTAACTTGTTATTCTCTGTGATCAAATCTTATTACTTATATCGTCTCATTCGTTACACTAATAGTATTATTGTGCACTTAAACCAAAACCCCCTTATCTTGAAAGCTTCGACCAATAGTCTAATAATAATCGCAATACTTAGTGACCATAGTATTCCCTATGGGATTCGACACCCAACCCAGTTGGGTTCTATATTTGACAGCGACCGCTTACACTTTCTAACGAGAGTTGTAATTTGGGCGTATCAATCAGAAGGTAGAGGTTCTCTTCCAAAGGGGAGATAGTTTTCTGCATTGTCAGGGTCGTCTGTGTGTTCCAGGTGTAGATGACTTAAGGCAGCAAATTCTTGCAGAAATACATGGTGTGCACTACTCTTTTCATCTAGGGGCCACAAAGATGTTCCATGACTTGTGGGAAATCTACTGGTGGAGTGGGATGAAGAGAGATATTGCAGAGTTTGTGGCTAAGTGCTCTACATGTCAGTTGGTAAAGATAGAGAATCAAAAGCCTAGTAGGTCCATGTAGGAGTTCAGTATTCCTACTTGGAAGTGTGAAGAAGTGAACATAGACTTCGTGACGGGTTTGCCTCGTACTCGTCATCAGCATGATTCAGTTTGGGTCATTGTAGATAGAATGACCAAGTCAGCTCATTTTCTTCTAGTCCATACCTCTTATTCAACTGAGGATTATGCCAAACTCTATATCAGAGAGTTGGTCAGATTGAACTGTGTTCCATTATCCATTATCTCAGATAGAGGTACCCAGTTCACCTCTCATTTCTGGAAAGCATTCCAAAAAGGTCTTGGTACCCAAGTTCATCTCAGTACAACCTTTCATCCTCAGAGAGATGGTTAAGCTGAAAGAAATATCCAGACTCTAGAAGATATGCTAAGGGCATGTGTAATTAATTTCAAGGGTAGTTGGGATGACCACTTGCCTTTGATTGAGTTTGCATACAACTATAGCTATCATTCCAATATTAAGATGGCTCTGTTTGAAGCTCCCTATGGTAGAAGTTGCAGATCTCCAGTTGGTTGGTTCAAAGTTAGTGAGGTTTCAGTTATAGGGCCTGACTTAGTATTCAATACCTTAGAAAAAGTCCAGTTGGTCAGGGAAAGACTCCGGGCTGCTCAGAGCTGACAAAAGTCTTATGCAGATGTGCGCAGAAAGGATCTCGAGTTCGAGATCAGTGATTATGTGTATCTAAATATCTCTCCCATGAAGGGAGTGAAGATATTCGGCAAGAAGGGAAAGTTCAGTACCCAATATGTCGTTCCCTTCAAGATACTCAGTCATTTCGGCAAGGTAGATTATGAGCTCGAGTTGCCTTTAGATCTAGCCTCAATTCAACCAGTTTTCCATGTATCTTTGCTTAAGAAGTGTATAGGTTACCTGACAATTGCAGTCCCTATTCAGAGCATAGACATTTAGAACAGCCTCTCTTATGAAGAGATTGCAGTTGAAATCCTATACTATCAGACTCATAGACTGAGGAACAAAGAAGTTCCTTTAGTCAAAGTTCTTTGGAGAAATCAGTCCATTGAGAGAGCTACTTGGGAAGAAGAAGAAGATATGCGAACCAAGTATCCTCACCTTTTCCCCACCAACTCAAGTTTAGCTCAAGGTAATAGTCCTTCTTAAGCTTTTCAGTTTCATGTTCAGACTTCAGTTACAATCATGGTACTCAGTTCATGCTCAAAATTCCATTATAAACTTGGTATTAAAAACCGCTGCACATTCCGTCATGCATTCATGTATCAGTTTAGTTATATAGTCATGCAACAGATATGCATTCTCCCCAGTTCATCAGAAAACTTAGTAATGCATTTACAAATCAGTTACATATACATCAGATATACAAGCTCAGTATGATATATTTAGTTATCAATCATGTCAGTCATGAAATCATTTTCCAGTCGTTCATGCTCAATATGTGTTTCAGTCTATCATTTCTCCCCTCTTAGTCGATCTTATTCGAGGACGAATGTTCTCAAGTGGGAGATATTGTAAGACCCTATAAAATACTTAAGCTTAATTCAGTCCTTTAAGCTTGTCAAGGGGGTCACAGACTTAGAAAATTCTAGCTAGGTGCCCAGACTTAGCTTAATTTTGGCCTTCAAAAGTTGGAAAATTCATTTTGCCACCTTAATGTCTATTAATGGTCTATATTCTTATTAATTCATGACCAGGAAGGTCAATAGATTTTCTAGAACAAGTTTTGGATTTTTCGAAACTTGTTTCAAGGAAGTTTGGAAGTCCAAAATAGTGGACCAACGCGATCTTGGCGCTCTGCGTCACCAATCACATTGGTCATCAGTTGTGCAGACTACCAAAACCAAAACAACTGAGGCTCAATGTTCTTACGGCACGCCGCGTTGGGTATAGCATCGAAAAACCTCGACGCGCTACGTCGCCCTAAGCGTCGGTGCCCAATTATTTAGTCATTAAATTTCTACATTTTTAAGGGCAAAGGGGTAATTCTCCCACCCCTATATAAGTCAAAAAATGGTATTAAGCCCCATTTACACCAAAATATAGCTACTTCCCTCAAGATCCTCTCAAGAACACATTAGGGTTTTCAATTAGGGATCCAAATCCAAGAAAATTTCTCCATGAATCATCAAGAATCTTCCATCTAAGGTATGCATAGTGTTCATTCATGGACTCCTTTTGTCCATGAATCAAGTTTTAAATTACGAATTGTGATATTTATTCTATGAACTGAATTATGCTCAGGTGTTGTTGTTTTATAAATTCCAAGATGGAAACTTTATTATGTCTTTATGAAATTACGCTAATATGTGGACTGAAATCATGAAACTAGATGGATTTGTGAAGTAAGGTTGTATTAAATTCATGCTCATGCCTAAGCCTTAAATCACGCAATTAAAGTATTTGATAAAATTCCTAGGAGAATAGAAATACAGCTTGATAGTTAAACTGTGACCCAAGTTATGAATGTACGTGTTTCCCTATGGTTAAAATGATTTCCATGAGGATTATTGTGTAATACAATTGCGTAATAATATAATTATGATATTAAAATGATGAAGTTAAGACATGATCATGTGCATTCTAAGTTATATACAAGATTATGATAACCATGTGCTTCATGAAATCCCCTACTGTTGTAGTATGAATTGTTGATATTGGCCATGTATTCAAGAAAGTCATGCTTTGTTAGTTTCGTTCTATTGAGTCCTGGGGGTAATTGTACCCAAAAAATATAGCTGTGTACCTAGAGCCAGTGTTATGTTTCAGATATCCTCAGTCAAACCACGATCTATAGAACTCAGTCAGTCATGTGGCTCAGGCAATCTCAATAAATTCAAAAATCTCAGTAGTATTCCATCAGTCAACGAAACTCCATGAAATTAGTCTAGTCTAGTTCAGTTAATTATGTTCAGTGTTTATTTAGATGGGAGTAGGAATTAGCACCGAGTGAACCCAAGGATAGGAACTCACCTATTATATGAGGGTGTGATTCTTAGAAGAAATCCTTGTGTTCCTAAACTACGTAGCCAGCATAGGTTGAGACATCATAGCCTGTTATATGAGGGTAGATGAGGTGGATTAACCTGTTATATGAGGGTTCCCACCATTCTCACGAGAGTTACCTATTATATGAGGGTTACTCATAGATTGTCCTTACCAGTGGCGTGGTATTGACACCCTTCCAATTGAGGTTACAGATTAGACCCCAACTCAGCTATATTACAATTATTTGGGGTATGTCGGTTAAATAAATACTTCCCACAATTTTAGTTACATGATCAGGACTCTCAGATACAGTCATACAGTTTCATTAAAAGAACTCAGATAGTTCTCCAGAATTCAGGACTGTCAGATACAGTCAACTTAGAACAGTATGAAACTCACCTAGTTCTATCAGAAACTAGACTGTCAGATACAGTCGATTAGTATCAGTTATTTCAGTTGTACAACGATCAATATCTCATGTTATTAGCACTCACACTCATTAATCATGTCGTCACGATCTCAGTTACAGTTATTATGTATTCATGCATACATTCTCACGTTCATGTTATCCAGCCAGTTAGTATAGTTCATGCATGTAAACCCTTTGCATTTAGCCTAACTCACATGCATACTAGTATATTCAATCATACTGACGCATTGGTGCTATGGTATTTTTATACCATAGGTTTAGAAGCACGAGCTTCAGAGCATCAGTAGCAGCCAGGTTTAGTAGTGAGTCCTCATCATTCCAAGATGATATTATGAGTTATTTCATTGATTCAGTTTTTAGCTTTCAATAGATGGAGTCAGTTGGGGACATGTTCCATCAACTTCTTATTCAAACAGTTAGAGGATTTTCAGACTATCTTGTTCAGACGGTTATTCCAGTTGCTTTTGGGTATTTCATACCCCATCCAAATGTTATGTTTTTATTAGTTATGTTCAACATTGAACCTTATGGACTATTAGCCTTTATTTCTATATTTTTACACGTATATTATGCAGTGTACAGGTACAGATATCAGTCATGGGTTAGCTTGTGGTCCTTTGGGGTCATAGGCACCGTCTGGCATTCCGGGTATCAGATTCGAGGCGTTACACTTGTAAACTCTTAGGGATCATCAATTTTTTGCCAAATTCAGCAAGTGTGAATTTTGGCTAAGATCAGTAGCCTTTCTTGGTCATATTGTTTCTGCCGATGACATTAGAGCTGATCCCCAAACGACAGAAGCCATAAGAAATTGGCCTAGACTTATCTCTCTGTTAGACATTAGGAGTTTCTTGGGTCTAGATTGTTATTACCACCGTTTTTTTAAAAGTTTCTCATCTATTGCATCCCCTATTTCTAGACTAACCCAAAAGAAAGTTAAGTTCCTGTGGTCAGATTCCTGCGAGAACAGTTTTCAGGAGTTGAAGACTCGATTCACTTCAGCCCCAATTCTTGCATTAACTGATAGTACAGACAGTTTTGTGGTGTATTATGATGCCTCTAGAGTTGGTTTGGGTTGTGTGTTAATAAAGAGAGGTAAGGTTATAGACTATGCCTCTAGGTTGTTGAAGCCTCATGAAAAGAATTACCCAACCAATGATCTTGAATTAGCTGTTGTGGTGTTTACATTAAAAATATAGAGGCACTATCTGTATGGTGTGCAAGGTGATATGTTCACAGACCACAAAATCTTATAATATGTGTTTACTCAGAAGGTGTTGAATCTCTGATAGAGAAAGTGGTTAGAATTGTTGAAATATTATGACATAAGTGTGTTGTATCATTCGAGCAAGGCCAATGTAGTGGCAGATGCCCTTAGTAGATTATCTATGGGTAGTGTTGCTCATGTGGAGAATGATAAGAAAGAGTTAGCTCGAGAAGTTCATTGATTAACTAGATTGGGTGTTAGGTTGGTTGACTCAACTGAAGGGAATGTTTGGGTTTAGAGTAGTTCCGAATCTTTCCTAGTTTCGGAAGTGAAGGAGAAACAAGACATCTATTCTAGTTTGGTCAAACTGAAGGAGTCAGTTAAAGACGATAAGGTAGAGGTTTTATCCTAAGGGGAGATGGCGTGTTGAGATACCAAAGTAGATTATGTGTGCCTTGTATTGATGAGTTGAGATAGAGAATTATGGATGAAGCACATGGTGCACATTATTCTATTTATCCAGGTGCTACCAAGATGTACCACAACTTGCGGGAAATCTATTGGTGGAATGGTATGAAGAGAGATATAGCAGAGTTTGTAGCTAAGTGTGCAACTTGTCAACAGGTTAAGGTAGAGCACCAAAGACCTAGTGGTATGTTGCAAGAGCTTGGTAGCCCCACTTGGAAGTGGGAAGAGGTGAATATAGATTTTGTGTTTGGTTTACCCCATTCGCGTCGTCATCATGACTTAGTTTGGGTTATTGTAGGCAGATTGACTATGTCAACTCATTTCTTGCCAGTTCACACATCTTATACAACTGAGGATTACACTAAGTTGTATATCAGAGAGTTAGTCAGATTGCATGGAGTTCCCTTGTCTATCATCTCAAATAGGGGTACTCAGTTTACTTCCCAGTTTTGGAGAGCTTTTTAGAAGGGTCTTAGTACCTAAGTTCATCTTAGTTCATCTTTCCACCCTCAGAAAGATGGTCAAGCAGAGAGGACCATCCAAACTCTAGAAGATATGTTGAGGGTATGTGCTCTTGATTTCAAAGGTAGTTGGGATGAGCATTTCCCATTGATTGAGTTCGCTTATAATAACAGTTATCATTCTAGCATTTAGATGGACCCGTTTGATGTTCCTTATGAGAGGATATATAGATTTCCCATAGGTTGGTTTGAAGTAGGTGAGGCCACTTTTCCTGGGCCCGATGCAGTGTTTGAAGCTATGGAGAAATTTAAGTTGATTAGAGAAAGATTGAAAATAGCCCAGAGTCATCAGAAATCATATGCAGACGTGAGAAGAAAGGACCTCGAGTTTGAGGTTGATGATTTAGAGTATTTGAAAATTTCAACTATGAAAAGGGTGAAGAGATTTGGAAAAAGGTGGAAGCTTAGTCCCCGGTATGTTGGCCCTTATAGAATTATGAGTCGTGTTGGGAGAGTAGCTTATGAGCTTGATTTACCCGCAGACTTGTCAGCCGTTCATCCTGTATTCCACGTCTCTATGCTTAAGAAGTACATCGGTGACTCCACTATTGTAGTTCCTTTAGAAAGCTTAGATATTCAGAACAACCTTTCATAAGAAGAGATTCCAGTTGACATTTTAGATCATCAGATCCATAGACTAAGGAACAAAGAAGTTCCCTTGGTCAAAGTTCTTTGGCGGAATTAGTCTGGTGAGGTTGCCACTTGGGAAGCAGAAGAAGATATGCGAGCCAAGTACCCTCACCTTTTGTCTGCAAACTCAAATTTAGTCGAAGGTAGTACTCTTCCTTGATTCAGTTCTTTTCTAATCATATATTCAGCTATATAGTTGCCCTCATGTAAGTTCATGCACTCACAGAATTACTCAGAAGCTCAGAATGATTTAGATTCAGTTGTTTAGTTTATTTCCATTGTGCATGATATCTTATAGTCTTAGATTCCTCAGTATTCTCAGCTTATCTATCCACATTCGAGGATGAATGTTCCCAAGGGGGAGATATTGTAATACCCCGTACCTTTTCTAGTTAAAATTTTCTCCTAGAATGTTAAGGGATAGCTTTCAAAATGAAGAATAATTATTTCGTGTGGAATTTTCCAAATTTAGACCTCCCATTGTGTGGAAAATTTAATAAGCCAACGATATAAGATTTGCCTAAATCCGATGACCGAGTGAGAAGTTAGGGCTATTTTAAGCTTCAGTCATAAAATACCGTGATTTGGATCCTTAGCGCGTTGCGGAGATGGTTTAAATGATAATTGTCAATTTCCAGTGAGACTCGGTAATTTTGACGCATCGCGAAGAGGCCCAATTTCTAGTTTGGAAATTTCCAGTGAGACCTCATGATACTAGCGCGTCGCTCCAGTGATCAAAATGACTAACTAAAGGGGCTCCGTGATTGTGGCACATCGCGGTAAAAGCCCAGTTCCCGCTCGTCCTTTTCCAGTGAGCCACCACGATAGTGGCGCATCGCGGTGGCCACCCAGTTCACAAGAAGTTTATTTTTCCAGTTCCATTTCAAAGATTAAAGGGGGTACTTTGGTCATTCTCCAAGCCTCTAATCCATCTTAAATAATGTATTAAACCCCTTCAAAGAGCTTTACATCCACTTTTCATCAAATCTCTCTCAAGAAAAACCCTAGTTCAACAAACTTTTTCCCCAAGAAATCCAAATTCCTCCATTAAAAATTCAAGATTAAGAATCCCCAATTCAAAAACTCTAAGAATTCATCTCCAAAGCAACAATAGGAATCCAAGATTCAAGTTTTTCATCAAAGATCACCAATTAAGGTATGTGGGGTTATGAACAAGGATACTCATTTCATCCTTGTGCCCAAAACTTATTTTAATTATGAATTTACTTAATTTTATATGATTTTCCATGAAATTGAAGTTGGGATTTATACTCATTAATGTTATTTTCAAGCTTATGAGATTCCAATGATTTAGAAGTTGAATTACATGATTATGTTCATATTTTCATGCATATTGCAGAAATTTTCAGATTTTGATTTGAATTATCAATGTTTATATTATAAAGCATGAACATTTTGATGTTTTAACATGAGATTGATAAATGGGTCATTAAGCCCTAATTTAAGATTTCTATTTTAAGAATTGTTGTGCTATAACCACCCTATGATTAGATTTCTTTTAGATTATTGATAAAGATTTGACCTTTTGGTCTCAGAATAGATATGAAATCTACTTTATAGATTCAAATTACAGATTTATCTTTATAGATATATAGTTGGTTTTTATTATAAACCATTAGACTATTTTAAAGTAGATTTTCTTCAGAATGAGCATACAGATTTAATGGGAGTAATATTTAGCACCGATATGGGTATGTTACTACGGTTTCATACCCTAGAACTACGTGCCAATGTAGGATTTAGATTATTTCCTTTTCTACGTGAATGACAGATATGTGATCACTTAGATAGGTTATACTCCCTGGCAAGAGTATGACTCCTCTCCCCAATGTGAGGATTCCTCCTTAGGAGGACAGGAATATTGGACTCCATGAATGCTCACATTGTTTATGTCGGTTAAAAGAACCTCCCTCCTAGCTAACAGAAAAGATTAATAGAAAGATCTTAGAAAAACTAAGTGTAAAGGATCACAAACTGACTCATATATTATTTTACTTAAGATTTCAGATTACAGAATTACAGCTTTTAGTTTCAAACATAAAATGGTGAGCCCTTTTTCACTTAGCCTCTATGATTTGAGAATAGAACAGAAATACATATTTTAGAACTAAGTGTTATCACTCACAAGATTTATATTGTGTGCTTTACTATTCATGATCTTCAGATTCCAGATTACTCAAGCCGATGTGAGTCATTTATATTTAGTATGCATGATTTTATAAATTGTGATGATATTGCTTAATTATTGAATTCACCCCCATATACTCAGTACATCATCAAAGTACTGATCCATATATACGTCTATGAGCTACATTGTCTCATAATGTAGGTTCAGGTGCTCAGTCTCAGCAGCGTGACTAATTTTGAGCATCTCATCTACATCCCTGCAGTTGGTGAGTCCTCATAGTTTGTGGACTTAGCTATTCAGATTTTTGATTTATTAGTAGATGTTTTATTATTCATTTCATACAGTTTAAGTCAGCTGGGGCCAGTCCCAGTGACTCTCTAGACTCAGTCAGTAGAGCCTTGTCGGACTACTAGATTCAGTTTTAGACTTTTGATCCAGTATTCAAATTTTTTAGTATTGTTTTACCAAGACTTGTGAGATTAGTATGTTTCATATAAGATTTCCGCATTTATTATGTTTCCATATTCATATTTCCCTTATGTTAAGATTCAGATTTAATAGGAAAGCAGCCAGGGTTAGCTCAGGACTACTTGTAGTTTGGAGCACCATGTGGCATCCTGGAAACTAGATCTCGGGGCGTTACAGGAGGGCGCTAAAGAGACCCTTGTCCCCTTAAGTAAATTATCAGGCTGAGCGGATACCACTAATGAGGTACTTGACAACTTAAGCGGTGACCGCTAAAATGATAATTTGACCATTTTAGCGGCACCTGACACCTGGGTATATAAAATTCTTTTCTCATTTTCTTCACCATTTTGAGACTTGGAGCTTTGAGTTTTAGGGTTTCTAGGCAATTTCCTCTATTTTCAACTTGGGTAAGCTCCAAACTCCTATTTTAACTATTTTTCTTCGATCCCATCATTTAAATCTTGTTTAAACTCGGACATAAAAGTGGAAATTGGGGATTTTGGTCTAAAAGTCCCAAAATAGTATTTATTCAATTCAAACTTCAATTTCAAATCATTTTCACTTTTTTTCTCCTATGAGTTTCTTTAATCGCGGGAAATATATTTTTAGACTAAAATTCCAGTTTTACCCTTTTTTTTAGAAAATTTATTTTGAAGGTTCATTTTGATCCCGATTCAAAAATAGGTAATATGGGCATCATTAACTTTATTTTAATGCATAAATTTCATATTTTGTGTGTTTTAATTGATCTTCAGTCCATTCGTAAGGTGAAAGCTTGGTATTGAAGGATTGTTCCTGCAGGTTTCAGCCTTTAAGATAGGTTATGGCTTAATTTTCTTCAGACTGAGTTGGGTAGTTAATATGGATATAAAAATCATGTTAAGGGTGTGGAAACCAAATCATGAAAATGACTATATTATTGTTTTGTGCCCGTGTGGGGACCCTATATTGTTGTGAATTAGTGGTTTTGAGATATTATGTGCTATGCTTGATTGTGTGGGGTCTTATATGACATTGTTGGCCTTTATGTATGTATATTTGGTGGTATCTGTTGGTGAAAATCCTAAGTTACAATCTATGTGGTATCAATGACTTATTGTTGTGTAATTCTCTTTATTGGCATATGATTATGTTGATTTCATGGATTGTTGTGCATATTGAGGGAATTTTGGCTCACATGATTGGCATTTTGGTTGATTATTGGGATCTCTTATTCTGATTGGTTGTGAGCATAACATCCTCATATTATATTCAGTTGTGAAACATTGGTGCCACTGAGGAAATACTAAAATACTGGCATGTGATATTATTATAGACCCTCTACCAAGAGATGTGTTCAAGAGGATTAATGGATATTGATATTCAATATTGTATTGTATATGGGTTGACGTACCTCCCATGGGTCCTACCTCAGGTTCATTGCTTGGTAGGTGTATACGGAGTATCGTCCTGATGTGATATCTGTCTATGTTTACCACTTTTTTATATTTATATGTGTGATATCTGTATACCTGTTCTTCTTTCTCATATTTATGTATGGTATATTTAAATACTATAGAACTATTAATGGAGACAGTGTGGGCTAACCTTTGGGACATTTTCTGATTATAGGTGACGTTCCCATAGTGTATATTTATCTGCTTTATTTTCTATTTTGCTCTGTCGGCCTATGATACCTACTGAATACAAGTGGACCATACTCACCCTACTGCACCCTTTCGATGCAGATCAAGGTATGAGTTCGTCACACGACAGTTAATTTGGGAGGTAATTGGAGTCTATAATTTATACATTCGATATTGACTTCTATGTTTTTCTTATCTAGACTATGTCTTATTTGTATTCAGAGAGAGTTGTTCCTTTTTGGATATCCTATGTATATTTTGACTCCGAGTAGTATTAGTTGGTTCTTACACCATGACACCATATCTTGGGATATTCTTGTGGTATTTTTGGTTATGTACTTTTTGCTTTTACTATGCATATGTGGTTCGACTCCATTCTAGGAGTCTTTCCTTAGATTTTGGTTTTATCATTCATATCATATCAGTTTGGGTGATAGACTTACTTATCAAGACTTGATAGACTTACTTATCAAGACTTGCCACGACAGGTGCCATCATGACCGTTGATTTTGGGTCGTGACAAATATTCTAATATTTTCTCTGAGGATTATCATGATTGCATATGGAACCATTACCTTTGAAATCTGGAAGACATGTGCATGTATATATCCGTTCTGTATTCTAGAAAATGGAATCATTGGCACACCTATAATCTGGTTTCCAATCTATACATTCATCTATATCTGCAGGCTCGCAGAGCACAAACTTATGAATATTAATTTTCAAGAAAAAAATGATTTTATTTTAAAAGTTAACTACAGTAATAAAAAAATAGTGTGTGTGTATGTGTGTGTGTGTGGGGGGGGGGGTTAGTTTTGAGGTTATAACTAAGATTTTATATTCATTTAAACAGTAAACTAATATAGAGAAAATGAATTTTGACAGAATCTCTTTATTGTAAAAAGATTTAAGCCATGCAAATTTATTGTAACGAAGGATGCGACCAAGTTCACAAATGAGGAATCTTGGTAGCTCAGTTGAATGTCTATCTTAATTTTTAGCTTGTTGGTGAGAGTTCAATTCCACACCTAAAAATCTCCTCCCCTACTCCTAAATTATTTTTCAAAAAGTTAACACTAAAGAGAGGGGAGCGATATGAGAGTGATCACATATACATACCTTGGTAACCATCTTTCAGGTATGGATTCCCATCATATCCCTGCACGCAGGAACATAGATATCCATTTGAATTATCATGAAAATGACTTTCGTTACTCCTACATGCATATTTAGTCTTTCTCTAAGCTATTTCACATGCTTTGTTACCAACTACCATTCTAGCACAAGAGGAAGCTTATCCAAATTTGGTAAACTGCTGAGGTAATTCTTAGAAAAGCTAAAATAAGATTCTTCGACTACAAAAGCATAACTGTAACTAGGGTTCTCTATAATAGAGGTATGGTTATAATAGATACTTATTAGAGTTTTTTTTTAATTTGAATTATTGTAGCTTGTCCTATAAAAAAAAGATTACTCTTCCTGTAGAATAGGTATTAGATAAGGACTCTTATATTTATCTTCAACATGTACAAAGATTATATATTAAAAGATACAATCAGTAGAATATTGATCTGCATTTATTTTCTCAAACTCTTCTCGTCCTTAACCTGATTATGGTATCAGATTTACCCATCAATCCTATGACCAATTCTCCAAACCCCATCAACCTGTTGTCACTTACAAAAGAGTCCAGTTCTTCCACCATTATTCAAATACCAAACCTCTCTTAAAATTGACAAAAACAACTATTATCTTTGGAAAGAAAATACCTTGGACATGCTCAAACACTTTTCTCTTGACTCATTTGTTTTTTATTCTAATCCTCCTCTAAATATCAACATTGTCACCCCCAAAGCTATAGAGTCCTATACCAACCAAGCACAACCAGTGGTTACTTCCAATCCTGCATATGGTGAATGGTAATGCAACAATCTTCTCATTCTTGTTTGGCTTTGTCAAATAATTTTTGGTCCTCTTCTTAGTCATTGCTACATCTTGTTTTGATGGTGAGAAGCTGATAATAAGGGACCAGGTCCCTAGGTCGTCATGGAAAAATATAGCTATCACAAGGTCTGTGCAGTTTTGTCTTCTAGTGTAACTAATTGCGTAGGTAAGCTTGTACCTTTCAGGATACTTGGCCCAATCAGAATTCTACCCTAATCATTATTTCACTATAAAAGGAAAAAAATGCTTCTCAAATTGGTGAGTTTTCACAATCCTAATTATTCAAAGAGTGAAAGAAATAAAAACTTAGTTTCTCAAGTATTGGTCAGGTTCTTGATCTTTATATTTACTGAAAAAAGTGAGTGTTCTTGAGTCGAGCCTTTATTTGTAAATGAATTACTCATGTTATAAGAGTAATATTTTCTTGTTTTCCTGAGAGTTCTTAGGTAGAGTTACCTAAGTATTGATATTGGTTAGAGTTAATCAATATTTAGGTTAGTTCTTGGCAGAGTTGTTAAGGTAGACTTGTAGTAGAGTTATTACAAGCATGTGGAACCTAAAGTTAGGTTTATTAGAGTCTGTAATCAAAAGTTTAATTGTAGTGTATTGTTGGGTGCTTTTGAGGGTAAGCCGTGGTTTTTTCTCCCTTGAGCAAGGAGGTTTTCATGTTAAAATCTTTGTGTTTTTACCTTTTTTTCAAAGTCTTTAGTTTTCCTGGCTTTCCTGTTTGATTGCATGTGACCGACTTTAAGGGACTTGGTCCCTCACAGTGTGGTGTAACCCTTCGAGTTTTGTCAATTGGTATTAGAGCCAAAATACTCTAAAAGGTTAACACCTAGAGTTAAATGGTTATCATGGCTGCTCCACCTAATCTGGAAGAAAGGTAATCTATAACTGGACCACCTAGACATAATAGGCAGTTCTATTGGTGGTGGAAAACATGGATGTTTGACTTAATTATGGCTGAGGATAGTGAACTGATGGATCTAGTACTAGATGGTCCTCATGTGCCAGATAAAGAGGTAAAAAAAGAGAAATAACCAGAATGGTTGTTAAAAGTAGGAGAGAGTATAATGATGAAGATAAAAGGAAAGTTGAGAAGAATTATTAGGCAAAAAAATTGCTAGTTTGTGGCATAGGTCCTGATGAATACAACATGATTTCTGCATATGAAAATGCTAAAGAAATTTGGGATTGCTTGAAGACTTCTCATAAAGGACCACTGATGTGAAGGATTCAAAAGTTGATATGCTGACTACTCAGTATAAAACCTTCACCATGAGAGAAGAAGAAACTATCCAAGAGATGCATACAAGATTCACTTCAATTATCAATGAGTTGCACTATTTAGGAAAAGTGATTTCTCTTTATAAACAATTGAGAAAAATTCTGGGGGTTCTGCCTAAATCCCAGGAAGCAAAGTACATGCTATTACTGAGGCATGGAACCAAAAAACTCTCACTATGGATGAGATTATTGGTAGTTTAAAGACACATGAACTCAAGAAGCAGCAAGGACAAGACAAGAAGGGAGCAAAAAGGAAAAAATCTTTGGTATTGAAGGCATCAAAATATGACTCTAGTAAACAAGACACTGATGTTGCCTATTTGGCAAAAAGAATTGTTAAGCTATGAAGAAAAGTGGTCAGTTTTAAATAAGTGGAAGTAGCGGAGAAAAGGGAGGCACTATGGAGGTTTGTCACAAATGTGGAAGTCCTGAGCATTTCATTAAGGATTGTACAATTCACAAAATGGATCATCAGTAATATCTCAAGACTGGAAGTGACAAAAGTAAAAACAGGGACCAGGTCTTTGTAAAGTCAAGAAGAAAAGCTGCAACTGATTTTGCTGTAAAGCAGGCCTTAGTTGTATGGGTAGATTCATCCAGTGAATCTAATGAAACTGAGAAGGTTGAAGATATGTATAGGCTACCAGTGAAGGATAAGAAAGTGACTTTTGATTCATTGTTTTCTCTCATGACAAACACTGACAATGAAGAAGAAGGTAACTCTCTTTGACATTAAGAAAAATTTAGATAATTACTCTACTAGAAAGTGAAAGAAACTAGAAAATGTGTTGATTGATTCAATGTGTCAACTGACTACTGAGAAAAATGCTCTAAAAGAGAAATTAGAGAATTAGGATCTTGAATAATTACTTTAACTCTCTAGATTTCTGAAATAGAAGAACAGTTTACTAAGTTAAAATCTAATAATCTGAGTTTGGTGAGTCAACTGGAGAAAGTAGATGCTTCTGATAGTAAAGGGAAGAAAGAAGCCTCAAAGCTTCAAACAAAGCTTGAAGAAAAATTAAGGTATTATCAAAAGAACATCATGATTTCACTGAAGAAGAATAAAGACTTAGAAAGGGACCTGGTCCATCTGAGAGAAGAACTTAGTAAATTTCTACAACGGACCACATCCTCACAGATCCTTTCTAATTTAACTTGTCAAGGTGTCAGAAATGGCAAGGGCCTTGGGTATCAGTACAAAACTCAATCACCTATATCTCTAGGAAAGGTTGTTCAAGATGTCAAAAATAAATTCCAAAAACCTCTATGCAGACATTATGGAAGAGATGGTCATATGAAACAAAACTATGAAAGTTGAATGAGAGTTAGAATAAATAGTGTTAAATACATTAAGCATGGGAAAGGATATCCTAAGGTCTCCAGTCTTTTGAATATGAAGAAGATCTCTTTACCAAGATGGGTCAAGAAGAATTTTATTACACCCTTGTCCTCCTACTAGGAACTCAAACTCAAGTGGGTTCCTAAATCTAACAAATGACTCTGTTTATAGGTGGAGAAAGGGATTGAAGTCAGAATAGGATCACTGATAGTGGATATTCAAAGCATATGACTAGAAAGTCTAACTGTATTCTCTATATCAAAAACACTTCAAGGTGGAGGTGTCTCATATGGAAATGGTAAAATGGACCAAAAATATGTGTGGCTGATGGGAAGCAACTTACTTTGGTATTGAACACAAAGATGTTGATTCATGGAACATATAAGAATTAGGAAAGAGATGGTCATCCAGAATCTAAGTCAAACACCCCAACTCTAGTAGAAGAACAATAAAGAGGGTCTAGTAAAAATAAATAGGGACCTGGTCCTTGTAAAACTTATCTCAGAAGGCCAAACTGAAGAGACAGATGCTATCACTCTCTTGATATTCTGACATCATATTTTGGAAACAAGAGTGCAAATAAGAGATCAAGTCTCATATTACATGGATTTCTTAGCATTCTTGTCAAAATGTAAGCTAAAAAATGTGAAAGTGTTATGAAAGATGCTGACTGGTTCAATACCATGCAGAAGGAAGCTTAGAAATTTAAAGGAAAGTATGAGACCTGATCCTCAAACCCATGTTCAGAAAAATTTCTGAAATGAAATGGTGTATTGAAACTACCAAGATGAAGATGGGATTGATCAACTTAACCTAACCTACTAAATGAATCAGTCAGTTTTTCCAAAATTTGGCTATGGTAAGGTGATAGGTATCCTTGGTAAGGTAGGTGCACAATGGTCTAACTTAGTAATTTACCTTTGCAGGTATACATCCATGGGAAAATTTTTAGAGGAAAAACAGTTGAGGCAAGCACAAATGGAGAATTCACTCAAGAAATAGAAGGACCTGGTCCCATCTCTCAGGTTAGTACCAAATCAGAATGCCTTAAAAATCATAAAATTTCTATTTAAAAAGGCCATATGTCTTTCCTAATTTGAACAAATGATGTCAATTCACAACAAATGTGAAGAGTCTCACCTATTGGAGTTAGATGCGTTAATTCAAAAGGGCCTTTTTAATTGTCTAACAGTCACCTCCGTTAATTACAAAATCAAATCTTCTTGTTCTCACTCTTCCCCAATTAACTTAAATCATCTTCCTAAATTGTCCTCTTCTTTAAAACTAACCTGGTCCTTTTTATCTCAAAAATTCAAAATGGCAAAAATTCCATTTTGCTCAACCTTCATAAAAAAGTCCTCCTCTGATCTTCCTTAAGAATCACAGAATATTTTACCCTCCCACCTTCACTTGAAGTTTCAAACACCCCAAATGAACTAAATTCAGAAAATCCCTAAATCGAACAATCTGATTCTTTAACGCCCAATACCTTATAAGAAATCACTTTAAGTCCTCAACAAGAACATGTATTAACTATGTCTATTGAGTCCTCTCCAGAAAATCCAGAACCTTTAAATAAGTTTGTCCCTATTGAAACACCCTCAACCACTAAAATTTTTGTCAAATCAACCTTAATGGAGGATCTAAATCAAGGGTTTGGTTCGCTAATTGAATAAGAAACTTCTCAATCTAAAATTCCTTCTTTCCTAGAAGAACCAAAACCCTCTAATTTTTCTCTAATCTCTCTTCCCTCTGAAGAATTAGAATGTACTAAAATTTTAAAAAAAATACAAGTATTTGGTTCCTCTACTCTCTCTGATTCAAACATAAATTTTGCTCAATTGTTTGATAAATAAATACTTATAAAGAGGTATGATCTATCTAGTAGCATAGATTGGGTAGCTGATAATTTAATTTTTCTTGCATATGATCCCAAGAAAAGTTCAGCCACTGTAGAAGAGCAAATAGTGGGAGAAAAGGATGAAACATCTAAGGATGAAGAAGTTGTATTACGTTCTAATGAGGAGTATGAGAATGAACCTTTTCTGAGGTTGTCCATAAAGAAATGGAAGAGCGGTAAAGGAAAGGAGAAAGTGAGTGATACTAGTGTAAAAGTTGTTGGATCCTATTCTACTAGGGGGTCTGGAAATAAACGGATGGTGGATGCAATAAAGACAAGAAAGTCTTCGACTACCAAGAGAAGAAGACTTAAGAAATCTTCTTTAGTAGAGGAGGAAGAGAATGTTAAAATTGTAGAGGTTGGAGAGGATGAGGACATTGATCCGAATGTTGCTGCTACAACTGAGAAAATAGGAAAAGATGTTTATATTGCAGGAAGGACCAGGTCCTCTAGTTCAATGTCTGGTAGCCCTATTGTAATAAATAATAAACACATAGCTGTTAAAAGGAAAAAAGTCTCTGAGGGACATGGTCCCAAAAAAGAGAAAAGTTATTGAAAAAGAATCAAGTAATAGTACAAAAAGAAGAAAGAAAGAAAGAAGAAGAAAAGAAGGATGTGTCTAGAGATCAAAGAAATAGGATACTAAAAACACAAAAGGTGATATCAAGAAGGTTTTTTATCCTAAGATATATAAGAATCCTAGAATGGTAGAGCTGGTAGAGTGTGTGAGACATCAGGGTTGGTTGCACCTATTTTAGGAACCAACTCCTATGGTGTTTGAGGGTGATGTGAGAGAATTATATTATACTATGGAATTCTCATATGATGGTTTAAGATTGAATACAAAAGTGGAAGAAAAACAAATCAGACTGGATGAAGAATCACTAGGGAAAATCTAAGATGTTCCTGTTATTGGTGTGAGGACTGTTGTGAAGCAACAACCCTCAACTGATTTCATGATTGATGCTTCTAAGGTGGGAGGGACTTCAATAGTCGGTGTGAGAAAGAAGTTTCTCACCAATTAGTTCTAGTTGGTGTTCGAGTTCATAAATAAGGTCATTTTACCAAGGTTGAAGAAAAGAACTATAGCCTCTATAGCTGATTTGTTTCTGATAAAATTCTTAAGCAACTTTGATTTAATAATTTTGCTTGATATAATGATAGAGCATATGCACAAGGTGATTCATTAGATGGAAGAAAAACATGGAATGAAATATGGATATTTCTTGAACAATATATTTCAATATTTTGGAGTTGCTGGAACTAAAGGGTCCCCAAGAACTATAAAACAAATATTTAGTTTGACAACATTGGTGCAGAATGAATGCATAAAAGGAAAAATAGGAACCATATCTCAGGTGTCTGAGCTTCTAGCTATTCAAGAAAATCTAAGAAAATAAATAGAGGAGTTGAGGATTAAGTTATCCTTTAATGATACTGAGATAATACAGTTAAAGATAAAAAAATTAGCAGCTATCTTCTGAGGGACCAACTGCTTCTGAAAAAATTGTAGTAGAAAATGTTAAGCTCCAGATCAAGGTTGCAGAAGTTACTAGTAAAGTTCAAGGACTAAATGTAGAAGTGAAAACCATACCAAGCATTGGTTGGAAACCCATGCTGCATAGCATGCAAGAATGGAAATGTTAATTAAGTCACTTTCCCCTAAGACTCCCTATACCTAACTGAAATACCCCAGATTTTGGCCCTTGAAAATTTTAGGAGCTTTGAGCTTACTGTGCTGGTTACGACTGGACCCTATGAGTCGAAGGGTGTCTTGATGAGTCATCGGGACAAGTCATAACCAAAACAGTAAGTTTGTGTCTTGATTCTGCTCTGAATATGAGTGTCTCACTAAGAGACTTAAGGATATATTATGAGTCGTTAGGTGTAATCGTAGGGTGTCCAGTGTAAGTACATAGTTGGGTTCTGTATTGACTACGACTGGACCATATGAGTCCTAGGGTCCCATTATGAGTGGTGCCATTGACTCGTAAGGATAAAAGTATACGGTACCTTGGTAGTTCTTCATTGGTTATGACTAGTGGTGATGAGTCATAAGGAGTAGTTACGTGGTAAGGGGCTGACTCGTAATCAAAGGCCACACTTTTTCAGCTTTTAAGTTGAGGATATTCTAGATATTTCCCCTCTTACCCAACTTGAAACCCACATCTTATAACCTCCTTAGGGTGTTATTATCACTCAGAAACAAAAATAACTTCTCAAATACTCCCAAATCCCCAAGGTTAAGAACACTTTGGGTTTTTAAGAGGTTGATCAATTAGGGCACTCAAGGGTGATTTCTCTTCATACATCTTACTATTTCAGGCATGTTATTCTTCCCTCATTGTTAATTTTGTAAAAGCATGTCTTTTAAAGTATTATTCATGAGATGTTTTTATTGGTTTTGAAACAAAGGTTGGGGTTTTAAAATAATTATGAATTGAATAATTTTATCATAGTTTGTATATGATTTCAATGCTTTAATATGGTTTTGAACTTATAGGTGCATGGGTATGGTGAATGAACTAGAGAATTGTGATTTTCCTAAACGTATGACTTTTGAAGTGGTTATGTCCCCAACCCTATAATGTGAAATTGGTTTTAATTATGAGAACTATGGGAATTTGTAAAATTGAACTAGTCTTGAACTATTGCACGATATAAAGAGGTATTTAAAATACAATGGTATAATTTAATGAACAAAGGGAGTCGGTGACCCCCTCCGTGTATTAATGAACAAAGGGAGTTATTTTCTCCAAGTTAATGGAAATTGTTTTGGGCATGATGCATTACCTTGGAAGTGTAGTTGGTATAGTGATACTAACAATGAATGCCTAAATGTGTATTGTGGTTCATTGAATGGGATTTTGTGATAAATGTTTTAATTAGGATCTAATGAGGGTTGTGTAGCTAAGTCATGAAAGTAGAGGTCTGAATGAAAAATAATGGAAACCACATTTGCCGAAGTGGGGGTCATAGTGACCAGGGAGGTTCGAGCCCCCTTATTATTAATTTATGATTAAGTAGGTTTGACTCCCCCGTAAATCATTATATGATCGGGTTCTTAAGTTACCTTGGTATGTGTTAGGAGGTTTGAGTCTCCCATGTGTATATATATGAGATTATTCTCTGATTCGTGTGTCTACATGCACTGAGTCCCGATCAGGGGGTAAGAGTTGGGGCCTATATAACCCTTGGGTACTATTATATGACAGTTGAGCTACCCATTATATGACGGTTGAGCTACATAATCCAGCTAAAGTTTTGAAACACATGTTAATCCTTGTTCCTTATCCCAGCAAGTGATATATATATATATATATATGTTTATGCATTTGATTATGTGCATTGGTTTTGAATGATTTTAAATTATTGATCATGTCATTACATTAACCTTATCCCCGAGTTACATTCTAGTTTTTATCCTGCTAACTATTTTTGTATGCTATATCCCTACCCGATATAGGGATTAGTCATACTTCTACTCCTCTTACTTAGGGACTTGAATTCAGGATCCGCTAATGAGTTAGATTGAAGTTGTGGTCTTTCATACTTCACAAGACCCCGTTTAATGATTATGGTTTCCTTTACATTTGACTATTCCTTTGGATTTGTTTTTTTGCTATTATCGGGGGCATGTCCTGACACTTAATTGTTATTCAGTTTTGGATCATAGTTTAGAAGGCTTTATTTGGATACCCTGGCTATTGGGAAGCATCGGTCGGTCATTTGGCTGGTCGTCGTTGGTTAGTTATGGATATGTATTTAAAACTTTCATTGACTATTATATGCTATCTTGTTATATGTTTGAAATTCAGTTAACCTTGGGGTGTGGAGTATTTGATTTGGTTAGGTTTATGGGTAATATCTGATCCACGTGGGACTTGAGATACCCGTCATGACCAGGACCTGGTTTGTATCATGACAAAGGTGTTATCAGTGCCTAGGTTTGGTGTCATGGGTGTCCAACAAAGGCGTGTTGAGTAGAGTCACTTTTATAGGTATGTAGCATGCCATACTTATCAAGGAGAGACTATTAGACATTTAGGAATGTTTCCCTTTCTTGTTGTTTTGCTTCAAGATATAGAGTCTAAGGTCTTGAGTCTCTCTAATTACCGTTTGTTCGCTTTTCAGATCATGCCTCCCAGACGATTTGAAGCTTATGAAAACTTTTTTTTTCCACTTGAGGACAATATAGATAGGACACTCTCTACTTATGGGTTACAAACCTAGTCTAGAGGTCCAGTTCTTGATTGGCCTTCTGGAGTTCCAGCGGTCTCCTCTAGTCCTCCTCGATCTCCTCGGGCTGATGTGTCGAATGTGGAATTTTGTAAGTCCATTCATATGTTAGCTCAATTGGTAGTTTCTTATTCTGAGTGTGTAGCTTTTGTTACTCCATCTTTTGAGGCCACAAGGGTTAGACAGTTTATGAGGCTGAGTTCTCTTGTGTTTACTAGTGTTAGGGTTGAAAAGGGTCCTAAAAAATTTATCGATAAGATAGAGAATATATTCTGAGTTATGCATGTTTCTAATATGGAGGGTGTAGAATTCGTTGTCTATCATCTAAAAGATGTAGCATACTAATGGTATGAGGAATGGAATCTGGGGAGATGACGCCAAATCAACACGGTGGGATAATTTCTCTAGTGCTTTTCTGGACTACTTCTTTTCTCAGGAGTTGAGGGAGGCAACAACGGAAGAAATTGTTAATCTAAAGCAAGACAGGAAGATGGTTAAGGAGTATGCCTTGAAATTCCATCAGTTGTACTAATATGCTCTCGAGTTAGTGTCTAGTATGAGGGATAGAATGAGGAAATTCTCTACTAGGTTATCTCGTGATTTAATTCTAGAGAGTAAGGCTACCTTGTTGAATATGGATATGGACATTTTTGGATTGGTTGTGTATATACAACAGGTTGAAGAAGAGAAGAAGAAATAGGCCAAAATAGGGGAAAGATAGAATAAGAAGTTTAGATTTTTTATTAGGGTGGAGGTCAACAACAGAGTGGTAGAGATGCTGGAAAATGGTCTAAGAAGAAGTGGGGGAGTTCTGGTTCCTACTCTACGACTAGTTCTTCTTATCCAAAGCTATCAGGTGATCATCATTCTCAGTATGATGTAGGGCTTAGGGCGTAGGTCGCCTAATCTTAGGCTAGTGGGGCTCAGTCTGCTCTATCATATCCTCATTGTAGATTTTTCAGGCAGGTGCACCGTGGGTTTTGTGAAGAAGGGAGGAATAAGTGTTTTAATTATGGTCAGATTGGTCACTTACAGAGGTATTGTCCTTCTAAAGTTGCTTTTGGGGCAAATAAAATTCTTGTTGCCACTTTATCAGCTCCTGCACCAAAGGGTGCTTCTTCTCCTTCTTGTACCAACATTGGACAAAATTGCTTGTATGCCCTTACTACCTTCCAAGACTCAGAGGCATCCCTCAATGTCGTCACCGGTATGTTATGAGTTTTTTATTGTGATGTGTATTGCTTGCTTGATCCGGGTCTTATTCTTTCTTATGAAATCCTATTTGTGGTTGTACATTTTGGTTTTGGTCCCAAGTATATCCCTGATTCCTTTTCTATTTTTGCCCTGGTGGGTGACTCTGTGGTTGATAGAAGAGTCTATAGGGGTTGTGTGGTATATGTTGATGGTAGAGAAACTCAAATAGATCTGATAGAATTATACATGATTGATTTTGATGTCATATTAGGGATGGATTGGTTGTATTCGTGCTATAAATCCTTAGATTTTTAGACCCGTAAGGTCACATTTAATTTCCCTAATAAGACGGTCATTGATTGGCAAGGGGGTTCTCTAGTGCCTAGGGAAAAATTCATATCCTATCTTAGAGTCTGGAAGTTTATTTCTAAGGGATGTCTCTATCATTTGGTCCGGGTAAAGGATCTAACTCGGAGGGTCCTTTATTGAAATCTGTTCCCATGGTTAATGAATTTCCCATGGTTTTTTCTGATGATCTTCCTGGTATCCCTCCCGATAGGGATATTGATTTTTGGATTGACCTTGTTCCAGACACTCATCTTATCTCTTTCCCTCCCTATAAAATGGCTACGGATAAGTTAAAGAAGCTTAAGGAGCAGTTGAAAGACCTCTTTGACAAGGGTTTTATCTATTCTAGTGTGTCTCTATTGGGTGATCTTATTTCATTAATGCGTAAGAAGGATGGTTCCCTTCGAATGTGAATAGATTACCGTTAGTTAATAAGGTTACGGTGAAGAATAAGTCTCCTCTTCCATGGATTAATGATTTTTTACTAGCTTTAAGGTGCTAATTATTTCTTTAAGATTGATCGTAGGTCGGGTTATCATCAGCTAAAGATTAGGGAGGTGGATATCCCTAAGACTGCCTTTTGAACGTGGTATGGTCATTACGAGTTCTTATTTATGTTTTTTGGTTTGACTAATGCCTCGGCGAAATTCATAGACTTGATGGATAGGGTTTTTTGCTAGTTTCTGGATTTGTTTGTCATCGTGCTTATAAATGATATTCTGGTGTATTCCAAGAGTAAGGCAGATCATGCTGACCATCTTCTTATCGTGTTGTAAACCCTAAAAGGTCTGCATTTGTATGCTAGGTTTTCAAAGTGCTAGTTCTTGTTGAAGGCTATTACTTTTTTGGGTCACATCATTTTTAGTGAGGGGATCATGTGGATCCACAGAAAGTTGCAGTTGTTAAAAAAAGGCCTAGGCCCATGACTTCAGTTGATATTTGAGGCTTTTTGGGTTTATCCAGTTACTATACGAGATTTGTAAAGAGTTTCTTGACTATAGCGCCCTGTTGACTAAGTTAACCCAGAAGAAGGTAAAGTTTTTGTGGTCTGACGCTTGTGAAGGTAGTTTTGAGAAGCATAAAGATAAGTTGACTTTAGTTCTAGTTTTGACTCTGCCTAAAGGCACTGACGGTTTTGTTATCTACTGTGATGCATCTCATATGGGACTTGGTTGTGTGTTGATACAGCATGGTAAGGGTGTGGCCTATGCTTTTAGGCAGCTGAAAGTTCATGAGAGGAATTATTCGACTCACGACTTGGAGTTGCTAGATGTGGTGTTTGCATTGAAGATTTGGCATCACTATTTGTACGGAGTCTAAGTAGATATCTTTTCTGATCATAAGATCCTGCAATATGTGTACACCTAGAAGGAGTTAAATCTCAGGAAGAAAAAATGGCTTGAGTTACTGAAAGAAAATGACATGAGTCTCTACTGTCACCCAGGTAAAGCTAATGTGGTTGTTGATGCTTTTAGCAAGATATACATGGGAGTCTAGCTCATGTGGAAGAGGATAAGTGGGAGTTTGTGAAAGATATTCACCATCTAGCTAACCTTAGAGTTCGTCTCTTGGAATCTGAGGATAGTGGTATATTTGTACAAGAGGTGATAAAGTCATCCCTTACTACTGAAAAAAAAAGAATCAGGTACTGGATCCTATCTTAATGAGATTAAGGAGGATATAGGACAACGAAAGGTTGTAGATTTTGAGATAGGTGGCGATGGTATCTTGGGTACCAAGGCAGACTATGTGTTTCTAATATAGATGGGTTGAGAGAGAGGATCTTGGTTGAGGCTCATGAGTCGCATTATGTTATTCATTCTGGTTTGAAAAAGATGTATCATGATCTTAAAGAGATTTATTGGTGGAACAATATGAAGTAAAATGTGTCCAGTTTTGTGGCTAAATGTATGGTGTGTCAACAAGTGAAGGTTGAGCACTTGAGGCCCGGTGGGTTGACTCAAGAGATCAAACTGCCTGTATGTAAGTGGGAGATAATTAATATAGATTTTGTTACCGATCTTCCTCAATGGAAAAATAAGTTTGATTCTATTTGGTCATCGTGGATAGGATGACAAAGTCTGCTCACTTATTGCCAGTTAGAAAAAATTATTCGGTAGAGGACTATGCGAGGTTGTTCTTCCAAGAGATTGTGAAGTTGCACGAGGCTCCTATTTCTATCATGTCAGATTGCGGTACTCAATTCTCATCACACTTTTGGAATTTATTGTAGAGAGGCTTGGGAATTAAGGTGAGCCTTAGTACTACTTTCCACCTACAGTCGTATGGGCAAGTGAAAAGGACTATTCAGACATTGGAAGTTATGCTTCAAGTTTGCGTGATTGACTATGGTGGTAGTTGGGTTGATCATTTGGCTCCTATAGAGTTTTTCTATAATAATAGTTACCACTCTAGTATTGTTATGGCTCCATTTGAGGCATTGTACGACATGAGGTGTAGATATCTTATTAGGTGGTTTGAGGTTGGTGAGGCAGAGATGTTTGGCCCAAATTTGGTTTACCAAGGGATGGAGAAGGTGAAAGTGATTTGGGATAGTCTTAAATCCAGCCAAAGTCGCCAAAAGTCCTACGCAGATGTGAGGAAAAGGGAATTGGATTTTAGTGTTGGCGATTGGGTGTTCTTAAAGGTATATCTAATGATGGGATTAATGTGGTTTAGGAAGAAGGGAAAGCTCAGTGCCCAGTATGTCAACCCGTACTTGGTCTTGAAGGGGGTTGGTAGTGTTGCATTTGAGTTGGATTTGCCTTATAGTTTGAGCTCCATTCATCTAGTGTTTCCTGTTTCAAAGTTGATAATGTGCGTGGGTGATCCTTTGACGGTTCTTTCTTTGGAGGTGGTAGGTATTTTAGATTTCTCTTCGTATGAGAAAGTCCCGATTGAAATTTTGGATTGGCAAGTTTGTCAGTTGCATATGAAGAGCATAGCTTTGGTAAAGTTCCAATGGAGGAACCACCAGGTTGAAGAGGCTACTTGGGAAGCCGAAGAGGACATGAAGTCCAAACATCCAGTCTTATTTTCCGCTCTGGATCATCGTGCCTAAGGTCTGTTTTATTCTTAATCTCTTTGTTTTCTAACTTTTTTTTTAAATAAAAGAGTGATTTCCCTAGCATATTTATTTTTTGAGTTTGTTAAAGGTAAGAGTTAAAGAGTACAGAGTCAAATCTTCCTAGCAATTGACTTGTCCCATTATTTGAGGGTGAATGATCCATGTGGGGGAGAATTGAAATACCCTGAATTTTGGTACGTCTGGACCTTATGAGTTGTAGGGTGTCCTGACGAGTTGTTGGGATGAGTAACCAAACTAGTAAGTTTTTGGATTGATTCTTCTCTGAGTACAAGTGGCTGACTAAGAGTCGTAAGGATATGTTACGAGTCGTTAGGTGTAATCGTAGGGTGTCCAGTATAAGTCTTAAGTTGGGTTATGTGTTGACTATGACTGGATCGTACGAGTCGTAGGGTCCTATTATGAGTGGTGCCATTGAGTTGTAAGGATAACAGTGCAGGGTTCCTTAGTGGCACTGCATTGGTTACGACTCGTGGTGACGAGGTGTAAGGAGTGGTTACGAGTCAAGGGGTTGGATCGTAATCCAAGGCAATACTTTTCATCTTTTAAGTTGAGGGCATTCTAGATATTTCCCCTCAAACATAACTTGAAACCCACATCTTATAACCTCCTTAGGGTGTCATTATCACTCAAAAATAATAAAAGTAACTTTTCATATACTCCCAAATCCTCAAGGTCAAGAACGCTTTCAATTTTCAAGAGGTTGATCAATGAGTGCTCTCAAGGGTGATTTCTCTCTGTACATCTTACAATTTTAGGCATGCTACTCTTCCCTCATTGTTAATTTTGTAAAAACATCTTTTTTAAAGTATTATTGATGATATGTTTATGTTGGTTTTGAAACAAAGGTTAGGGGTTTTGAATGATTATGAATTGAACAATTTTCTCATGGTTTATATTTGATTTTCATGCTTTAAATATGGTTTTGAACTTGTGGGTGCATGGGTATGGTGAATGAACTAGGGAATTGTGATTTTCCCAAACTTGTGACTTTTAGAGTGGTTATGTCCCCAACCCCATAATGTGAAATTGGTTTTAATTATGAGAATTGTGGGATTTCATAAAATTGAATTAGTCTTGAACTATTGCATGATATACATAGGCATTTTTGAATGATATAAAGAGGTCTTTGAAATAAAATAGTGTGATTTAATTAACAAAGGGAGTCGGTGACCCCCTGCATGTATTAATGAAGAAAAGGAGTTGTTTTCTCCAAGTTAATAGAAATTGTTTGGGGCATGAAGCATTACCTTGCAAGTGTAGTTGGTATGACGATACCAACAATGAATGCATAAATGTGTATTGTGGTTCATTTAATAGGATTGTGTGATAAATATTTTAATTAGGCTCTAATGAGGGTTGTGTAGCTGAGTCATGAAAGTAGAGATTTGAGTGACTGATACTAGAAACCACATTTGCCGACATAGAGGTCAAAGTGACCAGGGAGGTTTGGGTCCCTCTTATGACTAATTCATGATTAGGGAGGTTTATGTTCCCTATAAATTATTATATGTTCAGGTGCTTAAGTTACCTTGGTATATGTTGAGAGGTTTGTGCCCCCTATGTGCATATATATGAGGATATTCTCCGGTTCATATGGCTACACACACTGGGGCCTTATCAGGGGGTAAGAGATGCGACCAATATAGCCCATAGGTACTATTATATGACGATTGAGCTACACAATCTAGGGTGAAGTTTTGAAACAATGTTAAGCCTTGTTCCCTATCCCAAAATGTGATATATATTATATGTTTGTGCATTTGATTATGTGCATTGGTTTTGAATTATTTTAAACTATTGATCATGTCATTATGTTAACCTTATCCTCGAGTTACGTTCTAGCATTCGCCCTACTAACCATCTTTAGATGTTGTATCCCCATGCGATATAGGGATTGGTCATACTTCTACTTCTCCTGCTCAGTGACTTAGATTCGGGATCAGCTAGCGAGTCAGATTATAGTGGTAAGTTTCCATACTTTGAAAGACCTTATTTTCATGATTATGGTTTCCTTTACATTTTGGATATTTCTTTGGATTTGGTTTTCTAGCTATTGTCAGGGGCATGTCCTGACAATTTATTAATATTCAGTTTTTGATCATAGTTTAGAAGGGTTTGTTTGGCCTACTGTGGATATTTGGTGGCGTTTGTCGGTCAATTGGCCGGTCGTCTGTTGTTAGTTATGGATATGCATTTAAAACGTTCTTAAACTATTGTATGCTATCTTGTTATATGTTCGGAATTCAAATGACCTTGGGGTATAAGATTCTTAAATATCATAATTATCTTATAATTTACACATTTTGAGTTTGAAAATATATCTAAAATTGATGATATCAATAAAGAGTTTTTCATAATAAAATAAACAAATAGAAGAAGATATTTGAAATTTATACTACTGATTCTAAAATTTATTAACTTATTTTATCTTTTTCCATATGTGCTTCCCTCCCCCCTCCCCTTCTTATCATCTTTTTAAATTAAAAAATAAACAATTTTTCTCTGTTATTATTAAAATTGTTATTATTATTATTATTTCTTTTATGGTTACTATTTTAAATTTACATTTTAAATCGTTATCTTTTAATTATTATTTTTATTTTTATGTTTGATCAAAATAATACGTATTTTTCTAAATGTATTTTTGAATTTGAAAACTCCACCAATCTTAATTTTATGGCAATAACAAATCCTGAAAATTAATAGAATAGACATCTAATAATTTTAAGTTTATTTAAAATTGGATAACTAAAGAGTTGATAAAAAAGGAACAATTATTTAAGAACACTCACAATCAAACAACTAACTTTCAAATGAAGTCAAAAAAGAAAAAAAATGTTTATTTTATTACTAAAAATCAGGAAGATAGTTTATCTTCTTTTTTATTTTTTTCAAAAAACGTGTATTTACTATTTTTTTGTTTTAAAACGTGTATTTTACTATTTTTTTTTGAAAAAAGAGTCTTTATTTTTTACTTTTTAATTACTTTTCTTATGTTTTTGTCTTCTTTTCTTTTTCCTTTCCAATAAAGATAAAAATAAAAAAATGCAATGATTAAATAAACTTTTATTCTTATTATTGATAAATAAATTTATTTTACAAAAAAAATTCAAATAAATTATTTTATAATTTAATTTTTTTAATAAAATCATCTTATTGTTTTACTAATTTTGAAGACATAAAAATATATTTTATTTACTTATTGTGATATTAATTTGTTAGAAAAGATTGGATTTTAAAATATCAAAATTATCTTATACCTTACACTTTTGAGTTTAAATTTTTTTTATCTTAAATAAAATGAGATTGATATAGCTGAGAGATATCCGTATCAATTTAAATTTTAAAAAATACATATGTATTTTATTCCTATTGAAACACACTACTCATTTTGTATAAGACACATTCAAATTTAACACATGTTAATCTCTCAAACTAAAAGTCTCCATATATTTATAGAATATCTTTTTAGTTGTTGAAAGTTAGAATCAGTTGGGTTAAAAAATAGCATCAACTAAATAATATCATCATCTTTTTAGTTGTTGAAAGTTCCAATCACTAGGGATATAATCACAATTTTTTATAATTATTATTAGTAATACTACTTGGGTTATAATCATTTTTTATTTTTATCTTTTTTATTTTTTATCTTTCTTTTAATTTTTTTATCCACTATACGTACTCCTCCTCCAGTTATTATTTATTATTATTATTATTACTATCAATATTAGTACTACTGTTACGTACTGCCACTATATTATTATTATTATTATTATTATGTAAATAAACTATATATATAATATTTAAATTTTATACTATATAGCTTTGAAATAGTAAGAGTGTATCAGGACTCTTCAATTATGAATTTTTATTTATTAAGATAATGATTTTTTTTTTAAAAAAGATAATGTATTTCAAATTCAAATAATTAATCTTTCAATTCAAAATTTTTATTACATACTTTTTAACTTTGTCTTAAAATTATTACTTAGACTTATTCTTGTGCTGCCACGTGACTTCTTGTCTTACTTTTAGTTTTGCTTTTATATATATATATATATATATATAGATTTGCTTAGTCTTTCTTCTAATTCTAATATTCTGTCTTCTGTTGTTCTAGTTATTGGTTCTTTGTTATAAATTTATTTAAATTACGGGTTAATTTTGGAGTTTCTAAGATTTTTGATGTCTTCTCTATACATTTTATGCATCCTTCCTTGTAACATTTCCTATATTTTGCCCTTTTATTTTTACTTGGAAACCACTTACAAAAAAAATATTGATTACTGTCTAATACTTTTTCTTCCTCAAATTCATGTTCACATTCTTCTATCAAATTTACTAAATCGTAATAGTCTGAGTTTGTCTTTTCTAATCATATTTCATTTATAAATTCCTCTTCTCCAGAATCTGAAGAATCAGATTTATTTATTTCTTCTTCAAAGACTTTCATACTTCTAATAGAGTATATACTTTCATTATCTGACATATATTCATCTACATTTATTAAATTTTTATTTACATCTTTTATTAATTGTGTATTCCTAGATCTATTATTGATTCTTTTTGGACAAGTATTTGCTAAGTGCTCTATGCTACCGCAGGTAAAACATTCTAATTTATTTTTGTAGGTTCTACTGGTATTATATTTTCTTACATGTTTATTCTTATCTAGGTATGTCTTCTTTGCAGTTGATCTTCTTATATATTATTTCTTCTTAGAGCGATAGTCTTTTTTATATGCCTTTCTATATTTCTTCTTTTTATAATCTTGGTCATAATGTTGTGTAGTATATATGTTTTTACAAAAATCTATATCACTTCTTTTTAATTGTTTTTATATCTGTATTTTTGTACATTTTTCTTGTAATACATCCATTACATGTCGTATTCTTTGTCCTATTGACCATGGGTTGTTTGGATTTTGAATTACTCTTTCTCTCTTAGACCATTTTTCTTCTATCTCTCTTCCTAGATCCCCTGGTAATTTATTAAATAATCTAGCTCCTAGAGTCTGATCAAATGAGTTCCCACTAATTGTGCAATAATAAAAGTAATCATTTAGAAATTCTTTAATCCTTGACCAATTATTAATGCTTAGTTGTTCGAAATTTATTAGGACTTTTTGTTGCAATACCACTAATCCACTATTGGGATCTTCTCCTGTTAGTAGAGTATGTACTTTGTTTACAAAATTGTATGGATTTGAGCCTAGTTCTACTAATTCTTAAAAGTCTTGTGGGAATATTGTCTTATAAGCTTCCCAAAGTGCTTTAGTACTTTCTCCTAGAAATGTTTCTAAATATCTATACATAATTTCTGCATCTGGTTTTTTATTACCCTGTATATGTTTTTGTAGTCTGCTACAACTACATTTTTTCATATGTCTATTATATTATTCCATGCCTGAGGGTCATGAGCTGGTAAATTTAGAATTTTCCCTTTATTACCACCTTCTTGTAATCTAATGGGTTCTTCTATTGGCATTCTTCTCCCTCTAGGTTTTATGTCTTGTTCTGCTTGAATGTCTGGGTTTGTTCTGAATACTCTATATCTTGGTAAATTTCCTATTGTTACTGGTACTCTTTGCATACCGGTTGTTCTCTAGAAAGGGCTTGCAGTTCTTGCTGAACTTTTCATAAATTCTTTTATACTTTCGTCTATACTATAAATCGATCCTGAGTCTTCACTTTTTTGTTCCTTTTTATGTGTATAACCATACTTATCTATTCTTAATTCACATTTTATAAAATGTTCTTTCATTTCTTCAAGTTTTAAGTTCCCTAATTTACAACCTGTGCATTTAAATATGCTATTGCTATTTATTTCGTATAGGACTTCTGCTTTCATTATGTCCTTATTTACTTCAAAACCATCTTCTTCTATTATTTCTATATTCATAAAATTAGTGTTCTCACATTCTTCAATTTCTTCCTCAGTTTCTCTTTCATTTGTATATGTATAATCTGTAAATCTTACTGAGGTGTCTACTTTCTTATTAATATACATTAAATGATCTGTGGGTTTTCATATTTCCTTTTTACTGAAATTTTCTAAATTCTATTCCAATCCTGAATATTCTTCTGGATTTATTTTTAAAGGTTTCATTAATTTAATTCCTTTATTTCCCATTATACTTACTGCATCGTCTATCTTTAGATTAAATTTTATACTACTATTAGTGGCAAGTTTTCCTATAAATCCTACACATATTAATAAATTATTTCCATTATTCATTTCTTCGTATCCTTTAGTCTGAATACCTATCTTTATATATTTTTCAAATTCTAAAGAATTTATCATATAATCTGGACTACAATAAAAAAGTCCTTCATTTGTCGACATGTCTAATTATGTTATTCCTATTATGGATCTTTTCAAGTCTGACCATCTATTATCATATATTGTAACTAATACCTTAGTTCCTACATTTTTTCTAGTTAGGCCTTTCAATCCTACTACTATGAGTCCCATATGCATGGGGCTCATGTTTGATTTTTCAATTTGTCTTAAAGATTCTGGACTTATTAAATTTACACTAGCACTATCATTTTCAATTACGCATAATTGCTCTTCCCTATAATATTTATATAATTGTGCCATTGAAAACATTCCTTCATTGTATAAAGTCTTAGAACTTAATAATTTTAATTTTTTTTGTTGGAAAAGTTGTATATCTTTATCTACGTCTACTATTTCATCTAGCTGTTGTCTTGAATTCATTTTGGGTCTATTTATGATTCTTGATAAAATGTTTGTTGTTAATCTTTCTTGGGTAAAACTTGGTCTTGATCTGCTTGGGGATGCTGAAAAAAGGTCCATGGTTTTGGTTTAGTTATTTTAGCTTCTTTTAATTCTTTTTGAGGGGTTATTTCTATCCTTTTTAGTTGCTCTATTAGTTTGTCTATAGTTTTATCTTAACTGTCTCTTTGTTTTTCTTCTTTTATGTTTTTATTAAGTTCTAATAGTAATAAAATTATAATATTATTTTGTTTTATGATCAAAGAGTCTGTTTTTCCTTGGGGTTGATGATCTGATAATCCTTCGGGATTTGGTTGAATTTGTGTAGCTTTTTGTAATATTGCTAAATAGAGTTTATCTTGTAGTATACCATTCATGAGAGTATTATATGTCTTATTTGGTTAATTTCTTTTTCATACTTCTTGTAATACTTGCTTTATTTCAGGATTTTCTAGGTTACCCTTATCTTTATTAATTAAAACTTTGAATTTTCTGTCTAATTCTGCTTGTTGGTTCTTTAAGATATCAAAATTTAATTCTATTTTACTTAACAAATTCTTTTGTTTGTTTTGCAGGTCTTCTAATATCTCTAGAGTTTTTAATATTTTTGTATTTTCTTTTTAAACTTTTTCTCCTAGGTTTATTATAAAGTCTCAATAGTATTTAGTTGTGGATTATCTCCATGTAATATATGTTCTCCGTTGTTAAAATTACACTTAATAAGAGAACTGTCTTTTAAACGTCTGTATTTTTTTTCAACTTGGATTGTAATATCTAAATATTCTAGTTTCCTTAAATTATCAATTTTTACACTACTATTTTTTATCCTAAAGGTATTTTACTAATACAGTAGTTTCTAATGATCTTTATTCTGTAATTTCTGTAGTCTATATAGTATCTAATACTTTCTAATTTATACTTAAACAAATTTATATAGTCTACATAGTTTACTAATGTTATAGGGTCTGAGATTATAATGACTTCTGATAATTCTATAACTTCTAATATTTTTATTTGATTTATTAATATTTGTTCTTTTTCCAAAATTTCATTTCTTAGTCTTATTTCTTTATATAATCGATTATATTCTCCTTGTATTTGTCTCGCAAAAGGATGCGTTTTCATATATTTTTACTTAATTTTATCCTAAAGGAATATCTACTAGGTCACACCGTTTCTTTAGATAACTTATCCTTCTATTTTAATATGTTATGTCAATTCTAAGTCCATGTAAATCCCATGTTATTTCACTTAAATATTCTTTGAAAAATTTTGATTGTGATGTTTCTAGAGTTGCTAATAAGTCTAGATAGTTACTCAAAACTAATTCTTCTGCTACTTTGTCTTCCCTCTTTTTTATTTCTTTGTTTAAAAGCCAATATCTGAATCATATATCGTTAGCAAAAGGATGTCTTTTATTTATTATTATTTCTAGACCTAAGATGCTTTATCAATTCGTACTCTAAACCGGATATTATGGTGATTAGATTATCTAGTCTTCTCGGATCTTCCTTTGTATTATTTAGTCTTTTATATTCTAAGTATAAACTATACAAATTATTCTGAATTTCTTCTAATGATTTTATATTTCTATGAGGTGTGTTCATTAAGCTAAATAAAAAGGATACATGTCTCTTAAAATCTTATCTACCCATAATTCTTGGTTAATATAAAATATTTGATTTTTGACTTCTCTTAATCTATTATCTACTTCTTGTAATTCTGTCCAGATCTCTTCTCTCGATTCTGCAGAAAGCTCAAATAACTTAATACTTAACTGCCTATGTTGTAGTAAGGTATAATATAAATTTATAAGTTCTTTCTTTATATATATATATATATGTATATATATATATATATATATATATATATATTACACGTAAATTTTTAAAAAAGTCAATCAGATCAAACAATTTTTTTCTAAAAAAAAAGAAAAATGAGAAATTGACAACATATGATCAACATAAATTTGATTTTACGCACACAAATCAAAACAAATAAAATAATTAGGAGTAGCTAGTGACGTGAACAAACAAACAAACCTATGTTATTTTGCACGAAAATGTATTGTTTTCATTTAGATCTTGCCATGTTATGGGATTGCATTTTAGTACGGTTCATATAAATATATAGGTGAAATTAGACAATTAAACCTACAGATTATAAAATAAAAATCACCTCTTATCATATATTTTTGGACTCCTAACTTAAAAAGAATTGTTACCATATAGTTTAAATGACTGATCCCATATATTATAGGAGTCAACATTATAAAAATAGTTAAATAATAATTCATGAAAAAATAGGAAAAAGACGATTTTTTCTATTGTAAAATCTTTTTATAAAGGGCAAAAAGTTCAAATCACTTTTCTCAAGATCTTCAAACTTTTAATATATTATAGATATAGATTTTCCAAAATTTTTTTCCCAGTAAATGATCTATTGGGCTACTTTTCCGTTCAAAGGAAGGTGAGAATGAGCAAGTGTTGTCATTGTCATGCTTTGCAATCTTTGGAATATTATTTGGGCTTAATCAAGCAAAGTTCAGAGTGTTAAGAGAGAAATAACCTAAATTTAATGGATTAGAATTTTCTTTGAAATTTTTTAAGGAAAAAGGACACCCATGTCCATTAGGTTAAATAAAGGGTAACTTACATAAATTTCAGATTTTTAATGAGTTTTAATACTTTTTTTCATAACTTTGTTTAATTACATGATATCCCGAATTTTGATATTTGTGATACATATCTTTAGCCTTGATACATTGCATTGTGATACATTTGTAATTGAGTGGTTAGTTAAATAAGAAAGTAACTAATTTTCAATTATTACATGGAGTAAAATTAGGCACAAATCATGGTATAAATACATCTAGTTCCAGATATATCATAATGATACATTTGGTAAAATTACTCTATACCCATTAAAAATTCAATCTCACACAAAAATAAATAGTTTACATATGTCAAACATATGTTAAATGTATCAAACATTTATAAATAAATAAAAAATATGAATCATTAGCACAAAGTATTTGTCATATGTATCACCAGTATTTCAATAACAAATATATCATATTGGTAATGTATATATTTTTTATAACTGATTAACAACACCAATACATATTTTATATACTATTATATTAGTGTTACGCATGTCGTTTCTCACGGGATAAAATATATCAATGATGCACCTATTAAATGAATCACAAAATTAAATAAAATACCATATGTATCAATTGAAAAGTATTCAAACTGAATAAGGGTGGTGAAACCCTTAAATGACCAAAAAACATATGCGTCATCATTAAAATTATGAAAAGAATACACAAGTTCTTGATATGTATCTATCTATCTATCTTACATACATACATACATACATACATACATACATACATATATATATATATATATATATATATTAAATACATTTATTTGATACATATGATTGATACATAGGTATATGTCTTGATACATATGTATGTGTCTTGATACTTATGATTGATAGATAAAATCCACCACCCCACCCCCTCTGTCATTCGTCCATATCATCACCGCCACCTTGGCTACCCCACCCCATCGTTGTTCGTCCTCACCACCACCGCCACTTTAGTTGTTCTCGTCGGAAATCTAATAACTGGTTGCTCAATTTTACCTCTTTTCCTTAATCGGTATTAGCTTAAAAGATGAAGAAAAAATTCAAAATTGATAAAAGGATTAAAAAAAACAATAAAATTGGTGAAGAAGTTGCAGTAATGGAGATGAAAATTGTTTCAATTGATGATAATTTGGGAGAGATTTTAGATGATTAAATTTTGAAAAAAAATGGATTGCATGTGTTAATTGTAGAGTAAAAGTAGGATGGGTTTTTGTTCATATGTATCAAGAGTAAATCCGGTATTTTAAGTAACTGTTTAAAAGGTAAGAGATTTTGGGTAATAATATCTCTTAATTTTGTGGTTTTGTGTAATTTTTTCATAAATAAATTCTATCTAAATGGTCATTTTCAAAGTTATGCCACGGGATGACCACTCGACCAATTAAAATCCACCCATTAGTCATTTCTAGAAACTGTATAACATATATATAGAAAATGTATAAAAACTATAAAATTGTTGTATAAAATACATATCTATATAAGGAATATAAAAAACGTATAGGATGCATATAGAAACTGTCTAGTTGTTGTATAAAATATGTTGTTGTATAGAAATTGTATAGGATGTATATAGAAGTTGTATAATTATTTTATAAAAGATGTACCTAAATAATTATTGCAACTGAAAATGTATAGGATGTGTATGAAAATTGTATAATTATTACATAAAATATGTATCTATATAAGATAAATATAAAAACTGTATAGTTGTTGTATAGAATATAAAAAAAGGGACAACCCAGTGCACTAAGCTCCCGCTATGCACAGGGTGCGGGGAAGGGTCTACCTCAAGGATCTATTATATGCAGCCTCACCTTATATTTCTTCAAGGGGATTTTTTCAAGGCTTGAACCCATGACCTCCTGGTCACATGACAACACCTTTACCAGTTACTCCAAGGCTCCCCTTGTTATAAAGAATATGTATCTAAATAATTATTATAGCGAAAAGTTGTATAGAATGTGTATAGAAATTGTATAATTGTATAAAATCTGTTATTTTTATATGACAAATAAAAATACACTCTTTTTATATTTAATTAATTAGAAAATAATATTAGTTACAATGCTATAGATTTGTATTTGATTGTTAAAAAAACACAATAATTAAAAAAATAATTTTTTTCCCTTAAGAAAAGGAGTTGCAACCAAAAAACAAGAAAAAGAGATGTAGAAAAATAAAAAACAAAGAAAGCTAAATTAAAAAAGAAACCAAAAAAAAAACAAAACCAGATAAACTGTAGCGGCAAAAAACGCCAACAAGCCAAAAAATGGGAAATGAAATTGCTTGGCCATCCGGAGGCAATATTTTGCATCAAGTGGCTATTTTTGTCCTTTTCCCATTTTTAAATGAAGGGTTTATAGTGGGGTGTATTGTAACGCCCCGAGAACCTATCCCGAGACATCACATGGTACTCAAGGACACACATGGCCTCAAGCTAACCCTCTAAGTCTGTCATTACCTTTAGAAATCTCTATGTCACGAATCATCATAAAGTAGGAAAGACTAATCATGGCATGAACATTCTGAGATACGAAGTAATACAGTTCTGTACAAACAAAATACTGAAATCTCTGTACATGCTGGCACACTAGTCTGACAAAGCCTCTACTTCATAGGACTGAGGAGCCATTGGGACAGATCCCCAACTGACTCATACTGAACTTAAAGTAAACAACTATCTATTAACAAGAAAAAATTGGAGACACAGGTCCATGAACCATGAGGACTCACCAACCGCAGAAATGAAGGTGAAGGTACTCAAAGATCACTGTCGCTGCTGAGACTGAGCACCTGAACCTATATCATGAGGAAATATAGAGTAAAAAAGAGTATGTGACTTAGTACTTGGGAATGTACTGAGTATGTGGGGGTGGATGATTTTAAATAATATCATAAATGTATAAGAAAATCATGCATGCTGACAATAATAACTCTCTTTGCTTGAATTATCTAAAACATCATTTCCGTAAGTCATTAGTAATAACATATGCTTCATAAATCTCATAAATCATTTAACTCAACTCAAACTCTTTGAATCATGACTTAGAGTGACTCGGTATCTCATGGTACTTAGATCATTATGGACGTGGGAGTTCTTATAACCAACATAACTACACCATGTGAGCCGTATGGAGTCCAATGTTTTGCCCTCCTAATGAGAGAACCCCACATTGGCGGGGTGTTGTACTCTTGCCAGGGATTACAACCTCAATCTCATTATCACAATACCATACTCGGCCTCTGGCCCATAATTATCAACATCAATCCTACGGTGGCACCTAGTTTTGGGGAAATACCACATTTCCCGCTCGGTGCTAAATACTCATCCCAGACTCAGCTCAGAACGCGTTAGGAAATCCACCTTAATCAATATCAGCTCATGGGTCTATCATAGAGACCAAAACATAAATATATCTCCTCTGTAAATCATGAACAACTGTGGATTCCTAACTCGACTCAAAATTAAAGCAATTTTTCTCAACATCAAGTACATTTGCTTGTCGAATCATTTTCAAATATCAAAAGCTTCAAGGAAACATCATAGGACTTATTCTTGACTTTCAATCTCACATATCGATATATATTCAATAGTCAAATTTCTCATGGAAAGGCATAACTCATGACACTTGTCTTAAATCGCTTAGAAATTATCAATACGTAATGCCAATATACAACTCATGGAATAAATTCTCAATTTAAGAAACATGATGGTGAAATAATCATAAATATCAAACTTATTCAACTCAAATCTCATAAATCATAAATAATGAAATTTGGGTGTAAACCCACTTGCAAAATCATGTAAATCAATAATAGAAAGTAAATCTTTAGGCACAAGAACGAAAGGAGTGTTCTTGTTCAAACCCCACATACCTTAGATTATGATTTTGGAGATGTAGAAACTTGATATAAACTTCTTTATAGCATTCTTGAGCTATATTTCTTGATGCCTTTAATTAAGAAAGCTTGATTCTTGGATCACTTTGAATCTCTATGGAAGATTCTTGAATTTCTTGGAAGAAGATTGAATTTTATTGGATTTTGGAAGAAACCCTAATTTCTAAATGTTTATTGGTAGAGAAAAGGAGAAAAATGAAGGGCTATTCTCTACTAGGATATATATATAAGACCTTATGGGGCGGAAATGACCAAAATTCCCTTTTGAAAAAGCTGAAATTCGCTGATCGGGGCCTGTGAAGGTCGATCTGATGGTCCGTCAAGTCTCCTGACGGTCCACCAGATCGTCCATAACTCGAGTGACAAAACTGGAACGTTATTCCTCGGCGTGAAGGTCTAAGTGACGGTCCTTCAGGTAACTGACGGACCACCAAGTCGTCCGTCACTCGAGGGCCAGAAATGAGACATTCTGTCTTGACCTGACGGACTCCTTGACGGTCCGTCAACTTTTTGACTGTCCAACAACTTGTCCATCGCACGATGGCCTGAAAAAAGAGTCACTTTTTGGCATGACGGGGCACTTGACGGTCCACCAGGAACCTGACGGTCCACCAGGTCGATCGTCAAACCTAGGCGATCCGATACCGTTCAGTAAAACGGCCATAACTCCCTCGTCCGATGTCGGATTTCAATGAAATTAGTATCGATGGAAAGATTATTCAATACTCTACATGAAAAAAAATAGAAATTAGATATATACAACATGGTTTAAACGTCAATCACTTTGAAAGTCATACATATCCACTCAAAAGAAGGATTTAGGCTTAAGAAATCGGGGTAATACATGTATTTTAGAATTTAGGAAGTTATGGGTATTTTTAAAATGGATACATTACCAAAAATAAAATCTCAAGAGGCATAAATACATAAAATCACTTATATTTAAAATATTTCATAAAATCTCATATTTCTCTTTTTCCTCTTGATACATATTAAATAAGGGTAACAGACTTACATTTACTTTAGGAGAGCAAATCATATGAGAAAATCTCTTAAATATTTAAAAACAATTAACAAAAATTTATCAGATCTTATCATTTGCAATTTAAAATTTGGTTCATTTTTTCCATCTCTATTAATCTTTTTTTTTTCTTAAAATTTGAAATCTTTATTGTAACGCGCTGGAAAAGTACCCTGAACGTCACACAGTGCCCAAGACTACGAGTAGTCTCAAGATACCCTGTAAGCCTTCTACTAAATCTGAAACTCATAATAAAGAGATTTGTGCATGCAAAAATACTGAAATACTGTCTGAACTGAACTGGATTTAACTGAACATATTATCGGATAATACTTAATTTAAAAGTCTAAACAGCCAACACTGGAACATCTAAAATGTAACTAACAGTCGGACGAGCCTCTACTTCTATTAACTAGAGAGTCGCTGGGACAGACCCCATCTGACTCGAACTGAACTAAAAAACAACTGATCAAATACTGTATAAAGCTAAAAATATGAATATCTGGGTCCTCGAACTATGAGGACTCACCAAATGTCGGGATGTAGATGGAGATGCTCGCGGTCAATCACACTGCTCCAAATGAGCACCAGAAAATACATTATTAAACAATGTAGCACATAGACGTATATGTGGATTAGTACTTTTGGAATGTACCAAGCATGTGGGGGTGATGCATAAGTAAAACATTAATGCAATATTCAAACAAACTTTCAAAACTTCGTGCTAAGTGTAAGTGACTCATCTTGGCTTGAATAATAAAACTGTCAAATCATAAGTCAGAAGTAGTAAAGCATAAAAGTAATTCTTGTGAGCCACCACACTTAGTTCTATAAAGCTGTACTACTATTCTTTTTTCAAATCACTCAAGCTAAGGGTATAAGGACTCACCTTTATTATCTGTAAACCAAAAGATGGAATGTCATGGCTAATGTATTAATGTAAAACAATCTTTGTATAAAATTGTGAGTCTCTACACTTAGTTTCTAAAAGTTGTTCTGTTATTTCGATTTAGGACTTAGGGACTTTAAGAGGGTCTTCCAAACGACATACACCATGTGAGCTATCATGATGTCCAACGTCATGTTCTCCTAAGAGGAAAAACCTCATGTTAGGGAGAGGTGTCATACTCTTGCCAAGGAGTATAACCATATCTTAAGTGATCACTGACTTAGCCCACTATGGGAACTTAATATTTATCCTACGGTGACACGTAGTTTTGGGGAATGAGACCTTGAAAACAGACCCAACTCGGTGCTAAATACTAATCCCATTCTTTTGCTCAGAACTTTAGGAATCCACCTTAAAATAGCACAAGGGTTTATAATGAAAACCAATTATGCTTCTCTTTCTTTAAATCTCAAACTATATGAACAATGTTGATTCCTTATCTTAGCTTAGGATCAAAAGGTCAATTTCTTTCTTAAATCTTGGTAAAAAACTTATAAAAGAGGCTTAAAATCATAATCTTCTTAAAATATCAATACCTAGACATAGAGATTAAAACTCATGCCTTAAACTCATGCAAATTCATGGAAAAACGTCATGCTCAATATACTTCTTGAAATACTTCAACAATATTAAGGTAATGAAATAAAGAATCACAATATCATGCTTACAACTCAATTAGAAATATGCAAAATCATATCACATAAATAAAAATGTGAAAATAGATATGTAATTCAACATTTAAATCACTTGTAACATTATAATCTTCAAGTAATTATAATTGGGTATGAACCCTAATTGCAATTCATGAAATCTTAACTAAAAATCAAGTTTCGGGGATAAGGATAAAAAGAGTATCCTTGTTTATAACCCCACATACCTTAATTGATGAGTTATTGAAGAAATCCTTGTGTTCTTAAGAGAAAAAGCTTGAATTATTGTTATTGGGAAAAGGGGAGGGTTTTTACGTGAGTTGATTTTGAGGAAGATGGGCAAACAATGACCTTTTGGGTGTTATAATTCATGCTTTGGACGTTTGGGGTTGAGGGTAAAGGACCAAAGTGACCCTTGACCCTTAAGAAGCTAAAACTATGGGGGAATAGCCCCCGTATCGCGACCCCTAGTTTGGTCAAGCAGCCCTTGTGACCCTTTACTGCCTCATACAAAAAATGACATAATTTTTCACCCGGGTATTGGATTAAGGCGAAATTGGTATCATTGGAAAGATTATTCGATTATATATAATTTAGTGGGTCTTGATCTGCCAAATTCGACATATACATAAAGTTATACTCGTTCAAAGATGACCCTTGTAAAATCAAACACCAAAAATTGACCGAATTAAAGGCTCTTAGCTCACTTTGCTCTAAGTGACACTTATGAACATATTTCCCACCTCATAATATTTCTTCACCCTAGGTTAATGATCACGAAACATGGATTAAAGTATGAATCATGGGACTAGAGTTTACACTCGTAGGAACGAAGGTCCAATTTCTAGCATAGAAGCGTACGGGGTATTACAATATCTGCCCCTTGGGAACATTCATCGTCAAATGAGACTTGCTAATTTGATAATACTGAGGGACTGAGATTATGTACTAAACTCGCATGACTAAAAACGTGACTGCATGACTAACCTGATTTATGAATGCATGAATTATCATGAAACTGACTATATAAAGCTGGAACTGAGAATGGAAAAGAGGTAATCTGAGGAAACTTGTTACCTTAAACTGAGTCTGAACTTGTAAAGAAAAGATGAGGGTACTTGGTTCGTATATCTGCTTCTGTTTCCCAAGTGGCACCCTCAACAACAAAAACAACAACAACATACCCAGTGTATTCCCACCTAGTGGGGTCTGAGGAGGGTAGAGTGTACGCAGACCATACCACTACCTCAAGAGAAGTAGAGAGGCTGTTTCCGATAGACCCCCAGCTTTGGACCAATAATAGTATAACAAATACAAAAAGTAAGCGGATACAAACTAGTATGGTACACAAAACAAACTAACAGTATACAAATACAAAAGATAAGTGCATAATAAACTAATACGAGATGCAAAAAAGTCAACACCACTAACCCAAAAAACTACAACCCCAACACTACGAGCCAGAAACTCCAGACCTAAAGGAGCACTCCCCTATTACTACTGCCATGCTCCCACCCCTTAACTCACTACCATAATCCACATCCTCCACACCTTCCTATGAAGGGTCATGTCCTCTGTAAGCTGTAATTGCTCCATATCATGCCTAATCACCTCCCTCTAATATTTCTTCGGTCTACCTCTAGCCCGCCTAAAACCATCCATAGCCAGAGTCTCACACCTCCGTACTGGAGCATCAGGGCCCTCCTCATCATATGCCCGAACCAATGTAGCCTCACTTCTCGCAACTTATCCTCCACCGAGGAAACTCCCACATTCTCCCGAATAATCTCATTCCTTACCCTATATTTCCTGGTATGTCCACACATCCATCGCAACATGCGCATCTCCGCCACCTTTACCTTTTGGATATGGGAGTTCTTAACTGGACAACACTCTCCTCTATACAACATAGCTATTTGGACTACCACTCTGTAGAGCTTACCTTTAAGCTTCGAGGGAACCTTCTTATCATAAATGACTCTCGAAACGAGCCTCCACTTCAACCACACTGCTCCAATACGATGTTTGACATCCTCGTCAATCTCATCATTACCCTAAATTATAGACCCCAGATACTTGAAACTCACCCTCTTCTGCATGTCCTGAGAGTCTAGCTTCACAACTACTCCATCTTCTTGCGATATATTACTGAACTTACACTCTAAGTACTCTGTCTTTATTCTACTTAACCAAAAACCTTTAGATTCAAGCGTCTGTCTCCAAACCTCCAACTTATCATTAACTCCACCCCGAGTCTCGTCGATCAGAACCACATCATTTGCAAATAACATACACCAAGGAACCTCTCCTTGAATATGTCACGTCAAAACATCCATCACCAAGGCAAATAGAAATGGGCTAAGAGTCGATCCCTGGTGCAACCCTATCAAAACTGTGAAGTTCTTTGAATCTCTACCTACCGTCCTTACACGAGTCTTCGCACCATCATACATATCCTGAATCGACCTAATGTACACCACGGGCAACCCTCTAGCCTCCAAGCACCTCAATAGAATCTCTCTGGGAACTCTGTCATATTTCTTCTCTAGATCAATAAACACCATGTGCAAGTCCTTCTTTCTCTCTCAAAACTGCTCCACTAATCTCCTCACAAGGTGAATGGCCTCAGTGGTCGAGCGACCAGGCATGAAACCGAACTTATTCTCAGAGATTGTCATGATCCTCCTCATCGTCAACTCTACCACCCTTTCCCAAACCTTCATAGTATGACTCAAATACTTAATATCTCTATAGTTGTTACAACTCTGAATGTCTCCCTTGTTCTTATACACTAGAATCATTGTTCTCCACCTCCATGCTTTAGGCATCTTATCATCTCTAAAAATAATGTTAAACAGCCTTGTCAACCACTCCAGACCTGCCCCACTAGTGCTCTTCTAAAAGTCTATTGGAATCTCGTTTGGCCCCGTCGCCCTACCCCGCCGCATCCTGCGAGTAGCTCTCTTGACCTCCTCAACCTCGATAAGCCTATAATAACTATAATTGCAACCCTTCTCAAATATCTCCATGTCTCCCAACACAGAACCTTTGTTCCCCTCGTTGTTCAAAAGTTTATAAAAATAGGACTGCCATCTCTCCCTAATGAGGGCATCCTCAACCAACACTATACCATCTTTTCCTTTGATGCACTTTACTTAGTCAAGGTCATGAGCCCTCCGCTCCCTGGCCTTGGCCATCCTATACAACTTCTTATCTCCATCTTTTTCCTCTAAAGCCGCATATAAACTCTCAAAAGCTGTTGTCTTAGCCACCGTAACCGCTAACTTAGCCTCTATTCTAGCAACCTTATACTCATCCTTATTCTTCTGTCTTTCCTCATCATCCTTTCTCCCAACCAACTTAGCATAATCCATCATCTTAAACTTCACCTTTTTCTTGACCTCTTTATTTCACCACCAGTTTCCTCGATGTTTGCCAGATCTACCTCTCGAGACATCCAACACCTTTCTAGAGGTCTCCCTAATGCAACTGGTAGTCTTCTCCTATATATTATCCACCCCTACTTTCCCAAGCCCCCCTACTCTTCAACTTCTCTTGTATCTCCAAAGCACTAGCCAAAGTCAGGCTCCCCCACTTAATCCTGGGTCGCGCCTCCCTACTTCTCTTCTTTTTTCCCTTATTGATAACCAAGTCCATCACCAACAACCTATGTTGAGTCGAGAGATTCTCTCTAGGTATGATTTTACAGTCTTTACATAGCGCTCTATCCCCTTTTCTAAGAAGGAAAAAGTCTATCTGAGTCTTGGCCACTGAACTACGAAATGTAATAAGGTGATCCTCATTCTTTTAAAAGCTCAAATTTTCTATCCACAACCCAAAAGCCCTAGAAAAATCCATCAGAGAAGTTTCTCCTTCATTCCACTCACCAAAACTGAAACTGACATGCACATCATCATACCCTCTCGACAAAGACCCAATATGCCCATTGAAATCCCCTCCCACGAAAAGCTTCTCAGTGCTCGGGATGTTCCTCACCACCTCATCTAAAACCTCCCAAAATTCCTTCTTTTCCTCTTCGTCCAAACCTACTTGCGGGTCATAGGCACTAATAACGTTCACCGTAGACCCTCCCAAGACTAACTTAATAAACATTAGTCTATCACTAACTCTCTTTACCTCTACCACCTGCTCCCTAAGATCTTCATCTACTAAGATACCTACCCCATTTCTATGTCTCACACTACCCAAGTACCACAACTTATATCCATCCACATCTTTCACTTTAGTGCCTACCTATTTAGTTTCCTGGACACACACTACACTAACCCTCCTCTTTCTAAGAATCTTCACCAGCTCTATAGACTTACCTTGCAAACTACCAATGTTAAAAGATCCAACTCAGAACCTAGAAGCTCTCTTATCCCACCTAACCTTACTACCCCTAGACCCTAACCCCAAACTCGATCCTAGACCCGACCTAAACCCAACCCCCCCAAACCCCAGCCCAGACCCAATAATTCTTAATCCCGACCCCGACCTATGACATGCCCCCAGTCTACCCTCGTCAATCACAACCACTATGCAACAAAGGAAAGAAAGAAAAAAGGAAAGAAAGATAACAAAGGGGGATACACAAATTTTGGTACACAATAGTCAATAGCGGGAACTAATACTAACACACTTAATAGATATGCTAGTAAATCAAGTAACAGTAATCAGAAAAGGTAACACACTCTAAAACTACTAAGAACAATAAAGAGATTCGCACGTACAACACTATTACAAAGTAACCAATCAATAAAAAATTCGACACCCACAACCAAATAATCAGTTGAGACGCTACGAATTAGGAATCACAACAAGAATAGTGCAGAACACTACCAGTAGCAGCCCCTAAAAATCAAGAAAGCTATACACAACTAGAAAAGATGGATCGAGTTCTCCTGATCAAAGATGGGTTGTGTTCTTATACTTGATTGAGTCGCTGGATTCCAGCAATTTACGGTAGAAATTGGTTGCTAGAATAGTGTTGCCGAAATAGTGTTCTCGGGAACAGCGTTGGCAGTCCTTGAAGGTTATTGTGGTGATTATTTGTCCGGAAAAAGTTTTAAGGGAGGCAACAGCGGCTTGTTGGATTTTCTACTGCTGGTGGCGATGGAGGCTGGTGGATGAGATGCGGCAACGGTGGCGAGGACCAGCGATGGTGTCTTGTTCACTGCTTGTTGCGGCAGCGATGGCGAGGAGGTGAAGCCCTTGGGCAGAGATTCGATAGATGGAGCATCGCCAGAGAGAAGAGGAAGGAGTAGGGGGCGGTGCTTGGTCGGTGGTTACTGACTGCTTTCATCGAAAATGGAATGGGCGGCGGCTGGTTCGACGGAGGCGGTAATGGAGTTCGGATGGCTGGTGAACGCTGCTTCACCAATGGTGGTGATTCCGGTATTGGTGGTTCTGGTGGATGGAGTTGGCTTCTTCACCGGCTGCTTTATCGGATTCCATCGACAACGTTGGCTTTTTCACCGGCTACTTCACCGGCGTTGGCTTTCCGCCGTCGAGATAAATTGGTAGTGAAACCAACGTAGGTCTTAATAGGTGGATTTGTTGATAGAATCAGGTATACACACCATGTAATGTTTATTGATTAAATCAGGTATACGCACCAAGTGGCACCCTCAACAGACTAATTCTACCAAAGAACTTTGACCAAGGGAACATTTTTATTCCTTAGTCTATGAATCTGATGATCAAGAATCTCAACTAGAATTTCTTCATAAGAGAGATTATCCGAAATATCCGTGCTTTATAGAGAGACTACAACAAATGGATCACCAATACACTTCTTCATTAAGGATACATGGAACATTGGGTGAATGACTGACAAGTCTGCAGGCAGCTCAAGCTCATATGCTACTTTCCTAACATGACTCAATATCTTGTAAGGGTCAACATATCGGTGACTAAGCTTCATATATTTGCCAAATCTCTTCACCCCTTCATAGGCAAAATATTTAAATAAACCAAGTCATCAAACTCAAATTCAAGGTCTCTTCTTCTCATAGCTGCATACGATTTGTGATGACTCTAAGCTATTTTCAACCTTTCTCAAATCAGCTAAACTTTATCCATGTCTTTAAACACCACATATGGCCCTATCAAAGTGGACTCACCTACTTTGAACCAACCAAAAGGTGATCTACGCCTTCTCCTATAGAGAGCCTCAAATGAAGCCATTTGAATATTGGAATAATAACTGTTATTGTAGGCAAACTCGATAAACGACAAGTGATCATCCCAAATACCTTTGAAGTAAAGAACACATGCCCTCAGCATCTCTTCTAGGGTTTGAATGGTCCTCTATACCTGACCATTTGTCTGAGGGTAAAAAGCTGAACTGAGTTGAACTTGCGTGCCAAGACCCTTCTGGAAGGTTTTCCAAAAGTGAGAGGTAAACTGAGTACCCCTATCTGAAATAATGGAAAAAGGAACTTTATGCAATCTGAATAACTCTTTATACAACTTAGCATAATCTTTGGATGAGTAGGACATGTGAACTGGCAAGAAATGGGATGATTTGGTCAACCTATCTATAATAATCCAAATCAGATCATGCTGATGATGCGAATGAGGTAACCCTATCACAAAGTCCATTTTCACCTATTCCCACTTCCAAATGGGAATATGTAAGACCCCATAAAATCCTAAGCTTAATTCAGTCCTTTAGGCTTGTCAAGGGGTGCCGAACTTAGAATATTTTAGCTAAGTACTCAGACTTAGTGTCATTTTAAGATATGAAGGTTGGCAATATTATTTCGCGACTTTTACATACATTAAATATTGATGTTTAGGTTGATTAATGATCAGGAATGTCTGTAGGTGTTTTCGGACAAGTTTTGGATTTTTTGGACTTCGTTTGAAGCTCCTTTGGAATATCGACTATCGTGTTGATTACTATTTTCCCCAGCTACCAGTGTCTAATTCCAGTGAATCGATTCTAACATGTCACGATGCATTGTCTATCACATCGATTGCATCGAAGCGCCACGTCGACCTGTGCATCGGTAACCCAGTTTTCAGTTATTAAAAGACCACGTCCTTGGGGGTATTTGGTCTTTTCCCCCCAACCTTCAGCCCCTAAAAATACAAAATTCAGCTCTAATTCACAAAAGTATACTCACTTTATCTCAAAATCTCTCAAGAACAAGCCTTAGGGTTTTCAATTTAAGATTAAAATCTCAAGAATTCTGCCATCAATCTTCTCAAAATCAAGCATAAAGGTATGTGAAGTGTTCATCCAAGGGTTCCTTCCACCCTTGGAGTCCAAGAATCTCTTTTGGACTTCAAGTGATTTAATGATTTCCATGGTTGGAATTAGAGTGTATCCATGATTGCTATTTGGATTAAGTTCCTAATTCATGATTATATCTATATATCTCATGTAAAATTGATCGTTATGTGTGTAGATTAATGTGAATCCATGATAAAACCTTGACTTGTTAAATTACAGATGAATTATTATGATCACTTATTATTCAATACTATGTATGTATACTATGCTCACCAAGTGCTTGATAAATTATCCATGTGAACTATTAAGAGAATGAAATCATGTCAAGTTAGCTTATGTGTAAGTTATATCGTGCAAGTGTTTGTCAAAATGCCCCAATGAAAGAATGATGATCAAGTTCATAGTTTACATGTTTTGTGTTATGCCATATCTCTTAATTTATGCTATCGAGTCCTGAGGATACTTGTACTCGACAATTTAGCTGATTACCTAGAGCCATGGTCAGTCATAGAACAGTATCAGTCACAAAAAATCAGTAGCACTCTCAGTCAGTTAAAAAACTCAAGAAAACTCAGTAGAATCCATATTAGTCCAGTCTAATTTAGTATCCAGTTTAAACCTCGATAAACTCAGTTAGCTAACAGAATTCAGTAGTATTCTGTCAGTCAACGGAACTCAGTGAACTCAATTTTGGTCAGTCAAACAATAATATCAGTAATAGATCAGTCCAGCCTAGAACAATTTAGAACTCATTCCAGTGTCTATTTAAGTCGGGAGTAGGATTCAGCACCGAGTGAACCCAAGGATAGGGACTCACCTGTCTGCAGAGGGTGAAATCCTTAGGAGCAATCCTTGTATTTCAGAACTATGTATGCAGCGTAGGTTGAGATATTTCCCTACAAGACTAGGGTTGATATATCTCATTTGAATTTTCCTACCAACGAGGGTTGATGGAAGAACTTCCTATTAGAGAGGGATAACTCACAACTTTTTCTTACCCGTGACACGATATTGACACCCTTCCAACTGGGGTTATAGTTTGGACCCCAAATTAGTTAGAGAAGGGGCATGTCGATTAGATGATTACCTCTCATAGTCTCAGTCTCAGAATAGAACTCAGTTTAGTTCTACAGATTCAGGACTATCAGATATAGTCACTCAGCTTAGTATGAAACTCAGTATGGTTCCCCAGTAGTCATAACTATTAGATATAGTCATTCAAATAATCAACAATATAGTATTCATAAACTCAGATATGGTTATCAGTATTCTGATTCAGTACTCAGTATTAGCACGATCTCAGTTACAATCTATGTATTCATGCAGGTACTCTTACTTAGTCATACTTATGTTATTCAATTATTATTGTGCATGCATATGAACCCATGCATATCAGCCTACCTTACTGAGCATACTGGTATATTCAAAGTACTGACATATGCTTTTCTTTGTGCTATGATGTCTTATATCATAGGTTCAGGTGCACGGGCTCTGGAGAACCCTTAGCAGTTCAGATTCTCAGCTTTTAGAGTAGTGGTGAGTCCTTATAGTTCAAGGACATGCTTATTATTTATTGTACATCAGTTTTAGTTTCAGTAGATGGAGTTATTTGGGGGATTGTCCCATCAACTCCATAGTTCAGACAATTAGAGGCTTTTTCAGACTAGAGTATTTTCAGACAGTTGTTCAACTTTTTAGTACTTATATTTAGTTTTGGTATTTTGATACCGCATTCAGATTTATTTATAGATTTTAACCTTATGGCATATGTTTTCGCCTATTTCCACATAATTACAATATTTATTACTCAGTTATTACAACAGGTACTAGTCATGGGTTATCTTGTGGTCCTTCGAGATTATAAGCACCATGTAGCGTTCAGGGTACAGAATCAAGGCATTACAAACTCAGATCCTAAGGTTTAATAGTGTCTTAGGAAGTCTGAAAGCCTCATCTAGTAGAGTCTTATGGATAGGTGTGTTGCGCGCCACATCTATGGACAAGTGGCTACAAGATATTTTAGGAAAAGTATCCCCTCTTTTAGTATTCATGTTGTCCGAGTGAGCATAAGCTCCAGTTACACTCTCTTTTTAATCCTAGATTCCCTTCTGTTTACAGAATATACCTCCAAAGAGGACTCAGGAAAGAGGAATAGGAGACCAGTCAGCCTCTCAGCCCATCCATTCAGATCCTTTGGCCGAGTATGTCTCCCACGTAGAGTTTAGAGTAGCCTTCACCACCTTAGCTCATTCTATAGTTTCCCAGAATAAACGTCCAGCTACGGTTTTGGCCAAACCAGTGGCCAATACTGCTGTAACCAGGATTTGGCACTTCACCCGAATAAATCCTCCCTTATTCTCAGGTTCTAAGGCTGAAGAGGATCCACAGGAGTTCCTCGATTCAATTCAGAAAGTCACAGATATCATGGGAGTGACTTCTAGTGAGAGTGCTGAGTTAGATGCCTATTAGCTACAAGATATAGTCCAAACGTGGTTTAAGCAGTGAAAGGTAGACAGGGGCGCAGATGTAGAGCCCATAGAATGGGAAGATTTTGCTACAACCTTCTTAGATAGATTCTTCCCCTTAGAGCTAAAAGAATCCAAGTTGTTAGAGTTCATCAATCTTAGGTAAGGCAGTATAAGTGTGAAATTGTATTCCCTCAAGTTTACTCAGTTATCCAGGTATGCTTCCCATGTAGTAGAAGACAATATATCTAGAATGAGCAAGTTTGTGTCTGGGGTATCGGGTAGAGTGATTAAGGAGTGCAGGACTACGATATTGATCAGGGAGATGGACATATCTAGGCTTATGTTCCATGCTCAATAGATTAAGGAACAAAAACTTAAGAAGAAGGAGAGAGAAAATAAGAGATCCAGAATGGGTAACTTTAGTTTTGCCCAGCCAAGGTAAGAGGATGGTGACCATTCTCAGTTTAGTCAGAAGTTTTCAGCCCCAGTTCCATCTTTAGCTAGTACACCAGTACCAAGGTTTAGGAATGACAGTCATGATGGGGTACCAGGATCCAAAACATAGAGTAGTGTAAGCGGTATTCGTACTAATCCTCTTTGCGAAGAATGTGGTAAGAATCATAAGGGTATGTATAGAGCCGATAATGATGTGGGTTTTGTATGTGGTGAGTCAGGTCATAGAGTTCAAGACTGTCCTAAGGATGGTCTACGAAGTCAGCACAGTCGTCCTTCAGCTCAGTTCGATCACCCGAATCAGCAGGGTGCCACTCCTAGTGCTGCCAGTAGGAAACACCCAAATAGGCTTTATGAACTTCAGTCCAGGCAAGATCGAGAAAGTTCTCCTGATGCGGTCACTGGTACATTATAGACCTCCCACTTATATGTTTATGTCTCATCAGATCTAATAGTTTCTCTCTCTTTTGTAACTCCTTGTATAGCAGTTAACTTTAAGGTTAGACCATATATTAACAAAAACCTTTCTCGGCCTCCACCCTAGTGGGTCAGTCTATCATAGCCCAGCGGGTATACAGGAACTGTCTGATTATGATATCTCAGGAAGTCAGGCTTCTAAATTTCAGTAGAAATATTAGTATGTGTAGAAAAGTAATAGGTGAGAATGATTCCCAACCCGTCTTTACCTCAGTTCAAAGTGTTGTACTTCAGTCATCACGATACCTATGCATGCTTTACGTCTCAGCTCCATGAACATAGTTTATATTCACATACTTTCCACAGAGTTGTGTGAGTTTCCAGTTCCTAGTATGAGAAGCTCCAGTTCACTCAGCATTACGAAGTATATTTCATGAAATTATGAAATCCAAACTCAGGTCAGCTCATGACTTTTGCACTCATGCCTTACAGTGTGTTCAGTCCCAGTTACCGTATCAATCATAGTTTCAGTTACAGTCATTGTTATAGTGTCAGTCTTAGTCGAGTAATTAGATCAGTAACTCAGTTTAATTTTAGGTTTGATTGACCATAGTGTGTACAGTTATCAGTTATTCAGTTATCAGTATTTCAGTACCTCAGTTTACAAAATATTTTAGAATAATGTTATATGCTTGGTCTTGCATTCTCAAATACTATAGTTTTCACAAATTCATGCTCAGCTATCTCATGTTACTCAGTCAGTCCTTAGCTCATATGTATAATACTCTATAGTTTTAGTCCAATTATTCAGACTAAGTACAGCTCAGTCTTACATGCCCAGGATTCAGCTATTAGTCATCCAGTTAATCAAATAGGTTAGTATGCTTATGCATTTGTGCGCAGCGCCCATGAGAATATTTTCCAGTAATCCCATGTAAAGTGTCATATTAAGGTGGAGAGTATAGTTGAGAATAAGTTTTCAGTATGAGTTAGTTTGTAAAGCCAGTAATTTAGTATTAGAAGTCAGACAGACAAGTTTGTGTGGTGTGGTTTCCACCTTTCCATCTAGTCGCCCTGTCCGAATGTCTCATGAATATAACTATTCTAAGATAGACCAACTAGGTAGTTGCGTGTTCATCTCAGTTCATGTATCATGTTTCAGTTTAAATGGGTATACAAGAACTATCTGGTCATGATATCTCAGGAAGTCAGGCTTTCAGATTTCAGTAGTAATATTAGTATGTGCAGAAAAGTAATGGGTAAGAATGATGCCCAACCCGTGTTTACCTCAGTTTAAAGTGTTGTACTTCAGTCATCACGATACCTATGCATGCTTTATGTCTTAGCTCCATGAACACAATTTATATTCATATACTTTCCACAAAGTTGTGTGCATTTCCAGTTCCTAGTATGAGGAGCTCCAGTTCACTCAGCAGTACAAAGTATATTTCGTGAAATCATGAACTTCAAACTCAGGTCATGCTGCTTATGACTTCTGTACTCATGCCTTACAGTGTGTTCAGTCCAAGTTACCGTATCAATCGTAGGTTCAATTACAGTCTTAGTTATAGTGTTAGTCTCAGTTGAGTAATTAGACCAGTAACTCAGTTTAATTTCAGGTTTTCTTGACCATAGTGTACAGTTATCAGTTATTCAGTTATCAGTATTTCAGTACCTTAATTTACAGAATATTTTAGAATCATGTTATACGCTTGGTCTTGCATTCTTAAATAATATAATTTTCACAAATTCATTCTCAGCTATCTCATGTTACTCAGTCAGTCCTTAGATCATATGCATAATACTCTACAATTTTAGTCCAGTTATTCAGACTAAGTACAGTTCAGTCTTACATGCCCAATATTTAGCTATCAGTTATCCAGTTAATTAGATAAATTAGTATGCTTATGCATTCGCGTGCAGCGCCCATGAGAATATTTTTTAGTAATCCCAGGCTAAGTATCATACTAAGGTGGAGAGTATAGTTGAGAATAAGGTTTTAGTATGAGTTAGTCTGTAAAGCTAGTAATTCAATATTAGCAGTCAGACAGAAAAATTTGTGTGGTGTGGTTTACACCTTTCTATCTAGTCTCCCTGTCCGAATATCTCGTGAATGTAACTATTATAAGATGGATCAACCAGGTAGTTTCATGTTCAGCTCAGTTCATTTATCATGTTTCAGTTTCAGATCCCATATATTCAGTCATGATTCATTTCGTAGGTGCCTTATGCATCACCCTAGTTTTCCCTCAGTATCTCATCCAAGTCAATATTCTTCGAGGGACATAATGTCCCATGGGGGAGATTCACTATAACCCCTATCTTTCATTTCCTAAACCTCCCAGTTTTCTTCACGTAACGAATCTAGTTTGGAGTATTGGGTACTCATAAGTTGACACTCAAGTTCCAATCTCAGCCATAAGCCGCGTATTTAAAGGGTTCAATTCAGTCTACGATATTCAGTTCATGTACGATGTTCCAATCTCAGTCATGTTCTCATGTTCCCATTCATGCGTACTCCGAAAATGATCTTGAGTTCATCAATATTTTTTAATTTAAGTAATGGTTTTCCTTAAGCTTATTCAATTTCATGTTCATATTTCAGTTACAAACTTGGTATGAGTTACCATTGCATGTTCAATTATACGTTCATGAGCCAGTTCAGTTATCTATCCATGCATCAGATATGCATGTTCAGTACATAAATTCAGTTTATCAGTAATCCCAGTCATACTTTCATGAATCATGTTCAGCTATATCCATGCATCAGATATGCATGTTCAGTATGATAATTTAGAATACCAGTAATATCAGTCATATCGTTATGTTCCAGATGTTCATGTATAGTAAGTAAGTAAGTCTCTCAGTATTCTCAGTCTCAGCAGTCTCATTCGAGGATAAATGTTCCCAAGGGGGAGATAATGTAAAACCATGCAAAATCCTAAGCTTAATTTAGTTCTTTAGGCTTGTCAAGGGGTCCCAAACTTAGAATATTTTAGCTAAGTACTCAAACTTAGTGCCATTTTAACCTACGAAGGTTGGCAATCTTATTTTGCAGCCTTTACGTCCACTAAATATTGATGTTTAGGTTGATTCATGATCAGGAATGTCCGTAGGTGTTTCCGAACAAGTTTCGAATTTTTTAGACTTCATTTGAAGCTCATTTGGAATCCCAAAATAGTGAATCAATGGTATCTTGGCATGCCGCATCGACTATCGCATTGATTACTATTTTCCCCAGCTACCAGCGTCCAATTCCAGTGAATCGACGTGAATATGGCGCGATGCATTGGCTATCGCATCGATGCCACCGACGCATCGCATCGACTTACGTGTCGGTAACTCAATTTTCAGTCATTAAAAGACCGCGTTCTTGGGGGTATTTGGGTCTTTTTCCCCCAACCTCCAGCCCCCAAAAATACAAAATTCAGCCCTAATTCACAAAAGTATACTCACTTTCTCTCAAAATCTCTCAAGAACAAGCCTTAGGGTTTTCAATTCAAGATTCAAATATCAAGAATTCTACCATCAGTCTTCTCAAAATCAAGCATCAAGGTATGTGAAGTATTCATCCAAGGGTTCCCTCCACCCTTGGAGTCCAAGAATCTCTTTTGAACTTCAAGTAATTGATTTTATGATTTCCATAGTTGGAATTAGAGAGTATCTATGATTGCTATTTGGATTAAGTTCCTAATTCATGGTTATATATATATATATATCTCATGTGAAATTGATCGTTATATGTGTAGATTCATGTGAATCCATGATAAACCTTTGACTTGTGAAATTAGAGATGAATTATGATGCTCACTTGTTGTTCAATACTATGTACATTTACTAAGCTCACCAAGTGTTTGATAAAATGTCCATGTGAACTATTAAGAGAATGAAATCATGTCAAGCTAGCTTATGTGCAAGTTATATCATGAAAGTGTTTGTCAAAATGCCCCAATGAATGAATGATGATCAAGTTCATAGTTTACATGTTTTGTGTTATGCCATGTTTCTTAATTTATGTTATCGAGTCCTGGAGATACTTGTACCTGACAATTTAGCTGATTACCTAGAGCCATGGTCAGTCATAGAACAATATCAATCACAACACGATCAGTAGTACTCTCAGTAAGTTACACAACTCAGGAAACTCAGTAGAATCCATAATTGTCCAGTGTAATTCAGTATCCAGTTCAGACCTCAATAAACTCTGTCAGCTAACAGAATTCAGTAGTATTCCATCAGTCAACGAAACTCAGTGAACTCAGTTCATTTCAGTTAAACAGTAATATCAGTAACAAATCAGTCCAGCCTAATACAGTTTAGAACTTAGTCTAGTGTCTATTTCAGTTAGGAGTAGGATTTAGCATCGAGTGAACCCAAGGATGGGGAATCACCTGCCACCAGAGGGTGAAATCCTTATGAGCAATCCATACGTTCCAGAAAAACATAGCCAATGGAAGTTGAGATATTTTCCTATGAGACTAAGGTTGATATATCTCATTTGAGTTTTCCTACCAGCGAGGGTTGATGGAAGAGATTTTTGTCAGAGAGGGTTAACTCATAGTTTGTCCTTGCTCGTGGCACGGTATTGACACCCTTCAAACTGGGGTTATAGGTTGGACCCCCAATCACTTAGAGAAAGGGCATGTCGGATAGATGATTACCTCCTACAGTCTTAGTTCCAGTCTCAGTCTCAAAATAAAACTCAGTTCAGTTCTACAGATTCAGGACTATCAGACATAGTCACTTAGCTCAGTACAGAACTCAGTATGGTTCCCCAGTAGTCAAAACTATCAGATACAATCATCAGATAATCAGTAATACAGTATACAAAAACTCAGATATTGGTTATCAGTATTCTGATTCAGTACTCAGTATTAGCATGATCTCAGTTATAGTCTATGTATTCATGCATGTACTCTTACTCAGTCATACTCATGTTATGCTGTAATTATTATGCATGCATATGAACCCATGCATATCAACATACCTCACTAAGCATACCAATACATTCAAAGTACTGATGGATGCTTTTTTTGTGCTATGATGTCTTATATAATAGGTTTAGATGCACGGGCTATAGAGCACCCTTAGCAGTTCAGATTCTCATCTTTTAGAGTAGTGGTGAGTCCTCATAGTTCGAGGACATGCTTATTATTTATAGTACATCAGTTTTTATTTTAGTAGATGGAGTTATTTGGGGGCTTGTCCCATCAACTCCACAGTTCAGATAGTTAGAGGCTTTTTCAGACTAGAGTATTTTTAGACAGTTGTTCAGCTTTTTAGTACTTATATTCAGTTTTGGTATTTTGATACCGCATTCAGATTTATTTATAGATTTGAACCTTATGGCATATGTTTCCGCCTATTTTTGTATAATTACAATATTTATTACTCAGTTATTATAGAGCGTATCAGGCATGGGTTAGCTTATGGTCCTTCAGGATTATGAGCACCGTGTAGCATCCAGAGTACAGACTCGGGGCATTATAGAATACTAAAATCCTGTAAGGTGACACCAGGCCTTTGGTGCTCTACTTTAACCTATTGGAAGTTAGAATGCTTAGCCACAAACTCTGCAATATCTTTCTTCATATCACTTCACTAATAAACTTCCTGCAAGTCTTGGTACATCTTGGTGGATCCTGGGTGAATGGAGTAACGCACTATGTGCTTCTACCATAATCTGCTGCATCAAACCATCAATGCAAGACACACATAGCCTTCCTTAGTATTTCAACACACCATCTCCCCCTTGGGAGGAAACCTCTACCTTTTGATCTTTAATTGACTCCTTCAGCCTAACCAAACTAAAGTCCTTATCTTGCTTCTCCTTCACTTCAGAAACTAAAGAAGACTGCGAACTACTCTGGACCCAAATATTCCCCTCAGCTAAGTCAACCATCCGCACTCCTAATCTAGACAACCGATGAATTTCCCAAACTAACTCTTTCTTATCATTCTCCTCATGAGCAACACTACCCATAGACAGTCTACTAAGGGCATCCACCATAACATTAGCCTTGATCGGATGGTACAAAACACTCATGTGATAGTCTTTTAATAATTCTAACCATCTTCTCTAATGAATATTTAACTGTCTCTACGAAAACACATATTGTAAGATTTTATGGTCCGTGAACACATCAACATGCACACCATAAAGATTGTGACTCCATATTTTCAATACAAACACCACCACAGCTAACTCAAGATCATGGGTAGGATAGTTCTTTTTGTAAGGCTTAAGCTGTCTAGAGGCATAGGCTATGACCTTACCTCTCTGCATCAAAACACAACCCAGACCAACTCTAGAAGCATCAAAATAATTGAAAAATCCATCTGTACCATCAGGTAACGCCAAAACTAGGGCTTAAGTGAGTCGAGCCTTCAACTCCTGAAAACTCTTCTCACAAGAATCTGACCACTAAAACTTAACTTTATTTTGAGTCAATCTATACATGAGGGATGCAATAGATGAAAACCCCTCAACAGATCATTGGTAATAGCCAGATAAACCTAAGAAACTCCTGATATTTGATGGAGAAATGGGTCTAGGCCAGTTTCTTACTGCTTTGGTCTTTTGGGGATCAACTCTAATGTCATCACCAGAAATGATATGAATGAGGAAAGCTACTGATCTTAGCCAAAATTTACACTTGCTAAATTTGGCGAATAACTAGTGATCTCTAAGAGTTTGCAAGATAATTCTAAGATGGTCTGCATGGTCATCTTCACTATAGGTATAAACAAGGATATCATCGATAAAGACTATGACAAATATGTCCAAATACTGTTTGAACACTCTGTTCATCAAGTTCATAATGGCTTCTAGGGTATTCGTTAGCCCGAAGAAAATTTCTAGAAACTCAAAGTGACCATAACAGGTTCTAAAAGCTATCTTTGAAATATCACATTCCCTTACTTTAAGCTGGTGATAGCTGGATCTAAGGTCTATCTTGGAGAAATAGCTTTCACCTTGGAGTTGGTCAAATAAGTCATCAATCCTAGGAAGAGGATATTTATTTTTGATTGTGACTTTATTCAACTGACGGTAATCAATACACATTCAGAGAGAACCATCTTTCTTACCCACAAATAGGACGAGAGTGCCCCATGAAGAAACACTGTGCCTTATGAAACCTTTATCTAAGAGGTCTTTAAGATGCTCTTTTAACTCTTTAAGCTCAGTGGGAGCCATACGATACAGAGTAATGGAGATAGGTTGAGTATCTAGAAAAAGATAAACGCTGAATTCTATTTCCCTATTGGGAGGTACCCCTGGCAGATCTTCGAGAAAAACTTTAGAAAACTTATTCACTATTCGGACTCACTGAACTGTTAGAGTCTCATACCTAGTGTCTTTGACTCAAAATGAATGATAAATACACCCTTTTGATATCAAATTTCTGGCCTTAAGATAGGATATAAAATGACTCTTGGGAGATATTGAATTACCTTCCTAATCAAAGACTAGCTCACCAGGAAACTGAAACTTCACTACTCGAGTGAGACAATCTATAGATGTATAACAGGAATGGAGCCAATCCATGCCTAGAATAATGTCAAAATCGATTATGTCTAACTCTATTAAGTCTGCTAATATAATCTTACGTAGAACAGTGACAAGACACTTTCTATAGACTTGTTTGGCAATAACTGGCTCACCCACTAGGGTGAAAACTAATAAGGACTTAGAGAGTTTTTTAGGACCTGTCCAAAAATTTACTACAACTAACGGGCTCACATAAAAGAGATTTGACCCAGGGTCTAAGAACACATAAATTTCAAAATGAAAGACATGAAGTATACCAGTAACAACATCTAGTGAAATCTCTTTCTCCAGATGGGATGGTAAAGCATTAAACCAATTCTGGCACTAATTGCCACCAGCGCGGGATGATACGCCCTGGGGAGGGATGGGGCGAACTAGAGGAGCTAGTGTACTAGTAGCCTGATCTTGGGGACGAACATCCTTTCTTCCCTACTTAGCATAAAAACACTCTTTGACTTCGTGACCCAACTTACCACATCTATAACAACCTTTCTATCCTAACAAGAACTTACTAGGATGATTTTTACCATACTTAGTACATGCTGTAAAATTAGGCCTTCCACCCACACTATTCTGAGATCTGGACATAGAAGTTCTACCCTACTGCTCCTATTTAGTTTTGGTTATGAGAGCACTAGCTGAAGATAACACTGTCATAGACGAGTGACCCTGAAATTGCGAACGATTTCCCCCTTCAAACCATAGCTGGCTATATTTAAATTGTTCGGTTCTTGCCTTCTTGTTTCCTCTCTCTCCCCCCTTCAACTTTTCTGCCTGAATTTGTTGAGCATGAATCATCAACCTAGAAAGATCCATATACCCAATAAGAATGGAAGTCCTACACTTCCTGACTACCAAACTAGATACTCCAGTAACAAACTTACTCATACTCGACCTAGGCTCAGGAATCATGTCAGGGGCATACTTAGACAACTGATTGAACTTAAGACAGTACTTCTTTATGGTCATCAAGCCCTGCCTTAGGTTCATGAACTCATCTACCTTAGCTTCTCTAAATTTATGCGGAAAAAACCTATCTAGAAACACATCCTGAAACACCTGCCAACTCAAATGAGCTACATTCTCACCTCTACCATTCTTCTATATAACCACCCAATCATACACCATATCCTTCAGCCTATATGATGCTAACTCTACACTCTCCTCCTCAATAACATGCATAATTTGGGTGATCTTTCTCATCTCATCTAAGTATAGCTGTGGGTCCTCACCTACTTTTGACCTAAAGAACTCCGGTGGATTCATTCTCATAAAGTCACAAATTCTAGCTTCAGCTAAATCGCCATTCTGCTGAAGTAGGACAATAGACTGATGGTTTCCCTAAAAACTGACAGTCACAACTTGGGCCAATATCTGAAAGGCAGCTCAAAATTTAGCATGGGATACATTCTCATTCAGAGGGTCAGCAAGCTGGGATGGCTGGTTATTATTTCTGCGTGCATTAGCTCAGTGAGGAGGCTTATTCAACTATCACATAAGAGAATGAGTTAAAAGCAGATAGAGGCACTGTAAGCACGATAGATCATGAAATAAAAAAATGATTTCCTAAAACATCCCTTAGCCTCTTGCTCATAAATGTGGCGCGCTTCACATCCATGATCAAGACTCTATGTAAAACAACTTGTCTAACTCCCTAGGATTCTTTAAACCTTAGGATTTGATACCAAGTTTGTAACATTCTGAGAAATCACCCCAAACATCACACGGTTCCCAAGACTACAAGTAGTCTCAATCTAACCTTGTAAGCCTTCTACTAAATTTGAAACTCATAATAAAGAGATTTGTTCATGCAAAAATACTAAAATACTGAATACAGTTTGAACTGAACTAGATTTAACTGAACATATTGTCTGATAATACTTAATTTAAAAGTCTAAACAACTAACACTAGAATATCTGAAATGTAACTAACAGTCGAACAAGCCTTTACTTCTACTAACTAGAGAGTTGCTGGGACAGACCCCAGTTAACTCGAACTAAACTAAAAAACAACTGATCAACTATTGCATAAAGCTAAAAATCTGAATATCTGAGTCCTCAAACTATGAGGACTCACAACCTATCGGGATATAGATGGAGATGCTCGCAGTCAATCACGCTGCTGGAATTGAGCACCTGAACCTACAATATTAAACAATGTAGAACATAGGTGTATATGTGGATTAGTACTTTTGGAATGTACTGAGCATGTGGGGGTGAATGCATAAGTAAAACATTAATGCAATATTCAAACAAACTTTCAAAACTTCGTGCTAAATGTAAGTGACCCACCTTGGCTTGAATAATAAAACTATCAAATCATGAGTCAGAAGTAGTAAAGCATAAAAGTAATTCTTGTGAGCCACCACACTTAGTTCTATAAAGATGTACTCTTATTATGTTTTCAAATCACGCAAATTAAGTGTAGAAGGACTTACCTTTATTATATGTAAACCGAAAGATGGAATCTCATGGCTAATGTCTTTATGTATAACAATATATGTATAAAATTATGAGTCTCTACACTTAGTTTCTAAAAGAAATTTTGTTATTCTAATTTTGGACATTGAGACTCTGGGAGGTTTTTCCAACCGACATACACCATGTGAGCAATGATGATATCTAACATCTTATCCTCCTAAGGGTAAAAACCTCACGTTAGGGAGAGGTGTCATACTCTTTTCAAGGAGTATAACCTTATCTTAAGGGATAACTGACTTAGCCCACTATGGGCACTTAATATTTATCCTATAGTGACATGTAGTTCTGGATCATGAGACCTTGGAAACATACCCTACTTGGTATTAAATACTACTCCCATTTTTTTTCTCAGAACTTCAGAAAATCCACCTTAAAATAGCATAAGGGTTTATAATGAAAACCAATTATGCTTATCTTTCTTTAAATCTCAAACTATATGAACAATGTGAATTCCTTATCTTAGCTTATGATCAAAATATCAATTTCTTTCTTAAATCTTGGCAAATAACTTATAAAAGAGGCTTAAAATCATAATCTTCTTGAAATTCAATACTTAGACATAGGGCTTAAAACCCATGCCTTAAACTCATGCAAATTCATGAAAAAATGTCATGCTCAATATACTCCTTTAAATACTTCAAAAATATCAAGGTAATGAAATCAATAATCACAATATCATGCTTAAAACACAATTGGAAATCTGCAAAATCATATCACACGAATAAAGATGTGAAAACAGACATGCAATTCAATATTTAAATCACTTGTAACATTATAATCTTCAAGTAATGATAATTGGGTATGAACCCTAATTGTAGTTCATAATATCTTAACTAAAAATCAAGTTTTGGGCACAAGGATGAAAGGAGTATCCTTGTTCATAACCCCACATACCTTAATTGATGAGTTCTTGAAGAAATCCTTGTGTTCTTGAGAGGAAAATCTTGAATTATTGTTATTGGGAAAAGGGGAGGGTTTTTACGTGATTTTATTTGAGGAAGATGGGATAATAATGACCTTTGGTTGTTATAATCATGCTTTGGACGTTTGGGGTTGAGGGGAAAGGACCAAAGTCACCTTTGACCCTTAAGAAGCTAAAACTATAGGGGAATAGTCACCGCATCGCGACCGCTAGTTGGGTCATATAGCCTCATGACGCTACCCCAAGTTGGGTCAAGCAGTTCATGATGCGAGGCTATCATGACCTCTTACTTCCTCACACGAAAAATGATATAACTTTTTACTCGGGTATCAGATTAAGGCAAAATAGGTATAGTTGGAGAGCTAATTCGATTATATGTAATTTGGTGGGTATTAATCTGCCAAATTACACATATACATAAAGTTATAATCATTCAAAGATGACACTTGTGAAATCAAACACCATAAATTGACTGAATCAAAGGCTCTTATCACCCTTTGCTCTAAGTGACACTTATGAACAACTTTCCCACCTCATAATCTTTCTTCACACTAGGTTAATGATCATGAAAATGGATTCAAGTATGAATCATGGGACTAAAGTTTACACTCGTAGGAATGAAGGTCTGATTTCTAGATTAGCAGCGTACGAGGGTATTACATTTATTGTGTGCTTCATGTTGATAAGAATTCATATTCTTTTGAAGAATCTTCATACTGTAGAAGCTAAAAAATCTCAGAGTTTCTTGTGGAACCATAGAAATGACGATGACCACTTGTATGGTCTGCATTAAAAATCAAAATCGACGTTGATGCATATATTTTTGGTTAATGCGCTTGACACATAGATAATATTATTAATTTCTCGATACATTTTCATACTATAAATGAAGATACATATGAGTAATGTATTTGTTGTCAGTATATTAGTGGTAGATATGAGTGATACATTTCTTGTTAGAATACTGGTGATACATAGACAAATACTTTTTGATAGTGAATCATATTTCTTATTCATTTATAAATGTTTGATAAATTTAACATATATTTGACAGATGTAGACTATTTATTTTGTGTGATATTCAATTTTGAACAGGTATTGAGTATTTCTACCAGATGTATCATACATCTGGAACCAGATAAGCTAGTTCATCACATAATTTAAAATAAGTTTGTGAACACTCTCAATTATGACAAAAGTGCTTAAATTATGGGAGGGAGAAGGAAAACAAATTTAAAAGTTGATTGATTTTGGGTATTTTAGAGATTCATTTTAAATGGATATGGTATGCCATAATTTGCGCTTGATTTACTCCCCGTAATAATTGAAAATTAGTTACTTCCTTATTTAACTAACCACTCAATTACAAATATACCACAATTCATATGTTTCAAGGTTAAAGATATTATCACAAAATCAAAATCTAAGATACCTTGTAATTTTAAAAAGTTATTGCAAAAAGTGTTATAACCAATTAAAAATTTGAAATTTATGTAAGTTACCCTTTAAAATTATGTTTTAAAATTATGTAAAATCCTAAAGCTCCATACCATCAACCCCGTATCCCCAAGCAATCTGTAGTGGCAACAACAACGAATCAGTTAACTAAAGTCTGGAGAAAGCACAGCTGAAAATTTAATGGAGAATGGTATGGTACAGTATCGAAAAATTTGATTCAAAAACTTTGGTTTAGATTCTTAAAAATATTACATTATTACCATATTAAAGTAATTTGATATTTTAATGTTTTTTCTTATGTTACTTTTCGATATGATAAATCGATAATTATAATTTATTCAATTTCGACTTACATATACTCATGTAGTAGAGAATTGTGAGTTGAATTTTTAAAAATATTTCAATTACACCGTATTAATACCTTAAACATGTAGAAATATTCAATTACGTCAAAAAGATATTTTAATCAAGACAAAATATAGTCAAAGTTTCAACGTATAAAAATTTTGTTCTAATATTATTTTGTTATGAAATATAAAGTAAGTACAAGAAGAATAAAGAGAGAAGAGAGAAGTCTTCTTTATTTCTCATGAGGAATTATTGAGGTGTGAATTACAATGAAGGAAAACCCCTTTATTTATAGAAGAAAACTAACCTTGGGATTTCAAACTTTTTCATAAATAGACATTCACTAAATATGGTAATGTAGACATTCACAATATATGGTAAAGTAGACATTCACTATATATGGTAATATATTTACAACACTCCCTCTTGAATTTCTAATTGATAGATAATGTGCCTCGTTAAAACCTTACTAGAAAAAAACAAGTAGAAAAAACATCTAGTGAAGAAAAAAGAGTACACATCTCTAACAATGCGGATATAGGCTGTCTCATTAAAAAACTTACAAGAAAAACCCAGTGGGACTAAATATTGTAAGGAAAAAAGAGTACAGTGCATATTAACTCCCCTTAATGAGAACATCCTTGAACCTTTGCATCCAGATCTTGTACACCATCTTCATGAAAGTTGCATCGGTAGAAGACTTGGTGAATAAATCATCCACATTGTCACTTGAACGAACTTGTTGCATGTTAATATCACTATTTTTTGTAGCTTGCGTGTATAGAAAAGCTTTGGTGAAATGTGTTTCGTTCTATCTCCTTCAGTCCTCCCTTAAGTTGTGTTGTGCATACTGCATTATACTCATAAAATTATTGATACTTTGTCATATTTCAAACTATATTTTTTGTGAATGAGATGTATCGCTGACCTCAACCACACACACTCTTGGCTTGCTTCATGAATAGCTATTATCTCAGCATAGTTCGATGAGGTGGCTATGCTAGACTACTTTGTATGTCTCTAAGATATGGCAGTACCCCCACATATGAACACATAGATTATTTAAGATCGAGCTTTATACGAGTAAGATAAGTACCTAACATAAACATAACCAATAAGATCAGGACTACAATTTTTAGAATAAAAAAGGTCCATATCGATAGACCCTTTTAGGTATCATAATATGTGTTTGATCCCATTTCAATGTCTCCTAGTAGGAGCAAAACTATAGCTTCCTAAAAAATTAACTGAAAAGGCTATATCAGGTCTTGTAGTATTTGAAAGATACATTAGTTCATCAATTGCACTAAAATATGATAGTTCAGGACCAATCCAATTCGGTATGTTTCTCATTTCATCAAATGATTTATTGCTTTTAAAAACTTTCCAAGTGTTTCAATGATTTTCAAGTTATAAACTTATGTAATATAAGGATTATAAATAAGTTTCCCAGAAACTTTTATATGCTTCAAATACTTTGAATTCTTAAAAGTTTTCATATAAATTTTGACAAGTGACAATATTCAACATTTTATGAGTGACATCTTCAAGTATCTGGACTACAATTCAAATAAATTTTATGCTTACCAATATGCATCCTTTCACGTTACTTGATAAATATTTCTACGTCATAAATAAACATATAATTCAGATCCTCGTGATCTTCCACAATATTGCGCCAATATTGTATCAAAGATAATGATGATATAATATTTTGTATCGGTTTAAATGTGACATAAAATTTTGAGATCTTATTAATTTATTATTTTTAGGTACCTGAACCTTTTATAAGGTTTCATGAAGTGTTTTGTTGTAGGCTCTTCAAGAGCACATTGCCTTCTTATTATGATTATTTTCTCCTTACCCTTTTCTAAGATTATTTCATTGAAACCGATTGGTCTGGTCTACCATGCTTCACACATACATAGACTTTGTCCTTTAGGGATACAAAATAGGAGCACTTGCTAAGAAGATGCCACTATAACCAATCCCACTCCTAAGAAGATGGTTCAAGATATTAAGTATGATGTACTCCCAATTTCTATTAAAAAAGTAGATTTCAAAGATGGTGTTACTGTGGTTAAATGGACTGAACAAGAAGTGAATTGACTGGACATCAAAGAAAACCTGCAATATGCTATTGTGAGTAAGGTTTCTTGTGGCTGGCCTGAGTTGTCAGAATTAAGAGAACAAATTCCTTTATAGTGTGGTGTTAAGGGTGATTGCAACATTGGATTTTTGCTTAATAAGCATGTTTTAATCAGATTGAAATTAATTGAGCACTTCATAAACATAATGTCTAAGAGTGCTTATTACACTAATGCAAAAGATGGGAATTCACAAATGTAATCATTAATATATGATTCCAATTTCAAGCCAGATGAAAAAACCACTCAAGTAATAGACATCATAATATCATCAATAAGGTGCATTGAGATTCAAAATCAACGTCTTACCCCTATAAAGGCGTCTTAGACTATAAATTGATGGGACTTAAACCCAATATCTTATTATTTTGGAGCACCAAAACTCTAACCCAATGTCTTACCCTTTTAGTGCGATGAGATTTGAATCTACCGCCTTACCCTTAATCAATGTATGATAAACCAAATATATATTCCTTGTGGATCAATTTTTATCATGTAAAATCATGAATTAAATAATTTAAACTATTAATTATGTACTTACCTTCCTATTATAGACTGTTGGTACTCCACTATTGTCAACTTTAGTACCAACACATATCATATAAAGGAGGTTGATGTGCACAACAGTATTGTTAATGATCATTTTTTGATAAGACACATAATTCCTTACCACGAGATTCAGTAATACAGATCCATTGTTAATAATTTTAACTATATGCAGTGGTTGACAATCAAAAAGCCTTATGCAATTCATAATTATAATGGAGTATCTAAGTCTTGGACATGTATTAACATAATATTAAGGATATTACTGTCAAGAGTAAAAAAAACATGAAAACTTAATTGAAGTAAATCAAGATGCAGTCTTATAAGCTGGTGATGTATTCCATGTAATCTATCATTACTTAATGGAGTAGTGCTTACCTTAAACTCCATGAATTTTCTTATGATTGAGAGTCGTGATGATCACATCTTATGAAATATAAAGTAAGTACAAGAAGAATAAAGAGAGAAGAGAAGAAACATCTTTATTTCTCATAAGAAATTCTTGAGGGGTGAATTACAATGAAGGAAATACCCTTTATTTATAGGACAAAACTAATCTTAGGGTTTATAACTTTTCCATTATGGTAAAGTAGACATTCACTATATATGGTAATATATTTGTAACATATTTTATTTATTTACTAGAATTTATAATATATATGAATGCATATGCAACTACATAGACCACTCTGGTACTATATAGAGTGTTGCTAACATACTACATAAAGGTAGTACGTGAGCAATATACCAATTTTTCTCTTCTAAAAAATATTTGTAAACACAATAACAACATATTTATAAGAGAGGTTATATTATCTCTTCACCTAAAAATTTAAAGTTAAACCACTCATTTCCTTTTTTTTTTCTGTTGTTCTCTCACTCCTCAACATTGATACAATAACTCCATTGGGATGGATGGTAGCTCAAAAGATGATGAACAACAAATTTTTCATTAATAATGGGTTCAGCTTTCTAATGGTGGTTCTTGTTGTACTACTTGCTAAGTAAATTTTACCAAAAAGTTTAAATCCACTTCATTCCCACTCAATAGTTTTTGCTTAACATGCATCTTTATTGGATAATATCTTGCATCATTTTCATCTTTAAGAAAATTCATTTCACATTTGAGAAGAAATCCATTTAATTTCATTATTAGCCCTTTCGTATAATTTTCTCAATTTATTTTTCATAGAACAACTTTTATTTGTTGTAAAACGAGTTCAATCTTTTTCCTATGATTATCAAATAACAAAATTCATTACATTTGCAGCTTTTAGTCTCTATAATATCCAATATGAGAATAGCTTGACTTTAATACTTCAAAAATCCGATTATCAGAGCTTGTTAGATTGCATAGCAACAATGAGGAAGGGTGGGTGGGTGGGTGGGTGGGTGGGGGAGGGGGGAGAATAACAGAACCATAAAAGAAGGACATTAATCTATTTTTTTAAATGAACTTTTTCTTTACGTCATTTATATAGATTTCATGTTAATTTCATACACACCACTCACTCTCCAAAACCCTAATTCTCTTTCCAGTGATCACAACGTTGGATTTTTGCATAATAGGCGTGTTTTAATTAGATTAAAATTAATTGAGCACTTCATAAACATAATATCTAAGAGTGCTTTTTACATTAATGCAAAAGATGGGAATTCATATCAAGTGTGATCATTAATATATGATTCCAATTTCAAGCCAGATGAAAAAACCACTCAAGTAATAGCCTAGATATATTTTCTTGATCTTTTGCCCATTTTTTTTTGTCAAAGAGTCTCTATTCTCATTAGCTTCTGCTATTGGTAGGCCCCTGCATTTAGAAGTAGGAGCTATCATTAATACACGCCCAAGTTGTGCTAGGGTGAAAGCTCAATTAGATCTTTTAGCTAAAAGAGATAAATATGTGATGCGGGAAATTGAGAATAAAGCAACCATAGAAGTAAGGATCATAAAGGTGAATATTAAATATGATATGATTCCTACCTATTGTAACAACTGCAACTACATGGACATAAAGAAGAGGAGTGTAGAGTCTTTCACCCAGAGCTCAGGCAGGAAATTTCAATAAAAAAAGGGTAAAATATAGGAAAAAATGAACATCACCAAGGTATTTAGTAAGAACAAAAGCAGGGACATAATGAAAATTGGTCGAGAAATGGGAGAGGAAATAGAAGGTGGCACCAAACTAGTAGAAGATTGTCAAAAATAAAGATGCAAAATATGTATTGAGCGATAACAATGATTAAGATTCGGAGTTTAGAGAGGGAATAACCATAGTTAATCCTTTTGATATTTTGAATGATGAATCACAAGAAGAAGGGCAATGGGCAAAGAAAAAGCTGGAGAAAAAGATATTGAAATGACCATAAATGAATGAGTGTAGAATACTTGAATCAGTAAAGAATAAGGTGGAAACTCCTAAATAAAATCTGTAAACTAGCTCACCAAATAAGCAAAGCAACAATAAAGACATCAGTTTGCAGAATAAAGGGAAGTAGTACAAAATAGGGTGACAGAGTTGAAAAGGAACCTGATTGCTCTTAGGAAGAAATTCCAGCAGTTGGCTAACAAAGCATATAATTGATTTTCTACAGTACTACAAATATAGTTCCACTAGCAATTTTAGTTAGATTATAAAAAGGAGGAACATTCACTGATACAGGACAATTAGAAGAATCACCAAGTGAGAAAGATAAGGCTGACGTAGATCATACCTTATTAGACTCAGGATAGGAGAATCTTCTAGAAATTGAACCAACTTCAGTGAAGAAGAGCCCAACAAAAATCCTGCATGAATTAGTCACATATCAAAAAAGAAATATCCCTGCAATAACAAGTAAGTCAGAAATTAAGGTTACTACAGAAAGAGAAAGTGAAATTGATAAGAAAATGGATTTCATAAGTAGGCAAACAGGTATTTTCCTAAATGCAGAGAAAATAAGCACCAAAAAGGGGAAAACAAAACATTGATCAATTACCAAAAAAGATAATACCAAAGAGAAGTGTGGTGACAAATAATTGAGTAAATAATGATGAAAGCCATTTTTTTGGAACATAAGTTCCAGGAATACTGTACGTTCTTCAGTAGACTCAAAATGCTTGATAGGCATCATAAATTCTTTTTAATAGCTCTTATGGAGCCTTTTCAACATCCAGAAAGATTTAAAGATTTTTTGAAAGTTGAATATGCATAGTGCTAGAGCCAATGTTTTTGAAAAGATTTGGTTCTTCTTGAGGGATGATGTTGATATGGAAATTATAAGTGATTTTGATAAGAAAATGTACATTAAGATATTTATTCCAGAGGACTAAAAACACATGATGATTTTTATGGTTTATGCTAAGTATACAAAAGTTGAAAGATTTTTACTATGGAATAAAATATATAATCTATCTAATATTAATCTACCATGGGTGATTGGAGGGGATTTTAAAACCTGTAATACCCCAGATTTTTGGCCCTTGGAAAATTCCTTGATTTTAAGCTTACAACAAAACATATGACTCATCTTATGAGTCATAAGGTATTGTTACGGGCCATAGGACCCCGAATCATAGGGTGACCAGTATGTTACTCAAAGTCTTTAACGTGAGTACGACTGGGATGTAATGAGTCTTATGGACTCTTTATGAGTTGTAGAGCCACTTCCATAATAAAACAGTGTAATGGTCCCTTGTTTTTGATATGTCTATGATTGAACCTATTGAATCGTAAGGTGTGAGAACGAGTCGTAGGGTACGCCTCATAGTCAGACAAGTATGGGTGCCTTATGCTATTGTACAAACTATGACTAATGGTGACAAGTTGTAATGTCTCCTCACTAGTTGTAGGGTGACTTGTCGCCGAGGGCAACCAATTTTTAGCTTTTAATTAAGAACTCTTTGAATATTTTATTCTTTCCTCCACTTAGACCCCACATCCATAAAATAACTAAATGAGGCTATTCCCATCTTTTAACAATTCAAACATACTATTTACTCTCTCAAATTCCCAAAGCAAGAACAAGATAGGGTTTGTGAAGATCGGCCATTCAGGCTTCAACTGTTGACTTTTCTCCATAATTCTTGATTATCTAAGGCATATTACTCTTACCCAAAGTTTATTTCATTATAAGAATGTGTTTACAATTGTATTTCATGTTATTTAATGGTACTTTATGAATGTGGGTTGAGGTCTTTTGAGCTTTAGGGAATGAATTATTTATTTTTTCATGACTTTAATAAATGATTCATAGTTAGAATTGATGGTTTGAACCATTTGAGGTGCATGGGTGTGGTTAATTGGAATGGGGGTCATGGGTTCTCCCAAATTGATGGTTTTGAATATTGTAATTAGTATAACCTCAACCTAAGCTTGTGAATTTTGAACATGAAGTTATGCACATTGAACTACTTTTGGAACCATTGTAAGATATAAAAGGCTATTGAAACATAATGGTTTTGAATTGAACCTCCGGGGTTATGGATTCCCCCAAGATAATAAATAATTGAACCTAGGGGATCGTGGATCCCCCCATGTGATTGAATAATTAGAGCTTATGGGGTCATGGATTCCCTCTAGCTATAATAATTGAAATGGCATAAATTTATTAGCTTGCAAGTGTAGTTTGTATGACGATACTAGCAGTGTGTCCCTTAATGGATAATCATGGTTCAATGAATGGGAATGTGTATATATTGTAATGAGGCTTAAAGAGGGTCGTGTCTCTAAGACATGAAAGTGGAGGTCCTGAGGGATGGATACTAGAAACACACATTTACCAGTATGAGGGTTTATATTGATGACCAAGTGCTTGTGTCACACTATACATATATTTATATCATATATGGAGAAGGATCATGGATTACCCAACCTCTATGATATCTCTAATTCATGTGGCTAACACGCACTGAGGCCTATCCAATATGAGGGGCTAGACCTATATAGCCCATGGGTGTTTTTGTGATGATTAAGCTGCACAACCCAGTCTAATGTTTTAAATCTCATACTAAACCTTATTTCTTATCCCAACATCTTATATATATATCTACACGTATGCATGCAAGTTTTTAAACATGTACATTGAGTTTGGAATTACTTTTGAGTTGATATTATTTTATCCCTATCTTGAGTTACATGCTAGCGTTCACTTCGCTAATTATCTTCAGATGTTTTATCCCCATGCGATGTAGGAACCGAAGACACTTCTGCTTTTCTGTGCACTGATATGTAATTCTTGGATCATTTGTGAGCTAGCTTGAAGTGGTGCGCCTTACTCTTCCGGAAGTCCTGTCACTTCTTGGTTTAATTTACATCATAAATTGTTTCTTTGGTTTTATTTTGGACACATTTTGGCTATGGTTGGGGGTAATAACGTCCAAGCTATTCCTCCACTCTGAAGATGATTGCGGTCGTTGTCAAATATAGTAACCCAACAAATGTTAGGGTCAAATCCCAATGGAATACATGGACTTGTGGATCTCAAATGCTGCAATCAACAGGCTAAAATTGGAAAAGTAAATGGGGGGATTTGAATAGAAATATCAAACAAGGAGCAAATATCAACTTCAATTATAATCAGTATTTATGAACACTAGGATTGTGTTCCCCCTGGCTTCTCAACTCTATAGGCTTATCATTCTTTGTTGAACCTACCCTATACCTTGCATGCAGAGTCGATAAATTATATACCTTTTATAGTCTTTTGGATGAGCAGAAGGATTTCACCCTTTACCTCTTGAGTCTCAGGATGTCACCCTACTAACCCTTATCTTGATCTAATTAACTATTATCTTTTGAGTTTTTAGTTATTATATTAAATCTAATAATACCTAGTAGCGTGGATCGATAACTAAAATCCAAATTATTGTTCTCATTATCTTTTCCTAGTCACTACTCCTCTTTTGGAGTAAGTAGCAATAATCTAGGTGGGATCTTAACATTGACCACCACTAAGAAATCTATTATAGTGAAGATACTGCAATGCACTTCCCCTACTTCGTCAATCCACCAGGGTTTCCACAACCCTAACTATGGGTTTTTTTCTGCTCATGCTTATGAAGTAATCAACAACATTCATGATTGAAAGCATATATGAAATCATAATAATAATAATAAGAAAAACCCACAACCGTAACTAAAATTAATGAACCAAAGTCAATACAAGAGAAACCCAAGATCAAAATTGGATCTTGGAATCAAAATATGCTTAATGAGTATCAAAAGTGTGTTACCCCTACTAAAAAACACATAAAGGGTATTTATAGTACATTAGGAAAACCGAAAACTAAAGCCCAAATGAAATAGGAGAAAATGGGGTCGGTGGCCACATATGGTCTGTTCCTGCACCTTGACCCTGGGCGCAGGTAGTACCTACAGTCAATAGGATTAGAGCAAGTATAGTACGCGGGTACCGGATGACAAAAATCCCACAAGTCAGCTCTCAGGATTTTAGACTTCTGGCACTTGCTTTGCCTACTTGCGGTCCGTAGGTCTTACATGTGGTCTGTAGGTTTACTTAGTAAGTGCCGGATGTCATCTTTTCAACTCCTCTTCAATTATTGAATGTGCTTTGATCACGAACAATCCAGAAAGTGTCCAGGACATCCATAATTGCTCCAAAAGTAGATAAAAACACCTTTCTTCATCTTTTTCACAAACTTAGCATCTAAAACATAATTTCCTGCAAAACATACCCAGAACGCATCATACCTAAAAAAATAACCTCAGAAACTTGCATATTTTCCTCCTTTTAAGAATAAAAAGTGCTATATTTCTAAAGCAAATCAACACCCTCAACTTAGTATTTTAGCATATCCTTAGACAACAAAACAAAAATGGCTCTTAACTAGGAGAATCTAAGTTATTCAAGGCAGTCAATCAACACTTAAAGCTCAGAACACAACACCCCCACCAATCTTATTTTCCAAAACTAACTATGTATGAACATGAAGCACAACAATATGTCACAAAGGGATCAAGGTATCATAATTACAGTAGCAACAAACAACCCCTCATATATATAAGTTACGCTACTCGAAACAAGTAAATAGCTGGCAATATGACTCAAGTGCCCTCAGAAAAAGGATGTCCCACTCATTTATTTGACATAATGCATGTCAATGTAGGGATAGTCAAGAGACACTCACACCCAAAAGAGAATTTTTGGTCAATGTTCATCAAATATCATAGGCTTGCCCTTATTTTCTTTACCTTAGTATTCAGACAGTCAGGTTAGGATCACTATAGGACTTTTCTCACCTTGTAATGCAGGTTTGGGGTCTTGTATAGTACATATAGACATATCGAGTGACAAATACTCCTTGTCATTATAGTAACTTTGGGGTCTCACTTATTAGCACTTTTTTTTTTATTCCGCCTTTATATATCCCTTTTTATTCTTTATTGCACATTCAGGTTGGGTGTGGTCTTTTTTTTTTTTTCACAATTTTTACAATTTTTATTTTATTTTTCTACCACACCCAGCCCTATTATATTTTCTCTTATTTTACCTTTCTTTATACCCATTTTACACTACACACCCCTATGATAGCCACCCTCAACTTAGGCATTTTGTCTAAGTTGAGGTGCATAGTATCCAAGGAGGACCAAGGACAAAATAGATTCATTATAGCACAAATGAGAAGGTGAATAATAGAAACACAAAAAATAGACTACAAGGCTAAAAAATGGGATCAAGGGATACAATTCACACATGGAAGGTCATTTAGGCTAAAAGTAGATTGAAATAAAAAATGGCCTATGATGCTTTACTAACCGACTATCTACAACCTAGGCAAGACTAACCAGGAAAGTTTTGAATTCAACACACAAAGGAAACTAGGTAGTATCTCACACACAATCCTATTGCCATAACAAGATCCACAATGTTCACACATTTATACATTCACACAGTTCTTACACATAAAATTTTGAAGAGGTATCAAAAATTAATTAAAACATGACTACTGTCCTAAATACTTAAAAATCTCTTAATTACACAAAAACCACATAATATGAAGTAAAACACAATATGACACAAAATTATCCTAGACATGTCGATTCTATAACCATATCGTAGCCTACGGGAAAAGAAACACGACAATAAAATCTTGTGTCGCCATTGTCTGCCCACCCCTAACTAAAAACTGTGCACTGTCCTCAATGTTCTAAAATAAAAAAAAATGAAGGGAAGTTTGAACATACCTGGGAGACACTAAGCGTCCGTGTCATGATCTTCCCTAGATGGGGGTATATCCACAGGCAAAAGCCATGGTGGTGGCGGTGCACTACGAGATGATGTACCCATAACTAGCTCATTAAGCCTCTTCCTATCAATAAATATAGTCTCGATCAAATCATGGGTGACCCTTTTTAGGGCTTGCTCATATTGCCTGTCTTGATTTTGCAGGTCCCCCTCTCGGTCTTATTTGGTCCCAAATCTGGGGACCTCTTTATTATACTTTGTGAATAAATAAAAGTATCTGGGACCATGCAAAGGTGATGGCTAAATAATTAGTAATACGACTGGTGGGATAGCTAATATGTGGTTCTCAATGAGAGAGCACACCTTTGCTTAAAATATATCCACCTCCTCCCTCATATGTCCTAGATATAATATCTCAATCTTTACAAACCAGTCTATAACACAACTCTCATCAACACTTGGTGCGTTTGGTAAAATGGCCTCTACAGTAACATCCTAATCAATAGTGTCTATAATAGACAACACTCGCATACCATCTGCCTAATGCACTATCATAGATAAATAAAATACTAATTGTTCATCATTTAGTTTGAAAGTGATCTCCCCAAGTCCATATCAATCAATACCCTACTAATGGATAAGAAGGGTCTACCCATTATAATAGGGGCTTGGAAATTCACCTCACAATCAAGAACTATGAAATCAATAGGGAACATAAAGGATGCCATTCTTACTTCTACGACATATAAAAAACCTACCAGTTTCTTCATAGATGAGTCATCTATCAACAACTTTATGGATGTAGATTTAAGTTCCCTCATCCTCAATAGCTTGTTCATAACTAGTGATATAACATATACTTCTGATACCAAGTCATATAAAGCTTGCTTGACATTAAATTGCCTAATAGAAAATGAAATGGTGACTGCTTCGGGGTCCTCCTTGTTTTTAGTAACGGTAAGAAAGGAGTCGCACTATAAGGGTGCACATGATCATTAGTCTCGATGAACCAATCCTCACCACTATAATACTCAAAATCATCATCACCCCATTTCGACTTCTCAGAATCTGCCTCAAGTATTTCATCGCTCTCAGTGCTAATAATATTCAACTCCTCAATAGTAAGTATAGGGGGATCATCAGTAGGGGCACCAAAATTAGTGGTGATATCTAGAAAATAACTTATAGCCGGTGGACTCTAAACTTTTTCACTCGAAAGAGTAACATGCTATTTCTGTTTGATGATAGCATACATTTGCCTAAAATGGAACTCCAACTTCTTGATAGAAGTGGCATGAGACGCCACCTTTAGGTCAACCCTAAAATGTCAGCCTTAATCTTCTTAAGGATGTTCTCCTGATTTCCTTGACCCATCACTAGTTTGGTCAGTATCTCTTCTATTCTTCATTTTATATCTTATCTACACGTGGAATGTACCTATATCCCTTCTCTTTATAATCAACTCTCCATCTCCAGTCATTACTTTTCTCCCTAATGTAGTCTCTATATATGTCATCATAGTAGTTTCAAGCTCAATTTCCTTACCATGGGCTCGAAAACCCCCAATAGACAATCCAAATACCTAGCCTTCTCTTATAAAGTAGCCCACAAGCTCTAGAAGTTGCACCCTATGCTCCTATGGTATGAACTTTTTTGTAATTCACAGTTGTGAACTTTTTTTCCAACAACAAAAGATCAATCCTCAGTAGCACAATCTCTTGTTCTATAGAGTCATCAGCTACCCTCTGTTCACCAACAACTCTAATGGTGTAAGTGCCAGAACCTCTCTCTGCCTCCTGAGTTTTCCACCCTTTATTAGTGAGAGAGAACTGGTCTAGAATATCAGAAGCTCTCTCCCAGTGTAATCTCAAAAAAGCTCCTCTAGAGATAGTGTCTACCATATCTCTGGAACTAATGGTCAGGGTTCTATAGAATAACTCTAATAAGTTTATCCCTGAAATCCAATAGTTGGTTACCATACTCAACTTCTTCTTGAACCTGAACCAAGCCTCATACATGGACTCAGACTACAACTACCTGAAATTATAGATCTCATTCTTAAGCTACAACATCTGGGATGAAGGAAAGAATCAGTTCAAGAATTGTCTGCAAAACTCATTCCATGTAGTGATAGACTCTCTTGGATGTTCCCCCAACCATAAAGATGCTTCTCCTGTAAGCGATAAAGGGAATAACCTTAATCTAAACACCTTATGACTCACCCTTGGATATGTATATGAAGTGAAAATTCCCATAAAATTTGCTAGATGCATGTTTGTATCATCTGTGGGCAACCCCACAAACACACCCTTCATGTATAAGAGCTAGACATAACATCGATATATTAAACTTAATGCCAAAGGGCAAAATAAGAGGAATAATGGCACTAATATCTGTCTGCTTAACATACCCTAGATCTTCTTCATCATATTTATTTGGTTACAAGTACTGGTATGCTGGGATCACATAGGCTCGGCCACCTCAAACTCTATTCTGATTTCCACCGAGTACTACTTAGTGGTCTCCCTCAGGTGGATACATAACTAGCTTTGCCATGCGAACTAAGCACCAATATTCTTCTTCCCTTCTCTGGTTAGTAGCTTGGGCTATTAGCACCTCCGTCTGCTGGTCAATAAAATCCTAAACTCCTTTTGGAAGAGGGAGAGGCACATTATCATCAACTCCTTAAAAATTTGTCTCTCTTTGACTCTGCCATTCTACCTGGTATTTGTAAGGTCCTCTATGGATTCGGATTTAGTGGGAGTAAGAGATTTCCTATACTCCATGTGCTAGGCATACACTGGTATATACCCAACTAAGAACCTAAACAAAAAGACCCACAAACTGTAATAACCTCAATTTACAACTCAACATAGTATTCCGCAACAACTGTACAAAAATTTTGAGAACATCCAAGCTACACCTCTACTCCAAAAATTATTGCAGTCACTGTTAAATTAGTAATCCAACAAAGGTTGGGGTCAAATACCAAGGGAATACGTGGACTAGTAGATCTCAGATGCTGAAATTAATGGGAAAAAACTAGATAAGTAAATGGGGGATTTGAATAACAATATCGAACAAGGAGAAAATAACAACTTCGATTGTAATCAGTGTTGGTGAACACTAGGATTATGTTCCCCCTGGATTCTCAAATCTGTAGTCTTATCGTGCTTTGTTGAACCAACCTGATACTTTACATGTAGAATCGATAAGTTATGTACCTTCTACAGTCTTTTGGATGAGCAAAATGATTTCACCCTATACCTTTTAAGTCTAAGGATGTCTCCTTACTAACACTTAACTTGATCCCAGTTAACTATTATCTCTTGGGTCTCTAGTTATTAAATTAAATCTAACCATCTTATGTAGTGGTATTAACTGCGTACATTCTACCCTCCCCAGACCCCACTAGGTGGGAATATGCTGGGTTTGTTGTTGTTGTTGTTATTGTTGTTGTTGTTGCATCTTATGTAGATAATACCTAGTATCATGGATCGACAACTACAGTTGTCATTATCTTTTCCTAGTCACTACTTCTCTTTTGGAGTAAGTATCAATAATCTAGGCAGTATATTAATATTGTCCATCGCTAAAAATCTATTATATTAAAGATAATACAATGCACACCATAGGTATTAATTCAATTCAACAATCACACTTCCCCTACTTAATCAATCCTTTAGGGTTTCCACAACCCTAGCTATGGGTTTTTAGTCGCTTATGCTTGTAAACTAATCAACAACATTCATTATTGAAGCACAAATGAAATCACAATAATAATAAGAGAAAAAATCCACAACCGTAACCGAATTAATGAACAATAGTCAATACAAGAGAATCCCACGATCAAAATTGGATATTGGAGTCAAAGTATATTTATTAGTATCAAAAGTGTGTTACCCCTACTAAAACAAACATAAATGGTATTTATAGTATATGAGGAAACCCTAAAACCAAAGCTCAAATGAAATAGGAGAAAATTGGGTCTGTGGACACATGTGGTCTGCACCTGCACCTTGAACCTGGGCGTAGGTAGTACCTGTGGTTAGTATGGTGAGCAAAGGTATAGGGTGCGAGTACTGGATAACAAAAATCCTGCAAGTCAGCTCTAGGGATTTTGGACTTCTAGCACTTGATTTGCCTACTTTTGGTCTATAGGTCCTACATATGGTCTGTTGGTTGATATAATAAGTGTTAGGAGTCATCTTTTCATTTCCTCTTCAATTCTCAAACATGCTTTGATCACGCACAAGCTGAAAAGTGTCCTAAAAATCCATAAATGCTCCAAAATTAGCCAAAAATACCTTTTTCGTCCTTTTCATGAACTTAGCATCCAAAATATGGTTTTATACAAAACATACCCAAAATGTATCATACCTAACAAAATAACCCTAGAAACTTGCATATTTCCTCATTTTAAGCATAAAAAATGCTATATTTCTATAGCACATCAAGGTGTATGTCCCAACATAGGTGGTTTTTGATTATTAAAGGCTTTGTGGATTACTGTGGGATGGGATGGATTTTGAAATTCTTAGGTTACTTGTTGAGTTAGTTGAGTTACCTATCTTGTTATATGTTTAGAATTCATTTATTGCTAGTTGTATTGTGTTTTATTGACTAGGAAACAAAGGGCAGTCTCCAATCCTTGACGGACTTGAGATACCCATCATGACCAGGACCTGGTTTTGATTGTGTTGAGTAGTTATCAGATCCTAGGTCTATGGTAAGGTGTACATAAATCCATATCAAGTAGAGTATTTTACTGGTGTGTAGCACACCACACTTAGAAGGGAGAAGCTATAAGGAATTTTGGAATGTTTTCCTTTCTTGTGTTCTATTTTTTGAGATATAGAGTCTCAGGTATTGAATATCCTCTTATTCTATTTGTTCAAATTTCAGATCATGCCTCCTTGAAGACTTGATGCTTGTGGAAACTCTGCTGTCCCACTTGAGGATAATATGGATGGAACTCATTCTAGTTATGGAGTGTAGACCCGGTCTAGGGTCACTGCTCCGGATTTCCCACATAGAGTTCCACTAGTCCCTACCAATCCTCCTTAGGCTTCTCGGGCTGGTCATGATCATGCTCTACTGCCCTAAGTAGAAATTTATAATGTTGAATTTCATCAATCTATTCATCTGCTGACTCATTTAGTAACTTCTTAATCTTGTCAGCCTAGACATGTGAGTTTTATGCTCCATATTTTCAGGTAACTAGAGTTGGCCAATTATAAGTTTGAGTCCTCCGACCTTTACAATCTCTAAGGTTGAGGAGGATCCTTAATGATTCATTAATGAGATAGAAAATATATTCAGAGTAATGTATGAGATTAACTCTAAGGGTGTGGATTTTTCCATATATTAGTTTTAAGATGTGGCATATCAGTGGTATCAAAAGTGGGAATAGTTCAGAGAAAATGATGTTGAGCTAGCTATATATGATTATTTCTTTAGTGCCTGTATTAATCATTTTTTTCCTCAAGAGTTGAGGGAGGAGAAAGCTATGGAGTTTGTGAATTTGAAGCAAGGTGAAATCACTGTGATGGAGCATGCCTTAATATTTTATCATCTATCTCGTTATGCTCTAATGTTGGTGTCTTTGATGTGGGATAATATAAGAAAATTTGCTTTGGGTTTGTCTCGAGACTTGGTGTTGGAGTGTAAGGCTATCTTGCTTACTAATAACATGGATATCTCTAGGCTTGTGGTGTATATGAAGTAGGCTAAAGATAAAAAAAGAAATAGAAAGAAATGGGAGAAAGGTAAAGTAAGAAATTCAAATAGGAGCTTGGTGAAGGCTAGTTGAATAGTGGCTGAGATGGTAGACCATGGGGAAAGAAGAAGGATTGGGGAAATTCTAGTTCTTATTCTACCGCTAGTGGCCCTTACTCTAAGCCTTCAGGTGATCATCTCTTCTATAGTAACAATGGATTTAAGGCATAGAGTGCCCAGTCCCAGGTAGGTGGAGTTTAGTCAACACCATCTTATCCCCCTTGTTGCTTCTATGGGCAGATGTATACTGGTGTGTGATAAGGGGAGGAATAAGTGCTTTAAGTATTGTCAGCTTTGTCACATACACTGGGAGTGTCCTTTAAAGGTTGCTTCTGGAGAAAATAAAGTTCTGATTGCTACTTCTTTAGGTCCAGTACCAAAGGGTGCTATTTCTAGTACCGACACTGGCCAAAATTATTTGTATACTCTTGCCACCTATTAGGAATCAGAGGTATCTCCTGATGTGGTCATTGATGTGTTACAAGTCTTTTCTCGTGAAGTGTATTGCTTACTTATTCTGGGGTCTGCCCTTTCTTACGTGACCCCTTATGTGGTTATTCATTTTTGTTTTGGTCCTGAATGTATTTCTGATCCTTTTTCTATGTCTTCCCTAATGGGTGATTCTGTTGTAGCTAGAATGGTATATAGTGGTTGTACGGTATCTATTTGTGATATGGAGACTTTAGTGGATCTGATAGAGTTGGATATGTTAGATTTGGATGTTATTTTGAGGATGGATTGGCTTTACTTGTGCTATGCATCTCTAGATTATCGGGCCCATAAGTTCAGTTTTCAATTCTCGAATGAACTGATAATTGAGTTGGAAGAGAGTTCCCTAGTATCTAAGGAAAGGTTTATTTGTTACCTAAGATCCTAAAAATTTATTTCTAAGGGGTGTTTATATCATCTAGTTTGGGTTAAGGATTCTAATTCTGAGGGCCCTTCTTTGCAATCTATCTTTGTAGTCAATGAGTTTCCCAAAGTGTTTACTGATGATAGTCCTGGTATTCCTCCCGAAGGGGAAATAAATTTTGGGATTGATCTTCTCTTAAATACCGTCTTATCTTTATCACTCCTTACTGAATGGCTCCTACTGAGTTACAAAAACTCTAGAAGTAGTTGAAAGATCTTCTTGATAAAGGTTTCATCCATCCCAGTGTCTCTCTGTGGGATGCTCCTATGCTTTTTGTGCATAAGAAAAATGGTTCCATTCGAATATGTGTAGACTACCGTCAGTTTAATAAGATGATGGTGAAGAATAAGTATCCTCTTCTTAGGATTGATAACCTATTTAACTATCTTCAAAGTGCTAAGTATTTTTCTAAAATTTATCTTCGATTAGGTTAGCATCATTTAAAGATTAGGGAGGTAGATATACCTAAAACTTCTTTCCAAACCCGGTATGGCCATTACGAGTTCTTTGTCATGTCTTTTGGGTTGACTAATGCTTCGACAATATTTATGGATCTTATGAACTAGGTGTATATGTAGTTTTTAGATTTATTCATGGTTGTGTTTATAGATGAAATCTTATTATATTCTAAGAGTGAGGAGGACCATGCCAATCACCTCCGTATTGTGTTGCAAACCCTTAAGTATCAATGATTGTATGCTAAGTTTTCAAAGTGTGAGTTCTGTTTGAATGCCATTATTATTCTGGGTCATGTTATTTCTAGTGAGAGGATCATGGAGGATCCACAGATAGTTGAGGTGGTTAATAAATGTCCTAGACCCATGACTCTAATAGATATTTGGAGCTTCTTAGGTTTAGCTGGGTATTATAGGAGATTTGTGGAAAAATATTTGTTAATTGCTGCTCCATTGACTAAGTTGACGGGGGAAAAGGTAAAATTTCTATGGTCTGATGCTTGCGAGGGTAGTTTTGAAAAGTTAAAGTTAGTTGACTTCTGCTCCTATATTGAACCTGCCCGAGGGTGTAGAGGGTTTTTGTCATGTACTATGATGTGTCCTATATGGGGATAGGTTATGTGTTGATATAGTATGTTAAGATAGTGGCCTATGCTTCTAGGAAGCTGAAAGTTCATGAAAGGAACTATCCGACTCATGATTTGCAATTGTTGCTTGTACCTTTTTCTTTGAAGATTTGGTACCATTATTTAAATGGGGTTCATGTGGATATCTTCTCAGATCATAAAAGCTTGCAGTATGTGTTCACCCAGAAGGAGTTGAATCTCAAGCAAAAGAGATGGCTTAAGTTGCTCAAGGACTATGACCTGAGTCTCCACTACCATCCAGGTAAAGCTAACATTATTTCTGATGCTCTTAGCAGGTTTTCTATGAAAAGCTTATCTCATGTGAATAAGGAGAAAAGAGGATTGGTAAAGGGTATTCACCGGTTGGCCAATCTTAGAGTCCATGTCTTGGATTCTGAGGATGAAGTCTGATTGTTCAAGAGGTGGAAAAGTCATCTCTTAGTACTGAGGTGAAGGAGAAGTAGGTCTTAGATCATATTTTAATGTAGATCAAGGATAATGTAGGTTAGCAAAAGCTCATTACCTTTGAGATTGGTGGAGATGGTATCTTGATGTACCAAGGTAGATTGTGCATTCTTGATGTTGATGTTGTACGGGAAAGAGTTTTGGCTAAGGCTCATGGTTACAGTATACGATTCATCCTGGATTAAGAAAGATGTAACATGATTTGAAAGAGATTTATTGGCAGAATAACATGAAGAGAGATGTGTCTAATTTTTGGGCTAAGTGCATGGTTTGTCAGCAACTGAAGGTTGAGCACTTGAGGCCTGGTGGCATGTCCCAAGAGATTGAGTTTCTTGTGTGGAAGTGGGAGGTGATCAATATGGACTTTATTATAGTCTTCCGCGGTCTCAGAATCATCATGACTCTATTTGGGTCATCATGGACAAGATGACTTAGTCCGCCCACTTCTTACCTGTGAGGACTACCTATTCCAACGAGGATTATGCTAAGCTTTTCATTCAGGAGATTTTAAAGTTCCATCGTTCTCTAGTTTCCGTCATTTCAAATCGAGGTACACTATTTTCTTCTCAATTTTGGCATTTGTTTCAACAAAGCTTGGGCACACGGGTGAACCTTAGTATTGTTTTCCACCCTCAGATAGATTGACAAGCGAAGAGGACTACTCAGATTTTGGAAGATATGCTAACGGCCTGTGTGATTGATTTTGGTGATTTTTGGATGGATCATTTTCCTCTCATTGAGTTCACTTATAATAATATTTGTCACTTGAGTATTAGGACGGCTCCTTTTGAGGCTCTTTATAGTAGAAGGTGGAGATCTCTTATCGGGTGGTTTGAGTTTGGTGAGACTCGACTTTTCAGTCTGTACTTGGTTCACTAAGCCATAGAGAAGGTGAAGGTGATCTGGGATAGGCTTAAGACTGCTCAAAGTTTCCAAAACTCCTATATGAATGTAAGGTGCAACAAGTTAGAGTTTGGTATTAGTAATTAGGTGTTCTTAAAAGTGTCTTCAGTAAAGGGTATAGTCAGGTTTGGAAAGAAGGGGAAACTCAGTCCCTCGTATATGGGTCTATACTTGATTTTGAGGAGAGTGGGTGATATAGCTTATGAGTTGAAGTTTCCTTCTAGTTTAGGTTCTATTCACCCCGTGTTTTATTTTTCAATATTGAAAAAGTGCGTGGGTAATCCTTCATTGGTTGTGCCTATTGAGATTATTGGTATTTTGGATTCTTTGTCTTATAAGGAAGTCTCGGTTGAGATTTTGGATTGGCAAGTCCATCGTTTGAGGACTAAGTATGTGGCTTCGGTAAAGGTTCTAGGGAGAAATCAAAAGGTTAAAGAGGCCACTTGAGCTTTAGTGAATGAATTATTTTTTTCATGGCTTTAATGAATGATTCATGATTTGAATTGATGGTTTGAACTATTTGGGGTGCGTGGGTGTTGTTAATTGGAATGGGGGTCGTGGGTTCCTCCATACTGATGGTTTTGAATATTATAATTGGTATAACCTCATCCCAATCTTGTGAAACTTGCTTTAAATATGAAGGTATGCACATTTAACTACTTTTGGAACCATTGCAAGATATAAAAGGCTATTGAAACATAATGGTTTTGAATTGAAACTTGGGGGTCATGGGTTCCCTTATAGGATGATTGGAGCTTGTATGGTCATGGATTCCCCTAGCTATAATAATTGAAATGACATAATGTTATTATCTTGCAAGTGTAATGGGTATGCCGATACTAACAGTGTATGACTTAATAGATAATCATGGTTCAATGAATGAGAATGTGTACATGTTTTAATTGGGCTTAAAAGAGGTTGTGTAGCTAAGTTGTAAAAGTAGAGTTCTTGAGGGACGGATACTAGAAACTCACATTTACCAGCGTAAGGGTTTGTCTTGACGATTGTATGCTTGTGTCATACCATAGATATATTTGTATCATGGATGGTGAAGGGTCATGGATCCCCTGACCTCTATGATATCTCCGATTCGTGTGGCTATCACGCACTGGGGCCTATCCAGAAAGGGGTCTAGACACATATAGCCTGTGGGTATTTTTATGATGATTAAGCTGCACAACCCAGACTAATGTTTTAAATCTTATGCTAAACATTGTTCCTTATCTCAGCATCTCAGATATACACACACACACATATATATATATATACGTATGTATGTATGTGAACATGAACATTGAGTTTGGACTTGCTTTTGAATTGGAATTATTTTATCCCTATCCTGAGTTACATACTAGTGCTCACCCCACTAACCATCTTTGAATGTTGTATCCCCACGCGATAAAGGAACCAGAGACACTTCTACTTTAACTGTGCAGTGATAGGTGATTCTTGGATCGTTTGTGAGTCAGCTTGAAGTGATGAGTCTTCCTCTTTTGAAAGGCCTGTTACTTCTTGGTTTAGTTTATATCATAGACTATTTCTTTGGTTTTCTTTGGACACATTTTGGCTATGGTCGTGGGTATGTCCCAGCATAGGTGGTCTTTGGTTATTAGAGGTATTATGGATTACTGTGTACTGGGTTGGCTTTTGAAATTCTTAGGTTCCTTGCTTAGTTAGTTGAGTTACCTATCTTGTTATATGCTCGAAATTCATCTTCTTCTAACTGTCCTGCGTTATGTTGACTAGGAAGCAAGGGGTGGTCTTCGGTCCTCAGAGGACTTGAGATACCCGTCATAGCCAGGCCCTAGTTTGGGTCATGATAATACCATATTGAATAAAGAAAAAAATTGGGGTCTTCCAGTGACTTACAAGAGGTGGAGGATTTTACCTTTTGTGTGAATTCCTGTGAACTTGAAGAAATACCTTTTAAAGGGAGCCCCTTCACTTGGTGGAATAGTAAAGCAAGAAGTGATTATACTTTGAAAGATTATACAAAATCTTCTCTAATGCATATTTACAAAATTGGTTTTCTTGATTGGAGGTGGAACACTTGCCTCGTACAGGGTTATATTATGCTTCTTTTTTTCTTACAATGCAAAAATGGTCACATAAAATGTTAAAACTTTTAAATTCTGAGAAATTCGGGTAGAATATATCACTTTTAAAGAAGTAGTAAGACAACATTGGAGGACAGAGGAAGAAAGAAACAGTTTCTGGATCTTCAAACATAAGATGAAAAATGTGAAAAAAGCTTTGAGTAAATAAAGTAGAGACAGGTATGGTGACATTTTTCAGTTGCTAGCTATTAAAGAAGAGATTAAGAAGATTAAAGAGAAGCTTTTTGAAGAACATCCAACTTAAAAAATAGGAAGTGTTTTACAATAGGCTCAAGAAGAGGCTAAAAGGTATCTTCACCTAGAGGAACAGTTCTGGAGATAGAAAGTTGGTATAACCTGGTTTAAGAAGGAGCGTTATCTAGAATGTTCTCTTGATCTAGGATATGGTAGCTGATATCAAGCTTAGAAGCAACCAGCTAACGAGGTTATGAAATTCGATATAGCTAAGGCTATGATAGGGTGTCTTAGTTGTACTTGATTAAGGTGATGAGGAAAATAGGTTTTGCAGAAACCTTCATAGATAAGATTTAGAGGTTAATGACTAATAATTGGTACTCTATCATCATTAACAACCAGTCATAAGGGGTTTTTCATTCAACTAGAGGCTTGAAACAAGGTGATTCCCTTTCACTTGCTCTATTTATTCTGACAGCCGAATGTTGTTAAGGTCCCTAAATGCCCTATTTGAAGATAGAATGTATAAAGGTTATGGGTTGCCCAATTGGAGTAGGAACCTAAATCATCTTACATATGTAGATTATACAATAATCTCTACCTCTGTGGATAAATCATTACTGCATTTAATGATGAAGGTTATGAAATAGTATCAGGAAATACCTGAGCAGTTTATAAATAAAAGTAAAAGTTCTTTTTACATGTATAAAAAAGTGGCAGTCCCTTTGATGATTAAAGTGAAAGACAAATTGGTTTTACTCAGGGACAGTTTCCTTTTCAATATTTAGGGTTTTCAATAACCCATGCTAGGAAAATAAAAGAGTATTATAATGCTCTCATCAAGAAGGTGAAAAATAGACTGCAAAACTGGAACGATAAATTTCTTTCTTTTGGGGGAAAGGTTTTTTTAATCACTAGTGTACTGCAGAGCATACCTTTGTATTTATTATCAGTTGTGTTGCCTCCTAAGTTCATTATATATTAACTTGATAAGATTTCTTATAGATTATTATGGAGCAATAAAGTAGAAGGTAAAAGTAAGCAGCGGTTGGCATAGGAAAAGATGTGTTTCCCAAAAGAAGAGGGAGGTGTGGAATTTAGGAGCTTCTTTGACATATCTAAGTCCAAGTTTTCAAAACTATGGTGGATTTTTAGAACCATCAGGCCTTTCTGGACTGACTATATGTGGAATAAGTAATGTAAGAAATTTATCCCAACAGTAATGTAGTGGAAGGGTGGTTCTCAAGTATGGAAGAGAATGTTAGAGGTTAGGGATACTATTGAACAGTAAATTTCTTGGGAACCAACTGTGGGTTCATCTAATATATGGTTTGATTACTGGTCAAGGATTCTCCTATCAATGAAGAAGAATGTGATACTAATAAGATGATTACACGATAAAGATAGGATAAACATAAGCTAGAGAGAGTGTTACCCTCTGACATCACTCAGCATATTGAGCAAACTATAATTATCAGTTAGAATGCTTCACCATGGGACTTTCCCTAGTGTATGCCAACAACAAATGAAAATTATACAATATCTAATGCTTATCCGTTGGTTAGACATAGGAAGGAAATTAAGGGTCAGTGGGAGCACATATGATGAAAAGGGGTACCAAACAAATTGAATTTCTTTCTATAGAGGTTATGGAAATTTAAATTTCCTGTAGATGAAATCTTGTAAGGATTGTGTATCAATTTTGTTTCCATATGTAGGTGTTTTGTACGAACTCAGACTCAAAATGATCCACAAAATAAAAAAAGTAACCAAAATAGACCACCTATTTAAAAAATTACCAAAATAATTATTACGTTTTTCACTTTTTTCTTAACGGTCAACTAACGGAGTTGACTTTTTAAAAAATGTAAGAAATTATTACGTTTTATATATTTATTTGTAAAACGTACTAATTTCTTATGTTTTGTCAAAAAAATATCTAAAACGTAAGAAATTATTACGTTTTACACGAAAGTCGAGATAAAAAAAAAGTGATTTGTCACATCACTAATAAAAAATTTTTTTTTAAAAAAATTTATCCTAAAACGTAAGTAAAACTTAAGTTGTGCTTTTTGCACGTGGTCCCCACCCCCACTTTTTCCAATTTACATCAATCTAAAGATTATTTTTTTGGCATATCTTGATAAATTCATTATAAGGACATATCCAGGCACATTCTTGTAAACTTGTATTTAGACAATTTGTGATCTGTCTTGTCTTGCAAGCTCATTTGTTACGTGCATAATTATTTTCTTTTACTAGTTATTTATAATCTCAGTGAAACTTTAATATAAAATCATAGTAAAAGACGATTCAACAAAAAAATCAAATATAAGACCCATTAAAAATATTTTCTTCTTCTTATTTTATTTTTTTGGCTGCACTATTGGTGTGAATTATAGTTTTCAATTAGTTCTTCGATTAAGATATTAAGGAGACTCACATGCATAAATATGTTTCTTATTATAATTAATGAAGTGAAAAATCACAATTTAATTAAGGGGTATACAAAAATTATACCAATAATAATGTTATTGATTATTTATCATTATTTTTTAATGATTTTATTAAAAAAAGTATTTTATTTATTTGATTTTGATTTTTTTATTGGTAAACCGATAATCTAATAAGATTATACTAAATAATTATTTTACACCCTATATATATAGATATATATAAATAGTTTTTTGGTTGTAATTAAAATTCGGTTGCAACTAAAAATTGATAACCAATATAACTATATATAGTGTCAGAAAAATAAATAAAACATAACTATATACTCCCTCCATCCCAAATTACCCGTCCCAAATTTCCTAATCTGATTTTCCATTTTACTTGTCTTTTTTTATTAATCAAAAGAGAACAAATTTTTTCCATGTTTTACCCTTTGCATTAATTACTTTTTCTTTAAATTAAAATGTAAACACCATTTAATAGGGGCACTATAGTAAACTAGCTATGTTATTAATTATTTTTCTTAATTAATGTGTCATCTTAATTTGGGACGAATGATTTGAGACGGAGGAAGTATAAAGTAACAGGATAGAGAAAAGAAAATGGGGGAGGGGGGACCACATTGATGTAAAGTGGAAAAAGTGGGGGGTGGGGGACCACGTGCAAAAAGAGCAGAACGTAAGTTTTACTTACGTTTTAGGATAAATTTTCAAAAAAAGTTATTTTTTTTAGTGATTTGACAAATCACTATTTTTTTATTTTGACTTTCATGTAAAACGTAATAATTTCTTACGTTTTATATATTTTCTGACAAAATGTAAGAAATTATTACGTTTTACAAATAAATATGTAAAATGTAATAATTTCTTACGTTTTTTAAAAAGTTAACTCCGTTAGTTGACCATTAAGAAAAAGGTGAAAAATGTAATAAATTATTACGTTTAGCCTATTTTGGTAACTTTTTAAATAGGTGGTCTATTTTGGTTACTTATTTTATTTTGTGGCTTATTTTAATTCCGAGTTCATTTTGTAGCACCACATCTAGAAACTGTTCACCACTTATTTATTTCCGGCAATTTGCTTCTAAGGTGTGGAACTACTATGCAGTGAGTGTAGGGGTCGAAGGGACATTTATACAATGTCACCAAGCTTTGTCAAAATAGTGGGGTACAAAGTTAGAGGACAGAATTAAGTCTTCAGTCTATTAGACTTAAGTCTATTACTCAGGCTATTCCATGTTTGTTATGTTGGAAGCTATATAAAAGGAGAAATAAAATAAATCATGGAGGTTCCATATCAATGGATAGGGACATTTATAAGAATGATGAAAATTTACACCATCTAACCCTTGTAAGATATCCATGGTTAAAGAAAGTTCCTAATAGGTGGCCTCTCTTGGCTGAATTTTTGCAGAATTATAGGATAAAGTGAAAATAGGTGTGATCAGATAGAGTAATGAAACATCCTGGGTTTGGGACCTTGGAAATTTCCTGAGCTTTGAGCTCACTGTCCTAGTAATGACTCACCATATATGTCGTATGTCGTTGGTATAGGTCAGGTGACCTAAATTTTTAGGAGTCCAGTGGATAGTGGTTGGGGTTCTGTTGTGGTTACAACTTGGTGGTACGGGTCGTTAGGGGTGGTGAAAAGTCATTAGGACGATCCTTTATCAAATCTGAAACTTAGTGACTTGACTTGGCTTTGAGTACGAGTGGCTCACTAAGATCCGTGAGTATAGGGTACGAGTGGTATAGCTGAATCGTATGTTATCCAGTGTCAATTCATTTGGATTCTATCTTGGGTATGACTAGACCATACGAGTCATATGGTTTAGTAACAAGTAGGATTAGGAAGTCATATGGTGGACAGTGTGTAGGTGTCCAACTCATTGTATTGGTGACAACTCAATGGTAATAGTCGTATATTGTGGTCATGAGTCACGGGATTGACTGGTAACCACCTACGATATTTGTATAGTTTTAAGTTGGGGGCATTCTGGAAATTTCCCCTTCTTAACTTCCTTTGACACCACGATATAAAACACCTTCTGGGACTTCATTAACCTCTTATTCCCAATCAAACACTCTTAAAATCCCTCTCAAACTCTCCTTCAAGCAAATGTCTAGGGTTTCTTAAAGATAATCAATTAAGGCTTTCAAGGGTGGTTTATCTCCGTCTTTCTTGGTTTCTAAGGCATGTTACTCTTCCTTATTGTTATTTCACTAAAGACATATATTTTAATATATGGTTTTCATTGTATTATTATGGTTTTGCTAAAATGGTTGGGGGTTTTGGATATTCATGGTTGAATATTGTTTCTCATGGTTCAATTATGGTTTTCCTTTTTTTAATTATGGTTTTCCACACGTGGGTGCATGGGAATGGTGGTTTAATTGAGGGGTCATGGTTGAGTCCCAAATTTGATGATTTTGGCTTTGATAATGGCATGCCCTCAGTCTGTTTGTGAAATTGTCAATGAAAATAATTTTGTCACATAGTTTGACTATTCTTGAATCCGTGCATTTCATAAATGGTTAAAGAAACATGAATTGGTTTTTATTGGTTTCATAAGGTTTTTAAAAGGCATTGGTGGCTGAGGTTTGATTATAAATGGTTTTGGTTAATTGGAAACGATGGAGTCTAATTTGGTCTAATGGTTTATATGGCATAAGTTAATAGACTTGAAAGCTCTAATTTTGGTATGAAAATAACAATGGTTAATGCCTAATAAAGGACTCCTTAGAAAATGGTTGGGAATATGTAAAAAGGATTTTAATATGGTCTTAAAGAGGGTTGAGTAGCAAAGTTGTGAAAGGTGGGGTTTTCGGGGGACCGACACTGGAAACTCACGTTTACCGATGTGAGGGTTGTTTGGGTAACCATGTGCATGATGTCACACTTTATATTTGGGATATATACTAGTAATTTCAGGTTCTTTTCTCTGATCATGCAGCTAACATTCACTAGAGACCTTTCATTAGGGGGAGCTAAGCCTATATAGACTATGGGTGGATTTAGGACGGTCAAGCTACTCAGCCCAGGTTAATGTTTTAAATGCATGCTAAACCTTGCTCCCTTCCCTGGTATGATATATATGTGTATATGCGATTGAATATGGTTATTTGTTGTGCCCAAGAACACAGGCAAGTGTACATGGTCTCACCAAGTAATACAGTGGCCATTTACAAAGCCGAATATCGATCCCTCAGAAACTTGTATCAACAACTCTCTAATTAAAGTTCAACTATTAAGATTAAAGTGGTGCAATGTAACCAAAAGAGTCTTGAAAGTTTGTAAACTAAAGTAATGCGGTAAATTAAAGACTTCGGACCAGCAATGGATGAAAACCCAGGGTTAAGGCACTGTTAACAATCATACTATGCTATTTAACTTCTTTTTTTAGATTACTTATCTTGGTTGTTGATTCGTAGGGTTTATCGCATGATCATGGTCTCCTAACCTCTAATCGTCTACCTAACTTAGACATTACAACTACATCATTGAATAGGGATGTAATAATAAATTAGATACATGAAGCTATCATCCTACATGTGAACCAAGAAAGGTTTCAAGGTATATCCTATCCTGGTCTTTAATTCATATTCCTTATTTCATAAAAGAATAAGAATCTTACTCCATCTATCCCCTTGTTCTGTCTTCCTATTCCCTCTCCCGAGATCACAAGGTCGACCATATATGTATTATAAGGTTATCTAATCCTTAAAATAGTTAAAAAATAATAAAAAACAACCAAATATGATAATCAATCCATAAAAACTCAATTCAAAGAGAAACTAAACATGTTCTTGGCCTTAACCCCGAAAAAGGGGCATTTAGCCACTAATAGACATAACCATAATCAAGATTCTTAAATACATGATATAATCCATTAAAAAGATAAAGTAAAGAAATAAAAACCTAATTGAAGTGTTTTCCATCCCCCCTCCAAGTTTCAAATCCGTCCAAGGTGTATAACATCAAGTACAAGTGTCCTATTTATAGGAGGACAAAACTGCCGAGTTTTTGCACTAGGCCGCATTGATGCATTAATTTTCTATGTCTAGCTTCACGAAACACACTTATTATGTATAAAAAATGTTTTGGGTCCCTTAGTAATCTAATGGTTTATATCACGTGCCATTTTTCCCTCGCTTTCGTCCGCGACGCACCCTTGACATCCAAGGTGTCCAATTTACGTCAAATTGTGTCTTGTGCATTCGTTGATCCATTCCAAGCCTTTTTGTTTTGTATAATCTTGATTTGAATATTTTATATCCTTAATATATAATCATAATCAACTCAAAAATCATCCTATATCATTAAAAACATCAAATTAGAGCTCAAAACAACACAACACCCAAGACCACAAACTAGAAACTTAAGCTAAGAATACTAGTTTTGCCCCTTTTGATCTTTCACTTAGTCTTGACTCTTGGCTTGATTCAATTTCACTTTAAACACTATAAAAGAGTTTTTACACACATAATTACACAATCATACCATTATTAACTCATTATACACATTATAATCCATCACGATAAGCTTGTACAACACCTAGCTCAAGCTAGTAACACTAGTTTTCTCATATGAACTCTAAATAATCAATTTTATTCCAAACTTATTTGAAATGCACCTTAAATTTTCTTATCAAGTACTTAAGCACTTATATGATCATTTATATCATCATTGACTCATTAATAACACAAGAAGTCCTCAAAATAAAGCTAAATAAGCCTGGATAACAGCACTGAAGTGCATAAATCCACCTCGGATCATCACCCCACACTTAAAGCCTTGTTCGTCTTTGAACAACTCTTCACTCTAAGAATAATAATCTGAGGTTACTACACACTTCTACTACAAGCAGGACAATCAAGCTAGTACTACAATGATGACACAGAATGCAAATTTCTACTCTAAGCATGTTACATACACAATTGAAAGCTCAAGAATACTACTCAAAAACATCCTAGCCTTAAGAATTGACTCACCTAGTTGGGAAACTCATGAATATTTTTCAATTAAAGACATCATAAATTTCACCCAACTATCATCAAATGTATGCCCTCACAACAAGATAGTTACCCAAAATAACTCACATTCAACAACCAAATTACACCACTTTTGTCTATCCCATTCTTTTGTTTTGACCCATCTCATTAAGGTTAATCATATAAACTACGGTGGGAGTATTTTGTGCACAACTTATTAAGTTTGAACAGCCCTTTTTTCATTAAATTACTCCACTCCCAACCATAACACATCAATTTTTACACACCAATAACTATCACTTTGGGCCTTCAATTTTACCTTTATCCTACTTGAATTTCCAACTCCTTAACTTGATTAATTTTATACGAAAGAGCTTAGGATCTTTGGATCAAATTAAGGTCAATCAAAGAAGGTGATTAGGCTACATATGGGGCTACTAAATAAAAGACAAAGGCTCAATAGGGCATACTAAGATCATGCATAAGGGTGGTTTAGAAAAAAGGGTATGAACATGGCTATCAAAGAAATGCCGATATCATCTCCTAAAACCATACTCTTTATTTCACTTTGCACACACACTAGGAAAGTTTTAGACATCACATGCAATAAGTAATATATAAACATCTATCACATACATGACACATGCTCAACTCAAGTAGGACCATCATAGACTCTTAACCAAACAGTAGCATGAATTCATAATTAAGCCCACAAGTACAAGAGTCATAAACATGAGCCTAAGAGTCTCAAAAGTAGTGATTCACACAATCAAAATACTTTTTACAACCAAAACACTTGCATTATACAATCAATTATAGAACCAACAAGAATATCTTATTTATTCTTAACGAAAAAAAATTTAAATTACCCTAGAACTATTAATTTCCCACCCCACACTTAAAAATCTACTTTGTTCCCAAAGTATACTTTTTAAAAGTAGCAATAGAAATACTACCTGAGACCTCTATTCCTAGCTAGTAGCTTTTGTACACATCAAGACATTTCGGGGACCCCATACTTAGTCTTCACCATGCTTCTTAGCTCATGTTTTCTGGTACTCAAACTTTCCATGAACCCGTCACTCAATAAAAACAAAAGCTAGTGAAGTAAAAACTAAAAGTACTTAAAATAAAACATACTTTAACTTTGGTTGCCTTCCAAGTAGCACCTGATTTAGTGTCCCGGCACGACCCACATCAAATTTTTCCTCCACCTTGAAAATATGAATTTTACCCCCAACTTTGCATTCATCTTTTTGCTTTGCTCATAGGATGGTGGTACAAAGATTAAGGAACCAAGTAATGTATGGTGTATGGTAAGACACTTGGCCTTGAAGTGAGGTGTATTTTTGTGTTGCTTATCTAGTTTAAAATATTGGATTCCTGTTCCTCATTTGATACTCTCCTACTATATTAGATGATTCCACATACAAGACCTCATTTAAACATAATGTAGCAAAGTTCTTTGAGTGAGGCCCAACCAATCCCACTTCAAAATTTACATTATACATAACACCCTCACTTTTATTCACCTTCTCAATTTTAGTCTCAAAAGAGAGATGATAGTTGAATGGCTGAAATTCTTGTGTCTGTTCCACAAATTGGCTAGTGTACTCCTCATATTTTTATTTTCTTAGCATTTATGGACAAGGTGGTGGTGGTATATCCTTAACCAGTTCAACAACTTTAGTTTTTGAGTACTCAGACTTTCTCAAATTATCATCAAATTTATCTGCAACTGATTGGGGAGTCAACTCTACATCTACCTCCTTAGTTGTCTTTTGATCACAACCCACAAACATGACTGAATCTGGATTAGCACCGCACATATTTTCAAAGTGATACATATTTCCACAAACCACACACTAACTTGTGGTCTTCTCCATAGGTCGTAAACAAGCTGGTCCCTTCCAAACGCTTTTATCATATTCTGGACGAAAAACCTCTTGGTGGGGTCCTCCACAAAAATAACAAGAATCATCATCCTTCGAAAACCATCTATCCCAGGATTCCATGTCAAGAAGTGTCATAATAGATAGTAAAATGAAATAAAAAGAAAAACTACTAAACTATGTACAACTCAATATAGCTAAACTAAAAATGAGATTGGTGCTTAATTACAAGTCCCCGACAACGACACCAAAAACTTTTTGCACCCAATCATCCATATTGTCACTTGAACGAATCTGTTGCATGTTAATAGCACCATTTTTTGTAGCTTGTATGTAAAGAAAAGCTTTGGCGAAATGTGTTTCGTTCTATGTCCTTGAGTCCCCCCTTAAGTTGCGTTGTGTATACTACATTATCCTCATAAAAATTATGGATACTTTGTCATATTTCAAACTATATTTTTTGCGAATGAGATGTATCGCATACCTCAACTACACACACTCTTGGCTTGCTTCATGAATAGCTATTATTTTAGCATGGTTTGGTGAATGCTAGACTATTTTGTATATCTCCAAGAAATGGAAGAACCCCCACATATGAACACATAGCTTATTTGAGATTGAGATTTATACAGGTCAGATAAGTACCCAGTATCAATATAACCAATAAGATCGGGACTATAATCTTTAGAATAAAATAGGCCTATATCGATAGACCCTTTTAGGTATCATAATATGTGTTTGATCCCATTTCAATATCTCCTAGTAAGAGCAGAACTATAACTTGCTAACAAATTAACTGAAAAGGCTATATCAGGTCTTGTAGTATTATCAATATATATTAGTTTATCAATTACACTAAGATATGGTACTTCAGGACCAATCCAATTCGGTATGTTTCTCATTTCAGCAAATGATTTATTGCGTTTGATAACTCACCAAGAGTTTCAATGATTTTCATGTTATAAGCTTATGTAATTTAAGGATTATAAATAAGTTTCCCAGAAACTTTTATATGCTTAAAAATTTTTGAATCCTTAAAAGTTTTCATATAAATTTGTCAATTGACAATATTTAACATTTTATGAGTGGCATCTTCAAGTATCTAGACTGTAATTCAAATAAGTTTTATGCTTACCAAGATGCATCCTTTCACATCACTTGATAAATATTTCTACGTCAACATACTTAAATAAATGTAGAATTCAGATCCTCGTGATCTTTCACAATATTGCACCAATATTATGTCAAAGATATTGATGATATATCATTTTGTATTGGATCATAATATGCCATAACATTTTGAGATCTCATCACTTCATTATTTTAAGGTACCTGAATCTTGCATAAGGTTTCATGAAGTGTTATGTCATAGGCTCATTAAGAGCATATTGCCTTCTTATTATGATTATTTTCTATTTACCTTTTTCAAGGATTATTTTATTTGAAACTGATTGGTTTACCACGCTTCACGCATGCATAGACTTTGTCCTTTAGGGACATAAAATAGGAGCACTTGCAGCTTAAACATGAGATGCTTTTGACATTTGACTTGAATTATTTTTTGAATGAAGATCTGATGATAATTCCTAACATATTTCATAGCTTCTTATAATATCCCCCTTATGTTAGGAAGACTAACATACATCCTCCATCTTCTTTGAGGAATCCATCTTTGTGCATTATGGCATATTCATTAATCATATACCGCACATCATGGACAACGTGTGGTTCCTGACTTAAAACCAACTTTGAGAGAGAGTTAATCATAATTTATTGGTTTGATGCATACAAGTACTTTTGTATATAATATTTCAAACAAACACATGAAGCTTTTGTTATTATTAGCAATGTTTCATCTATTTATCAAAGACATTCTATGCCAAATCAACATTATCAAGATGAATTGTCCTGATTACACAATCTAAAAATTATTCTCTTGACTCAATTTTTATCAAGCAAGAAACTTTATGAATGTCAAACTATAGGTTGATAATAAACATACAAGTAATCCTCTTATATCGATGCATCTTAATAGCTCACATGACTGGTGAACATGTCATATTCACCTTTTATACTTTTCAGATTTTGAGTGATCAAATCCCTATATTAGTTGGTCCAACCAACTTATCATGAGAACAAGCAACATAAATAATTCTCGAAGAATCTGCTAGTTCTTCAGTACATGTCTAATACTCAATATGCACATCTTCAATATGTTACAATCATTCACATGAACTTATGAACTTATTTATAGTAGTAAACTCCAAGTTTACCATGACATGTATTTTTTTCTTTAGTAAACTTCTTGTTTCTTGTGATAAGAATTTTGTAGCTATAAACAATAAACTCTTAGTTTATTATGGCATATGATCTAATCATGCTTGAGGAAGCTTTCACATTTGTGTTTCTTACCATAGTAATTTGGAGATATTTAATCTTCCAATTATTCTACCTCTTATGGAGGTGGATTGTGATATCTTCACAACCAAGAACACGTTTGAATTTACATACAGTCATATTCTCCCTCAGGGTATAGATCTGTATTTATAATAATAAAAATTCTCATTTTCCAGGAATGGAATATAATCATGTCTTAAGCATATCAAATTATGATAGCTTATTACCTCTTTCATGATATTGCTACTTCAGGAGCAAATCGAAATATACATATAATGTAGAAGATTTTCTCTAACATATCTTATAATCATAATAAGCATATAAAAATATTATCACTTTTTATGATTATTATCATATTACCCCTCCACACTTATATTTGTGCATTCAATCACCTGTCTTCTTTCGGACATATTATGCACTGCTACCACATTCCTTTCAAGAATGGAGAAAGTTGCCAACTTTCAAATTCATCATATATTGCTACCATATTCACTTCATGAAATAGAGCATATCAATAGGATATGTTTCATGACTTTTCACCAAACACCCATTATTTTGTCTTAGCATTATAATATCATCAATATAGTGCATTGAGATTTAAACACAATGTCTTATTCCTATAAAGATGTCTTAGGCTATAAATCGATGGGACTTAAGCCCAATATAATATTATTGTGGATCACCGAGACTCTAACCCAATGTATTACTCTTTTAGTGTGATGAGATTTGAATCCACTGCCTTACCCTTAATCAATGCATGATAAACCAAATATATATTCCTTGTGGATTAATTTTTATCATGTGAAAGCATGAATTAAATAATTTAAACTATTAATTGTGTACTTACATTACTATTGTAGACAATTGGTAATCAACTTCTGTCAAATTTAGTACCAACACATATTATAAACAGAGGTTGACTTTCACAATAGTATTTTCAATGATCCTATTTAGATAATACACATTATTCCTTACCGCGAGATTTAGTAATACATATCCATTGATAACAATTTTAACTACATATAGTGGCTGACAACTAGAAATTCTTATGTAATTCATAATTATAATGGAGTATCTAAGTCTTGTACATATAGTACCATAATATTAAGGATATTACTGTCAAGAGTAAAAGAAACACGAAAACTAAATAGAAGCAAACCATGATGCAGTCGTATAAGATGGTGTTGTATTTCTTATATTCTTTCATTACTTAATGGAGTAGTGCCTACCTTAAAATCCTTGAATTTGATTATGATTGAGAGTCGTGTTGATAACGTCTTATGAAATATAAAGTAAGTACAAGAAGAATAAAGAGAGAAGAAAGGAGGCTTCTTTCTTTCTCCTGAGAAATTCTCGAGGGGTGAATTACAATGAAGGAAATCTCCTTTATTTATAGGAGAAAACTAACCTTGGGGTTTCTAACTTTTCCATTAATAGACATTCCCTATATATGGTCAAATAGACATTCACAATATAGGTAAAGTAGACATTCACTATATATGGAAATATATTTATAACATATTTTATTTATTTACTAGAATTTATAATATATATGAATGCATATGCAACAACATAGAGCACTCCGGTACAATATAAAGTGTTGCTAACATACTACTTAAAGGTAGCATGTGAGAAATATACCAATTCTTCTCTTTTTAAAAATATCTTTAAGCACTCTAACAACACATTAATAAGAGAGGTTATATTTTATCTTCACCTAAAAATTTAAAGTCAAACCATTCTTTTCCCTTTTTGCTTTTATTTTCTCACTCCTTAACATTGATACAACAACTCCAGTGGGATGGCTAGTAGCTCGAAAGATGCTGAACAATAAATTTTTCATTAATAATGAGTTGAGCTTTCCAATGGTGGTTCTTGTTGTACTACTTGCTAAGTAAATTTTACCAAAAAGTCTAAATCCACTTCATTCCCACTCAATAGTTTTTGCTTGACATGCATCTTTATTGGATAATATCTTGCAGCATTTTGATCTTCTGGAAAATTTATTTCACAGTGGAGAAGAAATCCATTTAATTTCATTATTACCCCCTTTGTATAATTTTCTCAATTTATTATTCATAGAAACAAATTACATTTGTTGTAAAACTAGTTCATTTTTTTTCCCTATAATTATCAAATTACAAATATTCTTTGCATTTGTGGATTTTAGTCTCTATAATATCCAAATGAGAATAGCGTGACTTCAATACTTTAAAAATCTCATTATCAAAGCTTGTTGGATTTTATAGCAATGAGGAAGGCTGTGGGGGGGTAATGTGGAGAAGAAGAAAATCATAAAAGAAGGGATTAATATTTTTTTAAATGATCCTTTTCTTTTTGTCATTTCAATAGATTTCATTTTAATTTCATACACATCACTCACTCTCCAAAACCCTAATTCTCTTTCCAATGGAGATTGTGAATTCTAAATCATTGATTTTACATGACTTTAATTTGTGGCCAGTCTTCTCCGTAGATTGGTCAGGTTCTACCCATTGATTCAACCGTTCAATTCCCTCATCTAGGTTTTCCTTCTAAATCAATTCCTAACACTTACATAACTTTTTTTGAAAAATATGCCATTACAACCAATCCCACTGCTAAGAAGATAATTCACGATATTAAGTATGATATACTCCCAATTCCTAGTAAAAAGTAGATTACAAAGATGGTGTTACCATGGTTAATTGGACTGAACAAGAAGTGAATTGAATGGACATCAAAGAAAACCTACAATATGCTATTGTGGGTAAGTTTTATTGTGGCTGGCCTGAGTTGTCAAAATCAAGGGAACAAATACCTTTATATTGTAGTGTTAAGGCTGATTGCAACATTGGATTTTTTCATAATAGGCATGTTTTAATTAGATTGAAATTAATTGAGCACTTCATAAACATAATTTCTAAGAGTGCTTATTACATTAATGCAAAATATGGGAATTCACAAATGTAATCTTTAATATATGATTCCAATTTCAAGCCATATGAAAAAACCACTCAAGTAATAGCCATCAAAATATCATTAATATGGTGCATCGAGATTCAAACTCAACGTCTTACCCCTATAAAGGTGTCTTAGGCTATAAATAGATGGGACTTAATCCCAATATCTTATTATTGTTGTAACGACTCGGGACTATTCCCTAGTCGTCACACGGTGCATACAGTCCTGAGGAACCCTAAGCTAACCCATGAGCTGGTACCTGTTGTGAGCACTGAATAATAATATCATAATTGCGGAAAATATCTGATATTTCCATAAGGTTTTATCACTGAATCAATACTGAAATATGAATTTATAGAAAAACTAACTGAATCTGATTAAATACTGATAAACTGACATGTCAACTGAACATCTAAATACTGAATAACTAATTCTAATGTCTGAAAAGCATCTAAAACTGACTGTCTAATTATGAGTTGATTAGACAAGCCCCCAACTAACTCTTCTAACTACTGAAATAAAGATATGAAGTAAAATAAGCTATCCTCAAATAATGAGGACTCACCACTACTACTGTATTGCTGATAACCTAAGGAGTGAGGTCTAAGTGCAGTCCGGAAATTGAGCGTCAGCACCTATGATATGATACATCATAGTGTAAAAGAAAGGTTTACGATCAGTACTTTGAAAGTAATGGTATGCTAAATGAGGTAGGCTGATATGTATGGTTTCATGAACAAAACTAATAATTAATTGAATATGAATGCAAAACATAGAGTACTAAGTAGAGAACATGGAATTCGTAGATACTAAAAATATGGAGAATCTGTAAATACCGAGTATGCATGACAGTCTATAAATACTAAAGATACGTGAAAATCTGTGGACACTGGGGATGCATGACCAATCACATAACCTGGACCAATTAAAATCTTTAAACTGAACTACTGAAAAATACTGATATTTGTATGCTTTGGTCCAATAACCCTAAGATTGCATAACTGAACTGGGACTATAACTGAGACTACATCTGAGACTGTGGGAGGTATCATGTAATCAACATTCCCTAATTTGAGTTAATCGGGGTCCAACCTATAACCCCAATTAGAAGAGTGTTAATACCGTGCCACGAGTACTAACGAAGCTATGTGGATCCACTAAACTGATATAATGTCCAAAGGACTAAGTGTGTCAAGGCTGAACTGACGGGTGACCCCTGCGAGATAGTCAATCCTAATCTGATGGGTGACTTCTCATATCCTACATTGGCTACATAGTTCTGGAGTATAGGGACTGCTACTAATGACTCTGCCTATCTGATGGGGAAGCCGCCATCCCTACACTATCCTACTCCCAACTGAAAGACACTGAAATACTAGACTGTTCTGAGTTTAACTGACTGATATCAGACTATTCTGATAATGCTCATAGTATGTTCTGAAGACTATTCTGTAATGTACTGAGATTACACTCAGTAAAAAACTATGGATTTTGGGTATTCAATACCCCCAGTACTCAAAACAATAATAGTAAAATGACACTAAATCTTGAAGGACAAAATATGAAGGCTTTTATTTATTTTAATCACTCTTGTAGGCATTTTATCAAACACTTGTAGTTCAGGGTTTAAAACAATCATAGGAATGCATAAATTTAACATAATAGTACTAAATCATGATTTAATTCAATAAATAATAATATTAAAACATGGAGAGTTGAATAGTAATGATAATTTCATGGTAACATGGTATAAAAGCAATAGTGCATGGACATTCATGGATGAAATCATAATTTAAAACATAATAACTTGAAAAGATTATAACTTGGTGATTTAAATTAGTTACTTGGGCTCCATGTATTAAATGAATCCATGGATGAACATCTAGCATACCTGGGATAACAAATTTCTTAAAGATCTAGGTGAGTTCCTGAAGATTGGTCTTGAATTTGAGAGCTAGGGTTTCTGTTTCTTGGAAAAGGGGATCTTTAATTTGAGAGGAAGTTGACTAATGAATGATTATTTAGGTCAATTGGGGCTAAATTTTGTATTTTAGGATGAGTTTAGATCTTAGGAAAAATACCCAAATACCCTTAAATGGATTTAAAACATAGGCTGAAAATTGACCATTCTAATTTTTGGCCTTGGAGCGACGCGCCACTATCGCGCCAAGCCACTGAAAATGGATAATTGGGACCAAAAAAAACATCATGATGCATAGCTATCACGATAACTCTTTGGAATGCCAATTTGGCCACCTCCGCGATGCGCCAACATCGCCGAGGTCCACTGGAAATTGCCAAACAGAAAATTGACCTGCTCCGCAATGCGCCATGATCGTGGAGTCATACTAGAAATTGACAATTGTCATTTGGACTTTCTCCGCGACGTGCTAATATTTAAAATGACGGGGTCTAACGACTGAAACTTAAAATCGTAATAACTTTTTACTCTGTTATCGAATTTGGGAAAATTTAATATCATTAGAAAGCTAATTGAATTTTATACGCAATGGCAGGCTCTAAACTGAAAAATAATGAATGTTTTGAAAATTTTATATACTAATACTCATGTATTGACACTAATATTATGCTAGGAAAATATGAGGTGTTACAATTGTGGAGCACTGGGACTCTAACCCAATATATTACCCTTTTAGTGAGATGAGATTTGAATCCACCACCTTACCATTAATCAATGCATGATAACCAAATATATATTCCTTGTGGATTAATTTTTATCATGTGAAAGCATGAAATAAATAATTTAAACTATTAATTGTGTACTTACATTAATGTTGTAGACTATTGCTACTCAACTTCTGTGAACTTTAGTACCAACGTATATTATAAAAAGGAGGTTGACTTTCACAATAATGTTTTCAATGATCATATTTAGATATGACACACTAATCATTACCACGAGATTCAGTAATACAGATCCATTGTTAATAATTTTAACTACATGTAGAGGCTGACAACCAGAAAGCCTTATGTAATTCATAATTATAATAGAGTATCTAAGTCTTGGACATGTATTAACATAATTTAAGGAAATTACTATCAAGAGTAAAAGAAACATGAAAACTAAATAGAAGTAAAGAAAGATGCAGTCGTATAAGTTGGTGTTGTATTCCTTGTATTCTATCATTACTTAATGGAGTAGTGCTTACCTTAAACTCCTCGAATTTGCTTATGATTGAGAGTCGTGCTGATCATATCTTATGAAATATAAAGTAAGTACAAGAAGAATAAAGAGAGAAGAGAATAGACTTCTTTATTTCTCATAAGAAATTCTTAAGGGGTGAATTACAATGAAGGAAATACCCTTTATTTATAGGAGAAAACTAATTTAGGGGTTTATACTTTTTCCATTATGGTAAAGTAGAGATTCACTATATATGGTAATATATTTATAATATATTTTATTTATTTACTAGAATTTATAATATATGCAAATGCATATGCAACTACATAGAGCACTCTAGTACAATAGAGAGTGTTTCTAACATACTACATAAAGGTAGTATGTGAGCAATATACCAATTTTTCTCTTCTAAAAATATCTTTAAACACACTAACAACACATTAATAAGAGAGGTTATATTATATCTTCACCTAAAAATTTAAAGTCAAACCACTCTTTTCCCCTTTTGATTTTATTCTCTCACTCCTCAACATTGATACAACAACTCCTGTAGGATGGCTAGTAGCTCGAAAAATGCTGAACAATAAATTTTTCATTAATAATGGGTTGATCTTTTGAATGGTGGTTCTTGTTGTACTACTTGCTAAGTAAATTTTACCAAGAATTCTAAATCCACTTCATTCCCACTCAATAGTTATTGCTTGACATGCATCTTTATTGGATAATATCTTGCATCATTTTTAACTTCTGGAAAATTCATTTCACAATTGAGAAGAAATCTATTTAATTTCATTATTACCCCCTTTGTATAATTTTCTTAATTTATTATTCATAGAAACAACTTTCATTTGTTGTAAAACGAGTTCATTCTTTTTCCTATGATTATCAAATAAAAAATATTCATTACATTTGTGGCTTTTAGTCTCTATAATATCCAATATGAGAATAGCGTGACATCAATACTTTAAAAATCTGTTTATCAGAGCTTATTGGATTTCATAATTGCAATGCGGAGGGCTGTGGGGGTGGGGTGGAGAAGAAAAACACCATAAAAGAAGTACATTAATCTTGTTTTTTTTAAATGATATTTTTCTTTTTGTCATTTCAATAGATTTTATTTTAATTTCATACACACCACTCACTTTCCAAAGCCCTAATTCCATTTCTAATGGCAATTGTGAATTCTAAACCATTAATTTTATCTGATTTCAATTTTTGGCCAGTCTTTTCGGTAGATTGGTCAGGTTCTACACATTGATTCAACCGTTCAATTTCCTCATCTAGGTTTTCCTTCTAAATCAATTCCTAACCCTTAAGTAACTTTTTTAAAAAATATGCCACTATAACCAATCCCACTGCTAAGAAGATGATTCAAGATATTAAGTATGATATACTCCCAATTCCTATTAAAAACTAGATTTCAACGATGGTGTTACTATGGTTAAATGGACTAAACAAGAAGTGAATTGAATGGACATAAAAGAAAACCTAAAATATGCTATTGTGGGTAAGTTTTCTTGTGGCTAGCCAGAGTTGTCAGAATCAAGGGAACAAATACCTTTATAATGTGGTGTTAAGGGTGATTGAAACATTGGATTTTAATTAAGCACTTCATAAACATAATGTCTAAGAGTGTTTATTACATTTATGCAAAAGATAGGAATTCACAAATGTAATCATTAATATATGATTCCAATTTCAAGCCAGATGAAAAAACCACTCAAGTAATAGCCATCATAATATCATCAATATGGTGCATTGAGATTCAAACTCAATGTCTTACCCCTATAAAGGTGTCTTAATCTATAAATCGATGGAACTTAAGCCCAATATCGTATTATTGTTGAGCACCGGGAATCTAACCCAATGTCTTACCCTCTTAGTGTGATGAGATTTAAATCCACCGCCTTACCCTTAATCAATGCATGATAAACCAAATATATATTCCTTATGGATTAATTTTTATCACGTGAAAGCATGAATTAAATAATTTAAACTATTAATTATGCACTTACATTACTGTTGTAGACTATTGGCACTCAACTTCTGTCAACTTTTGTACCAATGCATATTATAAAAAGGAGGTTGACTTTCACAATAGTATTTTTAATGATCATATGTAACGCCCGAAAAATATATCCTAAGATATCAGACGGTGCTTAGGACCACAAGTGATCCCAAGATAACCCATGAATTGGTATACTATTAAGAAACTGATTAAATATGTATAAAATGACTAAATTTACTATGAAAAAACATAAAAATGATGGAATCTGTGAAAATACAATACTGATACCATTTACATTCTGATACAATCTGAAAAGTGGGATTGAAATTTACATAACTGACTCTAACTGACATCTGTGAAGCCTCTACTATACTGACTATAGATAGTTGGGGCGTGACTCCAACTACCACTAATAAATACATATGAGTAAGAAAGTAAAGTACATAAATGACATCTAATTAAAGTCTCCAAAGTAGGACTTCATCATCTACTGGCTGGAATATGCAATTGTCTGATTCTGTCTGCACATACTACAACTTGCACTACATTACGAGACTATGTAGAACATAGACGTTTATGTGGATCAGTACTTTGATGAAGTACTGAGTATATAGGGGTGAAATGCATAATAAAACATCATCTCATAATCATCATTTATAAAATAATGCATGCTAAATGTAAATGGCTCACATAAGATGGAATATCTAAAATACTGTAAAATGTAGCAATAAGGAGTAAAACACACTTTATAAATCTCGTGAGCCATAACATTTAGTTCTAAAATCCGTTCTTGTATTTTCTCTTTAAATCATACTATCTAAGTGTAGAAAGGACTCACTCTAAAATCTAAAATCTAAAAACTGGAATCATCCTATCCCAAATGACCCAAATTAAATCATACTAATTGCGAGACCCTGGAAACCCATAATGGAATCCAAATTAATCATCTCCCACTTATACATGGGAAACTCTATCTCTTGAGACATACCACCAAGCTACAAGAGTTTATCTTTGACTTGGTGACAGATCATAAACTTAGCCACAAAATTTGTCACATATCTTATTATATTATTCCACCAGTAGATTTACTTCAAGTCATGGTACATTTTAGTCAAACCCAGTTGATCTATATATCTAGACTAGTGATCCTTAGTAAAAATCCTTTCCTATAGCCCATCAATATAGGAACATGCAATCTTTCTTAACACCTCAAAATTCCATCTCCCCCAATCTTAAAAGCCATAACGTTTTATTGACCCATATTATCCTTAGTTTGCTTAAGTATGGGATCCAAAGACTACTTCTCCTTCACCTCAGCACAAAGATATGATCTAACTACTTCTTGAACAATCACTTTCCTATCCTCAGAGTCCAAGAGATAAAATCCCAAATTAGTAAACCTGTGATTATCCTTTACCAAACCCCTTTTCTTCTTATCAACATGAGAGAAGATTCAAAGAGATAATATTCTAAGAGAATCAACAACAACATTATATTTACTTGGATGGTAGGGCAAACTCATATCGTAACCCTTAAGTAGCTCGAGCCACCACCTTTGCCTGAGATTTAATTCTTTTTTAGTAAACACATAATACAAGATCTTATGATCTAAATAAATGTATATATGCACCCCATACAGATAATGTCACCAAATCTTTAAAGAAAAAGCTACAACCACTAACTCTAAGTCGTGAGTTGGGTTATTTCTCTCATGAACCTTAAGCTTCCTAAAAGCATAAGCTACAACCTTACTATGCTGCATTGTTGTAGTCTATCACACACGTTAGTGCACGTGATCATACAAGTAATATAGTGACTTAAAGAGTCAGATATCGTACCACGAGGACTACTAAACTAGTAATTCTACTAACTTTTAGTTTTGACAAGAATGTATTGAGTGTTTTAAAGTATCGAGATGATTGTAAAGATTTAATAAATAATCTAAGTAATAAAGAAATTATAGAGTATGATAATAATAGCATAAGAAGAGTTGTAACCAATATGAGTGATAATTCTAGGGTTGAGACACTTTAAACAATCTTACAAATCTCTATTCTTATCGTAGTTTAGTTAATTATTGGATTATTGATTCGCAGAGTTTAGAGTATGATCATAACCTCTCGATCCTCTAATCTTCTACCTAAATGGACATTACAACTACATCATTGAGAGAGGATGAAATAATCCACATAAATGCATTAAGATATCATCCTGTAAGTGAACCAAACAAGGCTTCTAGATATATCCGTATCCTATATGCTAATTCAAATCCTTTATTTTATAAAGGAATAAGAACCTTTGTAATAACTCTATAAATTTTTTTAATTCATTTTATATTTTAGATTAGTATAACTCCTAATCTATAAAGATTTACGTGGTACATATATTTTAAAGAAAATTATATTGTGTGTATATATATACACTCACATATGTGTATGTATGTAAATATAATGTGTATAGTTGTGTCTTGTGGATTAAAGAATAGGCGTGAAGATTTATTATATATATGTAAATTTTTGGTGCAAGTGGGGCCACTTTATTATTCATTTTCTCTACAAAAATACAAAAAGAAAAATGGGAGAGAATCTTTATCATTTTACCCAAACCTTTGCCTCTTTCCTTTCTCTCTTTATTTTTACTGCACCAGAGCTCTGCCAGTAATAATAGTCGTCATCTAGTGAACCGCCCCCTCCCATTCTCTACACTCCGTATATCCTTTGTTTTATTCAGCCCAACTGCCTCTTCCTATTTCTTCATTCTCTTTTCTTTCTCCACAGATTCGATCGTAGGCAAACCAACACCGGCGAAACTCACCACTGTCCCATCTGAAAACCCCCATCAAAATAACCCCTAACAAATTCAGGTTGGAAATTTCAATGGTTTCTCAACATGGATTTTAAATTAATAAGATGATTATTTGTTGGATTGTGGAAACTAGCGGTTGACAAAAACAAGGGCTACACTCATGCGAATTGAATTTTTTGATACTTATGGTCCTACAGTTATCTAGGAAGTCATCAAAGGTATGTAAAGCTAAGCCCTCCTTCAGCGTGGAGGCACAACTCATATTCATTTGTTTCTCCTAGCAAATCGATATAAATTACTTGATATATAGGGACAAATATTTCACCTTATATATGTCTAACTGACTATATGCTTAATATCAAAACAATATCCATGTTCCCTTCCTATTTTAAATTACTTGTCATGCATCTATTTATTGGAGTTGTAGTATACATTTTTACTCTTGTCAGTCAAGTATCTATGGAACGACAAGGATTGTAATCATGTATATTAGAAATTCTTAGAATTCATATATGATGTCTAGCATATGCAATATGGTTAGAATAAATAGCAATAGTCCAGTCATATTTGTATATTGGATCATATAGCAATGTAGTTATAGAATAAAATAAGAACTAGCATTTAATAGCTCGACACTAGTAAAGGAGTTAGTGGAATATGAGAAGCATTAATTTAATGGCTGAATAAAATTTATCATGATGCACTTGGATAGGCCTATAAGGCACTAATTGATAAAGTTAAAGACGGGAGGGTACATAGGTTTATCTTGTCATATCGCTCAATGTTATTTTGTGCACAGGATTGAGACCAGACCATTATAGTGAGCCCAAACATTGAGGCATACCCGCCCTTGTGGCATTATTTTCATTTAGAGTCAGCTGGGATAACCCTAACTTGAGCCAATATATGGCATATATGACCTACGGACAGACCCTTATAGTTAGTCCCTAAGAAAAGGCATACCCTGTATCAGACCGCGATTATAGTTATACCCATAAAATCATAGTTAGGAGTATTTGGGTAATATATGTCATACACTTGACATACAATGCCGTTGGTAGACCACCATATGATTATTTGTATAAAAGGTAGGCACAGAACATCACTTAGGCAAATGACTAGGCCCTTCATAATAATAACTTATTCTTAAGTGGGTATGTAATAAATTAATAAGGTAAATTCATAGGTAATAGTTTCATATGAGAGTTTAGTATTCAGTCGTCTGCAGTTGCTTATTTTGTAGCTTGATTCATTGAGCATCCTTATATATTTTCTTCTTATTCTGTCTGCTTTACATACTAGTACATATTTTATATGCTCTAATGCCCCTACGTTCGGGGGCACTGTATTTCTTTAAATACAGAATCAAGTATATCGATGAGCAGACTTCTATACCAGTCATTTGTTTGTATTCAGCCCAGAGTGGGTGAACTCTTCTCTTACCTGGGCCTAATAAACATCGAGTACTATTTAATTGTGTTTTTATTTATAATTTGCATATGTAGGGGCCCCTACCCCGACCACCTTCCTTAGTGCAGTTATAATTTCTATTAGAGGCATCATAGATAGAGATAAGTTATCATATGTGGTCATAGTTTCACATGTATGTATCCGTTGAGTGTTCAATGGGATAGAATTGGTATGTACATAGCTCCTTATCATTATTTCTAAATGGTAACCCATCCGCACAGTATATTCCAATCATATAAATCATACTCATACAGTTCTTTTCCATCCTGTCTAGGCTAGGGTTGTGACAAAAATGGTATCAGTTCCATAGGTTTAAGGTGTCTTAGGGAGTCTACGAAGCTGTGTCTTGTAGAGCCCCACTTATCTATGCGTTTTGCACCATATTTATAATGAGGAAGATGCTTTGGCATTTAAGATTTTTGACCTTTTTGTGATCTAGATCATGCAACAAAGATAAGTTATAAAGTGTTACTTCTGATTCATATTCTTCTTGATTTTCATATAGATTCATCCCATTAAAGGTAACCATAGATAAGGCCGATAGGCCATATACTAGCATTTTAAAAGGAAAATTACAACTAAAAGCTATGACTTAAGTCTCTAAACTAATATTCGAGATAAAAAGTGGCATATTCTGATATAAATATTGCAAAAAGTTTAGTGGTTTTCAAGTTTGAAAGCCTCCCTGTGTGATCTCTCTAATACCTATAGGATTTAAGTACATGGGGGATGTTTAATATTACATCAGTAATGCACCCATAAGACTTAGGATAATATATAATTTCAGAGCAGAGGAAATGAAATTAGGTCTTTATGAGTTTAAGGTATACTCGTAGCATTGGCTGTTAGGTAAATGTATCTCGCCATTGTTAATTTAAGGTATTCCTAACTGGTCAACTAAGCATAGATTCTTTACACATTTTCCCAAGCGAGTACATAGATCTTTCCCTTAGAATATATGCATGTATTATGTTGAGTAAGCAATGAACTGTATATTTAAATTCTTGTAAGGCTAGAAATCTTAGGGATAAGCATTGTTATTATTTTGTAGGAATATATGGGTAGAGACTACCTCATTGTGATTTGTTTTAAAAAATAGCAACGGTGTGCGATCAAGGATTAGAGTTAAAAATATTGAGGAGTCAGTCATAAACTAAGAATTATCATTTGTGCCTAGAATAGATCAAGACACAGTATTGGTTATAAGAAGGAAATTGTTACATTTGATGATTTGAAGAATAGTAAAGTATTATTTGAACATCTTGGACTATGTATATACATGGATAGTGTGTCTAGTTAGAGTATGACTTTTATGGGAAATGTTATGGAAACATGATTATATAGCTTTAGTGGGTTGCGGTTCCACATCATAAGGAATAATATTAGTATCACCTTAAGGTCTGTTACCATTTCTATAAAATAGTTAGAGTTGGCAGTCAATCAGTAGGACCCTTGATAAGAGATGCATTGATCTAGTATGATGCTTAAGAATGCTCCTGCATTTGAGGGTAAGAATATATCTTGAGATGCATAGATTTCCAATAATAGATTATATATGTCTTAAGATATAATAATTATTTGTTCACTTGATTTCACGTGGCCATAGTCATTTGTTAAGTTCCTTTATGGACTAATTAGCTACTTCTTAGGTATTGATGAAGTTTATAAGATTTCCTTCCGAAGGAAGGGATGGAATGTATGTTTTCACCTAATATATGTTCATCATGATCTTACTTATTTTTAACCTGACTTAGAGAAAAATGTTGGATTACCCTTATATATTTTTTTTATATGGTTATAGCAATTTTGCTAAGCACAGTCGGACATTAGTTGTTAAGTTAAATGTGGCTAATGTTTAGGTGTTATGGAGAGGTAAAAAAATGACTCCATAAGTAGGTGGTAAAAAAAAGTTCTTGCATTACATTGTCTTTAGAATCCCGCATATCTATTTGTCTAAAAAATTTATATGAGCTACTAGATACAAAGTTCAAACATGTGACACCTGATAACAATGGAAACAGAACGGTTCAGCTTGTCACCCTAATAAAAGGCTTATAAAGTATATTGATAAATAATTAAATAGTCTAATAATAATAATGTCATGTTTTTATTTTTGAATATAAATATAGAGAGAGAATTTTCTATGTCTGAGAGGAAAATAACCCGAGTACAAACCCCCCCCCCCCCAACCCCCCAAAAAAATAGGGTAATGTGGATGAGAGTAGCCTTAATATTATTTGAAACTAGCAGGAGTATGCTCGCATGTAAATTTTGATTAGATAACTTTCTGAAATTCCTCATAACTAGATGTCAACAAGATTAAGTTACCAGGAATTGAATATCTATATATTATAAATAACTTGCTTGCAAGATTATATGTATTGCATGTATGGTAACTTAAATATTTCACGTTACGCATTTCCATAAGCTTATTAGTTTACTTCTTATGCATTTATGGTAGATTAATTATTTATGTGTTATTTATATTATAGATTCTTGTTTATAGATACATATTTTATGAATTATTGTTTATACACTACATGTTTTGTATAGAATGTGCTTATATGCTATCTATTTCATAAAGTGTTGACGCACAAATTATATGTTTCATATAATAATTGATCGCAGACATTACGTATGCACATTAGAGTTTATTCATTCATAGGTCATAGGGTTATTGTTCACATGTCACAGTCATCGTATATTGATTATTTGTACATTGCATATTCTAAAAGCGTAATTATTTAAGTGTTATCTATTTCATAAGTTTATATGATTAGAATTTAAAGTTTTATTGGTCATATGACACATACTCAATTTTTATAGGTTATTGATATATCTTCTCAAAGATTATATTTCACATGCTCATATGTCATAATCAAGTTATATATGTACTGTGTGCTTCCATAATATTAAGATTTATGCATCAAGCACTTTCATAGTTTATCTATTTACATAATTATATGATACATGATACGATATAATTCATTTGTATACATGTTATATATATATCGCGTATTATAATATATAGTTTATAGGTTGGACAAATCATTTTCTTGTATGTCACCTTAATTATGGTATAGTTATTTGGGTATCATATGTTTCATAGAGTATGCATTTAGAAATTTCAAGGACCTATTTATTTGTATAATATACGAATATTTGATTACGATGGTCCCCATCATTGGTTCATGGCATCAAAATGCTCAGTGTTAGTGCATTATATTACGTCTTCACATCTTTATCTTGCCTTTTAATTTTCAAATACTTCTCAGGAATGCTAGTATAGAATTCCATTTTTCTTGTTTTTACACGAGACTTGCTACATATTTTTATAGGTTTGTCTAAGTTAACTATTTTAGTTTAGTCTACAAGAAAGTTTTTATTTAGCTCGACTACTACGTGTTTAAGAAATCAAGCAAATTTTTAAAACCATGAACACACATTTTTTTCTCTCTCATCTATTTCTATAAGCACACCTTCTACTTCTATCCAGGACACATAAACATTGAGTACTATTGTTTCTATAGTTTTCTTCTTTAATTGTTGTACATTGTTCTGGAAAGAGTAATATTTTAGATTTTTAAATTCCCTATACCATTTCATAACGAGTTGTTGAATCACAACATTTTGAAGATCAACTTTTAAGGAATGTATATTTTTTCCTTATCAAAATAATGGGTACTTTATTTGTTTGAATATGAGTGAAATAATGTTCCCTTACTTGACTTTTCTTGGATAAAGTATGTGAAATAATTCTGGTTAGTGGTGAGATTCAATTCTAACATTATTTTCTTTTTCCCTAATGACATGTGTGGATTAACGGTGTGATATACCTTTCTTGTTGGTTCCTTTTATGTTTTTTTCTATTATATTTGTTATCTGTCATGAGCCGGGGATTTATCAAAAATAACCACTCTACTTTAGATGAGGTAGTGGTATAGACTGCATACACTTTACCCCCCAAACACCACTCTATGGGAATACACTGTGTATATTGTTGTATGTTTATTTTTTTATAAGTTTTATAATCGACTTTAAGTGTTGTGATTAGCTTACCTACTCGCTATGTACTTTTACAATCCTAGAACCCATGTACTAGGTGCTCTTATATTATACCTTCTTAGATATCAGAGGTAACTTATTATATGTTATATATTTTCTCTTTTATAGTGATATGTATTAGGCATTAAGATTATATTTGCCTATATGATCAAATGACAGATCTCGTGTTATAGTTCTTCTGTTCACATGTTAATTTTTTCTTTTTAGCCAACATGTCACGTGCTATTTATGGTTCTTATATTCACATGTGAAATATTTTTAGAGTTTACTTGCACATTGATTACATATTCTTATATTTTACTACTTTATAAGTTATACATCTGCTAAAAATTTATATATTTATAATTTAAAGTTCTTTTTTGCGGCTTAGATGTTTATATGGGTACATGCAATTCCTATTTATTGGATGACATATTATAGTTACTGTATGATTTGATGGATTAGTTAGGTATCATTTAGAAAAGGCAACAGGTGGCTATGTAGAATCGACAAGCTGAGCCCTAAATATGTAAGAAAAAACAAATGATGTATGACTCTAATATTAACATGTAGATAAAATCCAAGTGACCTAAGTGAGATGATAGCCTCCAGATAGAGTTGTAGTGCACCCAACATTCCTTATGTGTTTACCATTCTAACATTTTGAGGATATGATTTATGACTATGATCCCTAAAATCTCAGGTGTTCTTCTCTGGTGAGTTATTTTATTACAAGAACAGAAGGCAAGATACTTAACTTGTTTTAAGAACCATTTGAGTGAACATGATGTGTGACTATAATTATACAAATGTGCATGAATACAACTTCTAGATGCAGAGTATAATTTAAGTTACCATATTTATTATAGCTATCATTCGAATATAAGGCCAAATGGAACCTCGTGTATTATTTGTTATATATTATATTTGTTGTGATGCTCAGTAAAGCGTATTTGTATCTATTTTGGCTTTTATTTGTTGTGACACTCTATGAAGCATATTTGTATGTATTTTGGTTAGCTAACAGGTTCCTAATCAGCCTATTTATAGGGGAAACTTTGTCGAAATTTTTGGAAAATTTAAGAGTTATCCAAATTTTAAGACCTTGAGGTAGATTAAGGGAAGTGGAAGTTGAGTAAATGATCTCATAAATGTCTGGGATATTATAGGAGTCAAAATAATCTATACACATCATTTGAGGACGAATAGTCCTTAATGCGAAAGATTGTAATACCATTGCAAATTTTTTTAATTCATTTTATATTTTAGATGAGTATAACTCTTAATCTATAAAGATTTACGTGGTACATATATTTTAAATAAAATTGTATTGTGTGTGTATATATATACAAACACATGTGTGTGTATGTAAATATAATGTGTATGGTTGTGGATGGTGGATTAAAGAATAGGTGAGAAGTTTTATTATATATATATGTGTGTATTTTTGGTGTAAGTGGGGAAACTTTATTATTTATTTCCTCTAAAAAAATACTTATAGAAAAGGGGAGAAAATCCTTATAATTTTACCCAAATAACCGCCTCTTTCCTTTCTCTCTCTAATGTTACTACGCCACATCTCCACCGGCAACAACAGTCATCAACTGGCGAAACTCCCACCGGTGACGCCTCTCATTCTCTGCTCTCCATCTCTCCACTGTTCTAGTCATACCAGTTGTGTAACACCCCAGTCTGGTACCCAGAACACTACATGGCGCTCATGACCCTGAAGGACCATAAGCTAACCCATGACTGATATCTGTACCTGAACACTGCATAAACTACTGTATAAATGTGGAATTAAAGGATGTAAGGCCGTAAGGTTCAAAACTGTAACATAACTGATAAAACATAACATCTGGAGGGGGTATGAAACACCCAAAACAACTGCAATAACTGTCTGAACATGCTAGTCCAAAAGCCTTTAAACTGTCTGACTAAGGAGTTGATGGGACATGTCCCCAACTAACTCCAACTACTAAAATAAATTAATTAATGAGATAAAAAGTAATGGTCCTGTCCTCAAAGGATGAGGACTAACTGCTAACTCTGACTGCAGAGACTGGAATACTACTGATGCTCTGGAGCTCGTGCTTCTTGTAATACCGCGTATATTTCTAAGCTAGAAAATGAACCGTTCCTATACATGAAACCTCCTATCCTGTGATTCATATTTGAGTACATGAATTAGGATGTGTATTCTAGTGATAATAGAGCTTATGATGTGTTAAGCATGTTCATAAGAGTTCCTTAGAGTAAGCCAAGCTAAGAACTTTTGAATCCACCAAGTTTTCATGTATGATTTCATATAGGTCATCTTTGAACGAGAATAACTTGGATTATAGGTGGTATTTTGGAAGATTTATACCTTCCAAATTGTATAGAATTTAATAATATTTCCGTTGATACCAAATTCGCCTAAAACGGACACTCGGTGAAGAAGAAATGGAGATTTAAAGTTTCAGCAGTGTCATTTCAGTCAGTGGCGCGTCGGGCCGTAAGCCAAAATGACGTTTTTCAATTTGGAGTGTCTCTCCACAATTCCACCGCATCGCGGTGAGTTTCCAGGTCATAAATGGGGGTGGGGGGTGGGGGGCAACACGATATCTCTGCGTCGCGCCGGGGCCCAAATCGAATAATTTTCACAGAAATTAAATGACGCACCTAGAGGGGTATTTGGGTCATCTTTCCACCCCTATATATTCCATAAACACAGAATTAAGCCCTTATTTCACAAACATATACTCTTTCTCTCAAAATCCTCTCAAGAACACATTAGGGTTTTCAATTGGGGATTCAAGTTCAAGCAAATTTCTCTATGAATCATCAAGAATCTTCCATTTAAGGTATGCATAGTGTTCATCTATGGATCCATTTCATTTATAGATCTCAAGAACCATGTTTTAAATATTATATTATGATTGTCTTGTTGTGATATGACCATGTACATGTTGATGATTGTTGTTTAAGTTTCAAGATGATATCTAAAGGTGTTTTCAAGAAATATATGTGTTCATTAGTTTAAATTCATGAACTTTATGTGGTTTAAAATGGGGAAATTCATGAAAACACACTAAAGCTAAAAGAATGCATTCAAAATGTTTGATAAAAGGCCTAGAATGATAGAATTCATGTCCCATAATTTAATAGTGCTTAAATGACAAGTCCATGCTCTATACTTTATGATTTCACATGAATTCCACGTGATTGATATGCGTCGTTGTTGTGATATGGATTGAACATGATATTAAAGCTCTGCAAGTATACACATGTGGTTTGAATTTCCCTTCCATACGTAAGATGTTGAGAACTATGCTTAGTGTGAAATCCCTTACTTATGGTATGGAGAATTGTGGACTCCATTTTATTATCAAGTCAGTTATGTGTGTCAGTTTCCTTCCATCGAGTCCTGGGGGTACTAGTACCCAAAAAATATAGCTGAGTGCCTAGAGCCATGTCACGTTATCATGATAATCTCAGTCAATCCATGACCTATAGAACTCAGTCAGTCATGTGACTCAGGAAATCTCAGAAATCTCATGATCTCAATAAATTCTCAGATAGTAGTACTATTGCATCAGTCAACGAAAGTCAGTTCCTCAGTCCATGTAAAGCCAGTTAAATCATGTTAAGTCTCTTCAGATGGAAGTAGAAGTAAGCATCAAGTGAACCAAAAGATGGGAACTCACCAGCCAGTTTAGGGTGTGATTCTTAGTAGTCATCCTTGTGTTCCAGAACTACGTAGCCAACGTAGACTGAGACATCTTAACCTACCAGATTAGGGTTGATGAGGTGGCTTAACCTGTCAGTTTAGGGTTCCCATCATTTTTATTTGAGTACCTTCCAGCTAAGGGTCACTCACAGCTTTCCTTACCAGTGGGGCGGTATTGACATCTTTCTAGTCGGGGTAGAGATTGGACCCCAACCTAGCTATATGCATTATTGGGGCATGTTAGTTAAGAAACTACCTCCCATAGTTTCAGTCCCAGTCTCAGTAAAAGAAATCAGATAGTTCTTCAGATTTCAGAATACCAGGACTGTCAGTTACAATCAATTCAGTTACAGTACGAAACTCAGGTAGTTCCATCAGATTCGGGACTGTCAGACATAGTCATCCATGTTATCAAAATTTTAGTATCAGTCATGTTAGATAACAGTATACCATGTATTAGCGTACAAATCCATATATCATGTATTCACGATTTTAGTTACTATGTATGCATGTTTGTACTCTTACGTTCATATCAGTTAGTAAGTTAGCATTATTCATACATGCAAACCCTTTTGCATTTAGACTACCTCACTCGTATACTTAGTACTCCCAGTCGTACTGACGTATTTGTGTTATGGTGCTTTCTTTCATGTTACACCATAGGTTCAGAGATACGAATTCCAGATCATCAATAATATTCCAGTTGCAGGGTTGCAATGAGTCCTCATCCATTCGATGATGATATTATTTTATTTATTTATTATTTCAGTTTAGTTTTGCTAGACGGAGTTAATTGGAGACATATTCCTTCAACTCATTATTTCAGACAGTATTTAGAGGTTTTCAGATTTAGTTCAGAATTAATTCAAACTTCAGTTGTTTAGGGTATTTGTCACCCATATGGATGTTATGTTTTGTCAGACACTTTATTCAGTTGGACCTTATGGCCTATTGTTCATGTTTTCCGTATTTAACATGTATATTATACAGTGTACAAGTATAAATATCAATCATGGGTTAGCTTGTGGTGCTTCGGGATCATAAGCACCGTGTAGCATTTCGGTTTAGAAAATTGGGGTGTTACAAACTTGGTATCAGAGCCTAAGGTTCAATAGAGTCCTAGGAAGTCTGAAAGCCGCATCTACTAGAGTCTTGTGCATGGGTGTGTTGTACACCACATTTATGTGCAAGAGGCTATGAGATGTTTTAGGACTAGTTTCCCCTTTTTCAGTATTCAGGTCATGCTCGTGAGAATAATTATAAGTCAGTCTCTAAGTCTAATCCGTTCTTCTCTTATTTCAAAACATGCCTTCTAAGAGAAGAAATCAGTCAGCCCCTCTGTTCGAAGAATCTTTGGGAGATCATGTTTCTCATGCTGAGTTTAGGGCCGTATTTACCACACTTGCTCAGTCTGTGGCTACCTAAAATGAACGACCACCATTTATTCTGGCCAATCCAGTGGCCAACTCAGCCGCCGCTAGGATTTGGGACTTTACCCAAATGAACCCTCTATCTTTTTTCGGGTCTAAGTCTAATGAAGACCATCAAGAATTCATTGACCAAGACCAGAAGGTCATAGACATTATGGGAGTTACTTCTTGTAAGAGTGCTGAGTTAGCTGCATACCAGTTACAGGATGTTGCTCACACTTGGTACAAATAGTGGAACTCTAAGAGGGTAGATGGTGTAGGTCCTATAGAGTGGGAGGAATTTTTCATGACTTTCTTAGACAAATTCTTTCCCCAAGAGCTGAGGGAGGCAAAAGTTCTGGAGTTCATCAACCTCAGGATGGGAAATATGATGGTTAAAGAGTATTCTCTCAGATTTACTCATCTATCCAGATATGCTCCTCATGTGGTTGCAGACAACAGGGCTAAAATAAGCAAGTTCGTGTCCGGTGTGAATGATAGCATGGTAAATGACTGTAGGTATGCGATGCTGAACAGTGATATGACTTTAGCCAGGCTCATGACCCATGCTCAGCAAATAGAGGACCAGAATATTAGGACTAGGGAGAGGCAGAACAATAGAGCAAGATCAGGCAATTTCAATTTTTCTCAACCCAAATCAGAAAGAGGAAGCTGTTTGCAGTTCCGTCCTAAGACAGTAGTTCCATCTCCTTTCTCTACCAGTTCCCTAGTGCAAAATTCAGAGACGACAACAGAGATCGAGCACAAGGCTCTAAGTCTCAGGGCAGTGTCAGTAGTGCCCGAACTAATCCCCTGTGTCAGACTTGTGGTAAGAACCACAAGGGTACCATTAGAGCTGGTTGCGATCTTTGTTTCGGTTGTGGCAAGCCAGGCCACAGGATTAGAGAGTGTCCGCATTCAGGTCTACAGGGTCAGCAGAATCGTTCCACGACCCAGTGAGGTCGCCCAAGTCAGCAGGGTGCCACTTCCAGTGCTACTAGTGGGCAACGGCCAAATAGACTCTATGCTCTTTAGACCCGAGAGGATCAGGAAAATTCTCCTGATGTTGTTACTGGTACGTTACGGATTTTCCATGTTCACGTTTACGTTACGGATTTTCCATGTTCACCTTTACGCTTTGCTAAATCCAGGTACATCCTTGTCTTTTGTTACTTCTTATATAGCAGTCGATTTTGGAATCAGTCTTGAAATTTTAGCAGATCCCTTTTTAGTCTCTACCCCAGTGGGTAAGCCCATCATAGCTCGGTGGGTATACAGGAACTGCCCAGTTATGATATTTCATAAAGCCACGTCAGCAGATTTAGTCGAGTTAGAGATGACTGATTTTGATGTCATTCTCAGCATGGGTTAGCTTTATTCCTGCTATTCCACAGTCGACTGCAAAAATAGGATAGTTCAATTTCAGTTGTAGAATGAGCCCATCCTAGAGTGGAAGGGTAGTACTTCATCTTTCAGGGGTCATCTTGTTTCCTACCTTCGGGAAAGGAAAATAATTTCTAAGGGATGTGTCTATCATCTCGTTCATGCTAAAGACTTTGGTTTCGAATCTCCTAGCTTTGAATCAGTCCCAGTTGTTAACAAATATTCAAATGTCTTTCCCGAAGATCTTCTAGTCATTCCTACCGAAAGGGAAATAGACTTTGGCATTGATCTCAATCTAGGTACTCAGCCTATTTCTATTCTGCCATGTAGAATGACACCAGCAGAACTCAAAGAACTGAAGGATCATTTGAAGGATCTCTTAGATAAGGGATTAATTAGACCCAAAATTTCCCTATGGGGTGCACCGGTCTTAGTCGTGTGCTAGAAAGTCGGTTCTCTCAGGATGTGTATTCATTATCGTCAGCTCAACAAAGTTACGGTCAAGAAAAGGTATCCTATTCGCAGAATAGATGACTTGTTTGACCAACTTTAGGGTGCCAGTTATTTCTCAAAGATAGAGCTCAGATCAGGCTATCATCAACTCAGAGTTAGAGAATGTGACATTCCAAAGACAGTTTTCCGTACCCGGTATGGTCACTTCGAATTTCTAGTTATGTCCTTTGGTCTTACCAATACCCCAGCTGCTTTCATGGACTTGATGAACTATTTGTTCAAGAAGTACTTGGACATGTTCGTTATAGTCTTCATAGATGATATCCTGGTCTATTCCCGCACAGACCGTGATTATTCAGACCATCTCAGAATTATTCTTCAGACTCTTAGAGATTACCAACTATTGGTCAAATTTAGTAAGTGCGAGTTTTTCCTAAGGTCAGTAGGATTTCTTGGCCATATTATTTTCGGTGATGGAATTAGAGTAGATCCTCAGAAGATCGAAGTGGTAAGAAACTGACCTCGCCCTATCTCTCCATCAGATATCAGGAGTTTCTTGGGTTTGGCTGGCTATTACAGGTGGTTTGTTGAGGGATTTTCTTCTATTGCATCCCCCATGTCCAGATTGACTTAGAAGAAGGTCAAGTTTCTGTGGTTAAATCCTTGCGAGGAGAGTTTTCAGGAATTGAAGACTCGACTTACCTCAACTCCAGTCTTAGCTCTTCCAGATGGTTCAGATGGGTTCGTAGTATACTGTGATACATCCAGAGTAGGTTTGGGTTGTGTCCTCATATAGCATGGTAAGGTCATAGCCTACGCCTCCAGGCAGTTAAAGCCCCATGACAAGAATTATCCTACTCGTGATCTAGAGTTAGCAGCCGTAGTATTTTCCTTGAAGATTTGGAGGCATTATCTATATGGAGTTCATGTAGATGTCTTCACAGATCATAAGAGTTTCCAATATGTCTTTTATCAGAAAGATCTAAATCTTCATCAGAAAAAGTGGTTAGAGATCTTGAAAGATTATGACATGAGTGTCCTTTATCATCAGGACAAGGCCAATGTTGTGGCCGACGCTCTCAGTAGACTATACATGGGTAGTGTTTCTCACATTGAGGATATCAAGAAGAAAATAGCTCAGGAAATACATCAGCTTGCCAGACTAGGAGTTCTCTTAGTCGATTCTTCAGAGGGTGGTGTATGTGTTCGGTAAAGTTCAGAGTCATCTCTAGTTTCCGAGGTGAAAGAAAAGAAAAATAGGGATACTAGCCTTGTCAAGCTAAAAGAGTCAGTTCAGAATCAGAAAGTAGAGGTTTTTTCCTAAGGGGGAGATGGTGTCATTCATTGTCAGGGTCGTCTATGTGTTCCAGGTGTAGATGATTTAAAGTAGGGAATTCTTGTAGAAGCGAATGGTGCGCGATACTCTATTCATTCAAGGGCCACTAAGATGTACCGCGACCTACGGGAGATCTATTGGGGGAGTGGGATGAAGAGAGATGTTGCAGAATTTGTGGCTAAGTGCCCTACATGTCAGCAGGTTAAGATAGAGCGTCATAAACCTAGTGGTTCCATGCAGGAGTTCACCATTCCTACTTCGAAGTGGGAAGAAGTGAACATGGACTTCATGATGGGTTTGCCTCGAACTCATCATCATCATGATTCAGTTTGGGTCATTGTAGATAGAATGACCAAGTCAACCTATTTCCTTCCAGTCCATACCTCTTATTCAGCTGAGGATTACACCAAACTCTATATCAAGGAGTTGGTCAGATTACACGGTGTTCCATTATCTATCATCTCAGACAAAGGTACCCAGTTCACCTCTCACTTTTGGAAAGCATTCAAAAAGGGTCTTGGTACCCAAGTTCATCTCAATATAACTTTTCATCCTCATACAGATGGTCAAGAAGAAAGGACCATTTAGACTCTTGAAGCTATACTAAGGGTGTGTGCAATTGATTTCAAGGGAACTTGGGATGACCACTTGCCTTTGATTGAGTTTGTATACAATAATAGCTATCATTCCAGTATTAAAATGGCTCCGTTCGAATCTCTCTATGGTAGGAGGTGCAAATCTCCAATCAGGTGGTTCAAAGTTAGTGAGGCCTCAGTCATAGGGCTTGACTTAGTATTCGAGGCCTTAGAGAAAGTCCAGTTAATCAGAGAAAGACTTCGAGTTGCTCAGAGACGACAGAAGTCGTATGCTGATGTTCGTAGAAAGGATCTCGAGTTCGAGGTCGATAACTATGTCTATCTAAATATCTCTCCCATGAAGGAAGTGAAGCGGTTTGGTAAGAAGGGAAATCTCAGTCCCCAATATGTCGGTCCCTTTAAGATTCTCAGTCGCTTAGGCAAGGTAGCGTATGAGCTCGAATTGCCTTCAGATCTAGCCTTAGTTCATCTAGTCTTTCATGTCTCTTTGCTCAAGAAGTGTATAGGTGATCCATCAGTCGTAGTCCCTATTCAGAGCATTGACAGTCAGAACAGTCTCTTCTATGAGGAAATTCTGGTCGAAATTCTAGACTATCAGACTCGTAGACTGAGGAACAAAGAAGTCCCTCTAGTCAAAGTTCTTTGGCAAAATCAGTCCATTGAGGGAGATAATTGGGAAAAATAAGTAGACATGCGTACTAAGTATCATCACCTTTTCTCCACCAACCAAGATCAAGCTCAAGGTAACAGTTCTCCTTAAGCTTATTTAGTTTCCCGTTCAGTATTCTATACAACTTGGTATTCAGTTAATGCTCACATTTCATCACAAATCTGGTATCAAGTACTATTACATATTCAGTCATGCATTCATGTATCAGTCTAGTGTATAATAATGCATCAAATATGCATTCTTACTGGGAGAACTCAGTTATAAAAAATCTCAGTTATGCATTCATGAATAGTTACTCAAGCATCAGATATGCATGTCCAGCATGATATGTTTAGCTTATCAGTCATGTCCATCATGAGATCATGTTCCAGTAGTGTATGTCTTATACATACTCTAGTTTATCGTCTCTCCCCGTTTCAGTAAGTCTCATTCGAGGACGAATGTTTCCAAGGGGGAGATACTGTAATACCCCGTATATTTCTAAGCTAGAAAATGAACCGTTGTTCCTATACATGAAACCTCTTATCCTGTGATTCATATTTGAGTACATGAATTAGTATGAGTATCCTAGTGATAATAGATCTTATTATGTGTTAAGCATGTTAATAAGAGTCACTTAGAGTAAGCCAAGCTAAGAACTTTTGAATCCAACAAGTTTTCGTGTGTGATTTCACATAGGTCATCTTTTAATGAGAATAAATAGGTTTATAGGTGGTATTTTTTCAGATTTATATTATCCAAATTGTAGATAATTGAATAATCTTTCCGTTGATACAAAATTCGCCTAAAACGGACACTCGATGAAGAAGTTATGGCGATTTAAAGTTTCAGCAACGTCATTTCAGTCAGTGGCGCATTGAGCCATAAACCACAATGACATTTGTCAATTTCCAGTGTATCTCCATGATTCCACCATGTCGCGGTGAGTTTCCAGGTCATAAACCGGGGGGGGGGGACGCAAAATCTCCGCGTCGCGCCGGGGGCCCAAATCGGGTAATTTTCACAGAAATTAAATGATGCATCTAGAGAGGTATTTGGGTCATCTTTCCACCCCTATATATTCCATAAACATGGAATTAAGACCTTATTTCACCAAAAAATACACTTTCTCTCAAAATCCTCTCAAGAACACATTAGGGTTTTCAATTGGGGATTCAAGTTCAACCAAATTTCTCCATTAATCATCAAGAATCTTCCATCTAAGGTATGCGTAGTGCTCACCTATGGATTCATTTCGTTTATAGAGCTCAAGAACCATGTTTTAATTATTATATTGCGATTTTCTTGTTGTGATATGACCATATACATGTTGATGATTGATGTTTAAGTTTCAAGATGATATATAAAGGTGTTTTCATGAAGTATATGTTTTTGTTAGTTGAAATCTATGAACTTTACGTGGTTTAAAATGGGGAAATTCATGAAAACACACCTAAGATAAAAGTATTCATGCAAATTGTTTGATAAAAGGACTAGGATGATAGAATTCATGTCCCATGGTTTAATAGTGCTTAAATGACAAGTCCCTACTCTATGCTTTATGATTTCACATGAATTGCACGTGATTGATATATGTCATTGTTGTGATATAGATTGATCATGCTATTGAAGCTATGCAAGTATACATATGTTGTATGAATTTCCCTTCCATACGTAAGATGTTGAGAACTATGCTTAGTGTGAAATCCCCTACTTATTATATGGTGAATTATGGACTCCATTTTATAACCAAGTCAGTTATGTGTGTCAGTTTCCTTCCATCGAGTCCTGGGGGTACTAGTACACGAAAAATATAGCTGTGCGCCTAGATCCATGCCACGTTATCACGATAATCTCAGTCAAGACATGATCTATAGAACTTAGTCAGTCATGTGACTCAGAAAATCTAACACATAGGCATTTAATCAAACACATGGGGAGCATGCTTTGGTTATACAATCATCAACATATCTAATAATCATGGATAATCAATAAACATGTAAATTTAAGGGTTTATCATGATTATTATGCAAATCGCCACATCCTAGGGTCAATCATTGGAATATGTAATTTCAAACATGAATCAAAACCCCACAACATCATGAACATGAATTTCAATTCAATTTAAATCATGAACATTCATACATACACAAATCTTGGATTTTAAAAAGAGATTCTTGAGCTCCATGGGTGAAAGAGAGACATGAATCAACACATGACATACCTGAGTTATGAGTTTCTTGAAGTTCTTGGACTTGAAGAACTTAGAATCTCTTAGTTTCTTGAAGAATGATTTGGATCTTGTTCTTGGGGATTATCTTTGAGAGAAAACCCTAATTTGATATTATAGAGGGATAATGAACTTATGAGCCTTGGTCTGATATAATTAGGGGTTAAAATGAGTGGAAAAGACCCAAATACCCTTTTAAAAATGACTTTAAAATAACTAAACAAACTACGCGATGGTGGGTGCGACGGTCCATTGCTGGGTCGACGGTCCATCGGTCCTGCCCGTCGCACCTGGGCAGAATTAGAGTTCACTGCCTCTGCTGCGATGGCTTGGGTGATGGTCTATCGCTAGCTCGATGGTCCATCGGACTGAGCCATCGCCCTTAGGAAGAATGTGGTCTCACTGCCTCCACTGCGAAGGCTTGGACGATGGTCTGTCACTAGCTCGACGGTCCGTCAGCTCTCACCGTCGCACCTAGGTAATTTTGATTATTTTCTGTATTTCAGCCATAACTTTCTACCCCGATAACAGATTTGGACAAAATTGGTATAGTTGGAAAGCTAATTCAATTTTCCACATGAAAAAAGTGAAAATATTAAGAATTCCACGTATATAATAGTGGATTCATCTTTCAAAGTAAGTTTCTAAAATACTTGGGACGATTTCAAGCTAGGTAGAAGTACGGGGTATTACAAGTTTCCCCCTTACTCTCTCACGTTCTATTTCCTTACTCCATAGTTCTGATTAATGGCAAACCAACACCGCTGAAATTCACCACTGTCCCAGCCGGTGAATCCTACTAAAATAACCCCTAATAGATTTGGGTTTGAAATGTCTATGGTTTCTCAATGTGGATTTTAAAATATTAAGTTGATTATCTATTGGATTATGGAACTAGCGGTTGACAAAAAAAGGGCTACATTTCTACTGGTTGAATTGTTTGATACTTGTGGTTCTACCGATAACTAGGAAGGCATCAAAGCTATGCAAAGCTAAAACCTCCTTCGCCGTGAAGACATAAATCATAGTCATTTGTTTCTCCTAGCAGAGCCGATATAGATTACAAAAGATACAGCGACAAATATTTCACCTTATATATGTCGAACTGACTATACGCCTAATATCGCCACAATATCCATGTTCCCATCATATTTTAAATTTCTTTTCTCCATCCTTCATGAGTCTAATTATCAGTGTTGCAGTATTAATTTTTACTCTTGTCATGTCAAGTATTTATAGAGCGACACTGTATTGTATTCGTGTATGTTGGAAATTCTTAGATTTCATATATAATGTCTATCACATTCAATATGGTAAGAATAATTGGCCATAGTATAATCGTATTTGTATATTGGATCACATAGCAGTATAGTTATAGAATAAAATAAGCGTTTAATAGCTCGATACTAGTAAATGAGTTAGTGGAATATGAGAAGCATTACTGTAATGGCTGAATAATATTTAGCATGATGCACTTTCATAGGCCTATAAGGAACTACTTGATAAAGTTAACGATGGGAGGGTATATAGGTTTGGCTTGGAATATCGCTCGATGTGATTCTGTACAAAGGATTTAGACCAAACCATTATACTGAGCCCAAACATTGCAACGTACCCGCCCTTGTGGCATCATTTGCATTTGGAGTCAGTTGGGATAATCTTGACTCGAGCCAATATATGGCATAAATAGCCTGCGGTCAGACCCTTATAGTAAGTCCCTAAGGACAGGCGAACCCTATATCAAACCGTGATTACAGTCATATGCATAAAATAATAGTTAGGAGTATCTGGGTAACATATGTCGTACACTTGACATAGAATACCCTTCATAGGCCACAATATGATTATTTGCATTAAAGGTAGGCATAAGACAACACTTAGGCAAATTGCTAGGCCCTTAATAGTGATGGCTTATTCGTAAGAGGTTATATGATAAATTAATAAGGTAAATGCATAAGTAATAGTGTCATATAAGAGTTTCTAGTATTCAGTCATCCGCAGCTGCTCATTTTCTTGCTTAATTCATTGAGAATAATAATATATTTTCTTATTATTATGTCTGGTTTATATACTAGTACATATTTTATATGCAGTAACATCCCTACGTTCGGGGGAACTTCATTTCTATAAATACACGATCAAGTATATCCATGAGCAGACTTCTATACTAGGTATTTGTTCGTATTCAGTCAAGCTGTCGGTGAGTTTCTCTCTTACTTGGTGATAATAAACATTAAGTACTATTCAATTGTGTTTCTAGTTATAGTTTTGTAATGTAGGGGCCCCTTCCCCGACCACCTTCCTTGATGCAGTTATAATTTATCTTAGAGGCTTTGTAGACAAAAATAAGTTATCATACCTGGTCATAGTTTCAAATGTATATATTAGCTGAATGTTCAATGGGATAGCCCTTTATCATTATTTCTAAATGGTAAACCCTCCGCACAGTATATGCTAATCATATAACTTATACTTATACGGTTCTTGTCCGTCCTATCTAGGCTAGGTGCGCGACAACCTTTTCCCTTAAAATCTTTGATCTAACCGATTATTCTCCTCCTGAATTAACATAGGAATATAAGTGTACTTTTATGGTGGCCATTCATCAAATCAAAATAGTAAGCACAAGAGAATAAGAATAACCCATATGATAATTCAACAATAAACTACTCTTAAGAATATCAAAGTGTAATAATGTCCTTGGCCTCAACCCCAGAACAAGGGTGTTTAGCTACTCATGTTCAAATTCAACATAAAAAATGAATAGTTAATCATACCAAAAAGTAATGTTGAAAGAATAAAGTTCAAAGAACCCTAAGAGAAGTATCATAGTGTTTTTAGCCTCTGTTGTACGTCTTCCAAAAGTCCTCTCCATTGTGTTTAAGTGTTCCTTTCATAGTAGGACAATTTAACCCCCTAAATGCCCACCACCGCATCGCAGGACTCACTCCGGGAGAATAAGAGCCACATTGTGGTAGTGAATTGATGGGAATAGGGTCCGCGCCGTGCTGGTCAGTTTAAGGGAATAGGGTCCGCCCGACGGGGCTATCGCGGACCCTCACTGGAATTCCCCTTTGGAGGTCAAAACATTCATACGGTGACGTGAGGCACAATTTGGGGGAATAGCCTCCGTGCCACTCATCTTGCTCCCTCTCAACTCATTGCTTTTTTACTTGCTTCCACCTCCAATGCATGCTTTTCGAGATCAATCCACTTCTTCTCATGTACAGAAAATCACTACAAAATCTTCAATCATTAATCATTTCCCGTCATGCATCCAATTGAGTCCAATTTAATAAAAAAATCAGCCCTGCATCACTAATAATGTACATTAGCTAAATCATGCAATCTCAACTCAAACACACTATGAATAACATATTTTCGCTCGTAGAAAAAGTCCTAGTATTGGTGAATATTGGTGCTTTGACATATAAATACACCCAGGATCACCACCCCACACATAGAATCTTTTTCGTCCTCGAATAACCTCAACCAAACACTATACCCAATTAAGCTTAACACCACAACCTAAGAAAAATACTTGTGTTAGGCACACATAAGCCAAACATGACTTTTTAGCTAAAATATGTCAATATAAATCTATAAGAATGGGATTTTTCTTTTCAAAACTCCGTTCCTAAAAAGTGAACTTCCAATTTTTTTTGGCAAAATCAGTCAAGTTACTCAATCAACAACACTATAAGTCACCTGACTACCATCCACATGAAACCTCACAATAAGAAAATTTCCCACATTCACTCCACAATCTTACAATATATATGACAGAATGGAAAATTCAAAAACTAAATCCCTCACTCTCAATGAAGAATTCATACATGATAGACAATGAAACATAAGCTTGCCCTTGTTATACTACTCCAGTAATAGTCAAATGTTATGATTAAGGTCAATTAGGTCTTTCATGGTTTTAATGTAAACTAAGGGGTGGGTAGGAACTATTTGGGTAAATAGTGGCTAGTCTCCCTAAGTGATTTAGTACATCACATAACATTTAAAACATCAAAGTAACACCAATTTTTTTTAATTCACTACCCTCCCTTCTTCTCTTACTTTAGCCCTATCTTTTTAAACTTATTTCACACACTGTGGTGGGAGTGTCATCTATTCACCACTTTTTTCAGTATTTTTCTTCTCTCTCTTTTCTTTATTTCATACTCTCAACCACCATAGATATCAACTTCCTATCTCAATAGAAATCTCCTAAGGGATTCAATATCACCATAATCCTTATTCGACTTTCTACTCCTAAACTCTTATAAATTTCAAATAAAGCGCTTAGGAGTTTAGGATCAAGATACGGTTCAATAAAAAATATGGAATAGGCTACTTATGAGGATACCAAAGAAGATAAGCTATAGGCTCAATGGGGCTAACTAGGAATATGTACAAAGGGTAGGTAAACGAGGTCTAAAAATACGACTATCAACAAAAATCCCTACATTATTTCCTAAGCCCAATATCCTTTATTTCTCTTCGTAACCACACCAGGAATGTTCTACACATCACTATGCATGTCAAATAACTAAAAACCACTCTCACTATTTGTGCATTCCAGATTCAAGTTGGATCCTTATGGTTTCTGATCTCGCACTTGTCAAATTTAAATTTAATCCAACAAATAAAAAAAAACCTATTGTGATTAAGTTTGTAAAAATAGCTCCTTTTTTATTTATGACATGCTTCTATTTCAAAACAAGTATGTTATAAGTCAAGCAACCACACGACCCAACACAAATCGTCTCTCCATAAAGTTGCAGTTCAGTTCTTTTTTTCTTTTTTATATTCTACTACTAACTCTCCTTAAGACGGTCATCATCCACCCATCATAGGGAAGGGAACCTAACTATGACGACTTATTAAGAATTTCCTTGGAGGAAAAAATAATTTTACTCCTACTTTTAAACAAAAGTAACTACCAAGCAACATAACTAATAAGCAAACTACTGCTAAGAAAATCTCATTAATATTAACTATTACTGATAGTATAATCTTGACCAGTTAGAGTGAATGAATCAAACACACAACCAAATAAAAAGAGAAATATCCAACCGAATAAAATAAAATAAAATATCCAATGCACATAACCAATAAGAGCACAAAGAATGAGATACTACTACCCCACACTTAAAAATAAAGCAATGTCCCAGTGCTTGCAAATAAAACTAAGTATGAGGGGGGAATAACTCCCTGGTCACATAAAATCCATGTCATCATTAGAATCTGGACCATAAGCCTCGGCTCCCAAGTCAGGGTCATCTGCGTCTTTCTTATCCTCTGACTCCAAATATGAATCACGCATATAATGCTCTTCATTAATGGGCATATCATACTTAATAGGCTAAATAAAATCTGAGCCAATCCACATCATGGTCCTCTCATGATGACAAAGAGGATAATACAACTCTACAACACGAATATCCTCCTGTGTAGCTGGGCATCCACCGATCCGCAACTACTGAAACTATAGGCCATACATCAGGGTTGTGATCTCGTTATTTTGAGCCTGATGCTTGGGCATAGTAAATATAGGACCATGAGATACAGTAATCCCCATAGTATGAGACACATCCACACGGAGAGTGTCCCTATCTAGCCTATAGTCGAGTCCCTCCTCCTCTATAACCTGATCCCTCTTGACCTCGTCAGTAAACCTCCAAAACCATACCTGCACCCCTGATAGAAGTGCCCTTTCTCATACCCTAAAAAATCATAAAACCTACATTCATATCAATATTATAACATATTAAGGCATAAATAAGACATACCCCATCGTGTGTCATATCAATCATGTGTGTTCCATGTATGAGATAGTGATAGATTATCTTTGCCCATATGAGGGCCTCCTTATTTATCTGACTGATGGGGAATGTGAGGTGAAAACTGTTATCTTTATGATAGGTTCATCTGGCTGTAGAGTTGTTCCCGCATAACAAATAGCGAATGTTTGCATATGGTGGTTTGATTTTCATCTATTTCAGAGGCACAGCATCTTCCACAGGTGTATGTAGAAGGACATTTAATGAATGAATAGTGAAAGTGACTTCCTATCCTCGTATCTTGACCTTTGATTCCCGCTCTCATGGTTCCCAGTTTGCATAGAACTCCTTAACAAGGTTCAGGTTGCACTCATGCGTCTGCTCAAACAAGAAGTTGTGTAGCTCCTCTAGTTGGCGCAATATGCTGGGAAACTCTCTCAATGGGCTTTCTTGATTAATGAATTGATTTGTAGAATACTTAGACTCATTGTGCTTTGCATACCACTTCTTGCAAGCCTCTACAACCTATTTAGTAATGTACCTCCTAGCCTGCCCATGTGGAATAGCTGGAGGTCGGGGCATACAACCAGTTTGTTTACTACTTGTTTTTGCCGACTCTGAAGGTCCATCCATGATTTTTCCCTTTTTTTCTGACTAGAATATCACCAGTTAACCATAACATTCAACAAACACATCAAACAAGGCACCTATTTTGAACTAGCAAACACTATGTGTGATAAACTGTTGAAGAAACCCCACACTTAGTTACTAGGATATGTGTGTAGGTATGAGAATTAGGGTACTAAGACTTCACCTATTCAATAGACATTTCACATAAGCATAAATCCTAAAATATCAAGAAAACATCAACTCACACTTTTATTCAACTTATAACTCTTATATTCTACCTTACTTCATCAAAAATAACTTTAGGTGTACATATTTCATTTTTCAATAGGACCACACCAAAATGTACTCATACTTATTCCTAAGTTAACACTTTTACATAAGTGCATGCACAATTTCAAGCATAAACTAAGACAAATGGCACACGCACACAACATTGTAGCAACCACTAAGTGTGTGGAGATTTACAAACCACCCCACACTTAGTTGCTATCATGGTAGTGTAACTTAACAACCCTTAGATACTTAGACTTCCCATTTCATCAATGTACACCCCACATGCTAAATTAAGTGCCACTACTCAACCCACACCTTCTTTACACATTTTTCAATCATACATGTAACCCAAATATATTCCACTAAAATCATAAGTTTATAATCTATTTCAACAACAACAATGGAACAAGAAAAGAACATGTTGCATAACAATATTATTTTATAGCACCAAAATTCATCATGAACTCAAATATCTCAGTAAGTATCAACCAAAGCAAGTTTATACTCCAATTATGCCTACAAGCATTTCAATTCTTACACCTAAATAGGTAAAAGGAATAAGAATATGAGTACTTACCTTAGTTTTCTTGGAGAATATGTAGAAAAGGCTTCCTTTTGTTTGATTGAAATCAACACAAAATATAAAAGTGTACTTAACTTTGGAAAGGAGGGGGGAGAGGGAAACAGATAGGGTTAGCTGTGGGAGAAGAGAATTGGGAAATAAGTGAGTATTTAAAGGGAAAGGAGGAAAAGGGGACCGGATTTTGGGTTTTAACTTGATTTGATATGGGGTCCGTATTGTGCTTCTAGAGCACGAGCTAGCCTCCGCATCGCCCGACTTAGTTCATCGGTTTAGGCCTCGAGTCACCTCACTTATTTCACTTAATTGGGCTCCGTGTCTCAGGATCAATAACCATGCTTACTAGAAATTGCTTTTTTGGGCCAAGGATTTTTGCATTTATATCCCCACTTTTCTTTTCTCCTCATACCTCACCGTAGTGCATGTTTTACTTACCCGAGAACTTTCCTTTGACAAAATATCACTTACTTCTTATTCTCGCTCATTCTAATGAGTTTCTCATTCCTACATACTAAATAAAAACAACACAATAACGTAAGAAAAAATGGGTTGCCTCCCACTCAGTGCCTTAGTTTTGGTTGTGGCACGACAAATCTTTTTGTATTTTTGATTTCTTTTCCATATTTTTTTAACTTTTATTTTTTATCAAATAATTAAGAAATAAACTACACTATTACATTACATTTGTGGGTTTCCTTCCATGCAGTGCCTTAGTTTATGTCGTGGCACGACTCAACTCAACTTTATTTATCTACAAAGGTGATGGAAGTATTGTGATGATCCCCATCTTCTACCCAAGAATGCTTCACTCTATATCCATTCACCATGAATTTTTCACTGTTTTCCATATTCCATTATTCTACATCTCCATGAGAAGTTATTCTTACCACTTCATATGGTCCAAATGACTTGGACCTTAGCTTACCTAGGAACAGTTTCAACTAATAATTGAATAATAGAATAAGTTATCCAGGCTCAAAAATTTGAGTCATAATCTTCTTATCATGCCATATTTTTGTCCTTTATTTATACAACTTCGCATTCTTATAGACATGTTAGCAAAACTAATCAAGCTCATTCAGTTGTAACAATCTCTTCTCTCCAGCAGTCTTCATAACAATATTTAACTTCTTTACTACCTAATAAGCTTGATTCTCAAGCTCTACAGACAATTGATAGGTTTTTCCATAGACCAAGCGATTATGAGAGATTCAAATTAGTGCTTTATAGGCTTTCCTATAAGCCCATAGTGCATCATCCAGCTTCTCCGACCAATCCCTATGCTGCCCATTGACTATTTTCTGCAATATCTACTTTATCTCATGATTTGACTCCTCCACTTGGCCACTTTTTTATGGGTAATAAATTGTGGCCACCTTGTTTCTAACACCATATTTTGCAAGAAAATTATTAAACTAAGTGTTAACAAAGTGCGTACCTCCATTACTGATAATTACTATTGGCATGCTAAAATGAGAGAAAATCTGCTTCTTGAAAAACTCCATCACTACTCTCACATTATTTATGGGGAGATCAACCTCTTCTACCCATTTAGATACATAATCAAAAGCCTCCAGAATATACAAATTACAATGAGATGTTAGGAATGGGCCCATGAAGTGTATATCCCATACGATAAAGATCTCTACTTATAGAATATTATTCAAGGGTATTTCATGATGCCTTGATATTTTACCTATTCTCTGGAACTGGTAAAAACTTCAAACTTAATTCCCAACATATTTATATAGTGTGGTCTAGAGGAAACAAGACTACAATACTTATGAGTTGTCCTCTCTCGACCATGATGACCTCCAAAAGGCACCGAATGACAACTTTCAAGTATCTTTATAGATTCAGGTTCAAGAACAGGTCTTCTCATTAATTGATCTGCACCCTACTTAAAGAGGAATGTCATCCTATAAGTAAGCGTAAAAGTCACGAAACAACTTCTTCTTCTATTGACTAGTGGCCTATGGAGGATAGATACCAGCTGCTAGAAAGTTTACTATGTTAGCATACCATGGAACTTTTGCTACATCTAATGCAAATAGCTACTCATCTAGAAATTCCTCTAGAATACAAAGATTATCATCAGCTACGTGATCATGATCTTCAAGTCTCAAAAGATGATCTACCACTTGATTTTTAGCTCCCTTTATATCACAAATTTCTAGATCAAACTTTTGGAGTAGAAGAATCCACCTTATAAACCTTGTTTTCGCATCCTTCTTGTTGAACAAATACTAGATAGTGGCATGGTCAGTATGAATAATAACCTCTGTACCTACCAAGTATGATTTAAATTTGTCAAATGCATATACAAGTGCTAACATCTCCTTCTTTATGACTGTGTAATTCATCTGGGATGCATCTCAAACTTTACTTGCATAGTAAATATAATGAAATACCTTGTCTTTTTGACACCCCAATACCGCTCCAACAACCACATCACTCATATAACATATTAACTCGAATGGTAGTGCCCAATCTGGCAAAATCAAGATCGGTGCCTCTGTCAATATTCTCTTCAAACCATCAAATACTTTCTAACACTCAACCCCAAAATCAAACTTAGCCTCATTTTTCAACAACTTGCACATTGGACTTGCTATCTTTGAAAACTATTTGATAAAGCGCCTGTAAGATCCTGCATGCCTAAGAAAACTCCTAAATCTTCACTATCATAGGATAAGGTAGCTTGTCAATAACTTCAACTTTGGCTCTGTTTACTTCAAGTTCTTTATGTGACATCTTATGACCTAGAACAATTCCTTCCTTGATTAAAAAGAGGCACTTCTCCTAATTTAATACAAGATTTGTCTCTTAACAATAGTCTAAGACTAGATCTAGATTCTGGAAGAAAACATCAAATGAGTTACCATAGATAGAAGAGTTATCCAAAAGTACCTCAACAAATTCTTTCACTATATCGTAGAAGATCGCCATCATAAATCTCTAGAACTTTCCTGGAGCATTTCAAAAACCAAAAGGCATACATCTGAATGCGTACGTTCCATATGGACAGGTAAAGATGGTATTTTCCTAATCTTTTAGTGCTATTGTGATCTGGTTATACCTTTAATATCCATCTACAAAGAAATACTATTCCTACCCTGCCAACCTGTCCAATATTTGTTTAATGAACGAAATAGGATAATGATCCTTTCTCGTGGATTCATTCAATTTCTTGTAGTCTATGCAAATCCTCCACCTAGTTACTCTGCGGGTCAAAATTAGATCATTATCTTCATTGGTCACAACAATCATCCCTCCTTTCTTTAGGATACAGTGCACAAGGATAACCCATTTACTGTCGGATATGGGATAGACTATCCTAGTATCATGACACTTTATGACTTCTTTTCTGACCACGTCTTTCATTATTGGATTCCGTGTTTATTGGTGTTTCACACTCTCTTTGTATCCCTCTTACATATATATTTTGTGCATACAAAAAGCTGGATTGATTCCTGTGATGTTTGACATCTGTCATCCAATTTCCTTTATTTTTTTCAACACTTTCAATGCCTTCTCACCTACACATCAGAAAAACCTGCAGAAAAAATTATAGGAAAAGTATCATGTTCACTAAGGAAGCATATTTTAAGTGAGAAGGAAGAGCCTTGAGATCTAGTTTCAGTGCTTCATCAACAGAAACCTTTAGAGATGGTCCAATTGGTTTATTAAATGGCTCAAATTCAGCAAATCTCATGTCAATCCATCCCAAATCCATAATTTGCACCATTTCCAATGCCTCAACATAACTATAAAGATCATACCCCATCAATGTTGGCTCAAGTAGGTCGTTAGACAAAAGAAGGTAGAGCTCAGACTCAAGGTCTACAACTAAAATAGCAAAAAATTCTTCATATATAATAGGTAACCTTATTTCCTTATACAAATTGAAAACCTCGACCTTGTCATGAGATCTCATGGTCATATTTCATGCGGCTACATCAATAAGTGATTGTCTTGTTGCTAAGAATAGATGTCCCAAAATAAATGAAACGAACGGATCAACATCAAAATTGAGAACAAAAGAATCCATAGGGAAAATAAGTGATCCCACTTGCATCAGTACATCTTCAATCATCCCATCAAACCTAGCTAGAGACCTATCGGATAACTACAAAATAATGGTCATCGGTTTGGGACTCCCAAGACCCATCTTTTTGAACCAAGATATGGGCATGGGATTGATGCTTGCCCCTAAATCACATAAAACTTGAGCACTAATGGACTGTCCAATAGTAATCTGCAACGTGAAACTTCCTAGATTCTTCATCTTTGTGGGTAATTTATTTTGAATCTTGGATGTGCACTCCTAAGTAAGTGATACGGTAGCATATTCAGTCAAATAATTCTTATTTTCCACTATGTATTTCACATACTTTGCATACTTTGGAACTCTACAAAATATTAACAAAAGGGAGATTGACATGAACCTATTTCACAATCTCTAAAAAACTTCTTGTAACTCGTGTCCTCTTGGAGCTTTCAAATCCTTTGAGGGAAAGGTAGAGGTAGATTCATCTTCTCCACATTAATTTCCTTCCATTAAAATTTTTATTCAATCACTTTCTCTCTATTCTTTTTAGAATCACCATCAGTATCCTCATGATTTACTTGCTCAGGTTCTAACTCCTTTATCTTCAAACCTCTCATAGTTGTGCCTGCATTTACCTATTTTGAATTCGCATTAGTATCACTAGGCAGACCTTCCTGAGGTATAGTGTTTTGCGCTTTTGCAATCTGACCAATTTGCATCTCTAAGTTCTTTGTAATAAGCTGTTGGCTCTTTATATCTGCTACCAACTATGCTTGAGTAGCCATAATATTCTTCAACATCTCTTCAATATTGCTAGTCTGAGTTGTGGCCAGATTTTTACCCCATGAGAAATTGGGATGGTTTCACCAGTTGGATTATAGGTGTTACTATAGCTCTATTATCCTTGATGATTCACATTCCCAACATAATTAGCAAAATATAGATTAACCGCACAAGCATCTACTACATGCTCACTACTCCGACAAATCACACACCAAGCATTTGCCGATTGAATTACATTAGCTGTTATTTTCAGCTATGTAACCCCCAACTTCATATTTTTGAACTGAGTATTTATCTGATTTTGTAGTGAAGCAAGCTGAGATAATAAAGAAGTAAATTGATCTATATCCAACATACCTGCAACCTTCTTTGTAGAACTCCTTGAGTCAACATGCCACTCAGGATTCCCTTGTGAAATCTGATTCAACAGTGTATATAATTCATCATATGTCCTCTCAAGAGCTTACCCACTAGCTGTTGAATCTAAGAGAATCTTGGTGTTTGGATTCAAATACTTTATGAATGTATGAACCAATAAATCATTAAACTGATGATGGTGAGGGTAATTTCTAAGCATACCCTTAAATCTCTCCCAAGCGTGGTAAGGATTTTTTCCTTCTTTCTACCTGAAACTAAGAATCTCGCTTCTCAAATGTGTTGTTAATAACGCTCAACTTACACCTCAAATAAGTGCAAGGCGATCGTTGTCAATATATTTACCCAACTTCCGAGTCGGGGTCGAATCCACAGGGAACAATGTGAGTGGCGATTAAACTAGTTTGAAACTATAGCTACAAGTTAAATTCAAATAAATAATAAGAAAAGAAAAAATAGGGGTTTTTATCAATCAAACAAATTTTAATGTTTCAACTTATTTTAGAACTCAAAACTTAGATTTCAATATTTCGAATCAATGATATAGAGAAACTAGGGTTGTGATCACTATGACTATTAATCTCCATTGAATAATAACTGTTCATGATTCTCTTGATAGGTGGGAACAACAGATAATCCCTGCCGATGATACTATCTGACTTATCTCTCGACCTCACCAGACAATTTATTATCTAATTCTCTCAAACTTAGATAACATATGTATTTCTAACCAGATGTTATCTCAGGTAGATTGATCCAGTTACGGCATAAATCATTAAACAGAAGGTTGGTAGCTTCCGAGTCCCTGCTGATAATTCACGACCTCTAGTCTATTTCTCCATTAGAAGCAAATAAAACCTAAGGCATAACCTAATGTTTGCAACCAATAGATTCAATTTAAAACAACAGAATTTTAAGACATTCCCACAATCACTCAAACCCTAATCCAACTATTAAATTAATGAAATAATAATCATAGATCCCACAACCCTAGTTGTGGTTTTTAGTTGCTCATAAGATAGAAAGAGATGACAAAGATTAAATTCATAACTTAAAGCAAGTGAACTTACAAAAGATGAAATTCAAAGTTGTTTCTCCTTCAAGTACAATAAGAATTTCCCACAACTAAATCAAAGGATGGAAAGTTGAATTCTAAGTTACAGGAGTAAAAAACAAGTGGACTCCCCTTTACTAAGTTACAAGATGTCAAAAACTGCTTCCGAAGTTGTGAATGAAACCCTAAAAGATGTTATTTATACTAAAGCCAAATTAAGTTAATAAAATAACAAAATCACAGTTCGGCTCGGATTTAGGTGACGGCATATTGGTGTTGATCGTCAGGCTTCTGACAACATCTCAGATATGTCGTCAGAAGTCGTGCCTTCTTAACCTGTTCTGTCTCACTCTGACGATGTCCTCCGATGGCTTACCAGGGGAGTGACGACATATAGCAAATGTAGTCAGACCTTCAACTTATTTCACCATGTTCTGTCCCACTTGACGGCATCTTCTAACGGCTTACACACTTGTGACAATATATTGAGAATGTCGTCACCTTCCTCCAGCAACTCTTCTTCACTGTTCTTCCTCACGCCTTTTTCTGGTAGCTTACCACATCTGTGATGGCTTACAAGAAATGCTATCAGACTCATATCAGCTCACTTGTACCAGATTTTACTTATTTTGTTCACCTTTCCTATGTTTTCCTCCAATCTTTGCTACAACTACAATATCACAAGAAAACAATCAAAACAACCAAAAGTTGCTTAAGACTTCACAATTATTTAGAGTTAAAAGACGCAAATGTGTTAGCATCTGCTCACACATCAACACCCTCAACTTAAATTTTGTGTAATCTGAATTTAGTAGATTTTGTATCCATAGTAATTTTCTAAGATACTGTAACGGGGTAATTTCTATGTATTCGTCTGACTATAATAAATTTAGCCATTGGGGTAGATATTGAGAAAGGCTCTACTAATGTTTCTGAATTGACATAAAAATTGGCAGCTATATATAGGGTTAAAAAAGAAAGTGAGGCTCTAGGGTCTAATAAAACACACACATGAAGATAAAAGACTTGTAACATACCTATAACCATAATAGGAGAGCTTTCCTGATCCTATCAGGACTGAAGTGTATACAGCCTATTCTGGTGCTATCCATTAGTTTCATTGGACTCAACACCCAGCTGAGTTGGGTGACCGTCTTGAACTCATGAAAAATTGGACTAGCCCAATTAGCACAAATCTTTTCCCCTCTGAGAAACTATAGGACATTTTCTCACCCTATGGCCTGGCTTGTCCCACCCAAAATACAAATCACTACCAGCCTTACACACACCTTGATAATTTCTACCATATTTTTGTCAAAGTAGATTAGTACTACCACTGTTCACGCTAGTCTGGGGCCTGGGGCCCGGATCCTAGATCTCTATCCTAACAGTTATGCCTTAACTTTGGCACTAGCGCACTAGATGAAGAAGAAGCTTGGACTGAGAATTTTTTTTTGGTAGAACTAGGAATGGTTACCACACTCTGACCATGACTTAATACTACCAGTTCTGGCCCTCTTATTCTCTTTCTCTTTCTCCCTACGCTTCTCCTCCTCACTCTGCTAAGCATGAACCATAAGCCTAGATAGGACAACAACCTATTTATTATTCTGAGAAACTACTAAATGAGCTAAGGTAGTGAAAATAGCTCTAAATTTAGAGTAGGAGGAATGCTAATTTAGGGGATCTTTCTAAATAGGCAGATGTGCGGGATGCTTCCCATTCCTTCTTCTGTTGTTTCGTTTGGGAGGCATTGTCTATAAAAAATGATGGATGAGTCAGGAAGAGATTTTTAAATAGATATTATGGTCATTCGCATGACATGAATACTGAAAGAAGGGAAACTTTTCCTAAACGTCTTGTAGCCTCTTGTCCATAAGTGCGACAAGCTTCACACCCATGCACAAGACACTATTCAACGCAACTTTTCAGACTCCATAGATGACTGTAAAACCTTAGGCTCTGATACCAAGTTTTTTCAAGACCCTAGGGTACCCCCTAGTCGTGACAACGGTGCTTACCATCACAAGTGACCACAAGCTAACCCATCAACTGGTACCTGCTGTGAGCACTGAACAATGTGATGACAATAGACATACGTGGAAAATAACTTATAGGGCCATAAGGTTTAGATACTGAAAATACAACTGAATTCACAAGTCTAAAAATATTTGGAAATACTGATAAAACAACTGACAACCCATCTAATTATCTGAATGTATGAAAAGCCTCTAACTGATTGACTATGGAGTTGATGGGACAAACCCCAAACTAACTCCAACTAACTATAATAAAGTAATACTGTAATTACTGATTGAAAGATAAACTTGTCCTCGAAGGATGAAGACTCACCACTGTTGCTGCCGCTGCAACACTGAACTTATCTAAGCATGTTCAAGAAACTGAGCATCCGAACCTATGATATAAGAATTCATAGTACGAAGAAAAGTATGTGATCAGTACTTTGAATATACTGGTATATGAGATAAGGTTAGGATGAAATTCATTGGTTAACTGTGTATGAAAATAATGACTAACTAAATATCACAAGATAGATGAGTATGCACGTATGAAATGGCTGACCAAAATGCATAAAATCTGTAAAATCCATGAATGCATGACAAAGAATATATTATTTATAAGATAATCTGTAAGATGATATACTGAAATTTGATAATTGAATAACTGGTAATCTATATAATTTTGTCAAGAAAACATGAACTAAATTCTATATTGAATAATGAACTTAGATAGTGGGAGGTATCATATAACTGACATACCCTAGTCTGAGCTAATCAGGGTCCAACCTGTGACCCCAGTTAGATGGGTGTCAGTACCATGCCATGAGTACTAACACTGGCTATATGGATCCATTAAATTGGTGTACTGAAGGACTAAAGAGAAACTCTATACTGGCAGGAAACCAATGAGATATGTGTCTCCCCAAAACTAAAAGGAAGACATCTCAAACCTACGTTGGCTACATAGTTCTGTAACTCAGGGATTACTGCTAAGGGTCAAACCCTAAACTGGTAGGAATTCCACTATCCTTGAGTTCACTCGGTGTTGAATCCTACTCCCAACTGAACTAACACTGATTACTTGATTGAATTTAAGATTAACTGAACAAACAACTGATCATAATAACTGACTGAATAATAATGCTTATGGTATATTTGAAATCATTCTGAAAATACTGAGATTTTGTAAACATCTAAGTATTGGGTGTTTATAACGCTCTGGCACTAAATGAAAATAATAATAAGGGCATATATAAGTTTAAAACCCATAAAAGGGATCTTTGTTAAAAACCCCAACACTTAGGCATTTCATCAAACACATGGAAAGCATGAGCTTAAGCTTGGGAATGGGTAAAGCATACAATTAAAAGCATAGTTACAGTACTAAAACCATGAGTTAAGGATTTAACATGAAAATTTCATTATTCAAACATGTAAAGGATCATTCCATAAAAAATACTTGTAAACACAATATATAATAAAAATTCATAAGAGATTCATGGAGATAATTCATCAGAACATGTAAAATTTATCATTTAAAACATAAAAATAGATTTTTGGACTACATGAGTGAAAATGAACCATGGATAAACATCATACATACCTTAAACCCTTAAGCTTGACATAGAAACACCAATCTTAATGCTTTCTTTAATGCTCTTGAATTGGTTAACTTGAATTCTTGGTTTCCTTGGAAAGGAAGGAATGGAATTTGATGATCTTGGGAGATGACTAGGGTTTCTTTAAGAGGAGGATTGGAGAAGATAGGCAAATAATGCCCTAACTGACGTTATAATTCATAATTTGACAACTTAGATTGAGGGAAAAAGACATAATTTCCCCTCAAACATTTAAATTCATAACTATAATGCATTTTTAATGGGCACTGCGATGCTATGAGGGCTCCATAGCTATTACAACTGCGACACGGACTATCCCGATGATCTGCTGGAATCATAATCCAAACATGACCCAATCCTTATTCAAAAAATTTGAAACTTCCTTGAGACATACTCTTTACACATATGAACATGAATTAACTCAAAAACCAAGACCTCGAGGTCGCGAATACCACTTTAAAAATTCTCAAAGTTAATGGGCCTAAAAAATGACTTAGTCCCCAACACTTAGTGAAATTGTCTGGTTTTAAGCCTCTTATGCATGCAACTTGGAACTAAACTGAGATATGAATAATATAAGGTATTTCACTATTCTACTTGACTGATGTATTATGTCACTACATCTTAAACCCTACAATTGTTTAGCTCATCTATTAATGTCTATTGATAGAACTAGAGAATTGAGGAACCCTAAGTATATAAAAATTCATAGGTATGTTCAACTTCGGGTTAATTAGTTCCCCCGAAGGACCAACCATAGAGTTCGTAGTGTCTTGAGGAACACCTTAACCTGATTTGATATTAATTAGTCCAATTACAACCGATTGTCTCAACCCAAATTATGGGATCATATGGGAACTTACTCTATCCTAACTATATAGGAGAATGCTACCCACCAAACAACTTAATTAGCAGAATTTCAAACTAAAACGTCATTGGAGTTAAGAAATCCCAAAATGTAAGTCAACATAATCATAAAAGAAAACTTTTACAACATCTATAATACACAATCAACAACTTACAATATTACCCACGACCATGTCTAGACATGTACAAAAACTTCTAATACAATGAAGAACATAAACAAAAGATACAAATATGAATATGATGAGAAAAAGCTACTAGTAAATACTCTTCTCTTCAAATAAGAAACCTTAACTAATCCTGCAACATATCTATATCCCAGAAGGGGGATATAACAAGAGTAGTATCAATACAATCACACAGACTTGTAGGTATCATCAACCAATCAAGGTTACATCACGTAAACATCTTATAGAAATCAAGGAACAAATCATGAAAATTCTGGAGATTATATTAACTTCCTTCCTAGGAAAATCTCTACTTAGGCACTCTCACCCTCACAAGTGATATAATGAGTAGAACACACCAAACACTACACCATGTTTTCTCTTCAGGACACTTATATTATGACTATATTTCATACCTCAATGGTTAGCAAATATGAATAAATCATATCAAGTAAAAATACCATCAAAACACAATTATGAGTTCATTAACACATACATTTTCCATTATAGCTCACACTAGTCTACTTGAGTTGAGAACACATCAACTTAATATCCATAACTATATGGATATGTAATTCACCAATAGGAAATCAGTGTCTAAACATCAAGGACATGGAAGTCACCAGGTAGACATATTAAATTATGATTCTCGATCTAGCCATACCAGATATCACAATATCCACTCATTAGAACCATTTCCCATTGGTATAATAACACTTATTGAAACCATTTCCCATTGCCATAAACAAAAATATGAATATCAAAATTAACTCAATGAAAAATACCAACAAATTAGTTATCATGCAAATATGACAGGATTATAAATACACAGATTACATTAATCATAGTAAAGTGTAACGCCCCAAATCTGGTACCCGGAATGCTACACGGTGCTCATGACCTTGAAGGACCACAAGCTAACCCATGACTGATATCTGTACCTGTAAACTACATAATATAACATAATAACGCGAAAACATGCACTGAAAGGCCATAGGTTCAATACTGAACATGATCTAAATGATATAACATCTTTGTGGGGTAACAAAATACATAAAACAAAACTAAAAATACTGAAGTCTGAAACATGATAGTCTAGAAAGCCTCTAACCGACAGAACTGTTTGAGTAAGGAACCGATGAGACATGTCCCCAACTAACTCGAACTAATAAGCTAATTAATGAGATAATAGGGAATAATCATGTCATTGAAAGACGAGGAATCACTTCTAACTCTATCTATGGATATCTGGAATCTACTGTTGCTTTGGAGCTCATGTCTCTGAACCTATGGTATAAGACACCATAGAGCAAATGCATCAGTTCTTTGAATATACTAGTATACATATGAGGTAGGCTGAATGCATGGGAGTCATATGCATGAACAATAATAATAACAGACTAACTATCATAAGTATGAGAATACATGCATGAGACATAACAACTGACACTAATACTGTGATAACATAATTACTGAATCTGAATATAACTGATAACATGAGTGACTTTATCTGACAGTCCTGAATCTAATGGAACTATCTGAGTTCTGTACTGTGTCTGAGTTGACTGTACCTGATAATCCTGAATTCTGAATAACTATCTGAGTTCTTTTACTGAGACTAATACTGAGACTATGAGAGGTAGTCATCTAACCGACATGCCCCAAATGATGCATTATAGCTGAATTGGGTCCAATCTATGCCCTGATTGGAAGGGTGTCATATCGCGCCACTGGTAAGGACAACATATGAGTGACCCTAATATATCAGGAAACTCTAATGAGAACGGTGGGAACCCTCATATTGCTGGTTAAGACACCTTATCTACCCTCATATTGAAGGCTATGATGTCTCAACCTATGCTAGCTACATAGTTCTGGAACACAAGGATTGCTTCCAAGAATCACACCCTCATGTAACAGGTGAGTTCCCATCCTTGGGTTCACTCAGTTCTAATTTCTACTCCCATTTGAATAGACACTGAACATGATTTACTGAACTAAACATGGACTGAGTTACTAAATTTTGTTGACTGATGGAATATTACTGATATATGTCAACTGAATGAGTTAATAAGATCATGGCAATTTCCAGAGTCATAAGACTATCTGAAGTCTAAGGACTATCTGAAGTTTAAGGATTCATAGATTGACTGAGAGTATCATGAAAACATAACATGTCTCTAGGCACACAGCTAACAATTCGGGTACAAGTACCATCAGGACTCGATGGAAGGAAAACTGACCAAGTATAACTTACTTGAACATCTAACTAACATCATAATCCATAATACATTTATCGAAGTATTCCATCAAATTATGTGATAGGTATACCTTATAACTACATGGGAATTTCATGATATCATACTAGTTGGGCATTGTTCCTTCATCTAGGCATTTAATCAACCGAATGGTAGGCATAGCACATGTAGACAACATTATACAACAATTTATCATCATGATTCATCTCTAAATTCATCATCCTAGGGTTTATTCATAGGTTCACATGAATATAAATCTATACAAATAAATTCCACTTAAAATTGATCACCCAACATGGATTTGAATTCAATTGATCATTCTCAACATAGACAAAAAAAACCCAACGTGAAATTCATAAACAAATCCATAAACTTAAACTTAGAAAAGAGATTCTTGGGCTTCATGGACTAAAGGAGTCCATGAATGAACACTATGCATAACTCAGTTCATGATTTAGTGAAGATTGACGGAGAAACTTTCTTGGAATTAGATCTTCTATGAAAACCCTAGCTTGTTCTTGAGAGAAACTACTATATTTTGGGTGAAAAGTGGTTGAATAACATGCTAAAAGGCTTAAACAAGGGTGGGAAGTTGACCCTTTTAACCCTGGACGCGTCATTTATTTTAGTAAAATTTCCTGAATTGGACCCTTGGCGCGACGCGGTGCTATCGCGCCGTGTTACTAGATTTTGACAATTGGAAAATTGAAGGATGGCTCGATGCGGAGACATCGCGTTTCCCCTTCTTTTGCGACCTAGATCTTTGGTGCGACGCGGAGAAAATTGTGCTTAGACACTGGAAAAGGACAATTCTAAATTTAGGCCCTGACGTGACGCGCCATAATCACAGACCCCTACTGGAATTCGCCAAATGCCATTTCCTCTTGTGGCGCAGCGCGCCACTGACTATTATGGCAGTGTTTTATGATGGGAACTTGAAATAATCGTAACTTCTGACCCAGTTATCAGATTTGGGAAAATATTATATCGATGGAAAGGTTATTGAATTTCTGGTATGACAAAATATGAAAACATTAAAAATTCCTCATGGAATAACCATCATTCAACTTTGAAGATAATACTAGACATTCATAAGATAAAATAAGCTAGGAAAAGTATGGGGTATTACAATATCTCCCCCTTGAGAATATTTATCCTGGAATGAGACTGATTGAAAGGGTAGAAAAGATAACTAGCAAACTTATTGAATATGAATAACTAGAACATGATCTCATAACTGACATGACTGACAAGATGAACATATATTACTGAACATGCATATCTGATGCATTTGTAACTAATTCATGAATGCATGACTGAGTGTTCCGAAGAACAAAGTTTCTCACAATGAGAATGTATGTCAAATGTATACTTACATAACTGAACTGATACATGAGTGCATGACTGAATATGCAATGGTACTTAATACCAAGTTTATAATGGGAACATAAGCATAAAACTGCATACCAAGTTTGTGATGAACACTGAACATGAAACTGCGTAAGCTTATGGAGAACTGTTACCTTGATCTTGATCTGAGTTGGATAAGAAGAGGTGAGGATACTTGGTACGCATGTCTGCTTCTGCTTCCCAAGTAGATCCATCGACGGACTGATTTCATCAAAGAACTTTAACTAGAGGGACTTCTTTGTTCCTCAATCTACGAGTCTGATAGTCTAAGATTTTGACTAGAATCTCTTAATAAGAGAGAGTGTTCTAAACATCAATGCTCTTAATAGGGACTACAACTAATGGGTCACCTATGCACTTCTTGAGAAAATAGACATGAAAGACTGGATGAACTGAGGATAGATCTGAAGACAATTCAAGCTCATAGGCTACCTTGCCAAAGCGATTGAGAATCTTGAAGGGACCAATATATTGGGGACTGAGCTTTCCCTTCTTGCTGAATCTCTTCACTCCCTTCATGGGAGATATCTTTAGATAGATATAATCACTAATCTCAAACTCGAGATCTTTTCTATGAATATTTGCATAAGACTTCTGTCAGCTCTGAGCAGCCCGGAGTCTTTCTCTAATCAACTGGACTTTTTCTAAGGCATAGAATACAAAGTCAGGACCTATAACTGAGGCCTCACTAACTTCAAACCAACCAATTGGAGATCTACATCTCCTACCATAGAGAGCTTCGAATAGAGCCATCTGAATACTAGAATGATAGATTTTGTTGTATACAAACTTAATCAAAGGTAAGTAGTTATCCCAACTTCCCTTGAAATTGATTGCACACGGCCTTAGAATATCTTCTAACTTCTGAATGGTCCTTTCTGCTTGACCATCTGTCTGAGGATGAAAGGTTGTACTAAGATTAACTTGGGTACCAAGACCTTTCTGGAATGCTTTCCAAAAATGAGAGGTGAACTGGGTACCTCTATCTAAGATAATGGACAACGGAACACCATACAATCTGACCAACTCCTTGATGTAGAGTTTGGCATAATCCTCGATTAAATAATAGGTATGAACTGGAAGGAAATAAGTTAATTTGGTCATTCTATCTACAATGACACAGACTAATTCATGCTGATGGTGAGTTTGAGGCAAACCCATCACGAAGTTTATGTTCACTTCTTCCAACTTCCAAGTAGGAATGATGAACTCCTTCATAGGACCACTAGGATTTTGATGCTCTATCTTAACCTACTAACATATAGAGCACTTAGCCACAAAATCTGCAATGTCTCTCTTTATCCCATTCCACCAATAGATTTCACGTAAGTCGCAGTACATCTTTGTGGCCCCTAGATGAATAGAGTAGCGTGCACCATGCTCTTCTGCAAGAATTTTCTACCTTAAGTCATCTACACCTAGAACACAGAGATGACCCTGACAATGAAGGATACCCTCTCCCCCTTGGGAGAACTCTACTTTCTGATCCTGGACTGACTCTTTCAACTTGACAAGGCTGGAATTTCTATCTTGCTTTTCTTTTACCTCGGAAACTAGAGATGATTCTAAACTACTCTGAACCCATATTTCTCCCACTTTTATATCGACTAAGCGAACGCCTAGTCTGGAAAGCTGATGGACTTCCTTAGCTAACTTCTTCTTACTGTCCTCAACATGAGAAAAACTACCCATGGATAGTCTACTGAGAGCGTCAGCCACTACGTTGGCCTTGCCTGGATGATAAAGGACACTCATGTCATAATCTTTCAAGAGCTCTAACCACCTTCTGTGATGAAGATAGTGATCTTTCAAAGAAAAGACATAGTGAAGACTTTTATGATCAGTGAACACATCTACATGAACACCATTTATATAATACCTCCTAATCTTCAAGGCAAAGATTACGACTGCTAACTCAATATCATAAGTAGGATAATTCTTCTCATAGGGCTTAAGTTGTCTGTAGGTGTAGGCTATGACCTTACCATGCTGCATGAGGACACAACCCAAACCTACTCTGGATACATCACAATACACTACAAAACTATATGGACCATCTGGAAGAGCTAATACTAGAGATGAGGTGAGTCGAGTCTTCAACTCCTGAAAACTCTTCTTTCAAGGATCTGACAACTGAAACTTGACTTTCTTTTGAGTTAATCTGTACATAGGGGATACAATAGAAGAAAATCCCTCAATAAACCGTCTGCAATAGCTGGCCAAACCCAAGAAACTCCTGATATCTGATGGAGATACAGGGCGAGGCTAGTTTCTTACTGCTTTGGTCTTTTGAGGATCAACTCTAATGCCATCACCGGAAATGATATGATCAAGGAATGTTACTGACCTTAGCCAAAATTTGCACTTACTGAATTTGATGAATAATTGATGATCTCTAAGAGTCTGAAGTACTGTTCTAAGATAGTCAGCATGATCACGCTCACTGTAGGAATAGACCAGAATATCATCTATGAAGACTATGATGAATATGTCCAAGTACTGCTTAAACACAAGGTTCATCAAGTCCATAAAAGCTACTGGGGCATTAGTAAGACCAAAGGACATAACTAAGAATTCAAAATGACCATACCGAGTATGAAAAACTATTTTCAGAATGTCACATTCTCTAAATATGAGTTGATAATAGTCGGATCTGAGGTCTATCTTAGACAAATAACTGGAACCCTGAAGTTGGTCAAGCAAGTCATTGATTTTGGGAAGAGGATACTTGTTCTTAATCGTGACCTTATTGAGTTGATGGTAGTCTACACACATCCTAAGAGAACCTTCTTTCTTGCACACGAATAATACTGGAGCACCCCATAGGGAAATATTGGGCCTTATGAATCCCTTATCTAAGAGATCCTTCAATTGTTCTTTCAGTTCTCTGAGTTCTACTGGTGCCATTTTGTATGGCAGAATAGAGATAGGTTAAGTACCTTGAAGAAGATCAATACCGAAGTCTATTTCCCTTTGGGGAGAAATTCCTGGAAGATCTTCAGGAAAGACATATGAATAGTCACCTACAACGGGAACTGATTCAAGGCTAGATGTTTCAGAATTAGTGTCCTTAACTCAAACAAGATGATAGACACATCCTTTAGATATAATTTTTCGTGCCCAAAGGTAGGAAACAAGCTGACCTCTAAACGCTGAAGTACTACCCTTCCACTCAAGGACGAGTTCATTTGGGAATTAAAACTAGACTATTCTATTTCTGCAGTCGACTGTGGCATAGCAGGAATGAAGCCAATCCATGTCGAGAGTGATATCAAAATCAGTCATCTCTAATTCGACTAAGTCTGATTAAGTGACTTTCTGAGATATCATAATCAGACAGTTCTTGTATACCCGCCGGGCTATGATGGTTTTACCCACTGGGGTAGAGACTTAAAAGGGCTTGGCTAGGATTTTGGGACTGATTCCGAAATTGCCTACTATATAGGGAGTAACAAAAGACAAAGAAGCTCCTGGATCTAGAAAAGTGTAAACATACACATGAAAGATCTGTAACATACCAGTAACTACATCAAGAGAATTTTCCTGATCCTGTCGGGACTAAAGAGCCAAGAGATGATTTGGGTGTTTCCCACTAGTAGCACTGGAGGTGGCACCCTGCTGATTCGGGAGACCGAACTGAGCTAAGGAGCGGAGATAACTCTGATAACCTGACTGAGGGAAGTCTCTGACTCTGTGTCCTAGCTTGCCACAACCAAAACAGACATCGCTACCAGCTCTGCCAGAACCCTTGTGGTTCTTACCATAAGTCTGACAAAGGGGATTAGTCCGGGCATTGCTAACACTGCCTTGAGACCTAGATCCTGGCGCTCTATCTCTATTACCCTCACTGAACTTAGGAAATGGAGTACTGGCTGAAGAAGGAGCTGGAACTGATGACTTTTGAAGAAATTGGGAACAATTTTCTCCTTCTAATTTAAGCTAAACGAAGTTGAAACTACCTGTCTTCGCTCTCTTATTCTGCTTCTCCCTCATCTTAATCTTCTACTCCTCTACTTGCTGAGCATGAGTCATGCGTCTGGCTAAAGTCATGTCACAATCAGCATGGTGGATCTGCACTCATTAACCATGCTATCATTCACCCCTATAATGAACTTACTCATCCTAGCCCTGCTGTCTGCAACCACATGAGGGGCATATCTGGCTAATTATGTAAACTTAATAGAATAATCTTTCACGGTTATATTTCCCTGTTTGAGTTTGATAAATCCTAGAAACTTAGCTTCTATAATCTCTAGGAGAAAGAATTTATCAAGGAACGCTGAAGTAAACTCCTCCTACTCAACTGAACCTGCATCGTCTGCCTTCTCTGACTTCTACTGCTTGAACCAAGTGTGAGCAACATCTTGCAACTGATATGCAGCTATCTCATCACTCTCAACAATGGTCACCCTCATGATGTCTGTAACCTTCTGTACCTGATCTAGGAATTCCTGAGGGTCCTCATCTACCTTAGACCCGAGGAAGGATAGAGGATTCATTCGGGTAAAGTCTTGAATCCTAGATGGGGCTGAATTGGCACTGGGTTGGACGAAATAACTTCTGGCCATTTATTTTGAGCGGCAACTGACTGAGCAAGAGTAGTTAATGCATCCCTGAACTCCGCATAAGAAAGATGATTTCCCAAAGGATCTTCGGGATGAGGGGCTGACTGATTTTTGTTTCTTCTTTTAGGAGGCATGTTCTGTAGAAGAAAGGGAGAAACACACTAGACTGAGAGATTGACTTGAAATTAGGATCACTTCCACGACATGAATACCGAAAGAGGGGAAACTGTTCATAAAATATTCTATAGCCTCCTGTACATAAATGTGGCACGCAACACACCCATGTACAAAACTCTACTAGATGCGGCTTTCAGACTTCCTAGGACTCTATTGAACCTTAGGCTCTGATACCAAGATTATAACGCCCTGAATCTGGTACTCGGAATGCTACACGGTGCTCATGACCCTGAAGGACCACAAGTTAACCCATGACTGATTTTTATACCTGTACACTACATAATATGACATAATAATATGGAAACATACACTGAAAGGCCATAAGGTTTAATACTAAACTTGATCTAAATGATATAACATTTGTGTGGGGTAACAAAATACCCAAAATGAAACTAAAAATACTGAAGTTTGAAATATAATAGTCTAGAAAGCCTCTAATTGACTGAACTATTTGAGTAAGGAGATAATGGGACATGTACCCAACTAACTCTAACTAATAAACTAATTAATTAGATAATAGGGAATAATCATGTCCTCGAAAGATGAAGACTCACTTTTAACTATGTCTACGAATATCTGGAATCTACTGTTGCTCTGGAGCTCGTGTCTCTGAACGTATGGTATAAGACACCATAGCTCAAATACAACAATGCTTTGAATGTACTGGTATACATGTGAGGTAGGCTAAATGCATGGGGTTCATATGCATGAATAATAATAATAACTGACAAACTATCATGAGCGTGAGAATACATGCATGAGACGTAACAACTGACTCTAATACTGTGATAACATAATTATTAAATCTGAATATAACTGATAATATGAGTGACTGTATCTGATAGTCCTGAATCTAATGAAACTATTTGAGTTCCGTACCGTGTCTTGTTGACTGTATCTGATAGTCCTGAATTCTAAAGAACTATTTGAGTTCTTTTACTGAGACTGATACTGAGACTGTGGGAGGTAGTCATCTAACCGACATGCCCCAAATGAAGCATTATAACTGAATTGGGGTCCAATCTATGCCCTGATTGGAAGGGTGTCAATTCCGCACCACTGGTAAGGACAACATGTGATTGACCCTAATATAACAGGTAACTATAATAAGAATGGTGGGAACCCTCATATAGAAGGTTAATCCACCTCATCTACCCTCATATAGTAGGCTATGATGTCTCAACCTATGCTGGCTACATAGTTCTGTAACGGAAGGATTTCTTCCAAGAATCACACCCTCATATAACAGGTGAGTTCCCATCCTTGGGTTCACTCGGTGCTAATTTCTACTCCCATCTTAATAGACACTGGACATGATTTACTGAATTAAACATGGACTGAGTTACTGAATTTCGTTGAATGATAGAATATTATTAATATCTATCAACTGACTGAGTTCATGAGATCATGGAGATTTCCTGAGTCATAAGATTGTCTGAAGTTTAAGGATTCATAGATTGACTGAGAGTATCATGAAAACATGACATGGCTCTAGGCACACAACTAACATTTTGGGTACAAATACCCCCAGGACTTGATGGAAGGAAAAATGACCAAGCATAACTTACTTGAACATATAACTAACATCATAACCCATAATACATTTATAGAAGCATTCCATCAAAATATCTGATAGGCATTACTTGTACCTACATGGTGATTTTATGATATCATACTAGTTGGGTATTGTTCCTTTATCTAGGCATTTAATCAAACACAGGGTAGGCATAGCACATGAAGACAACATTATACAAAAATTTATCATCATGTTTCATCTCTAAATTCATAATCCGAAGGTTTATTCATTGGTTCACATAAATATACATCTATACAAATCAATTCCACAAAAATTTGATCACCCAACATGGATTTGAATTCAATTGATCATTCTCAACATACAAAAAACAAAACCAACATGAAATTCATAAAGAAATCCATAAACTTAAACTTAGAAAAGAGATTCTTGGGCTTCATGGACGAAAGGAGTCCATGAATAAACACTACGCATACCTTAGTTTGTGATTTCGTGAAGATTAACGGAGAAACTTTCTTGGAATTGGATCTTCTATAAAACCCTAGGTTGTTCTTCAGAAAAACTTTAGAAAAACTAGTATATTTTGGGTGAAAAGTGGATGAATCACGTTCTAAAGGGCTTAAATAGGGGTGGGAAGTTGACCCTTTTAACCCTAGACTTGTCATTTAATTTTAGTAAAATTTTCCGAATTGGACCCTTGGCATGACGCAGCACTATCGTGCTGTGTCACTGGATTTGACAATTGGGAAAAAGAGGGATGGCACGACACGGAGCCATCGCGTTGCCCCTTCTTTTCCGACCTGGAACTTTGGCGTGACGTGGAGGAAATTGTGCTAAGACACTGGAAAAGGAAAATTCTAAATTTTGGCCCTAGTGCGATGTGCCATAATTGTGGACCCCTACTAGAATTTGCCAAATTCCATTTACTCTTGTGGTGCGGCGTGCCACTGACTAATATGGCACTGTTTTATGATGGGAAGTTGAAATAGTCATAACTTCTGACCCGATTATTGGATTTGGGCGAATCTTATAACGATGGAAAGCTTATTGAATTTCCCACATGAAAAAAGTGAAAATCTTGAAAATTCCTCATGGAATATCCATCATTCAATTTTAAAGCTAATACTAGACATTTTTTAGATGAAATTAGCTAGGAAAAGTATGAGGTATTACATAAAGTTAACTAAATTCACAAACCTTAGAAATTTGGTTGTATCATAGCTGAAGAAATATTGTAAAATTGACACTTATTTTGATAAAGTTGGTATCAACCTGATTGCTCATTATCTCATTTATATGAGATCTCTATATTTTCCATTATCCTCAATTTGTTAAAGACATCATAATAACCACTTTAAATAAATAAAATTCTCATTCATCGTCTCACCAGTACATAGAATAATTTAGCATCACATCGACAAACATCATTTATCATAATATTATGACATTCTAGTTTATTATCTCCAAAATCAACAAGTGATCAAGTAGTTTCACCATAATTCATACAATCATCAGAAAATACATTAGCAAACATTAATGTACCACAGATTAGCATAAACCGAAGTATGTTGATCTTTTATTATCAATATCCATAAATAAGGATCAATAAAAAATTTCACTATAACTCACCCAACAATTGGTAGTCCTGACTCTTTTCGACAAAGACCAATTGGAGTTAACTGCGTTACAATTGCAAGCTCATCAAGACCCCAATTAGAATATAGTAAGGACACCAATTAGGCTCAACCCAAGTATATGACAAACCATGCTAGCACAATCGAAAAAAAGAAAAGGAATGTACCCCAAATGACTCATAGCTCCTTGAGGATATATTATGGACCTATACACACTAATTAATAGGATTCTCAACATTTTCTCTTCTACTTGGGAGACTGGTAACCTAGATATCTGACACCAACTATTACAATCCAAATTATAGGATTATGCGGTATCTTCTCTAGTCTAACTAGATAGGAGAACCCTAGTCACCCAACCAATTAATTAGTGGAATTTCTAATTAAGACTTTTTAGAGTTAAACAACCAATAGTCAACATAATCATAAAATAAAAACCTTTATAATATTTATTATACATAATCAACTGCTTACAACATACCCAAGACCTAGTATAGATATGTACAAGAGCATCTAACATAATAAAGAACAAAAACAAAAAACATAGCTCCCATCATAGGAATTAGATGAGCAGAAACTGCTTATGAATACATTTTGCCTAAATAACATATCAACTAATCTTGTAACACATTCAAATCACAAAAAAGGAATATATGAAAAGTATTAGTAGTGAAACCACACATAATTATAGGTATCATTATTCGATCATGGTTAGATCACGTAAACACCATAAAAAATCATAGAAAAAAACATGAAAATTCCATGTAGGTGTTCATTACTAAGTTCACAATTCCGATTCCACTCTTCATCTTCCTAATTGCTTTGGATTATATCTTATTATCATGGTTTGACTAATTTCATTATGAGCAAACAAGTTAAATTTAATCTAATTTCTATGCTTCCTTATTACGTATATGAAGGTTATCAAGTAGGATATCTCATTATAATACCAACTCATGGATTAATCTATGGTTCTTACTATTGACACCACAAACACACAATAAGTTCTAACTCCATAATCAACTCTATAAATTGGTAGTAGCCACTTTGTCTCAATATGTTAGATCCCTTTCCTCATATCCTCTTGTCTAATTAAGGCAATTTCACAATAACTATTTAGGTATAAAAGTCACACGTCTCAAAATATATCAACTAACTAGATAAGACCTACCACACTTAAAAATATATCAAATATGAGTAAATAATTGATTTTACAATTACAACCATAAGTATAAGTTCACAAGAATGAATAGGGGTCTATGAATTCTCTAAATGCGATAAGTGTAAATCACACCAAACTATTCATAATTTAATCATGTCACAAGGGTAGTCTATTACTATCTCAAATCACTAAAACACTTAATAAAATACAAATAATCAGTCAAATGACTATGCATATACAATAATACAATCAAAATATATACATTATCTCCTCAAATTTGTATGTATAATCTGAGGGTAATTGTCTATCCAATAGTCATGACATTTAGGGGATGACCTCAGTCCATGTACAATACCAGTGTGGTACTTAACCCTCTGAATTAATATAACCAAATTGGTAAAAAACATTAGATCTTTGCCTATGATATTGTTAGCTGAATCATTACCCACGATGCCTAATAGACTACAACTTGGATAAAACAACTATAGTCAAATCAATTATAATTTATAATCAATACAGTGCACCAAAATTGTAAGTTCACTCTTTATCTAGGCATTTAGTCAAATTCAATGCTTATTATTTTAGGTATAAAACAAATGTTAACAAACTCACCAATCACATATATGCCTGAAGACAATTCAACAACTTATTTATGTAAGAATCATCAACCTTATTCATAAATTACAAGTATGTCCAAAGACTATCAACATCCTTTAAGTGTGTTAAAAGTCCAATCAATATCTTGTTCATATAAGCATGATTAACCAAATCAAGTCTATACTCCAATTCAATAAACATAAGTCAATTCAATATTTTGATCCTATTTTATTCATACTGAAATTGATAAATTCAGCTTAAATAGTAACCCTTATATTAAAGTCATCACTACACTCTCTATTAGGTGATTATTCCATCATTCAACTCTATTCAACTTACAATTCTTGTATTAGTCATGCATCTTTACATATCTTACTTCGTAAAATCTATCTAAACTTGACTTTAGGTTCTTTGATCATAGGCATAGTTGTACATTATTTGTTGTATTTCACTCGTAGTTAGCCAAGTTTTGAGGATGATAATGTCATGTAGTTTCTTATTTTTATTGCATATTGTAGATAGAAAACTAAATAATATGATTAGGTGTTTTATAGGTAATAGTGGTGGAAATGGACGAACTTGTAATGGCCGTCTAGCTTATTTCCTTGATTTACATGTATTTTTTGGCATTTACAACCTTTACACAGTTACTAAACGTCATTTATAACTTGCTAGAATTGTCAGTTCGATTATCAAATAGTTTGTTTGGGTTTTAGTTTCCTTGTGTTAGAGCTTTTGTTGTTAAGGAATTGGTCTAGAAAAAAAAACTCATAATTGATGACCTTATATGGGAACTATTACAACAACATCATCTCCAAAACAAAAATTTTAGGCAAGGGGTACCCTTGGTTTAGGTCCCAAGGCATCCAAACTTATTTTGGTCTATTAGATGTATTTTATGAAAAATTAAACTAATGGTATGGGCCCCATATTTAGTCAAAATGATCTCAGATAAAAGTTTTGATGGTTCCATGGAGTTTGGAATGTCAAATTTGGTATGGTATCATTGTTCGTTTGCGTGCATTTCTGAGCGAATATCGGGAACTTGGTCGAAGTAAATTTTAGCCATAGCAAAATCTGATATCTTATATTTGATGTGACCACTTTAGAATTCTGGAGCCACTTTAGCGGTATGCACTTTAGCACCTATGATCCACTTAAGAGGCCTTGGTCATTCAGTTGGGGTTTGCTTTAGTGGTCAAGGGTTGCTTTAGTGCTAAGGTTACCACTTTATTGGTACTCGCACCTATTATGCATGAAAACTTTAGCAGTCTAGAAGATGCTTTAGAGGCTGGATGACCGCTTTAATGACACTTGAGGGGTTTAAAATCCCTTTCTATCACCTGATTTTCCATCATTTCTTTCACTATTTTCACACCCTTTTAGGAGATTGAAGAGAGGAAAAATGGAGAATCATCCATTGAAGCTAAGGTAAGCTAGCCTAACACTCCTTGGTAATTTTACATTAATGTTTTTGTGAATTTCCATATTATTTCCTGGTAAATTCTTAGAAATTAGGTCTTAAAATTCCTAGACTTCTGGAGCTGATTTTGGCCTTGATTTATGCACCATTTGTTCACAACTTTTGAGAATATATTCCTTGTCCTTTGAGGGACTTCATGATAGATTTAACTTTGGATTCTATTTGTGGGACTTGTAGGCCTGTTCTTGAGCCAAATTTTGATTTAACCCTTAATGTTGCAATATGGGTATCATTTTAATCCCTATGGCATATGGATTACTATTTTGATAGAGTAGCAACATTTTGAGGCCGTGGAGCAAAAACAAATTATTTGTGGCCGATTTGAGGACTTATGGTTTGATATTAAGGTAGGCTTCTATCTACCTTCTTCACTAGATAGTATATTATATATGTTGCATGTTAGATAGGTATGTTAAGATATAATTATGGGTATATTACTATGTCTTTTCCTAAATTATTAGTTTGGGAAATAAAAGGGTGAATTGACCTTTAAGATGAAATATATATTATACTTATGGGATCCTATTTACCTAGGTTACTAGTATGTTAGACGGTGGAAGCTAATATCCCTTTAGTAAAAGGTTTTCAACATGACATGGTGTATTATTATTCTTTCTCAAATATAGTATTATGTTAATGCCAGCTATATATTATTAGGTCGAGGGCCGTGATACGATTTTAATTGGACTCTAGGTTGGTGATTTATCCTTGTAAAAGACGTAGTCATAGTCTATGGACATTGAGATACTTATAATTGTACTTTTTGGATATTAGTGATAGCATGCATAGGTTTGGTTCATTCATGATCATTTAATGGTACGATTCCAACTAAAAACATGGTTTTACTTCTACTTTTCCAAAAACGGATTTATTCCCACTTTTCACTTTTAAAATGAATTCTTTCATAATGGGGAATCGTACCACCTTAATAGACAATTTATGATATTTTTGAACTATAAATGATGTTTTAGAAATTTGATCGAGATAGATTTCAGTACATGGTTTTACAACTACTATTTTGTTCAATTGAGGGAGATTTAGATCCTTTGTGCACTTTTAGGATAATATAGCTCCAGAGTTGACTTTAGATAATGAATTTACCGACTTATAGTCTTTTAGACATGGTTTACATCTATAAATTTTTTATATATACATCTCTCTGGTACTCGATAGAGTATACTGATAATGATGATGATTATGGGAAATCTTAGATCAGGACCAGGTCGGTGTATACAAGTACTACTGAACTCCCTAGGGAACCCTTCATCCATGAGCTATTGTGCTGGAGAATATGGGTTATTGTAGGTCCTTCCTTTACAATCCGTCTAGCTGGAGGAGGAGTATACACTGGGTTACTTTACGGAACTTGGATTGGTTATTGTATTATAGATTTACTTTGTATTCATTCTTGTATGTGCATTTCCTATCACCAATATGAGGTTTGGTCCTTATACCTATCAACCTTATGGGGGTTGAATACAATAAGTTATGAGTGTTGTTTACTGTGCGCTGTGTATTGTGTGCTAATTGAGACTTCCAGGTTATGGGGCCTGGTTTAGGTATTGTTTGTCCATACTAGACATTTACCTTATTATTATTATGGTTAGTTTGTGAAAGGTTGATTATGGACCGATATAGAGATTTGAGGTATGATTTTGATTCCTTTCTCGTATGGTTATTTTATTATGGACAATTATCTCAAGTTTAGACATTTAAATAAGGCACCATGACTATGCTGGTATTAGTTCTTACTAAGATTTTTATTACTTGAGATGCTAGATTGACTACCTTAGGTCGTACCCTCTGAGTTAGCATTTTCTACCTATATGTATATTTATATCTAGCTATGATATTATCATATCCCTCTCTTTCCGTTTTACTTTGCATTGTATATGTACCCATTGGCCTTGTATAGTATTATACACCTTTCTTTTGCTCTTTATTTCTATATTGGCTAGTGATAAATAGTAGAGAGATTAGGTTCCTAATTATGGCTAGAATAGGATAGTTCATCTTTTTTCCTCCTTAGTCTTATTATGGTAGTTTCTTGGATATTTAGATTTAGCTTACATTCCTACTTGCATGTTATCTATATTTTCTTTTATCTTTGGAGCTAAGTCAGAAAATTCCTACCGAGTACCACATATTTGGTACATATACTACACTTCTGCAATATGTAGGTCATAGTACGGGTTCTCATCATTATTGTGTTCCTCATGCAAAGCAGCTATGAATCCATGATTTTGGGAGAGATTCTAGAATTTGGTGTGTTACTACTCTCCTCTTATATTTTAGAGTGATCTCGATGTTGTGATCAGATATAGGTTGTACCTAAAAATTCATTTACTGTTTCATTTTATATTCTTATTACATTAGAAGCTCTTGTACTGATTCCACCAGGTTTTAGAACTATCTTATACATATATTATTTAGTCTTCTATCATAATTTTTCAACCATTTCATTTCATTTCTATTTGAAGTCCATTACTACCAATTATGAGCTATGGGTTGGCTTACCTACTAGTAGGTTATAGTAGGTTCCATCATGACCTGAAAAATTAGGTTGTGACACAATTGAAGCAGGAAGGAGGGTTCAGAATCTTTAGAGGAGCTTCCCAATAAGATCCATGTTAGTACTATGCTAGGGGTATGGCGCTAGGACCTACACTTCAACAAGGTACTCCTAGGTACCTGCAAAGGCTCATAGAGACAAGGCCCTAACTCTAGGAAGCCTTCATAGGAGCAATAGGAGGTGCATAGTACCATGGAAAAACCCAAATAATGTCTTAGACAATATGGGTGGCGCCTAGTGCAAGGGTGCATCCTATATATGAATTTCAGTTTAAATAAGTTTGAAACCTAATAGGATTTGGGGTACTTGTACTACTACTATATATATATTCCTTCCACTTGTTTTTGTAAGGGCTGATTATTTTTTGAGGTTAAAAATATAAAATAGAGTTCAACATTAGATTCTTTCTTCTCTTTAATTTCTTAGACATTTTTTTCCTGATAAGAACATCAAACTATTATGTTTTTTATCATTAGCATGAAGGACTAAGAACCCTAATTCTAGGGTTTATGGGAGAACATGATTGTGTATCATATATTAAAGTTGGTTAATGTTATTCTTCGTATTTGGTTGTTTTTTCATTCTTGCATTTATAATTTTAAAGATTAGTGACCTTTAGAATAAATCTTATAAATCTTGTTAGCCCGAAAAAGTAACATTAGATTAGCACAAAGAATGTAAGGAACAGGTTCTTATCTTTCATAAGTAAAGATTAGGTTTTCTATTTAGATAGGAATACACCTATTTTTCTTTATTTGGTTCAAATAGGAAGAAAATACATATGCATTTGAATTAGTTCCCAAATTCCCGCTCTATGATGTAGTTGTAATGCTAGTTTAAATAGATCCTTACAGGCTCAAAAGATCATAATCATGATATTAACCCCACGAAACAACAACAAAGATAAATAACTTAACTAACGAGATTGTATAGCTTTGAATGATTGCACAAGATTAATTGACCTTGGAATCCTCCTAAATATTGTTTACAACACATTTAGTAATGATCTAATATCATTGTTTCTTTTACAATAACAAAACTCCAACTTTCTTTGTTACAAATCACACTTGTTTAATTTTATAGTATTTCTAGAATTAAATGGTTTTCTAAATCAAGTCCATATGGGATTGGTATTATTCTCCCAAGAGACACTTTATTACTTACACAGCTATGTACACTTGTGTGTGTATTTGGATGAACTTGTTCTTTGCGTCATTGCTGGGGACTTGAAAAGTTTGAAACTTTATAATTATTAGGTTTACTATTTTTTTTGATAAGTTCTAACAACTTCATCTTTGCTACAAAATTTATAAGTACAAGTTTAAATTCATAGTAAGATGGAAAGTGAAGGGGAATTGGTTTAACCTCATCATGAAAATGAGCAAGGCTTGCATTAATTGAGGTGAGAAGAAATACTTCTATATCTAATCTTGCATGTCCAATAAGAGAAGACTATTCTTGAAGCACCTAGGTTTTGCCTCTTGACAATTTCCTGAGTCTTGAGCCTTCTGATTATCATACGACTCACACTATGAATCATATGGTGTTGATATAGGTCTAAGAACATAGTCATATGCTTGTCAGTATCATATTGTCCAAGTTTTATTCTTGGTACGATAAGACATCATACGACTCATATGTACATAATATGAGCGGTAGGGTCCAAACTGTATGTTGTCCAGTGTCTATCCTAAATGTTTCTTCTTAGTGTACAACTTGAAGGATACTAATCATATGGTTATGGTATGATTTAAGTGAGGGATTCGTATATTGCGTAGAATATGGTGTCCAACTTTTTGACCAAGGTACAAGGGGAAGATACCACACATATGGTATGGGTATCAGTAGAGCAGTCCAACCGTACCCTCTTGCGATTCTTCTAAACCTTTTAAGTTGATGGAATTTTGGAAAATTCCCACCCTAATCCCTTAAGATCCCACATATTATAACACTAATTGGTCATCCTTTGCACACTTTAGAAGGTTAAAAACACTCTCTAATGACATCTAAAGAAGATTGGTCTAGGGTTTCTTCAAGGTGGTTATCTAGAGGCTTAAGGATAAAAATCTCTTCGTGAATCTTCGTAACTCAGTCATGTTACTCCTCCCTCATTGTTAGTTCAACTAAAAGAGTATTTTAATGAATGGTTTTCATGTTAATATTGTGGTATTGATTTTATTTTGTAACATATATTGGGGGGGGGGGGGGGTTTGGTTGTTCTTGGTTGAATAATGTTTTCCTATCATTTTCTTATGGTTTCCATGTTATAATTATGGTTTGAGAATGTTGTTGCATGGAAATGGTCAATTGGTTCTTAGTTTTGGTTTTTGGAAACTATATGTTCTCAACAAGTTTGTTAAAATGCCAATGAGAATGATTTTGTCCCATAGTTTTACTATTCTTGAAATATTTGAATTATATAAAATGGTAATGGAGCCTAAATTGGTTTGGTTGATTTTAAATGGTTTGGAAAGTCCTTGGTTACAATGTCTTTGGTTAAAGATGTTTTGAAAAGCTTATGGGGTACAATGGAATCCCCTAAATGAATAATCTATGAAAACCTTATAGAATACACGAGAATCCCCATGTGATTTTAATAATGATGTTTTGCGGGGTATATGGGAATCCCCTAAGTATTTGATGATGACATTGCTTGAGAGCTATAGTCGGTATGATGATACCACTTTATAGTACCTTCATAATTGACTCTTGGAATTTTTTGTTTGGTTATGTGCTAAAGGTTTTAATTGGGCAATAATAGGGGTTGTGATAGCTAGCTATAAATGTGTGAGTCTGAAAGGTTGACACGGGAAACTCATGTTTGCTTGCCTGAGGATTGGTCATGATGACCACGTACTTGTGGGGTACAAGGGAATCCCCCAAGTATATACAAACACATAATTATTATAGAGGGCGAAGGGTACAAGGGAATTCCAAACCACCTATAGTATTTCCAGTTCGTGATTCTACACACAGTGGGGTCCATTCAGGGGGTAATACTAGAACCATATATCTCGTGGGTAGATTATGATGGTAAATATGCACAACCCAGGTTAAATATTTTAAATGTATGCTAAACTAGGTTCCCTTTCCCAGCACGATATATGTATATATATATGTGTGTGTGTATGTGGTTGTATACCATTATTTACTTTGATTTTGAATAATGGCATTATTTTATCCTTAATCATTAATACATATGAGCGTTCACCCGCTAAACCATCTTCAGACACTATATCCCCATGTGATGCAGGAATCAACCATACTATCACACCTCCTGCTCAGTGACTTGGTAATTTGGAAACAACTTGAGTCAGAATGAAGTGGTGAGCTTCCATTATTCAGAAGGCCCATTTCACGTTATGGTTATTCTTATGTCTTTGTTATTTCTTTGACAATGGGTTTGGCTGTCGTCTAGGGCATGTGTCGACTAGATATTCTTTAATATGGTCTAGAGGCTTTGTATGGAAAATTATTGACTTGGTAACAATATATTTTGTTTGATTTGGTTTAAACGGTATGAATTATTTGGGTTGGTCTCGATTTTAGACTTATCCCAAAGTCATTGAATTCTAAATACTCTATAATGTTATATATTTTAAATTCATTCGATACGGGTTGTATATTGGTTGGTTGGATTTGGTATAAGGGGTGGTCTCCGGTACTGGTCGGATTTGAGATACCTGACATGACTAGGCCCTAGTTCAGCTCATGTCAATTCCTCTAGATATGGTCAATCAAAAACTAGCCCTCTAGGAAATGCGTGAATTGTCAATCCACCTCTGTAACACCCCCAAATTTTTGGTTATCAAAAATTTCTAAAATTTTATCATTACTATCCTGACTATGAACACCATATGAGTCTAGGATGTCTTGACGGGTCATATGACCCTAGTCGTAAGGTGTCCAACGAATAGTTCTTGAGTTCTTGTCCTTATAATAATTTAGGTTCATGAGTCATAAAGACCAATGACAAGTCGTTATACCCAAATCATTGCCTAACCCGTATGTATGGGTATGTCTTTTTCTCGCTTCTCTGAGTACGGGTGGCTCACTATTATTCGTGATGACTCATTATGGGTCATTGTGTGCAAATCTATAATGTCCAACGTATACCAAAATGGTTGATGTGTTGACTACAACTGGACCCTACTAGTCTTAAGGTCCTATTATGAGCCATGGTATACGAGTCGTAAGGTCAACAATATATGTGCCAGGTGACATGTTCTTGACAATGAATCATGGAGATAATCCATGAAGAGTCGTTATGAGACCCGTAATGATTGACGGTTTATTTTCCAGCTTTTAAGTGAAGGTATTTTAGACATTTTCATCTTATCCCAATAACATCCCATGACCTATAAATCTACTCGGGGTCCTATTTTCATCGATAAGACACTATAAACACTTTTTCTTATCTCTTAAGTCTCCGAGGACTTCATACAAAGGGTTTCTAAGAAGTGGTTCAAGTAGATCTTCAAGGATTGAATTCTCTACTAAATCTTGGGTATTTAAGGCATATTACTCTTCCCAAATTATTATCTTGCTAAAAGAATGTGTTTTAAAGTATTATTCATATAGTTTTGATGTTGGTTTTGAACATGGGATGAGGGTTTTGAATGATTATTATTCAAGTGATGTTTCATGTTTGTATATGCATTGGTTATATTAAAATTATGGTTTTGAAACAAAATTGATGCATTGATATGGTGAATAAATGAGGGGTGTGATTTTCCCGAACTTGTGACTTTTGAAGTGGTAATGACCACAATCCTATAGTGTGAAATTGGTTGAATATGAAAAGTATGCATATTGAACTACTCTTAAACTATTGCATAAGGTAAAAGGTTAATGAAGTATAATAATTTTGGAATGAACCTTATGGGGTTGTTTAATTCCCCAAGCTAATTAATAATTGAACCAAGGGGGCTATCAATTTCCCCAATTAATGAAATTGTTTTTGTATGTTTATGTTACCTTATAAGTGTAGTTGTATGATGATACCTACATTGTATTCCTAGATATGTATCTGGGTTCAATGAATGGAAATGTGTGATAAATGAATTAATTGTGCTTTTAATAAGGGTTGTGTAGATGAACCGTGAAAGTGGAGGTCCCATGGGACCAATACTGGAAAACGTAGGGGTCTACATAACCAGGTGGTTCGAGTCCCACTTATTATTGTCAGATGATTGAGCGGTTCGAGTCCCCTATATTATATTCCATAATTGGGCGCTTGTGTCACCTATATATGCTGGGAGGTTTGAGTCCCCCATAATGCATATCTATACCCTCTAGTTTATACGACCAGGTAGAGAGATGGGCCCATATAGATTGTGGATGCCTTCTTATGTTATGATTGTTTAGATACACAATCACAAACATGATAATATTAAAAGCCGATCATAGTAGAAAATTTCATACTTAAACGCAAAGCTCAATGATTTATCAATAAAAGGTAATTCATGATTCTGAGTATGATGGGATGCCATTCTTATGGGAAGACACATATTCATGGTTTAATTGCAAAATAAATTTAAGAAATTAGGGAAAACTCAAATATCTTGATCAAATGCTTGAAATCTTAACTAATATCATATAAAACATGCTTGGAGTTGAAAATAGCATGAATGATATAATATGGTCCTAAGAAATCATGAATAATCACTAAAATTTGCTTAAGAGTGAAAATTATACCATAAGGAATTGAATTTAAGCTTACAATAACAATCAGATAAAAGATCTAGATTATGAAAATTATAAAATTCATGAACATAATCATTATTTGGGCATGAGGATGAAAGGGGATCGTTATTGAATGGATCCTTATTGAATACCCACATACCTGATTACTCTTGATTTTTGAACTGGATTTTTGAGGATTTGAACTTGGAGATGAAAACCTAAATTTCTTGCCTTGGAGAAGAGAAAATCGTATGTTTCTTGAGTAATTTGTGTATTGTGTTGAGAATGTGGGATTTAGTGTTCTTTTGGCTTTAGATTTAGCCTTATAATAGCTTAAACAACATAGTTTTGGGGTTAAAAGGGTGGGAAATGACCGAAAAACCCTTTAGAAACCATTTGGAAAACTCTTGGAAGCAGTCTTGATGACATAGGTCATGACTCGTAAGTTCTAGCCACTAGTCATGACTTCAGTAGTAGTTAGGAACCCAATTTCATCTCTACTGGAAAGATAACGACTCGCTCCCGACGACCTGTGATGTCTGATCACGAGTCTTTATCAGGGTCGTGGTAACTGGCTTCTCTAACAGTGCTTTAGTAATTTGGCCATAACGTTTTGCTCCTATATTGATATAGGCGAAATTGGTGGTGTTGGAAATCTAATTCAATTTTTATCTGTTGATGGTCTTGAGTTTAAAAATTCTTGGTATACCAAAAGTTATTCTCGATTAAAGTTGACTACAGTTATATACTTCACATGAATTTAATCTCTAATGAATGTTTTTGACTTGTCTATAAGCTAGGGGCTATTTGAGGCCTTAATATATGTCTAAGACACTTATCAAACTACCAAAACATGAGGTTTTATTTTGTATTAATTTGAAGCATGTTTCTAATATTGTCTTGGATTTTTGGGGTTTCATAATATCCCCCTTAGGATCGTTCATCCTCGAATGAAGAATGACTTGGCTAAATGAATAGGCAAGGAGCTGTAATCTCCGGCATAGAATTCTAGATATGAATATGGACATGATGACTAAATTTTCAACTAACATTTACTAGTTTGAAAATGAAGGAACTCACTAGTACTGTCTGATTTAATTCTAAAGTTGGATAACTAACATGATACAGATTTCTAAATCTAGATATCTTTTATGGCTGGGACTAATTTAGAAAAAGGAGTAAGGACTCAATTGAGTTTACACAGAATGAAAATAAAGAAACTCATGTAATAGGTATATTAATGAAACTTCGGATAGTAAAACTAGATGAAAAGATGGAAAACTATTGCTAAACTGAAATGCTGGCTATGCAGACTGATTCATACTAAGAGTTTATAACTCAAATGAAGTATCCTAAGAACAAACGTATATTTTAAACTGTAAAGTGATATCTAATGACATGTAATTTCTAAAAGTCAATGGAAAAAGGAATATTTGTTACCTTAAAAACTCTTTGTCCTAAGTTCTAATAACATTAGGGAGAAAAGAATTTTGGGTATGATCTGAGTGAGATATCTGAATAAGGAATCTCAACATGGCTACAACTATATAACATGGAATATAGGCATATAAAACATAATCTAGGATAGAATTGCTATGCCTTAGGCAATGCAACTTCTAACTTTCAAGCGTAGCAATACTTCTCAAATACTCCCTCAACTATACTTTTCCCCTTAAATACTACACTTCATTTGTCGCCAGTTATAATATTCACATGGGTATTGATAAATCCTTCTACCTAAGTCTGAGTTGAACTAAATTCTCTAACCATGTTAAAGCTTAATTAAAGCCTCAAGGTACTACACATAACACCATAATACTAGTCTAAACTACGGATTCAATATCCTATGTGTTCTCAGAGCTCTTATCTCAAGAATCATAATCCTTACTACTTCAACAACTAACTTCAACCTCTTTCTTGGAATTCACAAGCGCACAATGCATATACCCACTTTTATACCAACATGACATTCAAGCATATCATTATGATCACATATGTGCTTCTAGGAAACCAGCCCACCTAAGAATTTTCTCATATTCTCTAATAACTCTATCAATAATAACTTTCGTACACTATCCCCAAGAAGACACACCTAGAATTCTCAACTAACTATCACATATACCGAAAGCTTTTCCTCAATATTCCTTCACACTTATAGCCTTAGATGAACAAGCATACAATAATCTTTCCCCAATAAGGAACATTTACTCTCTCCCATCTAAATCATTGTTCATCCATTTTCATCACCACTATCTTTAATAAGGAGAGGTCACTGAGAGGTTAGAACATGAGGACCCGAAGCATGAAAATCTTATACATAACTTTAACACTTAATTGAGGCCTAAGGAATAGAGTATCAAAGGTATGGATTAATCAAAGTGATCTAAACTGAGGACATACCTTCCATAATGCAAATTTTCACTTGTCATTAAGGGTGTACCATGAGTTTTGGGAATTTAGCATACTATAAACAAGAGTATATAAGTCATGAGTTACATGACTTAATTTTGTAGTTCATAAATTCATGAAATATGAGTTCTAATTCTGAGTGAACTAGCACTCCTTATACTAGGAACTAGGAGCGCTCATGATTTTATATAAAGTGCATGAATATGAGCTATGATCATAGATCAGAATTGTAAGGCATAAGTAGAGTGTTGTAATGATCGAAGTACAAAATTTTGTACTGAGATAAGAATGGGTTGGGAATCTTCCTCCCCTAGAGTTGTTCTAAAAGTCACTTGCATCACTACTAGAATCTGATAACTTTACTTGATTCCTTGTTTTATCATCCCCCCCTTAGATTAAATCTATTACTCTAAGTCTGTGGACCTCTACAATAAACTACAATTAAACTACCATAGATATCAGGATATAATCAGTACACATAAATACTAAATTGTTACTAAAATACTATAGATGAAAGTATATAACCCGCTGCAAGTACTTCCTTCTGAGATACAACTCTTAACTTTCTATATCCCCAATATTCATTATATAATAACTGAAACACTAAATAACTTAGAATCTTCTGGAGTATCATAATACCCTGAGTATACACCTTTTCCTTTAATAATTCCAAACTCTTTTCTCTATTAGCTTGATCATCAACAAATCAAACTTAGATTCTAACACTTAACATGGATATCCCTAAACTTTTAATGAGCTATAATAACTTACTACTACTAGATGAAATAATGAAACATAGTAAGAACCATTAAACAATAACCCACTCAAAATTTTATGAACGTACTCAACCTTAACAAGCTTCTCTATCATTATGGTCACTTCCTAATCTCTAACCTAACTAAAGCATTAACATACTCTAAGACCTCTTATTTTGTAAATCTCTCTCAAAGTACTATTACACAATCTACATAACACCTTTCTTCCACCATGGATACATAATCTACTAAATTTGAATAAACACTATCCCCACTTCACTGCTTCTACACTTTTAGGCTCATGCTTCTAACTTTAGGTCATTCTTTCATAGGATTTTTGAGAAGGGATCTGAGAGCACATATGGATTTGGATAATTGCACGATTTTAATAATTAAGAATAAACCATTTCAAATTTTGGAACTTAAAGGAACTAATGGGATCTTTTGAGCCTATGTGTAATCTCATAACTGTCTGTGGGGACTATCTGAGAAAACTTTATCGATAGGAATTTAATCTTGACTATTTTTGTTACCTCAAAATAAAGGAAAAGTTGGCATGAATGAAAAAATGTAAGAATTAGTATAAGTTTATTAGAGAACATCTTTACTGCATGATCTGAGATATGAAAGAAGGGAAATAATTCTTGAATGCCCTGTAGCCTCATAAAGAAAAGTTCAAACATCTCCATACCATTCCACAAGACTCTACTAGACATGAATTTATAGACACCCTAGGACACTTGAACCTTTCTCTATGATACCAAGTTTGTTATCACCCTGGACTACCCCTAGTCATAACACAGTGCTTATAACCGCATGTGATCTCAAGCTAACCTATGTAATTGTATAATACTTGAGCAACTAATTTAAATTATATATATAAAAGCTGAGTTGACTGAGCAAAAACATAGTCATAAGGTAAGATAATTCAATACGCTTCTATTCAAAGTTTATAACACTGAAATATGAAAGAATGGGGAATTGAGACTACATAAAATGACTCTAATCGACTATTTATGAATCCTCAACTAATACTAACTATAGGTAGTCCGGACATGGCCCCCACTATCCCTAATCTATATAGAAGAATAAGAAAATAAAATGCAAGAACTGTAACTAACTTGAGGTATTGAAATATGAGAACTCATTCCCTAATGGTTGAATGCTATGATCTGCTTGGCAATGATCCTACAGTAAGCACCAAAATCTACATCACATACAAGTATAGGCAGAAGAGGTATGCTATCAGTACTTTGGAATGTATTGAGTATGTGAGATATGCATTAGTCATGAAAATACTTAAAACATGCTTTAAAACTGAGGATATAAACCATTTTCTAAAATATCAATTTAAAACATGTCCTTACGTAAAGCTGTTAGGCATAGTGAAATTTCGAAATCATGAGCTAAAATATTTCTATAAATTGGGTTGCTATGGAAACATGAATACTATATTTAATCTCAAGTTAGAGCTAAATATGTTGTAAAACTATACTAAGGGTCATATATGAATATTGGGTCAGAAATTATGGGATGTAAACTAATGCAATGAGCAAGTATAAAAATGTACTATATAAAACCAAATTACTGAATATCAGAATACAAGGTCATGCATATCTGAACCAAAAAATAAGATGAACATAAATTGAGGACCGTGGGAACTAATAATAACTGACATACCCCAATCTAAGCAAATCAGGGTCCAACCAATAACTCCAGTTAGAAGGGTGCTAGTACCTTGCCAAGGGTACCAAGACTGGCTGGTGTAGATCCACTAAAATGATATCCTATAAGCATAGATTTTCAGTCCTCAACTAGAGGGTGACCCCTCATAACCTACAGTGGAAACGTAGTTCTGGAGCTTAGGGACTTCTACTAAAGGTCTCAGTGTTTAATTAGCAGGTGAGCCTTCACTCCTGCGTTCACTTAATGTTAAGTACCATTCCTAACTAAACTGATAGTTGGTAATGATAAATACTTAACATGATATGATAAATAATATATGCTCAACATGATAATATTCTGAGTTTAGTAGCACAAGTATGATTTGAATGGATCCTAACATGAAGATTGATATATGCATCGTTATCTAGGTATTAGATGTTCATAACCCACTAGCTTTGACTAATGCAATTGAACACAATAATATTAAAAGCTGATCATAATAGGAAATTTTAGATTTTAAGCCAAAACTCAATGATTTATCAATAAAAAAGGGAATTCATGATTTTGAGTATGGGAGGATTCCACTCTTAAGGGAAGAAATGTATTCATGGTTTAATTGCAAAATAAATTGAAGAAATTAGGGAAAACTTATATATATTGATTAATTTCTTGAAATCTTAATTAATATTATGTAAAAAACATGCTTTGATTTGAGAATAATATGAATTACATAATATGGGCCTAAGAAATCATGAATAATCGCTAAAACTTGCTTAGGAGTGAAAATTATATCATGGGGGATGGAATTTAAGCTTAGAATAATAATTGGATAAATACCCTAGTTTATGAAAATCATAAAATTCATGAAAAAAAATCATAATTTGGGAATGAGTATGAAAGGAGATCCTTATTGAATACCCACATACATGATTACTCTTCATTTTTAATTTGAAGTTTTGAGGATTTGAACTTGGAGATGAAAAATCTCAATTTCTTTCTTTGGAGAAGAGAAAATTGCATGTTTCTTGAGTAATTTGTGTGGTGTGTTGAGAATGAGAGATTCAGAGTTTTTTTTTGGATTTATATTCAGCCTCAGAATATCTTATACGATGTAGTTTTTGGGTGAAAAGAGTGGGAAAAGACCAAAAAACCCTTTAGAATCATCTGGAAAACTTTTGGAAGCAGTCCCGATGACTTAGTTCACGACTCGTGAGGTCTGGCCATGAGTCGTGACTTAAGTTGTGTTCAAGAACCCAATTTCAGCCTCTACTACCCAGATTATGACACCCTCCTAATGACCTGTGATGTCCGATTGTGAGTTATTATCAGGGTCGTGGCCACTGGCAGCTCCGACAGTCCTTTAATAATTTGGCCATAACATTTTACTCAGATATTGGATTAAGGAGAAATTGATGTCATTGGAAAGATAATTCAATTATCTATCTGTTGGTGGGTCTTGAGTATAAAAAATCTTAGTAGACCAAAAGTTATACTCATTTAAAGGTGACTATAGTTATATACTTCTCATGAATTTAATCGCTAATGGATGTTTTGACTTGTCTATAAGCTAGGGGCTATTTAAGGCCTTAATATATGTCTAAGTCACTTATAAAACTACCAAAAGTTTAGGTTTGATTTTTTATTGACTTGAATCATGATTCTAATATTGTCTTGGATTTTCGGTGTGTTACACTGACGTTCTCAAAATAAGTTCAAACAGGGTGCATAAAATATCATAGACTTGCCCTTATTTTCTATAACATTGTTTTAGGAAAGTTGGGCTGAGTTCACTATAGGACTTTTATAGGCTTTTAATGTAAGCTTGGGGGCAGGAATGTTACATATGGGAAGTAGTGACTCACCCTTATTGTCACCACACTTAAATTATTGGCTCCATTACTTAACCATGCATCCTTTATTCCCTCATTTTCTCATTTATTGCTTATTCAGATTGGGTGTGGTTTTCCTTCTTTCTTTGAATTTATTCACTTTTTTAATCTTTTTTTTCTCTTGTTTTTACACTTTTGACCACACCCAACCTTACTTTCTTTTCTTTATTCAACTCCCTTCATCATACCCATTTTCAATCACGCACCCCTATAATAGCTACCCTCAACTTAGGCAATTTACTTGAGTTGAGGTGCATAATGTCCAAGGTGGGACAAGGGGCAAAATAGGTTCATTAATTAAATGGGAAGGTGAAAAGGTTAAAATAAGAAAATAGGTCAACTTAGGCTCAAATTAGGGATTAAGAGATACTTACTCTCATTAGGTCGGTCATTTAGGCTAAGAGTGAACTTATTCAAACACAGCCTATAATCATATTCCAACCAACTATCCTACAACCTAGGAAAGACTAACTGGGCAAGTTCTGGATTAGATGCAAAAAGTGAACTTGGTAAATGCCTCACACATAGATGGCACAAGGTTATATTATCAACTACTACCTATCCGGTTCATGCAATGCTAAGCTTTAATTATGTTGTGCCTAATAATAATGACATAACGGGATTCAAACAATGTCACACATAGATTTACACACAGTTAACAATAGTTTTTGGAAGGGTATCATATTTTTCAAACACTTAAAAACACTAAACAAAAACATCTCGGCTGCACTTAGGCTCCTTATTTTTCTTCTAATTAAACAAAAGCAACACATGACATATATCATGATACACAACAATACCTAAACATACAAGATCTACTATGATAGCACACCTTGAGAAAAAGAGACACGACAACAAAAAACTTGGGTGGTTGGTAAACCTCCAGTGCTAACTTAAAGATAATGCATTTTCACCAGTGAATACTACATAATATACAACAAAAGAGTATAGAGACATACTTGGGATGATCTAGCCATAAAAATGGGCTCACCCCCAGATGGTCCATTATATGGCTCATCATCAAGAGGTGGTGGTAGTGAGTTACTATAAGAGGTGACCAATGTAATCTCAACATGCCTCATCTCATCAACATAAAGATGAATCCTAGACTCTAAAGTGGCCTTCTTTAAGGCCTACATAAACACATCATCTAAGTCATCCTTCTCCTTTGGATCACCACCTCTCTTGGACCCAATAGTTTAGACCACAAAATCCCCAACCAATAAGTCAAAATTGATGGTGGTATGGGAAGCGACTTTATGAAAGAAGGAATCAATAGAGGAATGATTAGAACGTAGCTATCAACTAAATAGTGCACCTCAGATCTCAATATATCCACCTCCTTACATAGGCCCTATAAGTTAGGTGCCTGACCCTCGCAAAGTCTTGCTTCCATTCTGGCATCAAAGCTGTTAATAAACCTATACAACTCTCTGGTGAACCGCTATACTTCGACCATTATCTTAGCCTCAACTCTCACCTCTAATGCCTTTATTGTTGTCCGAATCTATAGCCTAATTTGATGAAATAATCTGGCTAACTGGGTCTTAGTATGTGTCGGTGATCAACGAACTCCTATTTCCAGTCCACCAATTACAGTAAGAAATTTAGTAAAATAATAACTAATCCTAAAATTGGCAGATGAGGGGGCAAAGTAGAAGCTGAAGCTGGAGCTAAAGTGCCCATAGCCCTCTTACTACCTACATTAGTCGTAGGCTCTACCCAATAATTGTCTATATTAATATCACCAAATAGTATTGGCCTATTAATATGCTTCACTGACATAAAAATCCCCTCAAAGCAGGCCACACTTAAAGAAGTAGACCATTGTGCTCTATGTAGTACAATGGGGTTGACACCATTCTTAATGAAACCAACGTCACCCATGTGGGTAACCTCACTATGATCGACCTCAAGAATACCTATTACCCCTGCCTCACCATATTATTGTTGTATTAAGTATAGTATGTGAATAGTAGTAAACTCACATAATGCTCTCTCGTGAACCTCAAGCTAGATCTACCTGGTGAAATCAATATCATAACTAGCTATGAGGATGGTAATCAATACACTCTATCCTATGAGAGTACATTATCCGTACATGTCAGAATCAGATGGGGCCTCACAATAGTCTATGAAAACCTTATTGCAAAGAACAATGAGGCCTTCTTAATATCTACCTTCCACTCAACCTAAGGGGAATCAATACCCAACTTAGTAATTTGCTCAGCTGTAGTGGCCATCCCTATAAACTTTGATCCAACCATAAACTGATGAATAATCTCCTCCAATACCTCAACTTGAACCCGTTTGACTAGTGTATGGGTTAGCGGAGGATGGTATATACCACTTCCTTTAGATATGGTGATAAAATATATGTATTTCTCATACAAAGCATAAAACACCCAAATAATCACTAAGCCACAACATCTTGCAGGCTGAGCCATCCAACCAAGTCTTTATCTGTCAAAAATAGCCTATAGGTCTGAAGCACCTGCCAATACAGCAAGCTCAATCTTGGACTCCTCAATAATGCTGCACTATAGTCTACCCTACTCAGTAATAGTATTATCTCTGTCATATATGTTGATGTTGGATGTATTTATGCATTCTAGCATTACTATTCTAGCCTTTTTACCCTTGTTTTGAGGATGATTCTTATGATATATGTGTTGATAATGATATCAATGATAATTTATGTGTACAAGTGTGTGTTTATAATGTTTAATGGTGTTCTCACATAATTTTTGATTCATTGTGAGCATTTAGAGTTCAACCGAAAAAACTAGTGTTACGAGCTTGAGCTAGGTGATTGTCTAGTCTATCGTGTTGGGTTCTAGTGTGTTAAATGAGTTCCCAAGGTTGTTATTATGTATTTATATGTGAAACAACTTTATTATAATGTAAAAATGTCAATTGGATCAAGTCAAGGGTAAAAACAATGAGTTAAAAATCAAAGTGTAATTAGCCTATGCTTAGCTCATGTTTTTGATTCACTATTTTGGATGTTGTGTTGTTTTGAGCTCTAAATTGTTGTGTTTAACGCTATAGGTTTCTTTTTTAATGGATTATTATTATATATGAAGGATATAAGAGCTTCAAATCAAGTATAAACAACTAAAAAAGTCTTGGAATTGATCAACGGAAGCACAATACACAAATTGATGCAATTTGGACCCCTGAAATGTCTTGGGAGCGTGTAGACTGTGTAATTGGCCATTGGGAGCATGCTTCTCACCATTGGATTCAGAAGGGTCCCAAATCAGTAAAACATCATGTCTCTGTGTCGAGTCAATTGGCATTTGTCCAAAAAATAGTAGCTTAACGTGATTACACTGCTTCGCGGTGAGGACCAAAATCGGGAGAAAAGTGCCCAGTTATGGAAAAAGTTCCCAGTGATGGCATTTGGCACTATACCGCAATGCGGTGATTCCCGAAATCAGGATAATATTGCCTTGCTGAACAAGAACAACGTGGAACCCTAATCCAAGTCGGTTTATGACTTGTCTACTATAAATATAACGTCCAAAAACACGTTTTGATCATCTTGAGACAACTTGGAACACCCTAGATCAACTTGGACATCATTGGAGGGTAACACAACTTCTGTTTAGGTTTTATCATTCTCTAATTTAGATTCTTTATGGTTTGTCTCATCAATCCAAAGGATTGGATGATTAATATTTCCGTTAAAGGATAAACTCCCTTTCTGAGGTTAAGGCCAATATCATGAATACTTTAATTTTGAATTAAGTTTGTTGATTTTCTTATCATTATGATTGCTTGTTTATCCTTGTTTTAACTATTTTAATCATTAACTACCCTTATAATATATTTATTATTGACCTTGTGATCTCGGGAGGGGGAATAGGAAGATAGAATATTAGGATACACAAAGTAAGGTTCGTAGTCTTTTATAAAATAAGGATTTCGAATTAGCATCTAGGACAAGGATGTATTAGAAGCCTTACTTAATTTACACATAGGATGATAGCTTTAAATCTCCTAGTTGGATTATTACATCCCCACTCAACGATGTAGTTGTAATGTCTAAATTAGGTAAGGGGTTAGAGGTTGAGAGACCATGATCATGCGATTAACCCAACGAATCAACAACCAAGATAAGCAATCAAACAAATGAAATTCAATAACGTAGTATGATTGTTTGGAAGCCATAACCCTGGGCTTCTATCCATTGATTGTCCTAAGGTATTACTTTTCTGCATTAGTTTAGTTTACTTTTTAGTTTACAATTCCAAAACATTATCGTTTACTTTTTCTCAACCATTAAACTATAATTGGATAATTGGTGAAACAAAGTCCCTGTGGGATCGATATTCGATTTTCTTGAAGGTCAGTTTACTATTTGATAAGATCACGTACACTTGCGTGTGCGTTGTCAAGTTTTTGGCACCGTTGCCAGGGATTGAACCCAGGTCACCCACGTGACAGGCAGGAATACTCACCACTATAAATCGGCAACTATATTATTTCTAGTTTTTCTATATTAAGTTGTAAATAGTTTTTGTTTTTTTAGTTTCCTTTTATTTTCCTTTATTTCTATTTTTCTCACACTCTTCTTGAGATGTCACTCTTGGAAGTCTCAAAAGTAGCAATTCACTTATTCCACATGTTTTTACCAACCAAAACACACTTGCACCATGTAATCAAAAATAGCACCAACAAGAATATCTCACTTATTCCTATCCTAAAGAAAATTAAATTGAAACAAAAATTGGAAATTTCCCCACCTCACACTTAAAAATCTACTTTGTCTCCAAAGTGAATTTAAAAGTAAGAGACAAAAATACTCCTTGAGGCCTCTAGGCCTAGCTAATAGCATCATTTAACTTAATGGGATCTGTGGGACCCCACACTCTGTTTTTTTGCCATGCTTCAAACTTAGGTTTCCAGTATTCAGACTTCCCATAAACCTACGACTCAACAAAAACAAAAACTACATGAAATAAAAAACAAACTGAAAATAAAACATACCTACTTAACTTGGGTTGTCTCCAAGTAGTGCCTTATTTAGGGTTATAGCACGACCCAACTATGACTTAGTCTTTCTATTTCCTTCTCTTTCTCATTCTTGATCTCCATCTTCTTATTCTTTTCACCCCTTTTGGATATGAATTCTCAAGTGCAACATATTTTTCAACTCTAGTCTTTTGAGGCTCATCAAATACCATTAAATCAGGCTTAGGCGGTAGAATCTTAGGTTGCTCAATCAGGTAGTCCAAAGAGGTCTTTGGTGGACTAACCACCCCACACTCGTCCACTTCAATCACATTGATCATACACAAATCTTTATAATTGAACATTAGTATGGGTGTTTTATATACATCAAATACCACCTCTTCATCTTCTACGCTTATTTTGAGTGTCCCTTCTCTAACATCAATCAACGATCCTCCAGTTGCTAAGAATGGATTCCCCAAGATGATTGGTACTTGTGCATCTACCTCAAAATCAAGAACAATAAAGTCAACAGGAATAACAAATTTAAAAACCTTTATGAGAACAACCTCAATGATTCCTTACGGATAGGACATGAATCCGTCTGCCAGCTGCAAAACCACCTTGGTTAATTTAGTCTTTCCGAAGACCAATGTATTAAATAGAGATTGGGGCATCATATTTATACTTTCCCCTAAGTCCATCAATGCATGGATCACTTCACTCCTAATTTTGATAAAAAGAGTAAACTTCCCTGGATCTCTCAATTTCTTGAGGATTTTCTGTGTCATTACAGCGCTACACTCTTTTCAGTGAGTGTTATCGCCCCCACATCCTAAAATTTCACCTTATTAGCAACCACATCCCTCAAGTACTTTGGATACTTAGGCATACCCTGCAAAATATCTAATAAAGGTAAGTTTATGTGAAGCTCTCTGAATATGTCAAAGAACTTCATAAATATTGCATTCTCCTTCGCTTTCATGTGCTTTTAAGAAAATAGTAGCGGTGGACCTCATTTTTTTCTGGTTCAGCAATAACTATCTTCTTCAAGTACTCAAACTTCATTGAATTATCAGTAACTTTTTTAGAAACATGTTAGGGAGTCAAATCTGCATCTACCTCCTTTATTTCCTAGGGAGTTTCTTCTTAAAGCTCTTTACCACTTCTCAAGGTGATTTCTATAACATGCTTTGGATTTTCTATATCTACTGGCAAACAATCTTGTGGCATAGTATTTAATGCTTATTGTATCTACCCCACTTGAATTTCTAAGCTTCTCTGAGAAGCTTGTGAATTTTTTATGTATGCAGCTAATTATGTCTGACTAGGTAAGAGATGCTTCAACATATTTTCTATGTTACTAGTTGACTGATTCCCTTATGCCTATGGTTGCTGAATTTGTTGTTGTTGTGCGTTCCATGGCTGAGTCTGCCACTTCATGTTGTAGGCATTACCATAATTTGGCCTTTGAGCATTACCTACATACATCACTAATTCTAGATTTGATGCACACATAGCCGCTGAGTGACCACTATTATCACACACTTCACACCAACTTGCTGCTTATTGGATAGCATTGATTGTGGCTGCAGGTTGTGGAGCTCCCAATTTCAAGCTACTGAACGAAGTGTTTATCATATTCTATAATGCTACAACCTGAACTGATAAGGTTATGAATTGTTCCACCACTAATACACTCATAATTCTTTTCATGAAATTTCTAGAATCTGAGTGCCACTATGGATTTTTGTAACGCCCCTAATCTGGTATCCGAAATGCTACACGGTGCTCATGACCCCGAAGGACCACAAGCTAACCCATAACTAATATCTATAATTGAGCATTGAATAATATACTATAAATATACGGAATACATAAGCTATAAGGCCATAAGGTTCAAAATTGAACAAATACTAAATATTAAACAATGTCTGTACTAGGGAATAACAATACCAAAAACTAAGATAAACTATTTGAAAACATGGTGTAGTCTGAAAGCCTCTGAACTATCTGAAATCTTTTGAGTTGATGGGACATGTCCCCAACTAACTCCAAACTACTGAAATAATAAAGTAATAAAATAATCATGTTATCCTCGAATGATGAGGACTCAATGTTAGTCTGGATATTGAACGTCTGATCTACTAAGGATGGTCAGGAGCTCATACTTCTAAACCTATAGTACAAAATACCTTAGCGCAAATACGTTAGTACATTAAATGTACTGGTATGCAAGTGAGGTAGGATACATGCAAAGGTTCATATCCATGAAAAATAATAACAGACTGTGTAACATGAACGTGAAAATACATGCATGGATACGTAACTGTAATTGAGATCATGATAACACCGACTATTAATTTTGATAACGTGGATTAACTGATATCTGAGCAATAATACTGGATACTGCATGACTGAGTCTATTGAGTACTAAGGAACTAATGTCATATTACAGATAAAGGAATGACTATTTTTGCCAGTTCTGATTATAAAGAACGTGTCTGATTGACTGTATCTGACAATTCTGAAAGTGAGTAATGATAACATGAGTTTTGTATAATTAATATACTATTAACTGAGTTAGTGATAACATGATTACGGAGTTTGAATACTGATAATGTTAGTGATTGTATCTGACAGTCCTAATACTGCTGGAACTAGCTGAGTTCCACACTGTACTGAGTTGACTTATCTGACAGTCCTAAATTTTTGTTGAACTAAACTGAGTTTTATTATTGAGACTGGATTTGAAACTGAGACTGTAGGAGGTAGTTATCTAACCAACATGCCCCTAATACACCATTATGGCTGATTTGGGGTCAAATCTATAACCCCAATTGGAAGGGTATCAATACCGTGCCACTGGTAAGGAAAAACTGTGAGTGACCCTCATCTAACAGTGTCCCTAAAAAAGAACTGTGGGGACCTCATCTTACAGTGCTTATCCACCTCATCAACCCTCATCTGACAGTGTGTGTTCCCATCCTTGGGTTCACTCAGTGCTAATTCCTACCCCCGTCCGAATAGAAACTAATCATGGATTACTTAAATAAACTAATACTAATGGTATTATTTAGCAGAGCTAAACTGAGTGCACTGAGTTCCTTGAATGACAGATTGTTGCTGAGATCTAAGGACTGACGGAGAGTACTGAAGTTACTGGGATTTCTGGGAATACTGAGGTTACTAAGATTTCGAGTACTGAGGTCACTCAAATTACTGGACTACTGAGATTACTGAGATTAATGAATAAGACTAAACTGATACTGAGTTTTCCTGAGTCACATGGCTGACTGAATTCTACTGATCATGTCTTGACTGAGAGTATCGTGAAAACATGACACTAGCTCTAGGCACACAACTAATTTGTCGGGTACAAGTACCCCCAGGACTCGATAGAATAAAACTAATAGGACATGACACTTCTTAAACATATGACCAACATCAAAAATTCATAATACATTACTTTGGGGAATTCATGAAGCACATGGTTATCATAGTCTTGTACATGAATAGAATTGAATATAAATATGTCATACTTTGATCAACCTAATATCATGGACATTCCCACAAACCTTCATAATGCACACAATATCATGGAAGTCATGCTTGGTCATAGTTTAAAGCATGCATTTATCTCTTGGGCCACAATAAAGCTATAGTGCATAATTTCTATTCTCTTATGCATTTTATCAAACCCCTACGAATCATGACTTAGGTAATTGGGATGACTATCAAATTAACACAACAAAACTCCATATTTCAACTTAATTTAATATATTTTAGACCACATACTATCATAGGTTCATGAAAAACACATAAATATTCAAACTTGGGAATCATACAATCATAATCACATGAATATGATCAACCCACAACAAAATATTCACAATACAAGATTTAAAACTTGATTCTTGGGCTTTATAGATGAAATAAATCCATGAATAAACACTGTGCATACCTTAGTTCTTGATTCTATAAAGATTGACGGAGAGATTCTTTTATTTGAGTCTTGAATATTAATCCCCAATTAAAAATCCTAGCTTGTTCTTGAGAGAAACTTGAGAGGAATCCTATATTTTGGATAAAATATGGCTAAATCATGTGTTATTGGATTTATATAGGGTTAAGAAATTGACCATTTTAACCCTTGGACTTGTATTTTATTTCTGAGAAAATTTTCCAATTTGGAAGGCTGGCGCGACGCAGTGCTATCGCATCGTGTCACTGGGAATTTCCAACTGGGAAATGGGCTAACGGCACGACGATATGAAATCACGTTGCAATACTGGATGGGACCTGGAAGTTCACCGCGACATGGTGGTATCACGCTGAGACACTAGAAAAAGGTCAATTTTAAATTTAAACCCTGGTGTGATGTGCCATAATGGTGGAGGATCACTGGATTTTGACGATAGCAATTTTGACCTACTCCGTGATGCGCTGATGGCTCAAGTGGGACACTATCTTACTAAAATGGCTCTAACTCTTCACCCGGGCGTTAGATTTGGGAAAATTTGGTATCGATGGAAAGTTTATTGAATTTCCCACATGAAAAAGAGTGAAAATCTTGAAAACACCACATTTATAAAAGTGGATTCATCTTTGAAACAAGTCATTAATATTCTTGGGATGAATTTAAGCTAGGTAAAAATATGAGGTATTACAATATCTCCCCCTTGGGAACATTCTTCCTCTAATGAGACTAAATGAGATGGGAGAAACAATAAGTTGAAGTATATTCTGAATATAAAAAACTGAAACATGACCACATGACTGACATTACTGTGATTTATACTGAGCATGCATATCTGATGCATGATTTTATGACTAAGATGATGCATGAATGGACTATAGATAAGTTGATCACGCATATTTGATGCGTGAATACATGACTAAACCGACTCATAAACATGCGACTGAACATGTAAAGGTAAAGATACTAGGTTTGAAATAAAAACTGAGCATGGAACCGAATACCACATTTGTAACTAAAATCTGAACATGAAACTGGATAAGCTTAAGAAAAGCTATTACCTTGGGCTAAGCCTGAGCTTAATGACAAAATATGCATGAACGGAAACATGAGAACGTAACTGGTCCTGGAACGTGATACATAAGTTGAATATCGTAATCTGAACTGAGTACCTTGAACACATGGCATATGACAGAGATTGGAGCTAGAGGTCCAACCTATGGTTACCCACTGCTCTAAACTAGATTCGTTACTTGAAGAAAGAATGGGATGTTTTTGTCATGAACTTTTGGGGGTTCATAGTGTATCTCCCCTTGGGACACTATGTCCCTATAAGAATACTGACTTGACTGCGGTACTGAGGAAAACTGGGACGATGCACAGGGCACCTACGAACTGAATCATAACTGAATATCTGGGATCTGAAATTAAGGCATAATACATGGACTGAGCTTACTGGGACTTTCTATCTTGGAATAGTTACATTCCTGAGATTTCTGATAGTAGGACTAGGTGGAAAGATGGGAAACCATACCATACAAACTTGATACCTGATTTCTAAACTGGATTACTGGCTAATCGATTTAACTCATACTGAAAAATTATACTTAACTGAAGCACTTCTTCTTTACCTGAGACTACTGAAAATATTTGCATGAGCACTGAGTACGAATGCTTAAAAATACTAACTTATCTGATTAACTGAATGACTGATAGATAAATACTAGGTATGCAAGACGTAACTATACTTAGTCTTAAAAAACTAGACTGCAACTACAGAGCGTTATGTATAGGAGATAAAGACTGATTGAGTGAAATGAGATACTGAGTATGAATTGAGGGTAATTGTATTATTTGAGAATGCAAGACCAGGAGTACAACACAATTCTGAAATGGTATTGTAAACTGAGGTACTAAAAGGCTGACAACTAAGTAGTTGATAACTATATGCTATGGTCAAGTAAACCCTAAATTGAACTGAGTTACCGACCTGATTACTGAACTAGAACTGAGACTGAGATTATAGATAAGACGATAATTGAGACTGTAACCATAATTAATACTATAGCTGGGACTGAATACTGGTACTGAAGTACTGAATTCTGAGACTGAACACTGATTACAGAGTTCTAAACACTAAAATTGTAACTGACATGGTAACTGAGTTTTTGGATAGCCACGCAGTGATGACTGACATAAGTCGAGGATCTAAATATATACTCTTACTCACACTCTGTGATATAAATGTATACTCTTACTTACACTCTGTACTTTCCCAACTTCTAACTACAACTTCTTGCTAGCCCTTTATTGGCACATTAATAAGAAATTCAATCCTATCTTTATTAGTACACTTTCGTGTAAAATAAGCATGCAATTATCTTCCCTTAATCATGAAATATTTACTCTCTCCCATCTAAGCGACTTCTTATCACTTTTCACAAGGAGAGCTTACTGAAGGATTAAATCAGGAGGACCTGAAATAAGAGTGGATACTGACTGAACTTAACACATAACTGATACTTGAGGAATAGAATGTCAACAACATGTATTTACCAAAAAGGTTTGAAGTGATAATATATATGACATAGTCTGAGATTGGCAAATCACTAGGAGTGGAACATAAGTCATGTGGTCTGAACATACCGTAAAACATGGCATGAGTACATGATTCATGAGCTGCATGACCTAAGTTTGGAGTTTTTTGTATTCTTGGGACATAAATTGCATTACTGAGGGGAATGAAACTAACCTACGTATGTTGGGAACTGGAATTGTACATGATTTTATGGAAAGCATGTGAATATAAGTTGTGTTCATAGAAAGGAGATATGAAGCATGTGTACGCATTATGCTGATTGAAGTACAAAACTCTGTACTGAGATAAGGATGGGTCCGGAATCATCTTCCTTTTCTGCTCTTCTATACGTACTGGAACTACTACTAGGATCTAAGGGCCTACTCAGTCACTTGATCTATCATCTCCACCTTAGATTTAAGCCATCATCATAAATCTGTGATCACTTTACTAAACTCTGAAATAAAATGCAATCATTGTCACCTACTAATACTTTATTTGACATATGCTTACCTTACTAAACACATTATCTGCTTCTATTTCTTCATAGACTACTAAAACTATATCACCTAATTCATATCCACACCTTCATACTCAGTATTAACTTAATAACTTAAGTGCTAGTTTGCACTGTTCAAGCCTACTGATTTACTCTAGTATAACTATCCCCATGAATACATAATTTGCTTAACTTAGATAATGTTATCCCAACTCTACTAATGCTAAGATCTTGAGTTCATGCTTATAACTCTAGGTCATATACTATCATAGAATTCTGAGAAGGGATCGGATGACATATGAGTTCTTATGATCATGAATAAAGGTTGTACAACTTTGGAACATAACTAAACTGATGACATACTTCTGAGCTTGTGGGAAATCCCATACTAACTATCTGCAGGGACTGTCTAAGAAATCCCTATCTTTAGGACTTTAAGCTTCACTATTTCTGTTACCTTAAAAGTAAGGTGAAGTTGACATAAGTGAAGCATGAAGAGAATCTACATGAGTTTCTTATAGAACTTTTCTATAGAATGATCTGAGATATGAAAAAAGGGAAACTATTCCTAAAACATCTCATAGCCTCCTGCACATAAGTGTTGTGTACAACACACCCATGCAAAAGACTCTACTAGATGCAGCTTTTCAGACTTCCTGGGAAATTGTTGAACCTTAGGCTCTGATACCAAGTTTGTAACGCCCCGAATCTAGTACCCAGAATGCTACATGATGCTCATGACCCTGAAGGACACAAGCTAACCCATGACTAATATCTGTAACTGAGCACTGAATAATATATTACAAATATGCAAAATATATAAGTTGTAAGGCCATAAGGTTCAAAACTGAACGAATACTGAATATAAAACAATGTTTGTAGTGGGGTATAACAATACCTAAAACTGATATAAATAGTCTAAAATATGTTGTAATCTGAAAGCCTCTAAACTGTCTAAAAACTATAGAGTTGATGGGACATATCCCCAACTGACTCCAAACTATTAAAATAATAAATTAATAAAATAATTATGTCATCCTCAAATGATGAGGATTCACTGCTAATTTGCATGATAAACGTCTTATCTACTAAGGATGCTCGGGAGCTCGATTTTCAAAACCTATGGTATAAAACACCATAGCACAAATACGTAGTACATTGAATATACTGGTATATAATTGAGGTAGGCTACATGAAAGGGTTCATATGCATGATCAATAATAACTGACTGTATAACATGAACATGAGAATACATGCATGGATACATAACTGTAAATGAGATCGTGATAACACTGACTCATGAATTTTGATAACATGGATTTACTTATATCTAAGCATTAATACTGGGATACTTCATGACTGAGTCAATTGAGTACTAAGGAACTTATGTCATATTACAAAGAAAGGAATGACTATTTTTGACAATTCTGATTATGAAGAACTGGTCTGATTGACTGTATCTGATAGTCCTGAAACTGAATAATGATAACATGAGTTTCATATAATTAATATACTATTAACTGAGTTCATGATAACATGACTACAAAGTTTGAATACTTATAACATGAGTGACTATATCTAACAGTACTGATACTGATGGAACTAGATGAGTTCCTCACTGTACTGAGTTGAGTGTATCTGACAGTCCTGGATTTCTATAGAACTGAACTGAGTTCTACTACTAAGACTGGATCTGAAACAGAGACTGTGCGAGGTAGTTATCTGAACGACATTCCCTTAATACGCCATTATGGCTGAGTTGGGGTCCAATCTATAACCTTAATTAGAAGGGTGTCATTACCGCACCACTGGTAAGGACAAACTATGAGTGACTCTCATCTGATAGTGTCCCCTAAAGAGAATGGTGGGGACATCATATGGCAGTGCTTATCCACCTCATCAACCCTCATCTGGCAGTGTTGATATCTCAACCTATGATGGATATATAGTTCTAGAATACAAGGATGACTTCTAAGAGTCACACCCTCATCTGATAGTGTGTGTTCCCATCCTTGGGTTCACTCAGTGCTAATTCCTACCCCTATCTGTAAAGAAACTAATCATGGATTACTAAACTGAACTGATACTAATGGTATTATTTAGCGGAGCTAAACTGAGTTCACTGAGTTCTGTTGACTGATGGAATGCTACTGAGATCTGAGGACTGACGAAGAGTACTGAAGTTACAGGGATTTCTGAGAATATTGAGGTTACCGAGATTACTGAGTACTGAGGTCACTAAAATTACTGTACTACTGAGATTACTGAATGAGACTGAACTGATACTGAGTTTTCCTGAGTCACATGGTTGACTGAATTCTACTGATCGTGGCTTGACTGAGATTATCGCGAAAACATGACACTAGCTCTAGGCACACAACTAATTTGTTGGGAACAAGTACCCCAGGACTCGATAGCATAAAACTGACAGGACATGATACTTCTTGAACATATGACCAACATCAACAATTCATAATACATTAATTTGGGGATTTCATGAAGCACATTATTATCATATTCTTGTACATGAATGGAATTACTTATAAACATGTCATACTTTCATCAACCAAATCTCATGGACATTCCCACAACCATTCATAATGCACACAATATCATGGAAGTCATTTTTGGTCATAGGGTAAAGGATGCATTTATATCTTTCGCCACAATTAAGCTATAGTGCATAATTTCTATTCTCTTAAGCATTTTATCAAACCCCTAGGATGCATGACTTAGGGCATAGGCATGAATATCAAATTAACACAACAAAACTCCATATTTCAACTTAATTTCACATGTTTCAGACCACATACTAGCATATGTTCATAAACAACACATAAAGATTCCAACTTAGGAATCATACAATCATAATCACATGAATATAATCAACCCATAACAAAATATTCACAATACAATATTTAAAACTTGATTCTTGGGCTTCATGGATGAAAGGAATCCATGAATGAACAATGTGCACATGTTAGTTCTTGATTCTATGAAGATTAACGGAGAGATTCTTGAATTTGAGTCTTGAATATGAATCCCCAATTGAAAAACCTAGCTTGTTCTTGAGAGAAACCATATATTTTGGATAAAATATGGTTGAATCAAATGTTATTGGGTTTATATAGGGTTGATAAATTGACCCTTTTAACCCTTGGATGCCTATTTTATTTCTGAGAAAATTTCTCAATTTGGCAGGATGGCCTGACGCAGCACTATCGCACCGTGTCACCAGGAATTGCCAAATGGAAACTGGGCTAACAGCGTGACATGGTGAAATTGCGTTGTAATACTGGATGGGACCTTGAAGTTCACCGCGACGTGGTAGTATCACACTGAGACACAAGAAAAATGACAATTCTGAATTTGAACCCTGGCGCGATGCGCCATAATCATGGAGGCTCACTAGATTTTGATGATTGCCATTTTGACCTGCTCCGCGATGCGCTGATGGCTCAGGTGGGACGCGGTCTTTCTAAAATTTCTCTAAATCTTCACTAGGGGGTCGAATTTGGGCAACTTTGGTATCGATGGAAAGCTTATTGAATTTTCACTTGACAAAAAGTGAAAATCTTTAAAATACCACATGTATAAAAGTGGATTCATCTTTGAAACAATTCTTTGATATTTTTAGGATGAATTTAAGCTAGGTATAATTACGGGATATTATAATTTCCATGTGCTATACGATTCAGTAATGTGTATAGCTTATCATAAGTCAATTTCAATGCTTGACCACCTATGGCTGAATCTAACAAAATCTTTGTATTGTGATCAAGTGCTTCTACAAAAGTATGAGCAAGTACCTCATTGGATTTTTGGTAATATGGACAATCCCAAAGAAGGGCCTTGAAGTGTTCCTAAGAGTGATATAGATTTTCATCAGGCTTCTGTTTGAAGCTCACTATCTCACTACTAAGTCTCGCAGTCTTGACTGATGGAAAAAATCTAATGAGGAATTTTCTAGCAAAGTCATCCCATGATGTGATTGAATTGGATACCTCCGCATTCAACCATCTTTTATCTTCCCCCAATAATGAATAGGGAAAAAGTGTCAGTCTCACATAATCTGTACTCATCCCAGTCATGAAAGTCTGCAAGTGGACTTGGGGATCCTTCTGTGAAAGCCATACAAATTGTTCATTGCTGATAAAAAGTTACACCATGTTGTGCTTTAACTCGTAATTCCACCCTGCAGCCGGTCTTTGAATTAGGGAAGTCAAGTTCTTCTGAAGTGGGACTGCCACTTCCCTAACTGTCCTGCGGGCTGCTTTTTCTTCAGCCATTGGAGTAGGAACTACTTGATATTCTTCTATTTATGGAAATTGAGGGAGACGGATTGCGTCTCTCCTTCGTTGATGGAAGTGTTATTTGGGTTCGGGGCTTGGTTCCACCAAATCCCTAACCCTTTCCAGCTTCCTACCCTTAAAACCTATTTCCTGCAATCACAAAATCAAGACCAAGTATAAACACACCAAATAAATCTAAATAGAAAAACAAAAATAAATAGTTGTCTAATTTAAATTCCTCGGAAACGGCGCCAAAAACTTATTAGCGACCAAGCACACACGAAAGTGTACGTGGTATTATCAAGTAGTAAAGTGGACTTCAAGAAGCCAACTATCGATCCCATAGAGACTTGATTCAGCAATGATTTGATTTGAGTTTAACTTCTGAGATTAGTTTAGTGCAAAGTAACCAAAAGAGAGATTTGAGTTTGTAAATTGCAAGTAAGTAAAAATGTGTAAAGTAAAGATCTTGGACAATCAATAGGAGTAAAACCCAGAGTTGAAGAACCTTTAACAATCATACTAAATTATTGACTTTTATTCATCCATTCACCCATCTTGGTTGTTGATTCGTAGGGTTAATCGCATGATCATGGTCTCCCAACCTCTAACCAATTACCTAATATAGACATTACAACTACATTGTTGAGCAGGGATGTAATAATCAAATTAAGTTCTTTAAGATATCATCTTATGTTTGAATCAAGGAAGGCATTTACGTACATCCCTGTCCTAGACACTAATTCATATTCCTTATTTCATAAAATACTACGAACCATACTTTGTTCAATCCCACATTCTATATCCCTATTCCCTCTCCCGAGTTCACAAGGTTAACAATGGGAGTATTCTATGGGTGATCAAGCCATAAAATAGTTAAAATAAGATTGAACACACAACCAATAGTGATAATAAAATCAATGAACTAAAATCAAAACAATAGTACTCATGTATTCGGCTTCAACTCCGGAAGGAGGGCGTTTAGCCACGCAAAGTCATAATCATAATCACTAAATTGTAATTAACGACTAAGGACATGAATGAACTTAATTAAAATAATAAAAACCTAGGTTATAAAGTTGTAGCAGCCTCCTTAATTCTCCAAGATGTCCAAAGATGATTAATAACAAGTACAAAGATGTATTTATAGTGAACAACAAGTCCCAAGCTGAATAGGATTCAAATTGCAATTTTTTGCCGTGTACGAATTAGACCCCGGGACACACCAGCTGGAAACATTTGTGGAAGTCACATTGCGAGACCTGGAGACATGTGTGGAAGTCGCATCATGATCCCTGGAGATGTGTGTGTATTTTGTGTTACGAGGTCATCGTGACACCTTTCTGGATATTGCATCATGAAATTTGGTTAAGTGTTGAACGTTCCTCTATTCATCCATAACTTTGTGGTGTCTTTCCCATGGTTTTCCAGCCTCCAATTCATATATATATCATCATAAAGAGATTATAAAATATCCTAAAAGAACACACCGCACGAATTATAGGTTCAAACAACATAGCATCCATCACAATGAATCAAAGACAAGAGCTTAGACTAGGTTGATCCCCATGATCTTCCAGTCCATGTTTTGACTCTTTACTTGACTTGCTTGAAATTTGTACACTATGAAAAAGTTTTTCCACATATAATAACACCATTAAAACCATTTAGAACACGTTAAACACAATACAATCCAACAAAAGAGACTAGACAAGCACCTAGCTCAAGCTAGTAATACTAGTTTCATCGATTGAACACTAAATGAACCAATTAAACCCAAACTTGTTTAGAATAAACTTTGCGCATTATAATCACAAACTTTATCACTTAGATGCTTATTTATATCAATATCAACACCTTAAGAACTCAAGTCATCCTCAAAACAAGGAAAATTAATCTAGAATAATAATAATAAAATACATAAATACCCCAACATCATTGGTGACTAATGATAAGACATCGCAGAAATTAAAGGGTATAGAAAAACTAGCTAAGAATAATAAGGGAAATGATAAGTAGGCTGAATGGTATTAAATCCTATTCAATGATCTCCCCCTCCTTTTCCTCAAAGGTTAAAGAAAAAAGCAAAAGAAGGGAAATATAAAAAATTCATGTCAATGTTGAAGAAATTGTCTGTGAATATACCTCTTATGGAATTTTTAAAGTGGATGCCTGGTTATGCAAAATTAATAATGGATTTTTTTACTAAGAAGCGGATGGTGAGTTTTGAACCTGCTGACAATATGGAACAGTGAAGTGGTATTGCTTTCTGATCTTTGGTTGAGAAGAAGGATGATCCTATATATTTCACTATTCTTTGTACTATTGGGTCCTTAAATTTTGTACGAGAATTATGTGACTTGAGAGCTAGTATTAATCTCATGCTGCTAGTTGTATAAAAGCAGTCGAGGTAGGGGTCACCTAAGCCAACTTCTATGAGACTATTAATGGTTGATTGTACTATGAAGAAGCCTATTAGTTTATTGTGTAAAGTGTTGGAGAAGTTAGCTTCTTTTATACTCCCAGCTGACTTTTTGATTCTTAATTGTGAAATAGATTTTGACATCCTTATAATCTTAGGAAAGCCCTTCCTAACCATGAGGTCGGGCATTAGTTGACATAGAGATGGGATAAATAAAATTCAAGATCAATGAGGAACAAGTTACTTTTAACATATGTTAATCGATAAGGAAGCCAAAATATATGTGGGTGGTTTTTGATAGACATTGTAGATGAAGATGCATTGATTGCACCTATTGAAGAGAGACTTGGCATAGAGGCATTAGTGATAGTGATCATGAATTTAGATAACTTTGTTATCAGTGAGTATGGTGAGATGGTGAGTGCACTTGTTGGAAGAGGTTCTTATTCTTATGCACCAAGAAAGTTGGATCCTAATTTGAAGAATAGATCAATCCCACCAGCTCGACCATCTATTGAGGAGTCACCACTAATGGTGAAAGAGTATTCTCTTAAGTTTACTCAATTAGCCAGATATGCCTCTCATGTGGTTGCAGACAGTACGACCAAGATGAGTAAGATTGTTTCTGGGGTGAATGATAGTGTGGTCAGCGAGTGTAGGTCTACGATATTGAATAGTGACATAAACATAGACAGGCTTATGACTCATGCTCAATAGATAGAAGAGAAGAAGATTAAGATGAGGGAGAAGCAGAATAAGAGAGCAAGGATAAGTAGTTTCAACTTTGCTCAGCCCAAACCAGAAGGAGAGAATTTTTCTCAATTCTATCCTAAGTCATCATTTCCATCTACTTATTAATCTAGTTCTCCATCTCTTAAGTTTAGGGATGGTAATAGAGATAGGACGCCAGGCTCTAAGTCTCAGGGCAGTGTTAGCAATGCCCAAACTAATCCCCTTTGTCAGACGTGTGGTAAGAACCATAAAGGTGCTTGTAGAGCTGGTAGCGAAGTGTTTTTAGAATGTGGAAAGCCAGGCCATAGAGTCAGAGATTATCCCCATTCAGGCTATCAAGGTCAGCATAACCATTCCTCAGCCCAGTCCGATCGCCCGAATCAACAGGGTGCCACTTCCAGTGCTACTAGTGGGCAACACCCAAATCGACTTTATGCTCTCCATTCAAGGCAAGATCAGGAAAATTCTCCTAATGTAGTTACTGTCACATTACAGATCTTTCATGTGCATGTTTATGATTTACTAGATTCAGGAGATTCTATGTCTTTTGTTACTCCTTACATAGCAGGCAATTTCGGAGTCAGTCCTGTTATGATATTTTAGAAAGTCACTTCAGCAGACTTAGTCGAATTAGAGATGACTAATTTTGATATCATTCTCAGCATCCTGTTATGATATTTCAGAAAGTCACTTCAGCAGACTTAGTCAAATTAGAGATGACTAATTTTGATATCATTCTCGGCATGGATTGGCTTCATTCCTGCTATGCCACAGTCGATTGCAGAAACAGAATAGTCCAGTTCTAATTTCCGAATAAACCCATCCTAGAGTGGAGGGGTAGTACTTCAGCATTCAGAAGTCAGCTTGTTTCCTACCTTTGAGCATGGAAAATGATATCTAAGGGGTATGTCTATCATCTTGTTCATGTTAAGGAATCTAGCTCCGATACTCCCAGACTTGAATCAGTCCCAATAATGAATGAATATTCAAATGCTTTCCCGGCGAGCTTCCAGGAATTTCTCCCAAAAGGGAAATAGATTTTGGTATTAATCTTCTTCCATATACTCAGCCTATATCTATTCTGCCATATAGAATGGCACCAGGAGAACTCAAAGAACTGAAAGAGCATTAAAGGATCTCTTAGATAAGGGGTTCATCAGGCCCGGTGTGTCTCCATGGGGTGCAATAGTTTTATTCATGCACAAGAAAGAAGGTTCTCTCAGAATATGTATTGATTACCATCAGTTCAATAAAATTATAATCAATAACAAGTATCCCCTTCCCAGAATCGATAACTTATTTGACCAACTTCAGGGTGCCATCTATTTCTCTAAGATATACATAAGATCTGGCTATCATCAGCTCAAAGTTAGAGAATGTGAAATTTCGAAGACAACTTTTCATACTAGGTATGGTCACTTCAAGTTTCTGGTCCTATCCTTTGTTCTTACTAATTCCCTATCCTCTTTCATAGAGTTGATGAACTGGGTTTCAAGCAGAACTTGGACATGTTTGTCATAGTTTTCATAGATGATATTCTGGTTTATTCCCACAGTGAGTGTGATCATGCAGACCATCTCAAAATTGTACTTTAGACTCTCAGATCCCTTCAGTTGTTTGCTAAATTTAGTAAGTGCAAATTTTGGCTAAGGTCAGTATCATTCCTTGGTCATATCATTTTCGGTGATGACATTAAGGTTGATCCTCAAAAGACCAAAGCCGTAAGAGGCCTCGCCCTATCTCTCCATCAGCTATCATGAGTTTCTTAGGTATGGTTGGTTATTGCAGATGGTTTGTTGAGGGATTTTTCTTCTATTGCATCCCCCATGTCCAGATTGACTGACAAGAAAATCAAGTTTCAATGGTCAGACCCTTGCGAGAAGAGTTTTCAGAATTTGAAGACTCGACTCACCTTAGCTCCAGTTTTGGCTCTTCCACATGGTTCATATGGTTTTGTAGTGTATTATGATGTGTCCAGAGTAGGTTTGGGTTGTTTCCTCATGCAGTATGGTAAGTTCATAGCCTACGCCTCCAGACAACTTAAATCCCATGAGAAAAAAATTATCCTACTCATGATCTTGAGTTAGCAGCCATAGTATTTCCTTTAAAGATTTGGAGGTACTATCTATAAGGAGTTCATGTAGATGTGTTCATAGATCATAAGATCCTTCAATATGTATATTCTCAGAAAGATCTCAATCTTCGTCAGAGAAGGTGGTTAGAGCTCTTGAAAGATTATGGCATGAGTGTTCTTTATCATCCGAGCAAGGCCAACGTAGTTGTATACGCTCTCAGTAGACTGTCTATGGGTAGTGTTTCTCATGTTGAGGACAGTAAGAAGAAACTAGCTCAGGAAGTCCATCAGCTTGCCAAACTAGGTGTTCGCTTAGTCGATACAGAAGAAGGTGATATATGGTTTCAGAGTAGTTCAGAATCATCTCTAATCTCCGAGGTTAAAGAACAAAATAGGATAGAGATCCCAGCCTTGTCAAGTTGAAAGAGGCAGTCAACGATTACAAAGTAGAGGTTTTCTCCTAAGGGGGAGATGGTGTCTTGCGTTGTTAGGGTCGTCTGGATGTTCCAAGTGTAGATGACTTAAGGTAGTGAATTCTTGTTGAAGCACATGGTGTGTTCTACTCTATTCATCCAGGGGCCACAAAGATGTACCATTACTTACGGGATATCTATTGGTGTAGTGGGATGAAGAGATATATTACAGAGTTTATGGCTAAGTAATCTACATGTCAGCAGGTTAAGATAGAGCATCAAAATCCTAGTGGGTCTATATAGGAATTCAGTATTCCTACTTGGAAGTGGGAAGAAATGTACATGGACTTCGTGACGGGTTTGTCTCGTACTCGTCATAAGCATGATTCAGTTTGTGTCATTGTAGATAGAATGACCAAATCATTTCATTTCCTTCTAGTCCATACCTCTTATTCAGTCGAGGATTATGCCAAACTCTACATCAGAGAGTTGGTCAGATTGCACGGTGTTCCATTATCTATTATCTCAGACAGAGTTACCCAATTCACCTCTCATTTTTGGAAAGCATTCCAAAAAAAGTCTTGGTACCCAATTTTATCTCAGTAGAGCCTTTCATCCTTAGATAGATGGTCAAGTATAAAGGACCATTCAGACCCTAGAAGATATGCTAAGGGCGTGTGCAATTGATTTCAAGGGTAGTTGGGATGACCACTTGTCTTTGATTGAGTCTGCATAAAATAATAGCTATTATTCCAGTATTAAGATGGCTCTGTTTGAATCTCTCTATGGTAGGATATGCGATCTCTAGTCAGTTGGTTATAAGTTAGTGAGGATTCAGTCATAGGTCCTGACTTAGTATTTGATGCCTTAGAGAAAGTCCAGTTGATCAGAGAAAGACTTTGGGCTTCTCAGAGCTGACAGAAGTCTTATGCAAATATGTGTAGAAAGGTCATCGAGTTTGAGGTTGGTGACAATGTCTATCTAAATATATCTCCCATAAAGGGAGTGAAGAGGTTTGGCAAGAAGGGAAAGCTCATTCCCCGATATGTTGGTCCCTTCAAAATTCTCAGTCGCTTCGGTAAGGTAACTTATCAGCTTGAATTGCCTTCAAATCTTGCCTCAGTTCATCCAGTCTTCCATGTCTCTTTGTTCAAGAAGTGCATAGGTGACCCAGCAGTTGTAGTCCCTATTCAGAGCATAGATGTTCAGAACATCCTCTCTTATAAAAGATTCTGGTCAAAATTATTGACTATCAGACTTGCAGACTGAGGAACGAAGAAGTCCCTCTAGTCGAAATTCTTTGGTGGAATCAGTTCGTTGAGGGAGATACTTGGGAAGCAGAAGTAGACATGTGTACCAAGTATCCGCACCTTTTCCCCGCTAACTCAGATCAAGTTCAAGGTAATAGTTCTCCTTAAGCTATTCAGTTTTCATGTCCAGATTTCAGTTACAAACTTGGTATCAATTTCATGTTCAGAATTCTATTATAAACTTGGTACTAAGTACTATTGCATATACAATCATATGTTAATGCATCAGATTAGTCATGTGTTCATGCATCAGACATGCATTCTCCTAGTGGGAAACTCAGTTATCAAAAATCTCAGTCATGTGTTCATGAGTCAGTTAAGTCATGAAATCATGCATCAGATATGCATGCTCAGTATAAATCTCAGAAATGTCATTCATGTTTCAGTTGTTCATGTTCAGTATATACTTCAGCTCATGGTTTCTCCCATATCAGTCAGTCGCATTCAAGGATGAATATTCCCAAAAGGGAGATATTATAATACCCCGAAGTTTCCTAACTAATTTCGTCCCAAGAATGTCAAGTATTAGCGTCTAAATTTATTATGTGTAAAATTCAATAAGATTTCCATCGATACCAAATTCGGCTAAATCGGACAATCAGGTAAGAAGTTATGGCAATGTAAAGTTTCAGTCCTAAAACACCATCATCTCAGTCAGTGACGCATCACGCCATAAGCCAAAATGACATTTTTCAATTTCCAGTAAGACTCTGCGATTTCACTGCGTAGCGGTGGGCTCCCAAATCCCAATTGTCAAAATCCAGTGAAGCTCCATGATGACCCCGCATCGCACCGTCGTCCAATTTCCCAGTTGTTGAATTCCAGTGACACGGTGCAATAGGGCCGCGCGCCAGGGGTCCAGGTCGGGAAATTTTTCAAAAAATTTAAAAGATGCGTCCAGGGTTAAATGGGCCTTTTCCCATGATTTTAGTTCAGCCTTAAACATGAAATTTAACCCTACATGACCTAAAAATATCATTATTCACTTTATTTTTCCCCAATTTCTTCATACACTCTCAAAGCCAAGCAACCCTAATTTTAAAAATTCAAGGGCAAGGATCAAGAATCTCTCAAAGGATCTTTACGGAGTTACATTCTAAGGTATGTCATGTATTGATTCATGGGTCTCTTTCACCCATGAAGCTCAAGAATCTCTTTTCAAAATCTAAGATTTGTATATTTATGAATGTTCATGATTTGATTGAATTGAAAATTGGTGTTCATGTTGTTGTTTGGTTTTGTTCCATGTTATAGACTATTAATTACAAGAATTGACTCTAATATGTGATTAATTACGCGATATTCATGATAAAACCTACAATTTACAAGTTGATTGATGTATTCATGATTATTAGATGTGTTGAGGATTGTATAACCAAAGCATACCCCCCATATGTTTTATGAAATGTCTTAGTCAATGGATTATGGATATATGTGTAGTCATTGTTGTGTTGTAGAATTTATGCAGTGAATTACTTTTATGCTATCGAGTCCTGGGGGTACTTGTACCTGACAATTTAGCAATGTTCCTAGAGCCAGTGTCATGTTTTCACGATACTCTCAGTCAAGCCATGATCCCTAGAACTCAGTTAGTCATGTGACTCAGGAAAACTCAGTGAATTCAGTATCAGTCCAGTAATCTCAGAAATTCCAGTAAATCTCAGTAATCCAGTAATCTCATAAATCTTAGACAGTTATCAGATCTTAATAGCATTCCATCAGTCCACGGAATTTAATGAACTCAGTCTATTCAAGTTTAGTTAATCATGTTCAGTGTCTAGTCATATGGGAGTAGGAATTAGCACCAAGTGAACCCAAGGATGGGAATACACACTGTAAGATGAGGGTGTAATTCTTAGAAGTCATCTTGCGTTCCAGAACTATGTATCCATCATAGGTTGAGATATCAACACTGTCATATGAAGGTTGATGAGGTGGATAAACACTGTCAGATGAGGGTCCCACCATTCTCTTTTGGGGACACTATCAGATGAGGGTCACTCACAGCTTGTCCTTACCGGTGGCGCCGTATTGACACCCTTCCAATTGGGGTTACAGATTGGACCACAATTCAGCTATAATGTGTTATTTAGGGCATGCGATTAGATGACTACTTCCCACAGTCTCAGTCTCAGTCTCAGTCTTAGTAATAGAACTTAGATAGTTCCACAGCATTCCTGACTGTTAGATACAATCAACTCAGAACAGTATGGAACTCAGATAGTTTTATCAGAACCTAGACTATCATATATAGTTACTTAGTATCATTTATTTTACTTATACAGTTATCAGTATCTCATGCTATTATTACTCAGGTTCAGTAATCATGTTATCACGAACTTAGTTACAGTTATTATGTATTCATACATGCATTCTCATGTTCATGTTATATAGTCAGTTAGTTCAGTTCATGCATATGTATACATTGTATTTAGCCTACCTCACATCCATACCAGTACATTCAATCTTACTGACGTATTTGCGCTTTGGTGTTTTATACCATAAGTTTTGAAGAACGAGCTCCAGAGCATCAGTAGCTGCTAGATTTTGCAGTGTGTCCTCATTATTCGAGGACGACATTATTAGTTATTTCATTATTTCAGTTAGCTTTCAGTAGATGGAGTTAGTTGGGGACATATCCCATGAATTCCTTATTCAGACAGTTAGAGGCTTTTCAGACTACCATATTTAGACAGTTTATTTCAGTTGTTTTGGGTATTTCATACCCCATCCAGATGTTATGTTTTATCAGTTATGTTACAGTTTTGAACCTTATGGCCTTTCAGCCTTTATTTCCGCATTATACAGTATATTTTGCAGTGTTCAGGTATAGATATCAGTCATGGGTTAGCTTCTGGTCCTTCAGGGTCATGAGTACCATGTAGAATTCCGGGTACCAGATTCAAGGTGTTACAATGCCTTCCGATCTTTGTAATGCCCCCACCACCTTTAGAATTGTATGATATCTATCTTTTCTAATATGGTGTAGGATACTATTGAGGTCTTCATGGATGGTTTATTTGTTGTGGGTAACTTGTTTGATGACATTTTGGATCACACGGATAGTTCACTTTAGATATGTGAGGAGTCTGATCACGCTCACCTATACCATAGTTTTGACATAGGACGATCATTTTCAATAAAACTCAACTCATGTTGAGGTCGAATTCTTGAGGAGTGAGTCATGTTTTTAAAACCTATAGGTGTTGATAGAATCAAAGTGTATGCCCGTAGCGTAAACAAAATGGAATGCTTGAATTAAAATGGGGGGATTGGTTTAGACAGTTCTTTTAGCAAAATCAAATCATACTACCAACTCAAAGCGATGATTGTGGTTAAGATTTAAATATGAGACAAGTCTTGGGATTATGTCTTCCTAGGGGAAAATAGTGCATGGGATCATGATAATTGAGTGCAAATTCTAGTCATCAAACATATGGGTAGGCTAGGTTAGGAGTTCTTGAGGCTAATCTTTCAACCAAACCTCATGATTATCACCCATCGATCCTTTTGACTACCTCATGGGTGTGGTAAGGAAAATCACCTATTACCTCAATTGGGCATCCCTATTTCTAGGAAGATTCCTAAGATCAAGCTAATTCTCAACTCACCCTTATTTCTAAGATGATGAAAAGATCATAAGCTAAATCAAACTATTATTCACTAATGCATTGTCACCCATATCCCTCTTTGAATGATGACATAGGATCCAAAGATACACTCACATCCCGCTTTCAAGGATGATGTGAGTTTCAGAATTTGGGGTTTTCACACACAAATCCATTATGGGAATTTGGTGTTTTAACCCACAAATCCCAAATAAATCAAGCAAGCATTAGTGAAAACCACAATCAATGACCAAGAATCTACACTAATAAATCATAACCCACACTTATTTGCACCCTATTTAAGCATAATCCAAAGATAAATGTGTATATACTCATAAAGTTAGGGAGAAGAAATATACCGAAAGGGTTATTCAATGCATCCATGGAAATTGAAAGCAAAAAGATTCTTCAATTTCACTAAACTCAAATTGAAAATTTAAAAACAATAGTTTCCCAAATTAGTAGGGTTTTCAAAGTCTCCAAATTCAATTCCCAAAGTGATGGATGCCAAATAAGAAAGGGTTTTTTCCTTATAAGGTATTTGGGGTTGGTTACATAAATTTACATAATTTCCCCTGCGCATAAACCTGTAATGTTGCGATTGTTATAGCTAGACCCTCATCGTGGCCACCACGACCGCCATAAGATAATTGCAATCGCTGGAAGTTGACCAAGCTTGACTATCCGCGATCACGACCCTCATATCGTGATCACAGTAACTAAGATCAGTTCCTGCTCAGGGCCTTCCAACTTTTGCACTTCACTTCTCTTTTTGATCGCTTTTAAACTCAATTCCAATTTTTTTCTTCTCATCTCCTGTATATCTTCAAAATATGGAAACTAGTGCATTCAACTAACAAAGTTGTCTCATTCATACCTTTAAATCATAGTAGTATGCACGAATTTCGATATACATGAGTGGTAAATTTACCAATCAACAACACCACCAATTTAAACCTTTGCTTCTCCTCAAGCAACAATACTTCTTACTCAATGAGATAGTGCAAATTTAAGCCCATTATATAGCCAAATGATCACATTGACTTAAGACTCGATTAACACCACAAGTAGCTCACAAATATGGGCAAAGCTATTTTCACGACTCCTCTAGACATGAAATACAATATCAAAGATGAAAAGTACTTTAAAGAACAACAATTCAACAATTACTAACTCTCTAGAAGTTTCTATATATTAATATCAACTCCACTATACTCCTTTGCCCTTTTTTTTGGAGCATGACAATTTCACCCGCCTCGATTCATCTATATGTCGCCTCACAAGATGGAATCCCACACACCACATTATCTAACATACATAAAGGGATTTTATTGCAAACACTCACACTCGAAAAGACTCTCTCAAGCCTAACAAGTGCCTTGCCATATTTTTGTCCTTATTTGCAATCGTCACTACAATGAATACACTTGGTTGCAGATCTCAAATGGTTTTTTGAGATTATAACGTCGGCTCAGGGAAGGGTATGATATCATTTAGGAACAAAGATACTACACCCTACTTGAACCCCTACATCACACTATTTTAATCTTACTTTGAACCATGGTCCACTTCATTTGTTTCCCAAATTCACACATGCCTACTTTTGTTACCTTGATTTACCCAATTCTTTGAAAGCATTTTCTTTTGAATCTTTCTTTTGCAATCCATGCTACTCCTTCTTTTGATGATTTCTTTCTTTTTTACTTCTTTAATTTCTCTCTTTGCTTAGCATCATAGGCATCCACTTACATTATCATGGACTAAGGTCATCCCTTCCAAACTTACCACCCCCACTTATGCATTTGGCCTAAATCTTTATTTTCCAATTTTAAGAAGGGTAGAGTTCAAAAGGAGGAAAACATTGAATGGTTCAAGGCGTGTAAGGTGGTGCCAAATAATGGTTTGAAGGCTCAAAATGGGTAACTAAGGATATTATTCTATGTATGGGTAGGCTATTTAGGATAAACTAGGCTCCTAATATTCCCCAAGGAGGCCTAAGCTAATCTCACCAACCAAGTATAACATAATTAGCCTTGAGATATTAACGGGGTATGTTCTAGATGGTACAAGTATGCACGAGAGTTAGACAATTATGCTCACCAAACATGGCATGCAAACTTTTTAAAAAGGGGTAATTGCACTTTCTACTAGAGACAAAAAGGAGCATTTACCAATTTCTACAAGCTTAAGACTTTGGAGTCAAAAAATGAGGTGAAATATTTTTTATAAAATTATTCACGTCCATGCCCTTGGTTTTCAAAAATTCTTGAATGGAGGGGTGTTTTCTTCGCATTTTCAGCACGTATAATTTTCTATTTATGGTACCAAACCAAGTCCTCCTCTCACATTTCGTCTTTCATAAGGGCAAACCATATGGCTTCTCAGACTTCACCATAGGTATAACGTCGATCCCAAATCCAAAATGCCATAGGTACTTACATTTCCCTTGCATTTATAGCTTCGATGCTATGGGTACTCAGACTTTCCCTGCATTCATGGTTCAAAACCCAGTCATAACGATTATCTCTTAAGAATGTCGTCACTCAATCTACCATAGGGAAAGTCTCATTCGATATAATTATAATAAAAAAAGATAAATAAAGAAAAATAAAAATGAAACAAGCAACTAATACATGAAATATGGGCACCATTAGAGTGCCTGAATATTACAACCCAAAATAAAATAAAAATCATCCAAATCAATATCAAAATATCTAAAAATATCTCAATAATACAGGTCAAATAAATGAATACAGAGACAGGCACCCCCAAGTAAAAAAATTTAGTGACCTCACTGCATAACCAATAAAGTATAAAGAGAATATAAGGGTGCTCTTTGTAACCTCATCAAGAGCTTCTGTCGCTCTCAGACTAAGGATCACCTCTGGCATTATCAGAACTGGACCACTCAGTTGCGTTCTCTCCATTACTATCAACTCTGGAAGAAGAAAGTTTGTCTTTGGGTTTAGGGACCATCTAAAGGCCCTTTACCCCCTTCCACATCTTGGTGAAGAACTTGTCCCTTTTATTTTCCTTTTTCTTCATATTCTCATATGATTTTATGAGATCCTTGTGAGACTCTACCAATTATGAGTAGGCATTATTAAGCCTAGCAATAGTGGCTCCCTATAGCCTATGATTCTCCTAGTACCTCTCATAATCAAACTAAGCTATATATGAATGTAGGATGGTAGAAATCTCTCCCGAACCTAAGGCAACCCTCTACAAGCTCCTTTATTAACCTCAAATTAGTCGAGATATCATCAAAGGGGTCGACTGTAGATGTCTTTGAAGAATCTATATCCTTACATAAAGACTTGTCCAAGTTGATCTTCCTCTTCTTGCTTTTGTCCAGTGCTCCCTTACCCCAAATCTTAAGAGGATAAATAAGGGTCTTTGGATGTACCCAAGTGTCTGGGGTCTTCCTTAACACTGGCTCTCTTGTACAAGGGAATAAGAGGAGTGTGCCACCGTGGATCTTGAAATGCTTCATGTATGAGATCACAAGCCGACCAACATTAAAAGGAATATTGTCTAGTCTATAGGAAACAATTTGAGCTCACATATCTGGAATAGTAGTCATGTCCATGTATGGAGAGACCAACTACAAATGATGTTCATCCATATCCTTGCCTCCGATGTGAAATCATTAATCGATATACCCCTCTTGGTGGCCACCCAAGGAACCTCTCTGCCAGGGCATAACTTCCCAGCCATCCATATCTTTGGTTCACACCCCTTGTCCTCAAATTCGCCCATATCTTCATTTGGGAGACCATATAGGTCATTTATTTGCTCAGCTCCAAAGTTTACTTTTTTTCCTTAGATCTTGATGATTGGGTCTGAGAGAGTTACCATTCTAAGGTTAGTGTAGAATTCCTTTACCCATTTCTCATTTACCCAACAAGTATCCGGGGCAAAATACGTGCACACAGTATTTATGAGTAGTCATGGAATGCTAAAAGCTTTGTCGACACCTTATCCAGACATATACCCCTCTACGATAGCAACTTCATCTTGGGGAGATCAACGTAGTACAAGTTTTGGAATTTAGAATCCATGAAATTGACTTGGTCATAATCTCCCATGATGTAAAACTAGAAAACTTCAGAACAACACAACAACACTCATCATTAAAATTTTCATGCAAAAACTATGCTATGTTATCCAATTAAGCTCATGGGATGGTTTCTTGGCAAGTTTTGGGCACAAATGGAAGAGCAAGATTTTTGGTTAATGCTAAAAAGCACCCTCCGATATGGTAATCACGGGTCACTGAGCTGCGATCATGATCGTGGTATGTAAGGCCAGACCGGACCAAAATTTGCAAAATTCAAACCATCCAATATCATTGCCAAATTATGTTTCACATCAAGAAGTAACCTTATGCACATGTAGCATGGCCTATAGGTTGTTAATTATGCTCTTGGAACAAGGAAAAAGTTGTATTGCAATCATTTTGGAATTTAATCGAGCACATGGTGTACACACACTATTTCTAGCAAATTTGAATAAAATTTGGGTACTCAAGACTTCCCCATCAGTGTACACACCAACTATAATAGCTAACCACACTAATAAACACATTTAAACAAGGATTTAGAAATTTAAACACCATTTTAGGACATTCCTAAAACATGAGTTCTACGGACTACAAATATACATAAAAGAGGTATTTCGAACTACATACCGAATTGAGGTTGCAAATGGGATGCAATGCAAAACTTGGGTGCTCAAAACACAATCAAGAGTGGGTGAAATTTGAAATATTATAGAAAAGGGACTGTGGGGGGAAATGGGGCAGTCGACTAGTTGTTCAACCATTCATGACAATAATCGTGGTCCATTTTCAGCGATAGCACTCATGCAGCTACTACAATCTTGGTAGCACGGTGCCGCAATCGGGGTAACTGAGGCCATTTTTTGTCCTCTATTTTCCCCTGATCAATCCACTTCACAAATTTTTTACACTTTTCCTAATTCAATATCATTCAAACCACCTTATAGCACCCCAATTTCATGGATCAATCACATAATAAATTAAATCTACTCTACTAGTTAAAAAATAAAAGATATGGGCCACTTTCATGGGAATGGTGGGTTACGTCCTACCTAGCGCGTAATATATCATCGCAGCACGATTTTATTCATCTTTTCAAGTTGGATTCTCAAAGGTCCCATTATTAACCTCCGTGTCAACAACATCAATGACGGACACCACTTGTAGTTCAATGGGTTATTTCTCGATTTTGCAAACTCGAAAGGACTTTTCATCATCTTGGACCTGAAATCTCATTTGTCTTAACTCCATATAAATAATAGCTCTTTTGGTTGCAAGGAAAGGTCAGACAAGGATTATAGGTAACTCTTGGTCGATTTCACAATCAGCCACCACTAGTTTGCTGGAAAAAATAAGTAGTCCACCTTCACCTAAACATCAAACAAAACTCCAACCAGTCTCTTGATAGATCGGTCCTCCATCAATAGCCTCATTGTTATGGGAGTAGGAGTGCTCAATCTAAGTTTTTAATAGATTGCATAGGGCATGAGATTGATGTTTGCACCAAGGTCACACAAAGCTTTTTCAAAATTGTGTGTCCCTATGGTCTAAGGGATTGTAAAAGCCCTGGAATCCATCTTTTTTTCTACTATAGCGCTAGTCATGATAGCACTACAAACATGAGTAACTTCAATAGTTTCACTATTAATAAGACATTTATTTGACATCAACTTCTTCATAATCTTAGCATATCCAAGGATCTCTTGTATTGCCTCTAGTAACAACATATTAATTGATAGATTGCTAAGCTTGGTAAGGAACGTCTTGAATTTAGAATTGTCCTCCTTCTTTTTAAGCATTTGAGGGAATGGAGGAGGAACCTCCATGGTAGGAGATAGTATTCTTTGCACTTCATTATTCTCAACTAACTTCGGGTCTTTCTCTTCATCATCCACTTCTTCACTTAACATCGGTTCTTTTACATTCCCTTCATGAGACTTTGGAGCCTCCTTATTTGAATAATTCACATATTTCTTATTCATATTTGTTTGCTCAGCATTTGCCTCCTTTTAAACTTATACCACAAGATCACTGAGGTTTTTACCACTCCTAGTGACAATAGCCAACACTTGAGAATATTTTTTGGATTCACAACGGTATCACTAGGAAGGCCTCCTTGTTGTCTAGCATTAAGTTGAGTAGAGATTTGGCCAATTTGAGTCTCCAATTTCTTTATTGAGGCGGAGTGTGATACAACCCTTTGTCTGAATTGCAAAAAGTCTTCTTTCAACTCTTGAACTATTTTGTCCATTCCCTCTACCCTCATTAAAATCCTTGATAACATATCCTTGGTCTTGAACTTTTTGGGATCAACAGAGTTGGAATTTTTGCCTTTTGTTCAGTCATGGGGAGGAACATATCGATCATATTCTCTTTCCTTGTCTCGCTAATCGTGATCTCTATCACGATCATTCTAATTCTGCTCTATTTCATGATCCGTCCAACCTTGGTTCCTACCTTAACTTTGATAGGTCGGGAGAGAAGCCACCGGATAGTTAGCCAAATATTGAATTTCTTAATCAAGCCTGTTGGCCTCTTCTTCATCATAGCCATTGGATTCCATGACATTCACTATTTTTTTTGGTGCACCCATCATATGTTTCGTTAGTCATTCCAATTGTGTCATTATTTTTGCCACGTTCTCCTCCCTTTCTTTATCTCTTTTCCTTTGATCTTTATCAACATAGGAGGTTGTAGGAAACCCATTAACTACCTCGGTGTCTCGAGTATGCCATCTTTGATTTTTGTTTGTGACTTTCTCATGCAAATTTGTAGCCATATTATAAGACAACTTGACAAGTGAGCCCCCAGCCGCATTATCAGCAATGGTTTTGTTTAGTTAATCCAAAGATCGATAGAAGATTTAGAGAAGCATCTTCTTCGGTACCTCGTAGTTGGGGAATTGCATGAGCTTCCTATTAAATCTCTTCCACACCTCATAAAGAGGCTCTCTTTTTAATTAACAAAAGTATGTGATTTCATCACACAATTGCAACATCTTAGATGATGGTAAGTATCGGTATAACAATGCAATGGTAAGTTAATCCCATGAAGTAATTAACCTAGCCAGAAAAGATTGAACCCACAATACTACCTCACCCATTAAAGAAAATGAGAAGAGGCGTAATAGTATGGACTGTTGTGTGATGTGGTAATGTCGAAGGGGCACAAACTTCCACATTCAAATACAAGTTTGGGACTTCATGAGCTTTCCCCCCAAAGAGACCCTTGATTTTAAGCATGTTCAACATAACACTCGTGACATGGAATACCCTATTTCCTTGGTTAGGTAGGATAAGGATAGAAATTGCACGTTCAATGTCATGGAGTTGTTCTGCGTCATCAAGGGGACCATCAAAAGTCTCGACATTACTTGCATGGTCACTCATAGTGTCATGGACACTATTGAATTCACCTAAGAAACAAAAACAACAAACCAAGTAAATCATAACAACCATGGGTATAGACTAAGCTACAATCAACCCCGCACAAGTGAAAACTAAGTCTCACTCCCGAACAATGGATCCATTTTGATCAGACTCACCTATAGCATAGTTTTGATATAGGATGATTGTTGTTAATAAATCTCAATTCACATTGAGGTTGAATCCTCGAGGAGTGAGTCTAGTCTTCAAACCCTATAGGTGTTGAAAGAATCTAAGTGTATGCTCGGAGTGTAAATAAAATGAAAGGCATAAATTAAAATAGGGGAATTGGTTTGGAAAGTTCTTTTATCAAAATCAAATCAGCTACCAACTTAAACAAACGAGTTTGATTAAGATCTAAATATGAGACAAGTCTTGGGATTATTTCTCACTAGGGGAAAATAGTGAATAGGATCATGATAATTGAGTGCAACTTCTAGTCATTAAACACATGGGTAGGGTAGGTTAAGAGTTATTAAGGATAATATTTCAACCAAACCTTAAGATTATCACCCATGGATCCTTTTGGCTATCTCATGGGTGTGGAAAGAAAAATCACCTATTACCTCAATTGGGAATCCCTATTTCTAGGAAGATTCCTAATATCGAGATAATTCTTAACTCACCCTTATTTCTAAGATAATGAAAAGAGCATAAGCTAAATCAAACTACTATTCACTAATGCCTTGTCACCCATATTCCTCTTTGAAGGATGATATAGGATCCACAGGCACACTCACATCCCTCTTTCAAGGATGATGTGAGAGTTTAAGAATTTAGGATTTTCACACACAAATCCATTTTGGGAATTTGGTGTTTTCACCCACAAATCCCAAATAAATCAAGCAAGCATTAGTGAAAACCACAATCAATGACCAAGAATATAGAGTAATAAATCACAAACCACACATATTTGCACCCTATTTAAGCATAATCCAAAGATAAATATGTAGCTACTCATGAATTTAGGGATAATAAATATACCAAAAGGGTCATTCAAGGAATCCATGGAAGTTGAAAGTAAGAAGATTCTTCAGTTTAACTTCAATTTCACTAAACTCAAATAGGAAATTTATGCATAATAGTTTTCCAAATTAGTAGAGTTTTCAAAGTCTCCAAATTCCATTCTCAAAGTGATGGGATGCCAAATAAGAAAGGGTTTTTTCCTTATAAGGGATTTGTGGTCGGTTACATAAAATTACACAATTGCCCCTGGGCATAAACCTGTGGTGCCGCAATCATTGCAACTTTACCACAATCACGACCACCGTGACCTCCATAAAATCATCATGATCACTAGCAGTTGACCAAGATTGACTGCTGCGACTGTGGCCCTCATACCACAATTGTGGTAACTGAGATCAGTTCCAGCTCAGGGTCTTCGAACTTTTGAAGTTTTTTTCTCTTATTGATCCCTTTTAAGCCCAATTCCACTTCTTTCTTTATCATCACCTGTATACCTACAAAATATGGAAATTAGTGTATTAAAATAAAAAAGTTGTCTCATTTATACCTTTAAATAATAATAGTGTGCATGAATTTGAATGTACATTAGTGGTAAATTTACCATTCATCAGAGTGAAACTTAGTTCTAAATTGAGAGAAGTGTCACTTTATGGTTAAAGATAGGAGAGTTCTCAGGAAGTAAATTTCTAAAAAGGGGATAGAGATCGACAAGGCTAAAATTGAGGTAGTTGAAAAATTGCCTCCACCAATTTATATGAAAAGTATTCAGATCTTCTTAGGTCAGGAAGGCTTATATAGGTGGTTTATCAAGTACTTCTCTAGGATTGCTAATCTGTTGTCTAAGTTATTAGAGAAGGAAGTGAAGTTGGTGTTTGATGATGCTTGTCTCAAGGCTTTTAAGTGCCTAAAAGAGAGGTTGATTTCTATTGTTATCATTATGTATCTGAATTAGACCCTTTCATTTAAGGTAATGTGTAACACCAATGGGGTGGCCCTAGGATCTTTCCTAGGCCAAATGCGTAATAAGATACTTCATCCCATTTATTATGCCAGCAATTCACTCAACCCTGTATAGAAAAATTACATGGTTACTGAATAAGAGTTACTTGTAGTGGTGTTTGCTTTTGATATTAATACCAAAGTCATTCTTCATACTAATCATTCATTCTTTAGGTACCTTATGGTAAAGAAGGATACTAAACCTAGATTCATTCGATGAAACTATTATTGAAAGAGTTAGACTTTGAGGTTAAGGTTCAGAAGGGCATAGAAAATTAGGTTACAGATCATTTATCCCACCTAGAAGAGGAGGTAATGCTTAAACTAAGGGATGGGCTTGAGATTGATGTTACTTTTCTAGATGACAAATTCTTGTCAGCATCACAACACTTAATCCCTTGGTTTGATGACTTTGGCAATTAATTGGCATGACACCTCATCCTAGAAGATATTTTATTTCAGTATAAAAAATGATTTATGCATGATGAATGAAAGTTCTTTTACGATGAGACTTACTTGTTTTAAGTGTGTACAAATGTTGTGATTCAGATGTTTATTCCCAAAGTTGAGATGATGAGTATTTTGGAGTCTTGTCAGTCGTCCTCCAACTTCCTAAAGTTGAGATGATGAGTTTTTTTAGGCTTGTTATTTGTCCCTAGTTGGGGGTCACCATGGAGGTACTCACATGGACCATAAGGTCCTGCAATATGGTTACTATTGGCTAGCGATCTATGAGGATTCATATGACAATGCTCGGTCCTGAGACCGATTCCAAATGTACAGAAATATCTTATGAAAGCATGAGCTTCCTATGGATGCCTATCTTTGAGCTTGAGCTTTTTTATACGATGGATGTGTGGACATACAAGGAAAGATAGGGTGAGGAATGAGATTATTCGGGAGAAGGTGGGAGTTTCCTCGGTGGAGGATAAGTTGTGAGAAGTGAGGCTACGTTGGTTCAGGAATTTGATGAGGAAGGTCCCTGATGCTCCAGTGCGGAGGTGTCAGACTCTAGCTATGGATGGTTTTAGGCGGGATAGAGGTAGACCAAAGAATTATTGGAGGGAGGTTATTAGGCATGATATGGAGCAATTACAACTTATAGAGGACATCACCCTTGATAGGAAGGTGTGAAGGACGCGGATTAGGGTATAGGGTTAGGGGTGGGAGCGCGGAGGTAGTAATAGGGGAGTGCTCTTTTGGTTCTGGAGTTTCTGGTTTGTAGTGTTGGGGCTATAGTTTTTGGGGTTAGTGGTGTTGGCTTTTTTGCATCTCGTACTAGTTTATTATGCACTTATCTTTTGTGTTTTGTATACTGTTAGTTTGTTTTGTGTACCATACTAGTTTGTATCTACTTACTTTTTGTATTTTTTATACTGTTATTGGTCCTAAGTCGGGGGTCTATCGGAAATATCCTCTCTACTTTTCTTGAGGTAGTGGTATGGTCTGCGTACACTCTACCCTCCCCAGATTCCACTAGGTGGGAATACACTGGGTATGTTGTTGTTGTTGTATTCATGAGTTCACATGGCATAAATTACATCTTGATAGCAGTCGACTATGTGTCTAAGTGGGTGTATGTTGTTGCGCTTCCCAATAATGAGGATCGAAGTGTCACAAACTTTTTGAAGAAATTTTTTTTCTCTAGGATTGGTACTTCACGAGCTATCATCAATGATGGTGGGTCCCATTTTTTCAATCGTCTATTCAAGCCCCTACTTGAGAATTATGGTGCCAACTATAAGGTGGAAACATCTTACCATCCCCAGACAAGTGAGAAAGTTGAGGTCTCCAATCGTTAGATCCAGTCTATTTTGGCCTTGTAGAAGCTGAATTTTCAGTGGAGTGATGCTACACACTTGAGAATGGATAAGATAAATGATTTAGAAGAGTTCCACCTTCGTGATTATGAAAGTTCAGCCTTGTATAAGGAGAAGATGAAGTTGTACCATAATAAGAAAATTGAGAAAAAGGTATTCCAACCCAGTGATATGGTCTTGTTGTATTATTCAAGACTTCACTTGTTTCCTGGAAAGATGAAGTCTAGATGGTCTACACCATTCACCGTGGTTAGAGTGTTTCCATATAGCGAAATTGATCTAAAGAGAGATATAGATGCCACATTAAAGGTAAATGGGCATCATTTTAAGCATTACATGGGAAACTTGGAGGATTTGAAAGTGTGTGACAATGTTAGCCTTGGCAAAGTTTGAGTAGCCAAGGAAGCTGCATCGTGCCGCGATGATAAATCAAATGCTTCTTAGGAGGCAACCCAAGGTTTTAGTGTTCAGTTTTTTTTGTTTTGTTAGATATAAAGTATGGAGAAGCACGTGGACAATGGTAAAAATTGCAAGAATTCACACAAGTCCAGGTATCTAGACCTACGACTCTACCTAAGGGGTTGTTGGTCCAACCCATGACATGTAAGTTGAGTCATAGGTATCAGAAGAAATTTTAAATCTTTGAACTTTAACCTCTGACCCTTACCTATGGTGTTGTAGGTAGAACCTAAGACCCCGTATGTTGCATCGTAGGAATCAGAGTAAAAAAGAGTTGCAAAACCCTACTTAGGGGACCTACCTATGGGCCTGTAGGTAAAAACTACGACCCATAAGTTGTCCTGTAGGTCCGTTAGAATAGTTGGGCAAAACGTTATTAAATATATTATACAAGACCATGTAACCCGATCCAATCCGATAAATCCTTCAAAAAAAACCCTTTGATCTGACCCTTTAACCCTCTACCTCTTCAGTTACAGTCTCCCGATTAAATTCAAACTCTTCATCTCCTATTCAAAAGATTAAAAGGAAAACTCTACTCCATATCACCCCATTTTAACTTATTATATAAAGAAGTTAAGGCTAAATAAATTTCCCATCGTCTTCTACTATAATCATTATTAAAGGTAAGGTTTTTCTTGATTCGGATTTAATTAGTAACTTGTTTTTGCTTTAAATAACCTGTGCATGCATAGAAATGTAGAGTACAAGTGAATTAACTCAAATAACTCTTAAAATATCGATGGGAATTGGACTTTTGCATGTTATAATGATCAAATTTGGCCTAGAAAATTAAAAATATATCTGTGTTAGATGGGAATGTTTGAAAAAAATTGGATAACACTTAGCTTGAACCCACTAAACCTACCTACACTCACGTAAGTTGAACCAATGAGCTCGTAGGTGTTAGACCTGAAGCCATGAAAGTTTAGGGGTTTGTCTGCTACCTATGAGGCTATCTACGTGTAGAAACCATAAGGGTTGCACCACACAGTGAGGTACCAAGTCCCTCAAGATCAATCATATTCAAAATACACAAAAATAACAAGGAAGCAAGAGACAGTGCAAGTAGAGTAAAAACACAAGATTTTTACTTGGAAACCCAGGAAGGGAAAAACCATGGCTTGCCCTCACAAGAACAAAAGAAATCCACTATAATCAACCTCCTGATTACAATCAATATTTTATTCTAACTCTAGGATCCTTTTTCTTGTAGCAACTCTACTACAACTTCATCTAGTTAACTCTACCAAGGACCCTCTCTACTGATTAACTCTAATCAGTCTCACACTTAGGAAACTCTACCTAAGCATTTCTCTCAACAAACTAAAAGACTAGTCTTATAGCATGAGTAGTTCAATTATAAATCATTACTCACTAAAGAACAATTTCAATTTAAGCTCACATAAATAGCTAAGAACTTGAGCAGTGTTGAAATAAGGTTTTTGCTACCTTTCTTTGCTCTATGTAATTTATGCCAAAAAACCATTTAATGAAGAGGCATCTCTTTCATTTTATAGGTGAGTGATGATTAAGGCTGAAAGATCATTAGACCAGCTATCTTAATCAGTACAAAATAGCACCTGAAAGTTTGTTACACAAGAGGACAAAACCTTGCAAACAATGCATGCCAGCTGTATTGTACTTTGCACATCCAGGGACTTGGTCCCTTGCAGTTTAGTTGCTCATCATTAAAACTACATATAGAAATTTTCCCCCTTTTTGATGATGAAAACCAACCACACATTTTTTAGAATCAATGCACATTCATCATATTTAATCAGTGTGATTACCACCTGAAGATGAATGTTCTCCCTATTATCATGCTTCCCCCATCACCATCATGCAACACGGGGACCTGATTCCTTATTGCCATTTGCAGCAAAAAACCTTTAGAAAAATATTTGATCCTATGTTCTTTACCATACTCTCTTCCCCCTGTCACTGTGCTTTACCATACTTCTCTCACCCCGTTAGCATGCACCACAATCCTTATACATATAAAATTGGCATTCCTTACATATGAAGTCAGTATTCCCCCTTTGGCATCATTGAAAAGGATTAACAGTAAACCATAAGTAAGGATAAGTACAGGATAATCAATACATAGCCAATGGGGTAACACTAGCATGAAAATTAGCTTTAAAAGTAAAGGAGACGGATGAGGTACACAAGCTAAATTCATTCATTTTCAAAAAGAAGATCAGTACCAGTACAATCATACTAAAATAATGCATAAAACAAACTATCTTCAAAACCAAACATAAGGAGAAATATATGAAACTGACACTTTATTGATTTGAGGACAGGGATAAGAAGACTTAGGTAGAGGGAGGTTTGGTGGAAAGGGACTTAAGTAACATCTCCATTCTTGAATTTCCAGCATTGTGAGTATCCAATAACTATTTGGTGAGATCCTTAACTTTAGCATTCAGTTCTTGAACTTTACGAATCAGTTCAACCACTCTTTCCTGGAGTTTTGCATTTTCAGCTGCAAGCTCATCAGTGGTACCTAGCACCTCATAAGACAACTTCTGATTCTGCAACTTTAGATGCCCTATCTCAGAATCTTTGGCAGCCATCATAACTCATAAATCCTCCATTTATTTTCCCAACCTTTCCTGAACAACAAGAAACTCAGATACTTGAGACACAAATACAGCTTTGCCCTCTATACATACATTCTCCACAAGAGTTGTCAGGTTGATCACCTGTTGGGCTGTTTTGGGTGTTTCTCTAGTTCCATTCACACCATAATGTTCAAACACCTTATTCAATAGATATTCATATGGAATTCTATGTTTTTCTTGTTTTTCATAAAGCTCTTTATGCATATGCCCTATCATTAGAGAAGGAAGACTAATCAATTCAAATTTCTTCAGGCATTCAATTAAAAACAAGTCAACACTAGAGGCAGTTGTTCTTTTTAAGACCTTGGCAACAGGACCTAGTTGGTGAACTCAAATACCAGCTGATACTCATTCTTCATAAATATCTTTTCGACTGCAGTTATTGATGCCCCTCCTACCTTAGATGCCTCAATCCTGAATTTAGTAGTAGGTTGTTGATTCCTTACAGTCCTCACCCCTACAAAAGCTACATCCAGGATTATTCCTAGTGTTTCTTCATCCAACTTAAGAATCTTTCCCTACACCTGTGCAGTCAAATTCAGACCATCCTTTGAGAATTCCATGGAGTAGTAGAATTCTCTCACTTCTCTTTCAAAGACAATGGGGTTGGTTCTTCTAGCAGGTACAACCAGCCCTGATACCTCACATACTTCATCAGTTCTACAATCCATGATTTTTCATAGATTTTTGGATCAAATACTCTCCCAATTAGAACCTTCTGTGTTCTCAGGTTCTCGATCTTTTTTTATGGGCATGTTATTCTTTTCTTTATTCTTTTTCTTTCTCTTGGGATCCCTACTTAGCTCTCATTTTTCATTAATTTAGATTGGATACTTTAGAATCTCTTTTTCTTGATAACTATATGTTTTTGCCTCATTCCAGTTGAACCACCAGTCATTGACATAGAGAACCTGGTCCTTTCAGCAACCTTATCGTCCTTTCTTATTTCCTTATTAGTAGCAGTAGCTTCTAAATCTATGTCCTCCCCTATTTCAACCTCCATAACTTCCACATTTTCTTTCACCTCTAATGCAATAGATTTTTTCATCCTTCTTCATCTTATGGTTGAAGCTTTGTTGACCTTCATGGCATCTTCCAATATTTTCTTTTCAGAACCTCTTGTTGAATAGGTTCTAGTCACCTTTACCTCCGATTTTATCACTTTCTCCTTACTTATAATTTCAATTAGTTTCTTTACCGACCATCTTAAAGGTACTTCATCCTCATCCTTTTTATCTTTCTTATGTGGTGGTAACATAATCCTTTCCCTCATTCCCTTTATCCTTAGCACCCACTTCTTATACTTCTCCATTTTTTTAGCTTTTTTTGGTGTCGTAGGAAAGTAGGAGTAGATTCTCAGCTAGCCAATTTTTATTGGAGGAAATATCAACCCTTTTCACTGGAAGTTCTTTACCAAATAACTGGGAAAAATAGGGATTGAATCTGAGGATGTAGCAGAGTTAGGTTCTTGTTGTGTTTTAGTGTGTTTAGCATTTTTGGATTTTACAGATGACTCAGGAATTTGAAAGCTTTCAGGAAATTTTGAATTTCTTATAGACGAGGGAATTTCAGGTTGAGATGTTTCTTTCTTTATTGGTGATCCAAATACTTGGTTTGGATTCTCAATTATGATTGGATAATCATAAGCTTCTGAGGTTAAGGAGGATTCAGTGGTGACTAACTCGATTGTGGGTTTTGGACACTCTAAGGAAGATTCAGTTTGTTGTTGGGGACTGCATATGATTTTTTACATGGTTTCAACTTCTAAAGAATCACGATGTTCAATTTGGGGATGTCTAGTTTGACTCTCTGAAGTTTTGTCTACTTCAGAAACTTTTGCTGGGTTTGAGGAAGTATTAATGTTGCTCATTTAATTTTGAGAGATAGAGATAAGCTGGCTTAGTAGATTTGGGATGATAATATGGACTAGTTGAAGAATAATGAAAAAAAAGTCTGACTTAGCAATTTTAAGAGGTGACCAATGTCCTTATATGATGTTCCTTTTGATTTTACATATCTAGACATAAAAAGTGTGTCATGACCCGATTCATGAGTCATGATGGCACATACTAAGACCCACCACTAGGTAAGCCAACACCATAACCCGAAGCTAAAGAGAAGGGTTACTTTGTTATAAATGTCCGACAAGGGCTATATTACAAGAACACAATCATCACATTATTGTTCCACAATAGGCAATCAACTTAGGATACCAATCCCACAACCTAGTAATATTAGTACAAGAGAATCTAAATTCGACAATAGTTAATACAACACAAAGTCTAAATAGTCTTATACATATGTATTGAATACAAAAGACTGAATGAAGATAGGAAGGAAATGAGTGACTCAAAACTCCAAGAGCTCACCTTCTCTCTGGAAGATCAACACTGCACAATTTCAACTCAGTGGTGGAAACTAGTACTTGAGTCTGCACCAAAAAGGTACAGAAGTGTAGTATGAGTACCAAAACAATGGGTACTCAGTAGGCATTATCAGCCGACTGAGCTAAATCATGATATAAAGGTGATATAAAGCAAGATAATATATCTAGTCAAGGTACGAAATCTAACCTGAATCATCTTCATCATCACTGTAAAAAATAACTAATCAACTAGAACAATAATATAACATCTCATATCGATACATACTAGAACCATCATATAACATGAATAATCGATCCGGAAGCATAAAGCAACATATACACAATTAAAATTGCATAAACACCAAGTTTAACACACATACTACCATTAAAGCATAAAGTAGAAAATTTACCATGGTGTCCCATACCACCAGGAAGTATACCCATAAGGAACATAAAGTAAATAACTCATCACGGTGTCCCATACCACCGGAGAGTGCATTAATAGATCAATTCATTAATGTATCAAGATATATATATATATATATGTATAACCAACTCGTATTTAACCACAGTTTCCACATTTCCCTTCAAGTATCATTTGCAAAAATCAATAATCATCATTAATTACCACATTTAAAATAACTCATACCAAAGTACTCATAATAATAGTCACATGGTCGTCTAGGTATCTAGAGTAACAATACACACTATCTAGTCATTATGAATTAACCAACGCTTATTATTATGCTACTAATTTTATAGTCGTCATAAGGCCTACAATCCTTAGCTTAATTTATTCCTTATAATCCTTCATCGGAAGATAGCAACTACTTATTATACTCTATGAGCCAATATTTACATCTAGTCAAGACGCATAATTAAAGCATAGTCATCATTTAACCATAGTCCATTCCTAGTTATCGTAGGCGCACTAGTCATCACATAGGAAGGGGATTACATATCACCAAACACACTTATCTATCTAATAACCAACACCTCTTACTAGTTAGCACCATAAATCTCTAAGTCAATATTTAGGCCTCCAACGACATTATCCACTAGGTATCAATATTACTAGTTATCAACAATGCTAAGTCTATTATCATCATAAGTTGCTTACAACTATAATTATTAATTACGACAATTTAACTAAATAAGTTTCACCAACTAGTATTCTAGGATTCTAGCCACAAGTAATATAACCACTTTATATAAACAACTAGTTATCACATAACCCATTTTACTAGGCGAAATTCCATAATCTATCCATTTATTCTAGTCAAATATTTCCACTAGGTGATTCCTTGGTTCTACAGATCGCTACACATAACAATTAGTCTTAACTCAATATTTGGCATATTCTATTTCTATTCACTAATTAGAATTAACAATAGCCATGCCACTTAAACAAGTGATTAACGGTAGAGAATTATAAAATACATTCCAAGGAAAACATCATATCCATAATTCACATAAGTGCATAATCATACAAGGTCAAAACCACACATATTCAGATATATATTTATATATGATTACCATGCATAGAATCACCATAATCATCAATATATCCTCCAGATTCACCGAGCATCATCATAACATCAATACCACTTCCAAATTCACCAGGCATCATCATAACATCAATACTTCTTTCGGATTTACTGGGCATCATCATATCATCAATATATCCTCCAGACTTGTCGAGCATCAACATAACATCAATATATCCTCCGGCCTTGCCGGGCATCAACATAACATCAATATGTCCTCCGACCTTGATGGGCATAAACATAACATTAATATATCCTCGGTCCTTATCGGGCATCAACATAGCATCAATATGCCATCCAAATGTACCGGACGTCATAATATCATCAATACTAGCAAAAGGGGCTTTTTGACACAAACATAAGTTTAGTCATTAGACTTTAGCAAAATATGAGTAACAACATAATTCAGTATTCATATAATAAACTAGTCAAACCTAAGTGATAGCATAACCACGAGTTCAATTTACAAGACTTACCAATGCTATCCAAGTAATGATAATAGGATATTGAATCATGTATACACATTATTTCCAGCATCAACATCAAGAACAACCTACTTACCGAGTTTAGCCACCTGATTACAATAGTAGAATCTAGGCATTTAACAAGTATCTAGGTCAGTAATGGAGTTACATAGTTCAAGATTAAGGTGGAGGTTTCACTTTTAATATCCCACATTATCTTCTTAAAGTGTAACTTCTACCCGGAATTATACTAAGTTATCTAAATCATATCTCAAAGTTTTATCAACCCATACTAGTTTTATAGGATAATTCTTCCTCAAGTATTACTCTTAAGTCATCCAAGAACCTAAAGTCAATTTATAACTTTACAAACTAGACCAACACACTAATAAGGTGAGTGAATAAAGTCACTCCCATCGAACTAGATCAACTAGAGAATTCTCATGCTATTCATAAGACAACAAGTCCAACTAGCCAAGGTTTTAGACTAAGGGTCAAATATCACACTAAACAAGTTCAATAGCCTAAATATCTCAACTAATCCTAAGCATTACTATTTACCATTTCAACATCTAATACCATGTCCAATCTTATGAAGATATTACAATTATACCATAATAAAGCTCAATCTAACTATAAGTAAGTCTAACTTACCTTGAGTCCAAATAGCTCACGAACCAACAACCTTCGCATTCTCTTTCCTCGAAGCTTCTTCCATAAGCCAAGAGATCAACAACATAATCTATGAATTATTATGAGAATAACAACACCCATATTATACCATTGTGCTTTGGGTCCAAAATGACACCAAAAACCCCCAAGTGGGTCCCGCATATGAAAAATGAGTTTTCAAGACCAGCCCAACATTAAAATATCATTAGGGAGTTATAAACCTCAAGAAATTTGTGCAAAAAACCACATATGGTGAAAAAAATCAAGCCTCAATCCATTTGGGGTTTTAGCACCATTAATAGTCTTTCCTTACCACCCAGCAGGTTGGAATTCTCCTTGATGACCTAGTCTTTTTCCAGCACTAACACTTTGAATAATCATACTAGAGAGAATTTGTGAAGAAGCATACCATTTAAGAGACTTGATCAACTCTTCTCTCAAATGGACCAGGTCCCTCTCTAACTTGTCATTCTTGTAAAGTTCAGACTTAAGGTTTTCTTGGGAATCCCTTAATCTATCCTGTAGATCAACTTGAACCCTTGAAGCTTCTTTCTTCCCATTACCATCTTCATCATTTACTTCCTTCATATTACTTATTATACTTTTATTTTCAGATTTCAACTTTGTGAGCAACTCTTTATTTTTAGAAATATGGAGAGTTAAAGTAAACAACTCATGCTTTTGATTCTCTACTTTCTTGTCTAAGGAATTTTTCTTAGAAGATAATTCACATAAATAGTCTATCAACACACTTGCAAGACTTTTTGTCTTTATAGCAGTGTTATTATTGAGATTCTCCTTGATATCAGATAGAGTTACCTCCTTTTCTTTATTATTTTCTGTGTCTTCCATTAATGAAAATAAGGAATCATAGAAAACTAAACTGTCTTTCGCTTCTAGGATAGAAACATCTCCAGTCTTCTCATCTTCATCTGAATCACTAGAAGAGTCTCCCCATGCTGCAAGAGCTTGCTTTATAGTATGCTCAGTTGTTACCTTTCTTCTTGAATTTTCAGGGACCTGGTCCCTGTTATTCTTTTTGTCATATACAATCTTGAGATACTCCTGATAATCCAATTTTTGCATTGTACAATCGTTAATTAAGTGCTCAGGTCCCCCACATTTGTGACACATTTTTGCATTATTTCTCTTTTTACTATTACTTCTTTTTCTTTTGAACTGATCACTCTTCTTCATGATGGTAACAATCCTATTTGCCAAATAGGAAAAATCAGTATCATCTTCACTTGAGTCATATTTTGAATCCTTCAATTCCAGAGATTTTTCTCTTTTAACTTACTTCTTCTTTAGCTCTTGTTTCTTTTTGAGCTCATGGCTTTTTAAATTTCTAATCAGTTCATCCATTGTGAGGATCTTCAAGTTTCTGGATTTAATTATGGTATCTACTTTGCTCTCCCAGGAATTGGGAAGGATACTAAGAATTTTCCTCACTTTTTATATAATGAAATCACTTCTGTTAAGCAGTGAAGATCATTAGTGATATAAGTGAATCTTGTATGCATTTCTTGGATGGTTTCATCTTCTCTCACGATGAAGGTTTCATACTGATTAGTCAGCATGTCTACCTTAGAATCTTTCACATCAGCAGTGCCCTCATGAGCAGTTCCCAAGAAATACCAGATCTCTTTATCTTTTTCAGAAGCTGAGATACTATTATATTCATCAAGCCCTATACCACAAACAAAAAAAATTATGGCCTTGTAATTCTTTTCAATCTTTTTCCTATCTTCATCATTGTACTCCCTTCTATTTTTTATCACCATTTTTGTCAATTCTACTTATTTGACTTCTTTAATAGGAATATGAGTACCATCAAAGATTCTGTATATCAGTTCACTATCTTCAACAATAATGTAGTCAAAAGTCCTGGTTTTCCACTACCCATAATACTGCCCATTGAATCTTGATGGTTTAGTAGTAGATTACCCTTCTTCTAGATTAGGTAGAGCAGTTATGTTAATGAAGACACTAGGTGTGAACCTTTTAAAGTGACTTGGATTTGATGCTAACTGCATAAACCCTGAGGATTGCACCACATAGTAAGGGACCAAGTCCCTCAAGGTCAATAATAGGAAAATTACACAAAAAAAACCAGGAAGCCAGAGATAGTGTGGGAAGAGTAAAAATACAAGATTTTTACATGGAAACTCAGGAAGGGGAAAACCACAGATTTTTCTCAGAAGCACCAATGAAATCCACTCTAATCAACCTCCTTATAAAAATCTAGATTTACGCTTAACTCTAGGATCCTTCTGATAGTAGTAACTCTACTACAAACTCATCTTTGTAACTCTACCAAGGACCCTCTCTACTAATTAACTCTAATCATTCTCATACTTAGGCAACTCTATCTAAGAACTTCTCTCAACAAACTAAAACACTATTCTTATAGCATGAGTAGTTCAATTGAAAATCATTACTCACTAAAGAACAATTTCAATTTAAGCTCACATAAATAGCTAAGAACTTGAGCGATGTTGAAATAGGGTTTTTTATGCTTTTCTTCACTCTATTTAATTCGTGCCAAAAAACCATTTAATGAAGAGGCGTCTCTTTTCTTTAGTAGATGAGTGATGATTAGGGCTGGAATATCGTTGGACCAGTTGTCCTAATCAGTAAAAAATAGCACATGCAAGTTTGTTACATAAGAGGATAAATTTGTGTAGACAAAGATTGCTAGTTATACTTTACCTTACACATCCAGGGACCTGGCCCCTTGTAATTTAACTTCTCATTATCAAAACTACATATTGCAGCCTCATAGGTAGGGATCGTAGGTAGCCTATGAGTTGGAACTTTAATTTTCTTTTTTATTCCTATTTTGTTCTTATGTTTCAGTCTATGACAACTCTTGTTATAGGTACTATGGAACCCAAGTCTACACCAATGAAGGAAATACAGTTTAGATTATGAGATGAGTCTTTTGAATAGAGTAGATTCGTGGAGGAGTACCTCGTGAGAGAGGAAGAACTGTGCATCCTTAGTTCCATGCTAGACTATAAGATAGACTCAAAGGAAGGTTACAGCCAGGAAAGCTATTTATCTAGGATCCCAGCCTGTACCAATTGTTATTTAGTTGGGCTCTCAGCCTACACCACCACAGGCACTACAATTAGGGCCCCAGACTTCACCATATCGTTTTATTAAAATTGGGACCTAGATAAAGTCCACCAAGACTTTACCATCACACTCTCTTATTTATTATTAGTCTGATGAGAGAAAGGACGAGTCAGGTTCTAGTTCAAGTAAGGAAGAGGATTCATCCATCCCTCAGTCTGAGGAGGGGTTGGACTCTATATTGGGTATAAATGATAGTAAGACAGATGCACCAAATGTGAGGAGGGTGCTTATATAGTTTAGGGTATGCAAGATGCTTTTTCTCTAGCAAATGGTACTAAGGATGCTGCAACTTCAGCTTCTATTGCTCAGGAGCCCACACACGTCTCTGTAGTAAAACTTGTTCAGGCTATTTTAGGATGGTATGTGGAGGGCATGCAAAACATATGATAGACACCAAGCACATATGCAAGTGTACGCAGTCTTATCAAACAATAAAGTTGCCTTCAAGAAAGACGAATATTGACCAACAGAGACTTGGTTTCGCCAACTAGCCAATTCTAGTTTAATGATTGAGAAAAGTAAACAATAAAGTTTTGGAATTGTAAACTAAAAAGCAAACTAAACTAATGTGAAAAATTAATAACTTAGGAAAATCAATGGATAGTAGCCCAGGGTTAAGGCTTACGAACAATCATACTACGTTATTGAATTTCATTCATTAGATTGCTTATCTTGGTTGTTGATTCATAGGGTTAATCGCATGTTCATGGTCTCTCGATCTCTAACCGTTTACCTAATTTGGACATTACAACTACATCGTTGAGCGGTGATGTAATAATCCAACTAGGTAATTTAAATCTATCATCCTACGCGTAAATCAAGTAAGGCTTCTAAGTACATCCCTATCCTAGACGCAAATTCGAAATCCTTATTTTATGAAATACTACGAACCTTACAATGTGTATCCACATATTCTATCTTCTTATTCCCCCTCCCGAGATCACAAGGTGGAAAATGAATATTTTATAAGGGTAGATAATCCTTAAAATAGTTTTAGAAAAAAAAAAGATAAACAAGAAACCATAATGATAAGCAAATCACAAACTTAATTCAAAACGAAAGTATTCATGATCTTGGCCTTAACCACAGAAAGGGAGTTTAGCTTTTAATGGAAATATTCATTAAACAATCCATTGGATTGATTATACAAACCATAAAGAAACTAAATTAGAGAATGATAAAACATAAAAAGAAGTTGTGGTACCCTCCAATGATGTCCATGTTTATCTAGGGTGTTACAAGATGTCCCAATATGATTAAAATGTGTTTTTGGATGTTATATTTATAGTAGACAAGTCATAAACTGACTTGGATTAGGTTTCCACATTGTTCTTGTTCAGAAAGGCAATATTATCCCAATTTTGGGAATTACCGCATCACGGTATAGTGCCAAATCCCATCATTGGGCACTTTTGCCATAACTGGGCACTTTTCTCCCTATTTTGGTCCTCGCCGCAAAGCAGTCTAATCGCGTTGAGATACTGGTTTTGGACAAATGCCAACTAATTAGACACCGCGATGCATATTTTTACCATTTTTGTCCCCTTATGAATCCAATGGTGTGCAGCACACCCCTATTGTCAAATCACGAAGTCCATAGGCGCCCAAGACATTTCAGGGGTCCAAATTGCAACAATTTGTGTATTGTGCTTCCGTTGATCAATTCCAAGTCTTTTTGAGTTGTTTCCATTTGATTTGAAGCTTGTATATCATCATAATACATTAATCAAGCATCCAATAGAATTAAAAACAGAAATTTAGAGCTCAAAACAACACAACATCCAAAATGGTTAATCAAAAGCACGAGCTATGCATAGGCTAATTTCACTTTGATCTTTAACTCATTGTTTTGACCCTTGGCTTGATCCAATTGACCCTTCAACATTACAATAAAGTAGTTTCACATATAAATACACAATAACAACCTTGGGAACTGATTAAACACATTAGAACCCAACACAATAGACTAGACAAACACCTATCTCAAGCTAGTAACACTAGTTTTCTCGGTTGAACTCTAAATGCTCAAATTGAATCATAACTTATGTGAGAACACCATTAAGCATTGTAAACACATACTTGGAAACATAAATTCTCATTTATATCATTATCGACACATATAGCATAATAATTATCCTCAAAACAAGGCTAAAAAGTCTATAATAGTAACGCTAGAATGCATAAATACACCAAACATCACTACCCCATACTTAAAGCCTTGTTCTTCCTCAAACAACTCTTAACTATAAATACCATGAGCATGAAAAACTACACACTTCTACTACAAGCAAAACACTCAAGATAGTACTACAATGACTACACGGAATGCAAGTTTCTACACTAAGCATGTTATATACATTATTGATAGCTCAAGCATTCTAATTCATAACATCCTAGCCTCAAGAATTGACTCCACAAGTGGAGAACTCATGCATATTTATCAATCAAAGACATCACATGAATCGCCCACATTTATCAAAATATGTGCCCCTCACCCTAAGGGATGGGTAGGAACTATTTAGAAATAGTGACTAATCTCTCAAAGCGCTGTGATATACTACATTATACATTTAAAACCAATCTCCAACAACCAAATTACACCTTTTCCGTCCACCCATCACCTTTATTTTGCCCATCTCGTTGAAGCATTTTCACAAACACATGGTGGACATATAGTTTATTACCACATGAATCAATTTTTTCATTTTTCTCAATCATGGGAATATTTCTAACACCATTTACTTCACTCCCAACCACCACACATCAAATATAAACACCAATAACTATTACCTTGGGGCATCAATTTCACCTTTCTCCTAATTTTTGAATTTCACACTCTTTACCTGATTATTTTACAGTTAAAGCACTTAGGAGATTTTTTGGATCAAATTAAGGTCCATCAACGAAGGGAATTAGGCTACATATAAGGCTACCGAAGAAAATAGGCTAAACGCTCAATGGGTTTTAACTAGGATTATGCACAAGGGTAGGTCAAAAAAAGGTATAAAACAAGGCTATCAAAGAAATGCCTAAATTATCTCCTAAACACCGGGCAAGTTCTAGCATCATATGCAACAAGGAATATACAAAAAATCACATCACACATGGCACACGCTCAACTCACATAGGATCATCATAGACTCCCAACCAACAATATCATGAATTCAAATTAAAGAAAACAAGTACAAGAGTCATAACATGAGCCTAAGAGTCTCAAAAGTAGTAATTCCACAAATCAACATTCTTATATAACTAAAATTACTGGCACCATGCAATCAAAACTAGAACCAACAAGAATATCTTACAGAAAAAAAAAAATTGAGCCTAAAATAGGGAATTTCCCCACCCCATGCTTAAAAATCTACTTTTTCCCCAAAGTGAACTAAAAAGCAAGAGATAGAAATACTTCCTGAGCCTCTAGTCCTAGCTAGTAGCATATTTTTGCATAAAGGGGGTCTAGGTGACCCCACACTTAGTCTTTTCCATGCTCCTTAGCTCAAGTTTTCGGTATTTATACTTCCCATCAACCTGCGACTTAACAAAAACAAAAACTACGTAAGTAAAATCTAAAAACTAAAAATAAAACATACCTACTTAACTTGGGTTGCCTCCCAAGAAGCTCCTAATTTAGTGTCACGACACGACCCAATCAACTTTTTCCTCCACCTTGAGGATATGAATTTTACCCCCAATATCGCATCCATCTTTTTACCCAGCTCGTAGGGTGTTGGTACAAAAATTAAGGAACCGAGTAATGAAATGTGCATTGTAAACCACTCGACCTTAAAGTGAGGTGGGTTTTTATATTGGTTAACAGGTGCAAAATAAAGAATATAGGATTCTTGTTCCTCATCTTCACATTCTTCTAATATTTCAAATGATTCCACAAACAAGACATCATCTAATCATAATGAAGAAAAGTTCTTTGAGTGCGGCCCAACAAATCCTACTTCTAAATTTACACTACCCTCAACACCCTCACTCTCACTCACCTTCTCAATTTCATTCTCAAGATAAAGGTGACAACTGGGTGGCTGCGATTCTTGTATTTTTCTCTGCCTCTGTGGGGATGGTGGTGATGGTATTTCCTGAACTTGTTCAATAACTTTAGTCTTCAAGTACTCAGACTTTGTCAAATTATCTGCAACTTTGTCTTCATCTGGTTGGAGAGTCAACTCAGCATCTACCTTCGTAGTTGTCTTTTGAGCATTACCCGCAAACATGACTAAATCAGGATTAAAAGCACACATAGATGCAGAGTGATACATGTTGTAACAAACCACACACCAATTTATGGGTTGCTCTACAGGTTGGAAACAAGAAGGTCCCCTCCAAATGCTTGGATCAAAATCTAGACAAAAAGCCTCATGGTGAGGTCCTCCATAAAAATGACAAGAATTATCATCCCTCGAAAACTATCTATCTTAGGATCATGTTTTTGCCTCTTGTACTTATTGGCTTAAATTTGAAATCATGCTATTGTTTGGTTGATAGTCTATGATGATTCTATTGAGTTGAGCATGTGCCATGTGCGTGTGAGATTTTTGTATATTCCTTGTTGCATGTGATGTCTAGAACTTTCATGGTGTGTGTGTAAAGCAAAATAAAGAGTGTGGGTTTAGGAGATGATTTAGGTATTTCTTTGATAACCCTGTTTTATACCTTCTATTTGCCATACCCTTTGTGCATTATCCTAGTTAGCCCCTATTGAGCCTTTTGCCTTTTCTTTGATAGCTTCATATGTAGCCTAATCCCCTTCTTTTATTGACCATAATTTGATCCAAAAATAACCTAAGTGCTTTAATAAAAATTTAATTTAGTAAGTAGTTTGAGAAATTAAAGAAGTAAAAGGTGAAATTGATGCCCCAAGGTAATAGTTATTGGTTTTTATATTTGATGTGTGGTGGTTGGGAGTGATTTAAATGGTGTTATAAATATTCCCATGATTGTAGAAAACGAGAAAAATTGAATCTTGAAGGAATAAACAATACACCCACTATGTGTTTGTGAAAATACTTAAAAGAGATGGGGCAAAATGAAAGAATGGGAAAGATGAAAAATGGTGTAATTTGGTTGTTGGAGATTGGTTTTAAATGTATAATGCAGTGTATTAAAGCTCTTAGAGAATATAGTCACTATTCCCAAATAGTTCCTACCCGTCCCTTAGCCTACATTAAACACATAAAAGTCCTAATTAATCCTAAGCTTTACATTGTAATATCAGTGGAGCACTACACTAAGGGAAATCCTACTGTTCATTGTGTGTAATTTGTGAATTCTTTGTGAGTGAGCATAATTTGATTCTTGTACCCATCATGTTATAAATTTCTTAATTATGAGGGATTATGGGTAACTCTCTTATTGTGAGGGAAACATGCTTGATGAATGTGGGTGATTTGTATGACGTCTTTGATTAAGTGATAAGCAGGAGTTTGCCAACTAGGTGAGTCAATCATTGAGGCTAAGATGTTTTAGAGTAGTGTTCATGAGCTTTCAATTGTCTATAACATGCTTAGTGTAGAAACATGCATTCTGTGTAGTCATTGCAGTACTAGACTGAGTGTCTTCTATTTAGTAGAAATATAAAGTCTCAACAACTTATGATGCTTGGAGTAAATATTTGTTCGAGGACGAACAACGGTGTAAGTGTAAGGTGGTAATGTTAGGTATATTTATCAACTCTATTGTTACTATTCTAGCTTATTTTGCCTTGTTTTGAGGATGACTTGAGGACTTAAGGTTTTGATATTGATATAAATAAGAATATAAGTGATAAAGTGTGATTATAATGTGCAAATTATATTCTAAACAAATTTGGGTTTAATTGGATCACTTAGAGTTCAATCGATGAAACTAGTATTACTAGCTTGAGCTAGGTGCTTGTCTAGTCTCTTTTGTTGGATTCTATTGTATTTAATGTGTTCTAAATGGTTTTAATGGTGTTATTATATGTGTAACAACTTGTTGGTAGTGTACAAAGTTCAAGTGAGTCAAGTAAAGAGTCAAAACATGGAGTGGAAGATCATGGAGCTCAACCTAGTCTAAGCTCTTGTCTTTGATTCGTTGTGATGGATGTTGTGTTGTTTGAACCTATAATTAGTGTGGTGTGTTCTTGTATGATATTTTTTGAGATTTTTATGATGATATATAGATGAATTGGAGGTTGGAAAACCATGGGAAAGACACCACAGAGTCAAGGATGAATGGAGGAACGTTCAACACTTAACCAAATTTCATGATGCAATTTCCAGAGATGTGTCGCGATGAACTTGAGATGTGACTTCCAAACATGTCTCCAGGGCTTGTGATCTGACTTCCACAAATGTTTCTATATGTTTCATAGCGAGTTCCAATTCGTACATGGCCAAAAAGTGCAATTTGAATCCTATACGGCTTGGGACTTATTGTTTACTATAAATACATCTTTGTACTTGTTATTAATCATCTTTGGACGTTTGGGAGCATTAATGAGGCTTCTAAAACTTCATAACTTAGTTTTTTATCATTTTAATTTATTTCATTCATGTCCTTAGTCATTAATTACAATCTAATGATTACGATTATGACTATGCATGGCTAAACACCCTATTTCCAGGGTTGAAGCCGAATACATGAGTACTATTGTTTTGATTTTAGATCATTGATTTGATTATCACTATTGTTTTTGTTTTCAATCTTATTTTAACTATTTTGAGGCTTAATTACCCTTAGAATACACCCATTGTCAATCTTGTGAACTCGGTAGAGGAAATAGGGAGATAGAACGTAGGATTGAACAAAGTATGGTTCGTAGTCTTTCATGAAATAAGGAATACAAATTAGTGTCTAGGACAAGGATGTACGTAGATTCCTTACTTGATTCAAATGTAGGATGATATATTAAAGAACTTAATATGATTACTACATCCCTGCTCAACAATGTAGTTGTAATGTCTACATTAGGTAATTGGTTAAAGATCGGGAGACCATGATCATGTGATTTACCCTACGAATCGACAACCAAGATAGGTGAATAGATTAATGAAAGTCAATAACATAGTACGATTGTTAAAGGTGCTTCAACCCTGGGTTTTACTCCTATTGATTGTCCAAGATCTTTACTTTATGCATTGTTACTTACTTGCAATTTACAATCACTAATCTCTTTTTGGTTACTTTGCACTAAACTAATCTCAGAAGTTAAACTAAAATCAAATTGTTGTTGAATCAAGTCTTTGTGGGATTGATACTTAGATTCTTGAAGACCACTTTACTACTTGATAAGACCACGTACACTTGCGTGTGTGCTTGGGCATTGTCAACCAAATTCTTAGTTTTATCTTTGGGTGCATTATCATTATCTACAGTATCATTCCTTAAATCATCAAGTATAGGCATAAGAGGATCAATAGTAGTCTTACCACTTCGAGTGCTGATAGCTAGGCAGTTACTTTTGTTCTTTGGATTTTTAATGGTATTGCTCAGAATAGTTCTCGATTGATGTTGATTCAATGTAGCCGATATCAAACCAAACTACTCCTCAAGATAATTAATTGCGTTAGAATGCAATTCTACTTTCAGGCTCAATTTTGATATGTTTTCCTTAATCTCCTTAAGGCAACTCTCTAGGCTTTTTGAACCTATCATAATCTTAGCTAAAAATGTTTCCATTCTAGCGTTAAATTCATGGTTCCTTAGTGGAACATACAAACTACTCTTTTCCTTTTAATCATCCTTTCTCATCTAATCACCATCACACTTTCTATTCATGTTCCTATACGCATCTTTATAGTATTTCCAAGATTGACTCATTTTTCTCGAGTTCTAAGTGTCCTAATTGGACCCTTGTCCCTTGGATTGGTAACTCTCCATATCCCTATCTAAGTACTTTATTTCCTCCTCAGAGTCAGACTTATAATGTCTAGAAGCTTTTCTTCATGCTTCCACTGCATTCACCTTTTCCGCTCTAATAGATATAAATTAGTTAGTCAGCAACCCAATCTCAGTCCCCAGTTATGCTACCTCTTGAGAAATTGTCTCATCTAGTGATCTCTACTAACTGGAAACACCAACAACATAAGTATAAAATCCTCTATCTACCTCTTAATTATGCCATCCTTGTTTGTTTTTTTTGATTCGATCTAAGATTTCCATAGAGTACTCCCAATGAAGACTCATGAAATCCCCACTGGTAATAGTATCATCCATTACCCTGGTGGTTGAATTCAAGGCTATGTAGAATATCTCCTACAAATTCCTCCCTAAAATTATATTATTGGCAACATTATGATAATTCCTAAGCTACATCTTCACTCTGAATATTATACGATCACTGTCAAATATAGTAACCCAACAAAGGCTGGGGTTGAGTCACAAGGGAATGTGGAATCGTGGTTCTCAACTGTTGTTATCAATGGGTAGAATTGGAAAAGTAAATGGGGGATTTGAGTAGAAATGTCAAATAAGAGAATAGTATATACTTTGGTTGTAATCAGTCATTGGTGAACACTAAAATTGTGTTTCTCCTGGATTCTGAACTCCGTAGGCTTATCATGCATTATTGGACCAACCCTATACCTTGCATACCAAATCTGATAAGTTATGTACCATCCGTAGTCTTTTAGACAAGAAAATATATTTTAACCTTTACCTTTTGAGTCTCAGGATGTCACCTTACTAACCCTTATCTTGATCCCAGTTAAATATTACCTTTCAAGTCTGTAGTTATTAGATGAAAGCTAGCCATCTTACTAAGATATTACCTAATAGCATGGATCGATAGCTAAACTTCAAATTATAATTATAGTTATCTTTTCCTAGTCTCTACTCTTTTTGGAATAAGTAGAAATATTCTAGGTAGGATCCTAACATTTGCAAATGCTAAGATAACTCTTAAAGTTAAGACAATACAATGCATGCATGGTTATCGATCAGGATAACAATAGCACTTCCCCTACTTTGTAAATCCTCCAAGGTTTCCAAAGCCCTAGATAAGGGTTTTTAGCCGCTCATACTTGTGAAATAATAAACAACATTCATGATTGAAAGCATAACATGAAATCACAATAATCACAAGTAAAAACCTAAAATTGTAACTGAATTAATCAATAAAAATCAATACAAGAAAATTCCAAGACAAAAAAAAAATCATGGAATCAAATTATATTTGTAAGTATCATGACTGCTTAACTTCTACTAAAAACAAATAAGGGGTATTTATAGTACATGAGGAAACCCTAAAATCAAAGACTAAATGAAAAAAAGACAAAAAAGGGTCGGTGACCGGATGTGGTGTCCATATGCAGCCTGGCTTTGGGTGCATGTGTCACATGCAGCCTGAATTTGGGTGTATGTGGCCACCGCATATGCTTAGATAAAAAATCCTGCATCTCTTCTCTCGGGATTTTGGACTTCTGAAACATGCTTCGCCCATATGCGGTCCACATGTGCTAGATAAGATCGCATATTGACATAGGTAGGTGCAGAAAGTTTTCTTTTAGCTCTTCACTCTTTCGATTCTCTATATCTTAATTCTAGCACTTACCATAGTCTCATACAAACCACATGTGCTACAGTTGGTCTAATGTAGACATAGGTAAGTGCCATCCCTTCCAACACTTGCAACCAAGCTTCAAATCCTCAACCTTCATCATATGCTTTAGTCACATATAATCCAGAAAATGTCATGAATACCCAAGAATGATAAAAAAAATAGCCAAAAATACCATTTTCATCATTTTCACAAACTTAGCATCCAAACCCTAGTTTCCTACAAAACATACCCAAAATGCATCATATCTAACAAAACAACCTAAGAAACCTGCATATTTTTATAGTTTTAAGTGTTGAAAGTGCTATATTTATATAGCACATCAACACCCTCAACTTTGAATATTTGTATGTCCTCAGGCAACAAGACAAAATAAAACATAAAAAACAAAAAAACATGATGCTTAATCAGGAGATTCAAAGCTATTCAAGGCAGTCAATCATCAATTTAAGCTCAAACCTCAATACCCCCTCCTGTCTTACTTTTCAAAACCAACTATGTATAAACACAAAGTACAATAATGTGACACAATGGGATCTATGTATGGCATTTCATTAGCAATAAACAACCATGCATATGTACAAGTTACACTACCCAAACACTTAAGCATCTAGAAATATGATTCATGTGCCCTCACAGCAAAGATGTCCCACTTACTTAAATGAAATACTACATGTCAATGCAGGGATAGTCTAGAGACACTCACACTCAGAAGGAAGTTCCAATCAATAGGCATAAAATACCATAAGCTTTCCCTTAATTTCTTTACCTTAGTATTCACACAGTCAAGTTAGGATCACAATAGAAGTTTTCTCGTCTTGTAATGCAGGGTTGGAGGCTGGTATGGCACATATGGACATATTAAGTGACTAAGCCTCCTTGTCACTACACTAACCTTGGGGTATTACTTATTAGCAAAGTTTTCACTTTTTTCCACCCTTATTTCTCCCTTTTATTTAAAGCACATTCAGGTTGGGTGTGGTCTTTTATTCTTTCTATTTTATTTTTTTTATAATTTTTCTTTTTTTATATTTTTCTTTTCTTTTGCTACCACACCTAATAGTACAAACTTTATTTTACCCTTTTACATACCCAATTTACATCACATGTACCTATGATAATCGCCCTCAACTTAGGGAATTTTCCTGAGTTGAGGTGCATAACGTCCAAGGAGGAATGGGCCAAAATAGGTTACTACAACACAAATAGAAAGGTGATAGGTAAAATAAAAAATAGGCTATAACACTCAAAATAGGGATCAAGGGATACTATCTCACATTAGGACCATCATTGAGTCTACAAGTGGACTAAAATTAAAGATGGTCTATGATCCTTTTCTAACTGACTAACCTTCAACCTAGGTAAGACTAAATAGGCATGTTCTGAATTCAACATACAAAGGGAACTAAGTAGCATCTCACATACACATTGTAATGACCCTTCAGGTCATTTTTTGTGATGTTGCTTACTTTCATTGTTAAATATTTTCCATAGTTTCTTTAGTCATTTATGAATTGTTTAAACAAATAATCTAGTCACCGGCAAATTCATTTGTGTTTTTAGAACTATTTCCCAGTTTAGAAGTCTTCACTGGTTCTAAATGGCCACGGATCAAAAACTTTAGTAAAACATTGTCAGATGCGAATTCTAACTATGCTAATTGCTCTGAAATATTGATTTTAGGTTGGGTATACCTTTAGTTTAGGTCCCGATACACCCGAACTCATTTTGACCTATTGGTTGAAAAATTAATAAATTGGAAATGTAAGTGTGGGCCCCATACTTGGTCAAAACAACCCCAGATGGAAAATCCAACCATGACAATACATCCAAAATATCAAAACTAGTATGATTGCATATTTTGTTTTCTCATATCGGTGTCCAGATACATCCCGAGGCATTGGTCAAAACTTGGAAAAAATTTCATGTTTTAGCTATCATCTAGTGTAACAAGAGTACCGCAATTGTGGAGGCTATAAAACTTACACGATGCCATGATCACTCGCCATATGTTTTTGATTTCTTGAATTAAGAGCTTGGGAAGAGGTTTTTAAATGCCCTTTTAGTCAAGAATTGGCCATTTTCTTTCTTGCTTTGATTTTCATTAACCCTAAAAGGGTTTTTAGTTCACAAATTGAGTCTCCAGTGTTCATTGGGAGCTTGAATAACTTGCATATTCATGATTAACATTAAATCTAAGATTGGCTTATTGAAGAAGATTGACGAAAGGGAAAGTAAAATTGTTGGTTCATGAGCTATATTTGGATTCGAGGTATGCTAGTGCTAAATAGTTAGTAGTAGCAGTATATGTTGCATAATGTATTTGGACAAGTTGGCAATCAGAATATTTTGTTGTATTTGAGGATCCACCTAGTGAGTTTAGATTGCATTGGATAAATGGATTAATTAAGAAATATTTCCAATTATAATGGGTTATGTAGTAACTAGTTGACTACTAAGTGACTATTTTATTTGATAGCTTTAAGTCTAGAATTCTAGTTATTCAACCTTGTTTGGTTGAATTATGGTAACTAGAAATTGTTATTGTTATGTGGATAATGATGATAATCTGTTAGCATTGGTGATTATTAAAGACATTGATGACTAAGTTATGATGTCGATTAGCTATTAATAGAGGATTTGTATATTATGGTTGCTAGATACCAAAAGACGTTAGTGGTTATATATAAAAGTATTTAATAATGATTAGTTATCTTTTTCTAGATGATGGCTAGTTCAATTATGATGAGTAGGATTATTCTTGGGCTAAATAGATTCTATGGTGTAGTGGTTAACCTTGACTAGATGTTGGATATTTGTTATTTAGCGGATATTTGTTAGTTGCTATCCCGTGAATAAGGATTTGGTAAAGTATCGATTAGTCTAATAATTAGAGGTCATGGTTGCCTAGTAAATGGATGACTCATTAATAATCATTGGTTAGCTAATAATTAGTAAGTATAGTAAATTCATGACATAGATATCTATATGGTGATGCAATTATGGATATTAGTACCTTGGTGTGTATTATTTAACTACGGTAATGGTTGATGGTTATAATTGTTTGCAAATGGTCATTGACGTGAAATATGGATAACCATGGAAGTTGTGAAGTGGGTTGTCTATCTATTTATATTGATTAATTAATCCTTTGATGCACTCTCCTATGGTACGGGATGCCGTGATGGGTTCTTTATATTATGTTTCTTTTGGGTGTACTCCCCGGTGGTATGAGACTCCGTGGTGGATTCTTTTACTTAATGCTCTAATGGATATTTGTGTGTAAACTTTGTTTTTATACAATTGTAAATGTCTTAGTGTAGCTTTATGCTTCCAGATTGATTGCTCATTATAGATGATGGTATTATCGTGTATTGATACGAGATGTTGTATCATTGTTCTAGTTGATTATTTATTTTGTACAGTGATAATGAGGATGACTCGGGATCGATTCTATACCCTAACTTAGAGATATTGTCTTGATTTATATCATAATTTAGTTTAGTCGACCGATGATACCTACTAAGTGCCTATTGTTTCGGTACTCATACTACACTTCTGTACCTTTTTAGAGCATACTTGAGTAATAGTTGCTGCTACTTTGTTAAGATCATGCAGTGTTGATCTTCCGAAGATAGTGTGAGCTCTTGGAGTTTCGAGTCACCTGTTTCCCTATATCCTTGTTCAGTCTTTTGTATCCGAGACAAAATTATTGACTATTTTAGACTTATGAGTTATATTTCCTACTATCAAACTTAGAGGCTATTGTAATAATATTATTAGGTCATGGGATCGGTATCCTTATTTTAACTATCTTATTTAGTGGAATACTGTTGATTATAATTGTACTTATGTATTTAGGCCCGAGTTGGACATTTCTACTGAAGTAACCCACTGCCTTAGCTCCAGGTTACAGTGTTGGCTTACCTACTGGTAGGTTTTAGTAGGTGTCATCATGACTCATAAATTAGGTCATGATAAATTGGTATAAGAGCTTAGGTTTCATTGGTATTGTCGGTACAAGAACAAATGTCTAATAGAGTCCTGCTGATTGGAATGTTGACGTATGTTTGTTATTTTTAGGAGGCTATAGGAAAGTCTCAAGAGTTCTTCACTTCTTTCACACGTATCATACTAAGTGTTTAAGTTTCTTTGTAGGATATTTTCTCGACCTTTTTCTTTCATAGATGTCGAGAACACAAGCTATAGCTATACGTGAGGATGGTCCCGAGACTAAGCCTAGGGATCCTACTCCTATTCGAGGATAACCCATGATGTGTCCCTATTTAGGGACCACGATGAGCCACCTCCCCCAAACCCCATTCCTTAGCCTGAGCTAGAGATTTCTCTACCACAACCAACAGTTGGCTAGGGAACATCCCAGGCTCTACCAGATTATATTCCCTCATTATTACTCAGAGATCCCTTGTATCAATTGTTAGGTATTATTGGTGATGAGCCATCTTATGGTGCACAGATTATAGGAGCAAAAGTGCAGCCTGCAACTGCATCTACTAGATTTGAGGTTCCTCCTATGCCGATAGTTTTATAACTGATAGTCACTCAGCCAGTTGTGACCTAGCCTGCTATGTATGCTGAGTAGTAGAAGATATTGTGTAGATTTTTGAGATTGGCTTCGCCTATGTTTTCTGGTGCTCCTAGGAAGGATGCATTTGAGTTGCTTACTTCTTGTGAGTATAGGGTCTATGTATTAGGACTTGTAAAGACTCATGGTGTGGATTACACCACATTCTCGTTGGATTTGTATGCTCGACACTAGTGGAGAGGTTTTATGAGTTCTAGTCCAGCTAGATCTTCTCCCTTATCATGGACTTAGTTATCCGAGATATTCTTAGAGAAGTCTATACCACACATCCTTAGATATCAACTGAGGGATAAGTTCACCAGATTGGAGCAGGGTTCTATGACTGTCACTAAGTATGAGGCTTATTTCCATGAGTTATCTAGGCATGCAAATTGTATTTTGGATACTGAGTATGAGAAAGTTTAATCTTTGTGAGAGGACTAAGACTCTGTATTACAATAGCTACTCAGAGTCTAGTTGTTGTGGGTAATACCTTTTTTGAGATTTTAGATAATGCTAGAGTGATGGAGGATATGCATAATGAGGTTCGTGATAACAGGCCCAAGTACCAAGGTAGATTTTGTAGGAGCTGTAGCAATTCTCGATTTAGAGGTGGTAGTTCCCATGTTGGGTATCCTCTGCATCAATCTTTTCATCCTTAAAGTCAGACTAGTCAACCAATTTAGGCAGCTCTTCAGACTACTAATAGAGGTCAGTTTGGTACTACTTTTTTCCCTGGTAAGGGCGGTGATTAATCTTTGGGAGGTTTATCTGTAGGCTATACAAAATGTGGTGGTTACTCCCAATAAGCTGGATCTATAAGTTCTAGTTCTGCTCATGACTGTTATTTTACTTGTGGGCTTCCCATTCATTTTTTGCTAGATTGCCCTAGTCAGGGGGTGATGGTTATTTTCGCCTAGGATACTACCCCTTTTAGGGTAGTTTATCCCTTAGGTAGAGGTGGTTCGTGAGGTCGAAGGGGTGGTTATCAGGGTGCTTGAGGTGGTACTTAGGCTGGCAGGATAGAAGGTTAGTTTGGTGCCCAGCCAGGTGGCAGAATGGTCAGTTAAATGCAGTGCTTGCTAGGCCCAAGGATGATACTTTGGATGCTATAGTTATAGGTACGATTTTGGTGAGTCATGAGTCAACTCTTTCTTTATTCGATCCTGGATCCATGTATTCTTATATTCTGCTTATTATGCACCATAGTTGGACTTGACTAGTGATTTGTTATCTATGCCATTATGTGTATCTACTCCCGTAGCTTATTTTTTAGTAGTTGATCGAGCATTCAGATTATGTGTTATGACATTTAGTAATGTTGATACTTATTCTAATCTTATTATTCTGGATATGATCGATTTCAATATGATTATAGGCATAAACTAGTTATCCCTCTACCATGGATTGTTTTGCCAAGACCATTAACTTAGCCATGCCTGGTGTACCCCCAGTTGTATGGCAGGGAGAAGTTATCCGCGAGCCGACTGGGATTATTTCTTATGTTTGTTCTAGGAGACTTATATCGAGGGGTTGTGAGTCTTATCTTGCTTATATATGTGATACTCTTGTAGAGAGTCCATTGCTTGACTCTGTTCCTATTATTTGTGAGTTTCCTGATATGTTACCTACCGACCTGCTTGGTATTCCCCCTGACCGTGAGATTAAGTTTGCTATTGACCTTGAGTCTGACACCCAACCTATTTTTATGGAACCTTTGTTATTGTTTTAATTGATGACATTCTTGTGTATTCAAGGAGTAGTGAGGAGCATGCCCAATATTTAAGGATAGTGCTCCAGACCTTGCTAGCTCATGTGCTTTTTTCCCTGTTCTCTAAGTGTGAGTTTTTGCTTGAGTCAGTGTCATTGCTTAGACATTTGGTATCTAGAGCCAGTGTCACAGTGGACCCAACCAAGATTTTAGCAATTCGTGATTGGTCTAGGCCTATATCTCCGACTGAGGTTCACAGTTTCATTGGTTTGGCTCGTTATTACAAGCACTTTATTGTGAGCTTTACTACCATTTTTGCCCCTATGACTAGATTAACTCAGAAGGAAGTTCATTTCTAATGGCCGAGAAGTGTGAGATGAGCTTTGAAAAGCTTAAGGATTGACTTACTTCAGCTCCAGTATTTGCTCTTCCTTTAGAGAGTGAGGTATTCAATGTGTTTTGTGATACTTAGGATATTGGTCTTGGTTCTGTTTTTATGCAACGGGGTCATGGCATTGCTTATGCTTCTAGACAGCTTAAGGTACATGAGCGTAACTACCCCACTCATGATTTAATGTTTGAGACGGTAGTTTTTCCGCTCAATATTTGGAGGCATTATTTATAAGGAGTGCATTGTGAGATTTTCACCAATCACCATAGGCTTTAGCATTTTATGACCCAGTGAGAGTTTAATTCTCGCAAGCATAGATGGATGGAATTGCTAAAGGACTATGATATTTCTATCTTGTATTACCCAGGTAAAGCAAATATGGTAGTTGATGCCTTAAGTCGCAAGGCAGTGAGTATGGGTAGCTTTACTTGCATATAAGTTTCACAGAGGCCTATGGCATGATACACTTAATCCTTAGCCAATAAAAATGGTTCACCTTAATATTTTGGATCCTGCAAGAATTTTTTCTTGTGTGGAGGTGAGGTCCTCCCTATTTGTGTAGATTTGTGATCGTTAGTATAAGGATAACATATTGTTATTCCCCTGTAACAAATTGGCGAGTGGTGAGTTTGGGAGGCACACAATTGATTTTGAGGCTATTTTGAGATTTTAGGGCTGTATTTGTATTCCCTAGTTTGACAACTTGATTCTGTCGATTCATCATGAGGTTACAGCTTTAGATATTCCATTCATCTTGGTATAACTAAGATGTATAGAGATTTAAGGCAATATTACTAGTGGGATGGTATAAAGAGACATGTGGTAGACTTTGTGGCTCGTTGCTCATGTTGTCAGCAGGTTAAGGCCAAGCATCAGCATCTAGGAAGATTGACTAAAAGGTTGCACACTCACGAGTGAAAATGGGAATGGATTACTATAGACATTATTAGTGGTTTACCTCATACTTTCTGTTTTCTTGACAATATTTAGGTTATTGTGGATCATTTGACAAAGTCGACGCATTACATTTCAATTCAGGTAACATCCATTACCAAAAGATCATCCCATATTTATGTCAAGGAGATAGTGTGTTTTCATAGGGTGACCATGTTTATCATATTAGACAGTGGTTCCATGTTTACTTCATGATTTTGGAGAGCATTCTAGGAGGAGTTGGTACTCAAGTAGATTTGAGAATGACTTTTCATCCGAAGATAGATGATCAGTCCCAGCAGACTATTCAGTTGCTTAGGGATATGCTCTGATCCTGTGTTGTGGATTTTAGAGGACAGTGGGATAAACAATTTACATTGGCAAAGTTTGCCTAGAACAACAACTATTATTTGAGTATTGAGATGGCGCCTTATGAGGCTTTGTATGGTAGGAGATGTTATTCTCCTTTAGGATGGTTTAAGACCTCCGAGGTAAGACTTCACGGTATGGATTTGCCTCAGGACTCATTAGATAGAGTCAGGGTTATTTAGGATAGGCTCAGAGCAGTCCAGAGTAAGCAGAAGGCCAATGCCGACTGTAGGCTCTATGCCTTGAGATTTAGAGTTGGTGATCATGTGTTCCTTTATGTTTCACCCATGAGAGGTGTTATGAGGTTTTGAAGAAAGGGTAATCTCAACCCTGGATGTATTGGTCCTTTTAAGATTCTCCATCCAATTGGCGAAGTGGCCTATAAGTTAGCCTTCCCTCCAGATTTTTCTACTGTTCATCTTATTTTCCATGTCTCCATGTTATAGAAGTATATTCCTAATCCATCTTATGTATTTAGGTGGGACTCAATCCAGTTGGACCAGCAGTTAACCTTTGTGTTGAGCCTATGCTTATTTTGGCTAATGATTTGAGGTAGATGCATACTAATGAGATTCCTGTAGTTTAGGTTCAGTAGAAACACCGCCTAATGGAGGAGGCCACTTGGGATATTGATAGAAATATATGGGCCCAGTATCCTCACCTATTCTAGACTTTAGGTATTTTATTCATCTTTAACTTTTGGGGATGGAAGTTCATTAGTAGTAGATGTTGTAATGACCCTTCAGGTTATTTTTTATTCAACTTACTTTTGTAATTAGAGCTTTTCCATAGCTTCCCCAAGTCATTTATGACTTGCTGGAACTTATAGTTCGGTCACCTTCATGTTGTTTTTTAGAACCATTTCCCTGTTTAGAAGTCTTCATTGGTTTAAAATGGCCACTGAACGAAAACTTTAGTAACATGATGTCAGATACGAATTCTGACTGCACCAGTAGCTCCATAATATCAATTTTAGGTTGGGTAGACCTTTGGTTCTGGTCCCTCTACACCCGAACTCATTTCGATCTATTGGTCGGAAAATTGATAAATTAGAAATTTAGGTGCGGGTCCCATATTTGGTCAAAATGACCTCAGATTGAAAATTTGACTCTGCAATGCATTTGAAATGTCAAGATCAGTGTGGTTGCATATTTTGGTTTCTCATATTGGACTTTGGATGCATCCCGAAGCATTGCCCAAAATTTTGAATAAATTCAAAGTATTAGTTGTAATCTAGTCTGCAAGAGTACCGTAATTGCAAAGGTTGTATCGCGATAGTGATTCCATGATCTCGGCCTGAGTGTTCACAATTGCATGAACTGAGAGCCTGGGAAGGGGTATTTAAATTTCCTTTGAGTCGAGAATTGGCCATTTCTCTCTTGCTTTGAGTTTCATAACTCTAAAAGGGTGTGTAGTCCACAAATTCAGTCTTCGGTGTTGATTGGGAGCTTGAATAACTTTCATATTCATGATTAACATTGAATCTAAGCTTGGCTTGTTGAAAAAAGCTTTGAGTAAAGGGAAAGTGAAGATTGTTGTTCGTGAGCTATATTTGAATTCTTGGTAGGCTAGTGCTAAATACTGAGTAGTAATAGTATATGCTGCATAATGTATTAGGACATGTTTGCAATCAGGATATTGTGTGGTATTTGAAGATCCACTTAGTGAGTTTAGATAGCAATGGATAAATGTATTAATAAAGGAATATTTCCGATTAGAATGGGTTATGTAGTAACTAGTTGACTACTAATTGACTATTTTACTTGATGGCTTGAAGTCTTGAATTCTAGTTATTGAACCTTGTTTGGTTGAAATATGGTAACTAACAATTGTGGTTGTTATGTGGCTAATTATGATACTAAGTTAGCATTGGTGATTATTAATGACATTGATGACTAAGTTATGATGTTGATTAGTTATTAATTTAGGATTTGTTTATTAATGTTGCTAGATACCAAAAGACGTTAGTGGTTAGATATATAAGTATTTAATGATGATTAATGGTCTTTTGCTAGATGATGGCTAGTGTGATTATGATGACTAGGATTGTGCTTGGGTTAAATGGCATATATGGTCTAGCGATGAACCTTGACAAGATGTTGGATGTTGGTTATTTAACGGATAATGGTTAGTTTCTACCTTGTGAATAAGGATTTTGTAAAGTATCAGTTAGTCTAATAATTAGAGATCATTGTTGCCTAGTAAATGTATGGTTCATTAATAATCATTGATTAGATAATAATTAGTAAGTATACTTTATTGATGAGATAGATATCTGTATGGTCATTTGATTATGTGTATTAGTACCTTGATATTTGTTATTTAATTACGGTAATGGTTGGTGGTTATAATTGTTGGCAAATGGCCATTGATATGAAATGTGGATCACTATGGAAGTTGAGAAGTGGGTTGTATATCTATTTACATTGATGCATTAATCCTTTGATACACTCTCCGGTAGTATGGGACACCGTGATGGGTTCTTTACTTAATGTTTTTTTTAGTGTACTCCTCGGTGGTATGGGACGCCAGGGTGGTTTCTTTTAATTTACGTTCTAATGGATGTATGTAAGTTAACTTGGTACTTATGAGATTGTAATTGTCTTAGTGTCACTATATTCTTCCGGATCGATTACTTATTATATATGACTATATTGGCTTGTATTGATATGAGATGTTGTAGTATTTCTCTAGTTGATCGTTTATTTTATACAGTGATGATTGGGATGACTTAATTTTTGATTTTGTACCCCCGACTTAGAGATATTCTCTTGCTTTATATCACCATTATATCATAATTTAGCTCTGTCGACCGATGATGCCTACTGAGTACCCATTGTTTTGGTACTCATACTACATTTCTGTACCTTTTTGGTGGACACCCGAGTACTAGTTGCTACCACTGTGTTGAGATTATACAGTGTTGATCTTCCAGAGACAGGGTGAGCTCTTGGAGTTTTGAGTCGCCCGTTTCCCTCTATCCTTATTCAGTCTTTTGTATTCAATACAAAATTGTTGACTATTTTAGATTTTTGAGTTGTATTTCCTATTATCAAACTTAGATGCTCTTGTACTTATATTACCAAGTCGTGCGATTGGTTTTCATAGTTTGATTTTTTTCCTTTTAGTGGAATACTGTTGATTATAACTGTATTCATGTACTTAGGCCTGGTTGGGTATTTCTACTAGAGTAACCCATTGTCTTAGCTCTGGGTTACGGTGTTAGCTTACCTACTGGTGGGTTTTAGTAGGTGCCATCATGACTCGTGAATCGGGTCGTGACACACATGGCATAGAGTTAATATTAGAAGTTACTACTTATTTGGTTCATTCACCTATTAGCCAGTGATTATCATGTCCCTAATCCTAATGCCATAACAAGATCCACAATGTTCACACATATATACATTCACACAATTCTAAAACAAAATTTTTGTAGGGGTATAATTTTTCTCAAAAATCAATGAAAAACATGACAACAGCCATAAATACATAAAAATCTCCAAATTACACAAAAAGACAACACAATATGAAATGAAACACAATATGACACAAATTTAGTCTAGACATGCCTGTTCTAAAACCATACCATGGCCAATTGAAAAGAAGCACGATAATAAAAATTGGCAGCGGTATGCTATACCTACCCCTAACTAAAAACCGTGCACTATCACCAATGTGGGAAAAAAATATAAAACTATGGAAATAATGACAGAACAGGGACACACTAAACGTCCATGTCATGAGCAACCCCAAATTAGGGCATATCAAATAGCGGAGGCGGTGGTAGTGGTGGTGTACTACTAGAAGATGCACCTGCTGCTGTCACTGCACACCTCTGCCTCTCAATAACTTCAGAATCCATCGAATCATTGTTGTCACTTTTATGGTCCTGTTCATATGGCATATATGGATCCTTGAAGTATCCCATGTGACCTTTCTTGGCCCGACCTACCGAGACCTCCTCCTCATCCTCTACGAATAAATCAAAATGTATAGGTGCACGTGCAGGTGCTATCTGGACCACTAGGGGTATGAGTGAAGGAGTGGCTGCCACATGGCTCTCTGTGAGAAAATGTACCTCTGCTTGTAATATATTTATCTTTTCCTTTATTTGGGCTAGATCTGGTATCATTGTCTCTATAAATTAGGTTGCATCCTGTCTCTCAAACTCATCAAGATGTGTCTGTAAATTAGCACGTAGATTAGATAGGGTATCTCTCTGTGCGGCCTCCTATCTAGCCTCTACCATATAGAATCTAGTCCGAACCCCTAAATGTATTTGATCCTACAGAGTAGTCATCTCGGTCTTAATAAATTGAGCAAAAATGGTGCTCTAAATGTTAACTAAGCATTGCAAGAACTCTCGAGATATAGTAATCATACCTACAATAGGAGCAGTAATGGATGGACGAGTGGGATTTGAAAATACGCCAACCTGCTCTGAGGTCTAAGACGGGGTTGATAAAGAAGTGGATGGTGTCCCCTCGCCCTTAGTACTCAAATCTTGGAATACCCTATCTCATGATAATCACTAACTCCCATATCAACTCTATGTACATCACTAAGATCTATGGAAACTGATGGGCCCTCAGTCTGGGCTCGAGGTACTGTGGTAGGTTTACTAGATTTCATGGGAAGGACCGGACGTGTCGGATCCTTCATACTCTTTCTCTGTCAGTGGATACCACACGTAATATCTCATATAATCTCGGTATATCAAGTACACCAGCCTCATCACATAACCTCTGAATCTAATAAGAAAATGACAAATTCATCATCTCTCCAAATGCTCTATAATGGATCTCATATCGGAGGATGGCTGCAAAATCAATAACATACTTGGCCATCATACTAGCAACCCATGATTCTCCCTCCCAAGTCAATACATTATCTGGAGCAGTAGAGAATAGTCGATATCTGATGAGAAACCACCAAATCATGGCATCAATTCTCAAAAAACCCTTCTTTATCACAATATGACCCTTAATCCATGGGGTATCATCACCCAAAGGTGAAATATAGATGGCTATTGACCTATACATCTCAACTCTCTCTAATCTATACTTAGCATCCTGTATAATATGTCTATCACGTGTGACTCTCAGTCTATAGTCACACCCTGCTGTGGATGTGGGAATGATATAGTCTGGACCAAAATGACCCGACGGATAGTCTCTGCTGAAAGATCAACCTTGACCCCTCTCACAAGGGTCTGATCAAGCTGTGGCTTATCCATGTGTCTCATCGGGCCTGGAGATCTTCTCATCAGAAGAACTACTGTATCACGATATTTTGCATAAACTTCTGCACCACAACTGGACTATAAGAACTGAGTGGTCTAGTCATCCACTCTAACTAATAACGATCAAAGAAATCCCACAACTGTGGTACATGACTCAGTCTAGATAGATAAATCATGCGTTCCTCATAAATAATCCACTTGGGCCAACCATCCTTCGAAATGTGATTTCTATATTATATATCATTTGCATCCCCTCTGTGCACCATCTAGAATTTTTCTTCTCAAGAGGTACCTTCGAGGGATGTGTTGGTGGGAACTCTTCCCCCGTTATACTAATGTGCCTTCATCTATAATATGTATCTCATGAGAATCCTTCTCTATAGAATTATCAGACAGGGGTACATCTTATTGTTGTACATGAATGGTAGTACCCTCCTCAGATTGGGGTACCGCTGATGACTCCTTCTTCCCTACAACCTCATATGAATCCTGGGACCCCTCATCAGACTGGGGGTATTGAGATAATATCTATGGCTTTGACTTGGAATTTTCCTAATCCTCATTATCATGATCACTCGGCGGAGGAGAATGGGGAGGTTACCTCCATGTTGACTTCATCCTGGTCGGGCTACACGTGCCTTTGCAATCTGGACAATCTGAGTAGCCTCAACCCAAGACCTAGTCTGATTAAAGTCTAGTCGTCTTCCCTACTTTGACTACTCAGGTAGCGTCGATCCCATAGTGTCCAATAACATAGTATTGACTACCCAACATAGGTATATCTGTCCTCTAGTGACTTTGCATGTCACCTAATCTGCAACATCTCAATGTCATATAATCAAGTATTCCTTAATCGAACCACTGATCTCAAGGGACTCATCCCATCTACTCGATGTCTCAGTCTTCTTCTTGTTAGCAGCTTTTGGTGCCATGTGTACCTGAAAAGCTAGTCATTAGTTTCCAACAAAGATGAGGGATTGCAAAAGTGGAAGAAAAACTAAAAATTTGAAAAGTTAATATTTTTCCTCAATTTCATACCCTTATAACTTATTTGAAGTCCCAACAAGTCCAATGTTCCCACATACATCAATAATAATGATTTTCAATGCAAACTATATCTCCAAACATTAGGATTACTCTACTTGTTCAAGTTCAATTTCCATTTGGGGCTTACCTTTAGAATTTAATTCAAAACTAGGCCCCATACTAAGATTTTAGGCTGCTTCCTCCTACATTCAAGCATGATATATTCTATATGTTTTGCATGGAGATACACATATCAACTTGTTTATTCGATAAATAAATGAATACATAACCAGTAGGAGCTGAGAAAGTTACCTTTTTATGATAATTTGGAAGTGAACAATGAAGAAATCGAGAAAAATCCAAGATGGAACTTGTTTTAAGTGTGTTGGGACAAGTTGATACCTCAAAAAAGTTTCAATTTAGGCTTTATTTAAGTGAAGGATTAGCTTATGATTTGAGAGGAAAGTATAGAATTAAAGAGAAAAGTGAAGTTTTGAGGATTTGAATGAGTTTGAATGAGGCTTAAGGTGTATAAATATGGGGGGAGGGGGTATTTAGTTCGTAATTATGCATTGGTGGAACAAAAATCTTGATCAAAATTTAGGACCACAGTTAAGATTCCCGTGACACCCACATACACCTGCCACATGCGGCCTACCATGGGGCACATGTGCCATATGCTGTCCGCATGTGCAGGGCGAATATGGGCCAAAATTTTTGGTCCTCTTTCCTGGATTCGAGACTTGGTATTTTGATGTGTTACCAGCTACTTATGGTCCTAAAAATTTCAGTCATTTCAATTATTGCTTAACTTACCAGGCTCATGTGGTACTTGTGACCCTGATGTTTTGGCCACACAATCCCTTTACCTGGAAATTTATGGAAGTAGCAATTTTACCATATTTCAGGTAAGTCCATGATCTAAAAACCAACAAAAGAAAAACATAAAAAATGTGAACATTAAAATGGTGGGTTTCCTCCCATCTATCGCTTGATTAAACATTGCAGCACGACATAGCTATGTTGGTTACTCAGAAATCACCAACAAACCTATGGGTTGCGTCCCATACAACTCCTGATTTAACATCACGGCACGATGTGGGTACCTTGATAAGTCAGAATTCATCAATATAACTATAGAAGTACCCTCCTGGGTCATCAATACAATCTATCACCAGCACCACCCTCATGTCGGTTGGCTTTTTTATTATTTTTTTGATGTTGAATGTGGCCTCTTCACCATTGATTTTGAACTTTATCTCTCCCTTTTCTATGTGAACCATAGCTTTACCTGTGTCCATAAATGGTTCCCCAAATATTATGGCCATTTAGGTGTCAACATCACAGTCCAGAATGACAAAGTCAGCCGAAAAGATAAAGTTATCAACTCTCACAATCACATCAAACAAAATGTCCACAGGTTTCTTCACCATATGGTCAGCCTTTAATAGCCACATTGCATTCGGTTCAAGAGGGATCAAGCCCAATTGCTTGAATACAACCAGCGACATTAAATTTATGCTGGCTCCTAAGTCACATAAGGCTCTACAAATTGGGATGACCCAATAGTGCATGGTATAGTGAACTGACATGACCGGAACCAGGTCCTTGTCGTAATGAGCATCTCAGGGCCAACAATGACCGGAGACCATCACACTTCCCAAACTGACCAACCAAGCACATAACCCAAGTTAGATGAATTGTGAATATATAACAAGATAGAGTATTTGAAACTAAATGAATTTGGGATAGGTTCACGACTGTGACCAACACAAACAAGTCTAGCCATCCAATGCCAAACCAACAACCATAACTAACTCAAAATAATAACTGTGTCCAAGTACATAACATAATAAGATGGAACAATTATAAATACAGTCAAATGGTATCAAACATAATACCAATACCATTTCCAAGGTGACACCAATGCTGACACCGCCTATACCACCCATAGTAGTTCCACAAAATTTATCCAAAACTAAAACAATAATCGGTGGAATATGCCCCCGACCTTAGACAAAAGTAGTGTCCAAGACTAAACCAAATAAAAACATAAGAAGCCAAAACAAGAAATAGATCCTTCTAAAGTATGGAAGCTTACCACTTTAAGTCAACACAAGCTGATCCTAAGTCTAATCACTGAGTAGGAGGTGTAATATAACCAACACCTGCATCGGGATACAACTTCGAAGATGGTTAGTGGTTGGAGCAGTAGTATGTAACTCAAGCATAAGGATAAAATAGTGCCAAAAGTTCAAAACTAATCAATCAATGCCCATAACCAATGCAGTACATACATATATACATACCATGTTGGGATAAGGAGCAAGATTAGCATGAATGTTGAAATCATTAACTTGGGCTGTGTAGCATGGTCGTTATAGAACAAGGCACCTATGGGCTATATTGGCTCAACTCTCCCCTAGCTGGAAGGACCCCAATGTGTGTAGTCATATGAACTAGAGAATATCCAAATCGGTATATGCCTATTTATGGGACTCGAACCTCCCAGCGTAATCAAGGTTACTTATCACAAATACATGTAGTAAGGGGGACTCAAAACTTCCTTCATATGTTCATTAGAGGGACTCAAACCACTAGTCATAAGACACCCACACCGGCTAGCATGGTTTCTAGTGTTAGTCCTTTAGACTCCATTTTCATGGCTGGACTACACATCCTGCTATTAAGCCCAATTTAAAACCATCATTCAAAATACACAACCATTAAGCCAATTACTTACAAAAGGCATTTTATTTGTATTGTCATATTGATAATTCTCAACTTACACGTCAATTTAAGTGCATGACAGTCGTTGTCAATATACACCTAACAAGAGTTAGGGACGAATCTATGAGGAACAATGTGAGAGGTGATTAACTAAGTTTGAAATTAAAGTTACTTCCTAAACTCAATATGTTATACAAATATTTTGATTTTTTTAATGTTTCCAAAAAGGTAAGACAATTTTTGGGATTCGTAAGGACTAACTCAAGACTAAAAATAATTAGTGAGTAATCAATTAAAAATATATTTTGGGTTTATGCTTTCCTAGGGGCAAGTTATGTAAGGGAACATGATGATTCAGTGTAAGTTCTAATCGTTAATGATGTGGTAGGCTAGGTTGGAAGTCCTTGAGGCTAGTTTGACAACAAAGTCTCAAGGATGTCACTCACTGATCCTTTCGATTACCTAACGATTGTATCAATTAAAGACATCCAACACCTCAATTGGACATCCCTATTTCTAGGAAGATGCCCAAAACATAGTCCACTCTCTATTCACCCTTATTTCTAAGATAGGAAAAAGGTAGTAACCTACATCAATTATTGTCCACTATTGCTTGTCCCTCATAGCCCTCTTCCAAGGATACCATGGGTTCCAAATGTTCACCTACATCCCTCTTTCAAGGATAATGTGAGCTTTCAAGAGTTTGGGGTTTTCACCCATAAATCACAACTAATTAAATCAAACATTAGTGACACCCATCATCAACAAAGTAGAATCTACACAAATACATCATAACCCACACACAATTGCACCCTATTATAACATAATCCCAAGAAGAAGAACTAGCAACTTATAAATATAATAAACAAAATTATACTAAAATCTCCATCGATTTGATTCATGAAAAATAAAGAGAATGTAAACCATACTTTAAATTCCAATAAATTTTTAATGGGATTATCCAATTCTTTACTCAGGAGTCACTCTAATATCTTCTTATCTCAAGATTTGTACAAATTTTGCTCCAAGCTCCAAGTGATAAAACCCTAGAAACTAAGAATAGGATAAAATCTCTAGAAATGTGAATACCCCTAAAGAGAAAAGGGTTAATCCTATAGAAGGAATTGGGTTCGGCTGGGTGAAATTGCAGAACTATCCATGAGTAAATTCCTGCTTATCCATGATCGCAGAATCTTTACCGCGACCGCAGATAGGAAACTACAATTGCGTTACTTTGACCTAGCTTGTGGGACGCGATCGCGACAACTGAGGTTGGTTTCGACTTCAGGTGTTCTAGCTCCACTTCTACTCTCCTTTTTAATCCAATTTAGCTTGCACCACATCTTTCTTTCTCATAACATGTATGCCTGCAAAATATGGAAAATAGTGTATTTAATCACAAAATTATCTCATTTAGACATTCAAATTATAGTAGTGTGCACGGAAGTGGAGTGTAAATGAGTGGTAAATTCACCACTCATTAACATACTCCACTTAAATCCTTGCTTCTACTCTAGCAACACTATCTCTTACCATGGGACAATGCACATTTATGCCCAGTTTGTATGACCCAATGATCACAATGACTTCAAGCTTAGTTAATACAACAATTTACCTATTCAAACATGGGAAAAACTATTTTCACAACACCCCTTAACATAAAATGTGATTTTTCAAGGATGTGAGAGATTTTAAAGAGAAACCATGTAACAATCACTAATAATCTAGAAATGACTCACCTTTGAACTTAACTACATTATACTCATTTTTGCCATATTTTGTGGGAGATGACAAAATCACCCTCCTTAACTTATTTACATGCTTCACAAGAAAGAAAATTCCACACACCAAGTCATCAATTATGCAACAAGGAATTTAAGTGTAAAAAACACTCTCTCTTAATAACTCTCGATGCTAAAAAGTACCATGCCATAGGCTTGCCCTATTTTCAATCGTCACTACAATGAAATTACTTGTTTGAAAATCACAAAGGACTTTTTGAGCTTCTAACGTAGGTTAAGGGTTGGGTAGTATATCTTTTAGGAACAATATGGATATACCCTCCTTGAACATCTACATAACACTATTCCATCCAAATTTTGATCACGAGCCACTTCTTTTGTTTTTACTCTTTACACATGTGACTACTTTTTATTTCCTTGATTCACCCATTTTCTTTTAATTTCTTTTTCTTGAACTCTCAGTGATTCTGTTTTCTTTGTTGGATCCTTTCCTTTTTCTTATTCATTTGTTCTCAATACTTAAGCTCATAGGCACTCACTTACAACTTCGTGGCCTAAATTTACCTCTTTCAATCATCACCACTCCCAACTTAGGCTTTTAGCCTCAAGTTGTAATTTTATATTCAAGGAGGGTAGGGTTCAAAAGAGGGATAAAAATTGAAAGGCTCATGACTTGAAATGTGTTTGCCAAAGAAATGTCTAAAGGATCAAATTAGGTGACTAGGGATAACATTTATTCAAGGGTAGGCTTTTCAGGATAAAGTGGACTTTCACTGTCACAAAGATGGCCTAAGATCATCTCCCCAATCATGTACAACCAGAATTAGCTTTGAGAGACTAATGGGGAAAGTTCTAGATTGTACAAGTACACATGATATTTGGACAAATAATCTCACCACACACGGCATGCAAAATTTGCCAAGGAAGCTCAATTGCCCTTTCCGTTAGAGACAAAAATGGACTATCTCCCAATTTTTACAAGCCAAACGTTTTGGAGTCACAAAAAGAGAAAATGTATCGATACAAGATTTATCATGTCCATGCCTTTGAATTCTCAAGAAAATTTTTTGGATAGAATGTGTGGGGGAGGGGGGGAGTGGGGAGTTTTCTTTGCATTCACACCTTGCATAATTTGCTAATTATGGCACCAACCCAACCTTTGTCTCATATTTTAGCTTTCATTTGGGCAAACCATCATATGGCTAGTAAAACTTTACCAGAGGTATAAAGCGATCCCAAATCCAAAATGAGATAGGTACTCGGACTTCCCTTGCATTTATAGCCCCGATGGTATGGGTACTAAGACTTCCCCTTCATTCATGGGTCAAAACCTAATCACGACGAGTTTTACTTAAGAATGTCATCACTCAATATCTTATAGGGAAAGACTCACCCAACATTATTAATAAAAGAAACAAAAAAATGAAAGTTTAAACAATCAATTCATAAAATTTCCATGCTTTGTGTGAACTAAGTTTGAATATTGCAATCCAATGAATACAAAAAATGGTAGGGCCGCATCCCTAACTATAAGACTTTTAGTGACATCACTACATAACACGAAATCATAAGAAGGGTTAATGGGCTCCCTGAAACTGGAGTGATAACCAAGGTGCAGGATGTAGAAGCTGTCACGATCTCAATCTGTAGGCTGCGAGCGTGGTACCTGAGGCAATTTGCTCCCCTGTTTTGCCCTATTTTCTGTAGGGCTACCACACTTCTCAAACTTTGTTTCCCCCCATTATTAGCTTCCAATCCTGTCCAAAGCACCTACAAAACATCAAAATTATGTGACTTATTCAAAAGCATATTGAGAAAACATGAAAACAATGGGTTGCCTCCTATCAAGTGCTTGATTTAACAACACAACACGACACCTCTTTTCTTGTCATTTATGTCTCCACTTAGAGGATTTAATTCTTTTGCACAACTTTTCATTAATAAATATCTATGGTACTTTGGGAAAATGTAAGGACATAATGATAAATTTTCTATCACGCCACTTTGAAGACTTGAGCCTTTTAACCAACTTTACATTAAATTTTTTAGTAGGGTCGTTGGGTATTGGTAGGAACTTCATTAGGCCACTAGTTGGACTTTGGAAGTTAATCTACTAGGCCTTTTAGTGTGGGGGTTCTGCGTGCTCTATTGTAATGTCAAATTCCAAAATATAGGGATGGTGCTCTTTCTCCCCAAAATCCACTATTTTCTTGGGTAGGTAGACTTTCGTCATATCCACCAAGAATAACGTTGACAAATGGTTCGAATGCGGTCTATCCTTTAATTTTAGAATTTCATCCCAATTAGCATCCTCACCTTGAAATGGACTAGAGTTTTTTCTTAGAGTCTTCATAAGAGTTTTTCTTGGCTTCTTCTTTTGACTCGAGTAACACTTCCTCAAATTCGGCATCTTCAACCATAATAGGTTTGGATGGTTAAGAAATCACCAAGGATTCTTCAATATCAAACCCATTTAGAAGAGTGGGTATTGTTGTGGTGATGGAATGATTGAATTCCATGCCCACGTCTTTTATCTTCTTGTTTTCCTCTCCAAATGCCTTATTAGATTGATTTATAAGAGTTGTTTCCTCCACAAACATAATTGTCCTCTCCAAGATAGTATAGAGAATTTCTTCAATACTATCATTTCCAGTGTATCATTCTTCCCTTCTTACATCATAATACCTATCATAACCATAAGAGGAACTAGCACTTGGGTTAGCATAATGAGGGGAGGGGCATTTGGACAATCACTTCAATGTCCATCTCGACCACCACCTAAAGAACAACAATACTCTTTAAAGAATTGAGATCATGCACATATCTATCTCCTAGGAGTATATCTACAATCTTGCCAAAAGTTGGGTCCACCACAGTATGGACATGGATCATCAAGGTATCATTTCCAACCACCAAACCTGCATTCATTCCATGATGCCATATTAACAAATAAAAAAAAACAAAAATCTATCTAAGAAAAGAAATAAAATAAGATCACAAACAAATATTTACAAGTTTGAACCATAACAAGTAAGCTAAAATTCTAAACCAATTGAATATGCCAAATTGCTCCCCGACAACGGCTTTATTTTTAATAACGCTCAACTTCAATGTCAATTTAAGTGCAAGGCAATCGTTGTCAATATAAATCCAACAAGAGAGGTTTAAATCCATGAGGAACAATGTGAGTGGTGATTAACTACATTCAAAATTAAATTTACTTGCTAAATTCAAATATGTTATACAAATATTTGGGGGGGCGAATGTTTTCAAAAGGGTAAGACAATTATTGGGCTTCTAAAGGACTAACACAAAACTAAGAATAATTAGAGAGTAATTAATTAGAAATGGATCTTGAGATTATGCTTTCCTAGGGGCACGTTATGTATGGGAACATGATGATTTGATGCAAGGTCTAATCATTAATAATGTGGTAGGCTAGGTTAAAATTCCTTGAGGCTAGTTTGTCAACAAAGTCTCAAGGATGTCACTCATTGAACCTTATAACTACCTAATGAGTGTGTAAATTAAAGCCCCTCAACACCTCAATTGGGCATGCCTATTTATAGGAAGATGTCCAAAACATAGCCTACTCTCTATTCACCCTTATTTCTAAGATAGCAAGAATATAGTAAACTATATCCATTATTGTCCACTATTGCTTTATCAAACATAACCCTCTTTCAAGGATGCCATTGTTACCAAAAGTTCACCCACATCCCTCTTTCAAGGATGATGTGAGCTTTCAAGAGTTTGGGGTTTTCACCCACAAATCAGAACTAAGTAAATCAAGCAATAGTGAAACCTTTCATAAACAAACTACAATCTACACAAATCCATCATAACCCACTCACAATTGCACTCTACTCTAACATAATCCCAAAAGGATGAACTAGAAACTCATAAAGATAATAAACAAAATATCTCAAAATCTCCATCAATTTGATTCATGAAAAATAAAGAGAATGCAAACCACACTTTAAATTCCAATGAATCCTCAATTGGATTTTTTAATTCTTCACTTACGAGTCACTCTAACATATTTTTATCTCAAGATTAGTACAAATTTTTCTATAAGATCCAAGTGATAAAACCCTAGAAACTAAGGATAGGATAAAATCTCTAGAAATGTGAATCCACATAAAGAGAAAGGGTTTAACCCTATAAATGAAATTTGATTTGTCTAGGTGAAATTCCAAAACTGCCCTTGGGTAAATTCCCCCTTAGATGTGATCAAAAAATCTTTCCCGCGATCGTGACTACAACAACCGCGGGAAGGACAACGCAATCGTAGTACTTTAACCTAGCCTTATTAGCTACGATCGTGGTAACTAAGGCTGGTTTCTGCTTCAGGTCTTCTAGCTGCACTTCTTCTCTCCTTTTTGATCTTTCTTTAGGATGCACCCACGTCTTTCCTTCTCATAACATGTATGCTTTCAAAATAAGGAAAATAGTGCATTTAGTCACAAAATTGTCTTATTTAGATATTCAAATCATAGTAGTGTGCACGGAAGTGGAGTGAAAAAGAGTGGTAAATTTAGCACTCATTGCATACCAACACTACTTGCATGTAGTATACCACATTCTATTACTATTATCAATCAACCAATCATTTATTTGACTTTGGAACTCGAACCCATTATCTAACCAAGACACTTATTCGATTCAAAGTTAGGGATTCATAACCACTGCCTAACAAAGACATAAATCAAGTTAATATTTAGTGACTCAAACCCATTTAACAACTTAAACCACAAAGGTTATCATTTTGACAAATACATTGCCAACAAGTCTTTCACAAAATCATTTATCAACCATTCATATTCATGAGGCCAATGCCTTAGTTCAAAACACCATTGTCATGTGACTATTTCATTTTCTTAGACATTTTCACAAATACTTTTAGGGTATATTATTATCATGGCCAGAACTAAAGTAAAAACCATCAAGTTTATGGTTAACCATTACCCATTTGTTAAAACATAATTAACAAGAACACACCCATGCAAACCATCACCAAACCATGTATAAACACAACTTGACAAAGAGTAAACAATACACAATTATATGAAACAAAACCCTCAATTTTGGTTTTCAAAACTACCATTTAAGAATCATAATCACACTTTAAAACACATGATAATTATGTAGATACAATGAGGGAAAAGTCACATGCCTTATTCAAGAAGATTCATGGATAAAAATTTGACTCTTAAGCCTCAAGATGACCACCTTTAAAGAACCCTAGCCCCAATATTTAAGAGATAGTTTAGAGAGTGTTTTTTGAGTGTTTAATCTTCCAATAGTGTGTTATAAGAGGCCATATAATGTTTTATGATGTGAGGACTTTAGGGTTTTAGAGTGGGAAATATCTAGAATACCCTCAGCTTAAAAGCTAAAAACTAATTCGCAGGAGGATATGACCATACCCCCTAAATTGTACCCTAGGGTACGAGTGGTACCCTTGTCTCGTACCCTAGACCTCATCTTGGACCCTTATACTATCCAACATGTGAAAAAAATGTTTAACTTGAATCTTAGCATACAGGAAGTACCCTAAAACCCAAACCCCAAGTAGAATCCTCTTAAATAACTTAGGGGCATCATATGACACAGCCACATACACTCATATATAAACATACTTATAGTAAGGAGTCTATTTGTACCTTTGATAGGGAGTGACATAGAACACACTAATTTAAATACGAGTTGAAGCCCCTAACTCGTATCCTATCATACAACTTGTACCCTAAGTTGTATATTGTCCAGAACTCAAATTTCTAGAAATTTTTCTAAGAGTCAAAAGCTAAGGTGTTTCATGAATACTCTAGGATCACCCTTTTTCTGGGCCAAAGACCGAGTTGTTACTGCACTACAGTAGTGAAAACTATCAATATCCTCAATCATAGCTACTCTTTTTCTTTGTGACAAATTACTTCATAAACCTAGCATACCAATAATCTTCTCCAATTCCTCAAGAAGAGTAATATTCAAGCATAACTCCTTTAACATCTCAATTAATCGCTTGAATTTTCCTTCCACTCTTTTTTACTTCAATTGCTAAGGAAAAGGTGGGATGGTCTTGGAATTTGTCTTATTTCCTTCTCAACAACTGAACCCTTACATTATTCCTTTCCAATTATATTATCATTGCCTATTGTTTTTTCTATTACCACAGTAGGTGTCTCATTAATATCAGCCTCATCATGCTTTAATGCTTTGGCAGTAGCTTATGGGGGATCCACAGTAGTCGTATGACTCCTTGTGGTAATGGCAAGAACATGACCGTTGTTTTTTGGATTTTGCACAATGTTGCTTGAAAGGTCACCTGGTTGCCTCTAGTTTAGTTTTGCTGACATTTGTCTGAACTGGTTCTCCAACAACTTGATGATAGTGGAAGGAGATTCCATCATTTGGGCCAACCCTAAAATGTTATCCCTAATCTCCTTAAGGCTGGTCTCCTAATTTTCTTGACCCTTTACCAGCTTATTCATCATCTCTTACATTCTTGATTTTGCATCTCTACTACTAGGTGGAATGTACCGAACTCCCTTCTCTTTGAAGCTATCCTTCTTTCTCCAGTTACTATCTCACCCTACAATGGTTTTTGTATGTGTCATAGTATTTTTGACTATGGTTCCCTTGCACTTGGGCTTGGAAACCCGCTAACTGATGATCCAGATAGTTGACTTCCTCCTCTAATTCTGACTCATAAGCTTTAGAAGAAGACCCTTGTGCTTCTACTATGTTTACTTTCTTGAAACTTACTGCTGCAAACTGCTTTGCCAGTAACCCTAGATTAGTTATTAGCCGTGCAATTTCTTATGCTACTAAATCATCAACTACTTTTTGGTCACATGAGGCACTAATAGCATATGTGCCAGATCCTCTCTCTACCTCCCGAGTTTGCCACCCTCGGTTAGTAAGTGATATTTGATATAGCATCTTCAAAGTTTCCTCTTAGTATAAACTCATAAATGCTTCTCCAGATATGGTGTACGCCATGGCTATGGAATTGATGCTCAAGACTCTGTAAAATATCTCCAATAAGGTCATCCCTAATATCTGATGGTTGTGCACTATACTCAGCTTCTTCTTAAACCTAAACCATGCCTCGTACATAGATTTCTACCACAAATACCTTAAATTATAGATCTTATCTTTAAGATGTAACATCATGGATGTAGGAAAGAACTGGTTCAAGAATTTCCTGCGCAACTTATTCCATGTAGTGATAGATCCTCTTGGAAGTTCCCTTAGCCATAAAGATGCTTCTTCTGTAAGTGAGAAGAGGAACAACCTAAGTCTAAGAACTTCCTGATTCACCCCTAGAATGGTATACAAACTGCATAGCTCAATGAAATTTTAAAGGTATACGTTTGGATTATCTGTAGGTATACTCGTAAATACACCTTTCTATCTTTGGGTCTAGATTATTGTTCTTGTTATCTCAAACTTAATGAATGGGGATAAAACAAAAGGGATAATGTCTCCAGTCTATGCCAACTCAAAATACCCTATAACTTCTTCATCATCTATATATGGCTGCATACACAGATATGGTAGGATCACTTGAGTATAGCCTTCTCTAGATTTGTTTTGATTTTCACCGAGTGCTGCTTGACAGTTTACTTTTTGTCTCTACTTAGCAAGCTCTACTTCCCCATCTATCCATTGAGCTTCTTCTATTGCCCTCCTCTCATTAGAGGATTTTTCTAAAATCTCACCCATATGATGATCAATAATATCTTGAACTCCTTTAGGAAAAGGAGTAGGGACATCATTATGAACCCTCTTCAAGAATATCATCTCTTTTCTATTCAATCATCCTACTAGATATTTGTAGGATCCTCTCTTTATTTGAATTCACTGGGAGTAAGGGATTTCCTCTACTCTATGTGTTAGGCATACATCGGCTTATACCCAAATAAGAACAAAAACAAAAACAATAACCAAAACTACATCAACTTTAATTTACAAATCAACACCATATTCCCCAAAAACGACGCACAAAGTTGATAGTACCCAAGATACACCTTCACTCTGAAGATTATACAGTTGTTTCCAAAAATAGTAACCCAACAAATTTGGGGTAAAATCCAAAGGGAATACGTTGAATCATGGTTTTTAACTATTGTAATCAACGGGCAGAACTGTAAAAGTGTTAGACCCCGAGAATCCCAACCGATAGTAGGACCATGCTTCAAGATCATGATAAATAAATTTTAGTGATTTGGTAGTTTTATGATTGATTTTGATGTATATTAAGGTCTCACATACGTCCTAGCAATTAGACAAATCAAAACATCTCTTACCAATTAAATTCTTGAGAAGGATATTGCCATAGTCAACTTCAAACGATCATATATTCCATTCTACAAAGAATTTTTCAGCTGATGACCCACCAACATATATAATTGAATTATCTTTCCAAAAATACCAATTTTGCCAAAGTCTAATATCGGAGTAAAAAGTTATGGTAATTTTACAGTGAGCTGTCTGGGTTGCCAAAGTGCGATGGGAAGGCTGATGAACCATCGCCCAAACCGTCACAACTGAGGCAGTAAGCCTGTTTTCTAGACAAACCAATGGTTTGAAGGGACCATCATCCCCAGGGCGACGGTTCATCGTCCAAACCGTCGCGGACCTCTATTTAGTAATTTTAAGCCATTTTTAAAAGGATTTTTGGGGCTTTTTCCACACTTTTTAAAACCTAATTGCATCAAATCAAAGCACACAACTCCTCATTCTTACATAACATCAAAATTAGGGTTTCTTTCAATATTAATCCCTAAGAACAAGATTCACACCCTTCTTCAAGAAAACTCAAGAATCAAAATGTCACCATTTAAGAACCATCAAGAAAAGTTATTCTCTTTCAAGATTAAAGATTTTGAAGTATGATAGATGTTGATTCATGAGTTTATTCCACCCATGAAGCTCAAGAATCCTTTTTTAAATGCAAAGATTGTGTATTTATGATTTTCATGATTTTCATGGAATTGAATTTCATATTTATGTTATTGTTGGGTTTTGATTCATGTTTTAGATTTCAAATTCTAAGAGTTAATCCCAGTAGGTGATGATTGGTATGATGTTCATGATAAACCCTTCAAATTTTATGTTGATTGATGTATCCATGTTATTTAGATGTATTGTTGGTTGTATAACCAAAGCATGCTCCCTATATATTTGATTAAATGCCTAGGTAAATGACGTAGTGCCATTATAGCATGTTAATATAAAATTCCCCATTGTGTACAAGTTAATGTATGTTTAGTGTTTGTTGAAAGGCTTTGGTGAATGAATTTTGAGACATTAGTATGCTTGCCTATACGTCTATAAGTTTATGACCTAAAATACTTGAAAGGATGATTCAGTGATTGTATTACGAATGATAGATGATTGCTATGTTATTCAAGAATTATTTTTCTTTACTTTTATGCTATTGTATCCTGGGGGTATTTAATACACACCAATTTAGCTTTGTGCCTAGAGCTAGTGTCAGTTATAGTACTCTCAGTCAAGTCATGATCCATAGTATTCTTAGTCAGTTATAGTATTTGGTAGAACTCAGTCAGCTTCAAGACTTAGGAAAGTTCAGTAATCTCAGTAACATCCCAGTCCAATTCAGAACTCAGTAGCATTCAGTCAGTTAATAAAATTCAGTAGTATTTTGCTAGTCAACGAAACTCAGTGAACTCATCTCAACTCAGATAATCAGTATAATCAGTAACAGATTCAAAACATTTTAGTATAGTATAAGCATCAGATTAGTGTCTATTGAGTTGCGAGTAGAATTCAGCACCGAGTGAGGGCAGGGATGATAGTTTTCCCGTTAGTTAGGCAGAGTCATTAGTAGCATTCCCTATACTCCAGAACTGCATAGCCAGTGCAGGATGAGGAGTCACCCATTAGATTAAGGCTTGATTACTTCCCAGGAGTCACCCATTAGATTAGGATTGGCTCCTTCCAGGTGTCACCAGTTAGATTAGTCTTGGCATCCTTGTCGTAGAAGTTGTCTTTACCCGTGGCATGGTACTGACACCCTTTCATCTAGGCTTATAGGTTTGACACCACTAGTTTAGTTTCGGGGCATGTCGGTTAGATGACTACCTCCCACAGTCTCAGTATTCAAAATAAAACTCAGATCAATATTACAGAAATCAAGACTGTTAGATACAGTCACTCAAGCTTGTAAAGAACTTAGGAAGTTTCATAGATGTAGAGATCACCCGCTAGCTAGTCCTAATATCATCTTCAGTTAATCAATATCAGTATTAGTAGATCCAGAGAACACTCGCTAGGTAGGACGAATCTCAGGTATCAGTATTAGTAGACTCAGTTATCAGAATTCCAGTTATTAAAATTCAGTATTCAGTGTCACTACAATTTCAGTTATAGTTTATGCACTCATGCATGATCCTTATTCAGTAGTCTCATGTTATCCAGTTAGTATTGTTCATGCATGTAAACCCTTGCATTCATCCTTACCTCATCTAGCATACCAGTACATTCTCACGTACTGATGCATACTTTTCTCTTGCAGTATGGTTTCTTATACCATAGGTTCAGAAGCACGGGATCCAGAGCACCCTTAGCAGTTTAGATTCAACTAGCAATAGCAGACTTAGCAGTGAGTCCTCATTATTCGAGGATATTCCTTATTTTATTATTGCATTATATTTAGCATTTCAGTAGATAGAGTTAGTTGGGGTTTGTCCCATCAACTCCACAGTTCAAATAGTTTAGAGGATTTTCAGACTAAATGTTCAGACAGACTAGAGTATTTTTAGACAGTTATTTTCTTTTCGGTATTGTTAAATATTTTTCAGTTTTATTCTAGATATTTGAACCTTAGGGAAATTTTTCGCCAGTTTTTTGTATTTATTAAATATGTTATTTAGTGCAAAGTTATAGATATCATTCAACGGTTAGCTTGTGCTCCTTTGGGATTACGAGCACCGTATAGCGTCTGGGGTACAAGACTCGGGGCATTACAAAAAGTAAATGGGGGTTTTGGGTAGCAATATAGAACAAGAGTATAGTATTAACTTTGGTTTTAATCAGTTGTAGGTGAACACTAGGATTATGTTCCCTCTGGCTTCTCAACTCCATAGGCTTATAGTGCTTTATTAAACCAACCTGATACCTTGCATGTAGAATATGATAAGTAATGTACAATCTACAGTCTTTTGGTCGAGCAGATAGATTTTACCCTTTGCTTTTTGAGTCTCAGGATGTCGCCTTACTAACTCTTATCTTGATTCCAGTTAAATATTACCTTTTGAGTCTCTAGTTATTAGATGAAAGCTAACCATCTTACTTAGATGTTGTCTAGTAGTGTTGATTGACAGCTAAACTTTAAATTACTATCATAGTTATCTTTTTCTAGGCACTACTCCTCTAACATTTGCAACCGCTAAAATAACTATTAAGGTGAAGATAATACAACGTATGCATGGGTATCAGTCAGAACAACACTAGCACTTCCCCTATTTTGTCAATATGCCAGGGTTTCCATAACCCTAGCTAAGCATTTTTAGCCACTCATGCTTGTGAAGTAATCAACAACATTTCTGATTGAAAGAATAATATGAAATCAGAATAATCACAAGTAAAAACTCAAAATTGTAACTAAATTAATCAACTAAAATCAATACAAGAGAATTCCATGACCAAAAATAAATATCAAAATCAAAATATGTTTGTAAGTATCAAGAGTATGTATCTTCTACTAAAAAACACATAAGGGTAATTTATACTACATACGGAAGCCCTAAAATAAAAGCTCGAATGAAAAAGAACAAAAAAGGGTTGGTGACCACATTTGGTGTCCATATGCGGCTGGCCTTGGGCGCATATGACATATGCGGCCTGAGGCTGGGTGCAAGTGGCTACCACATCTGCTTAGAAAAAATCCTAAGCTCTGCTTTTGGGATTTTGGACTTCTGGTACATGCTTTGCCCACATTCGGTCTACATATGCTACATATAGTCTGCAAGTTAACATAAGTAAGTGTTGTATGTTCTTATTTAGCTCTTTCAATCTCTGGATCCTTAATTCCAACACTTACCTCTATTTCATAGAGACCAGATGTGCGAAATATGGTCAATATGTAGACATTGGTAAGTACCAGGCCTTCCAACACATGCAACCAAGCTTTAAATCTTCAACCTTCATCACATGCTTTGATCACACACAATATGAATAGTGTCACGAATACCTAAGATTGATCAAATAAGTATCCAACAACACTATTTTTTATATTTTTCTCAAACTTAGCATACAAAACCAAGTTTCCTACAATACATACCTAAAACAAATTATGTCTAACAAAAAAATTAAGTTGCATATTTTCATAATTTTAAGCATCAAAAGTTCAATATTTATATAGCACATCACATTCATCTACTTCTTCTTAAACCTCAATCACGTCTCTTATAGTGCTTATGGATGTAAATGTCTAAAATTATAAATCTCATCCTTCAGCTGCAACATTCTAGAAAGCAAGAAAAATTAGACCAATAATTAAGTCCTCAACTTCTTTTAAGTCGTAATGGACCCATGAGGTATCTATCCTAACCATAGCGTTGCTTCAACTGTAATATTGAATGAGAACAGCCTAAGTCGTAGAGCTTCCTGATTCACCCCCAACATATTGTATGAAGTGCAAACCCTAACGAATTTCATAATGTGCATGTTTTCATCTTCAGTAGGAAGACTAGCAAACACACACTTTAGATTAAGAAACTAAATCATTACACTCCCAATGTCAAAGGGCAACTCTGGACAAATGATAACTCCTGTTTGAAGTGGTTAAACCTACCCTAAATCTTCTTATATGTCATTATAAACTGGCATGTGCTTACAAGCGGGTGGTTAAAATTTATTACTCCTAAGTTTTTCTCTATCGATGGTTGCTCGATGATCATCTTTGACCTATCTAGACCTTTTTTCAACACATCAGACAAGTGCCAACCTTATATTTTCTTCAGCTATTAATCAGGTAGTGGTTTTCATAATAGTTTCTAGAATACCATGTAGAGGTGGAGGATTCATTATATTTGGGTCATCATGAATCCATTTGTGATGGGCTTCATTCTCATACTCTTTTATCTCTCCATCTTAGAATTCTATCATAAGGTTCATTCAAGATCAAGATCAATAAGAATTAAGAGATTGCCTTGACTTCTAAAGTTACGCATACACCGACGTATCCCATAAAAATGCTATAAAACTAAAAACCAACAACCTCAACAAACTCAATTATTTAATCCATAATAGTATTCCCTAGAAACAGTGCCAAAATTTAATGAAGCCCAAATTACACCTCCTAAAAAGTATAATGCACTCGCTTGTAAAATATAGAATCTAATAAAGTTGGGGTTGATCTTATGAGGAATAGGATGGAATTTTGTCACAAGCTTGCTAATATAGTTTGGAAGCATGGAAAGTAAATGGAGGGGGGATTATAAGAACAATAGTAATAGTAATCATGCCGGGGCAAGTAAGGTTGTTTTTAATATGAGACAATCACTAGGATTGTCTTCGATATGACTTGTTAACTCCAGTAGACTTATCATGCTTGTCAAAATCTAACAAACTATGTATCACCTTAACCTCTCTTGACTTTGGTTTGGGTGAATTTCACTCATCACCTTTTGTTCTCATAGTGTCGCATTTAACACTTATTTTAGATATCAGATTAACTATCTCCTCTCAGTCTCAAGTTAATTAGATGAAGGTTGGTAGTTTCACATTACTGTTTTGATTTCTTCTCCCTAATCTTTACCTCTCTCACAAGTAAGTATCAAATATAAGCAAATTCATAATGTTTTCAACCATCAAGAAAGTAATCAATATGAAATAAATCCTAATATATGCAAGAACACTAATTTAGAATGACTTTTCTCTTTCTCTACTGTGTTAATCTATTAGGGTTCCTACAACCCTAATTATGGGGTTTGGCTGCTCAAAATTGTAAGAACACACATAGAATTCATGGTTTAAAATATTTAAATGATCTCACAAATAATAAAAAATAAATCTCAAATTAATATCAAACCCTGTTGGAATCCTGGGGCTTGCACGACATAGTGAGGGACCAGGTCCCTTAAAGTAAATCACAGGAAATAAAATAATACACCAACTGGCAACAAAAAATAGTGAATGAAATGTAAATAAAGTAAGATTTAATGTGGAAACCCCCTTGCTCAAGGGAATAAAAACCACGGCTTGCCCTCACAAGCAACCAAAACTTTACTATAATCATACTCATGATTATAGTCTTCAATGAACCTAACTCTAGGTTCCTCCTGCTTGTAATAACTTTACTATAAGCCTACCTTAGCAACTCTTCAAAGAACATACTTTGATATTGATTGACTTTAATCAATATCAACCTTAGGTAACTCTACTTAAGTTCTCTCAAATAAAAAAGAAGTTCATTACTCTTATAACATGAGTAATTCAATTACAATTCAGGACTTACTCAAGAACACTCTCTATTTTATGTGAACAAGAAATAAGAACTTGAGCTATGCTAAGTAACTAGAGTAATTTTTTGCCTCTCTCAATTTTCACTCTTTAATTCTGAAATTTGAAAAAAACCACTTGATGAAGAAGTATCCTTTTCCTTTTATAGACGAGTGATTAATTAAGTTGAAATATAATTAGATCAAGTATCCTCAAAAGTACAAGCAACATCTATACAGTTTATTACACTAGAGGACAAAATTGTGCAAACATGTGTCGGCTATACTGCACCCTTGGACATCGAGGGACCTGGTCCCTTGTCGCCATCTTCTCATCATCAAAACAAGATACAACAAACCCAAAAAACCAAAATAAAAATTCCAAGTTCAATAATGTATATCAAATCTCAAAATAATGTAAAATATGTATAAAGTTAAGAAACTAATAATGAAACATCCAATGGGTATTTATTGGTTCATCAAAAAACCTATTTTAAACAAAGTAAGAAATCAGAGTCGGCACCAATGTACGAACCCACTTATGGGCCATAGGTAGTACCTACGGGGCATAAGTAGGTTAGTAGGAATCAGATAAATCTTCAAATTGTAGAACACCTACCTAAGAGGGTAACCTAAGTGCCATAGGTAGTACCTACGCCTCATAGGTAGGGTCTGTAGGAATCAAAACTCATCATAAATCTTTAGAACTTCAGTACTTCTACCTACGTAGGCCATCTACAAACCCATAGGTATAACCTATGGGTCATAGGTTGGTTCGTAGGTACACTCTTTGCTTTATTTCATCCCTTTTTGATCATTTTCTACTCCAAATTCTGTTTTCCAGCAAAACCAACACAAAAGCACATAACATGTAACAAAAGTACCTAAGTACTTGCATAATTTCCTTGTTTTAAGCATTGAAAGTTTCATAAAACCATGACAGATCATGATCATGGAATGTGCTCATCTGTATGAAAAGGCACAAGTTCTGAAAGCTAAAAATATCTACCTCACAATCAATAAAGGATCTAATGACCGAGGGTAGAACTAATGATCGCTAAAAGTGATTATGGTTTCCAGTTTAGTTCAATGTTTGGCATTCAACTATAATATAAGGAATTATCGTGGGATCATCACAAGAGTCATAGATTTTTTCATCTTATAAAGTTCAACAAACTATTGAAAATCAAACTTCAACCTATGAACACATCCCATGATCATAGATTGATCCAATGATCATAGAATGGCTCATCTGTTTTGACTGTCTGGCTTTCAGTTTTGATTTAGAAGGGTATTTTAGTTATTTTCTATTATTTAAACCCTATAATATGTCATTATATCTAAACAATCCTAAGTCCCTCATTCCCTAATTATTCGGTTGACACTTAGCCAAAACCAAAGAGAGAGAGAGAGGGAAAAAGGCAATTTCCTTCCTCCAAAACAAGATTTAGGGTTCACAAATTAAAAGGTTTCACTAAGGTTTTCACTCTCATATATGTGGGTTTTAATCATTTGGGTTTTCTTTAACCCATTGAGTCTAAATTTAATTCAAATTCTTAGTTTGAATTATTCTTCAAGATTAGGGTTTCCATAAATAGTATTCCTATTATGTTATATTTCTGGTTTGGTTATGCCATGAATACCTATTTTCTAATGAATTATAGTAACTTTGTATGCTCATAAACATAAACTCTCAGCATGTTGATTAATTCACAGACTTGTGTTATAAAATTTATTATCTTTTTCAAATTATAAATTATCATGAACAGATGCATTTTTCAGAGATAATGGGTTAGGAACACTTGATGACTTAGGATTTCATGGATTGTCATTGGATTACTTAGTCTATAAGTTTTGATGATTTAGAGTGCTTTCAGATGAAGTGTTTATCTTTTAATCAAAATATTAGTAGTATTGAGCAATTCCTTACATTTGTTTATATTCTTTGGGAGTTGAACTAATTACCAAGCAGATGCAGAGATAAAGATACACCTATCAGTTAGGCTGAGACCTTTAGTAGAAGACCCTAAGTCTCAAAATTCTGATACCACCAAAGGTTCTAAAGAGTCACTTGTTAGGCCAAGCTTGTCACCTTAGTTCTTTTGGACATTAGTTCTTTTGGACATTAGTTTAGTGGATCCATACTAGTCAATATTTGTACCCTTGGCAAGGTACAATGAGCCCTTTTATTAGGGTTATAAGTTGGACTCTGGTTAGCTCAGATTGGTGTATGTTTGTTAACAATAACTCTCATAGTCAATATTTATATGTTGCATGAACTATACTCAGTTTATTTAGTTTATTATATAGTTATATGTTTATTACTTTTTCATTGCATTAATTTAGAGGCTTCAGTCCCATGTTCAGTTTGTAGTGTCACGTTCATTATGTTTAGCTTATATTGCGTAGTACATATCTCATGTGCTCCTAAAGTTAATGTATTGACCACATACTTTTGTTGGTGCTATATTATTTTATAACATAGGTTCAAATACTTAACATCTAGCACATGGTTATTACGATTCATTAATATTGTTTTGGTGAGTCCTTATCATTCGAGGTCTAGTTATCAACTTTTAGTTTCATCTTTATTTAAGTTTTAGATAGTTAGAGTGAGTTTAGGGCTTGTCTCAACAACTCATCGCAGTAGAGGCTTTCAGATAGGTAGTTAAATTTTTTAGTATAATGGTTATATCAAACAATGTTATTTTTTGACATTCTAGTGTTGGTATTGGTTTTATTAATATTATACCTTTTTATTTAGATTCTACTCTGTATTCATCAATTATATATACAATGATCTTTGTGTCATGCCAATCCATGGGTTATCTTAGGCCACTTGTCACTCTAACCACTATGTTATGACTTGGGAAGAAGTCTCGGGTCATAACAAAACCAATTTTGATAGGTGAAACTCCTTCACTATTGTTGTTTAAGGTAATTCAATAGGTTCTTACTTTTTTGAGTGAGATGGTTGGTATATGAGCTATGCCTACAATGCTAGCTTGCAAATTTCTAGGGTGCAACCTGTTGCTACTTTTGCTCCTAGCATAGATGAGGTCTCAGGAATAAAGTCATCCCTCATCCAGTGTTAGGTCCTTTCAATACTGGGTCTAAACATGATTTGTTGACTAAAATTTTGAAAATAAAGCCTCCTAACTTTGTAGGTTCTACGATAGAGTATGTATTTAAGTTTATAGTTGATCATTATGAGACGTTGCATAAAATTGGTATTATGGAGAAATGTGGTGTTAATTTTGTAACCTTCGAACTATAGGGTGTTATGAAGCTATGGTGGAGGGCTTATGTGGAAAGTACGTCTCTAGATATACCTCTATTAACATGGACTCAGTTCCATATTTTTTTAGGAGAAGTATGTACCTTATATTCTTTGTAATCATAAGAAATATGAGTTTTTAGAACTTGAGTAGGGTAATATGTCTGTTGTAACATATGAGATTGTGTTTCATGATTTATACCATTATGCTAATCAATTGCTTCACACCAAAACAAAAAGTATTCAGTTTTTGTGAAATATTTGAAAACTAATTTGTAGGTCTAGGATATACAAATGACTTTTATTGGTAAGTCCTTTAATGATGTCTCTAATTATGTAAAAAAGGTAGAAGAAATAAAATAGGTTGACCAGGCTAAGGTAATAGTAAATAAATCTTAAAATAAGGGTACTCAGTAGTTTTTACTCTAGAGGTTATGGTCATTAGGTTTATCTATCTCACCCAATTAAGTCATCTCTTCTAGTTTCTATAGTAGGTCCATCAAGGGTCACTCAACATTTCTTTATTAATAGAAGCCAAGAGGCTTTATGTTCTTTTACTAGCAGGCCCTCTCTAGCTTAAGCTTGTTCTGTTTGTAGTGTACTTCAAGAGGGATTATCCTAATAGTAGGTAGGTTGGTTCTTAGGGAAAGCAATAAATTATAGCTATAGTTTAAAGTGGTAGAGGTAAAGTTGGTGACGGTGCATCCATAGTATGGGTGTGGTAATCATTAAGGTTGCTATGGTAGAAATCTAGTTTGTAGGGAGAGGTGGTTCTCTCCCTAATAGAGAGGTTGCTTAGACTATAGATAGATCTTATTATTATGCATTCCAAAGTAAATCCAAGGCAGAGTCTTTAGATTCTATCATTACAAGTATTATTTTTGTTTGTGACTAGATGGCTATAGTCTTGTTTAATCTGGGATCCATTTATTCATATGTATCTGTTAAATTTTCCTCTAGTTTAAACATGGTTTTTCGTATGCTCAACTCGCCCTTGTATGTATCTTCTCTGATTGGAGGCTCTGTGGTAGTGAATCAAGTGTATTATGCCTGCTTGGTTATGCTTATGGGTTTCCAGACTTAGGTAGATTTGTTAATATTGGATATGCTTGATTTTTCTACCATCTTGGGCATTACATGGTTATCCCCATGTCATGTTGTTCTTCATTGTTATGCGAAAATTGTGACTTTAGAGATCTTGAGGATGGATAAGTTAGAATAGGAAAGTGTGTATAAGTCTGGACCAATGAAAATTATTTCTTTCATTTGAGCTAAGAAGCTAGTTGAAAGGGGTAGTCGGCCTTTTAGGCACATCTTTGGGATTTTTATTCAAACGTCGCTTCTATTGAGTCAATTCCTATAGTGTCATAGTTTTAGAGGTATTTCGCACCGACTTGTTAAGTATGTGTTAAGTCATAATTTTTCCACTACTTAACGTCTCTTTGCTTGTGATTTTTTATTGTTAATCCATAATGTGAGGCTAATTATCATTTGACAGGTGTTGATTACAAGTGTTTGAGGCTTACATGAATAGCCATGTTTCATACCTTCTTTTGACCTACCTTTGTGGATAATCTTAGTTAGCACCATTTAGCCTTTAGCTTATTCTTTGGTAGCCTCATATATAGCCTAATCCCTTCTTTGGTTGATCTTAATTTGATCCAAAGCTTCTCAGCACTTTGGTGAAAAATAAATTGAGTAAGGAGTTTGAAAATAAGAAGAGAAAAGTGAAAGTGAAGTCCCAAAGTAGTAGTTATTGGTGTGTAATTTTGATGTATGTGGGTGGGAGTAAGAAATAATAAAAAATAATTATGCTCAAAATTGAATCATGATTTAATAAGAAAAGACTCCTACCATATTGTATGTGAATGAGATTAATGAGATGGGGTTGAACAAATGATGTGTGAAGGTTAAAGTTGGTTGTTAGAGATTGATCTTAAATGTATAATGTGATGTATTAAAGCGCTTAGGGAAAATAGTCACTATTACTGGCAGAATAGTTTCTACCCTTCCCGTAGCCTGTATTACAACTGTAAAGATTTATTTTATCCTAAGCTTAACATTATAGTATTAATGAAGTACTACCTAAGGGCAAGCCTGTGGTTCATCGTGTGCAACTTGTGAATTCTTTGTGAGAGTGAGCGAAATTTGATTCTTATACCTATTCTGTTAGAAATTGCATTATTGTGAGTAATTATGGGTAATTCTCTTGTTGTGAGGGAACATGTTTGATGAATATAGGGTAATTTGTATGATGTCTTTGATTAAACAATATGCATGAATTTAACAACGTGGTGAGTCTATTCTTAAGGGTAGGACGTTTTTAGTAACTATTCATGAATCTACTTCCTTTTCATATTTGTTGTGTAAGCCTAACTATGGCATTTTATTTCTAATTTATGGGATTTGAGTCTTTTGTAGTGTGCATTAGTGGATAATTTGTTCGAGGACGAACAAAGCTCTAAGTGTGGGGTGGTGATCTTTGGTGTATTTATATGCCTAAGTACCATAATTTTCCCATCTTTTAGCTACATTTTGTGAGCAAAGTGCATAAATTCATATGTTGTTAGTCTGTTTTTTATGTAAATAAGCTAACATATATTATTAGTAAATATTTGGAGTAAAATAGGAAGATGGAGACATAAAGGGAGCATAGAAGGCATATAGCACAAGACACAAGAAAGTTGGCAAATTGGATGTAATGTGGTACCACAAGCTAGGACTCAAGACTATTTTTTCACAAAAATTAAGTCTAGGGACTTGGGGGGTAATTAAGGGGAAAAACTAGCAAAAATACCCTAAGCTGATGTTTTGGACGATGTGCTGTAATTTTGAATAGAGAGTGGCATCTAAGACACTCTTAGAGAGGGATGATTCATCTTGTTATTGTACAACTACACCAAGACAACTTTTTTACATTTGGTATGATTAAAATTACTGATTTGATGCTCTTTTCATTCATGTGTAGCTAAATTTCTTAGTTAGGGTTATGGAATCCTTGTAACATACACTCTACATTATGAGTTTTTGAATTCATTAAGCATTGATTTATTATATCCTATTCTCTTCTATTATCTTGAATTCTCGTGGTTGCAAACATAGAGAATATGCTAGAAAACACAACTTGCTTGAACAGAGAGGTTGTTGTTAGAAAAAGAGAGTAATGACAAGTAAATAGAGTTTCCAACCTCTGTCTTATAAGTTAATACCTTAATTGGATTAACAACTTATAGATTACATATAATAATTGTAAACACTTTTAGGTCAAGAGAACTAAAGTGAATTAATCCTTGAAGGTTGAGAAATGTTTGGATTGAACTTTTAATTTTGTTTCTCTATAAGAATGATGCATGTATGAATTTATAAAATCCATAGTTAGAAAGTATAGAAACTACAAGATGAACATAACCCTAGCTTGCTATTTCTCTATATTTAAACACTACTAGACATGTTCATTGATTTCAAGTTGAAACTATTAATTTGTAATTTGAACAAAAACCCCCCTTTGTTTTGCAGAAAAAAATGATTAAAAGTCAACTAATCTGCATACAACTTAATTAGCACCATATTCCCTGTGGGATTCGACCCCAATCTAGTTGGGTTATATTTTTGATAGCAACTGCTTGCACTCTTGTAAGAGAGTTGTAATTTGGGCGTAAAGGCATATCAACTTTTGAATCCTTCACATCAGTGGTTCCTTCATTAGTAGTCCTCGAACAATCCTATATTTGCTTAGAATTTTCACGAGAAAAAATCCTGTTATATTCATCAGGTCCTATCCAACAGACAAGAAATTCCTTTTCCTTGTAATTGTTCTCAACTTTCTTTCGATCTTTATCATCAAACTTTCTTTTTGTTTTGACAACCATCCTTGTTATATCTACTTCTTTGACCTCTATAACTGGCACATGAGGACCATTAATTATTACATCAATCAGCTCACTTTCCTTATCCATAATGAAGTCATGCTTCCTGGTTTTCCACCATCCATAGTACTACCCATTAAAGCGGTGTGGTCTAGTGGTGTATTGTCTTTCTTCCAGAATAGGTGGAGCAACCATAATCAATAATTCACTCTATGTGTGAACCTTTTAGAGTGTCCTTGATCTGGTACTAATTGTTGAAACTTGGGGGGTGCACCACCTTATAAGGGACCAGGTACCTTAGAGTCAGATACATGTAATAAAGCAGTAAAGCTACAAGGAAATAAAACTTTGTAGTAAAGTAAAGAACACAATGATTTAACGTGGAAACCTCTATGTTTAATGTGGGTAAAAACCATGGCTCACCCTTACAAACACCCAAGAATCCACTATAATCATACTTATGATTACAAACTTAATTGGAACTTAACTCTAAGATCCACTAATTTGTAACAACTCTATTACAAACTTTCCTTGACAAATCTGCCAATATTGTTTCTTAATATTGATTAACTCTAACCAATATCAAGTCAGGTAACTCTACCTAAGCAATCTACAGACATAAGAAAAACATTACTCTTATAAGATGAGTAATTATATTATAGACCAAGACTTGACTCAAGAAAAATTACTCTCTCAGCACACAGAAACATGGAACTTGAGCAATATTGAGTTTTTGCCATTTTTCTTCTTGAATAACCAGATTGCAAAAACTATGGAATTGAGAAGCATTTTTTTCTATTTATAGCAGGATAATGATTAGGTAGAATTTTGATTGGGCTAGGTGTCCTCATTTGCTACACAGCTCACCTATGTAGTTTGTTACACGAACAGACAAAATTGCGTAGACATGTGACAGTTGTATATTTTCATGAAGACCTAGGGACCTGGTCACTTATTGTCAACTGATCATCATAAAAAAAGATATAGTACAAATACAACCGCCACCAACTCAAAATCATGATTGGGGTAGTGGTGATTATGCATCTTTAACAACCTTAATGCATAATCAATAACTTGACCCTACTGTATAAAAACACAACCCAAAACAAAACCAAAATCATTACAATATAAATTGAATCCATATCCCTTAATAGGAAGAACCAATATAGAAGCTCAGGAAAGAAAACCCTTGAGCTTTTAAAAGCTTGACTCTCACTCCTCGAACCACTGGAAAGGAACCGCCTTCTGAGTCAATTGGGTCATCGGTGCTACAGTAGTAGTAAAGGCCTTAATGAACTTCTGGTAGTAACCAACAAAACTAATAAAGCTATAAATATCAAGAGGAGATATAGGTCTTGACCAATCATGAATATTCTTAATCTTCACTGGGTCCACCAATCTTAGACACCATATGTCCTTTGAATCATCACCGACTTGATCCATAACTCTCACTTTGAGAATATGGGAAAAATCCTATTATCTCTCAAAGTGTGAAGCTTAATCCTCAAATGCTACATATGTTTCTCCCTACTCTTTGAATACACATGAATGCCAACGATAAACATAATCATGAAAGAATCTACATAAGGTTTAAACATGCGGTTCATTAAACTTTATAAATATAGCTAGGATATTGGTCAACCCGAAAGACATCAATAGGAACTCATAATGACCATAACAAGTCCTGAAGGCTGTCTTTGGGATTTTCTCAGCCTTATTCGTTAACAGGTGTTAACCGAATCTCAAGTAAATCTTAGAGAACGCCACTACTTCCTAAAGTAGGTAAAATTAATCATAAATGTAAGGTGTAAGATACCTATTCTTCACCGTCACCTTATTAAGTTTCTTGTAGTCAATAAACATACACAAGGAACCATCCTTCTTATTCACAAACAAGATAGAAGAACCCCAAGGCAACATAGTTGGTCTAATGAAACCCTTACTTAGAAGATCCTGAAGTTGAGAATTCATCTCCTTCAGCTTGGTAGGAGCCATATGGTAAGGTTCTATGGAAAGAGGTTTTATTCCTGGATTAAGATCAATAATACACTTAATATCATGCTCAGGAGAAAGACTAGGTTGACTGGTAGGAAAAACATCAAGAAAATCATGAACAATAGAAATAGAGTCAAGTGAGGGACACTTCATACTAAAATTATGAATATAAGTGAGATAAGACTTGAAACCCCTTTAAATAAGTATCATAGCCCAAATATAAGAAATAATCCCCATCGGCTTGCGACTAATAAATCCCTACCATACAACTAGGGGTACGATGCGCATGGCTAAGGTAATGGTCTTGAAAAAATAATCCATGACTGCATGGTAGGGGATAACAAGTTCATGCCCAAATTAATATCAAAATCCACCATATATAATATAATAAGATAAATCTATGTATAAAAATCTTGAACAACTACAACACATGATCTACAAACCCGATCCACTGCTAAAGAATCACCTACGAGAGTAGATATACATAAAAATAGAGATAAAAATTCCAAGATAACTTTAATCGCAATGTCTAATAAGAAGACATATAAGAATAAGTGTATCCTAGATTAAATAAAGAAAAATCCAACATATGGAATACATAGATCATACTTGTACACTTAGATCGTACCTGTAATAATAGAATTCAAAGACTCTGCCTCGAGTCTACCAGGTATGGAAAAAAAATAACCCTTCCATCCATCTAGTTTAATGCCCTGACTAATATCCTATCCTACTTGCCTGAGGACCTCTACAAGCACCCTGGGGACTACCTTGATGAACCCACAAACCACCCCTAGCTGGGGGTGGAACTATCCTAATCGGTGGAACAATCTATGCTACAGGAAAAAAACCTTCAACTCTTAGGACACCCTCTAGAGAAATAGCCAAAGGACCCACAATCATAACACAACCCATGCATTATTATAAACTCAAAAGATCCACCTGACCCAGGATAACCACCTCAAATACAATACCCATATATGAACTTCTCAGAGACTGACCACTACTATCGCTAAGATGATCATCATAGCTAGACTAATCTTCATTGGTAATTAGAAGTGCGGCATAAATGGGCCTACAAGACTGATCCTACTATAGATATAACTGGCATGGAGGGTACCTACCCTAAGAACTACTATCTCTAAACCTGAACCACTTTGACTCTCTCTAAAACTGCCTGATATTGCAGCCTCTTATTGCTTCTACCTTGGGCATCGTGATGCATCTCCTTTATAATTTGAGCGTGATTATAAACCTTAATAGAAGATCTATTGGCGGCAACCAAACTCTATATATCCATGTAAAGAGAAAGACTCAAGACTCGAGCAAAACTCGTGGTTGGCAACATAGATATAGCATGCCTAACCAACTCATAAAATTGAGCTTCATACTCTAAGATGGTCATATAACCCTGCTCCAACCTCGATAACTAATCTCTTGGAGGATATTTAAGGGTAGTAGGCATATATTTATCTAATAAAACAATAAAAACCTGAGTCTACGTCAAAGGGGAAGACCTATATGGCCTAGAATCAAGATAACTTGTCCACCTGTAACGCCCCAAAATCTGATCCTAAGATGTCACACGGTGCCCAAGACTACGAGTAGCCATAAGCTAACCCTGTCTGTATACTACTGAGCCTAATTCTTGTAATAATGGAGATATAGACATAAAAGTCATACTAAATGCAGAAATTATCTATAATATCTGAGAATAATCTGAACAAAATATCTGAAAACATCAAAACTGAATAATTTGTACCAACACTAATAGTCTGACAATCCTTTACTACTAATAACTAGAGAGTCGCTGGGACAAACCCCCAGCTAACTCAAACTGTCTGTAAGGTAATGCTAAACTGATAAACTATAAAATCTAAATGGATAGAATGAGTCTCCGAACTATGAATACTCACCAACTAGAATGTAGATAGAGATGCTCGAACTACTCACACTACTGATACTGAGCACTTGTACCTACATTATGAGACAATATAGCACATAGACGTATATGTGGATCAGTACTTTGAGGATGTACTGAGTATATGGGGGTGATATGCATAAGTAAAACAAAATCTCGTAGTCATCATTTATAAAACAATGCATGCTAAATGTAAATGACATACATAAGCTGAAATGTTTGAAATACTGAAAATAATAGTCATGAATAACAAATAATACTTTATGAATCTAGTGAGAAATAACATTTAGTTCAAAAAGTTGTACTCGTATTCTCCCTTTAAACCATTCTGTCTAAAAGTAGAAGGACTCACTACTGAATCTAAAATCTGAAAGCTAAAATTTAAAGCTATTATCTTTTTTGTAAGGTATAATCTGAGTAAAACTTGTGAGCCTTTACACTTAGTTTTCTAAAATCTTTTTCTATTCTAAAATCTGTAGTTTGTAAGCTTTAAAACTTTAGGGAGAATACTTTATCTGAAAAATTGTATATCTTTTACTAGGAGGGAGGTTTTCTTAACCAACATAAACCATGGGAGCTATGTGGAGTTCAATTTCTCGTTCTCCTAAGGAAGAAACCTCACATTAGGGAGAGGTTTCATACTCTTGCCAGGGAGTATAACCTCAGTTAAAGTGATCATTATCTTAGCCCACTATGGGCTCTAATTTTGAATCCTAAGGTGGCACGTAGTTTTGGGGTATGAGACGTTGGAATCATACCCAACTCGGTGCTAAATACTACTCTCTTTTTACTTACTACGCTCATCTCGTGGAAATCAACTTTAAAACTTGCATAAGGGTTTGTTATGAAACCAGATAAGCATTTATCTTAATAAATCTGTAAATGAAACTATTTTGCTTTCTGTAATCTATAATAATTTTGTTTAGTGGATTCCAGAACTAATCTGAGGATCAAAAGATCAAAACTTTATTGTAAATCAGATAGAATTATCTCATAAGATGCTTAAAGCATCATCTTTCTCAAAATCTCAACATATAACCTTGGGTCTTAAAAACCCATGTATCAAACTCATGTCAAAATATCATGAAAAATCATGCTTGGTAATAAACAATTGTAATTCATCTCCAAATCTGGAAATTTCTGCAATAAGCATGAAAATATGAAAGTAAACATGCAATTCAACTTCAAAGTATCTTAAAACTCATAATCTTTGCAAATAGCAATAATGGGTATGAACCCTAATTCAATACTCATGTAATTTCAGTCAAAATCATGTAATTTTGTAATTGTAAACTAATTTTGGGCACAAGGATGAAAGGAGATCCTTGTTGAAAAACACCACATACCTTAATTAATGCTTAGATGAAGAAACTTTGAATCTTTGATTCCTATTGAGTTCTTGATGATGGGTTCTTGATGTTCTTGCTTTTGAAACCCTCAATTTGGAGCTTTCTTGGAGAATCTATGGATGATTTTGATTGTTTGTAGAATAAGCTCTTGGTTTCTAGGGTTTTTCTTTTGAAGAAGATGATGAATAATGAGCATAATAGGCTTAGGATAGGATTAATCTTGTGTTTTGGACGGATTGGGGGCTTGAGAATTGTCCAAAATACCCTTTTAAAATTCCTAAACCAAGCTGGAAAAACATAATTGGGTCCCGATTTAATGGGCCACCGCGACGCTCCACTATTGTTGTGGTTTACTGGAAATTAACAACTGGGAAATTGGAGACATCCGTGACATGGTTCTATCTTGTTTTTCAACTAGATTTTGACAATTGGGACCTGGAACTTCAACGCGATGCACCACCATCGCGGTGCCCTATAAGAATGCCATTTTGGCCTTCGACGTGATGCGCCACTATTGCATTGAACTACTGGAAATTGACAAATAGAAAACTGGACCTCTTCGTGATGCACTAAAATAGGGAAGTCTCACTAGAAATTGACAATTATGATTTTATGCTTCTCTGCGACGCGCTAAGGGCCCAAATCATGGTGTTTTACGACTGGAACTTAAAATAGCCATAACTTCTTACTCAGTTATTGGATTTAGGCGAATTTTATATCGTTGGAAAGCTTATTCAATTTTCCACAAAATGGGAGGTCTAAATCTGAAGAATTCAACACGAAATAATTAATATTCACTTAGGAAATTCTCCCTTAACATTCTAGGGATGAATCTAATCTAAGCTAAGAAAAGTTTGGGGTATTACACCACCAGTGTGGAACTACCAAATCCAACTAAAAGGTAGTGTAGTCGACTCTACGAGTCACAACTAGGCTCAACTTATGAATCCCATCCTCACAAACCACCAAGAACTCATATTCATCCTTGACCCATTCCCCAATAAACCTAGGCGGAGTCAATCTCAGGAATCTACCCAATATCTTCTAACCCTCAACAAATCTAATAGGCTGGGAAACTACTGGTTGAGCAACTACCGACATTGGAGGAAACTTATCTTTAAAGATGCAGCTACTGGATATGATCTAGCCTCAGTACCACTCTTGTCCATAGACTGAGCCCCATCATATGGTGCACCACCAACTAATCCTAAGAGCTGAACCAATTCATCTCTGAGCAGTGATGAAAAAATAAACCCTAGTGAAGCCTGGGCTATCTCCTAGCCCATCACTAATTAGTGTGGAGGAATCTCTAGTAAGGGAGTAGTAATAGGGTCTATTTAAGGCTCACTATCTTAATCTTTAGCTGGGATACATCTCTCAATTGTCCCTGACCATTAGGTCTTTCATGTACCCTAGTAGGATCCCGAGTTGCCGATTAAATGTCCTCATCTCGTATAATAGCAGCACAATCCTAGCCATCTATAAAAAGTGAAACAAGTAAATCTTACAAACCAACTCAGGCTCATTGCACGAAATGTGTGAAGGAAGTGGATATTTCTAAAGAATGTTCTATAGCCTTCTAAATATAACAAATCAATGTCATCATTCCAATCCGTAGGACTCTACTAGGATCTTGCTCTTGTACCAATAATAGTTGTGAACTTAGTTCTCTGATACCAATTTGTCATGACCCAATTTCATGAGTCATGATGGCACCTACTTTACTCCACCAGTAAGTAAGCCAAACTGTAACCTAGTGCTACAAGTGATGGGCTAGTTGGTGGAAAAAAGCATAAGTGATGGAAATATACAAGTAAAACAAATACAAGGTAAAGACATAAAAATAATAATATCATAACGAAAGATAAATAAAGGTGAGTAATAATATCGTATGACTTAATAAAGTTGGTAAAAGATCCACTAATACAAAAGAATACAAGTAATATCATAGTCAAATATACATCTATCTCAAAAATTGAAAGACTATCCAAAAATAGAAAATGGAGAAATGGTAAACTCTAGCTATGAGTGATCACCCTATCTCTGAACTCTGGCTAGCATGATCATAATGTCAATTATGGAAACTAGTACTTGGACCTGCACTAAGAAGTTACAAGTGTATTTTGGTACCAAAGCCACAGTTACTCAGTAGGTATCATGGATTAAGCTAAACATAACATAAATATAATAAGAATGCGAGATAGATAAACTAACTTAAGGGAAGAGGGAAAACTTGTATTAATGCTCCAAATACTATAATTTAATATCAAGAATAATAGCAACAAGGATGACATAGCTATTACTACATAACTGGTCCCCATCAGACAATAGGTGCCATTAAGGTAAATAAACTAATTTGGGCCTCTATAAGTGTGGAGGGTGCAATCTAGGAGAAATAGTAACTGTAGTTATTCTAATTTATCCTTGTCTTCAAATCATACTCGTGGTTCCTTACATACCGTAATCACAACCATAATAAGTAATCTCGCAATGCCAGAATCAAATCGGAACTAGTATCTCATATGCCAACCTTGAACCAGAACTATTATCATCACTAATGTCAGAATCAAATTAGTCTTAGTATAAAAAATTGTTGAACTCGAATTAGAATATATATCATCAATAATTACTAAAGAAAATTGGTCATAATATCATAAATCATCGAACTCAAACTAGAACACATATCATCAATAATATTGGATTGAACTGATCTTAGTATCACAAATCATCATACTTAAATTACAACTATCTACTTTCCAAATACCACTCCTAGATAACCATCATATGTAAAACCTTCTCGGGCATATGAATATAAATAGGATCATGTTACAAGCCTATTAAGTTTATCAGGAGCTAATAATGATCTTTGCTTAAGGTGGACTAGGCAGGTCCACTTTTGAACCCCCCCAATAAAGCATTCTAAAGCAAATCCTACCCTAAACTAGGTTAAGGTATCAATTATCATTACATGAAGCTAAGAAAGTCTCAATGAGTCCTAAAAAAGTAGTTCTACCTAACAAACGGGTAATTAAGTTAAATATGCCTAATTATGGGCTCTAAATCGGCTAAATAAACCATTTTATACTACGTTTACCTCCAAAGTCCTAATTACCAACACCCATATATAACAATATCATATATATATATACTATAATTTAGCCCAATCTAGGAGAAAGGCAAACCTATCCTACCTGGTCATCGAAGAAAGTCTACTAATGTTTACTAAATCATTGACTTCCCTTTTTGTGAAGCTTTTGCTCAATTCCATGCTATTAAAATTGTAACCTACTCATTAATACGCAAAAAATGGTACCCATATCTTGTTTTTATGCTTCAAGTCCAAAATCAAGTCAAAATCCTATGTGGGGCATGCTTGCGGAATTGTACTTTCAAAACCGTTAACAGATCCCCAATGCTCAAAGAATATTTACCCTAAAGAATGGGTAATTTTTTTGCTCAAACGCTGTTAAAACTAACCTAACCAGGGTTTAGGGATTTGGGTATGGATTAAAGATATAAACCATGAATAATTTATGCTGAAAGAAAGTAAAATAACCTCTCTCGTCGAAGAGGAAATCCTAAGATACCGCATTACATTCTGAGGGTTTTTCCTACAAGAAATGGCCAATATAGCTGTTTGTCAACCAGGTTCCATGGCTTGTCAATCAGCTCTTGTGAATACCATGGAAATTTTTCCAGTTCTACCAATTAAAACCTATACAAAACCCACAACAGCTTAAAGTTCACAACCTACATCCCCAAAAGTTAGCTATGCAAACCTATTGAAACAAAATAATTGCTCGACTAAAGCAAGTGAAGAGGTAGAACTAATTCCTATTATGACCAGATTTCATAAATGGAGTCCCTCGAGTAAGTTGCATAAAGGAAGAGGTAGATAGAATGAATACAATTGAAGGAATTCAATATGCAGTAATAGGTTTGTTTTCATATGGATGTGCTGACTTAGATGATGTTAGATTACAACTTTCTAAACAACTCAATGTGAAAGGAAGATCTAATATTGGGTTGCTAACAAACCATCATATTCTAATGAGATTTGACAAAGTTGAAGATTTTATCATAGTAATGCCTAAAAGTGTTTAATATATAAATGCTAAGGATGGATATTCTTATCAGATATGTCCCTTCATTTATGATGCTAAATTCAAGACAAATTAGGAAATAATACCAACAATGCCCTAGATTTCGTCCCCTAACCTTAAGCCAACATACTTTGTTAAAGAATCACTTTTCTTATTAGCTTCTGCAATTGGGAAACCAATACATCTAGGTATGGTAGGATATGGCTACTGTGAATAAGACAACACCTAGCTGCACTAAGGTTAGGGTATAGGTAGACTTGATGGATGATCTTCCTACATATGTTGAATTAGAGATTGCGAACTCAACAAATAGGGATTCTAGATTTTAAAAATGAGAAGATTCAATATGATTTTCTACCTAAGTACTATAAAAAGTTCATGCTACAATGACATAATAAAGAGTAGTGCAGGATTTTACATCATGAGTTAACACAAATGCATAAAGAGGATGATAACAATACACTTCCTCATACTCAAAATAAGGAAGAATACAATGTTAAAACAAAAAGACAAGGAAAACCATATTACAACTAGGAGAATAGATGGAACACTACCTAAAGAAGATTTCCTTATATAGGATATCAAGAAGAAAAGGCTATAACCCCTGAGAATATAAGCACTAATAATCAATTTTATTCTCTGACATAGGAAATAAAATTTATCATATTAAGGATTACAATAACGTTATTAAATATGATAATAATCAAAATGATGAAAATAATATAGGGAAAGAGAATAAGGGGATGCCAACTAAAGATTGGGTAACCAAGTCTTTTCAACATTAAGGAGACGAAACATCTCTAACTACTAATAATTAGCAGGAATCTGCAACAAATAAGAAGAAAAAAATTAGAACATAATCAAACAAAAGATGTAGAAAAAACGTATCTCTCACCAGGGGATATGAAGGAAGAGGTGACATTGTTAAAGAGTAGTTGACTCATGAGATATAGCAGGGACCTAGTGACAGAAAGAAGGATCTAAATGTCAATTCATCTCCCAATAGCAATAAGATTAATAATTTTAAGTTAAAAACAAATGATAAAGTGAGAAATAAGGAACCATCTAATAACAACTTAACTATTTTAGATACTCCACTATCAATTGAGGAACCTGTATGGAGTGGAAACTCAAACCTCCCAACTCAGTGCTACATGATATACTCACACATAAAATTGATGGAGTAGAGGAGATTGAGAGGTTAGTTGGAATGAGAGAGAAGATGCTTAACAAAGAACATTAGAAAGACCAGATTCTAAAAGAAACAGATATCTCACCAAAGGTTAGCGAATTACTCAAAATATAAAAGAAAGGTCAAAAGCAACAAATAGCAAAGAATACTTTGCCGAGAAGATCACAATCGATAAAAGGGGGTGGAAATCCAATTAATAAGTAATGATGAAAGTTTTAGTGTGGAATATTAGATTTGTTAAGTCTTAGAAGGCTTTCCAAAGGGTTCAGATGCTTACTTGACATGACCCAAATCGGGGCCTTGTCGTAACGGGCATCTCAAGCCTAAAAAAGATCAGAGATCACCTCATTATCCTAACTTAACTATCACAACAAACCACAAGTGTCAGATGAACTCCAAACATATAATAATATTGCAGAAACAAGACTAATAAACATAACTTAAGATCATCTAATCATTCCATTGTTTATCAACATAGAACATCCAACCTACCCAAGTCCATAATCATCCATAAAACCTCGATGAATTCAACGTCAATAATATATCGGGACAAGCCCTCAACAATAGCCAAAACCAAATCCAAGAAGTCTAAGACATAAGGTAGGAAGACCATGTAATATGTGACTTTCAAAGTATGGAAGCTCACTACTTTAATGGTAGCACTTGAATTGATCAATAACCTAATCACTGCGTAGGAAGAGAAGAAGAAGCTCTGGCTGCTGTGTCGCATGGGGACACAGTGTATGAAGACAGTTAGCGGTTGGAATGCTAGCATGTAACTGAAGGATAAAGATAAAATAATGTCAACAATTTAAGTCCATTCAATCAATGGATATAACCCATGCAATATATATATATACATACCATAATGGGAGAGGGAATAAGATTAGCATGAACTTTTAAATCATTAACCTGGGATGTGTAACCTTGTCATTCATAATTCACCCATGGGTAATATGGGGTCAGCATCACCTACTGAAAGGGCCCCGATGCATGTTAGCTATATGAGATGGAGAGAATATAAGATGACTAGTACATCTACAACAGTATAAGTGTGACACCATGCACAAAGTAACGATGAAAAATCTCACACCGATAAATCGTGAATTTCCATCTTTGGTCCCTCTCCCCGTCTAGACCTTTGCCTTCCATGTCTTTGCTAAACATCTTACTTTAAATCCTAAATTAAAACCATTCATACACAACCGTCCATTTAGTGAATTTTTTACCAAAGGCACTTCGTTGGTATCGTCATACTAACACTACTTTTAAGTATACAAATGCCATTACCCTTTTAAATCAACCATTTATATTATTTTTGTGATCTAGCCAATCGTCCACCAAGGACACTCATTTACCCCAAGGTTTAGGGAATCGAACCCATTTTAATCAATTCAATCACTAAGGATTTTGTTTAAACTATTTCATCGCCAAAAAGACCTTTATAAAACCACTTGTAAACCATTAATACTCATTAAACCATTGCCTTAGTTCAAAACACCATTAATATGTGACTAGTAATTTCTTTTAGACATTTTCACAAATAAATTGTGGGCACACCTTTAGCAAGACCAAATCCAAGGTAAAGGCCATTAAGTTTAGGGTTACCCATGACCCATGTATTAAAACACAATCAACAAGCACCCATATATGCAAAACATCACCAAAAATATGTGAAAACATTATTTAAATCAAGAGTAAACAATACTCAACAATGCACATCAAAACCCTCAACATTGGATTTCAAGACCACCATTTAAGAATCAAAATTAGTGTTCAAACACATGATATTTTCAAAATAAAAATGCTGGAAGAGTTACATACATTATACAAGATGATTCATAGGGAGATTTTTGGTCTTCAAGCCTCTAGAAGGACACCTCTTGAAACCCTAGCTTAAATCTTGATAGAGAAGTTTTTTAGAGTGTTTTGGAATGTTTTGATCTTGTATGTGTGAAGAATAAAGGGCTAAATAAGGTTGTATGTTGCGGGTTATAAGGGTTTAGGGGTGGGAGATGTCTAAGATATCCTCTACTTAAAAGTTGAAAATTGCGCCCAGGAGGGTACGACTCACCCCGTTCACTCGTAACCTAGGGCATGAGTAGTACCTTAACTCGTACCCTAGGCTTCACCATGGACCCCTAAACTATTCAACATACGACCATGCTAAGATAACTCATCCCTTAAGGTACGAATAGTACCCTAAATCGTACCTTGGACAGATTTAATTAGGCTAAGCATATGACATCACAAGACTAGGCAATATACGACACATAGCGCAACATACAACTTGGGAGAGGCAAAACGGTACCTTGGCCAGAATGTAACCCCCACTACACTGCCTAACATATGAGTGAGTGGACCCCATGTTGTATCCCTTGGTACGACTAGTACCCTTAAGTCGTTCCTTGCCTAGAAACTTCAACTAAGGAAATTTATCTAAGGGTCCAAAGCCTAGGAGTATTAATTCTCCCCCACTTGGATCATTCGTCATTGAATGACGGAAAAGGCAAGCACAAGAAAGTGTTGACACATCATTAGATATCATCCTATCATTTAACATAGTTAGAAAACAAAGACATAGAACAAGGATAAGACAAATGTCATGATCATTATCACTCAACCATTCATTCCATTGACTTTGGGACTCGAACCCATAGTCTATCAGAACACTAGCTCAATTCAAACTTTAGGCACTTGAACCTTTTTTTATTGTCAAATACATAAATCAAGTAAAGAAGATTAACATATACATCAAGCACGAGTTTCCAAAATGGAAAACAAATGCAGATAATTGGACTTCATGTTCTCTTCCACCTCCCAAGTAGCTTCCTCGGACTTTTGCTTTCTTTATAGGACCTTCACTGAAGACACCTCTTTAGTTTGAAACCAGTGAACTTGTCGATCCAATATCCTCACTGAGACCTCATCATAGTAGAAAAATTCTGAAATACCAACATCTTCCAAGGGAACAACTAATGAAGGTTCACCTATACATTTCCGCAACATAGACACATGGAATACCAGATGGATGGAGATCAAACTAGAGGACAACTCCAACTCATATGCAACATTACCAACCCCCTTTACAATCAAATATGGACCAACATAAGGGGGATTAATCTTTGTTTTCTTACAAAATCACATCACTCCCTTTATAGGAGATACCTTTAAGAATACCCAATCATCAATGCTAAACTCCAATCCATATGCCTCACATCCATATAGAACTTTTGGTGACTTTAAGCGGTTTTCAACCTATCAATAATTACCTTAACTTCCCCCGGGCTTAGTGAACCAACTCAGGGTCAATAAACTTACCCTCAACAACTTTATACCACCCAATATGAGAACATTATATCCTTCCTTACAACACCTCAAAAGGAGCCATACCAATAATAGAATGGTAATTATTGTTATAGGCGAATTCAATCAAAGGTAAATGGTCATACCAACTACCACCATAATCAATCACACAAGCATGCAACATATCTTCCAATGTCTGAATGGTCCCCTCCTCTTGTCCATCCATTTACAGGTAGAAACTAATACTAAGGAACACCTTAGTCCCCAAACTTTTTTGAAACAACTTTAAAAAGTTAGAGATAACAGAGTACCACGATTAGAGATGATAGAAGCCGGAGTACCATGCAACTTTACAAGCACCACAAGATACACCATAACATAATTCTCCGCTGAATAACTAGTCCTTACTGGAAAGAAATGAGTGGATTTTGTCATTCTATCCACAATAACCCAAATAGAATTACATTATTTCCAAGATCGAGGAAGACCAATAATAAAATCCATATTAATCGCCTCCCACTTCTATTCGGGCAACTCAATCTGTTGATACAAACCCCCGGGTTTCAAGTGGCCAACTTTTACTTGTTGGAACACCATACACTTAGCCACATGGATTGCCACATCTCACTTCATATTATTCCATCAATAAAACTCTGTAAGATCATGATACATTTTTGTAGAACCGGGATGAATAACATAATGAGATCCATGAACCTTTGCCATAATCCTTTCCCTCAATCCATCGACTCTTACCTTGGTACCACAAAATACCATCACCACTAATTGCAAAATCAACAACCTTTTGTTGACCCATACTACTCTTAATCATCATGAAATTGGGATCCACTATTTGCTTTTCATTTATCTCAACCACCATAGACGACTGTGATACCTTATGCATGAATACCCCACCATCATCAGAGTTCATGAGATGAACTCCAAAATTAGCCAAACGGTGAATGTCCTTAACCAAATCCCTCTTATCCGCATCCACATAAGCTAGAATACCCATGGATAACCTTCTAAGAGTATCTACAACTATGTTAGATTAACCTAGATAGTAATAAAGGCTTATATTATAGTCCTTTAGCAACTAAAGCCATCTTCGTTGCCTGAGATTCAACTCCTTTTGAGTGAAAACTTGTTGTAGTCTCTTATGATCAGAAAATATGTCAACATGAACCCCATAGAGATAATAAAGCCAAATCTTCAATGCGAATACCATGGACAATAACTCCAAAATACTAGTAGGGTAGTTTTTCTCAAGAACTTTTAATTTCCTAGAAGCATAGGCCCCCACCCTACAATGTTACATCAACACACAACCAATCCCAATGCGGGAAGCATTACAATACATTACAAAACCATTATTACCCTCGGGCAATGTCAAAACTGGAACCAAAGTTAATTTATCTTTGAACTTCTCAAAACTACCCTCACACACATCCGACCACAAGAACATGATCTTCGTCTAGGTTAACTTAGTGAATAGAGCTACTATAGTTAAAAATGTTTCCACAAATCTCCTATAGTAACCAACTATACCCAAGAAGCTCTGAATATCGATTGGAGTCGCAGATCTAGACACTTCTTAACCGCTGCAACCTTTTGTGGATCCACCATAATCCCTTCATTAGAGATAACATGACTAAGAAAAGTCACATCCATCAACCAAAACACATACTTAGAGAACTTGGCATACAAAGGATGATCTTTCAAGGTTTGCAACACAGCACAGAGGTAATGGACATGATTAGCCTCACTCTTAGTATAGACCAAGATGTCACTAATGAAAACAATGAAAAAAAAATCCAAGAACAGACAAAAGATTCTATTCATCAAGTCCATGAGTGACGCTATGGCATTGGCTAACCCAAAAGACATAACTAGGAACTTATAATGACTATACCGAGTCCTAAAGGCAGTTTTAGGGATATTTACTTCACTAATCTTAAGTTTATGATAACCCAACCTAAGAATGATATTAGAGAAACACTTCACACACTAAAGTTGATCAAACAAATTATTTATCCTAGGAAGAGAATACCTATTCGCTATGGTCACCTTGTTTAACTTATAATAATCAATGCATATTCGAAGGGACCCATCCTTCTTACGTACAAATAATATGGAAGCACCCCAAGGAGACACACTAGGACGGATAAAACCATTATCTTAAAGATCCTTTAGTTTCTCCTTAAGCTCATTTAACTCCGTCGGATCCATTCTATATGAAGGGATAGAGATAGGACGAGTGTACGAAATAAGATCAATCCTAAATTCAATTTCCTTATCGAGAGAAATACAAGGAAGGTCATCGAGAAAGACCTCGGGAAACTCACTAACCATGGGAACAGATACTAGAGAACGACCTTTTGAGTTAGAATATTTAACTCGAACCAAATGATACAAATACCCTTTAGAAATAAACTTTCTGGCTTAGAGATATAAAATGAACTTCCCCTTAGGCACTAAAGAATCCCCTTCCCATACAATGACCGGGTCATTAGGAAATTTAAACATGACCGTACGAGTCCGACAATTTAAGATGGCATAGCACAAATGTAACCAATCCATCCCTAGAATAATATCAAAGCTAACCATATCCAACTCTATCAAGTCTACAAATGTTTCTCGACCAATAACAGATACCATACCCCCTATAGAATCTATTAACAACCAAAGAGTCTCCTATCGGGATAGAAATAAAAAAAATAACTGACAGACACTCGAGACCAAAACCAAAATGAATAGCCACAAATGGGGTCACATAGGATAGAGTGGATCCAGGATCATGTAAATAATACACATAATGGGTTAAAAGTTTCAACATACCCATAACATTATCAGGAGATGCCTCAGAATCTTGGCGAGATACAAGAGCATATAATCTATTTTGGCCAGTACTAGTACTAGAAGCAGAAGTAGAAGCAAAAGCATAACCCTTTGGTGAAGGAGAAGATGAAGAGCCAATAAGGACCCTATTAGCCCAGAAAGCCATCCTAGAAGGACAGTCATGTTGTGTATGACCACTCTAACCATAAGAAAAGCACCAATCATTCCCTTCTGCACAGAATCCATGGTGCAACCTTTCACAAAATCTACAAAGGGGTGGGATGGAGCCGACTAAGCCTCACTAGCCTAAGATTAGGCAACCTATGCCCAGAATCCACCATCAAACTAAGATCAATGATCACCTAATGGTTTCAGTTAAGGAGCACTAGTCGAGGAGAAAGAACCTAAACTCCCCCACTTCCTTCTTGGCCACTTACCACTATCTCTATCACTTTGCTCAGAAGGCATAAATTTCTACCCCTGCCTTTTACTAAACACAACCTATCTCTTTTTTGCTTCCTCCATTTGTTGCATATACACGACCAACCGAGAGATGTCCATGTCTTTGATCGACAAAGTCGTCTTTCTCTCAAGGACTAACTCACAGGATAAGTCTTAAGCAAACTTACATATTTTAGTCCTCATGATAGAAACCATCTTGGAAGTATACCTAGACAACTGATGAAATTTCAAGGCATACTCCTTCACAGTCATCCTCTATTGCATCAAATTCACAAACTCTTCCACTTTCGCTTTTCCCAGCTCTTGAGGAAAGAACCAGTCTAAAAAGGAACAAGAAAAATCCTCCCATACGATAACACTAGCATCCTCACCTTTTGACTGTTCCTACTTTTTGTACCATTGGTATACCACATTTTTCAATTCATAGAAAGCAAACTTAACACCTTCAACATCCAAAGAATGGATAATTTGGAAGTTCTTCTCTATTTCATCAACAAAACTGTGAGGATCCTCCTCTACTTTAATATCGATAAACATAAGAGGATGCAACCTCATGAACAAGCCAATCCTTGTGGCCTCAAAAGATGGAGTAATCAGAGCACCACACTCAAACTGTGAAGCCACCAGTCAATCAACAACATAATAGAATGACGAAACTCAGCATTGGTAGAATTCCCTTGAGGTGACTGAGGGGGAGGATTATAGGGAACTAGTGGAACTCCTAGACCATCATGTACTAGACCTCTAGATCGAGTATGGACTCCATTAGTAGAGTGAGTCCTATCAATATCGTCCCTAGTCAATCGAAAGGGTTTGAAAGAACTTTAGATCTTCCTGGAGGATGAAAGACGCAAAAATGGAAATATAAAAGATCCAAGACATTAAACTCTATAGCTCGAAATAAAACAACAAGAAGGTGAAGTATTCCTAAATGCATTGTAGCCTCTCTCTTATAAGTGTGGCGTGCAATAGACCCATAAAGAAGATTATACTTGACATGACTTCGTGGACACCCAACTGATAATGAACCTAGGCTCTGATAACAAATTGACATGACCCAAATAGGGGCCTTGTCATAACGGGCATCTCAAGCCTAATAAGGACCGTAGCCTAACTTCTATCATAACAAACCACAAGTGTCGTATGAACTTTAAACATATAATAAAGAAAAAACAAGACTAATAAACATATCTTAAGAACATCTATTGATTTAATTTTGTATCAACATAGAACATCCAACCTACCCAAGTCCACAGTCATCCACAAAGCCTCTATAAATTTGAAGTCAATAATATATCGAGACAAGCCCTTGACAATAGCAAAAACCAAATCCAAAGAACTCTAATACATAAGGTAAGAATATCATGAAATATGTGTCTTATGAAGTATGGAAGCTCACAACTTCAATAATAATACTCGAACCACCCAAACACCTGATCACTGCACATGAAGAGAAATAGAAGTGTCGGCCCCTGTGTCGCATGGTGACACGGTGTTAGGAGATGGTTAGCGATTGGAATGCTAGCATGTAACTCAAGGATAAGGATAAAATTATGTCAATAGTTTAAGACCAATCAATCAATGTATATAACCTATGCAATACATATATACACATACCTTGCCAGGATAGGGAATAAGATTAGAATGAAATTTGAAATCATTAACCTTGGATGTGTAGCCTTTTCATCTAGAATTCACCTATTGGCTATATAGGGTCAATACTACTTACTGAAAGGGCCTCAATGCATGTTTGTCGCACAAGACTAAAAGAATATAAGATGACTAGTACATCTACAAGAATATAAGTGTGACATCATGCATAGAGTCACCATGACCAACCTCATCGTGGAAAATCATGAGTTTCCATCTTTGGTCCCCCTCGGGACCTCTGCCTTCCATGACTTAGCTAAACATCCCGCTTTAAAACCCAAATTAAAACCAATCATAAGAAATTAACCATTTAGTAAATTTATTACCAATGGCACTTCATTGGTATAATCATACCAATCCTACTTTAAAGTATACACATACCATTACCCTAATCAATCAACTATTCATATAATTTTGGGGCTCTAGCACATCATCTAACAAAGACACTCATTTACCCTAAGGTTTAGGAACTCGTACCCATTTTAATCAACTAAACCACCAAGGTTTCCATTTAAATCATTTCATGGACAACAAGTCCCTTGCAAAACCATTTGCAAACCATTCATACTCATTAAGCCATTGGCTTAGTTCAAAACACCATTAACATGTGACTAGTAATTTCTTTAATATTTTTACAAACACCTTGTGGGCACTCCATTAGCAAGACCTAAACCAAGGTAAAAACCATGAATACTAGGGTTACCCATGACCCATGTATTAAACCACAATAAAAAAGCACCCACATATGCAAACCATCACCAAAAATATGTGAAAACATCATTTAAATCAAGAGTAAACAGTACTCAACAATACCATCAAAACTCTCAACATTGGATTTCAAGACCATTATTTAAGAATAAAAATCAATGTTCAAACACATGATATTTTCTAACTAACAATGAGGGAAGAGTTACATGCGTTTTACAAGATGATTCATAGAGAGATTCTTTGTCTTTAAACCTCTAGAAGGATACCTCTTAAAACTCTAGCATCAATCTTTATAAAGAAGTTTTGGAGAGTGTTTTGGAATATTTTGATCTTGTATATGTGAAGAATAAAGGACCAAATAAGGTTATAAGTCATGGGTTATAAGGGTTTAGGGGTGGGAAATCTCTAGAATATCCTTATCTTAAAAGCTGAAAATTATGCCTAAGAAGGTACAACTCGCCCCCTTGACATATACCCTAGGGTACAAGTGGTACCCTAACTCGTAACGTAGGATTTACAATGGTCCCCTAAACTATTAAAAATACAACCATGCTATGCTAACTCATATCGTAGGGTACGAATGGTTCCCTAATCCATACCTTGTGTTATACCTTAGACAGATTTAAGTAGGCTAAGCATATGGTAACATACGACTAGGAAATATACGACCCGTACCCCTACATACTACTTGGGAGAGGATAACCCGTACCTTGGAAAGAATGTAACCCCTACTACACTACCTAATATATGAGTGAGAGGACCCTAAGTCGTATCATAGGGTACTACTAGTACACTTGAGTCATACCTTTCCCAGAAACTTCAACTAAGGGAATTTATCTAAGGGTCCAAAGCCTAGGCGTTTCAGAATAAGGTACACAAATTTTCTTTTGTACTACTACTAGAACTATTTCAACACATTAGAAACATGACTAAATATAGAGAAATATTGCAGATGCCCCTCATATTCCATAATTGCAATGGAAAAATTTCATGTTTTGTGAATAATGGTCTTAGTGCCATAATAGAGAGTGACACTGAACAATAATTCTCTTTGTTGATTTAGAACCAGTCCATAAGTTTAGAGTTTGTATTAACTTTAGTGTAAGCTAAATGTGATAGAATTAAAAGATTAGATATGTGGGAAAATACTTTCTCTATAGAAAGAAGAACATCAAGTCCTTGGATTATAGGAGGTGATTTCAACACAATCATGAATTCCATAGAAAAGATTGGAGGATTACCTGTGGTAGCTTCAAAAATGGAGGATTTTAGGGACTCTATTAAGGCTTGTGATCTATTACATATTATTCATAAGAGAAGCCCTTTTACTTGGTGGAATGGAAGAGCAGGGAATGACTACATTTTTGAGAAACTGGATAAACTGTTTACTAATGTTAAGTTCAGAATAAGTTTAATGTGTTGAATGTTGAACACTTAGCTAAAGATGGTTCTGATCATAGTCCTCTATTCCTAAAATGTGATAACACTGAAGTTGTAGTCGAAAACTCTTTTAAATTCTTGAAATTTTTGACTGATCACTTAGAGTTTAAGGAGGTAGTCAGAAGGAATTGGGATGCAGACTTTTTTGATAACTCTTTAAATGACTTTGAAAGGAAAATAAAAAAAGTAAAAATACTTACTATATGGAACGAACATATTTTTGGTGATATCTTACAACTGTTTAACTTAGAGAGAAGATTGCTAAGTTAGAGAAGAAATTATTTAAGGAAAACCCATCTTCAATAAACAAAATTGTTATGCAAAAGGCTAGAGCTGAATATACTAAATATCTTAAGTTAGAGGAAAATTTCTAGTAGAAAAAAGTTGGATATGACTGGTTTGAAAGTGGGGATAATAACACTAAGGTTTTTCATAGTATTGTTAAAGAAAGAAGGAGTAGACTTAAGATTCCCAAAATTCTTAATGAAAATATATTGTAACGCCCCAAGATCCCATCCCGAGATGTCACACGGTGCTTATGACCCCGAAGGACCACAAGCTAACCCTTTACTGATATTTGTACCTGTGCACTGCATAATATCTGAAATAAATGTGAAAACTAGCCATAAGGTTCAACACATCTATGAATACTCAAAACTAAAAACTGAATACTAATACATCCATCTGAAAAGCCTTTAAACTGTCTAAACTGTGGAGTTGATGGGACAGGTCCCCAACTAACTTCATGTACTGAAAATATAAACAAAGTCTAATGCAATAATAGTAAACTGAGATTTGTCCTCGAAAGAAGAGGACTCACTACTACGACTTCTGCTGCTGACTAGGACTGAGCTGCTGAGGAAACTCTGGATCCTGTGCCTCTGAATCTATGGTGTCAAATAGAACACCATAGCGGAAATGCGTTAGTACAGGGATATACTGAGTATGTAGATGAGGTAGGTTAAATGCAAGGACTCATGCATGCATAGTATCTAAACTGAATAATCATGAAAATGCCGCACGAGAACACATACATATACATGAATGCATAGACCATAGTTATAATCATCACAACTCTAGAGACTGAACTCACTACTGACACTTGAGATTCTGAGACACCGGCTCATCTAATATTGATGACTGAGAAATTGGATGTACTTACATCGATGACCGAATTCCGAGCTTACTGCTCTATACTAACAAGATTAAAGATCAACCTCTCTAACGGATGATTAAGGAAGCTATTATCAATGGAAAGGAAATGATCATATATGAATCTAACAACAAAAATACTCAATAGAATCTGAGATTGTGATCAAGCCTGGCTGGCAGCATATCTTTGAATATGATATCAAATAATTGTATATGAGACCAAGCCTATCTGACGGATGGTCCATGAATCAATGGAACTATCTGAGTTCCTCATAGAGATAGATGATTGTATCTGATAGTCCTAATTTTTGAACATTAATACTAAGACTAAGACTGAATCTAAAACTGAAACTTAAACTATGGGAAGTACTTACTTAACCGACATGCCCCAACCTACCATAAGTGGGTTCCAACCTGTAACCACAGCTGGAAGGGTGTCAATACCGTGCCATGGGTAAAGACCTCTCACTGGTCAATCCTCTCTAGCGGATGACCCTTTTCAGGAAGTCGACCTAAGGCAATATAATAGTCAAATACTCTCTCTGTTTCCCGAAAGTGACTCCTATATCTTGTGCTGGCTAAGTAGTTCTAGAGGTCAGGGATTTCTACTAATGACTCTATACTCTCTCTCACTGAACGGGAGGAGCCGCCATCCCTTCCCTTGCTCGATGCTAGTTTCTACTCCCAACTGAAAGACTCTGAACTGAATTCTGACACTGATCATGTTTATCAAAAGATCTGACTGCGCTACGCTAAGATCACTTAGTTCTGTATCTAACAGAAATGGTATTAAATCACGGTATCTGACTGACGATACAAAGCTTGAATAGATTATTTGGTCACTACTGAGATTAGAATAGAACACTTACATACTGTTAGATCTAAGTTGAGCACAGATATGAGGCTAGATTACTAGTGATACAGAGATTATAGAGATTACTGTGTTTTGAGAGTCATGGCTCAACTGGAATTATCGTGAAACTGACATGGGCTCTAGGCAGCAGCTAAGTTGTTGAGTATAAATACCCCCAGGGCTCGATAACATAAAATAAAGCATAATTATTCCTCCATCATCACAACCATTCATTCATCATCATCATCACAATTGTTCATTCATCATCACAGTCATTCATTCATCATCATTATCATTAAAGCATCTCTTCGAGTATTTAGGAAACATAACATACCTTCACCTTTACAATAATTAAGGCATCACGTCAAGAATTTAGGAAACATCAACATATACTAGTGTAGGGAAATATGCTACTAGATTATACTTCCTTCAACAAGGTCTTACCTCAAGTACCTCACACCTAAATCAGTCTTGACATGTATTTGGACTTCACAAGATTTGGGGAAAACTTCATACTATCATGTCTCGACTTGTTCACTAAGGTATTTCAACAATACTAAGAAAGTATGGGTTTACACCAGCTTGGGGATTTCATACTATCATGGAACATTTCACTCACTAAGGCATTTTATCAAACACTAGGCATGCATGGACTAGCTCCCAATTTTGGGGTTTCCTGTTCAAGATACTATAATGGCCCTTATGCTTCACCTAAGATCTTTATCAAACTTATAGGGGACATGCTTCGCTTATTCAACCATTTCTACTCCTATTTAACATGAACATTTCATAGAGGAAGCATCATTAAGAAAGTTCATCACCACCCTCATAAGAATTCCACATACTAGGGTTCATCACCACCAACACAAAAATTCCACATACTAGGGTTCATCACCACCAACACAAGAATTCCAAATACTAGGGTTCATCACCAACAACACAAGAATTCCACATACTAGGGTTCAAGTTCATAAATCTTGTAGACAAACATGAATCAAAACTCAACAACACATGGAACATCAATTTCAACTCACATGAATCATTAACAACTCATAAACATAAAATCTTTGAGTTTTAGAAAAAGGTACTTGAGCTTCTTGGATGAAAGGGACCCAAGAAACAACATCAACATACCTGGGGAAACTCTTTTCTTGAAGATTTTTGGAAAGATTTCTCGATTCTTCTTGATTCTCTCTTGATTTTTGTTGAAGAAGGAGAGATGGTTTTGATTTTGGAAACCCTAGTTTTTGGGTGAAAGATGAGAAAATGAGGCCAAATCCCATGTAAGGGAGTATATATAGGGGTTGGGAAAAGCCCTTTTTCGCCCTTGAAATTAAACTAAAAAATCCAAATTTTACATGCTGGCATGACGCGCCATAATTGTATCAGCTCATTGGAATTTGGACAATTGGAAAACTGCACGACGGAGCGATGCGGTGGAAATCACATTGCCCCCTTGGTTGCGAACAAAAACTATACCGTGACGTGGTGAAATTGCGGAGGTTCACTGGAAATTGACAAATTCTAAAATTAAGCCTTGGCGCGATGCACCATAATCACGGAGGCTTACTAGATTTTGACGATTACCATTTTGGCTGGCTCCGCGACGCGCTAAAGTGCCAGGTGGCACACTGTCACACTAAAATATCTTTAAATCTTCACCCGAGTGTCGGATTTGGGTGAATTTGGTTTCGATGGAAAGCTTATTAAATGCTCTACATGGCAAAAAGTTGAAATTATGGAAATTCCATATGATCCAAAGTATTTCATACTTTGGGAGATATTTTTAAAACTTTTAGACTCGGATTTCCGCTTTACTGAATACTCTCTAAGGCTCATACTAGAAGAGGACTTTGTGGGGTATTACATATATGCTGGTTACAAGAGGAATATCAGATTGCAAAAGAGGCAATAGATTTTTATTAGAAGCAATTCACCTAGTAGCGAGATATAACTGATTTTCATGCAACTAATTTTCCTTTACTGAATAATATTCCTGAGTTAATTTCTAAGACTGATAATGTGGTTTTTTAGGCCAATCCTAATGAGATTAAAATATTGGAGGCAGTTTTTAAAATAAATAGTGCTAGTGCTAGTGGAATGATGGACTACCCGACAAACTCTTTAAGGTATTATGGAACATTATTAGTGGAGTTGTATTCAGACTGGTGAGGATATTCTTAGTAATAGTATCCTAAATCAATTGCTCATACTAATCCAATTTTTATTTCTAAAAAGGATAATATGCAATCTTTTTCAGACATGAGACTAGTTAGTCTTATTAATTTTGTCAATAAAATCCTATCTCTAATTGTACATGATAGATTTGAAATTATTTTACCATAAATAATCTCTCCTAACCAGTATGGCTTTGTTAAGGGTAGAAGTATTATGAAAAATGTTCTTCTAAACCAGGATATGATTACTGATATAAGCTAGAGAAAAGATCCTTCTAATGTAGTTTTAAAACATGTCATGGCTACAACCCTTAATCGGGTATCTTAGTTTTTCTTGTTAAAAGTGTTGAGAAAAAAGGGTTTTTCTAATAGAGTGTTGGATATAATTTTAAGGCTAATTTTGAATAATAACTACTTTATTTTATTAAATAGGCAATCAGTTATTTTTTTCCACTCTACACAGGAAGTTAAAGAAGGGGGCCCTCTATCTGCTTTACTCTTTATTTTATCAGCTGAGGTAATGACAAGAGCCTTTAATCAGGTTCTTGATGATATTGTTTTTATGGGATATGGTATGCCTAAGTGTATCCCTAATTTGAACCATTTTGCATATGCTAATGATGATATTATTTTTACATCTTTTAATGAGTATTTAATTGAGAAAATAATGTAGGTGTTAAAGGAATATGAGCTATAATCTAGTTAAAAGATAAATATGGAAAAATATTTCTTCTTTAAGCACAAGAATAATTCAACCAGTACAGTGCAGCAGGCGAAGTAGGCTACTGGAATGAATAGAGGCTATTTTTTAGTAAAATATATTTGTTGTCAATTGTCATACTCCAACAAGTAAAAAAGAACTATTCTAAATTTATTGACAAGGTTCAAAACAAACATAAAACATGGAAGAGTAGGTTACTATCCCCTAGAGAAAAAGAAGTTCTCATCAAAAGTATGCTTCAGAGTATCCCTCTCTATGTTTTATCAGTAATTGTTCCACCTAAAAGTGTCTTTAAAGAATATTTGTAAAATTCTTTTGGCAAAGGAAGAAAACAGGAAGAAACAAGCATTAGGTTGCTTGGTGAAATCTTTAATTACTTAAATAGGAAAGAGGGCTGGGATTTAGGTCCTTAATTGATGTGTCTCGGCTATGCATGCTAAATTGTGGTGAAGGTTCAGAACTCTGAATAACTTGTGGACAATATTTTGTGAAACAAGTATTGTAAAAAAATAGGTACCTATAGTTGTGAAGTGAAGAGCGTGATCCTAAGTGTGGAAGTCCATGCTGAAGAATAGAGACAAGGTTGAACAATACATATTGTGGGAACCAAGAAATGAAACATCTATCATGTGGTTTGACAACTATACTAACACTGGTTCTTTAGTTATGGAATAGTTTCAGGTCCAAACATATTTCCCCTTATTTGATATTGTAAACTTTCTAGATGAAGATAGGTGGAATTATGAAAATATGAAATTTGATATGCCAATCCAGGTAGTGAATTATGTCCGAGAAAATATGTATTGCGTATGTGATGAACATAAGATGGATAAACCATGGTGGACCAGGAATAGCACTGGTAAATATTCCACAAGAAGTACCTGGGAATTACTAAGGAAAAATAAAAGAGGTGAATGAAAATTGAAGGCAATATGGGTTACAAGTCTGCCATTTAAATTCTATTTTTTAACATGGAGAATAAGGAAAGGATTGATACTATCTTCTTCTATTATGCATAACTAAAACCTTGAGCTCTCGTCTAGTTGTGTTGGTTGTAACAATCCTAAAAGAAATACAATTGGTCACCTTTTTCTTTGAGGTGGGACTATTGTCAAGGTATGGGATCATTACTATGCTGGTGTTGGAATAAAGGAGCATAGATTAAATATAAAACAAAGTTTCAGGATGTGTAGGAATAAAATTGGGAACTATAATTGAAATCTTTATACACTGTTGTTCCTACTATTATTCTATTGTTCTTGTGGAAAAGAAGAAATAATATTAGGAATAGAGGAGCATATCATGCTGTGATGTAATTCTGGGATATCAATGATACTATTGTTATGTTTATAAAACATAGATTCAATGTTGAAGTTTAAGAATGAAGTTGGGTCAACATAGTGGATGAGTAGCAGTCATATAGAATACGTTGCTCTTTTAAGATTATTAGATGGATTCCTCTTGAGATTGGTTGGTTAAAAGGGAATATTGATGGTGCATACATAGGTAATACTAGTCCTATTTCTATTTCATATTACATTAGGGATCAAAATGGTGATCTAGTGATAGCTCAAGGTAAAAGAATAAAGACACCACTAGTTTGGAGTCGAAAGCAATAACTATCGGGGAGTGCCTAAAGTATTGCAGACTAAATTTTATTAATCCTATCATACTATAAAGTGTCTCTTGGACCATGGTGCAAATTCTAAATACACATTGGGGAGTCCCTTAAAGTGTGTAAATAGTGGTTAAATCCATTAAAACAATGATGGGAACTATGTCAGTTAGAGTGGTACATTCCCTTAGGGAAGGTAACACTTTAGTTGATTTTTTTTCTAACCTATTTTTTAATTTTGTGAGTGATTTTAAATATAATAATGTGAAAAAGTACCAGGGAAAAGAAAATCTATAAATGAACTAGACAAAACTGGAAATCCAAATATTATCAGAATTAACCGTGAAGAAGGAAGACACTAACAGGTACAACAAGCAATAAGTAAAGGACATTTTTACCTGTCATAGTAGAAATAAAACTAAAATAATAAAACTAGCTTTAAAAGGATTAAATGACATATGAAAATACATGGATGAGAGTGAAGCTAAACCAAGAATTACTAGTATAAACAAGTATCAACATATATCTCTGTAGATTGAAACTTTGAGAATCCACGAGTAATATAAAAATAGAGTAAAGAAAGAGATGTAAATAGATTACAATATATATATATATATCAGGGATGAAATATGGAAATGAGCAAACAGACTATTGGAAATGATTTCCTTTAAATATAACACCTACACACAGTGAGATTTTGGGATGTTAAATGAACAGAGTATTCAAAAAGTAGGTAAATCAGTTCTAAACATGAAAACCCTAGATATAAAGAGGAATAATTAATAGAACAGAATATGATGCAACACTCAAACCTTAGTTCTCTTAAATCTAATTGATAGTGGAGGTTGTGGTATTAGCTTACATTGAAGTTCAACCCACTGAACTAAAGATGGGATAAAAGGAAAATAAAGGTTAGAGACTTTGCTTTAAAAAGTAAGTAAGGGTATGTGGAGCAAAATAGTGTTGACACATTGTTGATGTAGAGCTTCCACTAAAATCGATCCTTTAGCAGTATCAAGTAGCAAAAGAGACACAAAAAGGTAAAGAGGCGGAGCTGTAGTTTCCTAATATGACCCAATGTTTGTTGATAGATATTTGTTAATATTGGATCCAGGTCAGGCCACTTTTGGGCCTGACTTGTCTCAAGGTTATTCAAACTTGGTTATTTTTATATTATAAAATGGGCTTTAACCCAACTTTGATTTAAAAAGCTGAAGCTTACAAATATTTTGAAGAGAAAATGAGTAATCCAAGATCAAAAATACCCTAAAATCTTCTAATGAACACTCTTCTAACTTTCAACACTTTCTAGGGCGTCAAGCTCTTGAGGCTTGTTAAAAATTGGGAGTAAATTAGGCAAAAGAGGCATTTAATGGCCTCCTAGGTGCCACTTAAGCAGCCACTTGATCACTTAAGTGATCACCACTAAAGCAGCCTCTTAAGCTCTACCTAAGCACCCAAAATGCTTCTTTAGTAAATGCACTAGCTAAAACTTGGAAAACTTCCAAGTTTCCAAGAAACCTTCGGGATTCATTCAAAATCTCGTGAATGAAAATGAACTCTGTCACCCTATAAAATTCAACATTCTAAACTTAATGGAACATTTGAAATTTCCATCTGAGGTTATTTTGATGAAAAGTAGGTGCCACCAAGGGATATTTTTATTAATTTTCAAAAAATAGACCCAAAAAGTCTGGATGCTTCAAGACCCAAACCAAAGGTCCCTTAGATTAAATTCAATCTTTTGAATCTAATGGAACTATCAAAATTGTAATATGAGGTTGTTAACCTAAATTTTCACCTGAGAACTAATTCTTACCAGTAAAGACTTTAAAAAGGTCTAAAAAAACAAATGAACTGCCTGATAACTAAACTGTTAGCTCCGACAATCAAAAATGACTTACGACAGATATACCGAATCTATAAGTGGAAAAAATGTATGGAAATGAAACAAATAATTTGGAGGATAATTACACATGTGTAGTGTTCGAGATGTAGATTGGAGGATTACCCCAAAATTTTGGCCCATCCCCTAGTTATGCTAATATAAATGATAGTTGTTCTTTAGAATTTCATATGAAACATGAAGTGAAAAAGAAATAGCAATATGGACGACACAAAGGTATTGAAGAAATGATTCAAACTGTCTTTGACCAGGTGACTGACATCGATTAGAATATACGTTTCTTGCACAAATCCATTGTGGAATTTGGAGAGTAATATGAAAAAAAAAGACCCCTGTGAAGATGCCAAACTCTCAAGTGCCATGGATTTGCCTAATCCTCGAAATGAAGTTGTTGAACAAGAGATTTCAAGTTATGTGGTTGCGCCAAAAATATATGATGACTCAAATGAAAATCACAAAAGTAAAGAAGTGGATCAGATCAAAAAAGAAGAAGAATAAAATTGTGATAAAAAAATCTCGGATTCTTCTAGGAAACAAGTTGAGGTTATGTTGACAAGCACAATGGAGAAATGTGAAAAATATGGAAAAGCCATATCCAAATGGGAACTAATCCAATATGGTGATGATGAAGTTGTCCAAAACATTGATGTTCGTTTTGCAAGCAATGATTGAATTCAAAAATAAAAATATACTTGACAAGGAAGAAATTATTATCCAAGATTTTCTATTGAGCAAATCTCAATAACATTAAGTCGATGTGGATCAACTTGATGGAATTTTATTAATGATGGATGAATCACTAAAGGTTCTTATGACCTCAAGTGGTAATTCAAGTTGAAAAGGCTACCCAAAAATTGGAAACAAAATTGAATACAAAAATTAAGGCATGTTGTGTTCAATGTCAAATTGTTATGAGTAATTATGATGAGATGGTTTCTAATGATGATGTGGGTAAGATTGATTTTAAAGGATTCACTGTGACTTTCTAACTAACCGAACTAAACATAATGAAGGATTCCAAAATTGAAGAAGTGATACTTGACTTTCAAGAAAAAGTCAATCAAATCCTTTGTGAAAGATCTATTTCATTTTAGGGTGCGAATGTTAATAAAGAAGAAAATTTGGGAATAAAGAGGCGTAGGCCTCATTCCAATAATTTTTGACATTGTTCTGGGTGGATATGATGGAAATTGAACTAACCAAGCAGATGGAGAATTTTGGAGATTAGAACAAAGTCCCTAGATTTTGGAGTTTGTTATTCCAAGAGAACAAAATGACTTTCCTCAATTAAAGGCCATGAAGTGCAAAATATAATGTTTATCAAGTAGCCTCTTGATTTTCTCTCCAGCGCCTAATAAGACTAAATAAATTTTTGATGTAAAATTGGATAAAAGATTCAAGTCTTCCAAATGGAGAAATAGTGTTTATCTCGTTGCTTCCTTATATTTGTCACACAAGCTTTATTAAAATCTTGATATAAAGTTAGATCAAGGCTCAAATCCTCAAAGTGTACAGATAAATGGAGAAGTTTCCTGCATCTTTGCCGTAATGCTAAATCATGCACTTGATGGGAGGCAACCCATCATTCCCAAAAGTTTTGATTGAATTTTGAAATTTTAATTTTTAGAATAACTTAGGATTTTATTTTTGAATAAAACACAAAATTTTAGATTTTTCAAAGTGATTTGAACAAGTTGGATGCAATAATTTAATAGGAACAAAGTTCGGGATTGTACTACTATGAAAATAGTGCTTGGAACTTTTTTTGAGAGTGTTTAGATCACCAAAGTTGATAGTGTAACACCAAAGGTAAAGGCCTACTACAAAAATTCGAAGTAGCTACCCTGGTCTGGAAGTTCAAGAATTCTTTGTGAATGCAGGGTGAGGTAGTGAATGCAAGGGTTAATTATCTTTAACCTTCTCGATTGAGGTAATTCGGTTGTGAATGCAAAGATCAAGTCAAATAACCTTCCGCAAATACACTGGATCCACCATCAGCATGGGTAATTAAAGAGGTTTAGGTAAGTGTAAGTGTTTGAAAATAAAAAATAGAAGCCATGAAAATCATAAAATTTGTGGTTTTATGGTGCTATAGTAGTGATGGGAATTGATTTTTTTCATAGTTAGTTTTAAATTCTATTTTTTGAACTGGTGGTAATGTTGTATGCTTAATTGTTGTTTGATGGGTAAAATCTAGATTTGATAGTTGAGATTTATCATGAGTGTTAATATTTGAGGTTAATGAAGAATGAATAGGGCTGTTAAAATCTAAAAAAACACATGCTTCTTAAGTGTATGTTGAAATTCCTTGGAAGATTCTGAGCTGGGTGATGCAAGTATTCTTCACGAAAGCAGTCCTTCAATTGTAAATGCAAAGAACAATATTTTTTCAAAAAAATGTTAAGCCCTTGCAAATGCGGTATCTAGACTATGAATGTAAAGTACAGTTTTACTATGCCTTCACTAATGTGATCTCTGTATTACAAATACAAAGAGGAATTTTTGAAACTTTCACAAATGCGGTCAATAGGATGCAAATACAAAGGCCAAAATTTGGTAGTCTTGAAAATAGTAGCTTTACTAAGATTAGCTCAGGACCTTTTTTCACCTATTTCTTTAGTTTAAATACTTCCTAATACATTGTTTTAAGTATGCATAAGAACTTTTAACATGTTGGGTTATTTTGTAAGTATTTGAGGGCATAAAATGCCTTTGAATGACATGGAAATTGGGCATAAAATTTCCATAGAGGTTGACGGTGAAGAATATTATAATCAGGATAGATTTTTGTCTTCATCTTGTGAGCGGAAATATGATGAAATTCTATTGAGAATAATTATCAAATAAAAATGCATCCACATGGAAAAAGTTAAAAGTAAGATATCGAATTTCTATAGAAGGTAGGTTGATAGTAAGTGAATTTCCTTTGCTAATGAGCCAATGATGGCCAACCACAGAGTGCTCATGGAGTTCTATGACACTGCTTTAATAAAAAACTTTGGAGATTCCTTGGTTACTACCATTAAGGGTGTTCAAGTCAACTTCATCCAAAAGGAAATAAATAAAGTTTATGTCCTTCCCCGTGTAGACAATTTGGTTTATAAGGACAGAGTAATAGTAAAAAGGAACTGATAGCTGGTTGGCAAATTGCATAATAGGGTAATTCTTAATTTGTTAACATTGAAAAGGGGGTTGATTTGCATGATTATAAGCCAAGATATAACTTTATATTATATTTGATAGATTCATACCCTCTAATCATTTAATAGATGTGACACCAAATAGAGCATGGATGATTTCAACAATCATGGGCAACATAGATGTGAATGTGGGGAAACACCTTGCCTGTTTGATTGAGGAAGTACCAAGTGGGAGATCCAAGAGCCTATTATTCTCATTGTTTATTACTCAGTTGTACTATTCGTTGAAGAAAAAAGGGCCAAAAAACAAGACCAAAAAAAGAAACACTGACGTCGAATTTGCTACCTTTAGGAAATTTAGAGGGTCTACTTTTGGGACCATAAATTCTACTAATTTTGTTACTAGGACACAAGATTCCATTGGACAACTTTACTCTAGCTCTTATATCATATGTAACCTATCTTGTCAGATTCATGGTATGAGTTCAAATATCCAGCATCTAATAGTTGGCCTTCCTACTGGCTCACCTAGGGCTAGCCCTATAAAATTTCCCCCTCCCATAGGAACTTGTTATCCATATTCCCTTATAAAGTTGGTCTCCCAGAAAAAATCCATAAAACCAGGTTATGGCAAATAGGCCGCAACTAGGCAAGATAGAAAAGTGTCAACAAAACTTCAAAAATAATGAAAAAAAGAAGATCAAGTTCATGAACAGGATGATGTGTACGATGATATATTCTTGAAGACCTAGTCCCTAAGATGATAATGAGTACACTCAGCTATAATTTTTCTCCACATCTTGTTTGGATTTATATGTTTCAGTGAGCCCCTCAAACTATTTTGGTGACTAATTTATTATATTATTTTAGTATCATATTGAGAGGACACTGCAATATTTTAGTTGGGAATGTGGTACAATATTTTGATACATTATTTGTGCCATTTTTGGGTTTTACTTATTTAGTTGGTCTTTTGTTCCATTTTAAAACTTTTGTGCCCTTGTTGGGTGATGTTGGGTGTATTTATGCATGCTAGTGTTACTATTCTAGCTTATTTAGCATTGTTTTGATATTAATTCGTGTGTTTTATGTGTTTATATGATATAAATAAGCATTCAAGTGTCCAAATGTGTGATTACAATGTTCAATGTATTTTTCAAACAAGTTTGTACTTAATGGAGTCATTTAGAGTTCAACCCGGAGAACTAGTTTTGCTAGCTTGGGCTAGGCATGTGTTTAGTTGGTTTCATTGAATTCTAATTTGTTTAATTTGTTCCAAATGGTTTAAATGTGTAATTATGAGTGGAATAACTTGTTTGAGATGTGAAAAGTTTAATTTGATTAAGTCAAGAGTCAGAACATGATGTTGAAGATCATTGCGAATTAGCCTAGTCTTAGCTTGTGTTTTGATTTATCGTTGAGGGTAATGTGTTGTTTTGATCTCTAATTAATGTGGGTTGATCTTTTAAGATATTTTGTGAGCTTAATGTGATGATATATAGATGAATTGGAGGCTGAAAAACCTTGGGAAAGAGACCACAAAGACTTGGGTAGAAGGAGGAATGTTCAACAATTATCCAAATTTCAAGATGCAATTTCCAAAGAGGTGTTGTGATGAGGGCACTTCGCGACTTCCACTCCCATTTCCAGATTGTGCAACGCGACTTCCACTCCTGTTTGCAGAAAGTGCATCGTAATGAGTGTTCGTACATGACCAAAAAGTTCAACTCTTTGCCTACACGAATAAATATTACGCACATAAATAACATTATAATATATTTTCCAATGTGGGAATCTTGGTGGAAATATTTTGAAAGGCGTGCACTTCTCTTAATACTACAGGGATTAGGAGTATTATATTATATATACATAGAGTGAACAATATTTAGTTGACAACTTTGCATAATCTTGGACACGTTGGGACGTATTTGGAGAAAAAACGGTGGAGGCTGCTACTACGTCAATTAGGTTTTATTATCTTTTATTTAGCTTTTAATTATTAATAACATGTATTCAATTATTTGGATTGTGATTATGAATATTATAGGCTAAACACCATCTTTTTGGGGTTAAAGCCAAGAACATGAGTATTATTATTTTGAATTAAGTTCGTTTAATTTTTCTTATCAATATTGGTTATGTGTTAAATCTTGTTTTAACTATTTTGAGGCTTGATCGTCCTTAAAATACATCAATTGTCAACTTTATAAACCCGGGAGAGGGAATAGAGATATAGAATGAAGGATTGAACAATGTATGGTTCCTAGTCTTTTATGAAATAAGGAGTACGAATTAGTGTCTAGGATAGAGATGTACTTAGATACCTTACTTGATTTAAACATAGGATGATAGATTAAGTAACTTCAGTGGATTATTATATCCTCAGTCAACGATGTAGTTATAAGGTTCAACTTAGGTAAAGGATTGAAGGTCGGGAGACCATGATCATGCGATTTACCCTACAAATCATCAACCAAGATAGGCAAGTTAGATAATGAAGTTTAATAACATAGTATGATTGTTCAAAGTGCTTTAACCCTGGGCTTTACTCGATTGATTAATCAAGACCTTTACTTAACGCATTTTTTACTTTATTTTAGTTTACAATATTCCAAACTCTTTTTGCTTACTTTTGCACTAAGCTAATCTCAGAAGTTAAACTGAAATCAAATCGTTGTTGAATCAAGTCCTTGTGGAATCGATACTTTTCTTCTTAAAGGAAACTTTAATAATTGATAAGACCTCGTACACTTGCGTGTGAGCTCGGGCAATATTATGTCTTTTTCGCCGTTACCGGGACTTGTAATTTCGCAACTGTTTATTTTATTTTATTCTATATTGTTTTGGTGTTTTTACGCTTTGTCTTTGTTCATAATTTGCAGAAAATAGGTATATACTAGTAAGCTAGCAAGGGACCGGGAATTGGTAGAACCAAGCCCAGATACCGAACAAAGCTTCCATTAATGTAGGAGTGACGCAATTCGTCTCCCCCGAATTCCTTAAATTGCAGAAGTTCAAGAACTTCCTACTCAAATTGGGGAAGAACAAGTAGCCCACAGGACAGTGAGAGAAGTGGAAATCCCACTTCTAATAAATATGACCTCGCTATTTAATAAACCAATTGTTGGCGGGAGGTTACAGCCAAAGAACAATATGGTACAACTATTGATGAGCAGTGGGCAATTTATAAGGCTGGTATATGAAGATCCATAGGTCCACTTGTAGAATTTCATTGAGCTCACTGTCACATTCATTCTTATAGATATGAATGTTGATTACGTGAGAATGAAACTCTTCCCCTATTTACTTCTTAGGGAGGCTAAAAAGTGGTTGAAATCTAAGCCAGTGAATTCAATCACATCATGGGATGGCTTAGCTCGAAAGTTCCTCATCAGATTCTTCCCATCCGATAAGACTGCAAAACTTCATAGTGAGATTATGAGCTTCAAATAGAGGTTAGACGAGAACCTTTATCATGCTTGGGAGTGGTTCAAGGCATTTCTTTGGGACTGTCCACATCACCAACTGTCTAACGAGGTACTTGCTCATACATTTGTAGAAGCACTTGATCACAATACAAAGATTTTGCTAGATTCAACCGCAAGGAGTCAAGCGCTAGAATTGACTTATAATGAGTTGTACACATTATTGAATTGCATAGCATAAGAAAATCCCAAATGGCATTCATATGCTAGAAGTGCGATGAAAAGAATTGCAGGTGTATTGGAGGTAGACCAGTTTACTACATTATGTTCTCAGGTTTTTGCATTACAAAATTTGATAAATACTCAGTTCAGCAACTTGAAAGTTAGAGCTCCACAACCTACAATAACAGTCAATGTAGTTCATCAAACTAATGGTTGGTGCGAGATCTGCGGAATTAGTGTCCATTCAATGGACATGTGTGCTTCAAATCTAGAATCAGTAATGTATCTGGGCAATGCTAAAAGTTCAAATTATGGTAATGCCTACAACATGAAATAGAAGACTCAGTCGTGGAACACACATAAACAAATTCAGCAACCACAGGCACAAGGGAATCAATCAACTAGCAACATGGAAGTGATGTTAAAACATCTTCTAGATAATCAAACACAGATGGCTACAAACAAGAAATATTCGCAAGTTGCTCAGAGAAGCTTAGAGTTGTAGATGGAGCAGTTACAACAAACATTAAATACTAGGCCACAAGTTGGGTTTCTCAGAGATATAGAAAATCTAAAACAAGTTATGGAAATCACCTTGAGGAGTGGTAAAGATCTTCAAGGAGAACCTCCAAAGGCAACTAAGGAGGTAGATGCTAATGTGGTAACTCTACATATTTTTTCAAAAGTTGCTGAAGAATCAATGAAGTTTGAGTACTTGAAAACTAAAGTTGCAGAACCAGAAATGAAGAAGACACCTCCACTACCCTTTCCCTCAGAGATAAATTAAAGAAAAGAAGGATGCAATGTTTAAGAAGTTCTTTGATACATTTAGAGATCTTTGCATTAACTTACCTTTGTTAGATGTTATGCAGGGTATGCCTAAGTATGCAAAGTACTTGAGGGATGTGGTTGCTAATAAGGTGAAATTTTAGGATGTGGAGGCATTAACACTCACTGAAAAGTGTAGCGCTGTAATAACACAGAAAATCCCCAAGAAATTGAAAAATTCGGGGAAGTTTACTCTCCCTATATGAATTAGGAGTAGAGTGGTCCACACAATGAGTGACTTAGGGGCAAGAATAAATTTGATGCCCCTATCTTTATTTGAAATATTTGGCTTGGGAAAGCCTAGATCTACCACTGTGGTTTTTGCAGCTCGTAGACGGGTCCATGACATGTCCGAAAGAAATAATAACATACGTCCTCATAAAGGTTGGTACATTCATTATTCCTGCTAACTTTATTATTCTTGATTTTGAGGCAGACAAACAGGTACCAATCATCTTGGGGCGTCCATTCTTAGTAACTGGAAGATCATTGATTGATGTTAGAGAAGGCACACTCAAAATAAGGGTAGAAGATGAAGAGGTGTTATTTGATGTTTACAAATCACCCATAATAACGTCCCACTATAAAGATTTTTGTATGATCAATGTTGTTGAAGGGGATAAGTATGGGGTGGTTAGCCCGCTAAAGACCTCTTTGGATTACCTGATTGAGCGGCATGTGATGAACCCACTTCTTTCCAATTTGATGAAGGTTGAATTTGAAAAAGATGTTGATCTTGAGAGTGTAAACTTAAGAGGTTAGAAAAAAATAAGAAAATGGCTCCTAAAGGGGCATTAAAAGATGAAGGAATTTGGTTGAGTTTAGCTGGGTTATGCTGCGATACTAAATCAGGCACTGTTTGAGAGGCAACCCAAGTTGAGTATGTATGTTTTATTTTTAGTTTTTTTATTTCACGTGGTTTTTGCTTTTGTTGAGTCACAGGTTGATGGGAAGTCTGAGTACCATAAACCTGAGCTAAGAAGCATGGCAAAAACTGAGTGTGGCATCTCCCGAACCCTCTTGATGTTTAAATATGCTACTATCTATGCCTAGAGGCCTCAGGGAGTATTTCTATCTCTAACTTTAAATTTTACTTTGGGGACAAAGTAGATTTTTAAGTGTGGGGTAGGGAAATTCCTAATTTTGGGTTCAATTTAAATTTTTTTTGTAAGATATTCTTGTTAGTGCTATTTTTAATTACATGGTGCAAGTGTTTTAATTGTAAAAGCATGTTGATTTTGAGAATTACTACTTTTGAGACTCTTTGGCTCATGCTTGTGACTCTTATTCTTTTGGCTAAAATTTAAATTCATATTTTTTTTGGTTGAGTGTCTATGATGATCCTGTGTGAGTGAAGCATGTGCTATGTGTGATGTGAGTTTTTCTATATTCCTTGTTGCATGTGATGTCTAGAACTTGCTCAGTGTTTGAGCAAAGGAAAATAAAGAATGTGAGTTTAGGAGATGATTTAGACATTTCTTTGATAGCCTTATTTTATACCTTCTTTTGACCTACCCTTTGTGCATAATCTTAGTCAATCCTATTGATCCTTTAGCTTTTTCTTTGGCAGCCACATAAGTAGACGAATCCCTTCTCGGATTTACCTTAATTTTATCCAAAAGCTCCTAGGTGCTTTAATGAAAAATTAAGTAAGTAAGGGATTTGTGAAATAAGAGGGAAAAGGTGAATTTAATACCCCATAGTAATAATTATTGGTGTTGATAATTGATGTGTGGTGGATGGGTGTGAGGGACGTTGGGCTAAAAATATTACCATGGTTGTGAAAAAGATGAAGAAAAAAAATTACTTTATGTGGTAATAAACAAAACTTTCACCATGTGTTTGTGAAAATGCTTAAAAGAGATGGGGTAAAATAAAGGGGATAGATGGATGAAAAAAGTGTAATTTGGTTCTAAACGTATAATGTAGTGTATTAAAGCTCTTAGAGAGGTTAGTCAATATTCCCAAATAGTTCCTACCCGTCCCTTAGCCTACATTAAATCCAAAAAAGACCTATTTAATCCTAAGTTCATCATTTCAATATTAGTGGAGCACTATACTAAGGGAAAGCTTATGGTTCATTATGTGTAACTTGTGAAATCTTTGTGAGAGTGAGCGGAGTTTGATTTTTGTACCCATAATGTTATAAATTGCATTTATGTGAGTGATTATGGGTAACTCTCTTGTTATGAAGGAACATGTATGATGAATGTGGGTGATTTGTATGATTTCTTTTATTGAGCAATATGCATGATTTTTCCACTTTGTGAGTCAATTCTTGAGGCTACGATGTTTTGGATTAGTGTTCATGACCTATCAATTATGTATGTAACATGCTTTATATATAAACTTGCATTTCGTCTATTTAGTGTAGTACTAGCTTGAGTGTCTTACATGTAGTAGAAGTGTAGAGTCTCCTCAACATATAATTCTTAGAGGTAAGAGTTGTTCAAGGACGAACAAGTCTTTAAGTGTGGGGTGGTGATGTTGGGTGTATTTATCCATTCTACTGTTACTATTCTAGCTTATTTAGAATTATTTTGAGAATAATTTGTGTGTTTATATGTTGATATGATATAAATAAGCATTTCAGTGTCCAAGTGTGTGATTACAATGCTCAACATGTGTACCAAACAAGTTTGTAATTAATTGAGTCATTTAGAGTTCAACCCGAAAAACTAGTTTTACTAGCTTGAGCTTGGTGTGTGTCTAGTTGGCTTCATTGCATTCTAATGTGTTGAATTTGTTTCAAATGGTTTAAATGTGTAATTATAAGTGGAATAACTTGTTTGTGATGTGCAAAGCTCAATTTGATTAAGTTAAGAGTCAGAACATGAAGTTGAATATCATTGCGAGTTAACCAAGTCTTAGCTTGTGTTTTGATTTATCGTTGAGGATAATTTGTTGTTTTAATCTCTAATTAGTGAGGAGTGATTTTGTATGATGTTTTGTGAACTTAATATAATGATATATAGATGATTTAAAGGCTGGAAAATTATTTGAAAAACACCACAAAGACTTGGTAGAAGGAGGAACATTCAACACTTAACTAAATTTCAAGATGCAATTTTCAGAGCGGTGTCTAGATTAGGGCGTGTCGCGACTTCCACTCCCATTTCTAGCTTGTTCGATGCGAATTCCACTCCCATTTATAGCAAGTGCGTCACGATGGGTGTTTATGCACGACCATAAAGTTCAACTCTTTACCAACACGGATAGATATTATGCAAAAAATTTACATTATAATATATTTTCTCATGTGGGAATCTTGGTGGGAATATTTTGAAAGGTGTGCACTTCTCTTAATCCTATAGGGATTAGAAGTATTATATTATATATACATATGCTGCACATTATTTAGTGGACAACTTTGCATAATCTTGGACACGTTGGGAAATATTTGGAGAGAAAATGATGGAGGTTGCTGCTACGTTAATTAGGTTTTATTATTTTTTATTTAGATTTTAATTATTCATAACATGTATTCAATTATTTGGATTGTGATTATGAATATTATAGGCTAAACGCCTTCTTTTCGGAGTTAAAGCCAAGAAAATGAGTACTATTGTTTTGAATTAAATTTGTTTAATTTTGATTATGAATGTTGATTGTGTGTTCAATCTTGTTTTAACTATTTTGAGGCTTCATCACCCTTAAAATACATCAATTGCCAATCTTGTGTACTCGTCAGAGAAAATAGGGAGATAAAATGAGTGATTGAACAAGGTATGGTTCGTAGTCTTTTATGAAATAAGGAATACGAATTAGTGTCTAGGACAGGGATGTACTTAGAAACCTTACTTGATTTAAACGTAGGATGATAGCTTATAGAACTTAAGTGGATTAATATATCCCCGTTCAACGATGTAGTGGTAAGATTCAACTTAGGTAAAGGATTAGAGGCCGGGAGACCATGATCATGTGATTAACCCTACAAATCAACAACCAAGATAAGAAAGTTAGCAAATGAAGTTCAATAACATAGTATGATTGTTCAAAGTGCTTTAACCCTAGGATTTACTCCATTGATTTTTCAAGACCTTTACTTTACGCATTGTTTACCCATCCTGGTAGTAGATCAATCCCAAAACCTATCTCCCAATTGGGAGAAATTCCTGGAAGATCATAGAGAAATACTTCAGAAAACTTATTAACCATAGGGACAGATTGCAAAGAAAAACTTTAAGAATTAGAATTATTAACCCTAACTAGATAATACATACACCCTTTTGGAATTATTTTTTGACCTTTAAGATACAAGATAAACCTCCTTTTGGGTACTAAGGAACTCCTCTCCCATTCTAATACGAGTTCATTAGGGAAATTAAAATTGACCTTTAGGGTCCTATAATCAAGTGAAGCATAGCACAAATAAAGCCAATCCATTCCCAAGATAACATTGAAATATGCCAAATCTAACTCTATCAAATCTACCAATGTCTTCTTATGAAAGATGGACACCACATAACCCCTATAGATTTTTCTAGCAACAATAGAATCACCCACTAGAGTAGAAATAAAAAAATGGTTAATAAAAACTTTCAGGAGCAAAATTAAAGTATACAGCCACATAAGGGTCATATAAGATAGGGTAGAACCCATATCAAGCAAACAATAAACATCAGAAGATAAGAGTTATAACATACCGGTAACAAAATCTAGGGATCTTAGGATTCTTAATGGGTAGCAAGTGCATTAAGACAATTTTAGCCAGTACCGGTACCAAAAGTAGTGCCCTTTGGAACAGGAGTTAAAGAAGTGAAAAATGGAACATTATTAGCCTTAGTGGAATCCCTGGATGAAGGATAATCTCGTTGCATGTAACCAAGATGACCACAATTATAACATTGATTTCTCCCCTTCTCATAATATCCACGGTGAAGATGACCATAAAAATGATAAGAAGAATAAGGTGAGTTTAATTAAGCTCCCCTATCCTAAGACTGGGCACCCTATTCCTTAGGATCACTACTATCTTAAAAATGATGATCAACCAAAGTCTTAGGATAGGGAGCACTAGCTGTCGAATAAGAATTCCTCCAATTTTTCATCTTAGTCCACTGCTTACCATCTCTTAAATTATTCTGTTGATTAACACCCTACTCTGGTTATCAAAATTTCTTGCATTTCCTCTCTCTCATCTCCGTTTGGTTCCTTTTCTTATACTCAACCTGTTGCATATAAACCACCAGCTTAGAGATGTCCATTTCATTATTCAACATAGAAGCCTTACACTCTAGCACCAAATCATGGGACAAATAAGAAGCAAACTTCCTCATTTATTACCTCATTTTTTGACACCAATTCTTAAGCATAACTCCAACTGCTAAAACTTTAGATCATACTCCTTAACACTCATCTTAACTTAATTTATATTCATGAACTCTTCAGTCTTAGCTTTCCTTAACTCCTAAGGAAAGAAGTGACCAAGAAAGACTTTGAATAACTCATCCCATGTCGTCTGCTCAACATTATCACCCCTTATATCTTCCCACTCCTCATACCACTAAAAAGCTACACCCTTTAAATAATATGTATCAAACTCTACACCCTCAGAATTAGTAGTATGCATCACCATAAAAATCTTCTTTATCTCATTAATAAACTCTTGAAGATTCTCGTCAACCTTAGATTCTATAAAGGTTGGGGGATTAAACCTCATAAACTGGCCAACTCGAGTAAACTCAGATGAATGAGAAACAGAACTAACACAATCTGACAGACAAGACTATGATGCTACTAACTGTAAGATCCCTCAAAATCCTAAGCTTAATTCAGTCCTTTAAAGCTTGTTAAGGGGTCCAAAACTTAGAAAATTTAACTAAGTATTCATAGTTGGAGTTATTTTAGCCTTCATATTTGTCAATCTTATTTTGCAACCCTTATGACCATTTAATATTGATCTTTAAGTTGCTTCATGATCAGGAATGTGAGTAGGTGTTCTCGGACAAGTTTCAAATTTTTCAAACATCGTTAGAAGCACGTTTGGGAGTCCAAACTAGTGTATCAACATGATCTTGATGCGCCGCATCTCCTATCACATCAATGAATATTTCCCCAGCTCCTAGTGTAATTTCCAGTGAATCGATGTGGACTCAATGCGACACATTTTCTATTGCATCGATCCCATCGATGCGGCGTGTCGGTTTGCGCGTCGCTAGGCTAGTTTTCAGTCATTAAAAAGCCGCATCCTCATAGGTATTTGGGTCATTTTCCCACGTCTATCATCCCCTAAAACACGAGATTTAGCCACTTTAGAGGCAAAATCCATTAAGTATTCTCAAAATTACTCAAGAACAAAACCCTAGGGCTTCTCATTCAAGGTTCAAGATTCAATAACTCACCATCAACCTTCATTAATTCAAGTACTCAGGTATGTGAAGTGTTCATCCAAGGGTTTCTTTCACTCTTGGAGTCCAAGAAACTTTTTCTTAAACTTCAAGTAGATTAATTTCATGATTTTCATGATTGTATTTAAGTGTATTCATGATTATAATGTTAATTAGGTATCTAATCCATGGTTTATTACAAGTTTCATATGGAATTGATTATCATGTGTGTAGTATTATGTGAATTTATGTTGAAACCATTGAATTTGTGAATTTGGGAATTGATGTTATGATGCCTACATGTCGTTTAGTATCATGTGCATATTGGTTCTCCCCAAGTGTTTGTTAAAGTGCCCATGTGAACTAAATAGGGAAAAATCATAACATGCAAGTATATGTGTAAACTTATGCCTTCCAAGCGTTTGATAAATTGTCTCTATGGATGAGTTATGAACAAGTGCACAGTGTTATGCTTTTCAAGCTTACTCTATGCTTTACGTTTCTTGCTATTGAGTCCTGGACTATTCAATACCCAAAAATTTAGTTGTTTACCTAGAGCTACAGTAGTTACAGAATAGTCTCAATAGTGTTACGAACAGTAATACTCAGTAATTAGTCACAATCTCAGTTCAGTATTCATTTTAGAACTTAGAGAACTCAGTCAGTTTGCCAGATTCAGTAGTACTCTTTCAGTTAGAGAAACCCAATAAACTCAGTTCAGTTAAGTTAGACGATATGATCAGTTAGTTGGGGGCTTGACCCATCAACTACATACTTCAGACAGTTAGAGGCTTTCTGAATAGAGTATTTTAGACATGTTTTTTAGTATTTAGTTATCAGTATTCAGTATTGGTTTTGAGTTATGAACCTTATGGTATTTAAAGCCTCACTTTCTAAGACAAGTTTCTATTGTAGTATTATTATTCTACAGTGCTCACAATAGGTAACAGTCATGGGTTAGCTGGTGGTCCTTCGGGGTCACTGCACTGTGTAGCGTCTGGGGTATAGACTCAGGGCGTTACAAACTCAGTATCATAGCCTAAGGTTCAACAGAGTCCTAGGAAGTCTGAAAGTTGCATTTAGTAGATTCTTGTGCATGGGTGTGTAGCGCACCACACTAAAGGAAAGGAGACTACAAGATATTTTAGGAAAAGTTTCCCTTCTTTTAGTATTCATGTCATGCGAGTGAGCAAAAGCTCAAATTAAACTCTTAATCTAATCCTTTTCTCTCTTTCGTTTACAAAGCATACCTCCAAAGAAGAACAAAAGAAGAATAGGAATTCAGCCAGCACCTCAGCTCATCCAACCAGATCCTCTGGAAGAGCATGTCGCTTATGCTGAATTCAGAGCAGCGTTCACCACCCTAGCTAATTCTATGGTAACCCAGAATAAATGTCCATCTACCGTTCCAGCCAACCCAGTGGCTAATACTGCTGTAGCCAGGATTCAGGACTTCACCCAAATGAACCCTCCCTCTTTTATCGGGTCGAAGTCAGATGAGGAGTCACAAAAATTTCTTGATCAGGTGAAGAAGGTTACATATATTCTGGGGGTGACTGCTAGTGAGATTTTTGAGTTGGTCGCATATCAATTACAAGATGTGGATCACTTATGGTTTAAATAGTGGAAAGCAGATAGGGTTGTAGATGCAGGGCCCATAGAATGAGAGGAGTTTGCTATTGCTTTTCTGGATAGGTTTTTCCTTCTAAAGTTGAGAGAAGCAAAAGTTCTAGAGTTTATTAACCTAAAGCTGGGAAAAATGACAGTACAAGAGTATTCTCTCAAGTTTACTTAATTAGCTAGCTATGCCCCTTATGTGGTAATAGATAACAGATCTAAGATGAGTAAGTTTTCTTTAGGTGTGTCTAACAGTATGGTCAAGGAATGTAGGACCGCAATGCTAATTAGGGAGATAGACATATACAGGCTCATGGTCCATGCTCAGTAGATAGATAAGCCTAAGAATAAAGAAAATAAGAGGGAAAACAAGAGAGCTAAAATAGGTAGCTTCAACTTTACTCAACCTAAGTCAGAGGGTTGGAATCATTCTTAGTTCTACCCAAAATCTTTAGTTCCATCTCTGTCTTTATCCAGTGCTCCATTGCCAAAATTCATAGACGACAATGGAGATAGGGCATCAGGCCCTAAACCCCAGGGTAGTGTTAGCAGTTCCCAAACAAATCCTCTATGCCAGAAGTGTGGCAGAAACCATTAAGATATCTTCAGAGCTAGCAATGATGTATGTTTTTGATGTGGCAAGCCAGGCCATAGGGTCAGATAATGTCCTCTGGTGGATTTGCAGAGTCAGCATAAACGTCCCCAGCTCAATTCGGTCGCCCAAATCAGCAGGGTGCCGCTTCTAGTACCACCAGTGGGCAACACCCAAATAGACTCTATACACTTCAATCCCAACAGTATTACGAAAGTTCTCCTGGTGTGGTTAATGGTAGTTACAAGTTTACTATTTGCATGTTTACGTTTTGCTAAATCCAGGAGCTTTCTTGTCCTTTGCAACTCCTTATATAGCTGTTGACTTCAGAGTCAGTTTTGAAATTCTAGCAGAGCCTTTCTTAGTCTCTACCCCATTGGGTAAATCTAACATAGCTCGACGGGTATATAGGAACTGTCCGATCATGGTATCTCAAAAAGTCACTTCAGCAGACTTAGTAGAATTAGACATGATTGGTTTTGACATCATTCTCGGCATGGATTGGCTTCATTCATGCTATTCCTCAGTTGACTGTAGAAACAGAATTGTCCAATTTTAGTTTTGAATGAACATGTCCTAGAATTGGGGGGTAGTACCTTAACACTTAGGGGTCATCTTGTTTCTTATCTAAGGGCGAGAAAAATAATATCTAGGGGGGGTGTTTATCATCTTGTTTAATTCAATGATTCTAGTTTCGATAATCCCAGTCTTGAGTCAGTTCCAGTAGTTTGTGAATTCTCAGAAGTGTTTCCTAAACATCTTCCCGGAGTTCCTCCCGAGAGGGAAATTGACTTTGGAATAGACCTTTTTCCAGATACTCAGTCTATATCTATTTCGCCATACAAAATGTCTCTATCAGAACTTAAATAATTAAAAGAACAGTTGAAGGATCTCCTATATAAGGGATTCATAGACCCAGTGTATCGCCTTGGGGTTCACCAGTTCTATTCATGCGTAAGAAAGATGGTTCTCTTAGAATCTGTATAGACTACCATCAGTTGAATAAAGTCACAATCAAGAACAAGTATCCACTTCCCAGAATCGATGACTTATTTGACTAACTTCAAGGTGTCGATTACTTTTCTAAGATAAACCTCAGATCAGGCTATCATCAACTCAGAGTCAGAGAATATGATATGCCGAAAATAGCTTTCAGAACTCAGTATGGTCACTTTGAATTTCTAGTCATGCATTTAGTCTCACCAATGCCCCAGTAACTTTCATTACCTTGATGAACCGTGTGTTCAAGCAGTACTTGGACATGCTCATCATAGTCTTTATTGATGACATTCTTGTCTACTAACGTAGTGAACATGATCATACAAACTATCTAATATTAGTGTTACAGACTCTCAGAAACTAACAGTTGTTCACCAAATTTAGTAAGTCTGAATTTTGGCTAAGGTCAATAGCTTTCCTTGGCCATATAGTTTCCGGTGGTGACATTAGAGTGGATCCTCTAAAGACCAAAGCAGTGAGAAACTGGCCTAGACCCATCTCTCCATAAAAAATCCGGAGTTTCTTGGTCTTGGTCGGCTATTATCGATGGTTTTTTGAAGGATTTTCATTTATTATATCCCCTATGTCTAGGTTGACTCAAAATAAAGTCATGTTCCAGTGGTCAGATTCTTGTGTGAAGGGTTTTCAAGAGTTGAAGACTCGACTTACTACAACTCCAATTTTGACTCTACCAGATGATTTAGATGGGTTTTAGGTATATTATGATACCTCCAGAGTTGGTTTGGGTGTGTTTTGATGCAGAGAGGTAGGGTCATAGCCTATGCCTCTAGATAGCTTAAGCCCCATGAAAAGAACTATCCCACTCATGATCTTGAGTTAGAAAATGTAGTATTTGCCTTAATGATTTGGAGGCACTATTTGTATGGGGCACATGTTGATGTGTTCACAAACCATAAGAGCCTCTAGAATGTGTTCTCTTAGAAAGGCCTAAACCTTCATAAGAGAAGGTGGTTGGAGTTGTTGAAAGACTATGACAAGAGTATATTGTATTATCCGAGCATGGCCAATATAGTGGTTGATGCTCACAGTAGGATGTCTATGGGTAGTGTTTCTTATGTGGAAGATGATAAGAAGAAGTTAGTTCAGGAAGTTCATCAGCTTGCCCGACTAGGTGTCCGCTTAGTTGATTCAACAGAAGGTAGTGTATGGGTGCAGAGTAGTTCAGAATCATCTCTAGTTTCTGAGGTGAAGGAAAAGCAGGACTGAGATTCCAGTCTAGTCAAGTTGAAAGAGTTAGTTAGAGATATTAAAATAGAGGTTTTCTCCCAAGGAGGAGATCGTGTATTATGTTTCTAGGGTCGGCTATGTGTGCCAGGTGTAGATGACTTGAAGCAACGGATTATAACAAAACTGCATGGTGTGCGCTTCTCTATTTATCCAGGGTCCCTTAAGATGTACCGCGACTTGTGGGAAGTCTATTGGTGGAGTCGTATAAAGAGAGATATTGCAGGGTTTGTAGCTAAATACTTAACATGTCAGCAAGTTAAGATTGAACATCAGAAGCCTAGTGAGTTTATATAGGAGTTTAGTATTCCCACATGGAAATAAAAAGATGTGAACATGGACTTTGTGATGGGTTTTCCTCATACTCAGTGTCAGCATGATTTAGTTTGGGTTATCGTAGAAAGGATGACCAAGTTAGCTTATTTCTTACCAGTCCATACCTCTTATTCAGCCAAAAATTAAGCCAAGCTCTATTTCTGGGAATTGGTCAGATTGCATAGAGTTCTGTTATCCATCATATTAGATAAAGGTACCCAGTTTACCTCTTATTTCTAGAAATCCTTCCATAAGGGTCTTAGTACCCAAGTTCATCTCAGCATAGCCTTCCACACTCAGACAGATGGTCAAGTAGAAAGGACCATCCATACTCTAGAAGATATGCTAAGAGCATGTGCCATTGACTTTAAAGGAAGTTGGGATGACCATTTGCCATTGATTGAGTTTGTATATAATAACTGTTACCATTACAGTATTCGGATGACTCCATTTGAGGCGCTTTATGGGAGGAGATGTAGATTTCCCATTGGTTTGTTTGAAGTGGGTGAGTCCGTAATGGTAGGTCCTGACTTGGTATTTGATACCTTAGAAAAAGTTCAATTGATTAGGGAAAGGCTTAAGACATCTCAGAGCCAATAGAAATCGTATGCTGACGAGTGTAGAAAGGATCTTGAGTTTGAGATTGGTGACTATGTGTATTTGAAAACCTCTTCTATGAAAGGAGTGAAGAGGTTTGTCAAGAAAGGGATGCTCAATCCTTGATATGTTGGTCCTTACCAAATTCTCAACATTTTTGGGAAGGTAGCTTACGAGCTTGAGTTGCCTTCAGACTTAGCTTCGGTACACCCAGTGTTTCATGTCTCCTTGTTAAAGAAATGCATAGGTAACCCAGCAGTTGTAGTCCCTGTAGAGGGTATAGATGTTCAGAACAGCCTCTCTTATGAGAAAATTCCAGTCAAAATCCTTGATTTTCAAATTTGCAGACTGAGGAACAAGTAATTCCCTCTAGTCAAATTTCTTTGGCAGAATCAGTCCATTGAGGGAGCTACTTGGGAAGAGGAAGCAGATATGCGGACCAAGTATCATCACCTCTTCTCCGCAAACTCAGACTCAGCTCAAGGTAATAGTTTTCCTTAAATTTACTCAGTTTCATATTCAGATGTAGTTACCAACTTGGTATCAAGTAATGTTGGATACTCAGTCATGCATTCATGAATCAGTTCATTCATGTACTCATTCATCAGATATGCATGTTAAGTATACAAACTCAGCTTATCAGGAACATCAGATACGAAATCATGCATCAGTTATGCATGTTCAGTAAGATAATTCAGTATATCAATAGTCTCAACCATGAAATCATGCTTCAGTTTTGCATATCTAGTATGTACTTTCAATCTATCAGTTCTCCCATCTTAGTCAGTCTTATTTGAGGAAGAATATTCCCAAGGGGAAGATATTATAAGACACCACAAAATCCTAACCTTAATTCAGTCCTTTAAAGCTTGTTAAGGGATCCCAGACTTAGAAAATTTTATCTAAGTATTCATATTTAGAATTATTTTAGCCTTCATAGTTGGCGATCTTATTTTCTGACCCTTACGATAATTAAATATTGATATTTATGTTAATTTATGATCATGAATGTCTGTAGGTGTTCCCAGACTAGTTTTAGATTTTTCAAACATTGATTGAAGCACGGTTGGGAATCCAAACTAGTGTATCAATGCGATCTCGATGCCCCGCGTCGCCTATCTCATCGATGAATATTTCCCCCCAACTCCCAGTGCAATTTCTAGTGAATCTATGTGGAATTAATGCGGTATGTCATCTATCACGTTGATACCATCGATGCGGTGCGTCTATATGTGCATCGTTAGGCCAATTTTCAGTCATTAAAAAGATGCATCCTCAGGGCTATTAGGGTCATTTTTTCACTCTATCAGCCCCCAAAACACGGGATTTATCCATTTTAGAGGCAAAATCCATTCACTATTCTCAAAATTACTCTAGAACAAAACCCTAGAACTTCTAATTCAAGGTTCAATATTCAAGAACTCACCATCAACCTTCATTAATTCAAGTACTTAGGTATGTGAAGTGTTCATCCAAGGGTTTCGTTCACCCTTGAAGTCTAAGAAACTTTTTCTTAAAATTCAAGTAGATTGATTTCATGATTTTCGTGATTGGATTTAAGTATATTCATGATTATAATGTTAATTGGGTTTCTAATCCATGATTTATTACAAGTTTTATGTGTGTAGTATCATGTGAATTTATGTTGAACCCATTGAATTTGTGAATTTGAGAATTGATGTTATGATGCCTACATGTTGTTTACTATCATTTGCATATTGGTGCTCCCCATGTGTTTATTAAAGTGCTCATGTTAACTAAATGGGGGAAAATCTTTCCATGCTAGTATATGTGTAAACTTATGCCTTACAAGTGTTTGATAAAATGTCTCTATGGATGATTTATGAACAAGTGCATAGTGTTATGCTTTTCAAGTTTACTCTATGCTTTACTTTTCATCATATCGAGTCCTAGGGGTATTCAATACCCAAAAATTTAGTTGTTTACCTAGAGCTACAGTAGTTACAAAACAGTCTCAGTAGTGTTACGAATAGTAGTACTCATTAATCAGTCACAATATCAGTTCAGTATTCAGTTCAAAACTTAGTCAGTTAGCCAGATTTAGTAGTACTTTGTCAGTTAGCGAAACCTAGTGAACTCAGTTCAGTTCTGTTAGACAGTATGATCAGTAACAGTTCAGTCAAGCCTAGAATGGACTAGAAGTCAGTTCAGTGTCTATTCAGTTGGGAGTAGAATTCTGCATCGAGCGAACCCAGGGATGGGGACATTCTTGACAGCATAGGGTTTGACCCTTAGTAGAAATCCCTACATTATAGAGCTATGTAGATAGAGTAGGTTGAGATATCTTCCTACCAGACTAGGGTTGATACATCTCATATGATTTTTCCTACCAGTGAGGGTTGATAAAAGAGCATCCTATCATACAGGGTTAACTCCCAGCTTATCTTTACCCGTGGCATGGTACTGATAACCTTCCAATTGAGGTAACAGGTTGGACCCCAATCCATTCAGAGAGGGGCATGTTGGTTAGATGATTACCTCCCATAGTTTCAGTTTCAGTTTCAGTCTCATTATAGAACTCAGTTCAGTTCTATAGAATCAGGACTATCAGATACAATTACCCAGCTCAGTATAGAACTCAAGTCCAGTTCTACAAAATCAGGACTATAAAAAATAGTCACCCAGTTATCAATTAGGACTATTAGAAATAAACACTCAGTTATCAATATTACAGTATCAATAAACTTATATATCAGTTAATCTATATTCAGAACTCAGTAACCAGTGTTAACATGATCTCAGTTATAGTTTATGTATTCATGTATGTTCTCTCAGTCAGTTATGTTTATGTTACTCAGTCAGTTATTGTTCATGCACATGAAACCATGCATATCATCCTACCTCACTTAACATACTAGTACATTAAAAGTACTGAGGTATACTTTTATTTTGCACTATGATCTCTAATATCATAGGTTCAAATGCACGGGCCCCTAACCATACTTAGCAGACCAGCCTATCAGCAGTAGACTTAGTGGTGAGTCCTCATAGTTCGAGGATAAAGTATTACTTTAGTATTTTAGTGCATTTTTCAATAGTCGGATTTAGTTGGGGGCTTGTCCCATCAACTCCATAATTCAGATAGTTAGAGGCTTTCAGACTAGAGTATTTCAGACATGTGTTTCAGTATTCAGTAATCAGTATTTAGTATTGGTTTTCAGTTATGAACCTTATGGCGTTTATAGCCTAACTTCCACATTTATTTCAGATAGGTTACTAGTATAATATTATTATTATACAGTGTTCACTGCAGGTACTAGTCATCGGTTAGCTTGGGGCCCTTCAGAGTCTCTAGCAATGTGTATTGTTCGAGGTACAGACTTGGGGTATTACACCAACTGAGTAAGAATATTAATAGATTGATATAACCCCGCATTAGAGATATCTCCCTAAGTCAACTGAGCATAAGTTTAATTATCTCAAGAATCTCGAGAAGGACTATTAGGGATCAATAAAACCCTGCGTGGAGCTATATAATCAGGAGTAGGAACCCTAGATTGGGTTTGCACTGCATAAATAGGGTGATTCACCTCCACATTCTTCTCAGGTGGAACAGAGGTACCAACAAATTTTCTATAATTATCAGATCTTCGGGAAAGCATGATCTGAAATATGATAAATACAGGAGTTAGATATGTTACATAACACTAGACTCTATAGCTTGAAATTGTACCCAAAAAATAGAAACACTCCTAAATTCCTTGTAACCTCCACCCTATAAGTATAGAGAAGTATATATCCATAAAAGGGACTCTACTCAACATGGATTTATGGACACCCACCTACCCTAAACCATGCTCTAATACCAAACTTATCACGATCTCAACCAGGGCCTAGTCGTGAAGGGTATCTCAAGCCTATCATGAGATGAGACCACCCCCTTAGCCAAACATCTAGAACACAATAAAAGAATACAGAAAAAGACAACCAAACATGATGATAAGATGAATATATAATCAAATAAATACTAAGAGACAATACAACAACCAACTCACACTTGTCCACAAAAGCCTTTATAACTAGAATAATATATGGATCAGTACTTTTCCCCAACTATGACAAAAAATAATCAAAATGTACTATGATAATAAATAAAGAATAATGAAATGGAAAGGCCTTCCAAAAGTTGGAGGCTCACCACTTCACAATAACTAAATGGATGTGATCAACTACCTAATGCTCTACCAGAGAAATAAAAACCCTTTGGACCCTACATAATGAAATGATGTAGCATCTAGGAATGGTAAGTGGTATAAGTACTGGCATGTAACTTAGTGATTAAGGATAAAATAATGCAATAACAAAAAATCTAGTCATAAACAATATGCACTACATTCATATACATAAATAAGATGCTGAGATAAGGACAAAGGTCATGAACATGAGAGTTTAAATATTTAACCTGGGTTATATACCTCAATCCATCCTAAAGGAACCCGTAGGCTATATGGGTTTAGCTCCTTCTACCAAAAAGGCCTCATATATGTCAGCCACATAAACTAAGGAAAATAAAGGAAAAACTAAAGACACAGAGTAAATAGCCATACAAAAATATATACATCCAGTGTGCATCAATAACATAGTCATATAAACCCCCAACACCAGCATATATGGTTTTCTATGTTTGTCCCTGTGTTGACCATCTAGGTTATTTTTAATATTTCTACTTATTTTCACTGTTAGATCTTTCCTATAGCTATCCCAATTCATTTATGACTTGATAAGAGTGGTAGCTCAGTTACCGAGAAGTTTATTTATTTTTTAGAGCCGATTTATGATTTAGAAGTCTTCAATTGTTCCAAATATCTATCGAGTGAAAACTTTAGTAAAATGATCTTATATGGAATTCCGACTGTGCCAGTAGCTCCAGAATATTGATTTTAGTCTAGGTGGACCTTTTGTGTGGGTACCAAGGCACCTGAGCTCATTTTGACCTATTAGTCAGAAGTTGGAGAAATTGAAAATATGGGTGTGGGACCTATATTTGGTTGAAATAACCTCGGATGAAAAATTCAACTTTGTAATTATAGCTGGTGTTGAATATAGTTTATTTACATATTTTATTTGCATATATTAGATTTTGAATAAATCTCGAGGCCTTAGCAAAAAGTTGGAAAAATTCTAAGTTTCAACTGATAACTAGTGTCTTTTCGATTGCATCTCTTGAGTGAAGATTGCACCAGTATGTGTATCGAGGATAGTTTAATTGCACTAAGGGTTTTGGAAATTACCACACCTGCTCCTAATGCCAGTGTGTGTGATTGCACACCTGGATGTGGGATTACAACACCTGATTACCTATAAAGGGCATAAATAAACTCCTAAGGTCATGAATTAGCCCATTTTTCATCCATAGCTTGAGAGAAAAAGCCCTACCAAGTGTGATAACTAAACATTAAGTTTCATTAGTGATTTTAATTGTTGCTTAACATCTATTTTTGTTATTGTCATCCAAATTAAGGAAAGATTTCACACTTTTCTTGGGGAATTATAATGATTTTTTGACCAAAACCCCCAATATCTTGAGGTCTCGATTTTAGTGCTAATTTAGCTTGGTTTTCACCCATTTTTGAGTTTATAATTCCTTGAACATCTATAAATATTGGGTTGGTCTCAAAAATGCATTTTCCATAAGTGGGACCCATATGAGGTTATTAATGTCATTTTTTGACCCAAAGCACAATGGTACAATATAGGTATCATTATTTTTGTATTGCTAAGTACATTATGATTTTGATAGTGTGATGGTATTTTGGGAATATTAAGTGAAGAAAGATATTTTGTGAATGATTTAATAATTTGTCGTCTAGCTTCGAGGTAGTTTTTTGTCTATGCTTTTTCATAAGATGATATATGTTATATATTCCATATGAATGTGAATGTTATTGTTAATTATGGGTATAATGACTTAGTCTTAATTATTGGATTTTGGGGATTAGATAAGGGTTTTTGACCTGTAAGTAAAATGCTTACTACATTTTCAAAATCCTATTGCCTTCTCCCTAGATTGAACTAATTCTTAGAATGGATATGATATGATGCTAGGTTTGGTATGTGCTTTAAGTATTATAAGCATGGATAGTATGATGTACCTTATTGGGACTATTTTATTGATCTTGAAATCGTAATTCAGGTGGAGTTGACTTAATTATTCATGTTTCTAGGTGGGTTACCTATTTTAGAGTTAATTATGTCTTATGTACCATGAAAGACTAAATTTAGATAACTTAGCCTAGTCTAGGTTTAAATTCCCAAAATATTGAATTTGAGGATTACAAGTGGGTTCCTCCACCCAGAATAGGCCAATACTTGTGTTAGCCCATGTGGATTTATTTATTGATGTTAGACATAGTTGTGTCTAGTAAGCCTTTAGTTTAAGGTTACTTTGTGACTTGATGAGTCATTGTGATATTTCCCCGTATAGTGATTAATAGATCATGACCATGATGTAGTCATAGATATGATATTTGGCCAATAAAGATGATATCTCATAAATGTGATATTTGGCCTATAGAGATGATATTCCTCATAGATGTGATATTTGACCTATTGAGATGGTATTCCTCGTAGATATGATATTTTTCCTATAAATATAATATTCCTCATGGTTATGATATATGACATATGGATATGAGATTCCTTATAGATGTGATATGCCTCATAGTTATGATTTACGACCTAGTATTATATTATGTCTTCTATATATAAGATGCCTCCTAGATGTGAGATGCTTATTGATATTATTTCTATTAGATGAGATATGCTTATTGATATTATGACTCCTAGATGTGAGATGCTTCTTGATATTTTTCCTCCTAGACGGGAGATAATTAAAAATATGCTTTATGGCTTATAGACATGGTATACTTCCTAGTCATGCTATGGCTTATAGATATGAGGTATATTATAAATATGATTATTCATATGACTTCTGAATATATATGTGGGCCTAAGGTTGTCATTATATTTGTATAATTATTCTAGACGTAATGAATGTATATGTTGATGCTTATGGTTCCATTGTTTGAATGCTGGTGACGGCATGCATAGATTTTGTACATTCATGATTATTTTATTTGTAAATGATATATGTAGCTAAAATATAATTTATTACTATTTTTCCTATATAGAGGTTAAAGCCCGCATTTCACCATAAGTTTAGATTTCTTTGTAACAATAACGTCTTGTCTTAATGAATAACTTTTATGTAAAAGAGGTTAATAATGATGTTGTAAAGATTTGATCGAGATAGATTCTAGTCTATGATTTGCTACTACTAATTACTCTGATTGTGAGAGATTCTGACCTTTTTCACGCTTTTATCGCAATTTAGTCATGAAGTTCACTTTGGGTAATAAATTTACACTCTTTTAGCCACGACATAAGTTCGTGCACCTATTATATATCTATATGGACAACTCTCTGATATGGGATAGAGAAAGATGTTGTATTGATAATATAAATTACGGGTAAGACCCAGTGATGGATTTTAGTATTGATGTTATATATATATATCTGTGTGTGTTAATGATACTGATTATATACCCAATAAGGCCGATGGATGGATATGATGATACTGCTTGTATATTGATACCCGATAAGACCGAAGAATAGTGTGATAATGATATTGATAATCGACAAGGCCAGAAAATGATTATGATGATATATATATGTCAAGGCTGGAGATGATTACATTGATGTGCCTATGTATTCATCTACTATTTCTATTCTTTCTAGCCCTATGTATGGAAATGATATACCCAACAAGGTTGGAGGATGATTATGATGATGATGGTTATGATGATTATATTATGGTATTGGTTATATACTTTGCATTCATTCTTGTATGCGAATTTCCTATCACCAGTATGAGCTGATATCTATCATTCCATATGGTTTGGAGGGTTTCATAGGTATGGGTGGAGACTATGCCTCTAAGCCTAGGGTGGTAGGATACATGAAAGGATCGGCTATGTATTGGTAGTACGAACTAGACAATTATTAGCATTGTAGTTGATATTGTTATCATTTTTCTGGCTAGTCTTTGAAATATTAGTTATTCACTTGATATCAAGATTTGAGGTATGATTCTGGTCTCTTTTATCTTATGATTTCATTATCATGCATGATTAAGTCATGATTAGACTTATGGATTAGAAACCCCAAGTATGTTAGTACTAAATCCATCTAGTATTATGAGGACTTAATAAAAGATATGATGATTTAGGTTGTGCTACTAATTTACCTTGATATATGTATAAGTATCTCTATCTATATATAGCTATGGTATTACTATATATCCCTTCTTTCCTTGATTTATTAAAATTGTATATTCATACTTTGGCCTTTTATACTATTATATATATCCTTATTTTGCCCTTTATTCATATATAGGCTAGGGATACACGGTGTTGCATTGAGATTCCTGAGTATGGATGGAATAGGATAACTCATCCTTGATATTTTCTTTGTCTTATCATGCTAGTTTCATGGCTATGAGTAGAGTAATTTCCCTTACTGTCTGACTAGCTTTATTATATGATTGTTGGACACATAGGTGTATTTTCTATTTTGTTGATATGTTATATGTATCTACATTATCTTTGGAACTTAGTTAGTTGTTGCCTACTAGTACTACATTTTTGGTACTCATACTACACTTTTGTAGCCTGCAGATCATAGTAGAGGTTATCACCATTAATGTGTGTATCATGTGGAGCAGCCATGGTTCGAAGACTTAGAGTGTGCTCCTAACATTTGTAGTATTACTTACTTCCCTCTTATGCACTAGACTAGTCATTATGTTATATTCAAAGATAAGTTGTAGTAATGTAATTCCCTTGGTATTTTATTTTTGTACTCTTCTTTTATTAGAAATTGTTGTACTGATACCACAAGGTTTTGGCACTATATTATATATTTGATCTTTTATTACATCTATTCTGCATTCTTTCCTTTATCTATTTAGGTAGTCCGTTGCTAAACATTCCAGACTATGGGTTTGGCTTGCCTACTTGTGGGTTATAGTAGGTGTCATCATAACTAGAGAAATTGGGTCATGAAAAATAGGTATCAGAGCCAAGGTTCACCGATGTATTAGTACCAGAGCAATGTGTTTAGTAGTGTCCTTTGAATTGGAGTAGAAACGTCCATAACCTATCATCAGGAGGCTATAGGGACATTATTAAGAAATTCATTTATTGATTCTCGATATTATGTCCATATTGCTATGAGCCTCAAGTACATTCTTTGACTATATTTTACCCCAAATGGACTGTGCAAGGTGGTCAATAGATACGGATGAGACTTTTACACATGTTCTCAAAACTGTAGCACAGTGTCAAACCAGTGAGTCAGGGATGGATATTAAAGATCTTAAGAAATAGTTAAAGGATTTGAGTCCAGGTCAAGCTCTAGTTTAGCTCCTTACTCTTTTAATCCTTTTATGTTCAACATTGGGGATCTCGAGTCATATGGCAGACCCCAACTGCCATAGGTGACATTTGAGTCATTGAGCAGTTCTCAGGTCTAAGTTTGATTTATTGGTGTTCATTAGGGTTCTTTACCAATTTTGGAGTATGAGATTAGGTTTCTACATTAGGACAGACATTCTCTCATGCTATATTCTTCAGAGCCAGACATGGTTCATGGATTTATTAGAGTACTAGTACTGTCACTTTATTTGGCATCGGAGTATTTGATAGTAGTTATGTCTTCTTTCTCTCAGGTTGTTGATTATGTAAGAGCCTCAGAGATAGAACGTACTGAGACTTATGGAGGTAGTGGCAAAAGGTCATTCCATTAGTATAATATTATTGGTATTTTATTCGAGATTAAGGATCCTTCCAGTATAAGTCATTTTCACTTGTCACCTATCAGCTCTATGCTGGTAGTATTTCAGACAATTAGTGGTTTTCAAATAACCATGGTGATTATAGCAGGTAGAGTTCCCATCAAACCTTGTGGAGTTTTTGGTATGGGTCTTTAAGTTGTGGTGGCCATTTTGGATTATGGGGAACAGTATCTTGGAGAGTTCCATGATCTTGTCTTGGTTGTGGTTAGATAGGACATTGGCTTGAGTGTTGCAGATATGAGTTAGTTGATCAGATATAGTTAGGATGTGATCCCTCGCCAACTAGAGTTCCTGAGATAGGCTATGACTGCGAGAATGATGGAAATTATAGTAGAGAGTACTCACATTATCAGTTGGACAGCCATTTAGGCTTAGTTTGTATTCTCACCATGATTAGAAATTTTGGAGTTTGTTACTACTGTAGAGTGATCGGTTACTGGTCTAGAGAGTGTCCCTAGAATGGGATTTATAGTCTTTCTGTTCAATCAAATCAACCTTATAATGTTGAGGCATTGTCAGTTATAGATAGTGTGCTTGACGCCTTAATTAATAATTAGTTGGTCAGTCCGAGTTTGGACCCATTTATTTATTTTTTTGTTGTATCCATCAGGCATCTGATTGTGTATTTCACCATGATTGGTGTGCTTTTATTTCCCGCATATACCTTTTTATTTGTGTGTATTGGGGTATTTGTACCCATTGGTAATTATATGCTATGATTAGTTCATATTAGTTATTTTGTGCCTTATTATTAAATTCATAGACCCCTAGGGTTAATTTCTTTTAGTAGTGGATAAAGTAGATTTGTAATGATATTTTCTCCCTATGGGTGTAGCAATTGGGTTTGAGTCTCATTTATCTTGGTACATTGGAATTATTGTGGCCCTTGAGTGGTACTTACTATTTATTTTTATTTTTGGTATCGCCTATTCATTATATTGATGTTGATATTTCTATTGCTATTATTGCATTTTCTTGATGTTATTTATCCTCGTTGGGTAGTTATTTAGACTAGTGTTATCTAGTTAGAATTCCATGCTTCGTGGGTCTTATTCAGTAGCTTGGGCAGCTACGACCTTATTTGATGATTTTTTTCCTAATATAGGGCGAGGTTGATTGTTTTCCTTATTTGTTGGTCGTATTAGATTGATTATGGAGTCAATTGTGATATCAAAGGTAAGTTGACCTTTTATGATTTTGTATGGTTCTAATGTTGGCAATTTAGTTATATTGCTTATTTTTGAGTTTTGTATTCTTAGACTTGCCTCCTGAGTTGCAAAGGCTTCGCATCGAAGTTTCCTTATATATAGCCCATTTCTGACCTTAACCAGTTTAGGATCCATTCTTCTTTTATGGCTATTCCATCGCTCGATAGTGTCTTTGTTATTGATATAAATAGGTTTTGTATTTATCTCTTAGTATTATTGGATTTCTCTTCTTATGATGGATTGCTCTTGGTATTAGAGTGGAGATTGGATGCTCTTTTACTTTTGTGAAGTGGTTCTTATCTAAAGTGGAGTTTGAAAGTTAGAGGAAAGTAGTCCTTCTTGCGATCACTTCTTGAGTTGGAAAATTGGGAGTTCTTCATCTTGAGTTATTTGATTCATTTGGTTATAGTGGTCTTAATCTTGCTATTGGTGTCGATATTGGTGCATTCTTCCTCAATGATGTTATTCATAGATTGATCAACTTATGATCGTCCTACTTGGATAGATTCAGGAGATCCCATTTCTGAGTTTGTTTGGGTTAATGAGGCATGATGGAATGTTTTTTCTCGATGATATATGCCTATGACTATTATTTACTGAGATGGAGTGTTGGATTGGTTAGTTTTTATCTTAAGTTGCTTTTCTCTGAGTTATTAGAGCTTTTGCTATTACTAGTGTGATTTGCAGCCTTGGGGATCTTTTGAGCATATTTTGATAGTCCATGCCCTCCAGGAGACATGGAGTTGATTTCTGATGTTTTAAGCCAATGATATATCCTTCAGCATGATTTTTATTCTGTGGCTATATTTTGTGCCCTCTAGCTGTTATAGGGTTGGTTGTTTGCATTTTTAATCAATCGTTCATACTTGTGGTGACTTTGTTCTTCAGCTCTATTTTAGTTTTGGCTCAGTATGTTTTAGCTTGGATATGTCAAATTTGGATACTAAAGTCAATTTGAGTAGTTGACAATTATATAGACTTATTGGCTCAGTTTTTTATTTAACACCTTTAAATGGCGATTTGGAATTTATGATAGAGTTGGAGTATGAATGCCTATCCGTCTTCAGGTTTGTCTTGGGTAGTTGAGATCGAGTGATGTATCCCTGGTGCTGAGGTTTCATCTTAGAGCTAAAGAGCTTGCTTGCAGCCTTTGTTTTAGACTGTCTTAGTTTGGATTTTATTTATAGGTTGGATGAACCTACTCCGTGGTTCCCTATTCAGTCTTCTCAACTTGGATGGGTTATAGTTGATAAGTGCTTAGATGATAGCCCATGGACCCAGTATTGGTACCGTCAACTTTAACCATGGGTCTTTAGTTTTCTTTTGGAATTTTTGTTGATATACTCAATGGGAGTAATATTCTTGAGTTGGATTTAGTATGGTTTTATTCTCAGGTGATGGGACATCCTAGAGCATCTTGTTTAGTAATGAGTAGTTATGCCTTGATCTCCAGGATTTTAATTTAATTATCATTGAAACAAGTTGTAGCATTATCATAGATGGTATTCCTTGAGTATCTCCATTTTTAGGCCCAGATAGATCTTTATGGGCTAATTTTCATATTTATCGTATGGACTTTAAGTAGATCATCCTCAGTTCTTCGAGTTGTCTGTGATGAGACTGTGTGGATAGCGCTCAGGTGATTTTCCTCCTGGTGTTGAGAGAATAGCAAGTGCAGAATAGTAAAGAAAGGTAATATTTTGATTTGGAGTAGGTGGCATGACTCGTGTTTAGTGGATTTTTTCTTAGATGAGCCTTTCATTGATTTTTATGGGTATTGAGATGGTATTAGTATGTGGTGATTCATATTTCCTTGCATCAACCTTTTACAGTTCAGTTGGGGGCCCATTGATTGTTGAAGTTGAGTTTTGGTTATTTGGAAGTGATGAGAGAGAGTTGGTTAAAAATTAGATACCTATAGCAATATCACTTTAAAGTGTTCACTCTTCATGGAGGTTATTTGGGAAGTCATGCTTGGATCATGCAAGCCCCAGTACCTCATCCTTTCGAGCTTTAAAGATCTTTCTTACCGTCAACTTTTGGGAATGAAAGTTCCTTTAGTAGTGGATATTGTAATGACCCTCTAGGTCATTTTTCATGTTTCCACTTATTTTCATAGTTAGAGCTTTCCCACAGCATCCATAAGTCATTTATGACTTGCTGGGATTGGCAGTTTGGTTGTTGGGTAGTTCATTTGTTTTTAGAGCCAATTCCCTATTTAGAGTCTTCGCTGATTCCAAATGGACACCGAGAAAAACATCTGTAAAACAATCTCGTATGCAAATGTTGATTGCACCAGTAGCTTTAGAATATCAATTTTAGGATAGGTGGACCTTTGGTTTGGGTCTCGAGGCACCCGAGCTTCTTTCAACCTATTGGCTGTAATTGGAAATATGGGTGTGGGACCCACATTTAGTCGAAACGACTTGGGATGGGAAATCAAACTTTTTCATTGCATCTATATCATTGAATTTTGTATGGTTACATAGTTATTTTGCAAATATTGGATTCCAAATAAATCCTAAGGCCTTGAAAGAAACCTGGAAAAATTTCCAAGTTTCACCTTATAACTGGTGCCTCTACAATCGCACCTCTTGAGTGGCGATTGCACCATTTTGTGCATAGAGGGTAGTGCAATCTTACTAAGGGTTGAGGCGATCGCCACACCTGCTCCTGATGCCAGGGTGTGCGATTGCACACCTAGATGTGCGACTGGAACACCTGATTAGCTAAAAGGGGTATAAATAGACTTCTAGGTCGCAAATTAGCCTATCTTTCATCCATTCCTTGAGATAAAAATCCCTAATGAGTGTGATAACTAAAAATTACGTCTTGTTGGTTATTCAAAAGCTTGTTTAACATATAGTTTCATGATTATAATCCGAATTAAAGAAAGATTCCACACTTTTCTTGGGGAATTTTAATGATTTCTCGATAGAAACCCCAATGGCTTGAGGGATTAATTTTTGCCACAATTTGGCTAGGTTTTAACCCTTTTTTTAGGGTTATGATTCCTTGATCATGTATTAACATTGGGTCGGTCTCGCAAATGCATTTTCTATAAGTGGGACCAATATAGGGTTTTGAATGTCATTTTTGGACCCGAAGAACAACGGTTCAATATAAATATCATTAGTATCGTATTGATAAGTGCATTGCAATTTTGATAGCATGATGGAATTTTGGGATCATGATGTAAAGACGGGTGTTTAGTGAATTATTTAAGGATTTGCAGTTTGTCTTTAAGGTAGGCTTCTGTCTACTCATATTAATATGATGATGTGTGTTATATACTCTATGAGAATATGAATGTAAAGGTTGATTATGGGTAGGATGACTTAGTCTTGATTATTGAAGTTTGGGGATTAGATGAGGGTTTTTGACCTGTAACGTGAAATGCTTAGTACACTTTTAAAATCCTATTACCTTCTTCCTAGATTGAACTAATTCATAGAATGGATATGATATGATCCTAGGTTTGGGATGTGGTTTAAGCATTGGAGGTGGGTTTAGTATGATAAATCTTATTAGGACTATTTTAGTGATCTTGAAATCGTAATTTAGGTGGAGTTGACTTAATTGCTGATATTTCTAGGTGGGTTACCTATCCTAGAGTTGATTATGGCTTATGTTCCATCAAAGAGTGGATTTAGATACCTTAGCCTATTCCGGGTATAAATTGCCAAAATATTAAATTTAAGGATTAGAAGTGGGTTTTTTAAACCCACCTTAGAACAAGACTTGTGTTACCCAATGTGGACTTATTTCCAGTATATTATTTGATACTACTAAATACTTCGAACAGAAGAGATTTTGACCTTTTCCACACTTTTATAACAATTTAGTCCCAAAGTTCTTTTCAGGCAATGGAATTATGGATTTACACTATTTTTAGCCACAACTTAAGTTTGTGCACCTGTTATATATCTATATGTACATCTCTTTTGTATGGAGCGGAGGAAGATGTTGTATTGATGATATAAATTATGGGTATGACCTTATGACAGATTTTAGTATTGATGTTATATATATGTGTGTGTGTGCGTGTGTGTGTTGATGATTCTGATGATACTGATTATACACCCAGCAAGGCCGGAGGATGACTATGATGATACTGCTTATATATTAATACTTGGAAAGGCTGGATGATAATATTAATACCCAGAAGTCTAGAGGACAATTATGATGAAATATACCTGGAGAGTTTGAGGGATGATTACATAGATGTGCCTATATGTACATCTATCTATTCGAGTCCGGCTATCCCTATCTATGGTAACTATATACCTGGCAAGGGTGGAGGATGATTATGATGATGATAGTTATGATGGAGATGGTTATGATGATGACATTGTGGTATTGATTATATACTTTGCATTCATTCTTGCTTATGCATTGCCTATCACCAGTATGCACCTATATCTATCATCCCATATTGGGGGTTGCTTAGGTATGAGTAATTACTATGCTTTGTGGTGTGTTATATTTTAATTGAACCTTCTAACCCTAAGGTGGTGGGGGTATGTGAAAGGCACGACTAGGTATCTATTATTCGAACTAGCCGGTTACCCGTGTTGTCATTGATATTGTTATTATAATTGTTATGATTATTGTTATGGCTAGTTTATGATAGATTGGTCATTGATTTTGTATCGAGATGTGAGGTATGAATCTGGTCTCTTCTATCTTACCATTTCATTATCATACATAATTAACTCATGATTAGACGTATGGATTAGAAACTCTGAGTATGTTAGTACTAAATCTTGCTAGGATTATGAGGTCTTAAAAATAAAGATATGATTATTTTGGTTGTGCTGCGAGTTGACCTTGTATATACGCATATGCATATCTAGTTATATATACTTATGGTATTACTATATATCCCTTGTTTCCATTAATTATTCAAATTGTACATTCATTCTTTGTCCTTGTATACTATTATATATATCCTTCTTTTGCCCTTTATTCATATATAGGCTAGGAATATACCATGTAAAGTTGACATTCCTGAGTGTGGATTGAATAGGATAGCTCTTCCTTGATATTTCCTTAGCCTTATCAAGCTAACTTCATGGCTATGAGTAGAGTAGTTGACCTTACTATCTCACTAACTTTATCATATGATTGTTGGACACTTAGGTGTAGTTTCCATTTTATTTATATGTTTTATGTATCTACATTATCTTTGAAGCTCAATTGGCAGTTGGCTACTAATTACCACGTGTTTGGTACTGATACTACACTTGGCCTGCAGATCATAGTATGGTTTATCGCCATTGAATGTGTGCATTGTGCAGAGCAATCATTGTTCAGAGACTTAGAGTGAGCGCCTGACATTCAGAGTATAACTTACCTCCCTCTTATATACTAGACTAGTCTCTATGTTGTTTTCGGAGATAAGTTGTATTAGTGTAATTCCCTTGGTGTTTTATTTTTGTACTCTATTTTAATAGAAGCTCTTGTACTGATACCACTAGGTTTTGGGAATTTTAATGATTTATGGACCAAAATCCCAATGGCTTGAGGGCTTGATTTTAGCCCCAATTTAGCTAAGTTTTCACCCATTTTTTAAGGTTATGATTCCTTCAGCATGTATTAATGTTGGTTCGATCTCGCAAATACATTTTCTATAAGTGGGACCTACATAGGGTTTTTGATGTTATTTTTGGACCTGAAGCACAAGGGTTCAATAAAGGTATCGTTATTATCATATTGATGAGTACATTAAAATTTTGATAGCATTATGGCATTTCGGGATCATGAAGTGAAGAAGGTCGTTTAGTGAATTATTTATGGATTTGCAGTTCATCTTTGAGGTAGGCTTATGTCTACTCTAATTTATAAGATGATGTGTGTTATATACTCCTTGAGAATATGCATGTTAAAGTTGATTATGGGTAGGATGAGGTAGTCTTGATTATTGAAGATTGGGGATTAGATGAGGGTTTTTGACCTGTAACGTGAAATGCTTAGTAAACTTTTAGAATCCTATTGCCTTCTACCTAGATTGACCTAATTCATAGAATGGATATGATATGATCCTAGGTTTGGGATGTGGTTTAAGCATTGGCAGTGGGTTTAGTATGATGAAGCTTATTAGGACTATTTTAGTGATCTTGAAACAGTAACTTAGGTGGAGTTGACTTAATTTCTCATGTTTCAAGGTTGGTAACACATCTTGGAGTTGATTATGGCTTATGTGCCACCAAAGAGTGGATTTAGATAACTTAGCCTTTTTTCGTCTATAAATTGCTGAAATATTGAATTTAAGGATTAGTAGTGGGTTCTTTCAGTCCATCTTAAGACATGACTTGTGTTAGCCTAGATGGACTTATTTCCAGTACATGATTTGATACTACTAATTAGTCCGATCGGTAGAGATTCTGACCCTTTCCACACTTTTATAATAATTTTGTCCCAATGTTCATTCCGGCAATGGATTTATGGATTTACTCTCTTTTTAGGCACGACTTAAATCCGTGCACCTATTATATATATATGTGCATCTCTTTTGTATGGGACAGAGGAAGGGGTTGTATTGATGATATAAATTACGGGTAAGACCTTATTACAGATTATTGATGTTATATATATGTGTGGTACGTGTGTCCGTGTGTGTGTGTCGATGATTCTAATGATACCCAGTAAATAACCAGCAAGGTCGGAGGATGACTATGATGATACTGCTTATATATTGATACTTGGCAAGGATGGATGATAGTATGATGATGATATTAAAACCCAGAAGGCCAGAGGATTATTATGATGATATATACCTAGAAAGTCCAGGGGATGATTACATTGATGTGCCTATGTATACATCTACCAGTTCGAGTTTGGATTGCCCTATGTATGGTAACTATATACCCGGCAAGGCTGGAGGATGATTAAGATTATGATGGTTATGATGATGATATTGTGGTATTGATTATAAACTTTGCATTCGTTCTTGCATGTAAATTGCCTATCACCAGTATGCACCTATATCAATCATCATATATTTTGGGTTGCATAGGTATGAGTGATTACTATGCCTTGTGGTGTGTTGTATGTTAATTGAACCTTCTGAGCCTAGGGTGGTGGGCGTACGTGAAAGGCACAACTAGGTATCTATTGTTCAAACTTGCTGGTTACTCGCGTTGTCATTGATATTGTTATTATCATTGTTATGATTATTATTTTGGCTAGTTTATGATAGATTGGTCTTTGATGTTGTATCGAGATTTGAGGTATGATTCTGGTCTCTTCTATCTTACCATTTTATTATCAAGCATGATTAACTCATGATTAGATGTATGGATTAGAAACTCTGAGTATGTTAGTACTAAATCCTGCTAGGATTATGAGGTCTCAAAATAAAGATATGATGATTTAGGTTGTGCTGCGAGTTGACCTTGTATAAGCGTATATGTATATCTAATTATATATAGCTATGGTATTACTATATATTCCTTCATTCCTTCATTTTTTTCAGATTGTATATTCATTCTTTGGCCTTGTATACTATTATATATATCCTTCTTTTGACCTTTATTCGTATAAGGCCAGGATATACGGTGTGGAGTTGAGATTCCTGAGTATGGATTGAATAGGATAGCTCATCCTTGATAATTCCATAGCCTTATCCTTCTAACTTCATAGATATAAGTAGAGTAGTTTCCCTTACTATCTCACTATATTTATTATATGATTGTTGGACACTTAGGTGTAGTTTCCATTCTATTCATATGTTATATGTATCTACATTATATTTGGAGCTCAATTGGAAGTTGCCTACTAAATACCATGTCTTTGGTACTCATACAACAATTTCGTAGCCTGCAGATCATAGTATGGGTTATTGTCGTTGAATATGTGCATCGTGTGGAGCAATGGTTGTTCAGATACTTAGAGTGAGTTCCACTGACGTTTCTAGTATTACTTACCTCCCTCTTATATAATAGACTAGTCTCTATGGTGTTTTTGGAGATATGTTGTATTAGTGTAATTCCCTTGGTGTTTTATTTTTGTACTCTATTTTATTAGGTGTTTTTATATTGATACCATTAGGTTTTGAGACTATATTATGTATTTGTTCTTTTCTTACGTCTATTCTGCATTCTTTCCTTTATAACTTTGACTAGTCCATTACTAGCCGTTATGGACTACGGGTTTGGATTTTCTACTAGTGAGTTATAATAAGCGCTATCATGACCTGAGAAATTGGGTCATGACAGTTTCCTCGGGACTTATACCTTTACAGTGAGCTACATAATTCCCTTTAAGCCCAAATAAAACAATTTGCACATAAACCAATCCATCAACCTAGGAGTCATTCATCAAGGCATTTACTACTTGGTATCATCATACCATTATGCTTACAAGCTTATTTAGTTATGACAAACAAATTCACACAAACAAATTGGAATCCAAAGTTCTATTTAAAATCCCAAACCAAGGCCGCCAAGGCCATCCATAGCCATATTCTTATCCATTTATCCTTTAATGTTATGTAATGGGTTCAAAACAAGGTAAACCATGCAGTTATCCATATTTAAAACCATGAGTATAGAGTGGGTTGAGGTTAGTGTCAATTCCAATCCAAAATTCATCCAATTTGGGGAAACCCATGTCCCCCATTCCAATCAATTTAACAATGCACCAATTCAGTTCTAAAAATATCAATTTAAAGCATGAACAATCAATTTAAAACATGGTACAAGTAATTCAATCAGTAACAACCAAAACCCCCCAGCCAAATTTCAAACACACAAATTAAACCACATGAAAATTCATTCAATTCATGTCACAATGTGAAATTCAAGTTTAGGGAAGAGAAAAATGCCTGAAATACACAACGAATTGAAAAAAATTCAAATTTTGGAGCCCAGATGATGAATTCACTGTAAAACCCTTGAGGTTTCTTGGTTTAAGTGTTAAAGAGGAAGAGAATGGTATTTAATCTTTAAAACTTACGGGAAAAGGGTGTATTTTATATTTAAAGGTCATACAAGGGTTAAAAGGACCAAAATCCCCTCACCCCAAGTGAAAAAAATAAAAAATAAAAAAATTTAAAATAGCGGCGTGGCACGCCAATATCGCTGAGGTTAGTCTCTGTGCCACGCTAATGTCATGGAGGTTAACCTCGGTGACACGACTTTATCATGGAAGCTTACTACATCGGGGTCATTTTTGAAATAATCTAAAACTTTTCCAAAATACCCTTTTAACAACCCCAAATAATTCAAGTCAAAAATTGATGTTACGCACACAAAAGGGTCAAAAATAAAATGAACAAAATTTTTAAGGGGTCTTACAAATCTGTAGGTTGTAGAAGTTTAGTAATAGTACCAAACACGTGGTACTCAAAGGGGTATGTTGGTCCCACTCAAAATAATATATCTCATACTCCAAAACAACAAGGAACCATGTTGAACACCAACAAACCCAACTCTTTCTTGAGAACTGCTCGATGAACTGGATATCATCTCCAGTTGTGAGGTATCAATAAAAAGGCTAAAAATACCCAATGCTAAATCTTGAAAGGCTGAAGCGGTCACATACTCTACCGGAACATGGACTAGCCCCAAACTCTTTGGTTGATGTTGAAGATCCTTGATATTAATCTTTGACTTCCCAGCCTAATGTTGAGCTAAAGCTCTAGAAACATGTGCAAAAGTCTTATTTGCATATATCAATAACCTCTATTATCCATCTAGGAGAGTATAGAGTCAAAAAATATACTAGAGTTCCATAGAAATATGGACACAAGACAAGAAACATAGAATAGAATTCCTACGAATGCATTGCAGCCTCCCAAAGATTGGATACAGATATCTCTATACCAATCAGCAGAACTCTACTAGACACTTAGCTCTTATACCAATAATGGTAAACCTAGGCTCTGGTACCAATTTATCATGACCCAATTACTCAAGCCATGATGGCACCTACTCTAACCCACCAGTAGGTAAGCCAATCCATAGTCCTGAACAACTAGTAACAGACTATCGAAAGGGTTGAAGAAAATAACGAAATAAATATAATAAAGAAGATAAGATATAGAGCAACCCAAGACCTAGTGAAGTTAGTACAAGAGCTTCTAATATAATAAGATTACAAAGTAAATACTAAATAAATGTACATACACAACCCATCTCTGAATATAACATAGAGATCTATCTAATCACTAAGAGGGAGAGTAGTAATGCTCCAAACGATAAGAGCTCACCCAAAATCTCTAATCATTAGCTTCTCCACATGATGAACACACCAATATTATGAACTTGTACTATGATCTGCAGGTTGCAGAAGTATAGTATGACTACCAAACACATGGTACTCAGTAGGCATCAAGCAACTGAGCTCCAAGGATAATGCACGAATAATTAACTTGTAAATTAGGAATATAACTATAGCCATCCATCCAAGAAATTAAGCATGATAATGCTAGGCGATCAGTAAGGATAAACCTATCCTATCCTATTAGTAATCAGAGTCTAAAGTACAATATTGTATATCACTAGCTAATTTATAAGGAAGAGTGAAGAAAGGTCATATAATAGTATACAAGACAAGAATACATATATGAAATAAATAGAAAAAGAATGTAGGGATAAATGATAATGTCATTTGTGTATATATATCACTACTTAAGGTAATGACTAAGGTAACCAACCCAGCATTTCAAGGCACCCTAACTAAGTACAAAACTTATGCTAGCATAATCAGGGTCCTTAATTATAATGTCTAACCATGATATAACTATCCATTGTATAATTTACCATAAAAGGTAAATTGATCAGAATTATACCTCTAACATCCATACTAGTCCATTATAAACCAACCAAAAAATAACCATAATAACAACAATGAAGTAACCGGCTAGTCTAAAAAAATAATACCTAACCGGGTCCCTATAAATTTGAAAGGTTCAATCAACAGCCAACAAACAACAATAATAGTCTATACCTATACAACCCTCCATAAGGCTGATTGATACAAGCACCAAACAACATACTTGTGATAGGCAATGCATATGAATGAATGAATGTAAGGTAAATCCATAGTACCATAATTGATCCAAGTTCCATAACATACCAAGTATATACACATCTTCCTACTCAATAACTCATAAAGGATAGAGCTACAAAAACCTCTTCTCTCCAGCACAGTGGCTCCTAGTTGAAGGAGCCCCGAGGAGATTTAAAAATACTTACATATACTAACCTCATCTTGATCTAGGATTTTCAATCATTATCATCATCAATCTACTCTATCTAGTATCGAGATATATATATATATATATAATAAGTGTATGAACTTGAATTGTGGCTAAAAGAGTGTAAGACTGTAAATCTATTTCATAAAATCATCTTCAAGACTAAATCAACATAAAAGTGTAGAAAAGGACAGAATCTCTCTCAACCAAAGTAAATAGTAGTGGTAAAAGAGTTGATAAACCATGGATCAAATTTAATCTTGATCTAATTTCCAAAATACCATTTTTGGTTCTAAAAACTAATAAATTATTAAATAATATGGTACAAACCCAGTTATAAAAGAATCTATTTTAAAAGTGAGAAATGGGAATAAATTCCCTTTTTATAAAATTAGTAGTAAAATTATAATTTTGGATTGAATTATACCACTAAATGAGCATGAATGCATTGAAACTATGCATGCCATCACCAGTATCAATACATTACAACAACAAGTGCCTATGTATCCATATGTTAGAATCGCACCTTTTTCAAAGGACATAATACTCAAATAGAGTCCAAGTAATATAGTAACCACGACTATGACCCCAATAGTATATAACTTCCATAAGGATAATACTATCATATAGGAAAATTATGATCCAATCCACCAAGTCTATTACTAAACCTTATACTTAAGGATATTTAATTTCAAACTATAGGTAACACGCTTATAATCGTGGGTGATAGTATTTTATAGCTATAACAAGTATTTTATCTTAAGGGTCGGTTCACCCTTCTATCCCCATACTCCTAAATTAGGCTATGTTATGATATTCTAGTCATATAAATGTCATATCATCCCCACCTCACATGCAATCTACATTACACATTATTTTACAAAGAAAAGTAGACTGGAGCTTAATTCAATGTCGAACAACAAGTCTCAAGTCATCCATAAATAGCTCATCTTTGCTCCACGATCTCAAAATTCCACCATGCTATCAAATTAATATTATACACATCAATAGAAGTAAAATCATACCTGTAGTGATATATGAAAGGTCGAGTCAAAATTTGAGTTAAGAACAGTCCTATGGGGCTTGCAAATGAAATCCAAAATTGAATCTATCATGAGTTCCCTCGAATGACAAGGAATGTGTGCTAAATAGTTGAGCACAAATGATGCATAAATAAGGGACAAAATCAACACCTATGTTCTAAGAATTTAAAGACCTAATTTCTAAAAATTAACAATAGATGGGATGGTGTTTAATGAGAAAAATAATGGTAAATGACCAAGGAGTGTTAGGATAACTTACTTTCACTTTAATGGATAATTCCCCATGTTTACCATGCTCAAGGCTCTCAAAAATAGGATAAATAGTTGAGAAATAAATTGAAAATTTAGGTGAATAATGGGGATTTAATGAAACACCCCGAACTTTGGCCCTTGCAAATTTTTTGAGCCTTGAACATTTTGTGTATCATACAACTACATCATACCACTCGTATGGAGTGTATACATTTTGAGGTCCTTAGTCATATGTTGGTCAGTGTCATATTGGACAAGTTTTGTTCTTGGTACGAAAAGGCATCATACGAGTCGTATGCTAGGTTATGAGTTGTATGGTCAAAATCGTATGATAATCAATGTGTTCTTGATCACATTCTTCCAATGATATAGCTTGAGTAGGTACTAGTCGTATGGTAGGGTATGACTCATGCTGAGGAGTTGTATATTGGACAGATTATGGTGTCCAATATAATGATCAAAATACAAGTAGGGGTTACCACTCGTATCATGTGGGTACAAGTGGAAGGGGAAAACTGTACCTTCCTGCGCTTATTTTCTAGCTTTTAAGCTGAGGGTATTTTAGATATTTTACACCACAAAACCCTTAAGACCCCAGGTCTTATAACTCATTGTATCCTCTCATCATAAACTTTGAAGGATCAAAACACTCTCAAAATACTCTCTAAAATCTCTCTGGAAGATTGGGCTAAGTTTCTACAAGGTGTTCATCTAGAGGCTCAAAAGTCAAGTTCCTTCTGTGAATCTTTATGAATAAGGCATGTGACTCTTCCCTCATTGTGATATCATGTGTTTTAAACTTTGATTATGATTCATTAATGGTAGTTTTAAAAACAAATGTTGAGGATTCTGTTGCATATGGTTGAGTATTGTTTACTCTTAATTTAAAAATGTTTTTGGTGATGGTTTGTACATATGGGTTCTTGGTAATTGTGGCATAACAAATGGGTCATGGGTAAACCTAAAATTTATGGTTCTTACCTTGGTTTTATACTATCGAGGTGTACAAAGTAAAAAAACCATTGTGTGATATTTGGGAAAGCATTAATTTGATGCCATTTTTTATGTTTTGAAAGCTAGGTTTGGGTACCCCTAAGTTTGCTACAATAAGGATTTTAATGAGAGATCTTTCTATTAACAAGGCTGTGGGTGTGTTGTATTATGTTCTTTTAAGGTAGACTGCTTATCCTTCTAGCTGTTTTTGTTATTCTAGATTGTGAATATGCTCATGAGGTATCCACATTCTTGGTGGGCTATTATTGGTTGTAGAAAAACCCCTAGTTGATATTGAATGTGGTGAATTAATGTTTTGGATGGACAATGAAGAAGTGTCCTTCAATGTGTGTAAGTCCATGAAATAACCTATGGATTTATAAGTTGTTTCGATGATTGATGTGATTGATTATGTGGTGACTAACACCATAAGGCAGACCTTGTGAATGACCACCTTGGTGTGTGTATTATAGGACTTAGGGATGAGGTTGTTGAAGAATATGATGAGGTGGTTTCTTTATTCATGGGTCTTGGATCTTATACTAAAAAACCTTGCAAGTTTGATCTTGATTTGAAAAATCATGAAAGTCCACCCGCTAAAATATCTATATTGAATAGCCTCGACTTGAACTTAAGTCGTTTCCTTTACAATTTCAGTATGTCTTCTTGGGTGAGAACAACACTTTGCCAATTATTGTTGTAGATGGTCTATTGCCTTGGAAAGTGGAGGCTTTGAAATCGACTATGAAAATGTCCATTCGTACTCTTGGGTGGACCATAGCGGACATCATAGGGATTTCTCCAGGAATTTTTTCTCATGAAATTAAATTAGAGGTTGATCATGTTCCTAGTGTGGAACACTAATGAAGGCGTAATCCACCAATGAAAGAGGTAATCAAAACAGAGATTATCAAATGGCTTGATGCAGGTGTTGTCTACCTAGTTTCAAATAATACGTGGGTTAGTCCGGTCAAATGTGTTCCCATGAAGGGTGATATAATAGTGATCCCAAATTAAAACAATGATCTTGTTCCTGTTCGCCTGGTCAAGGGTTTGGGGATATGTATGAATTATCATAAAATTCAATTCTTGGACAAAAAAAGATCACTTTCCTATGCCTTTCATAGACCAAATGTTGGATTGATTAGCCAGACATGGATGGTATTATTTCCTTGATAGATAATTGGGTTTTTTAAAATTAGTATTACTCCCAAATATCAATAAATGTCCACATTTACATGTCCCTAATATTTTCTATATAAACAAGCCTTTTGGGCTATGCAACATACCCGCTACCGTTTAACAGTGTATGTTGTCTATATTCTTCGGCATGGTAGAGGATACCATGGAAGTGTTCATGAATGATTTCTCCATAGTTGGTGACTCATTCTAATCTTGATTCAATCATTTAGGAAGTTCCTTGACCAAAGTATGGAAACCAATATTGTTTTGAATTGGGAAAACTGCTATTTCATGGTCAAAGAAGGCATCATGCTAGGACATAAGATTTTGGGTAAGGGCATCCAAGTTGATCAAGAAAAAGTGAAGTGATTTCTAAATAACCTCAACTTATCTTCGTGAGATGGTTAGAAGATTTCTTGGTCACGCCGGATTCTATATGCGTTTTATTACGAATTTCTCAAAGTTTTCTCACCCTTTGTGCAAACTCCTTGAAAAAGAGGTAAAGTTTGAATTTGGTGGTGATTGTTTAAGAGATTGTAATTGTTTCAAGAAGCTTCTTATGTCGTCTTCTATTATCATGACTCCGAATTGGTCCATTCCCTTTGAAGTAATGTGTGATTCGAATGGTCTTGCCTTAGGTGTGGTGTTAGGACAAAGAAAAGAAAAATTGTTACACCCGATATACTATGCAAGAAAATCATTGAATGATGCCCAATGTAACTATACAATTACAGAACAAGATGCTCGCAATGGTATTTGCTTTTGAAAAAATTTGGACCTATTTGTTGTGTACAAAAGTGGTTGTAATCACAAACTACGCAAATCTTTGATATCTCATGATAATGAAAAAGACAAAACCTTGATTGATTGCTCTTATAAGAATTAATTTTGAGGTGAAGGACCAAAAGGGTTGTGAAAATCAAGTAGCTGACCACATCTCGTAGCTTGAATCCAATTATGAGAAGTTGGGTGAGATCAAAATGTATGACACCTTCTCCGATGATCTAGTAATGTCACTTTTAGAAAGTATTGAACTTGGTATGCGTACTATGCTAATTACATTATGATTGGGTTCCTTACTAATTATCTAAATCGTTAACAAAAGAAAAGATTCTTGTTTGATGTGAAAAACAAGTTTTGGGATGAACCTTACTTATTTAGATAGTTTGTGGATGGTATGATTTTTCAATGTGTCATGAAGTCAAAAATGTGGGTCATTATTGAGGCTTATCACTCTTCTTAATTTGATGAACAACATGGTGCTATTAGAACGACTATAACGGTTCTTCAAAGTGGATAATATTGGCCTACTCTCCATAGAAATGATCATAAGTTGGTCAAAATGTGTCCCCAATGCCAAATGCAAAGGGTAATTTCAAGGAGGCATGATATGCCTATCAAGACTAACATCGAGGTTGAATTGTTCGCCGTATGGGGCATTGACTTCATGTCCCCCTTTATGGTAATAAATATATCTTGGTATCTGTTGATCATGTCTCAAAGTGGGTGGAGTCCATTGCTCTACTTAATAATTAGAGAAAAAGTATCACTTTCTTCTTCAAGAAGTAAATCCTTACAAGGTTCAGGACTCCTTGGACAATCATTAGTGATGGCAGTTCAAATTTTATAATCGGGTTTTTGGTGCCTTGCTTGATAAGTATTGGGTGAAGCATAAGATCATTACTCCGTATCATCCCCAAACTAGTGTCCAAATTGAGGTTGTGAATTGATAAATAAAGTCCTTCTTGAAGAAAATGGTGAATGTTGGTTGTAAAAATTGGGCAAGACAACTTGATGATGATCTTTGGGCGTATTGGACGACATAAAAAACTCCTATCGTCATGTAACCCTACCAATTTATGTTTGAAAATTCTTCACTAACCCATTGAGTTAGAGCATAAAGCTTTGTGGCCCTTGACTAAGTTGAATATGATTTGGGAGGATACCTCCAAATCAAGAGAAGATAAACTTCATGAGTTGGAATTTGTTTGATTCCAAACATATACGAGCTCCATGTTGTATAAAAATAAATAAAAAGGAGGCATTATTCTAATATCTTGAAATGAGAGTTTCGTGTAGGTGATGATGTGCTCTTTTTCAACTCAAGGTTAAAAGTCTTTACAGGAAAGCTAAAATCTAAGTGGTCGGGCCCGGTTGTGGTCTCAAATATCTATCCAAGTAGGGAGACTAAATTAGAGGATCATGAGAAGATAAGGTCCATTTTGAACATGAAAAGGTTAAAGCATTATCTTTTGGGTGGACCTAGAGCAGCTTGAGTCACTTTATTTTAAAGATGCCAAATGATGAAAAACAATGTCGTGCCACTATGATAACTAAGGCGCTTCTTGAGAGGCAACCCAAGGTTTATTCTTGTTGTTTTATAGTTGTTTAATTACTAATTGTAGCTTATTCTGAATGTTTGTAGGTGATATAAGCATGTAATTAGATTCGGGAGCTCAAAACTATGCCACAAATTATTAAAAGACCCCAGTGGGCACATGCCCTGCAGTTGCGTGTGCATGTGACCATGCAGGTCACTTTAAAAATTTCTTGAATGAAGGTTGCACACTACCTTTGCATGCGTCAGGATCTTGCATACACAGGATGGCACATGCGTGTGTAGGCCAGCCGTATAGGTGGCCTAGCTACTTCCAGGAAACTGCCCCAGCTTATGAAGGCTCTTATGCGTTCATGCCTGAGTATAGGCAGCCTTGAGGTTTTCAATTTTGGGTCAAGTTTTTATTAGGCTTACCCACCTCTATAAGACCAAATTCATTTTAAAAGGGATTATTTGACCCATTCTTTCAACTCTTAACATTTTTCAACCAAAATTTTGGCTCCCTAATCTGATTTCACCACTCTTAAGCACTATATTTTCTCGCTCTTCAAATTTAAAAAATTCTTCACCTCAAATCTAAAATTCTCTCTTACTATATAAAAAATTTAACTCCATGGATATTAAATTATTATTTCACTCATTATTCTCATCACCTAATTGAATTAAAAAGGTATATTCACTTGTGTAAATTTCTTTGAATTATTTATCAAGTTTCAATGGTGATTCATACTCCATGGTGCGTTATGGTTATACTTTGGATCATTTGAGCTTATTTTAATGAAATATGGTTTTTGGAATGGAGAATGTGAAATTGGTCCCATGCTTTTGTATGATATTTAGGGAATTCTTTAGTACCTTAACTCATGCACACCATGTGTTTGATAAAATTCCCACATGAATTTTCTTTTCAATTACTTGTGGTGGGTGACCAATTATGATAGTAGAAGTATCTTCGATGTGTTTGGTGGTGAATTTCTAAACGTGACTTTCTTACATGTTCCTTTATCCTATTTTCCAAGAATTGCTAAACGTGACTTTCTTACATGTGACTTTATCCTATTTTCCAACTTCTTATCTTTCATGATGTAACGCCCCAAATTTGGTACCCAAAATGCTACAAGGTAATCATGACACCAAAGGACCACAAGCTAACCCATGACTGATATCTGTACCTGAACACTGCATAATATTATATAAATGCGGAAATAAAGGTTGTAAGGCCGTAAGGTTCAAAACTGTAACATAACTGATAAAACATAACATATGGGTGGGGTATAAAATACCCAAAACAACTAAAATAAATGGTCTAGACATATTATAGAATGAAAAGCGTCTAACTAACTGAACTTTCTGAATAGGGACTTGATGGGACATATCCCCAACTAACCCCAACTAATAAAATAATGGTCATGTCCTCGAAGGATGAGGACTCACTGTTAACTCTGACTGTGGAAAATGAAATACTATTGATGCTCTGGAGCTCATGCTTCTGAACCTATGGTATAAAACACCATAGTGCAAATGCATCAGTACGTTGGAATATACTGGTATGCATATGATGTAGGATGAATGCAAAGGGTTCACATGCATGAACTATACTAACTGACTGAATAACATGAACATAAGAATGCATGCATGAATACATAATAAATGTAACTGAGTTTGTGATAACAAGATAACTGAGTCTAAGTACAGATGACATGAGATGTTGATAACTTTATAACTGAAATAACTGATACTAAGCGACTGTATCTTACAGTCTAGGTTCTGGTGGAACTAGCAGAGTTCCATACTATTCTGAGTTGACTGTACTGATAGTCCTGAATTCTGTAGAACTATCTGAGTTCTATTACTGAGATTGAATGACTGTATCTAACAGTCCTGATTCTGTAACTAAAACTGTGGGAAGTAGTCATCTAACCGACAAGACCCTAAATAATGCAATATGACTGAGTTGGGGTCCAATCTGTAACCCCAATTGGAAGGGTGTCACTACCGTACCACTAGTAAGGACAATCTGTGAGTAACCCTCATGTAACTGGTGACTCTAGTGAGAATAGTGGGAACCCTCATATAACAGGTTAAGCCACCTCATCTACCCTTATATAACATGCTACGATGTCTCATCCTACGCTGGCTACGTAGTTCTGGAATGCTAGGATTGCTTCTAAGAATCACCCCCTCATATAACAGGTGGGTTCCCATCTTTGGATTTACTCGGTGCTAATTTCCACTCCCAACTGAATAGACACTGAACATGATTAACTAAATAAACTGGACTGAGTTAACTGAGTTCCTTTGACTAATGGAATACTACTTAGATTACTGAATTTCTGAGATTTTTGGGATTAGTGAGTTTACTGAGCTTTCCCGAGTCACATGACTGACTGAATTCTATGAATATGGCTCGACTGAGAGTATATTCAAAACATAATACTGGCTCTAGGAACACAGCTAATTGTCGAGTACAAGTACCCCAGGACTCGATAAAATAAAATTGACAAAGCATGGCATTCTTGAATATATGACCAACATCGACAATTCATAATATAATAAGATGGGGATTTCATGAAGTACAAATGCTAAAGCACCACAATGTCTACACCTATATCCATAATTCATTGACTAAGACATTTCATCAAACACTTAACATGCATGAACTTGTACATGAATGGGGATTTCATAGTATCATACTAGTATGATACTTTTCCTTCACATAGGCATTTAATCAAACACATGGGAAGCATGCTTTGGTTATACAATCATCAATATATCTAATAATCATGCATACATCAATCAACTTGTAAATTGAATGGTTTAACATGGTTATTATACAAATCACCTTATTCTAGGGTCAATCACTGGAATATGTATTTTCAAACATGAATAAGAACCCCACAACATCATGAACATGCATTTCAATTCTATTTAAATCATGAACATTCATAAATACACAAATCTTGGATTTTGAAAAGATATTGAGATTCATGGGTGAAAGGGGCCCATGAATCAACACATGACATAATTGGGTTGTGATTTTCTTGAAGTTATTAGACTTGAAGAACTTGGAATCTCTTATTTTCTTGAAGAATGATTTGGATATTGTTCGTGGGGATTATCTTTGAGAGAAAAATCCTAATTTAATGTTGTAGATGGATAATGAACTTATGAGCCTTGATTTTATATTATTAGGGGCTAAAATGGGTGGAAAAGACCCAAATACCCTTTTAAAAATGACTTTAAAATAACTGAATGAACTATGCGTTTGTGGGTGCGATGATCTGTTGCTGGGTCGACGGTCCATCGGTTCTGACTGTTGCACCTGGGCAGAATAGGGGTTCACTGTCTCTGCTGTGACGGCTTGGGCGACGGTCCGACGCTAGCTCGATGGTCCGTTGACCTAAGCCGTTGCCCTTAGGCAGAAGGTGGTCCCACTGCCTCTACTGCGACGGCTTGGGCGACGGTCTGTCGCTAGCTCGAAGGTCCGTCGACCCTCACCATTGCACCTGGGCATTTTTGACTGCTTTCTGTAAAACGGCGATAACTTTCTATCCTGATACCGGATTTTGATAAAATTGGTATCGTTGGAAAGATAATTAAATTTCCCACATAAAAAAAGTGAAAATATTAAAAAAAATTCCATGTATATAAAATTGGATTCATCTTTCAATTTAAGTTTCTAACATACGTGGGACTATTTCAAGGTAGGTAGAAGTATGGGGTATTACAATATCTCCCCCTTGAGAACATTCGTCCTCGAATGAGACTGAGTAAAAGGGGAGAAGATAAACTAACATACATAATGAACATGAATAACTGGAATATGATCTCATGATTGACATGAATGATAACTGAATATATCATACTGAACACGCATATCTTATGCATGTGTAACTGATTCATGAATGCATGACTAAGTTTTTTGAGGAACTAAGTGTCTCACAATGAGAATTCATATCTGATGCATGATTATATGACTGAACTAGTGCGTTAATGCATGACTGAATATGCAATGGTATTTAATACCAAGTTTGTGATGGAATTCTGAACATGAACTATATACCAAGCTTGTCACTGAAATCTGAACATGAAATTGAAATGCTTAAGGAGAACTATTACCTTGAGATAGATCTAAGTTTGTGGATAAGAGGTGAGGATACTTGGTCTGCATGTCTGCGTCTATTTCCCAAGTATCTCCCTCAATGGACTGATTTTGCCAAAGAACTTTGACTAGAGGGACTTCTTTGTTCCTCAGTCTATGAGTTTGGTAGTCAAGAATTTTTACTGGAATCTCTTCATAGGAGAGGATGTTCTGAACATCTATGCTCTGAATAGGGACTACAACTGTTGGGTAACCTATGCACTTCTTGAGCAAAGAGACATGGAAGACTGGATGAACTGAGCCTAGATTTGAAGGCAATTTGATCTCATAAGCTACCTTGTCGAATCGACTAAGAATCTTGAAGGGACTGTCATATCGGGGACTGATTTTTCCCTTCTTTCCGAATCTCTTTACTCTCTTTATCATAGAGATATTTAGATAGACCTAATCACCAATCTTGAACTCAAGATCCTTTCCACGCATATCTGCATAAAACTTTTGTCGGCTCTGAGCAGCCCGAAGTCTTTCTCTGATCAACTGATCTTTTTCTAAGGCATCAAATGCTAAGTCAGGCCCTATAAATGAGGCCGCACTAACTTCAAACCAACCGATTGTAGATCTGTACCTCCTACCATAGAGAGATTAGAATGGAGCCATCCGAATACTGGAATGATAGTTGTTGTTGTATGCAAACTCAATTAAAGGCAAGTGGTCATCCCAACTACCCTTGAAATTGATTGTACATGCCCTTAGCATATCTTCTAAAGTCTAAATGGTCCTTTTTACTTGACCATCTGTCTGAGGATAAAAGGTTGTACTGAGATAAACTTGGGTACCAAGACCATTTTGGAACACTTTCCAAAAATAAGAGGTGAACTGGGTACCTCTGTCTGAGATAATGGATAACGGAACACCGTGCAATCTGACAAACTCTCTGATGTAGAGTTTGGCATAATCCTTGGCTGAATAAAAGGTATGGACTAGAAGAAAATGAGTTGATTTGGTCATCCTATCTACAATGACCCAAACTAAATCATGTTGGCGACGAGTCTGAGGGAAACCCATCACGAAGTTCATATTAACTTCTTCCCACTTCCAAGTAGGAATACTAAACTCCTGCATGGACTAACTAGGTTTTTGATACTCTATCTTAACCTGTTGTCATATAGAGTACTTAGCCACAAACTCTGCAATATCTTTCCTCATCCTATTCCACCAATATATTTCCTACAAGTCACGATACATCTTTGTGACCCCTGAATAAATAGAGTAGCGCGCACCATACGCTTCTGCAAAAATTCATTCCCTTAAGTCGTCTACACCTGGAACACATAGATGACCCTGACAATGCAATATAACACCTCCCCCTTGGAAGAAAACCTCTACTTTTTGATCCTTGACTGACTCTTTCAACTTGAAAAGGCTGGGATCTCTATCTTGCTGTTCTTTCACCTCGGAAACTAGAGATGATTCTGAACTACTCTGAACCTATATGTCACCCTCCTCTGAATCAACTAAGTGAATGCCTAGTATGGCAAGCTGATGGATTTTCTGAGCTAACTTCTTCTTACTATCCTTAACATGCGAAACACTTCCCATAGACAGTCTACTGAGAGCGTCGGCCACGACGTTGGCCTTGCTGGGATGGTAAAGGACACTCATGTCATCATCTTTCAAAAGATCTAACCACCTTATTTGATTAAGATTGAGATCTTTCTGAGAAAAGACATACTAAAGGCTCTTGTGATCTGTGAACATATCTACATGAATCCCGTTTAGATAATGCCTCAAAATCTTTAAGGAAAAAACTACGGCTGCTAACTCAAGATCATGAGTAGGATAATTCTTCTCATGAGGTCTAAGTTATCTGGAGACGTAGGCTATGACCTTACCATGTTGTATGAGGACACAAGACAAACCTACTCTGGATGCATCACAGTACACTATGAACCCATCTGGACCATCTAGAAGAACTAAGACTGGAGCTGAGGTGAGTCGAGTCTTCAACTCCTGAAAACTCTTCTCTCAATGGTCTGACCACTGAAACTTGACTTTTTTCTGAGTCAATATGGACATAGGGGATGAAATAGAAGATAATCCCTCAACAAAAAATCTGTAATAACTAGCCTAACCCAAGAAACTCCTGATATCTGATGGAGAGATAGGTCTGGGACAGTTTCTTACTACTTTGGTCTTTTGAGGATCAACCCTAATGCCTATACCAAAAATAATATGACCAAGGAATTTTACTGACCTTAGCCAAAACTCGCACTTACTGAATTTGGCAAACATCTGATGATTTTTTAGGGTCTTAAATATGATTCTGAGATAGTCTGCATGATCACACTCACTGCTGGGAATAGACTAGAATGTCATCTATAAAGATTATGACGAACATGTCCAGGTACTTCTTGAACACCCAGTTCATCAAGTCCATGAAAGCTGTTGGGACATTGGTAAGACCAAAGGACAAAACTAATAATTCAAAGTGACCATACCGAGTATGGAAGGCTATTTTCAGAATGTCACATTCCTTGACTCTGAGCTGATGATAGCCTGATCTGAGGTCTATATTAGAGAAATAGATGGCACCCTAAAGTTGGTCAAACAAGTCATCAATTCTGGGAAGTGGATACTTGTTCTTGACCGTGACTTTGTTTAGATGACGGTAATCAATGAACATTCTGAGGGAACCATCTTTCATGCACACAAATAAGACTGGTGCAGCCCACAGGGACGCGCTGGGTCTGATGAATCCCCTTATATAGGATATTCTTCAACTATTCTTTCAATTCTCTAAGTTCTGCTGGTTCCATTCAGTATGGAGAAATAGATATAGGCTGAGTATCTGGAAGAAGATCAATGTCGAAGCCTATTTCCCTTTCAGGAGGAATTCCTAGAAGATCTTCGGGAAAGACATCTGAATATTCATTCTCGGCTGGGACTGAATCAAGATTGGGAGTTTTAGAACTAGTGTCCTTAACTCGAACAAGATGATAGACACATCCCTTGGATATCATTTTTTTTCCCGAATGTAGGAAATAAGATGACCTCTTAAAGTTGAAGTGATACCCTTCCACTCTAGGATAGGTTCATTCAGAAACTGAAACTGGACTATTCTATTTCTGCAGTCAATTATGGTATATCAGGAATAAAGTTAATCCATGCTGAGAAGGACATCAAAATCAGTCACCTCTAATTCAACTATATCTGCTGAGGTGACTTTCTGAGCTACCATAACTACACAGTTCCTATATACCCGTCAGGCTATGATTGTTTTACCCACTGGGGTAGAGAGTGAAAAGGGCTCTTCTAGAATTTAGGACTGACTATGAAATCAAATGCTATATAGGGAGTAACAAAAGATTAAGAAGCTCCTTGATCTAGCAAAGAGTAAACATGCACATGAAAGATCTTTAACATACTAGTAACTATATCAGGAGAAATTTCCTAATCTTGCCAGTATTGGAGAGAATAAAGTTGATTTGGCCATTGCCCACTAGTAGCGTTGGAGGTGGCACCCTGTTGGTTTGGGCGACCGGACTGAGCTGAGGAATGGTTCTGCTGACCCTAAGGACCTGGCTGAGGACAGTTTCTGACTCTGTGGCCTAGCTTACCACATCTGAAACAAATACCACTGTCATCTCTACAAATACCCTAATGATGCTTGCCACAAGTCTGGTAGAGAGGATAGGTGCGGGCACTAATAACACTGCCCTGAGACTTAGAGCCTTGTGCTCTATCTCTGTTACCATCCCTAAACTTAGAAGCTAGAGCACTAGCTGAAGAAGGAGCTAGAACTACTTACTTAAAACAAAACTGAGAACAGTTTTCTCCTTCTGATTTGGGTTGAGCAAAGTTGAAACTACCTATCATTGCTCTCGTATTCTGCTTCTCCCTTATCTTAATACTTTGCTCTTCTATCTGTTGAGCATGGGTCATAAGCCTGGCTATGTTCAATTCATTATTCGACATCGCGTACCTACACTCATTGACCACACTATCATTCACCCCAAAGACAAACTTACTCATCTTAGCCCTGCGATATGCAACCACATAAGGAGCATATCAGGCTAATTGAGTAAACTTAAGAGAATACTCTTTCACCATCATGTTGCCTTTCCTGAGGTTGATAAATTCTAACACTTTATCTTTTCTCAGCTCTAGGGGAAAGAATCTATCTAAGAATGTAGTAGCAAACTCCTACTACTCAATAGGCCCTGCATCTACAGCTCTCTCTATCTTTCACTTTTTGTACCAAGTGTGAGCAATATCCTACAACTGATATGTATCTAGCTCTGCACTCTTACTAAATTTAACCCCCATGATATCCATAACCTTATGAACTTGATCAAGAAATTCCTAAGGGTCCTCGTCTGACTTAGACTCAAAAAAGGATGGCGGATTCAATCGGGTGAAGTCTCGAATCCTGGCTGTAGCTGAATTGGCCACTGGATTAGATGGAACGACAGTTGGTCATTCATTCTGAGCAGCAACTGACTGAGAAAGAGTAGTATATGCAACTTTGAACTTTGCATAAGAGACGTGTTTGTCTAAAGAATCTTCGGGATGAGGGGATGGTTAATTCTCGTTTTTTTCTTTTAGGAGGTATGTTCTGTAGAAGAAAGGGAGAAACATATTAGACTAAAAGATTGAATTGAGATTATGCTCACTACCACGATATGAATACTGAAAGAAGTGAAACTGTTCCTAAAACATTTGATAGCCTCCTGTACATAAATGTGGCGCACAACACACCCATGTACAAGACTCTACTAGATGCGGCTTTCAGACTTCCTAGGACTTTATTGAACCTTAAGCTCTGATACTAAGTTTTTAACGCCCCAAATCTGGTACCCAGAATGCTACACGGTGATCATGACCCTGAAGGACCACAATATAACCCATGACTGATATCTGTACCTGAACACTGTATTATATACTGTATAAATGCTAAAATAAAGGTTGTAAGGCCATAAGGTTCAAAAGTGTAACATAACTAATAAAACATAACATATGGGTGGGGTATGAAATACCCAAAACAACTTAAATAAATGGTCTGAACATACTATCATCTGAAAAGCCTCTTATTGACTGAATAAGAAGTTGATGGGACATGTCCCCAACTAAATCCAAATAATAAAGTAATGGGCATGTCCTCGAAGGATGATGACTCACTGTTAACTCTGACTTCAGAGACTTGAATACTACTGATGCTCTGGAGTTCGTGATTCTGAACCTATGGTATAAAACACCATAAAGCAAATGCGTCAGTATGTTGGAATGTACTGGTATGCATGTGATATAGGCTGAATGCAAAGGGTTCACATGCATGAACTATATTAACTAACTGAATAACATGAATGTGAGAATGCATACATGAATACATAATAACCATAACTAAGTTTGTGATAACATGATTACTGAGTTTGACTACTAATAGCATAAGATACTGATATCTATATAACTGAAATAACTGATACAGAGCGAATGTATCTGACAGTCTAGGTTCTGGTGGAACTAGCTGAGTTCCATACTATTCTGAGTTGACTTTATCTGACAGTCCTGAATTTTATAAAACTATCTGAGTTCTATTAGTAAGACTAAATGACTATATCTGAAAGTCCTAATTCTGTAATTGAAACTATGGGAAGTAGTCATCTAACCGACATGCACCAAATAATGCAATATGACTGAGTCGGGGTCCAATCTATAACCCCAATTAAAAGGGTGTCAATACTGCTCAACTGGTAAGGACAATCTGTGAGTAACCCTTATAAAATAGGTGACTCTAGTGAGAACGGTGGGAACCCTCATATAACAGATTAAGCCACCTCATCTACCCTCATATAACAGGCTATAATGTGTCAACCTACGCTGGCTAAGTAGTTGTAGAACGCAATGATTGCTTCTAAGAATCACACCCTCATATAACAGGTGGGTTCCCATCCCTGGGTTTGATTGGTGCTAATTTCTACTCCCATATGAATAGACATAGAACATAATTAACTGAACTGACTAGACTGAGTTAACTGACTTCCGTTGACTAACGGAATACTACTAAGATTATTGAATTTTTGAGATTTTTGGGATTACTGAGTTTACTGAGCTTTTCTGAGTCACATGACTGACTGAATTTCTTTGAACATGGCTCGACTGAGAGTATCTTGAAAACATGACACTAGATCTAGGCACACAACTAATTGTCGGGTAAAAGTACCCCCAGGACTCGATAGCATGAAATTGACAAAGCATGACTTTCTTGAATACATGACTAACATCGACAATCCATAATATAATAAGATAGGGATTTCATGAAGTTCAAATGTTAAAGAAACACAATGGATACATCTATATCCATAATGCATTGACTAAGACATTTCATCAAACATTTAACATGCATGAACTAGTACATGAATGGGGATTTCATATTATCATACTTGTATGTAACTTTTCCTTCACATAGGCATTTAATCAAACACATAGGGAGCATGCTTTGGTTATACAATCATCAATACATCTAATAATCATGGATACATCAATCAACTTGTAAATTGAAGGGTTTATCATGGTTATTATGCAAATCACCACATCCTAGGGTCAATCATTGGAATATGTAATTTCAAACATGAATCAAAACCCCAAAACATCCTGAACATGAATTTCAATTCTAGTTAAATCAAGAACATTCATAAATAAACAAATCTTGGATTTTGAAAAGAGATTCTTGAGCTTCTTGCATGAAAGGGACCCATGAATCAACACATGACATCCTTGGGTTGTGAGTTTCTTAAAGTTCTTGGACTTTTAGAATTTGGAATCTCTTAGTTTCTTGAAGAATGATTTGGATCTTGTTCTTGGGGATTATCTCTGAGAGAAAAACCCTAATTTGATGTTGTAGATAGATAATGAACTTATGATCCTTGATCTGATATTATTAGGGATTAAATAAGTTGAAAAAGACCCAAATACCCTTTTAAAAATAACTTTAAAATAACTGAACGAACTATGTGATGGTTCGTCGCTAGGTCGACGGTCCGTCCGTCCTGACCATCGTACCTGGGCAGAATAGGGGTTCACTGTCTCTGCTGTGATGATTTGGGCGACGGTCCGTTGCTAGCTCGATGGTCCATCGCTAGCTCGATGGTCCGTCAGCCTGAGCCATCGCCCTTAGGAAGAAGGTGGTCTCACTGCCTCCACTGTGACGTCTTTGGTGATGGTCCGTCACTAGCTAGACGGTTCGCTGACCCTCACCGTCGCACCTTGGCAGTTTTGACTGCTTTCTGTAAAATGGCAATAGCTTTCTACCCCGATACCGGATTTGGACAAAATTGGTATCATTCGAAAGCTAATTCAATTTCCCACTTAACAAAAAGTGAAAATCTTAAAAAAATTCCACGTATATAAGAGATGGATTCATCTTTCAACGTAAGTTTCTAACATACTTGGGACAATTTCAAGCTAGGTAAAAGTACAGGGCATTATACATGATCACCATGTGTTTACTTAAATTCCAGTGAGAGGGTATTTACTTGAATGCTATTTATTGTTAATGAATTAATTTTTGGGTCATCATTTAACCTTTATTTGAGCATGCATATGAGTTCATTTGGACCTTAGTGATAGAAACCCAATAGTTTTAATTGAATATATTTGTTGCTTTATATAATGCACCATGACTTTGATAAAAATGGCTTGACATAGCATCAATGAGTGAAGCCTAAGTAACCCAGTTGACATGAATTCTTGTCTTGACCAATAATAGATTAGATGACACCATTCTTAATGGTATAGGGTTATTTTTGTTCAAATAAATGTCATGAGTCTTCCATGTGCTAAATCGGCAAAGTGTGAAAAATGTTCAGATGTAGCATTCCATATGGTTGAATTTTGTTACATAATGTGACCACGAGTTTCATTTATTATTTTTCCTTGCCTTAAACCTAGTTTTTCTTTATTTTTATTTTCTTTCATTCTATATGAAAAATCCAAAAACATGTTTTACCTTTTTCTTTTCTTTGTGGTTGGTTCTTTTCTTTTTTAGGTACGTCTTCGAGAAAGAACTTACACAAGGGGTTTAAAGAGAGGTAGCATACCGGATAAGTCAAATCAACCGTTACAACCTCAAAAGGAAAAGAATTGGCCACCAAAGAAGTCCAAAAAGGTCCTGAGATACAAAGCACCTTTGAGTGTACAAAAGGGTTAGGCAAAGAGGTTGATAAAATTTGGTTTAGTGGGAAAGGTGTGCAGGATTTATATGATAATTGGGTGAATACTTGGGGTTTCAATAACATAAAAGTGTTTAGTATGAAAGGCATTGTCCAATATTTCCTCAAGATTATTGAACAAGTCAAAGAGCATTTTTGGGATATCTTCACGGATATGGACTCCACTTTTCGTCCACTGAGTTACTTTCCAGAACTAGTGAGAGAATTCTATGCCTATTATGTTTTCCATCACAACAAACATAAATACAAGACATCGGTAGCGGAACAACCATGCCTTCCTAGTGTGATGTTTGGGAAGTCAAAGTTCCATGCACCGCCATGGAAATAAATGAAATTTATTTTTCTTGTGATCTAGAGTTTGGGGTTGAAAGCAAGAAAAAGGTGCTTATTGGGCGTGGGTATTTTCCTTGTTTAGACTAGGTGATTGCAAAAGGTCTCCCTCCATGGTCTAATGGTATTGGAAAAATCAAGAAGCGAAAACTTTCAATCCAAGAAAACATTGGCTTGGACTTGTTAGTAACCACCTACTTCCTTCACAAAATGACCAAAATATCACTATAGAGCGGGATATCATTGTCGGTTGCATCATGGATGAAATTATAGTTAATCCAAGGGAGTTGATGTAGAAATGATCAAGTTAAGGTCATAGAAATTAGGTACTTTACATCCCATTTCTTCTCTAATTTCTTTGCTTTGTTTAAGTATAAGGCTCAATTCTTTTCCAAGATTTACTGGAGGCTTATTTACAATGGCATGATTGATATTACACATTGCCAAAATGATGATAATCCCATGGGAATTAAGAGGAAATCTTTGGTATCGCTGGATTCTTTTGTGGGAGAGCTACCTAGTTTAGAAGGTGTGGATATCCCTTCAATTATTTTACTTTCTTCAAATGCTCCTTGGGCTTCTACTGACGCTCCACCTAATTCGAGCATCACACCACCTCCTCGATCTACCCAACTACCTCTGTATTCCATGATCATGTTTGGCAAAGTTGCTTCCATGACTTTGTCAAACAATAGTACTATTAACTAGTTGGTATATGACATCCCTCAGTTCATTCAAACAACTATTAAGCATAGTTTAGCACCTCTACATCTCCAAATGACAGAGTATGAGCGGATATTAGTCATAGTAGAGAAAAGTGGGGATTGTGAAGGGGTTTCTTTTTTGAGGGTCAAACTTAATGGTCTACGTATGGAGTTTTACTCCATGCAACCTTTATTTACTATTGACGAGCCAGATATTGCTATTCTACTGGATAATACAGTCCTAGTACTTCCTTTTTCTAATTTTTTTGGACATAAACATATGGGTGATAAGGTCGGGATTGACTATAGTGAGGGTCTTACTGAAGCACGTTGAGCTTCCAAAGTAGTTATATCTAGATGATGAGCATACTGGGATGGTTGGGGCCAGTTCTAGCTCCTGAAATGATGATGAGGTGCCTTTTGTTTTTGACCCAGTGATAGCAAACCAATCTGACGATGCTTTTAGTGTTCCTAGACATCCATCTACGGACGTGGACTCGAGCGTCTACTGTTCCATAGGGAGTATTTACCCACCTTTTCTCTCTATTTACTCTTGAATTAGGGATAATACAATAATATTTAGTAGGGAGTGGGCCATTCTTATTTCATATTAGATGGTTTGTACTTATTTAATATGATGGATTTATATTTCATATTTCATATTTCATGTTGATTTGGATTTCACCTCATGGGTCTTATTTATTTATGTTGCTATTGATGTGGATTTGGACCTTATTGGGCATAGTGGTGAGATGTTGGATATTTCCCTCGCCGGGCATGTTATATGCGCTTGATTATGAGTCTATACCTGATTATGCCATTTTTGGGTGATGTCTATAAACATTTTGTGCATTGTTATTTTTGCCTTTTGTAAATATGTGTCTAGTAAGCTTCAAGGATTTTCTTCAAAACTCGGTTCTTTTTCAAGGAGAAAAAATTTATTTTTTTAATTCTTGGCTTTACTTTATCTCGCTAGTTGATAAGCCAAGCCATAGCGTGGAGCTGTAAGCAATGGGCTAGTTTGGTGAAAAATGGCATAAATGTAAGAAAGCTTCAAGTGAAAGGCCTATAAGCAAGAAACCAATAATAATAATAGTAATACGAAAGATAAAATAAGAGAAATAACAATCCCATGACCTAGTGATGTCGGTACAAAGCCTTTAATCCAAAAGATTACAAAGTATGATCAAGTCAAATATATATTAGTCTCAAAATATGAAAACACTAACCATAAATAAAAGAAGGAGAAAGGGGCAACTTCGGCACTGAGAGCTTACCCTATCCTCAAACTAAAATAAACATGATTGCAGCGTGAACAACGACCGCTAGTACTCAAATCTGTACCAAAAAGGTACAGAACTATAGTATGAGTACCAATCCATGAATACTCAGTAGGCATCATCAACCGACTGAGCCAAATCATAATATAAGTACAATAAAGATGTAAGATAAATAAGCTAAATCAAGGTGAAAGGGAAAACCTGAAATAACGCTCCAAAAATTGTGAATAAAAAAACTAAAAAAATATAATATGAAAAAAAGAATAACTAATACTAAAAAATTGGACCCATAAGCAAGTAAGTGAGGAAAAGTAAATAACCCAATGCAGGCATCCATAAGCCTTAAGGGTGCATTAAAGAGAACAAATAACCAAATATCACAGTAAGTAATCATATCTTGAAGTCATAACCGCAAATCTTTCCATACCATAAATATATCATTAATAATCTCTCAATGTCATACTAAAATTGGAACTTATATCATCATCATTTGCCAAACTTGAACATGAACTCATATCATAAATAACCGAAGTTGAACCGAATCGTAATATCATAAATCACTGGACTTGAACTAGAACTTAATATAAACTCCAAAGTACCGAACTAGCATAAAAATCATGTATCCAACCTCTTTAGGCTCCGAATTATACAATTTTAAGGCTAAAACACATCTATAAGGTCTACAAGGAGCTATTGTTATTCTGGGCCTAAGCTGGGCCGAAGGGGCCCACTTCTAATCCTAAAAATTCGTTCTAAGGCAAGTACTACCTCGAACTAGGCTAAAGTATCGAACTTTCACTACTAGATATTAATAATCCACTTTTAGTCCTAAAAGAGCAATTCTGCCCAAAACATGAGTAACTACGTTAATTACGCCAAATTTACGATCCTTTAATAGGGTAATTAATCCAAATAATACTAATTATACCTCCAAGTACTAATTGCCAACCCATATATAGCAATTTCTTGTAAATAAACTACAAATTAGCTTAATGTATGAGAGAGATAATCATAGCCTACCTGGACGCAGAAGAAAGCCTGGTGAAATCTGCTAAATTATCAATTTCCCCTTCTAAAAAGCATTCGCACGATGCCATGCTATAAAAATGATAATTTACTCATCAATACGAGAATAATGATAGATATATTGCATTTCTATACTTCTGGTTCAAAATTACATAAAAAAAACATGTAGGGCCTACTTGCGGAATTGCACTTTTGAAATAGTCAACACGTCCTCAATGCTCAAGAAACATTTACCCTTAAGAATATGCAAATTATGATCTCAAATGGTGCTAAAATCAACCCACCAATAATCTAGGGATTTTGAGAAAAAAATGAGAAATTCACCATGAAAGGAATGAAAACTTACCAAAAATTCGGAGAAAAAATGAGTAATTTAAGCTCATAAACACCCCAAAATCACTAACTAATTTTCTCCAAAGTTTCCGCACCCTCTAGGGTTCTACAATCTTAAAAATGTGTGAAAATGCGATAAAATTGGACTAATTAGGGATTTTAATGGTACCCAAGTGTCACTTAAGCGGACACTGGGCCAGTGAAGCAGTCATGAATTTCACAGCCAAGTTCCACTTTCGTGATACCTATGTTGTCTGCATATGTCATGTAAATGATCCAGATGCCTCTTAAGTGGAATTTGCTTATGAGATAAGGGTCTCCCTTATGTGACCCTCGACTGACAGCTGACAGGCAGCCCGGTCGGTTAAGTGACCGAATAGCCACTTTTGCAGGATCCGCTTAAGTGACCAAAATGGCGCTTGAGCGCATGCACCAGCTGGGGGCTTGGAAAGTTCCAACTCTCCAACGAATCCCAGGTATGCAAAAAAACTATGCTACCCTATTTAATTCGATGTTCCAAACTTAATGGCGTGGTCAAAATTTCAATTCAAGGTCGTCTCAATGAAAAATGGGTTCACACCCACATGTCATTTTTCTTAATTTCTGACCAATTGCTCGAAATGAGTCCAACAGATTTTGGACCCAAACTAAAGGTCTACCTGTCCTAAAGTCAACATTTTGGAGTTGTTGGAATTGTATAAATTGTCATAAGAGATTCTTTAATTGAAGTCTTTGCCCGATAGCCAATTTTAACTAGAAAAGTCCTTAGATAGGAAATTGTCTCTAAGAACAAAACAAATTGTCCAGTAATCGAACTGTCAGCTCTAGCAAGTCATTTTGGTAGCTAAGGAAATATCTAGATGGTAAAATACGTGGAAATGCAAAAAATGATCTAGAGGGTCATTATAATATCCACTATTAAAAGAGCTTTTGTCCACAAATGTAAAGGGTTAGGATGTACCTAAAGCCTCGATAGGTGAGGATACTGGGCCCACATCTTGCCCTTGATCTCCCAAGTAGCCTTCTCTACAGAGCGGTGTCTCCACTGAACCTTAACTAATAGAATCTCTCTAGAGTGAAACTGTCTAACATCCCTGGATAATATGAACTCAAGATCCTCCACGAATGTCAATAGCTCATTCAACATAATCGAGTCCAAACCAAGCACATAAGAATTATTAGGAATGTACTTCTGCAACATAGAAACATAAAAAACCGAATGAACAATAGCAAAATTAGGGGGTAAGGCTAACTCATATGCCACCTATCCAACTAAGCAAAGAATCTCAAAAGGCCCAATATATCTGGCGCTAACCTAGCCTTTCGTCTCGAACCTCATCACACCCTTCATAGGCAAGACATGGAGGAATACTTAGTCACCAACTCTAAATCTCAAGGCACAAAGTCTTCGATCTGCATAGGCCTTATTCCTACTATAAGATGCCCTCAACCTATCAAACAACCCCTAAACAAAGTCAGTACCATGGGGTCTAATATCGGAGGTCTCGAACCAACCAATCAGAGAATGGTATCATCTACTATATGAAGACTCAAATAGTGCTATCTCAATAATCAAATGGTAGCTATTATTATATGTGAATGCCGCCTAAACTAAGTGTTGTTCCTACAGACCTCCGAAATCCATAACATAGGCTAGGAGCACATCTTCATGAATTTAAATAGTCAGTTCTGACTGCTTGTCAATCTAAGGGTGAAAGGTTGTGCTAAGGTCCCCCTGAGTACCCAGCTTGACATGACCCGAACTAAGGCCTTACCATAATGGGCAATCCCAAGCCCAACCAGGATCGAGAACCGCCCCTGTTACCCAACCCAACCACCAAACACATACCTTGAGTCAGCTGAAGTCTGAACATATAACAAGATAGCGTATTCAACCATGTGGTGACACTAGGATAAGTCTATATCTGAGACCAACCCAACCAAGTCAAACCACTAAATAACCAACCAAACCAATGCTAAAATCTATAAACAAAAACCAATTCATATAATCTGATGCATGTATATGTATATATGAAATATAATGAATCCATACCATACCCAAGTCCACAATTGTCCTTACAAAGCCTCTAGACCAACCAAAGAGTACCTAGTCGGTACATGACCCCGACCATAGCCAAAGACCAAAGTCTATTAAAAACAAAAGATATCTAAAGTAAACCAAGACATGAAATAGATGCCTTCTGATCTATGGAAGATCACCGCTTTAATCCATCATCGACTATCCTGAAATCCGATCACTAAGCAGGAGAAGTTGAATGGTTGGTTCTTGCATAGCGTCGATAGACAACCGCCCGAAGATGGGTTAGTGGATGAACACTAGAATGCACTTAGGATAATGCACTTAGGATAAGGATAAAATAATGACATTTATAAAGTCATGTAAAATCATCCAAAATGCATAAAACCATACATATATATAACCATGTCGGGGAAGGGAACTAGGTATAGCGTGCCTTTAAAATATTTACCTGGGCTATGTAGCTTTGCTATCCTAAACCAGCCAAGGGCTATATGGGTTCAACTCTCCCTGTTGAAAGGGACCCAGTGCGTGTAGCCTTACGACTAGGGAAGAAAACCTAGGATGACTAGTACATCACCCAAATATAAATAGTTACATCATGCACACGATCACCAATACCAAACCTCACTTTGGCAAATATGAGTTTCCATTTTTGGTCCCCCAGGGACCTCCACCTTCCACAGCTTTGCGACACACCCGGCCATTATTGCCTATTTAAAACCATTACCAAGCAACCAAAAAATCCATTAACCATTTATTAACCAAGGCCATAAGTAGTGGTATCATCATACCGACTATATTTGCAAGTACTATACATAGCCAACCATGTATGGGTTTAAAGGATTCCATGCATCCTTTCATTAACCATATTAAACCACTTGGGGGATTTCCATGTACCCTACAAGCATAACCAATTTCATAGACACCAAGGATTTACCGTTTAATCCTTTCAAACCATGTACATCATTTATACCATTTAAAACCATTCCAAGCCGTTTATGACCATGCCAAACATTTAAAGAATTTATATCATTTAAGCTATTTAAACCATGCAAAACTATCCAAATCCATTTAGGGTTCCATTACAAAACAAAACCATGCAAGAGTTCCAATGAAAGTTCAACAATAGAGTGAAAACAAATTTTTAGGCATTTTATCAAATATGTTTAAGGCGTACCTTTACCAAGACCAAAACCAATCCATAAACCACCAAAATTAGGGTTAATCAAGACCCATTTGTTAAACCATAACCCACAAGTGCAAACATATGCAAACCATTACCAAAAAGATGTAAAACCATAGTTTAAACAAATACCAAACCATATGCATCAAGATCCTCAACATATATTCTGAAAACCAACATTCATGATTCATAAATCAATGTTTAAAAAACAATACACATTCCTTTGGTTGGAACTAATAATGAGGGAAGGAGTACATGCCTTATACAAGAATATTACGAAGAGAAACATGACTCTTGAGCCCTTTGAAGAACACTTGAAGAAAGCAAAGCCGCCAATCTTCAGAGTGAGTTTGACAGAGTATTTGGTGTGTTTACATCCTTTACTAAGTGTTATGAAAGGCCACCAAGGGTTATATAACGTGAGGAAATGAGGGATTTGAAGTAGGAAATATCCGAACTATCCTTTACTTAGAATTAAAAATAAGCCACGTCCAGGGGTACGACTTACCTATACCATCTGTATCCTATGGTTCAAGTGGTACCCCAACTCGTACCCAAGACTCTGCCAAGAGCCTACCTACTTATTTCTATATGACTCATACTTTCCTAACTAGTACCTAAGGAGAAGAGTGGTATACCAAATTTTACCCACCAATCGTACCTTGAGAAGACTCCATAAGAAAACTCAACCAAGCACCATACGACTTGCCTTGCACCACTCGTATGTTCCTATACGACTCGAACCAAGATGAGTCGTATCTTTGGCAGTAGCTACCACAAACACACTGTCGAGTGTACAAGTGAACGACCAAGCTATCCCATAAGTTGTATTCAATGGTACGATTGGTACCCTTGAGTCGTACCAAGTCTAATAAGTCCAAAACCCAAGAAATTTTTAAGGGTCCAAGACTTGGGGTGCTTTTGTCTCCCTTACTACGATCATTCATCCTTGAATAACGAGTAAGGGTAAGGGACAAGCACGAGATAATGCATTAACATCCAATAAACTTTTCCTCAACCAAAATAGAAATCAAGGACACACAGCAGAGGTGATAAGATCATTAATTAACCTAAACACTACTTACACCCCAACACACCCATTCCAACCTCTAACTAAGTTAGAAAACAAATATGCAAAAGGAACCATTCCTCACCTTTAACCAAGTTAGAAAACAAAATGACGTGTTGAAGAGCACACACTTTATGCATGAACTTTCAAAATAAAGAACCAACGTGGACACTTGGACTACTTGTCCCCCTGCATATTCCAAATGACTTTCTCAGACTTTTAGTTCAACCATGGAACTATTATCGAAGCCACACTTTTTGATTGCAACCGGCAAACTTACTATTCCACGATCCTCATCGAGACCCTCTTATAGAACAAGGAATTCTAGATACCAATACTACCTAAAGGAACCAACCAATCAAGGACCATCCATACCTTACCTCCACACAACACATAGGCTACCGGATGAATGGACTAATGCTAAAGAGCAAGTCCAATTCGATTTAGAATTTAATGAGGCACATTATTATGAGGGCTTGAGTCTAACTATACACCACCATTTCCCTGTTCAATCCTAACCAGAGCTAAAAGATGTTAACTTAAGCCACCGGGCTCTACTCCTTACATCTATCCCCAAACACTACTCCATTTCCATCACCATCATGACAAGAAAACCATGAGTAAAACACATTGACAAACCATATCCAACCATTATAACCAAAACCTCGACTGAACACCAAAAACTATGCAACTACTAAGCCATGAAGTCAATTCTTAAAACCATGCCTTATAATATCTCTCAAGTACCCATTACACCTATTGGTATGCCTACCAATCACAACATTCAAGCCTACCTCTTATATACCCACGGTATAATCTATCTAACAAGAGATCTAGAACCCTTTATCTTTTCCACACGGATTCTTCACCACCTATTCCTTTCTTAACCATTTCTCATGAAAACAACCTTACCTCACATTCCAAAACCTTAATTATTAGTTCTAAACCTAGACTCTCTCCCACTTAGGGACTTCTATATTCTTTATTTCACAACACATCACAATACTTCCCAAACAACTACCATCCTAACATAAGAAGAGTCATTTAAGAAGCCAAATTACAAAACTTATCCATGCCTCCCAAGGCAAGATCCCAAAGACAAGCTAAAACACTCTAGGCATGAAGTGCTTCCCAATGACCACCTAGACCATAATGAAGAAACATTCCAACCAAACCATACCATAAAAGGAGTCCTTAATACTGGACACCTAAAGAAATACAACCACACATACCATGAGTAACTTAACACAAGGTCAAGGCTTATATCCAAGGAACAAGGAAAATGCAAAATATGAACCTTAGTCATAAGTGATATAAGAATGCATCCCTAGGCTACCTTGAAGTCCCTAGTATCACTAGAATATGCAACCCGACCTTTCCTTGATGTCCACCGCTAAAAGATAATTATAGATTAACCACCAGCCTTCATCCCTAGGCTACCTATGGACCAACATAGACATGCAAAAACCATGTGACCAAATTGACTCCAAGGTTTCCAATTAACCAAAACCATTAAAAATCAAAACATTGCAACAAAGTTATTTTCAAAATCATTTGAATCCAATCAAAACCAATTTACATTCCTTTAATCACTTAGGCAATGCAAAGGTTTAAGAATAGCCAAACCATATGAAAAAAATATATTCAATGGAAATTTCACAAATAGTTTGAGGACATATAATTTCCAAGACCAAAACCAAGTAATTGGGGAATCCATAGTCCCCCGAAGTCCATTTAACATTCCCATGCACCCCACAATGTTCACAAACATAAAAAAGCATGAATAATACATTGTAATCCATGGGAAATCAATTAAATGAGTAATTATGTCAAAGCCCTCAATTGTGACAAAACCCACATTTAAAATCATGAATTTAATTATCAAATGCATGTAAAAAATCAAGTACAAGTATAGGGACAAAGACACGTGCAAGCTCCATGATCTAACCTGTCGAATGACTAGATCATCAGTCCCCCTGTTCAACCTGAACTCCTAGCCAATATGGCAAAACTCTCTCACTGTTGTATTTCCCAAATCATAGACCTCACCCAACCTACCAGTTTACCTCTACAACTCTCGTATTTATATTCTCGAGCATATCATTCTCCCATTAATAAAAATCAAGCATCTAGGTTCAAGCCTAGGTTTTACCAACCACTATTCAAAACTATCGAAATACCCCATATAGAATGGAATATACATATAAGGTCCACCCCACAAGAAGGAAAATCCCAATTCTTTAGTCACCCACCGACAACCTATCCATTCCCAGGGAATACCATTCCCCTTATGCATGCAAGAGAGAAAACACTCCACATGGAAACATTAATAATGATGAGGCCTTCATCTAAGAGATCCTATAATTTCTCCTTATGATTTTTTAACTTCACCAAAAACATTCTATAAAGAAGGAATAGAAATTTGGACCAATGTCTGAAATAAGACAAATCCCAAGCAAACCTCCCCATTAGAATTACACGATGACAGTCTTTAAAAAAACCTCAGGAAATTTATCCACCACCTAAACCAAACCAATGAAGGACCTTTCAAGTTAGGATCTTTAACACGGATTGGACTAATATGGACATCCCTTTGGGGACCAATATCCAAGTTCCAATATATAACCTTTTATTTAAAAACTAGGGACCCAAACGAAACCATTCTCCCATTCCATAACTGACTTAACAGGGAGCCAAAAGATAATCTTTATGGATTCGACAGCCTAATGAGGCATAGCACGAGTGCAACCAATCCATTCCCCCAAAAAACATCAAAATCAACCATATTCGAGACACATACAAACCCACCAAGACCACTTTACTACCAAAAGATACCACACATCCCTTATAGACTCTATTGGCAATTATAGAGTTACCTACCGAAGTAGAAATAAAAGAAGAAAAAAGTCCAAAATAACCTTGGGACCAAAATACACAACCACAAATAAGGTCACAAAAAAGGGGACCCCAAACTAAGTAAACCATACATACCACAAGGAAAGGAGTTTTAAACATACCAGCATCGGCATCAAAAAATACCTCGGACTTCTAAGGAATAGTAAGAACATTGAGACAATCCCAACCACTATCGGAGCCAGAAGTAGTAGCCAATACTCTATTTTCCCAAGTGACAACCCTTATAGGATATCCTCATCACACGAGACCCAACTGACCATAACTAAAATACTGATTCATTCCTCCCTCGCAAAATAATGATGCAACTGACCATTAAATTTATAAAGAAAATGAGGTGATGCAAAATGGGCCCTATTGGCTCAAGATTAGGAACGTTGTGCCCTAGAGGAAAAAGAATTTACTAATCTAAAAACACCTACCTCCCAATTAAATCTAGGTAGGGAATACAAGACATAGAATAGAAGTTAGGACATACCCAACTCTTCCTTTTTGGACCATTTACTACCATACCATGGCTTCTCCTTTTGTTCAGAAGACCTAGATCCCCTTACCTTGCCTATTTTCTAATCTTACCTCATTCCTACCCGTACCAATAGGATAGTTCTGGCGTGATAGAGTTGTCACTATTTGGGTCAATAGATTACTAGGATGACAAAACTCAGCATTGGTAACCACTTCTTGAGGTAACCGAGTATGAGTATCACCTTTCGAGATAGGGTCAGCGGAGGCCAATGGGACTCATGGAGAAAACCAGAAGCTGCGACCCTTGGCTGGGTCTGTGCCCCATGAGTTGGACTAGATCCATCTATGTTGTCCTCAAGTGGGATAGGCGAGTTTTCACGAGCTTTAGATCGTTGAGAAGACATGATATGTAAAGTGAACCAAGGAAGATTCAGAGAAGAGTTCAAGACCTTAGACTCCATCGCTCGAAAGTTGAATAACCATGAAAGTTACACATTTCTAAATGACTCATAGCCTCCTAATTATAACTGTGGTACATGACACACCAATAAGCAAGACTCTACTCAACACGGCGCTGGGGACACCCCATGACAATGAAACCTAAATATCTTACACCAACTCGACACAACCCAAACTATGGCCTTGTCGTAATAGACAATCCCAAGACCAACTAGGACTATGAAACACCCTCGTTACCCAACCCAACCAAAAAATGCATACCTTGAGTCGACTGAAGTCCAAATATATAACAAGAAAGAGTATCCAACATTGTGGTGACTCTAGGATAATTCTATATCAAACACCAAACCAACCAAGTTCAACCACCCAATGACCAACCAAACCAATGCCAAAACTGATAAAGAAAAACCAATTCATATAATTTGATGCATGTATATGTATATATGAAACATAACCAGTCACCCAAGTCCACAATTGTCCATACAAAGCTTCTAGACCAACCAAAGAGTACATAATTTGTTCATGCCCCCGTCCATAGCGAAAAACCAAAGTTTTATGAAAGATAAGAGATATGTAAAGTAAACAATGACATGAACAGATGCCTTCCAAACTATGGAACCTCACCACTTCAATCCAACATCGACTATCCCCAAATCTAATCACTAACAGCCTCCCGAAAATAGGTTAGTGGGTGAACACTAGCATGCACTCAGGATAAGGATAAAATAACAAAATTTACAAAGCCAAGTAAAACCATCCATAATGCATACAACCATACATGTATATATAACCATGTCGGGGAAGGGAACCGGGTTTAGCATGTCTTTAAAACCCTTACCAGGGCAGTGTTGCTTTGCCGTCCTAAAATACCCACTGGATATATGGGTTCAGCTCCTCCTGCTGAAAGGGCCTCGGTGCACGTAGCTACACAACCAGGGAAGAAAACCTAGGATGACTAGTACATCCCTCAAATATAAAGTATGACATTATGCACACGGTCACCAAGACCAAACCTTACATAGGCAAATATGAGTTTCCAATTTTGGTCCCCCTGGGACCTCCACCCTCCACAGCTTTGCTACATACCATGTTATTATTTCCCAATTACAATATTACCAAGAAACCAACCAATCCATTAACCATTTATTAACTAAGGCCATTAGTAGTGGTATCGTCATACTGACTATACTTTCCAATACTATCCATAGCCAACCATGTATAAGTTTAAGGGATTCCATGTAACCTTCCAGTAAACATATTAAACCCTTTGGGGGATTCCCATGTACCCCACAAACATAACTAATTTTATAGCCACCAAGGCTTTACCACTTAATCCTTCCAAACCATGTACATCATTTATACCATTTAAAACCATCCCAAACCATTTATGACCATGCCAAACATTTAAAGTAGTTATATCATTTAAACCATTTAAACAATGTAAAACAATCAAAATCCATTATTGGTTCCAAAACCAAACCAAACCATGCAAGAGTTCTAATAAAAGTTCAACAATAGAGTGGAAACATTCTTTTAGGCATTTTATCAAACATGTTGAGGGCATACCTTTACCAAGATCAAAACTAATGCATAAACCACAATAATTTGGGTTAATCAAGATCCATTTGTTAAACCATAACCCACAAGTATCAACATATGCAAACCATTACCAAAAATATGTAAAAACATAGTTTAAACAATTACCAAACCATATGCATCAAGACCATCAAGATATATTTTGAAAACCACCATTCATGATTCATAAATCAATGTTTAAAACATAATACACATGCCTTTAGTTGGAACTAACAATGAGGGAAGGATTACATTCCTTATACAAGAAGATTCGAAGAGAAACATAACTCTCTAGCCCTTTGAAGAAAACATGAAGAAACCCTAGACTCCAATATTCAAGAGTGAGTTTGAGAGAATATTTGAAGTGTTTGCGTCGTTTAATAAGTGTTATGAAAGAAACCAAGTTTTATATAACATGAGTACATAAGGGATTTGAAGTAGGAACTATCTGAATTACCCCTGACTTAAAATTAAAACAAGCCATGTCCAGGCATACGACTCACCTATACCATCTGTATGCTAGGGTATGAGTGGTATCCCAACTCGTACCCAAGATTCTGCCAAGACCATACCTACTGGTTTCTATATGACTCACACCTCTGTAACTTGTACCTAAGGGTACGAGTGGAATACTAAATTGTGCCCACCAATCGTACCTTTGGCAGAATCCACAAGACAACTTAGCCAAGCACCAAACGACTTTCTTTGCACTACTCGCATGTTCCTATACGACTCGTACCAAGATGAGTCATCTCTTGGGAAGTAGCTACCCTAAATACACTGCTTAGTGTACGAGTGAGCCACCAAGCCATCCCACAAGTAGTATTCAAGGGTACAATCGGTACCCTTGAGTCATTCCAAATCCAATAAGTCCAAAACCAATGGAAATATTGCAAGGGTCCAAGACTTGGGGTGTTTCTATCTCCCTTACTAGGATCATTCATCCTCGAATAATGGGTAAGGGTAAGGTACAAGCACGAGATAATGCATTAATACTTAACAAACTTTTCCTAAACCAAAATAGGATGCAAAGATAAACAACCAAGGTAAGAAGATCACTACATTACCTAAATACGACTTACACCCCAACACCACTATTCTAACTTCTAACTAAGTTAGGAAACAAAGATGCAAGAGGAACCATTCCTCACCTTTAAACAAGTTCGAAAACAAAAGGATTTGATTAAGATCACACACTTTACGCATAAACTGCTGGAAAAAAAAACTAACCCAGACACTTGGACTCCATGTCCCATTCCGCATTCCAAATGACTTTCTCAAACTTTTATTTCCACCGTAGAACCTTTATCGAAGCCAGACCTTTTGTTTGTAATTGGCGAACTTACCATTCCACGATCCTCATCGGGGACCCCTTAAAAAATAAGGAATTCTAGATAACAATACCACCTAAAGGAACCAACCAACCAAGAACCATCCACACCTTACCTTCATACAACAAATAGACTATCGAATGAATGGACTCATGCTAAAGAGAAAGTCAAATTCGATTTAGAATTTTACCAACGCACATCATTGCAAGAGCTTGAGTCTAACTATATGCCACCACTTCTTTATTCAAGCATAACTAAAGCTAAAAGGAGTTAACTAATGCCACCGGGCTCTACTCCTTATATCTATCCCCAAAAACTACTCTGCTTCTGTCACCATCATCATAGGAAAACCATGAGTACAAGACATGGACAAACCATATCCAAACATTATAACCAAAACTCCCAACCTATGATTGAACACCAAAAACCATGCAACTACTAAGCCAAGAAGGAAATTCTTAAAACCATGCTTTATAATATCTATCAAGTACCCAACATAATTATCGGGTATACATGCTAATCAAAAAATTCAAGGTAACTGCTTATATACCCATGGTATAATCTATCCATCATGAGATCTAGCACCCTCTATCTTTTCCATAAGGATTGTCCACCACCTATTCCTTTCTTAACCATTTCTTATGACAATAACCTTACCTAACTTTCTAAAACCCTAACTATTAGTAGTCACCCTAGACTCTCCCCCACTTAGGGACTTCTATATTGCCCATTTCACAACATATCTCCATACTTCCCAAACCACTACCATCCTAACATAAGAAGAGTTATTTAAGAAACCAAATTACAAGAGTTATCCATGCCTCCTAAGGCAAGATCCTAGAGACTAGATACAACACTATAGGCATGAAGTGCTACACAACGACCACCTAGACCATAATAAAGAAACATCACCACAAAACCATACCATAAGAGGAGTCCTTAAGACTGGACACTGAAAGAAACACAACCACACATACCATGAGTAACTTAACACAAGGTCAAGGCTCATATCCAGGAAACAAGGAGAATGCAAAATATGAAACTTAGTAATAAGTGCTAAAAGAATACATGCAACACTAGTAGAGTAATCCCTTGACTGAGAGAGAAAAGTATCACTAGAATATGCAACCCGACCTTTTCTTGAAGTCCACCGCTAAAAGAAAATTCTGGATTAACCACAAACCTTCATCCCAAGGCAACCTATGGCCAAATATAGACATGAAAAAACCATGAGACCAAATTGACTCCAAGGTTTCCAATTAACCTAAACCATTAAAAATCTAAACATGTCAACCAAGGACCTTTCAAAATCATTTGAATCCAATCAAAACAAATTTATGTTCCTTTAATTATTTAGGCAATGCAAAGGTTTAAGAATAGCCAGACTATATGACAAACTTATATTCAATGGAAATTTCAAAAATATTTTAAGGACATACAATTTCCAAGACCAAAACCAAGTAATTGGGGAATCCATAGTACCTTGAAATCCATTTAACATTCCCATGCATCCCACAAGGTTCATAAACATAAATAAGCACGAATAATACATCGTAATCAATAGTAAATCGATTAATTGAGTAATTATGTCAAAGCCCTCAATTGTGCCAAAACCCACATTTAAAATTATGAATTTCATAGTCAATTGCATGTGAACAATTAAGTACAAGTATAGGGACAAAGACACATGCAAGATCTATGATCTAACCTATCGAATGACCAGATCCTCAATCCCCCCTGTTCAACTTGAACTCCCATCCTTTATGGCACAACTCTCCCACTTTTGTATTTCCCAAATCATCAATCTTACCCAACCTATAATTTTACCTCTACAACTACTGCATTTTTATTGTTGAGCTTATCATACTCCCTTTAGTCAAAATCAAGCATCTAGGTTGAAGCCTAGGATCTACCAACCACCATTTAATACTTTCAAAATACCCTATATAGAATTGAATATACATATAAGGCCTACCCTACAAGGAGGACGCTCCCAATTCCTTAGTCACCCACCATCAACCTATCCATTCCCAAGGAAAACCATTCCCCTTATGCATGCAAGAGAAAAAATACTCCATAGGGAAATATTAAGACTAATGAGACCTTCACCTAAGAGATCCGTTAATTTCTCCTTAAGATCCTTTAACTCAATCAAAACCATTCTACAAAGAAGGAATAGAAATTTAGACAAATGTACAAAAAAGACCAACCCCCAACCAACCTCCCCATTAGAAAGACATGATAAGGGTCATCAAGAAGACCTCAGGAAATTTATCCACCACCAAAACCAAACCAAAGAAGGACCTTTCGAGTTAGGATTTTTAACCTGAACTTGAATTATAAGGACATCCCTTTTGAGAACAATCTCCATATTCCAAGATATAATCTTTTCTTTAAAAATTAGGGACCCAATCAAAACCGTTCCCCCATTCCATAACCAACTTAGCAGGGAGCCTAAAGACAACCTTTATGGATCCAACAACCTATTGAGGCATAGCACAAGTGAAACCAATCTATTCCTCTGAATGACATTGAAATCCACCATATTTAAGTCACATATAAATCCACCAAGACTCTTTTACTACCAACAGATAAAACACATCCCTTATAGACTCTTTTGGCAATAGTAGAGTCACCTAACAGAGTAGAATCAAAAGAAGAAAAGAGTTTAGAATAACCTTGGGACCAAAATACACAACCACAAATGAGGTCACAGAAAAGATGGGACCCCAAACTAAGTAAAGCATACACACTATAAGGAAAGAAGTTTTCAATGTACTAGTGTAAGCATCAAAAAATGCCTCAGAATCTTGAGGAATAGTAAGAATATTGAGACAATCTCGGCCACTATCGGAACCAGAGGTAATATCCAACACTCTATTTTCCCAAGCGGCATCCCTTATGAGACTTTTGCATCACACGAGACCCAACTGGCCACAACTAAAATATTGATTCCTTCATTCCTTGCAATAACCATGGTGTGACCAACCATAAAATTTATAAAAAAAATGAGGTGATGTGGAATGGGTGTCATTAGCCCAAGATTAGGAACCTTATGCCCTAGATGAAAAAGAATTTACCAATTTGAAAACACCTGCCCCCCCAATTAAATCATGGTAGGGAATACAAGACCTAGAATAGGACTTAGGACTCACCCAACTCTTTCTTTTTGGACTATTTACTGCCATAATATTGGCCTCCTCTTTTGTTTAGAAGACCTAGATTCCCTTACCTTGCCCATTTACCAACCTTACCTCATTCCTCCCTGTACCAACAGGACAGGACTGACGTGACAGATTTATCACTATTTGGGTTAATAAATTACTAGGATAAAAAAACTCATCATTGGTAACCTATACTTGAGGTAACCGAGTATGAGTATCACCTTTCGATATAGGGCCAGTGGAGACCGGTGGGACTCCACAGGGAAAACCAGAATTTATGACCCTTGGTTGGGTCTGTGCCCCATGAATTGGACTAGATCCATCTATGTTTTTCTCGAGTGGGATAGGCAAGTTTCCATGAATTTTATATTATTGAGAAGATATGATCCAAAGAGTGAATGAAGAAAGATTCAGAGAAGAGTTCAAGACATTAGACTTCATAGCCAGAAAGTAGAATAACTAAGAAAGTTAAACATTCCTAAATGCCTTATATCTTCCTGATTATAAGTGTAGTGCATGACACACCCATAAGCAAGACTCTACTCGACATGGCATTGGGGACACCCTATGACACTAAAACCTAAAGCTCTGATACCAACCTGACTCGACCTGAACTAGGGCCTTGTCGTAATGGGTAATCCCAAGCCCAACCAGGACCGAGAACCACCCACTTTACACAACCAAACCACCAAATGCATATCTTAAATCAGCTGAAGTCCGAACATATAACAAGATAGCGTATCTAACCATGTGGTGACTCTAGGATAAGTCTATATCTAAGACCAACCAAACCAATGTAAAACCCATAAAACAAAACCAGTTCATATAATCTAATACATGTATATGTATATACGAAATATAACAAATCCATACCATACCCAAGTCCACAATTGTACATACAAAGCCTCTAGACCAACCAAAGAGTACCTAGTTGGGACATGCCCCGACCATAGCAAAAAAACAAAGTCTATGAAAGACAAGAGATATGTAAAGTAAACCATGACATAAAATAGATGCCTTCTGATCTATGGAAGCTCACCACTTCAATCCAACATCAATTTCCCCCGAATCTAATCACTAAGACGGAGAATTCAAATGGCTGGTTCCTGCATAGCGTGGGTATATAGCCGCGTAAAGATGGGTTACTAGGTGAATAGTAGCATGCATTAAAGATAAGGATAAAATAATGACATTTACAAAGACAAGTAAAACCATTTATAATGAATACAACCATATATATATATAACCATGCCATTGAAGGGAACCGGGTTTAGCATACCTTGAAAATATTTACCTAGGTTGTGTATCTTTACCGTCCTAAACCACCCAAGGGCTATATGGGTTCACCTCTCTAATTAAAAAGGTCCTAGTGCGTGTAGCTGCATGACCAGTGAAAAAAACCTAGGATGACTAGTACATCCCCTAAATATAAAGTGTGACATTATTCTCATGGTCACTAAGACCAAACCTCCCATTAGTAAATATGAGTTTCCAATTTTGGTTCCCCCAGGACCTTCACCTTCTAAGGCTTTTCTACACACCCTGCTATTATTTCCCAATTAAAACCATTACCAAGCAACCAACAAATCTATTAACCATTTATTAACCAGGGACATTAGTTGTGGTATCGTCATACCGACTATACTTAAAAGTACTATCCAAACACAACCATGTATAGGTTTAAGGGATTCCATGTACCCTTATATTAACTATATTAAACCACTTGAGGGATTCCCATGTACCCTACAAGAATAACCAATTTCATAGCCACCTAGGCTTTACCATTTAATCCTTCCAAACCATATACATCATTTATACCATTCCAAACCATTTATGACCATGCCAAACATTTAAAGTATTTATATAATTTAAACTATTTAAACATTGCAAAACCATCTAAATCCATTTAGGATTCCATTACCAAACCAAACCATGCAAGAGTTCCAATGAAAGTTCAACAATAGAGTGAAAATGTTATTTTAGGCATTTTATCAAACATATTAAGGGAATATCTTAACCAATACCAAAACCAATGCATAAATCACACATACCAACATATGAAAACCATCACCAAAAATATGTAAAAACATAGTGTAAACCAATGCCAAACCATAAATATCAAGACCCTCAACATATATTTCAAAAAACACTATTCATGATTCGTAAATCAATGTTTAAAACACAATACACATGACTTTAGTTAGAACTAACAATGAGGGAAGGAGTACATGCCTTATACAAGAAGATTCCAAAGAGAAACTTGACTCTTGAGTCCTTTGAAGAACAAATGAAGAAACCCTAGCCTCCAATCTTCAAGAGATAGTTTGAAAGAGTATTTGAAGTGTTTTCATCCTTTTATAAGCGTTATGAAAGGCCACCAAGTTTTATATAACATGACGACATAAAGGATTTAAAGTAGAAAATATTTGGATAACCCTTGACTTAAAATTAAAAACAAGCCAAGTACAGGGGTATGACTCACATATACCATTCATATCCTAGAGTACGAGAGGTAACCCAAATCGTACCAAAGATCCTACCAAGACCCTACCTACTAGTTTCTATATGACTCATACCTCTATAACTAATACCTAAGAGTATGAGTGGTATTCCAAATCTTACCCACCAACCGTACCTTGGGAAAACTCTAGACGACAACTCAACTAAGCACCAAACGACTTGCCTTGCACCACTCGTATGTTCCTATATAACTCGTACCAATATGAGTCATATCTTTGGAAGTAGCTACCCCAAACACACTTCCTAGTGTATGAGTGAACCACTAAGCCATCCCACAAGTCATATTCAAGGGTACAATTGGTACCCTTGAGTTGTACTAAGTCTAGTAAGTCCAAAACCAAGGAAATTTTATAAGGATCAAGTCTTGGGGTGTTTCACAGCTCCTCCTGAAAAGCTCTGAAAAAGCTTAAAGTGAACACACTAACCCCTGTTTGACATGATAGATATAGGCACTCCATGCATACAGACTATCTTACTAACATAGATACGGGCTAGCCTCTCGGTACTAGAGGACATCTGAATAGGAATAAAATATTTCAATTGAATCTACCTATCCAAATTGACCCAAATACCATTGGATCCATTGCAAGTGCAAGGAAAACCACTAACAAAGTCCATGGTGATCTACTCCTACTTCTCCTAGAGAATGGGCAATCTCTAAATTAAGCTATCAGGTCTCTGATGCTCGGCCTTCACATACTGACAACATAGGCAATGAGAAACATAGTCTACCACATCTCCATTCATTTTACTCCACTAATAATACTACATCAAATCCATATACATCTTAGTTGTATCAGGGTGAATAAAATATCTGGAGCTATGAGCCTCGCGCAAAATCAACTGAATCAAGTCTCTAAACCTCGAAACACAAATACAACCATTAAAATTTAGTTACCATTAGAATACATAATATCCCTTCTTAACTCACCACTCAACACCTAATCATAAATAACACCAAGTCTCATATCCTTAAATTAGCGACTCCAAATCTGCTCAAATAAGGTAGACCTTACCTCAACACTAGCAAGAATCCTCCTGGGTTCAGAAATATCAAGTCGTACTATTAAGTTTGCTAAGGACTAGATATCCCATGCCCACGACCTCTAAGATATTAAGATAAAAGACAAACTACCCATACTTATCGCCTTTCAACTTAAGGTGCTCGCTACTATGCTCACCTTGCTTGGATGATATAAAATAAAACTGTCATAATCCTTAAGCAACTCTATCCATCAATGATTCCTCAAATTAAGATCTCTTTGGTTCATAAGATGCTGAAGACTATGATCATCAATGTAGATCTCACAATGCATGCCATAAAGATAATGCCTCTAAATCATAAGCGCAAATACTACAGTCCTCAACTCCTATTCATGAGTGGGGTAGTTGCGCTTGTGCACCTTTAGCTTCCTTGATGAATAAGAAATAACTCAACCCTGCTATATAAGCACACAACCCAAACTAATGCTAGAAGCATCACAAAATACGGTGAATCCCTTACCATCAACAACAAGAGCCAATATAAATGCTAAAGTAAGAAATCTTTTAAGCTTCAAAGCTCGACTCACACTCCTTAGACCCCTAAAAAAACCTCCTTCCAAATCAATTTGGTTATCGATGTTGAATAGTCACAAAACCCTCAATGAACCCTGTAATACCCCACATTTTGGACTAGAATAAAAATCCTTCATTCTTATGCGTAGATGTTTCAAAAGCCTCAAATCCTATATAATTTTAGTGTGTTAATCAATTATGTAGTGTGGTAATCTATTTTATCATGAATTTAGATCATAGAGGTCCCCTAACTTAAGTACAAGTTGAAAGCTTTCCTATCGTTCAAGTTTTAGTGAGCGTCAAAACTTGGGTTAATTTCAATCGACTATAAATTGTTGTATATGAAGAACTCGGTGGTTTACTATATATCAAATGAAATATATTTGAATTATGTTTCCAACGATACCAATTTCGCCTAAATCCGATATTGGAGCAAAGAGTTATCCCCATTTTATTCCAGCATGTCAAGCTGGAAAATGGTGACGACGTTTATGACGGGCTATCACGTTTCTGACGACCTTTTTGATGACGTCGTCACATTCTAACGACATTTATGATGACATCGTCAGCCCTGGGTAGAAAATCAAGAATTTGGACCCCTTTTGTGACAACCATTCATGACGGCCTATAACGAACCTGACATCCTATCACGGATGGCGTCAAGTATATTTTTCTAGCAATTCAAGGGCATTTTTGCAAGGGTATTTTGGTCATTTCCTTTACCTTCCACGACTTATAACCCTAAAGAGGCATAATTTTTCTCATTTTTCTTCAGTTAAGCATCTCAAAAACCCTCTCTTACACTCTCAACCACAAGATTAGGGTTTCCATCAAACTCATCTCTCAAAATCAAGATTCAAGCCTTTTTCCAAGATAATCAAGAATTAAGTTTCCCAATCCAAGAACACTCCAAAAAATCATTAAGGTTTCTTTATAAGGTATGCGTGTGTTCATTCATGGATTCCTTTCGTCCATGAAGTTCAAGAACCCTTTTCTAAAACTATATAGTATGATTTTCATGTTATGAAAGGATTGTTGATCATGTTTATGTGTGAAATGATGCCAAGATAGAATCTTTATATGTTATTATGAATCTATGACATCATATGAGTTGAAAACATGTTTGATTATTTATTATGAGTAATTGTATGATTTACACCTATGCCAAAGTTGTGCATGTAAGGTGTTTGATAAAATACCTAAGAGACCAGAAATCATGCATTATAGATAAGTTGTGACTAAGTGAAGGATTCATGATATGCCACCATATTCCAATTATATTTATGTTGATATTGTTTCTTGTAAATGTTTTTGGGATGTTCATGAACTAGTCTTATGAGATTATTCCATGCTTACTTGCAAATCCTACTTATGTACAAAATGTATGATATCCATGCACTTCATGGAATTCCCCAAGTTATGATATTATGGGTTGTTGATATTGGTCGCGTACTCAAGTTAGTCATGTGTGTTAGTTTCCTTCCATCGAGTCCTGGGGGTATTCGTACCCAAAAAATATAGTTGTGTGCCTAGAGCCATGCCATGTTATCACAATACTCTCAGTTAAGCCATGATCTATAGAATTGAGTCAGTCATGTGACTCAGGAAAACTCAGAAATCTCAATAGTCTCAGTAGTGCAGTAATATCAGTGATCTCAGTACTAAGTCTGTAACTTCAGTATTCACAGTCAATCTCAGTAACTTTAGTACTCTCAATCAGTCCCCAGAACACAGTATATTTTATTAGTCATCGAAATTCAGTAAACTCAGTTTAGCTCCGCAAAACAATACCACTAGTATCAGTTCAGCAAATCAGTTCAGTTAAGTTATTTAGTTCAACCCAGTTATTCAATTCAGTGTCTTTTAGATGGGAGTAGGATTCAGCACCAAGTGAGCCTAGGGATGGGGACTCAACCACTAGAATAGGACTGAGATCCCTAGAAGCAATCCCTAAGTTCCAGAACTATGATGCCAGCGTAGGTATAAGATGGCAGCCATTAGATAGGACTGACATACACAGGGGTCACCTATTAGCACATTTATATGTATAGGACTAATCCCAAGAGTAAACCGCTAGATTAGGACTGACTCCACAGCAGATGTCTTTACTGGTGGCGCAGTACAAACACCCATCCAGTCAGGGTAGAGATTGGACCCCAGTCAGCTTATCTTGGGGCATGTCGGTTAGATGAACACAGCCCACAGTTTCAGTTACAGAATCAGGGCTTTCAAACACAGTCAACTCAGCTTAGTAGTACAAATTTAGTACTATTAGATATAGTCAATGCTTATCATTGTAAATAGACTCCAAGATCACCCATTATCTAGGACTGATCTCAACTATGATTAATCAGTATCAAAATCATTAGATTTAAAGATCACCCGCTAGATAGGACTGATCTCACACTAAGTCAAATCATCCTTATTATCAGTATACTCATGATCACCCGCTAGATAGGACTGATCTCAGATTTAGTTACTCCAAGTAGAACAGAACTCAGATAGTTCCATCAGAACTTAGACTGTCAGATACATTCGCTCAGTATCAGTTACATTGGTTAGGCCGATCATCACAGTTATATCAGTTTTATCAGTTTTCTGAACTCATGTATCAGTCATATCAGTTATCAAAATTCATAATATCAGTATTCAACTTCAGGACTGTCAGACACAATCAACCAGACCAGTTCTTCATAATTCGAACTGTCAAAAATAGTCGTTCATCTATTCAGTATCTCAGTAATAGTACACTCATGTTGTCAGTAGTCAGTATCTCCATGAGTTCAGTTACAGTTATGTATGCATGTATGTATTCTCACATTCATAGTAGTCAGCATTTTTCATGCATATAACCCTTTGTATTTAGCCTACCTCAGTCATATACTCAGTATATTCAGATGTACTGATGCATTTGCGCTATGGTGCTTTCTCTTATCTTACACCATAGGTTCAGAGGCACGAGCTCCAGATTAGTAGTAGCATTCTAGTGTTCAGAGTTTGCAGTGAGTCCTTCTCATTCGAGGATGATATGATTATTGCTACATTTACTATTCAGTTGCTAGATAGAGTCAGTTAGAGACATGTTCCTTCAACTCCTTATTTAGTTCAGTTAGAGGCTTTTAGACTAGATGTCAGATTAGATATTCATATCTCATTATTTTCAGTATTTATAACTTGTTTTGGTATTGTTATACCTTTTTCAGATATTTTGTTATCAGAAGTTTATTCAGTTTTAACCTTATGGCCTTTCATGTTCATGTTTCCACATTTTATGTATATTATGCAGTATATAGGTACAGATATTAGTCATGGGTTAGCTTATGGTCTTTCGGGGTCATGAGCACCGTGTAGCATTTCGGTTCAGAAAATTGGGGTGTTACATACTTGGTATCAGAGCCTAAGATTCAATAGAGTCCTAGGAAGTTTGAAAGACACATCTAGTAGAGTCCTGTACATGCGTATATTGTGCACGACACCTACGTGCAGGAGTCTATGAGATGTTTTAGGAATAGTTTCCCTTCTTTTAGTATTCATGTCGTGCCAGTAAGTAGTCAGATTTGTATAGCTTGTTTTCTCATCATTGCATCTATTCATGCTATCCAAAATCTCAGAGAATGTAACTATTTCAAGGTAGAACCTCCTAGTAGTTGCAAGTTTAGTTTATCTCACGCATCATGCATTAGTTTTAGACTCCCAAAGTTTAGTTATAATCTAGTTCAAAGATTCCCTGTGCATCACCCAGTAGCTCCGTAAGGAAAGCGTTCTTAGAGGGACATAGTGTCCCAAGGGGGAGATACCCCACTTTCTCTTAACGCTTTCATGCCTTAGATCCTTCAATTTCTCCTTGCATAACGAATTCAGTCTAGAATAGAGGGTACTCATAAGTTGACCATCAAGTTAGACCTCAGCTGTAAGTTAAGTATTCAGAGGTTTAGTTCAGTTCATGATGTTCAGTCCATATGTCACATAGCAGAATCAGTCATGTTCTCATGTTTTAGTTCAATCTTAGTGCCTTTACCATTGCATGTTCAGTCGCATATTCATGAATCAGTTCAGTCATGTATTCATGTATCAGATATGCATGGTCAGCTTATCAGTACTTTAAGTCATGCATTCACGTATCATGTTAGTTATATAATCATGCATCAGATATGCATGGATTCAACTTATAAGTTAAGCATCAGATATGAATTCTCAGTTTGAGAAACTCAGTTTATCGGAACACTCAGTCCTACATTTATAAATCAGCTACCCATGCATCAGATATGCATGTACAGTATGATATGCTCAGTTTTCAGTCATGTCAGCCATGAAATCATGATTAGTCAATCATGCTATATATTCATGTAAGTTGTCTTATCTCTCATCTCAGCCAGTATCATTCGAGGATGAATGTTCCCAAGGGGGAGATATTGTAATACCCCACATTTTTTACTAGAATGAAAATTTGTCCATCCTATGCATGGATGTTTCAAAAGCCTCAAATCCTATAAAAATTTAGTGTGTTAATAAATTATGTAGTGTGGTAATATATTTGATCATGAATTTATATCATAGTGATCCCCTAGCTCAAGTACAAGTTGAAAGCTTTCCTATCATTCAAGTTTTAGAGAGCGTCAAAACTTGGGTCAACTTCAATCGACGATAACTCATTGTATATGATTAACTGGGTGGTGTACTATATATCAAATGAAATATCTTTGAATTATATTTCAAACGATAATAATTTCTCCTAAATCCGATATCGGACAAAAGAGTTATCACCATTTTATTCCAGCATGTCAAGCTGGAAAACGGTGACGACGTTTCTGACGGGCTATCATGTTTCTAACAACCTTTTTAACGACGTCGTCACATTTTGACGACATTTATGATGACATCTTCAGCCCTGGGAAGAAAAGCAATAATTTGGACCCCTTTTGTGAAGACCATTCGTGATGGCCTATCACGGACCTGACGGCCTATCACAGATGGCGTCAAGTATATTTTTCCAGCAATTCAAGGGCATTTTTACAAGGTATTTTTGTCATTTCCTTCACCTACCATGACTTATAACCCTAAAGAGGCATAATTTTTCCCATTTTTCTTCAGTTAAGCATCTCTAAAACCCTCTCTTACACTCTCAAACACAAGATTAGGGTTTTCATCAAACTCATCTCTCAAAAGTAACATTCAAGCCTTTTTCCAAGATAATCAAGAATTAAGCTTCCCAATCCAAGAACTCTCTAGAAAATCATCAAGGTTTCCTTTATAAGGTATGTGTGTCTTCATTTATGGACTCCATCGTCCATGAAGTTCAAGAACCCTTTTTCTAAAACTATATATTATGGTTTTCATGTTATGAAAGGATTGTTCATCATATTTATGAGTGGAATGATGCCAAGATAGAATCTTTATGTATTATTATGAATCTATGACATCATATGAGTTGAAAACTTGTAAGTTTGATTATTTCTGATGAGTAATTGTATGATTTACACCTATGCCTAAGTTGTGCATGTAATGTGTTTGATAAAATACCTAAGAGACTAGAAATCATGCATTATAGCTAAATTATGACTAAGTGAAGGATTCATGATATGCCCCCATATTCCAATGATTTTCATGTTGATATTGTGTCTTGTAAATGTTTTTGGGATGTTCATGAACTAGTCTTATGAGATTATGCCATGCTTATTTGCAAATCCTACTTATGTACAAAATGTATGATATCCATGCACTTCATGGAATTGCCCAAGTTATGATATTATGGGTTATTGATGTTGGTCACGTACTCAAGTCAGTCATGTGTGTCAGTTTCCTTCCATCGAGTCCTGGGGGTATTCGTACCCGAAAAATATAGTTGTGTTCCTAGAGCCATGTCATGTTATCACGATACTATCAGTTAAGGCATAATCTAAAGAATTTAGTCAGTCATGTGACTAAGGAAAACTCAGAAATCTCAGTAGTCTCAGTAGTTCAGTAATCTCAGTGATCTCAGTACTCAGTCTGTAACTTTAGTATTCAAAGTCAATCTCTGTAACTTTAGTACTCTCAATCAGTCCCCAGAACTCAGTACATTTTATTAGTCATCGGAATTCAGTAAACTCAGTTTAGCTCCGCTAAACAATACCACTAGTATCAGTTCAGCAAATCAGTTCAGTTAAGTTATTTAGTTCTGCCTAGTTATTCAGTTCAGTGTCTTTCAGATAGGAGTAGGATTCAGCACCGCGTGAGCCTAGGGATGGGGACTCACCCACTAGAATAGGACTGAGATCCCTAGAAATAATCCCTAAGTTCCAAAACTATGTTTCCAGCGTAGGTATGAGGTATCAACCATTAGATAGGACTGACATACTCAGGGGTCACCCGTTAGATCATTTATATGTATAGGACTGATCCCAGGAGTCAACCGCTAGATTAGGAATGACTCCACAGCAGATGTCTTAACTGGTGGCGCAGTACTGACACCCTTCTAGTCAGGGCAGAGATTGGACCCCATTCAGTTTAGATGCGGGCATGTCGGTTAGATGAACACATCCCACAGTTTCAGTTACAGAATCAGGGCTTTCAAACACAGTTAACTCAGCTTAGTAGTACAGATTCAGTACTATTAGATACAGTCAATGCTTATCATTATAAATAGACTTCAAGATCACCCATTATCTTGGACTGATCTCAACTATGATTAATCAGTATCAGAATCATTAGATTTAAATATCACCCGCTAGATAGGACTTATCTCACACTAAGTCAAATCCTCCTTATTATCAGTATACTCATGATCACCAGCTAGATGGGACTGATCTCATATTTAGTTACTCCAAGCAGAATAGAACTCAGATAGTTCCATCAGAACTAGACTATCAGATATAGTCGCTCAGTATTAGTTACATCGGTTAGGCCGATTATCACAGTTATATCAGTTATATCAGTTTTCTGAACTCATGTATCATTCATATCAGTTATCAGAATTCATGATATTAGTATTCAGGTTCAGGGCTGTCAGACACAGTCAACCAAACCAATTCTTCATAATTGAAACTATCAGAAATAGTCGTTCATCTATTCCGTATCTCAATATCAATACACTCATGTTATCAGTATTCTGACTTCGTAGTCAGTATCTCCATGAGTTCAGTTACAGTTATGTATGCATGTATGTATTCTCACGTTCATATTAGTCAGCATGTTTCATTCATATTACCCTTTCCATTTATCCTACCTTACTCGTATACTCAGTACTTTCAGACGTACTGACGCATTTATGCTATGGTGCATTCTCTTATGTTACACCATAGGTTTAGAGGCACGAGCTCCAGATCAGTAGTAGCATTCCAGTGTTCAGAGATTATAGTGAGTCCTTCTCATTTGAGGATGATATGATTATTACTACATTTACTATTCAATTTCTAGATGGAGTTAGTTGGAGACATGTTCCTTTAACTCCTTATTCAGTTCAGTTAGAGGCTTTTAGACTATATGTCAGATTAGATATTTAGATCTCATTATTTTTAGTATTTATGACTTATTTTGGTATTGCTATACCTTTTTCAGACATTTTGTTATCAGACGTTTATTCAGTTCGAACCTTATGGTCTTTCATGTTCATGTTTCTGCATTTTATGTATATTATGCAGTATACAGGTACAGATATCAGTCATGGGTTAGATTGTTGTCCTTCGGGGTCATGAGCACCGTATAGCATTCTGGTTCAAAAAATAGGGGTGTTACAAACCCCCTATAGTAATAGGCCAAAATAATGAAGTTACGAACCTTTAATGGAGATGTAGACTGGTCTAATCATAAATAGCCTTAATCTTTTCTAGATCTCCCATAATCTCATCCTTAAATATCATATTTCCTAAGAATGTCACCGACTTTAGACAGAACTCATACTTAGAGAATTTGGCAAAAAGCCTATGATTTCTCAAAGTCTGGAGCACAACCCTTAAATCCTGCATATGCTCCTTTACTTCTCAAATACACAAGGATGTCATCAACGAACATAATACAACAAATTCAAATAAGTCCTGAACACACAGTTCAAGAAATATATGAATGCCTTTGGGGAATTGGTCAACCCAAAAGACATCACTAGGAACTCAAAATAACCATAACAAGCCTTGAAGGCTATATTTAGGATGTCCTCAAACCAAATCCTCAACTGATGGTAATCAAACCTCAAGTCAATATTAGAGAACATCCTTGCTCCCTAAAACTGGATGAATAAATCATTAATACGAGGCAAAGGATACCTATTCTTTTCCATCACCTTATTAACTTGGTTGTAGTCAATACACATACATAAGGAACCATCCTCCTTCTTTATGAACAAGAGACCAGCACCTTAAGGCGACATACTTAGTCTAATAAAGCCCTTATCTAGAAGATCCTATAGCTAAGAATTCAGTTCCTTAAGCTCAATAGGATCTATATGGTAAGGTTTCATTAAAATAGGTTGGGTGCCCAAATCAAGCTTAATAAAAAACTCAATATCACACTTAGGAGGAAAATTAGTAAATCAGTAGAGAAACACCCTAAAACTCATGAACTATAGGAACAAATTCAAGTGAAGGAGTCTTCACACTAACATCACTAATATAATAAAGATAAGACTTGCAACCCTTTGAATTAAGTCTCATAGCCCAAACATAAGAAATAATCCCTATCGGCTTGAGACTAATAAATTACTGCCATACAATTAGGTTATTTCAAACATGGCTAAGGTAATATGTCATGAACCAAACCAGGGCATGGATATAATGGGTATCTCAAGTCCAATAAGGACCAAAGACCACCCCTGTACCTAACCAAATATAATTCTATATCCCCCAACATCGGATAAATTTTGAACATATAAAAAAATAGCATAAGATAAGCTCATTGAATTTAAGATATGTTTATAACCGATAATTAGTAACCAACCAATATCACTTATGTTGAAACACCCTTGGTTTTTGTCCTTAAGAATTTCCTGAGTTTCAAACTCTTTGGACATCATATGACTAAGGGTACTAGTCGTATGTTGGGATACGATTTAGGGGTCATCACTCATATGTTGATTAGTATGGTTGGGTTGTCTATTATCTAAGGTAAGACTTCTCTATAAGGGTCGTATAATGGGGTACGAGTCATATGATACAATTTGTATAATTTCCTATGTCTTAACCTAGGTAATTCTATTCTGCCTAGGGTACGGTTTATGGGTACAAATTATATGATTAGGTATGAGTGGGACTTAGGAGTTGTAGGTTGGTCAGTATAGGGGTTAAGATTTTTCTTTGGGTATGAGTGGTGGGTACCACTCATACCTTAGGGTACAGATTGGGGGGGTTGTACCCTCTTGCGAGAAATTAATAAAGTTTAAGTAGAGTTATTCTGGATATTTCCCATTATAACTCCTTGGGACCCCATGTCTTAAAACACCTTGTTGATGTGGTCAGCCAACCCATATGCTTAGAAACTATCCAGTTTTTACGGTTGTGTAGGGAGCAAATAAGGTTTCGGTTGCCTATTTATCTGCACTTGCACCAAAGGGTGCGGCTTCTGCATATGTTTTTTCTTCTGGTATTGGCACAAGCTAGAATAGGTTATACGCATTTTCTATAAGACAGGAGTCTGAAGCATCGCCTGATGTTGTGATTGATACATTATAACTCTTTTCTCGTGATGTATATGTTTACTTGATCTGGGGTCTACTCTATCTTATGTGACCCTATTTGTTGTTGTTTGTTTTGGTTTTGATCCCAAGGTTATTTCATATCATTTTTCATTTTCTACCTTGGTAGGTGACTTTATGGTTGCTAAATGAGTCTATAGGGGGTGTGGAATCTGTTGGTATTAAGGAGACTTTGGTGGATTTTTTCAAATTAGATATGGTAAATTTTCATGTCATTCTAGGGATTGATTGTTTACACTCATGCTATGCATCCTTAGATTGTCAGACTCATAAGGTTGTCTTTAAGTTCCTTGGTAAATTAGCTATCAAATAGAAGGGTGGTTCCCAAGCTCCTAAGGGGAGATTTATATAATATCTTAGATCTCAGAGGTTAATATCTAAAGGGTATCTCTATTATTTAGTTTGGGTTAAAGATTTTAACTCAAAAGGTCCTTCATTACATCAAGTTTTGGTAATGAATGAGTTTCCTGAGGTCTTTCTGGATGATCTTTGTGGTGTTTCTCTAGATAGGGAGATTGATTTTAGGATTGATTTGGTTCCGAACACACATCTAATATATATTCCTCCTTATAGAATGGCTCTGGCTGAGTTGAGAGAACTCAAGAAGCAACTTAAGAAACTCTTGGATAAGGGTTTTATCCATCCTAGTGTGTCTCTGTGGGTTTCACTGGTGTTATTCGCATGTAATAAAGATGGTTCCCTTCAGATAAGTATTAACTATCGGTAGTTGAATAAGGTGACATTTAAGAACAAGTATCCTCTTCCAAGGATAGATGACTTATTTGATCAGTTATAGGGTGCCAAATTATTTTATAAGATAGATCTTTGGTCTGGGTATCATCAACATAAGATTAGGGAGGTGGATATCCCTAGATAGCTTTCCCAACCTGATATGGGCACTTTGAATTCTTGGTTATGTAATTTGGTTTGACCAATGCCCCGACAACATTCATGGATTTAATGAATAGGTTATTTCATCAATTTCCAGATCTTTATATCATTTTGTTCATTGATGAAATTTTGGTGTACTCCAAGAGTGAGGTAGATCATGCCAATCAACTCCATGTGGTATTGCAGACCATGAAAGAGTAGTAATTGTAAGCCAAATTCTTTAAATGTGAATTTTGGTTGAACGCTGTCACATTTTTGGGTTATATTATTTCTAGTGAAAGGTCATGGTAGATCCACAAAAGGTGGCGGTGGTTAAGAAGTAGCCTAGACCCATGACTCTAATTTATATTAGGAGCTTCTTAGGTTTGGCTTGGTATTATAGGAGGTTTGTGGAAAGTTTTTTTATGATAGTTTCCCCATTGGCTAAGTTGACTCGGAAGAAGTAGGGTTGTCTTTATCGGATGCTTGTGAGGGTAGTTTTGAGAAGATGAAGGATAAGCTAACTTCGGTTCCAATTTTGACATTGCCTGAAGGTAGTAAGGGTTTATGGTTTATTGTGATGCATGGGTGGGACTTAGTTATGTTTTGATGCAACATAGAAAGATGATAGCCTATGCTTCTAGGCAGTTGAAGGTGCATGAGAGGAACTATCCTACTCATGATTTAGAGCTCTTAGCAGTGGTTTTTGCATTAAAAATCTGGCGGCACTATTTGTATGGAGTACACGTGGACATATTTTTGGATCATAAGAGTCTACAGTATGTTTTCACCCAAAAAAAGCATAATCTCAGGCAAAGGAGATGGCTTGAGCTTCTCAAGGATTATGATATAAGTCTTCACTACCATCCAGGTAAGGCTAATGTTATTGTTGATGCTATTAGTAGGTTTTCCCTAGGGAGTTTAGCTTATGTTGATAAGGAGAAACGGGTGTTGGTGAAGGATATTCACCGCTTAGCTAATCTTGGAGTTTACTTTTGGACTTTGAGAATGGTGGTGTGTTGGTTTAGGAGGTGGTCCGATCATCTCTTGGTGAAGAGATTAAAGAAAAACAAATGCTAGATCTTGCCTTGATGAAAATAAAGGGTGATGTAGGTAGAAAATAGGTAATGGTATTTGAGATCAGTGATGATGGTACTTTTTGGTACCAAGTGAGGTTATGCATTCCTGGCGTTGATGGATTGCAAGATAGGGTATTGGCTGAGGCGCATGAATTATGCTATGTTGTTCATCCCAGTTCAATGAAAATGTATCATGATCTCAAAGAGATGTAATAGTAGAATGGTATGAAGAAGGATGTCGCTAATTTTGTGGTCAAATGTATGGTGTGTTAACAAGTGAAAGTTAAGCACATGAGGCCTAAGTATTTATATTAGGAGATTGAATTTCCTAAATAGAAATGGGAGGTGATCAATACAGATTTCGTTACTGGTCTTCCTCAGTATTGAAATCAATTTAGTTTGGTTTAGTTCATCGTGGATAGGATGACAAAGTTGGCTCACTTTTTTCCAGTGAGGACTAACTTTTTTGTTGAGGATTATGATAGGTTGTATCTTCATAAGATTTTAAAGCTACATAGGGTACCTATTTCGATTATCAAAATTGTGGTACAGAGTTTTTATCTCATTTTTGGCAATCAATTTAGAAGTAGTTGGGTACTAAGGTACGTCTGAGTACTACTTTTCACCCACAGATGGATGGGCAAGCAAAAAGGACTATTTAGACATTGAAAGATATGCTTCGTTCATGTTTGATTGATTAAGGTGGTAATTGAGTTGAGAATCTACCTCTTGTAGAGTTTGTTTAGAATAATAGGACCATTCTAGTATTGGGATGACCCCTTTTGAGGCATTGTATGGTAGGAGGTGTAGATCTCCTCTTGGGTGGTTTAATCTTAGTGAGGCAGATATTTTTTGCCCAAATTTGGTTTATCAGGCTATGGAGAAGGTGAAGGTGATTCGGGATAGACTTAAGGTTTCCAAAAGTCACCAAAAGTCCTATTACTTGGAGTTTAAGGTTGGGGATAGGGTGTTCCTAAAGGTGTCTCCAATAAAGGGAGTAATGTAGTTTGGAAAAAAGGGAAAGCTCAGTTCCCGGTATGTTGGTCCTTATATGGTTTTGTGGAGGGTTGGTAATGTTACGTATGAGTTAGAGTTACCTTCTAGTTAGAGCTTCATTCTTTTGGTATTCCATGTCTCTATGTTACAAAACTGTATAGGTAATCCTTCATTGGTTGTTCCTTTGGAAGGATTGGGTATCTCAGATTCTCTATCTTTTAAAGAGATCTCGGTTGAGATCTTGGATCGGTGGGTTCATCGGTTATGGACCAAGGATTTAGCTTCGGTTAAGGTTCTATGGTAGAACCACAACGTGGAAGAAGCTACTTGGGAAGCGAAAGAGGATATGAAGTCCAAGTATCTACATTTGTTTTTTACTCCATATATTTATATGGAAGGTATGTGTTCTTGATCACATCTTTATTTTCTAACTTGGTTAAAGGAAAGGCTGATTTCCTTGCATCTTTATTTTCTAACTTAGTAAAGGGTTGGAATGGTTATGTTAGAGTGTAATTTTGCTTGTACTACCTTATCTGTCATTCGGAGATGAATGATCCTAGTGGGGGAGACTGAAACACCCTAGGTTTTGATCCTTCAAAATTTCCTTTTTTTTGAATTCTCTGGACATCATACGACTAGGGGTACTAGTGGTATATTGGGATACATTTTAATGGTCATCACTCGTATGTTGATCAGTGTGGTTGGGTTGGCTACTGTCCAAGGTACAACTTCTCTATAAGGGTTGTATGATGGGGTACAAGTAGTATGATACAATTCATATAATGTCCTATGTCTTAACCTAGGTGATTCTATTCTCCCTAGGGTACGGTTTATATGTACCAATTGTATGATTAGGACTTAGAAGTCGTAAGTTGTTCAATATGGGGGTCTAGATTCTACTTAGGGTGCGAGTGGTGGGTACCACTCGTACCCTAGCATAAGAATAGGGGAAGGGGTGGTCGTACCCTCCTGCGAGAAATTAATATAGTTTAAGTGGGGGTATTCTGTAAATTTCCCCTTATAACTCCTTGGGAACCCATGAGTTAAAAAACCTTTTTGGTATTTCATTAACCTATTTTCAATCAATCAAACACTCTAAACTCTCTCAAAATCTCTCAAAGCTCTTGGGTTAAGCAAAAGTTAGGGTTTCCTTCAAGGTGGTCGATTGAGGCTCATAGGGTTGATTTCTTCTCATCTACTTCTAAATCTAAGGCATGTTACTTCTCCCTCATTGTTAGTTCCAACTAAAAACATATTTTATGAATTGTTTTCATGGCATAATTGTTGTATGGTTTTGGGTTTTCAAATATATGTTTGGGGTTTTGGTTATAAGTGTTGGTTATGGTTTTCCTATGGTTTTTACTTAATGTTTTCATATTATTATTGGGGGTTTGAACATTTGGTTGCATGGGAATGGGTAATTAGTACTTGATTTTGGCATTGGAAATACTATGTCCCCAACACATTTGATAAAATGCCTATGAGAATGTTTTTGGTTAAATTATTGGACTTTCATTGAACTATTGCATGGAATAACTTAGTAATGGAACCCTAAATGGTATAAATTATTTAAATGGTTTGGAATGGTTAAATAGCAAGATTTTGGTGGTTAGGGTTAGTATAATTGAAAGACTTGTGAGGTACAAGGGAATCCCTTAAGCTAACTAAATAATGAACAACTTGGGGGTACATGGGAATCCTCCAAGTTCACTCAATAATGTAATCTATGGGTACAAGGGAATCCCCTAATCTCTGAAAGGTAGGCTAAGGACATTTGTTTCAAGCTATAGTCGGTATGACGATACCACTACTTATAGCCTTGGTTAATAATAAATGGAATAGTGGTTTGGTTGTGTGGTAATGGTTTTAATTGGGCAATAATGGCGGGGTGTGATAGCTAATCATGAAGGTGTGCATCCAATGGATGGACACTGAAAAATCATGTTTTCCGACATAAGGATTGGTCATGACGACCATATATGATAATCACAAGGTATATGATGCACCTACCCAGGTTAATGGTTTCAATAGCATGCTAAACCCCATTCCGTTTCCCAGTATAGTTATATATATATGGATGGATGGTTGTGAATGAATATGGTTGGTTTACATGGTTTTAAAGGTTGACATTATTTTATCCTTGTCTTGAGTACTTGATAGAATTCACCTGCTAACCGGTCTTTGGATGGCTGTATCCCCACGCAATGTATGAGCCTACCATTCTACTTCTCCTTCTTAATGATCAGATTCGGGATCAGCTCAGTTGGATTGAAGTGGTGAGCTTCTGTATTTCAGAAAGCTACATTTCATATCATGAATGTCTTTACATACTTTAGTTATTTCATAGACATTAGTTTTGATGATTGGGGGCATGTCCCAACCTAATATTATTTTACTTTTGGTTAGAGGCTTTGTGAAACTACTATGGGTCGGTATGGGCGGTGCCAACAGTGGTGTCAGCCTTTGTATTGGCATTGGTATTGGGGCTGATACTGTTTGACTGTATTTATGATTGTTCCATCCTTTTATGTTTAGGGATTATATCTATTTATAATGGAACTCATTCGGTATAGGATGTATGGATTGGTTTATGGTTTTGTGTCGGTTTGGGATATTGGTTTGATAATGGAGGGTTGGACTTGTTTGGGTTGGTCACGGTCATGGACCTATCCTAGAGTCTGGAATTGTAATAAATGTTATTTTTTTATGTGTTCGAAATTCATCGAACTCAGGGTATGCGTATGTGGAGGTTGCCTTGGGTAATGGGGGTGGTCCCCGGTCCTGGTTTGACTTGGAATGCACATTACGACAAAGACCTAATTCAGGTTGTGTCACAAGTCCACAGTAATCCACAAATCCTTCTAAGAAAACCAAAATCAATAAAGTCTGGGACATACCCCCGACTCTAACAATGACAATGATAATGTTAATGTGAACTCTTTAATTCTAGTCTATAAAGGGAAATTGATTAAATAACCATGTCTTTCAGAGAATGAAAGCTCCCCACTTCACCACAACGACTGATGAACCAAGTTGATCCATCTAATACTGCACAAGAAAGTACAAATATCTTTGGTGCTTGCATCGCTTGGGGATACAACATTTAGATATGATTAGTGGGTTAAGCACTAGCATGTTACTCAGGGGTGGGGGGTAAAATAATGGCATAAACCACATTTTCAAAACCATTCAAGCCAATGCTCATAGTCATATATACATATAAACATGTCATGCCGGGAAAGGGAAAAAGCTTAGCATGAAGTAAAACTTTATCCTAGACTATATATCTCAACCGTCATAAACAGGCACCCACGGGCTATATGGGTTCAGCTCCCCCTATTGAAAGGGCCCCAGTGCGTGTTAGCCGCATGAACTGGAGTTATCCAGGAAGACCAGGGAATTCCCTAACCCCACATCAGTCCAAGATACAAATACATCAATAGTGTGAACTATGAACACAGGTCATCAAGACCGAACCTCATGTCAGCAAATATAAGTTTCTAGTACAAGACATCAAAGACCCACACCTTCACGACTTTGTTACATAACCCCCATTAAGCGCAGTTTAAAGAAAGTTTCACATAACCTATTTATTAACCAATGAACCAACCATTAAGGCACACCATGGGTATCGTCATACCCTTACACTTGCAAGATATCTCTATGCCATAACAATCACATTATCTTTGGGGGATGCCTCGACCCCCTTTGTTCATTAAATCAAATCATAGCCAACAAGGATTTCAGAATACATGTTCATTATTTTATAATTAATCCAATGCAATATAATATGTGAGTAAGTCAAACCAATTGACAATTTCACAATCCAAATCCATTTACACAAGTGGGTTGAGGGGGAACAATTATTCAAAACCAATTCCAATTTCAAACACCAATTTTAGGGGAAACCATGACCCCTTAGTTTATTAACCATCCCCATGCTCCCCATAAGTTCAAAACCACTAGTAAAATATAAACAAGGCATAATAAATCATGGGAAAACAATTCAAGAATCAACAATATCAAAACCATTAACCACATCAAAATCCACTTTAAAAACCACCTAATTAAACAATTTAAAACATGTTTTTCATAAAGTAATAATGGGGGAAGAGTAAAATGCCTGAAATATCCAAGTTTATGGAGAGAAAGCAAGCCTTGAGACCTCAAATGAACTACTTCTTGGAAACCCTAAGTATCTTAACCTTGGAGAGTTTAGAGAGAAGAGAGCATTTGTTATTGCATTATGAATGAGAAATAACCCCTTATAGAGATTTATTGATGTGGGATCTAAGTAAGGGAAAAAGGGAATTGACTAGAATGCCCTTAATGAAAAGACTGAAAAAGTACTGCCTAGTTTCTATGGGTATTCTAACGAGTCTTTACGACTTCTCACGACTCGCTTCCTTGAGTCGTAGTCAAGACAATACCCCTGGTCACCCTAACTGGTCTGGCTACGAGTCTTACCTTATGACTTATAACCCATCCCAATGACTCGTATACACCACCCGTTATCAAGATAGAAACTTTTGAGGCATACACTGATCACCTTACAACTATCTCTTAATGAGTCTTCATGGGACCTTATGACTCATAAGGTCCTAATCATAGTCATAGAAGAAATTACAGGCCCACCTACTGTCCAGGCTACGATTGCGTCCTTAAGACCTGTCAAGAATCCCTATGAAGAGAGTCGTAGTCTAGGCAGTGAGGATAAAATTTCAGAAATTTTCAAGGACCAAATTTTTGGGGTGTTACATAATGGTCTTGGCAAAACAATCCAAGACCGAATGATAGGGGATAACTAGTCTGGGGGTGAATTCAAGAGAAGAAATAACTGGAAATCACACTAAGTAACCGTATGTCAAAGTCATAACCATAAATCTTTCCATATCGTAAGAACATGATAAATAACCTCTCAATGCTAGACTTGAACTAGAACTCATATATCATTATTTGCCAGACTTTAATCGAAACTCATATCATAAATCGTAGGACTTGAATCTAAACTTATTATCATAAATAGCCGGACTTGAATCAAAACTTATTATCATAAATCGCCAGAATTAAATCACGACTTAATATCAACTCCAAGTACCAATCTAGTATAAAATTTATGTATCCAACCACCTCAAGCTCCTAATTATACAATTTCAAGGGTATAGCATGCCTATAAGGTCTACAAGGAGCTAATATTAGTCTTGGCCTAAGTTGGATTAGAGGGGCCCACTTCTAATCCCCAAAATTTGTTCTAAGGAAAATCCTACCCCGGACTAGGCTTAGGTATCTAATTTTCAATACTACATATTAAATAAGCAACTTTTAGTCCTAAAGTAGAATTTCTAACGAAAGCATGAGTAACTAAGTCAATTACACATAATTTACGGTTCCTTTATAGGCTTATTAATCCATTTAATACTAATTATACTTGCAAGACGAAATTCCCAACCCATATCTAGCAAATTATCATAAATATAATATAAATTAGCCCAATCTATGAGAGAGGTAAACCTATTTCACGACCCAATTTCTCAGGTCATGATGGCGCGTACTATAACCCACCAGTAAGCAAGCCAAACCCGTAGTCCAAAATAGCTAGTAACGGACTGGCAAAAGAGATAAAGGAAAGAATGTGAAACGATGTAATAATAGATCAAATACATAATATAGTCCCAAAACTTGGTAGTCTTAGTATAAGAGCTTCTACATAACAAGAATCCAAAATGACATACAAATAAATACACAGATATAACTTATCTTTGAATACAACATAGACACTAGTCTAGTACACAAGAGGGAGGTAAATAATACTCCAAACATCAGGATCTCACTCTAAGTCTCTGAACCATGGCTGCTCCACACGATGCATACATCAACGGTGATAACCCATACTATGATATGCAGGCTGCAGAAGTATAGTATAAGTACCAAACATATGGTACTCAGTAGGTAATTGTTTACTAAGCTACAAAGACAAAGTAGATATACATAGAATATCAACAGAATGGAAAACTTCATTCACATGTACATCAAACACATAAGACAGCCAATGAGATAATAAGGATAAACTATCCTAAGCATGTCCACAAGACTAATATAATTAGGCTAAGGAAGCAATAAGAATGTACTATCTTATTCCAAAAAATCATAGGAATCTAAACACTATACCGTATATCATAAGACAATATGCAAGTAAGACCAGAAAGAAGATATATATAAGTATACAAGGTCAAGAAATAAGTATATAATTCGAGTGAATGAAGGAAATAAGGGATATACGGTAATATCTTAGCTACATATAGCTAAGTATGCATATATAAATATATATATACATATATATATATATATATGCATGTATATAACCAAGGTCTACTTGAAGTACAACCTAAGTCATCAAACAAGCTATTTAAGACCTCATAATCATTGCAGGAGCTAATGTTAGAATACTCAGGGTTCTAATCCATATATCAAGTCATCAGCTGGTCATGCATAATAATATAATCGTAAGATAAAAGTGGTCAAAATCATACCTCAAGTCTCGCTACCAAATCAATTACAATCTATAATAAACTAGCCATAACAATGATAATAACAATGTCAACAATAAGGCGAGTAATCGGCTAGTCCAGACAACCAAATATCTAATAGAGCCCATCACGTGCCCCCACCGCTCCAGGCTCAGAAGGTTCAATCAACAAACAAAACATCACAAGGAATAATCATCACCCATACCTATACAGCCCTCATATAAGCTGATAGATATAGGCGCATATTGGTGATAGGTTATGCACATACAAGGATGAATGCAACAGATCTATGATACCAATATTGGTGAGTATAATCAATATTATAACATCATTATCGTAACCATCATTATTATAAAAATCATCATCACAGTCATCCTCCGACCTTGCAGGGTATATATAATTTTCATACATAGGGATAGCTGGATTTGAACCAATAGATGTACACATAGGCACATCAACATAATTATTGTTTGACCTTGTTAGGTATCCATGCATTATCATAACCATCCTCAGGCCTTGTTGGGTATCATCATAATATCTTCTAGCCATGGAGGGTATCATCACATTATTATAATATCCTTCGGCCATGCCTGGTATCATCACATTAGCACAATATCCTTCAGCCTTGTCGGTATCGTCACATTATCATAATACCCTCCGACCTTGCCGGGTATAATCAAATCATCATAATATCCTAATCAATGTCAATAATAGAGAGCAAGACCTATGAGGGCTAAAGTAAAGAGCAAACCCTACGAAGGCTAAAGTAAATAATCATGAAAAGAGACTCAAGGTAGATTATATTTCAATAATTCATCGTTCATCATCAATGTCACATTATCAATAAGCATGTATACATAATATGAATATTATTACTATCATCGGGTTTACCCAAAATTTATATCATCAATACAACATCTTCCTCTATCCCATACCGGAGAGATGCATATTTAGGTATATAATAGGTGCACAGACTTAAGTCGTGGCTAAAAGGGTGTAAATCCGTAAGTTTGTTTCCCGGAGTGAACTTCAAGACTAAATCACTATAAAGTGTAGAAAGGGTCAGAATCTCTCACGACCAGAGTGATTAGTAGTATCAAATCATAGAATAGAATCTGTCTCGATCAGGTCTTTAAAACATCATTATCAGTCTCTTTTACATATAAGTTATTCATTTAAACAAAAATTTATTAGTCTGAAGAAATTCGTTTTAAGGATGGAAAGTGGACTTCAACCCATAATTAGTGACAACAATAATAAAATCATAATCTAATTGGAATCGGATCAATCATCGATGCCATGATCATGAACGTACCAAATCTATGCATGCCATCACTAGTATTCAAACAATGGAACCGCAAGAATTAATCTATCAATTGACTATAATTTCATCATTTATAAGGATAAACACTTCCCGGATGGTGAACTCATGGCATACAAGGCCTAGGTCCCAATAATGTATTCGGAATAATCAAAACATCATAATCACGGCCTTAGGCCCACATACATGTCTAAAAGTCGTATCAATAAACATATTAGTAAGTCATCATGTATCCATAATCCATAACATAACTATAAGGCATAACATATCTTATGAGCCATAAGCAAATTTGTGACCATCTCACACTAGGAGGCTTAATATACAATAAGCGTCTGACACCTACAAGGCATAATAGACAATAATCATCTCACACCTAGGATGTATAATATGCAATAAGTGTCTCACACCTAGGAGGCATAATATTCAATAAGCATCTCACACCTAAGAGGCATAACATGCAATAAGTGTCTCACACCTAGGAAGCATAATATGCAATAAGGTCTCATACCTAGCAGTCATTGTATCTAATAAGCGTCTCACTCCTAGGAGGCATAATATACAATAAGCATCTCACACCTAGGATGCATAATATGCAATAAGCATCTTACATCTAGGAGGCATAATATGCAATAAGTGTCTCACCCTTAGGAGGCATACTATCAATAAGCATCTAACATCTAGGATGCATACTATCAATAAGTAGCTCACATCTAAGGAGGCATACAATTAATAATTTTTTAATATTTAGGTGTCATACTATCAATATGCATCTTACGTCTAAGAGGCATACAATCAATAAGCATCTAACATATAGGTGGCATATTATCAATAAGCATCTCACGTCTAGGAGGCATACTATCAATAAACATCTCATATATAAGAGGCATTCTATCAATAAGCATCTCATATCTAGGAGGCATACTATCAATAAATTTTCCATATGCCATGACTATGAGGAATATCACCTCTATAAGCCAAATGTCACATCTATGAAGAGAACATCATTCCTATAGTCCCAATATCACTTCTAAGAGAAATATTATCTCTTTAGGTATAATATCATATCTAAGAGAAAATGACATCTCTAAAGGCCTAATATCAGAACTAAGAGGAAATAAACTCTCTAAAGTCCCATTATCATAACTAAAAGGAATAACAACTCTAAAGGTCCAATATCATAACTAAACGGAATATCATGTCCATAAGTCGTTAATCATTATCCGAGAAAAGTACATCATGACTCACCAAGTTGTAAAGTAACCTTATACTAATGGCTTACTATTCTCAACTATGCCAAACATCCGCCAATAAGTCCACATAGGCTAACAAAAGTATTGGCCTAAGATGGGCTAGAAGAACCCATTACTAGTCCTCAATTTCCATATTTAGGCAATTTACACCCTAACCTAGGCTAAGGTATCTAGTTAAAATTGTAGATGTCAAGTAAGCCATAACCAAACCTAAGATAGGAATTTCGTTTAAAAATATGGGCATTTAAGTCAATCCACATAAATTATAGTTTAAAGATCACCACATTATGCCAAATAAGGTTAAATGTACTAACCATACTTCCAATGCTAAAACCAAAGCCCAAACCTAGCATTATATCATATTTATGCGACGAATTAGTTTAAGCTTGGGAAAAGGCAATAGGATTCAAAAAGGGTATTAAACATTTCAACTTACGAATCAAAACCCTCATCTAATCCCCAAACTTCAATATTCAATACTAGTTCATTCCACCCATAATCAATCTTAACATTCACATTCACACACAATATAAAACACAAATCATATTACGAAAAAGAGTAGACAAAATACTACCTTAAATCCGAACCGCAAATCCTTACATCATTCACCAAATGTCCATCTTCGCTTCACAGTTCTAAAATTCCATAACACTATAAAAATCACAATCAACTTATCAATACTAGATTAATGATACCCGTATTTCACAATTGTGCTTCATGTCCAAAAACAACACCAATAACCCCAAGTGGGTCCCACTTATGGAAAGCATATTTTTGAGGTCAACCGAACGTTCATACATTATCAAGGAACCATAACCCTCAAGAAATGGGTGAAAACCAAACTAATTTAGGTCTAAAATCAATCCCTCAAGCTATTTGGGGTTTTGGGTTAAGAACTAAGAATTTCACCAAGAAAGGGATGAAATCTTACCTTAAATTTGAAGATATTAGTGATAATAGATGTTTATAAAGCTCCCAAGTTACCCACAAAACTCAATTTTGAGTTAGCACACTCTTTTTAGGGTTCTTGGGTCTCAAGAGTGAGTGAAATGAGCCAAAACGTGGCCTAAGAGGTCCTTTTACAGCCCCATTAGGTACACAGGTGTTGCTATCGCACACCTAAGGGTTGCAATTGCACACATGTTATAGGAGAAGGTATTTTAATTGCAATACCTCTTGGTGTGATTGCACCATCCTCTCTGACACTAGATATCAGCGAAAACTTAGAAATTTTTTAAGTTTTTGCTAAGCCCTCGGGATTCATTTAGACTCTAATTTATGTAAATGAACTATGTAACCACACTATATTCGATGTTCTAGATGCAATGGAAAATTTTGCTTTTCCATCCGAGGTTGTTTCTACCAAATATGGGTCCCACACCTATATTTCTAATTTTCCAACTTTCTAACCAATAGGTCGAAATGAGCTCGGGTGTATAAGGACCCAAACCAAAGGTCTACCTAGCCTAAAGTAGATATTTTGGAGCTGCTGGGGTAGTCAAAATTTGCATCCAGGATCATTTTACTAGAGTTTTCACTCAGTAGTCATTTGGAACCAACCAAGACTTCTAAACAGGAAATTGGCTCTAAAAAACAAGTGAACTTCTCAGTAACCGAACTGTCAGTCCCAACAAGTCATAAATGACTTGGGACAGCTATGGATAAGCTCTAACAGCGAAGAGTGGAAATATGAAAAATGATCTGAAGGATAATTACAATATCCACTATAAAAAGGACTTTTGTCCCCAAAAGTCAATGGGTAAAAAGATCTCAAAAGATCCTATGGATGAGGTACTGAGCCCGCATGCTCTAAGCATGACTTCCCAGATGACCTCTATAAAGAGAGAACACTTTCAAGGGATTTTTCCACAGGTATCCCTTTTCCAACTAGCTCTCTCACTCCATTTCCCAAAAACCAAAACTCAACTTCAACCACCAACTGGCCTCCAAGTGAATCAAAAAAGGTTGATGCATGCAACTTTAAACCACAACACACTGATACCATCTCGATACATACACAAATCAATAATGGCTTATCCAAGACAAAAGCAAACCAAGGCATAAGTCATACAAAAGACTTCAAATCCGAACATAACCTTTTTTTACTAATCCATACTTGTCATCTACTCCAAACCAGGAGGAAAACTACTTGAGTACTATCCCCACAATCTCATCACAAAAAACTCAAAGAACTGGAACTAATCTGCTGAACATCCATACGGGAACCATGAGAATAAGCTCAAAAGGCATTATCTGGGCACATAAATGGAGATAATCGAGGAATACAAACTATGACAATGCTATAACTAGTCCGAATGGTAATCAAAACTGGAATCCAGAAGATCAAGGCATAACTACTTATTACCGAATGATCTGCTCCAGGATGTCCCATCAACAAAGAATAAACCAAGAAGAATCCAACCCAAGCATACTACTCTCACTGAGTATATCATCCAAAATCTCCAATGATGATTGATGACTCATGGTCAAAACTGAAAGAACCAATACTGGGTCCATGGGTTATTATCTGAACACTTATCAACTATAATCCATCCAAAGTCGAGAAGATTAAATAGGCAACCACAGATTAGTCTCAACCACCATAAAATCCGAACTGAGACAAATCTAAAATGAAGGCTGCACTCAATCTCTAAAACCCCAAGTAGAAATCTCAATACCAAAACCGAATCGCTCGATCTCAACTACCCAAACAAAACCTGAAAATGGGTAGGCATTAATACTCCAAATCCATCATAACTTCCAAATCGTCATCCCAAGGTGTAAAATTTGAATATGATCCAACAAATCCAAACCAATGTTAAATACTCACATCGACTATACTATCTGAATCAAGCATATCGGTAAAATATCATGCCGAGCTAAAATCAAAACATAGTTGAAGACAAAATCACGATAGAGGATAAATCACAAGCTAAAAACTCAGGAGATCCACTCCATATCTACTAGAGGGCATGAACTACCAAAGAATACATAAGACTCCTAAATACATAAACCACACCAGTAAGGGCAAAAACTCTAGCAACTCGAAGAAATTCAACTCAAGTTGGAAACTAACCAATCTAACACTTCATCTCAGAAAAGAATAGTCATAGGCTTATACTATCAAGGAGAAACACATCATCAAGCCTCATTAGGCCAAACAAACTCTGAATGGGGATTTCCTGAATCCACCCAAGTAGGACAATCATTACTCGATCTATCCATGAATCCCATCATCGAAGTAGAAAAATACCAATCTTGAAAACAAGGTAAAAGTCAAGACCACCACCAAAAAATCAAATAACTCAAGATAAAGAATTTCTAATTTTCCAAACTAAGAAGCGATCACAGAAACTATCATATGTCTCCAACTCTCTTACTCAACTAGAGCGAGAACCGCATAACAGGGGAAATGGAACATCCAACTTCACACTTATAATAGGGAAAACCATTACTAGGAGGTGAACCTAAAAAATTTAAGAGATAAATTCAGGACATCTCAATGTCAAAATCAAACCCACTATTGGCAATAAAATAACCATAAATGAAGAACGGATCTAAAATTGGTCAAGCTCACAAATGGGCTATATAGAAAGGAATAGCCAAAGCAAAAACCTTCGCAACCTAGGGGGAAAGTCTAAGAATCTCCAACTCAAGACTGGGCAATATAACTAAATTGCCAACTTTAGAACCATACAGAACCACAGAAGGTCAACTTACCATCGATATCACAATACATTCTCAAATCAATCTAACGCAGCTAACCAAGAGGGAAAACCATCAACCTCGCCTCATTATGGGAAAGAAATAATCAAATCAAACTATATCTACTCAAGACACCAAATAAGAGTCACAAGAAAATGAAATTCTAACTAGATAACACAAGTCTATCCAGGTACCCAACAAGGATTATTTATATTAAGTAATAATATCAAATAATATCAATAACCTCAAGCAGTAATAGCAATAGTAACAACAATATCAATATTAATATAATGAAGTAGCAGTACCAAAATGAACATCAAAATCATGTACCTCTCAAGGGCCACAATAAGGCTAATATGCAAAGATAAATGGAACTAGAGCCCAAATACTACACCCAAGGAGAAAATATCAATACAGGTCTATCTCATCCATAACTAAAAGAAATAAACCATGGAGGTAGTCATATAATTGTGAATTCAATAACAAGGCACAAAATAACCAATGTGAACTCATCAAGGCACATAATTATCAATGAATACAAAGACCCCAATACATAAAATGAAAAGGTAAATGTAGAGAAATAAAAGTACACCAATCATGGTGAAATCCATAATCACATGCTTGATGGATCTAAGAGAGAATAAATCTAAATGGGCCTAAACTTAGACCGATCAATTGAATCATCAACTGAGGCACTAAGCACACTATTTCTAACTGAAGGAGCCATAATCATCATGAGGCTAATCCGAATGAGCTGAATGACTAGTAATCCCATGTGAGGGACACTCACTAGGAAATAGCCGATCTTTCTACAGTCATAGAAAACTCCTGAAGCACCAAAATTATGAGAACACAAACTGAGCCCAAATGGCTAGCCAACTAATGTTGAGAGCACTTTTTACTACCTATGATAATCCTTCCCATAGTCATAGCATGCCTTAAGAACTCTAGGCTGGCAAGGAATATAGGCTAACTCTTTCTAATCAACTAACTCATATTTAAGGTACTCCCTGAACTAGTGTCCCATCAGGACATAGCCAAAATAAAATTCTAGAATACTTCGAGATACTACCCCTCATAACCATAATAGCCATCATGGCTTGAACACCCATACCAAAAACTCTGCAAGGTCTGATGGGACTCTGCCTGCTATTATCACCATGACTAATTTAAGAACCACTCTTAGTCTAAAATATTACTTGCGTAGAGTCGATAGGCTGTAAGTAAAGGTGGCCTCTACCGAAAGGATCCTCACTCCTAGATAAAATACTAATAGCACTATACTAATGGCATGGCCTCTTACTTCCACCCCTATAAGTTTCAATACATACTCTCTCTGAGTCTCCTACATAATTAATAATGTGGGAGAAGGAAGACCCATCTGTTATTAAAAGCTTCGATGCCAAATGGAGTAGCAATGCTAATACTTTAATAGATTTATGCACAATGCCCTAATCAAGGGATATAGTTTAGAAAAATGCTTGGCCTACTTGAGAAAACCAATATCGTACTCAGAAATTGGCAAAGAACCTTGATAAACACCAGTATACCCAACTCTGGTCTGAGAACTGTTTGATGAATCAAATGTCATCCATAGTTAGAAGGGATCTACAACATAACATGGATCCCCGATGCTGAACATCAAAAGGTTGAACTAGTCACAAGCTTTACTGGAGCATAAGCTGCCCTCAAATACCCTTCGACTGATGCTGAAGATCTTTGATATCCATCTTTGACTCTCTGGTTTGACGTTGTGTTGAAACTGTAACAATACATTAATGTCTCATTCGCATCTATCGACCATCTCGCATCTCCTTTTTGGGGATAGAAAAGAGTCAAAGAATGAGTTTCCTAGAATGTCCATGTACCCTCCCAAAGATAGGTTACAGATGTCTCCATATCGATTTGTAGGACTCTACTAAACACTTAGCTCTTGAACTAATACACTAGTGAAACCTAGGATCTGATACTAATTTGTCTCAACATAATCTTTCAGGTCATGATTATACCTACTATAACCAACTAGTAGGCAAGCCAAACCCGTAGTCCAAAACGGCTAGTAATGGACTACTCAAAGAGATAAAGAAAAGAATACAAAAAAAATGTAATAAAAAATCAAATATATAATATACTCCCAAAACTTGGTGGTATCTGTACAAGAGCTTCTACATAAAAAGAATCCAAAATGACGTGCAAATAAATATACTGATATAACTTATCTCCAAATACAACATAGAGACTAGTCTAGTACATAAGAGGGAGGTAAGTGATACTCCAAATGCTAGGATCTCACTCTAAGTATCCGAACCATAGCTTCTCTACACGATGCACACATCAATGAAAATAACTATTACTATGATCTACAGGCTTTAAAAGTGTAGTATGAGTACAAAACATGTGGTAATCAGTAGATAACTGCCGACTGAGCTCCAAAGATAAAATAGATATACATAGCATATAAATAGAATGGAAAACTATACTTGAATATCCATCAACCACATAAGATAGCCAATGAGATAATAAGGATAAACTATCCTAAAAATGTCCATGATACTAACATAATAAGGCTAAGTAAGCAATAATATTGTACTATCTTATTCCATACATACTTAGGAATCTCAACAATATATCATATATCATTGGCAAATATGCAAGTAAGAGCAGAAAAAAGATATATACAAGTATACAAGGCCAAGTAATGAGTATATAATCTAAGTGAACGAAGGAAAAGAAGGATAATACCATAGCTATATAAAGGTAAGCATGCATATATATATATATATATAATATTATATAACTAGATGCTACTCAAAGTACAACTTAAGTCATTACACTATCTATTTAAGACCTCATAATCATAGCAGGAGCTAGTGCTAGAATACTTAGCATTCTATTCCATATATCAAGTCATCAGCTGGTCATGCATAATAATATCATCATAACATAAAAGTGGTCAGAATCATACCTCAAGTCTCGATACCAAATCAATGAGAAATTTGTCATAAACTAGCCATAATAATGATAATGCAATGATAATAACATTGTTAATAACAATATGAGTAATCGGCTAGTTCGGACAACTAAATACCTAATCGAGACTATCACATGGCCCCACCTCTCTAGGATTAGAAGGTTATATCAACAAATAACACACCATAAGTCATAGTCATCAACCATATCTATAAAAAAAAAACCTCTCCATATGAGTTGATAGATATAGGTATATATTATTAACAGGCGATATGCATGCAAAGGTGAATGCAACCAAATCTACAATACCGTAACCAATGTGTATTAATTAAAATCATAATATCATTATCATAACCATCATCATCATAACCATCTTCATCATAGTCATCCTTTGGACTTGCTGGGTATATATAATTTCTATACATAGGGCTAGCCATACTTAAATCGGTAGATGTACACATAGGTACATCAATATAACTATCTCCCGACCTTGCCAACTATACATGCATCATAATAATCATCCTCTAACCTTGACAGGTATCATCACATCATCATGATATTCTTTGGCCTTGACGGGTATCATCACATCATCATAATATCCTCCAACATTGTCTCGTATCATCACATCACCATAATATCCTTTATCCATGTTGGGTATCATCACATCATCAAAATATCCTAATCAATATCAAAAATAGAGATCCAGCTCCATGAGGGCTAAAGTAAAGAACAAGACCTACTAGGGCTAAAGTAAATAATCATGAAAAGAGAAACAAGGTAGAGTATATTTCCATAATTCATCGTTCATCATCAATGTTACATTATCAATAAGGATATATACATAACATGAATATTATAAGTATCATCGAATTTACCTAGAATTTGTATCATCAATAGAATATCTTTCTCCATCCTATATCAAAAAGATGTGTATTTAGATATATAGTAAGTGCACAGACTTAAGCCATGGCTAAAAGTCTGTAAATCCATAAGTTTGTTACTTAGAGTGAACTTATAGACTAAATAATTATAAAAGTGTAGAAAGGGTCAGAATCTCTTACGATTAGAGTTATTAGTTTTATCAAATCATTGGTCGTGATCTATCTCAGTCAGGTATTTAAAATATCATTATTAATCTCTTTTACATATAAGTTATTCATTAAAACATGCATTTATTATTATGAAGAAATTAGTTTTAAGGATGTAAAGAGGGCTTTAACCCTTAAGTAGTGACATAAGATTATAATCTAATTAGAATTATATCAATCATCATTGCCATGATCTTGAATGTACAGAATCTATTCATGCCATCACCAATATTCAAACAATGGAACCACAAGCATTAATATATAAATAAACTACTACCTCATTATTTACAAGGATAAACATATCCTGGATGGTCAACTCATATCATAACACAGCCTTGGGCCAAATAATGTGTCCAGTATAATCAAAACATCATAATCATGACCTTAGGCCCACATACGTATCTGAAACTTATATCAATAAACATATTAGTAAGTCATCTTGTATCCATTAGCCATAACACAACTATAAGGCATAACATATCATATAAGCGATAAGCATATTTGTGATCATCTCACACTAGAAGGCATAATATATAATAAACGTCTCACGCCTAGAAGGCATAATCTACTATAAGTGTCTCACACCTAGGAGGCATAATATGCAATAATCATCTCACACTTAGAAGGAATAATATGCATAAAATATCTCATGCCTAAGAGGCATAATATATAATAAGTGTCTCACACCTAGGAGGCATAATATGCAATAAACGTCTCACACCTAGGAGGCATACTATCAATAAGCATCGCATATCTAGAAGGAATACTATTAATACATATCTCACATCTAAGGAGGCATACTATCAATAAGATTCTCGCATCTAGGAGGCATACTATCAATAAGCATATCATATCTAGGAGACATACTATCAATAAGTATCTCACATCTAGGAGGCATACAATCAATAAGAATCTTAGGTCTAGGTGGCATACTATAAATAAGCATCTCACATCTAAGTGGCATACTATCAATAATCATCTAACAACTAGGAGGCATACTATAAATAAATATGTCATATGCCCTGACTATGAAGAATATCACCTCTATAAGCCAAATGTCACATCTACGAGGAGAACATCATCTCTATAGGCCCAATATAACTTCTAAGAGGAATATCATCTCTTTAGGACCAATATCATATCTAAGAGGAAATAACATCTCTAAAGGCCTAATATCATAACTAAGATGAAATAACCTTTCTAAAGGCCCAATATCATAACTAAGAGAAATAACAACTCTAAAGGCCCTATATCATAACTAAGAGGTATATCATGGCCATAAGTCATTAATCATTATGTGGGAAAAATACATCATGACTCACCAAGTCTGAAAGTATCCTTATACTAACGGCTTACTAGTCTCAATTATGCCTAACATCCTCTAATAAGTCCACATAGGCTAACACAAGTCTTGGCCTAAGGTAGGCCGAAAGAACCCACTTCTAATGCTCAATTTTAATATTTAGGAAATTTATACCCCAAACTAGGTCAAGGTATCTAGTTCAACTTCTAGATGTTAAGTAAGCCATAACCAAATGTAAGATAGGAATTTTGTCTAGAAACATGGGCATTTAAGTAAATCCACCTATATTATAGTTTAAAGATCACCACAGTATCCCAAATAAGGTTAAATATATTAACCATACTTCCAATGCTAAAACCACATCCCATACCTAGAATTATATCATATCCATGCTACGATTTAGTTCAATCTAGGGTGAATGCAATAGGATTCAGAAAGGGTATTAAGCATTTTAACTTACTGGTCAAAACCCTCATCTAATCACTAAAATTCAATATTCAAATCTAATTCATTATGCTAGTAATAAAACTTAACATTCACATTCACACGTAATATATAACATGCATCACCTTACAAAGAAGAATAAACAAAATCCTACCTTAAAGTTGAACCGTAAATCCTTACATCACTCACCAAATGACTATATGCACTTCACAATCCCAAAATACAATCACACTATAAAAATCACAATATACTCATCAATACGAGAATAACGATACCTATATTGCACCATTGTACTTTGGGTCCAAAAATCATACCAAAAACTCCAAGTGGGTCTTACTTATGAAAATCACATTTTTGAGGTTAATCCAATGTTCAATCATAACCCTCAAGAAATGAGTGAAAACCAAGCCAATTTACGTCTAAAGTTAAGCCCTCAAGCTATTTGGGATTTTGGATCAAGAACCATGAATTTCACTATGAAAGGGATGAAATCTTACCTTTAATCCAAAGATATTCACAATAATAAATGTTAATCAAGATTCCACATCACCCACAAGACTCAATTTTGAGTTAGCACACTTTTTTTAGTGTTCTTGGGTCTTAAGAGTGAGTGGAAATGAGCCAAAATGCGGCCTAAGGGGTCCTTTTATAGCCCCATCATGTACCCAGGTATTTCTATCGCACATCTCAGGGAAAAAATCACACACAGGATGCAGGATCAGGTATTGTAATTGCAATACCTCTTGTGCGATCGTACCATTCTCTCTGGCACCAGATATCAGTTTCGCTAAGGCCTCGAGATTTATTCAAACTCTGATTTAGGTAAATAAAATTTGTAACCATACTAAATTTAATGTTTTGGATGTGATAGCAAATTTGAATTTTCCATCCATTGTCATTTTGACCAAATGTAGGTCCCACACCCATATTTTCAAGTTTTCCACTTTTCGACCAATGGGTCGAAATGAGATCGGTTGTATTAGGAACTGAACCAAAGATTTATCTAGACTAAATTCGATATTCTAGAGCTTATGGCATCTTTAAAATTTTCATCTAAGATTTTTTCACTGAAGTTTTTGCTCGGTGTTCATTTAGAACCAACAAAGACATCTAAATAGGATATTGGCTCTAAAAAACAAACAAACTATCTGATAACTGAAATGTCAATCCCAACAAGTCATAAATGACTTGGATCAGATATGGATAAGCTCTAATTTCAAAGATAAGAAGAAATATGAAAATGACTTGAAGGGTCATTACAACCTACCCTACTTTGACACCAAAGAAAGCCCGATGAAATCTACTAAATTGTTGATTTCCCCTTTCGAGAATCTTCCATATGATGTCTGCTATAAAAATAATAATCTACTCATAAATATGAGAAAAATAATACCTATATTGAATTTCTATACTCTGGGTCCAAAATTATGTAAAAATATAATCTCGAGTCTACTTACAAAATCATATTTTCAAAACTGTCAACACATCCCTCAATGCCTAAGGTATATTCACCCTCAAGAATGGATAAATTTTGAGCTTAAATGGAGCTAAAATTAACCCACCAATAATCTAGATATTTTGAGAAATTAGTGAGAAATTCACAACGAAATTAATAAAATCTTACCAACAATTCAGTGAAGAAACGAGTAATTTAAGCTCACAGACACCCTAAAATTATCCACTAATATTTCTTCCAAGTTTCCCCACCTTTAGGGTTCTACACTATTGAACTTGTGTAAAAACATAAGATAATCAGACTAATTGGGGTATTTAATGGCACCCCGGTTCGCTTAAGTGGACATTGGGTTGCTTAAGCGGTCATCGCTTTCTGTAACGGCCAAAAATTTTTATGAAATATGTGAAATTTGTAATTTTGTGTGATTTGACTATTTAACCCCTATCCATCATTGAATTACGGTATTTTTATGGTGTGGGGGTGATTGACATGGTTTACGATGCATTTTGGTGTACTATTTAAGCAATATTGTGGTTTTTGATGGCTTCAAAAGCCTTATTTTAGACTTATAGGGATATCTTTTGATTCGTGCGACAGATGGCTGAACGGACTACGCCAGTATCTCTGGAATATTGATTTTAGGCTAGGTAAATCTTTGGTTAGGATCCCAGTGCACCCGAACTCATTTTGACCTATTGATCAAAAAGTTGAAAAATGGGAAATATAGGTGTGGGACCCACATTTAATTGAAATGACCTCGAATGAAAATATGACTTTGCCAGCAGATCCGAAATATCAATTTTAGGGTGCTAGCATGTTTGGTGTGATTTTATGGCTTTTACATCTCATTTCGACGCTCGGTTTGGAAAATTACCATTTCTGATTTCTGGGGTCAACTTTTTGAAAATGATTTTTTCTTAACTAAGACTTCGCCAACGCATTTGGAACGTCAAATTTAGTTTGATTTCATAGTTTATTTGCATATATCTAACTTGAAACGAATCCCGAACACCCCATCGAAGTTCACATTTAACCAAAAAGGAAAAAACCAATTTTTCCTTCCGTTAGTGCAGAAAATCTACACTATATATAGCAGTTTTGGGGAAGTTTTGGGGCTTATTTTTCTCATTTTTAATCTTGTCTTTTGACAATTAAATCCTAAAATAGTGTGGGAGCTTTAAAATAAAGTTTGTGGAAGATTGGGAAGCTAGATTAACACATATTTCTTTGTTTTATTATGGATTTAAGGCAAGAATTCACCCATTTCTTCATAATTTTTTGATTAATTTCTCAAAACCCCAAAAAATCTTAGGTCTTAATTTTAAACCCCAATTTTACTTCTTTTCATTTGAATAATATTTTTATCTTATAATTATGAGTTTTTCATCAATTTAATCCTTAAAACAAATCTGATACTTGATTTTAACCCAGATTTCAAAGATTTTTACCCTGTAAAGCTTTAAAATAAGGTTTCTTCGTTTTGAACCTCGTTTCTTACTTGATTTGACTTGAGTTTTTAGATGTAGATTTCTAAAAATATGGGAAACATGTTTTTGAAGTAAAGTTTTGATTTTTCCCTTCTTTTTCAAAAACCCATTTAGGGGTCTGTTTTGACCCCAAACTAAAAGTAGTCAATATAGGTGTCGTTGGTTTTGTTTTTACGTGAATATTTCATATTTGATATTTTTGGTGGAGTTTGGGATCATTTGTGAAAATTAAGATCGTAGGTTCAAAGTGTAGTGGATTGGTTTTGACATTCGACGTAGGTTATGGCTTAACTCTTTCAAACTAGCTGGGTAGTAAATGATGATACAAAAAGCATGTTAAGGATGGGAACTAATTATGAAAAATGATTATCTATGTTTTGTGACTGTGTGAGGGCCTATATGTGATGTAATTGTTGAAATTGAGATATGACGTGATATGTGTGATCGTGTGGGTTCCTATATAGTGTTGATAGCCTTGAATACATTTGAATAATTGTAATGTGTTGTTGAAATTCTTAATGTGGTTTCATTGGTATACATTGATATATCCATACTTATTGGTATATTAGACATGTGGAAATTCATGGATAAAAAGTAATTAGTGGATATTGCTCATGTGGTTGTGGAATTATAACATTGTGGTTGGTTGTGAAAATACATCATGTAGATTAAGTGTGAAAATATATCACGTGGATTGGTTTTGGAAATACTCATTTTGAATGATTGTGAACATTGCATCGTCATTCTCATGTTATCATACATATCATTTCAATTGTTCATTTTACTTCTTTATATATACTTGTTGTCATGTATGTGTACTTGATTTATGTCTTATGTTATGTATGTGCTTTGAAAATTCTGAAAAAACTAGATATTGGTATCGGATATTGGATTTTATGGACCATCTCCGAAGGATCATACTAGAGAAGAGTTGCGGATATTGGTGTTCTTGAGACTGTGTGCCAAACTTGATGTTGTGTGCCAAACTTAAGGCTGTGTGCCAAACTTAAGGTTTTGTTTTAAACTTGGGGTTGTGTTCCAATACCATGCATTATCATCATCATCATCATCATATACATTGCACCCGCTTTATTGTGTTTATGTTGTGTTTGAATTGCTATATTGACTTGCTATCTACCTATTTGTTCTATATCTTGACATCTTAACGTCTAATTGTTCTATCTACCTTTAATTGTACTTGATGTTCTTGATTATACCTGTCCCTATTTTGTTCTACCTGTATATGATATTGTTTATATTTGTATCCCTACCTTGTATGTTATTGTATTATATATGGATATTATAGAACTGTTAGTGCAAGCGATGTGGGCTACCGTTGTGGGACATTTTCTGATTGTAGGTGATGTGCCCTTAGTGTATATTTTGTATGCTTTATTTACTACTTTTCTTGGTCATACTATGAGAACTACTGAGTACAAGTGGACCGTACTCATGCCTATTACGCCCTTTCAGTGCAGTACCTAGCTTGAGTGCGCCTCACCTTGCTTGACTCTGGCGATTGTTGAAGGTTCCAAGGTAGCGGTTGGACTTTCATGCGTCCGAAGTTCACCTATATCTTTCTATAGTAGTTATGTCTTTATTAGTATTCTGAGACAAATATTAATCCTCTGTGGTTATTTTTCTGAAGTATTTTACTCTTGGATTGCATTAGTAGTCCTTACACTATTAACACCTGATTTTAGACATAATTGGTATTTTGAATAAGTTCTTTCCGCATTGTTATGATTACTTATATGGTTCGGCTTCATTCTAGAAGCCTTACCTTGGGATATTTTTGTCTTTTTCTCTTTTTGTATCGGTTTAGGGGGGTAGAATTACTTGTCAAGGTAGGCCACGACAAGTGACATCATGACTCTCATTTTTGGGTTGTGACAAATTTGTATCAGAGCAGCTAGGTTTCGTTGGTCTCAATGGTGTAAGAACGGGATGTCTAATAAAGTCTCATGGATTGGTACGTAGACGTCTGTATCTATCTTTGATAGGCTATCAGACATCTTTAGGAAACTTTCTTTATTTTATTCTTTATCATGCAATGTTCTTTCATATCTCGCATTTTGAGTAGTTTTTCACTCTTTCTATGTAGATGGTGTTGACTAGATCACGCGAGAGTAGTGATATAGATCCTTCACCCAGAGGGAGAGCCTCGAGTCATGGAGAAACTCGAGGAAGGGGACGACCTCATGGTGTAGCCCCATCTAGGAGGAGTTCTAGGGGAATATGCCCGGAAACTCGTGTTGAGCTGGTTGGAGGTGTGGGTCCTGACATCGCCCAAGCGCACACACAAGTGTACGTGGTCTACCAAGTAGTATAGTGGCCTTCAAGAAACCCAAATATCTATCCCATAGGCACTGGTTCTAAACAACTACTCAATTCTAGTTTAACAATTGAGATAAAGTAACCAAGAGAGTTTTAGAGTTATAAACAAAAAGTAAAGTAGCTAGTGTGGAGAAGTAATGACTTTGGATAATCAATGGATATAGACCCAGGGTTAAGGCTTATGAACAATTATACAACACCATTGAACTTCATTCGTTAGATTGCTTATCTTGGTTATTGATTCGTAGGGTTTATTGCATGATCATGGTCTCCCAACCTCTAATTGTCTACCTAACTTGGACATTACAACTAAAACGTTGATCGAGGATGTAATAATACAATTAAGAGTGTAAAGTTATCAGGCAACATATGAACCAAATAAGGCTTCTATATATCCCTATCATAGATGCCAATTCAAATTCCTTATTTTATAAAGGAATAAGAACCTTATTCTATCTACCCCACGTTCTATCTTCCTATTCTCCCTCTCGAGATAACAAGGTCGACAATAAATATATTCTAAGGGACATGACTTAATTTAAAACGAAAGTAGTCATGATCTTGGCCTTAACCCCGGAAAGGGTGCGTTTAGCTGCTAATTGACATAATCATGATCCAAAAAATTGGATACATAATCAAAGAAATTAAAAAGATAAAGTTTAAGAATAAAAACCATAAAAACGAAGTGCATCTGCCTCCTCTCGTCCAAAAATAATCAAAAAGTGATTTGCAAAACATGACAAGTCCTATTTGTAGTAGAAGGCAATTTGCTGTCGGTGGGTTCAGTAACGCGCCACATTGGTTATTGCATTGAAGGAGAATTGTTTCTCACCTAATTCACATTGTTTCACTATTTTGGGTGCCTTCTGAATATTTTTGTGTAGGGCATACGCCCATTGTCCAATCCCACTGTCCTCACGCGCCCAAGACATTTCAGGTGTGTAAATTGCGTCAAGTTGTGTATTGTGCTTTTGTTGATCCATTCCAAGCCTTTTTGAGTTGTTTCCACTTGATTTGAAGATTTAATATACTACATACATCATCATAGTAAACTCACCAAGAATACTATCGCAATGAACACAATATATTAGAGCTCAAAGCACATAACATCCAAGATGGTGAACTAGAAACACAAGCTAAGACTAGGTTTGCCCACATTGATATTAAGCTTATTGTTTTGACTCTTGTTTTGATACAATTGACCCTTAAGGATTATAACCAAGTTTTTTGACATATAAATACACAATAACAATCTTATGAACTAATTAAACATGTTACAACCCAAAATGATAGACTAGACAAACACCTAGCTCAATCTAGTCACACTAGTTTTCTCGGTTGAACTCTAAATGATCAATTTGAATCAAAACTCGTGTGAAAACACCATTAAACATTGTAAGCACATACATTTACACTTATATACATATTTATATCATTATAAACACATTAAGAAGATGAATAATCCTCAAAACAAGGCTAAATAAGCTATGATAACAATCCCAAAGTGTATAAAACTACCTCAGATCATCACCCCGCACTTCAACCCTTGTTCATCCTCGAACAACTCTTTAATCTAAGCATCATAAGTTAAGGTGACTCTATACTTATACTACTACAAATACATTCAAGATAGTACTACAATGACTACACATACTGCAAGTTTCTACACTAAGAATGTTATGTACACAAGTGAAAGCTCAAGAATCCCCACTTCAAAACATCCTAGCCACGAGAATTGACTCAACACATAGAAAACTCATGTAATATTTTTAAATACAAGACATCATATAAATAAACCACACTTATCAATAATGAGACCCTCACACAAAGAGAGTAACCCAAAATCACTCACAATAATGCAATTTATAACAAAATGGGTATAAGGATCAAATTTTGCTCACTCTCACAAAAGAATTCACAAGTTACAAATGATGAATCATATGTTTTACCTTAGTGTAGTACTCCACTAATATCATAATGATGAATATTAGGATCAAATAGGTCTTTAAAGGTTGTAATGTAGGCTAAGAGACGAGTAGGAACTATTTTGGCCAAGAATAGTGACTATCTTCCCTAATCGCTTTAATACATCACCTAATAAACTTGAGACTAATTTCTAACAACCAATTCACACCTTTACTACCTTTTCACATCTTTTATTTTTACCCTATCTCATTAAGCTCATCCACATACAACATGGTAGGAGATTTTCTATTTAATCAAGATTTAATTTTTAGATAATTTTTTTTTTCACTCCCTACCAGAACATATCAAATTTTAAAATAATAACTATTACTTTGGGGCTTCAATTTCACCTTTTCTCCCCTTATTTTTCAAACTCCTTACTCAATCAATTTCACACTAAGCGCTTAGGATCTTTGAATAAAATTAAATTCCATCAAAGAAGGGATTAGGCTACATATGAGTCTTCCAAAGAACAAGCTAAAGGCTCGATGGGACTGACTAAGATTATGTACAATGGTAGGTACAAAGAGGTATGAAACAAGGCTATCAAAGAAAAGCCTAAATCATCTCCTAAACCCACACTCTTTATTTAATTTTACATAAACACCGGGCAAGTTCTAGCATCAATTGCAACAAGGAATATACACAAACCTTACACACACATGGCACATGCTTGACTCACATAGGATCATCATAGATTCTCAACCAAACAATAGCATGTATTCAAATTAAGCCACAAGTACAAGAGTCATAAACATGAGCCTAGGAGTCTCAAAAGTAGTAATTCACCCAATCACATGTTTTTCACAACCAAAATACTTGCACCGTGTAATAAAAAATAACACCAACAAGAATATCATCTTTATTACTAAAAAAAATTAAATTGACCCTAAAAATGGGAATTTCCCTACCCCACACTTGAAAATCTACTTTGTCCACAAAGTGAACTTAAAAGTTAATGATAGAAATATTCCCTGAGGCCTCTAGTCCTAGCTAGTAGCATCTTTATTTATCAAGAAGATTCGGGGATCCTACATTCAGTCTTCACCGTGCTCCTTAGCTCAGATTTTTCGGTACTCAAACTTCCCATCATGTCACTCAAAAAAACAAAAAATACGTGAAGTAAAAAAACTAAAACTAAAAAAAACATACTTTAACTTGGGTTTCCTCCCAATAAGCGGTTGATTTAGTGTCGAGGCATGACCCAATCATGTTTTTTCCTCCACCTTGAGGATATGAATTTCACCCCAACTTTGTATATATCTTCTTGCCCAACTCATATAGGGAGGTTAAGGAATCGAGGAATAGATTTTGCATGGTAAAACACTCGGCCTTAAAGTGAGGTGTATTTTTATATTGCTTTTCTTGTGCAAAATTAAGAATATAGGATTCTTGCTTCTCATACTCACACTCTTCTACTATTTCAGATGATTCATAGACAAGACATCATCTGAACATAATGTAGAAAAGTGCTTTGAATGAGTCCCAATAAATTCTACTTTAAATATTACACAATTAATAACACACTCACTCTTATTCACCTTCTCAATTTCAATCTCAAGAGAAAGATAACAATAGAATGGCTGAAGTTCTTGTTTTTTTCTCTTCCTCTATGGAGATGGTGGTGGTGTTATCTCCTTAATCTATTCAGCAACTACATATTTTGAGTACTCAGACTTCCTCAAATTATCAACAACTTTGTCTTCAACTGGTTGGGGAGTCAACTCTGCCTCTACCTCCTTAGTTGACTTTTTAGAATTGCCCCCAAACCTGACTAAATCGAGATTAAAACCACTTATATCTACAGAATGATACACATTACCATAAACCACACACCAACTTGTGGTCTGCTGCAAAGGTCAAAAACAGGCAAGTCCCCTCCAAATGCTTGGATCAACATTTGGATAAAAAGCCTCATGGTGGGGTCCTCCACAAAAATGACAAGAATCATGATCCCTGGAAAACCATCTATCCCATACTTATATCTCAAAAAATGTGATAAAAAAAAAAACTAAAAAAACTAAACAATGTAAATCTCAATATAGAAAAACTAAAAATAAGATATTTGTCTATTTACAAGTCCCCGGCAATGGCGCAAAAAACTTGACAGCACCCAAGTGCTCACGCAAGTATACGTGGTCTACCAAGTAATATAGTGGACTTCAAGAAAGCCGAATATCGATCCCACAGGGACTTTTTCTAAAGACTACTCAATTCTAGTTCAACAATTGAGATAAAGTAACCAAGAGATTTTTAGAGTTATAAACTAAAAGTAAAGTAACTAATGCAAAAAAATAATGACTTTGGATAATCAATGTATAGATACCCAGGGTTAAGGCTTACGAACAATCATACTATGCCATTGAACTTCATTCATTAGATTGCTTATCTTGTTTATTGATTCATAGAGTTTATCGCATGATCATGGTCTTTCGGCCTCTAATCGTCTACCTAACTTGGACATTACAACTACATCATTGAGCGGGGATGTAATAATCCAATTAAGATCATAAAGTTATCATTCTATATTTGAACCCAAAAAAGGCTTCTAGGTATATCCCTATCCTAGATGCTAATTTAAATTCCTTATTTTATAAATGAATAAGAACCTTGTTCTATCTACCCCACGTTTTATCTTCTTATTCTCCCTCCTAAGATCACAAAGTCAACAATGAATATATTCTAAGGGATATGAATCCTTAAAATAGTTATAATAAGTGTAAATAAAAAACCATAATGATAAAAGTTGTCATGATCTTGGCCTTAACCCCAAAAAAAGGGCGTTTAGCCGCTAATCGACATAATTATATCCAAAAACTTAAATACATAATCAAAGCAATTAAAAAGATAAAGTTTAAGAATAAAAACCCTAAAAATGAAGTGCATGCCTCCTCTCATCCAAGAATAATCAAAAACTGATTTGCAAAACATGACAAGTCCTATTTATAGTAGAAGACAATTTGTTGTCGGTGGGTTCAGTGATGCGCCACATTAGTTATGGCATTAAAGAAGCAGTGTATTGCACGTAATTTATATTGTTTCACTGTTTTGGGTTCCTTCTGAATCTTTTGGTGTATGGCACATGCCCATTGGCCAATCCCACTGTCCTCACGCGCCCAAGACATTTCAGGTGTCTAAATTACGCCAAGTTATGTATTGTGCTTTCATTGATCCATTCCTGGCCTTTTTCAGTTGTTTCCACTTGATTTGAATCTTTTATATACTTTATATATCATCATAGTCAACTAAAAAATCATCCTATAGCATTAAACACAACAAATTAGAGCTCAAAACAAAATAACATCTAAGACAGTGAACTAAAAATACAAGCTAAGACTAGGCTTGCCAGCCCACATTGATCTTAAGCTTATTGTTTTTACTCTTGTTTTGATCCAATTTACCCTTTAAAATTACAAACAAGTTGTTTCACATATAAATACACAATAACAACCTTAGGAACTTATTAAACAAGTTATAACCCAACACGATAGACTAGACAAACACCTAACTTAAGCAAGTCACACTAGTTTTCTCAATTGAACTCTAAATGATCAATTTGAATTAAAACTCATGTCAAACACCATTAAACATTTTAAACACATACATAGACACTTAGATGAACATTTATATCATTATCAACACATTAAGCACATGAATCATTCTTAAAACAAGGGTAAATAAGCTAAGATAACAATCCCAAAGTGTATAAAACCACCTCAGATAAAGCCCTACTTCATTTCTTTAGAGTTTCTATGCCCCAATATTAGAGGTATTATTGGTATATTTGTTGACCTGTTTAGAGTGTTCTTCATTAGCTATGCCAGGTGTCTATCCAATTTAGAGTGTGGATCCTCCTGTTGCACCGGCTTCTAGTTTGGGTACTCCTCATACCCCAAGTCCTATTCCACCTTCAGCACCAATATTTGACAATGGGTTTTAAAGATTAGGATTCCAGCCTTCATCTATGTTACCTCCTCAGATAGGATCACAACCTGCCCAATTTACTATGCCTCTTCTCATAGCTATTATAGTTATGTCTTCTGAGGATCAGAATAGATTTGAGAGGTTTACTCAGTTGGGTCCTGCCAGATTTAGTGGTGCAGTGGACAAGGATGCCTATGAGTTTCTTATTGATTGCCGAGAGAAGTTGTACAATTTAGGTTCGCTCGTGTCTCATGGAGTTTCTTATGCATCTTCTCAATTGAGAGATACAATGAGAGATTAGTGGAGGTTACTTATTAGTTGTAGACCCCGTGATTCTCCCAAGATGACTTGGGATCAGTTTGCTGAGGCTTTTCTAAGGAGATTTATGCCTTTCAGTTTGAGAGACCGTGTGTGGAATGAGTTTGATCATTTTGAGCAAGGCTCCATGACAGTTGCTGATTATGAGGCACACTTCCATGCCTTATCTAGGTATTCCTATGAAAACATTTCCATCGAGTCTGAGAAGATTTGGAAGTTTGTGAAGGGCTTAAAGGTCTCTTTTCAATTTGCTATGTTTCAGATGGTTATGCTTGGCACTTTTTTTCAGAGTATTATGGATCATGCTAAGATGAAAAAGGGTATTCTTATTGCATCTCAGGGAGGCGCCAAGAAGGCATGGAATTTTGGTCAATTCAGGAGTTAAATCTCTTGAGGCAGAGATTTTAGAGGTTCTCATGGATACCAAAGTAGGACAGTGCAGGTGGATTTACAGAGTTTAGGTGGTGGTTCTTTAGGTTTAGCAGTACAAGATGACCATTCAAGTCCAATGGTTCCTTATCCTGCTGGAGCGGGTCATAGTATATTTTATATATGTCGTGAGGTTGAATATTTGGCCCAAGACTATCCGTACCAGGTGATTTAGGCTACTCTTATTTCAGCTGTGAGAGGTAGAGATGCTACCAGAGGTGTAAGAGGCAGAGGTAGTAGAGCTTGTGGGGTGGTCATGGGGCTACCTAGGCAATTGGTGGTCATGGATAGTGTTATGCTATACTAGCCATATCTGAGATAGAGGCTTTAGATTCTGTGATCTCAGGTATCGTCCTCATTTATTTTAGACCTGCATCTGTGTTATTTGATCCCAAATTGACTTTCTCCTATGTGTCTGTGTATTTTTCTATTGGTTTTGATTCTTTTAGTGAGACTTTTTCATGCCTATTTGTCTATCTACCTCGATAGGTAATTCTTTAGTGGTGGATCGGGTGAACTGATCTTGTGTTGTAACTTTTTCTAGGCGTGAGTTCTTGGTAGACTTATTTGTGTTAAATATGGTCGATTTTGATGTTATTTTGAGTATGAATTGGTTGGCTCCTTATATGTTGTCTTCGATTGTCTTGCTAAGATAATGACTTTAGCTTCACCGGGTGTGTCAAGGATAGCTTAGAAAGGTGCACTTCATTCAGGTCCTAAAAGGACTATATTTTTTATTCAGGCTCATAAATTGGTAGAGAAGGTATGTTTATATTACTTGGCTCATATTCATGACACTAGTGTTGTATCACCTACTATCTTAGATTCGATTATGTTATCAATGATTTTATGGATGTTTTCTCTATGGACTTGCCTGGTATGACTCTGAATTGAGATATTGATTTTGCTATTGATGTTGAGTCGGGCACCAAGCCCATTTCTATTCCTTTCCATAGGGTGGCCCTAGTAGAGTTGAAAGAATTAAAGGATCAGTTGTAGAAGTTATTGGATAAAGGATTTATCTGACATAGTGTATAGCCTTGAGGTGCGCTTGTCTTATTTGTGAAGAAGAAGGATGGGTCTATGCGTATGTGTATTGATTATCAATGTTTGTCGAGTGTTTTTCTTCTATTGGAGCTTCCTTGACTAAGTTGACTCAGAAAAAGATTTCCTTCCAGTGATCTGATGCTTGTAAGTGAACTTTCAAAGTCTCAAGGATTTGTTGACTTCAACTCCTATCTTGACTTTTCCCAAGGACGATGTGGGTTTTTATCATCTTTTGTGATACTTCAGGTGTTGGGTTGTTGCAGGAGGGCAAGGTAATTGCTTATGCATTCGTTAGTTGAAGCCTCATAAAGGGAATTATCCTACACATGATTTGGAGATGTAGCAGTTATGTTTTCCTTGAAGTTGTGGAGGCACTACTTGTATGGAATCTGTTGTGATATTTTCTCAGATTATCATAGCCTTCAGTACTTTTTCACCCAATAAGATCTTACTATAAGGTAGCGTCATTAGCTTGAGTTACTTAAGGATTATGATTTGACTATTCTCTACTATCTAGGCAAGGCTAATGTGGTTACAGATGCCTTGAGTTGGAAGTAGACTAGCATAGGTAGCTTGGCGTGTCTTTTGACCCAAGAGAGGCCTTTGGACCTAGAGGTTCAGTCTTTAACTAACCAGTGGTTAGACTTGATATTTCGACACCTGGGCATATTTTGGCATTTATGGAGGCTAGATCATCTTTGATGGAGCAAATTCAAGCTCATCAGTTTGATCATGTTGGATTGAGGTTGATTTGAGATAAGGTGTTGAGTGGGGAGGCTAAGAAACCCTCACTTGATTCAGATGGAGTTTCGAGGATTGGGGAGAGTTTGTGTGCTGAGAGTGGGAAATTAGATTAGGCTAATCTTGGAGGAGGTTCGTTGTTCTAGATATTTTATCCATCCAAGTGTGACTAAGATGTATCTTTATTAGAGATAACATTACTGGTGGGGTGGTATGAGGTGAGATGTAGTAAATTTTGTGGCTCGTTATCTATGTTGTCAGCCGGTGAAAGCCGAGCATATGAGGCCTAGTGGGTTGCTTCAGAGGTTACCCATTCCTGAGAGAAAGTAGGAACAGAACACCTTGGACTTTGTGACTAGTTTGCCTCGTGCATATCATGGTTCTGGCAGTGTTTGGGTCATCATGGATCGATTGACCAAGTTAGTTCATTTTATTCTGGTTCAGGTCTCATTCAGTGCTGAGAGGTTGTCTTGTATCTGCATCCGTGAGATTGTACGTCTTCATGGTATGCAAGTGTCTATTATTTTAGATCGAGGTTCTATGTTCACATCTCACTTTTGGAAGACTTTTCAGGATGAGTTGGGTACTCGGGTTGATCTTAGCATGACATTTCACCCCATACTACTGGTCAATCAGAGCATACCATTCAGATTTTGGAGGATATGCTCTTACAAGCATGATGGATTTTGGTGGCTAGTGGGAGTGGCATTTAGTTTTAGTAGAGTTTGCATATAATAATAGCTACCATTCCAATATTGATATGGCTCCTTTTGAGGCGTTGTATGGTAGGCATTATCGCTCACTAGTGGGTTGGTTCGATGTTTCAGAGGTGAGACCTCGAGGTATGGACTTTTTTTATGAGTCTTTAGATAGAGTCTGGGTCATTCAGGATAGACTTAGAGTAACTCAGATTAGGAAAAAGTGTTATACTGATCGTAGACTTCATGCCTTGATATTTGGTGTTGGTGATCGTATTTTTCTTTGAGTTTCACCAGTGAAGGGTGTGATGAGGTTTAGGAAGAGGGGAAAGCTTAGCCCCAGGTATATTGGTCCATTTGAGATTCTTCGGACTGTTAGTGATGTAGCTTATGAGTTAGCATTATCCCCTAATCTATCAGCTGTTTATTTCATTGTTCATGTTTCTATGCTTCCCCGCTATATTCTTAATGAGTCTTATGCCATTTGTTGGGAGTCGGTTCAGCTAGATGAGCGGTTGTCTTTTGTTGAGGAGCTGGTTTTCATTTTCCTAGGGATGTTAAGCGGTGGCGCTCTAGAGTTATCCCTGGGATTAAGGTTCAGTGCAACATTGACCTATAGATCAGGCTACTTGGGAAGTTAATTTTGATATGCGTAGTTCCTATCACCAATTCTTTATTGATTCAAGTAATTCTTTTGCCTTTAGTTCTAGGATGAACTAGCTTTTTAGTGGTGGATGATGTAATAACCTAAAAATTTAATGAAATATGTAAAATTTGTAATTTTATATGGTTTGATTATTTTACCCCTCCTCGGCATTGCATTATGGTATTTCTATGGTGTGGAGTGATTGACATGGTTTTCGATTCATTTTGGTACCATTTATGCCATATTGTGATTTTTTATGGCTTCGAGAGCCTTATTTTAGACTTATGGGAAAATCTTTTGATTTGTGCAATGGATGGTTGAACGGACTGCGCCAGCAGCTTTGGAATATCGACTTTAGGCTAGGTAGACCTTTGGCTAGGGTCCCAATGCACCCGAGCTCATTTCGACCTATTGATCGAAAAGTTGGAAAATTAGAAATTTGGGTGTGGGACCCATATTTGATCGAAAAGACCTCGGATAGAAAATCCAACTTCGCCAGTAGATCCGGAATGTCAATTTTAGGGTGTTAGCATGTTTGGTGTGATTTTATGGCTTTTAAATCTCATTTCGACCCTTGATTTGGAAAATTACAATTTTGGATTTTGGGGGTCATCTTTTTGAAAATGATGTTTTTTAAAAAATCTGACTTCACCATTGTGTTCGGAACGTCGAATTTCGTATGATTGCATAGGTCGTTTGGAAATATTGGACACCGAACGAATCCTGGACACCCCATCGAAGTTCACATTGAACCAAAAAGAAAAAAATCAGCTTTTTCCTTCTGTCAGTGCAGAAAATCCGCACTATATATAGCAGTTTTTGGACTTATTTTTCTCATTTTTAATCTTATTTCTTGGGAGTTAAACCTAAAATAGAGTGGGAGCTTAAAAATAAAGTTTGTGGGAGCTTGGAAAGCTAGATTAACACCTATTTCTTGGTTTTATTGCGGATTTAAGGTAAGAATTCACCCTTTTCTTAATAATTTCTTGATTAATTTCTCAAAACTCCAAAAATCTTAGGATTTGATTTTAAATCCCAATTTCACATTTTTCACTTGAATAATATCTTTATCTTATAATTACTAGTTTTTCATCAATTTAACCCTTAAAACAACTCCGGTACTTGATTTTAACCCGGATTCCAAAGATTTTTACCCGATAAATCTTAAAAATGTATTTTTTTCAATTTGAACCTCATTTATTTACTCAATTTGACTTGTGTTTTCGATTTAGATTCCTAAAAATATGGGGAACATGTTTTGGAAGTAAAGTTTTGATTTTGCCCTTCTTTTTCAAAAATCCATTTTGGGGATTCGTTTTGACCCTGAACTAAATATAGTCAAAATGGGTGTCGTTGGTTTTTTTTTACGTGCATATTTCATAATTGATATTTTTAGTGAAGATTGAGATTGTTCGTGAAAATTAAGGTTGTGGGTTCAAAGTGTAGCAGACCAGTTTTGGCATTTGAGGTAGGTTATGACTTTACTTTTTCAAACTGGGTTGGGTATTAAATGATAGTACAAAATACATGGTAAGGGTAGGAACTAATTATTAAAAATAGTTATCTATGTTTTGTGCCCGTGTGGGGGCCTATATATGATGTGATATGTGTGATCGTATGGGATCCTATGTGGTGTTGATAGCCTTGAATACATGTGAATAATTGTATTGTGTAGTTGAAATGCCTAATGTGTTTTCATTGGTATATTGTGATACATCCATACTTATTGGTATATGAAACATATGGAAATTTATGGATGAAACGAAAGTAATGAGTGGATATTGGCTCACGGAGTTGTGGAATTGTAACATTGTCGTTGATTGTGGAAATACATCATGTGAATTTGGTGTGAAAATACATCACGTGGCTGGTTGTGGAAATACTCATTTTGAATAGTTGTGAACATTGCATCGTCATTCTCATGTCATCATACACTTTATTTCACTTGTTCGTTTAACTTCTTTTTATATACTTGTTGTCATGTATATGTATTATGTTATGTATGTGCTTTAAAAATACTGTAAACACTGGATATTGGTATCGGATATTGGATTTTATAGACTATCTCTGAAGATCATACCGGAGAAGAGTTGCGGATATTGGTGATCTTGAGGTTGTGTGCCAAACTTAAGGTTGTATGCCAAACTTAAGGCTGTGTGCCAAACTTAAGGTCGTGTGCCAAATTTAAGGTTGTGTGCCAAACTTGAGGTTGTGTGACAATACCATGCATTATCATTATCATCATCATATATATTGCACCTACTTTATTGAGTTTATGTTGTGTTTGAATTTCCATATTGACTTGTCATCTACCTATTTTTTCTATATCTTGACTTGCTAATGTCTAGTTGTTCTATCTTTCTTTAATTGTACTTGATGATCTTGATTATACCTGTCCTTATTTTTTTCTACTTGTATGTGATATTGTGTATATTTGTATCCCTATCTTGTGTGTTTTTGTATTATATATGGATATTATAGAACTGTTAGTGCAAGCGGTGTAGCTATCATTGTGAGATATTTTTTTATTGCAGGTGACATTCCCTTAGTGTATATTTTGTATGCTTTATTTACTACTTTTCTTAGTCGGCCTATGATACCTACTGAGTACAAGTGGACCTTACTCATGCCTACTGTGCCCTTTTGGTGCAGGCCCTAGCTCGAGTGTGCCTTACCTTGCTTGACTCGAGCGATTATTGGAGCTTCTAAGGTAGCGGTTAGACATTCATGCGTCTGAAGTTCACCTCTATCTTTCTACAGTAGTTATGTCTTTATTAGTATTCTAAGAAAAATATTAATCCTTTGTGGTTATTTTTCTGAAGTATTTGACTCTTGGATTGTATTAGTAGTTCTTACACTATTGACACCTAGTTTTGGGCATGATTGGTATTTTGGATAAGTTCTTTCCGCATTGTTATGATCACTTATATGGTTTGGCTTTGTTCTTGAAGCCATACCTTGGGATATTTCTATCTTTTTCTCTTTTTGTATCGGTTTCGGGGATAGGCTTACGTGTCAAGGTACGTTGCGACAAGTGCCATTATGACCCTCTTTTTTGGGTGATGACACTTTCGCAATAAAGTGCCGGTTTCGCAATACTTGCATTGTCTGCGCATGTCGTGTGAGCTACTTGGGTACCGCTTAAGCAGTACTTGTTTACACGATAGGGGTCTTGCTTATTCGACCCTCGACTGGCAGCCTAGTATCTTAAGTGATCGGCTTGCATGTTTGCGGTCTTTGCTTAAGTGACCAAAATGACGTTTAAGCGGATGCACCAACTGAGTGGTGCATTAGCTGGGAACTTAAAAAATTCTAAGTCTCTACCAATCCCTCGGGATTCATCAAAAATCTCATGAATGCAAACAAACTATGTTATCTTATCAAATTCAATATTTTGGACTAAATGATGCGATAGAAATTTTTATTCGAGGTTGTTTCAAGAAAAAGTGGCTGCCACTCCCAAGTGACATTTTTCTAAATTTTTGGCCAATAGCCTGGAATGAGTCTCAAAGCTTTGGCACCTAAACCAAAGGTCCATCTAGCCTAAAATCGAAGTTCTAAAGCAATTGGAACTATAAAATTGGCATATAAGGTTGTTTAAATGAATTTTTGTGTATTAGCTAATTCTGACTAGTGAAGTCCTTAAAATAAGAAATTGGCTCTAAAAACTAAATGAATTGCCTGATAACCGAACTGTTAGATCCAGCAAGTTATAAATGACTTGGGGAAGCTATGGGAAAACTCTTAACAACAAAAATACATGGAAATGCAAAAATGACACTGTTAGCTCCAGTAAGTCATAAATGACTTGGGTAGCTATGGAAAAGCTCTAAACAGTAAAAATATATGGAAATGCAGAAAATGACCTAGAGGGTCATTACAATTTTCTTTGACGAACTGAGTGGTATTTCTCCCATGATAGATAATGAGGCAACATTCTTTATTGAAGTAATTAGTATTTTGAGTCTAGAGTCAGTTAGGAGTCTGCAAAAGTTCAAAAAGTTCTTTCAAACATCATTGGCCAGTAATTTAACAATTTTGAGAAAAACCTAAAAAACACTCTTCTTTTTGAAAAAGAGCAAAGAGGTTGATGAACTTTCTCTTGAATTAAGACCATTATGTTCAACTTTTTTTGGCTCTCTCTTTGCAATGATGAGTGTTTGATTTGGAGTAACTTATTAAATTCATTTGATCAAATTGATTGGGAGACTAGATTTCTACTCTATGAGTATGATGCCTTGCTTGGTGAGTTGTTTGAATAATTCTCATACATACGTGTAGTCTAGAACTTGCCCCGAGTGTACTCAAAGTGAAATCCAACACAAGCTTGTCTTGGAGGATAACCCGAGGCCATTTTGATCCTTCACTTGAATAAAACCCTACCTTAACATTGCTCCTTAGTTAACCTTTTTGAGCCTTTGCCCATTTTTCTTTCTTCTTTTAGTGATAACCATACTATGACACCTAAATCCTTTTTGAAAGTATCTCTTTCGGAACATAACCTCCTTGAATGCATCATATGATTCTAAAGTAAGAAAATATAGGCAAAGCCTAGGTTAGGGGGTGCTTATTATAAGGTTGATTTAGGGGTGATTCAAACTCTTAGTTTGGGGGAAAATTATGATACGCTAGAATGATTCAAGAAAGGTTTATTCTTGGTTTTCTAATCGTATACTTTTGAGACAAGAGACATGCTTGAAAACAGGGTTGAATAGCCAAGACCATAGAACTTGAAATAAAATTAGACAAATAATAGGTCATAGATGGCTAAAGATTTAAATATTTTTTGAAAGAACCAAAGAAGTGAAGAAATAAAGTGGTGTGTTGAATTTGTTTGGTAAGTAAAAAGCTAGAGGTTAAGGGAAACAAGGAAAAAATAGAAGGAGAATAAGATGGAAAATTTGAAAAAACTGGGTATAGAAGGTGATAAGTAATTGTGTTTAAGGAGTTCTTTTAGTCACTTGATCCATAGATTCCTTTTCTCACCTTAACCTTCATATATACCCGCAAGACCTTGGTGAATTCAAACTTGGTAAGTCTACATTAGTAGAGAACAACACAAAGGGTAAGCGTATGGTTCTATTCGTTGTACTTGAGATTCTTTGCAAGAGTGAGTGTCAATTTTTCAGTTTCTGTGCTTTTTTGAGAATTAAAATGTCTTGTGTGCGTAAAGCTAACTTTTGCATATGAGTAGAATCTATACTTTAGGGTAGATGGCAATGTTTTACGTCCAATTTGGGTAAATGAGCAAGATAAGTTGCATAGTGAAAATTGAGACAATCTTTGAAGATTTTGTGTCACACCTTAAGAAACATTTTTGATTTGGAAGTTTCATTTGATACTATCGTACATCCTTTCCTCATAAAAATGTGCATATTGAAAAAAAATTGGTGTACTTTTTGCCATGACATGCTTTGGGGATCCCTTTGAGATTTGATTATCTATCTAGTATAGCATTCTTTTGGATGGTTTTAGAGACATGAATACCTTATCTCTTTAAGAATATTCTTGATTGCTCGATGAAAAGCAATAGTTTAAGTATGGGGGGTTGATAAGTTGTCAATTTGATGACTTGTTAGCATTTTTTAAGCTTGAATTATCATGTTATTGATTCGAGGTTATTCTCATGTTATAGTGCTCATTTGTTTAGGTAGAGGTTGAAAATGAAGTTGACCAAGTCATATGAGTCAATTGGAGATCGAAAACGGAAGAAAAGAAGCTTAAAAGTTCACTTGGGCTTGTTGGGAGCCACCAGGTCACACATATTACAGACTTTTGCATGCTGGTGGCTTATTTGAAGAACCAATGTCTATGTGCGAGTGACTTGCGGGCATAGGTCAGCCACCTGTGCTAGCAGGTCACTAGTGCGGTGGTGTTTTTCGTAATTTCTGTAGAACATAAATTTTTTGTCTAAATAGGGGTTTTTCAACTCAAAACCTCAATTCTTGTACTTTGAAAAAGGTTGAAACATTAGAGTGAGACTCCAAGTGAGACATTAGTGATTTTATCTCAAGGTTTATGAAATTCAAAAGCTTGAATATTGTATTAAATTGTGATTCAATGGACCAATTTGAGGAGAATTTGGGTATATCTCCTCTTTCTCTCTCTATCTAATTTATTTGCTTCGGATTATACTTGAATAAGTTGTGATTGTATGAGTGTTGTTTATTTGTCTTCCTAATTAGCTAATTGATGTGAGTTTTACATCTATTACATGTTTTAATTAAGAATTAGAGGTTGAAAACTCTAATTACCCTTGAATCCTTATTATCCTTGACAAAGGGGATGAGGATAAGAGATGGGTGTAAAATAATAACTTGATTGGCATCATTTAATAGTATCTTTTAGACGTAAGGATACCAATTGGGGGTCAGAGATTGCTCAAATCGCTATACTTATGAGGCGTTCGAAAGAACTCATTTTGTGAGATTTTGGTGTTTAATTGACAAATAGACACTAAAGACCTTTAATCTAACCTACTCATGACTTTTAGATAAATTTAAATAAATATTCAATAATCCATGCATGAAACTTGCACTTAAAAAAGCATAACCCCAAGTCTTATTCCACATTTGGTTAAACTCTAATCATTTCTAGCTTTGAAATTGCATTCTTACTGTGATAAAATTGTTCACTCTAAAAATGTTCAAACAAACCCCTCAATTTTACTTTCTTGTTTGATTTACACTACATTACGAGCCAACTTATAGTTGCTTATTACACTTAAGTTTGAAATCTATGTTCTCATTCCCTGAAGATTCGGCCCCAACTCTTGTCGGGTTAACTATATTGAAGATGATTGCTTATACCTTAGATGTGTAGTTTGAGCGTCATCACTAGGCAAATATACATCACAAAAATATGTTGATTAGTACAAGAGGGTCATAGGACCCCTCCCCCTCCCCACACATACACACAGACACACACAAAGTTGAGACATATTACAATAATTTTTTTCAAAGTTTAGATATTTTTTTATCCCTTTCCCCTATATATAAAGAGTAATTAATTTGATGGTGTTACGTTGAAATTTATACAACCTAATATTTGTGCTTGAAAATATATTATCATCTATTTTATGAAAAAATAAACTGACAAGACCATAGCCAAATAAAAAACTAACTTATAATTGATTTGACTTTAATATTTAAAAAATTAACTTATGAAAACCAACTTAATTTACTTGATTTCAATATTTGAAAAATCAACTTGATTAATTTAATTGAGCGGCGAATTAAACATGTCGTACTTAATTTAAGCTCTCTTGTTATTTTCTTTTTTATTAGTTTGATTGAGCAGCGAATTAAACATGTCGTACTTAATTTAAGCTCTCTTGTTATTTTTTTTTTCATTTGAGATTGGTTATCCATTTCCACTATTCGACTATCGAATTGAGAAATTTCACTTTAATTTAGTTACGTATTAAAATCCCCCCCCCCCCCCCCCCCCCTCAAAAAAAAACAGAGAGAACGAATAAGGTCTGTAGTCATAGAAATGCGCCTCTCATGCGCTTATGCTAATAATATTCCTTGATAAACAGAAAATTTTGCCCTTCATTAAAAGTTTCCACAATAGATAAAATGGTCATTTTACTATTTTCGTAGAATTATTATTTAATTATATTTATTATATTCTAAGTTTTAAAAACTAAGAAATATACTAAAATATGGTACATTAAAATATATGGTAAGAGTTATTAGAAAAATTAATAATTATTAAGTCCTAAAATATATGGTAAATGAGGAGGAAAAATTTGAAAAAGAAGTGCACGTTTTAGGCATAGAAGTACACGTTCAAAAGGAAAAAAGGAATAATAATCTATATTTATGTTATATTAAAAGTGTAAAGACCTTTAGAAAAGTGATTTGAACTTTTTGTCCTTCGTTAAAAGTCTCCTCAATAGATAAAATGGTCATTTTACTATTTTCGTAGAATTATTATTTAATTATATTTATTATATTCTAACAAGGAGTCCTAAAATATATGGTAAGTTTTAAAAATTTTAGAAATATACTAAAATATGGTACATTAAAATATATGGTAAGAGTTATTAGAAAAAATAATAATTATTAAGTCCTAAAATATATGGTAAATGAGGAGGAAAAATTTGAAAAAGAAGTACACGTTCAAAAGGAAAAAGGGAATAATAAAATAAGTACATAACTTATTATTATTATTCGAATACTGTTGTTGTAAGTTTTTAATTTAATTTTTTGTTATTATTTGATAATATATTTTTCATAAATTATAAATTAAATATTTTTATAAGATTTAAAATTAAAGAGTTCTACAATATGGTATGAGATATTAAGAGAACTAATAACTAAAAGAATTACTAGTGATTTGCACTTTTTGTCCTTCATTATAAGACGAAAATTATCTTTTTACTATTTTTTAATTTATTATTTAATTATTTTTATTATATTAACTAAACTCCTAAAATATATGAGACTGCTAAAATATATGAAAAGAAAATCAATTAATATTTCTTTTTAATCGTCAATTAGAAAAATACTCCTAAAATATGACTATATTAAGGAAATACTTCTATGAATATTGAGACGCATATTAAACTATCGAAGAAATCGATTTACTTATTGAAAAAATATGATTGACATTCATCTAACTTGATTCGGTTGCATGTCTAGATTGATGGATGCTTAATTTTCTAACCCTCAACTTCTTCACTGTTTTTGTCATCATAATAGAATTCAACGTGTGGTATATATATATCTTCTTTGTTTTCATTCAAGTCTTTTTTTAGGATCAAAATTTTTGCTCAGACAAAGAATTATTTTCATCAAAATTGAAGCTTTGTGATCACTATTTTATTATTTTGTTGTAATTTACAGGTGGTAGATGAATATCGGTCGGCTTTGAGGAATTTTTTAGATAAAAGTTAGATTTAATTGTATTGTATTTATATCATTGTTTTGAGAATTTTTTTAATTGTATTGTATTATATCTTTGTTTTGAGAATTTTTTTGTGTACAAATTAAGTTTAGTTATATTATTTTGATATCTCTATTTAGTATTATTTTATATAGTTACAGGTGGTAGATGAATGTCAGACGACTTTGAAGAATTTTTTGTGTAAAGGTTAGATTTAATTATATTATTTTGATATCTCATCGTATTATTTTGTTGTAGTTTACAGGTGGTAGATGATGTCGATCGACTTCGGTATTATTTTTTTTATAATGGTTAAGTTTAATTAAATAAATTCTCCAAAAAATATTGAATTTAATTATTGTATTCATCATCTTTATTATTTAAATAAATATCTTATTTAGTGTAACGATTGAACTCAATAAAGTGAGGTACACGGGTAAAGCGCATACACCTATATATATATATATATATATAGAGAGAGAGAGAGAGAGAGATTGTACACTTTAAAAGGCTAAATATTTACTAATCCAAGTTTTTATTTCCTCCATAAAAAATCAATCATCAATACACACACATATATATTATATGTGTGTGTATACAAGGTGATTTGGTACTTCATTCATATTTATCTTTTTCTCTCTTTTTTTTTTTAATTTTCTCCTCCAATTTTTTTATCAATCAATTTATTTATTAATTAAAAATCAATCTATCATATCTATCTAGATATAATAATAAAGACGAAACAAAAAAAGATGACGTGCCACATTTCTATGATCTCCATTTTCACTTATCTTTTTTCTCTCTTTATTGGGTTTTTTTCTTCCTTCTTTTTATTAATCAATTTATATTTTTATATATTTGATTAAATCTTAAATGAAATAGTAGAAGTACTAATAGTATTTTAATACAAATGTATTACGTAGTAATAGTAGAAGTACCGGTAGTATTTAAACCCAAAAAAAAGTAGTATAAGTAGCAATAGTATCAATAATAATAATTTTAAAAATAGTAATGATAATACTAATAATATTAAAAATATTTGAATTGATTTCAAAAAAATTTCTTAATTTAAATTTATAGATTATAGGATAAATACAAATTGTATTTGAAAAAATTAAGGATAAGAATTAAAATGAGATGATATTTTAATTTAAAGTTAAACAGAATTTGAATTGAAATGAAATTCTAACTTCTTCACCTCTTCTATATATACTACTACTACATATTACTATGATAAGTAATGTGAAGCTTTACTTTTTGAGGGGTTATTATTCATTAGCTTATTCGCGAATTTATTTACTGCAATCTTCATATTCTTCAACTTTTTATTATATTTTTTATTTAACAATTTTATTTTTTTAATGCAGAAAGGTTGTGACATTTTCTTCTTCATCTTACTCTGTTAATGCTTAAGATTATGATGTTAGTATCTCTTTTTTTTATGATGATTCAATTTAATAAGTAAATTATTGTCAATATATAATTTAATAAATAAATTATTGTTACTATTCAATTTAATAAGTAAATTATTGTTATTATTCTTTTTTTTCACTATAATTGATAATATGTATAACATATTTGTTAAGATTCATGACAGTTTCTTTATCTACGTACACATTTTGAGTTTCTTTTTTTGTTTTTTTTCAAAATAGATTTTTTGAATATTTATTCATAATATTTTTACATTTTTTGTCATTATTTTTAATTGTATATATTTAGATATTTGTTTCATTTCGATGAATCAACTAATATAATATGTTATCGCTTTAAATGATTTATTTGTAGGTACAAGCATGCTTAAACTCAAGCAAGTAAGGTTTTGAAATATTTTGAAGCATTTAGCTTTTTAAATGATAGCTTTTTGTTATCATTCTTATATTATTATGTTATTAAAATAAGTATTTATTTTATTTTATTTATTTTTATATTTTATTCTGTGGCGATCTATTCATTTAATCACGAGAAACTTATGATAAATTTTGAATCAAAATTTAAAATTTGAGTTAGTTTAAAAATAAAATACATTACGCTCTCTTTTCCTATTTAATCTCCTAAATCATTGACAATTCACAAAAAATTTGCAATGTCAAATTTTTTGTTTATTATGCATAAAGAAATTTATCTGTTCTAATTTTTATATTTTGAGATAAGAGACAAAAAACCTCAACTACTGATGTGTGTAACACACAAAAAAATTAATTTAAAGTCTAATTAGAGAAAATTAAAGTAATAAAAATATAGTACAAAAAAAATGCACATTGAGAATTGGCCAGGGATTTAAATTAATTAAGTAATTAAAAAATAATTGAGAATTAATTAAGTAATTAAAAGATAGTAGAAAAATATGTACATTGCGGATAGGCAAGGAGAATTTGAATTACTTTTGAAAATATAATGAAATAATTAGATATATTGGGTATGTTGTTATTATTTTCAATAAAGTAATTATGTAATACATATATTGCTATCGATAAATTTTAAACAAAAAAGATGGGAAAGAATAAAAGTTTAAAAGTTAAAACAATTAATATTAAGAATTTGAAATCTTTAAATTGTAAATAATACAATACAAAATAATATAAACCATAAAGGATTTTTTCACAATTACATGATTGTTTTTTCTCATATAGATTTGATTAGAAGTGGGGGTGGGGTAGACGAGGTGGAAGATATCTTTAAATTGTTAATAATATACTTTTAAAAAATATGAAATATAATTTTTTTTACAATTACATGATTGTATTGTCGTATAGATTTGGTTAGAGGTGGGGATTGGTTGATAAAGGTGCAAAAAACCCAAGACCACTTACAAAGAGCCAAGCTCGGTAATTGCGAAACCCCCAAGGCCTATTCATGAAGATAGATATGTGTGAGTGTGTTATGATTACATCCAAGGGATTGCATATGTTGAAGTGTGAAGAAGAGTTCCAACACTCCAAAGCTGCCCCTAAGCCTCCTCACCCTCCCCTCATTAAGGGTGATTTAGTCATTTATTTTATACTAGACTATAAATAGTCTCTTATTAGGATTATTTAATTTATTAGATTATGTTGAATATTGAAAGAACATGAAACAAGTTAAGAGTCAAAATGATCAAATAAATTCTAGATGAGAAAACTAGTGGTGCTAGCTTGAGCTATGCTTATTCTAGTGTACTTTGATGAGCTCTATCATGTTGCGTGAACTAATTATTGTTATATGATGTTTTACATGAAAAATAGAGGTGTTTTGGAAGCTAATTTAAGCCTACAAATAAGTCACAAGAAGTGGGTAAAGAAGGATTGAACGTACGGGAAGATAGAAGCCAAAACGGAGCAAATCCTCACCTTTGAGGAGGTTCCTTCTGCCTCACCTCCAAAATCATGGGATGGGATATGAAATTCACCACCTAGATCAAGGGAACACTACCTCACCCTTTCTTTGGGTAGGAACCACATCCCCTAAGGTTGTCTTCTAAACTTGCAGCACAAGCCCTCTACTGGGACATCCAGAAGTTGATTTTTATGTCTTTAAGTGAGGGGAAATATTGTAAATGCATATGTTTCGTGTGAGGAAGCCTATGGAATATCTAAAAAACTATTAAATGACTGATTAGTCACAATTACACCACACTTATGGAACAACACAAGATTAGAAATAAGAGAAGGCATCTAAGGGCTCCACAGTAGGGTTCTTTCTTCTTCACTTTGGTTTTTCTTGTTGTTTTTACTTATGGATTCCATTGTTGTGATTTTTTCTAAGACTATGAGAGGATAAACCCCACTTATTCTAGGGTTGATTGTACAACATGATTGTATAAGTATGGTTTTATTGTTGGTTTGTATGTTTATCAAGTATGTGATTGTTCATGCATTCTTGGTTTAATATTTTAAAGCATCATGAACTTTAGGATAACTCTTAGTCCCAAAATGAATTGACCATAGGAGTGGACAGACAAAATGTAGAATGTAAGGAGTAAGAATCATGTCTGTAATCATTAGACAATAATTGTGAAAAGTTGATTTACAGTTAAGATGAAGATATACCTAAACACCCCTCTTGGTTAATGAAGTAGGAAGATAGAATAACATATCCAAATTAAGGACTCATATCCTCTCTCAACATTGTAGTTGTGTGATTAATTTGGGTAGATGACTTAGAGGATGACTACTCTCAAGTTACAATATCATTCTGTAGTTCAACAATTACGATTAACATCAACACCAGATATAACCATGGTTATGCATGAATAGGTAGTAAGTCTCAACCCTGAAAGATCTCCATATATTGTTTACAAACCAAATTTCATATCATTGTTAAATTCTTGTTACTTAGTTATAATTATAAATCTTCTATTGTCGCTACAAATTTGAACTTATTTAATTTCATTAGTAATGCTAGAGTTGGACTGCTTTCTAAATATCAAGTCCCTATAACATTGATATTCAGCTCGAAAGGGCCACTTTATTACTTACATAACTATGTACACTTATGTGTGCAGTAGGACGCAACATGTTTTTGGTGCTATTTATTGGGGACTTGAAAATCGGCAACCCTCTTATTTTTAGTTATACTATTTTGTTTGATAAGTGTTGTTGAATTGGTTTTAGCTACTGAACTTATCGGTACAATTCTTAATATCAAAGTAAAATGGTAAGGGAAACAGATTTGGTTGAACTATATATCGAACATGAGCGACGCTTGCATAATATGAGAAAAAAAGAAATACTTCTCTATCCCATTGGCAAGTTCAACTGGGTAAAGCCATTCCTGCAGTCATGGTTGAAGAACAACTAACCCATAGGACTACGCGTAAAATAGCAATCCTACTCAAAACTAATGTTACCTCCGCCATCTAAAATCGGAACCTTGGGGTAGATTTAAGTTGAAGCAGAACTTGGTTTAATTGTTGCATAACAGTGGGTAGTTTATAGGCCTGTCACATGAGGATCCATAGGTTAATCTACAGAACTTCTTGGAGATCAGTGACACTTTTATTCCAACTAGAGTCTCCATAGATTATGTGAGGCTCACTCTCTTCCCCTTCTCACTATTGGGGGAAAAAAGAAATAGTTGAAGTCAAAACCTTCAAACTCGATCACAAGTTGGGATGGATTGGCGAATAAGTTCCTCATTCGATTCTTTCCTTCTAAAAAAAATGCAAGGCTGAGGAGTGAGATCCTGAGTTTTAAACAAATTCTAGATAAGAATCTCTATCATGCATGGGAGAAATTTAAGTCCCTTCTTAGAATTATCCATATCACCATTAGAACAATGAGTTATTAGCTCATACTTTTGTTGAAGGTCTTGACCATAACTAAAAAAATTTATTAGATTCAGATGCAGGTAGTCAGGCTTTGGAGAAAACTTAAGATGAACTATATGCTCTTCTGGACCAAATTGCCTAAGGTAATCTCAAATAGAAGGGTGATGTATCTAGAAGTACAATAAATAAGACTGTAGGTATGATCGAGGTGGATAGTGTCACTACATTGTCTTCTTAGTTGGCATTCTTTAGAACCAAATGATGACATAATTTAGTTCGTTGAGCGTGAATCAACCTCAGTCCCAAATTAATGCAATTTAGCAGGCTCAAACTTGGTGTGAAATTTGTGGAGGTAGTGGTCACTCTACAAACTTATGTGGAGTAAATCCAGAGTCAGTGATTTTTGTGGGCAATGCATAATAGGTAAATCCAAACAATGGTAATTCCTATAATCACAATTGGCAGAGTCAGGTCAATTATTCATGGGGCAATAATCAGGCTCAAACTCAGCAATTTTAGCAGCAACAAGGAATTCAGAATAACACTCAGGCCAGTAAAATAAAAGAGACTTTAAAAAAGATCCTATCTAACCAAGAACAAATGGCTGAGGATATAAGCAAACAACAACTAGCTCAGAAGGATTTGGAGACAAAGTTAGGCCAGTTGGCTGAGTCCCAAAACACAAGACCTCAAGGGGATTTTCCTAGTAACACAAAAAATCCAAAGCAAGTGATGGAAATCACCTTGAGAAGTGGTAAATACCTCATTGACAAACCTCCAAAGAAAAATCATGAGGTGCAGGTAGAGTTGGTCCTACAACAAACTGTTGAGAAGCAAGTGCTAACCAAAGAAGATAAAAATTTGGGAATCTAAATATCCAAAATCAAACACAACTGAGTATACACCAGAGAGACCACCACCACCATTCCCTCAGAGGCTGAAAAAGGCTAAAGAGGATGTATGCTTTAAGAAGTTCTTGGACACATTTAGAGAACTTCATATTAACCTTTCTTTGTTAGATATTTTGTATAGAATGCCTAAGTACATTTCATACTTGAAATATATAGTGACAAAGAAGATGAAAATGGGTGACATTAAAATGGTAACACTTACCGAGGAGTAAAGTTTTATGGTGATAAGAGAGACGCCCAAGAAGTGCAAGGACCTTAGGAGTTTCACCATATCAATACTAATTAGTGGAAGTGATATATTTCATGCTTTGAGTGATTTGGGGGAAGCATAAATTTGATGCCCCTTTCAGTGTTTAATACTCTTAGGTTAGGAAAATCGAGGTCGTATCTAGTGTCTCTCTAAATAGAAGATAAGACTAGATTGGTCCTTGAAAGAATCATAGAGGATGTTCTCATTAAGGTTGGTAAGTTTATTTTTCCTACTGACTTTATAGTTCTTGGTTATGATGTAAATGTTAAGGTACCAATCGTACTGAGATGTCCATTCTTAGAAATTGGGGGATTATGGATAGATGAGAGAGAAGGTACTCTAAAAATGAGATTGAGTGGCCTCAAGAAGTGTTTGTATCCTTACTTTTAATTTATACTTTGGGGACAAAGTGGATTCGAAATGTGGATGAGGATCTTTCTATTGTTTAGGGTGAAGTGTTGTTGTAGGATTTCTATTTTTATTTATTCTCTAGTTTTTGACTAAATTTTTAAAATATAAATTTTTTTATCTTTGTTTATATTCATTTTTTTGTTGATGTCTGTCCAATAGAAGCACATTTCATCCACCCCTTGGTTTTCTTTTTGGTTCTTTTATGGGTTGAGCCCTTTGAATAGTTTTTTCTTTTTAGGAGCAATTTTAAACTTTTGATTCAGAATAAATGAAATTTTCAATCTTAGTGCTATATTTGATAACACGATGCAAGTTGTATTTTAATGTGAATGCATGTGGAGTGAGTTGAATGACTATTTTTGAGACACCTAGACTCATTTATATGACTCTTGTGTGATGGTGTCTTAGTTTTGAATTGTTGATACTACTTGGTTGAGAGTCTATAGAGATCCTACTTGATTTGATCATGTGCCATGTATGAGTGAGGTTTTTAAATTACATTTCGTGTTTGCATATTGATGTGTATAACTTGCCTAGTGTGTTTGCAAAGTCAAATAAAGAATGTTGGGTTTAAGAGATGGTAGATTCATTTCTTTTATAGCCACATTTTGTACTCTCTTTATCTACCCTTATGCATGATCTTAGTTATCCCTATTTAGCCTTTAGCCTATTCTTTGGTAGCCTTATATGTAGCTTATCCCTTTTTTTCAATTGACTGTAATTTCATACAAAACTTCTATACACTTTAATTGAAATATTGAGATGTTAAGGAGTGTAGAAATGAAGAACAAAATGTGAAAGTGAATCCCCAAGAAAATAGCTATTGGTGTGTTGAAAAGGTTTATGTGTCGTGGTTGGGAGTAATGTAATGAAAAGAAAAATTAATCAAACGTGAGTCATGTCTTATAGCAAATAATTCCTACTTAAGATGTGCGAACTAGCTTAAAGAGATAAGACAAAACAAAAGAGAGGCAGGAAGATAAAAGTGGTGGAAAATTTGGTTGCTTAGAGAGGAGTTTATTGTAAAGTTTGCGCTTAGGGACGATAGTCACTATTACTATCCAGAATAGTCCCTACCTGTCCCTTAGCCTATATTACTACCCTTAAAAGCCATACTTGATCTTGTTCCTCGATGTTTTGATATTATTGGATTACTACATTAAGGGCAAGCTTATGTTTATCTTATGTGACATATGCATTCTTTGTGAATACATGAAATTTGATTCTTACATCTATTCTTGTGATAAATTGCATATTAGTGAGTGAAATTGGATAACTCTCTTGTTGTGAGGCCGCATGTTTAATGATGGATAGGTTACTTATATAATCTATTGGTTGAGTAATGTGCATGAGTTTGCTTATATGATCTCTTGGTTGAGTAATGTGCATGAGTTTTCTAACTTGATAGAGTCAATTCGCGAGGTTAGTAAGTTCTGAAGTAGTATTCATGAGTTTTGAATTGTAATACAACATGACTAATGTGGAACTTACTATCCATATAGTAGTTGTTGTTATCACTTAAGGGTCTTAGTTTTGATAGTGATTTAGGGCCTTTTTTGATGGTTCATAATGTAAAGAGTTGTTTGAGGATGAACAAATGCTTTAAGTGTGGGGTGGTGATCTTAGGCATATTTATACACCCAAGTGTTGTCTATGAAAATTTAGCTTAGTATTGAGGACTTATTGATGTTCTTAATGAGGTTTAAAGGGTTTAATTGTGTATTTAAATGTTGAATTGTATGTTTATAGTGTTTTGGTGCATTTAAAACAAGTTATGAGTCAAAATGATCAAATAGAGTTTAGACGAGAAAACTAGTTGTGGTAGCTTGAGCTATGCTTGTTCTAGTATACTTTGATGAGCTCTGTTTTGTTGTATGAACTAATTCATATTATATGATGTTGTAGGATACTATTTGATCTATTTTGGAATCTAATTAAAGACTACAAAAAAATCATAAGAAGAGGAGAAACAAAAATCGAACGTACAAGAATATGGGAGCTAAAATAGAGCAAATCCTCACCTTTGAGGAGGTGCCTTACACCGCACACTCCAAAGAATGATATGACCTTTGTTATGCATCCCCTAGAGAGATTTCACACTTCCTCTCTTTTTATTTGTGTGGGCTCCACATCCCCTAAGGCTAGCTTTTGGTCTTGTGGCGTAAGCCCTATCTCGGGATGTCCAAAAGTTGATTTTTATGTCTTTAAGTGAGGGGAAATGCTGCAATTTCATATGTTTCGTGTGGGGAAGCCTATTGAAGACCTAAAACACTATAAAATGAGTACTTATTCACAATTACACCAAAATTTTGGAACAACACAAGATTGGAGAGTAGAGAAGGCATCCAAGGGCTCTACATTAGGGTTCGTTCTTCTTTACTTAAGTTTTTCTTGTAGTATTTACTTATGAATTCCATTATTGTTATTCTTTGTAAGAATATAAGTGTACAAACACCCTCAATCTAGGGTTTAGGCTACAACATGATTGTGTAATTATGTTGTTATGGTTGGTTTATATGTTTATCAACTAAGTGATTGTTCTTGCATTCATGGTTTATATCTCTAAAGTGTCATGAATTTTAGGATAAAACTAAGTCCCAAAATAAATCGACCATAGGAGTGGAGGGACGAATGAATAATGTAAGGAATATGGATCATGTCCTTAATCATTCGATACTAATTGTTAAATGATGATTTATGGTTAGGATAGAGATATACCCAAACGTCCCACTTGGTTAATCAAGGAAGATAGCTTAATGCATCAAAATTAAATATTCACATCCCCACTCAATGATGTAGTTTTGAGATTAATTTTGGTATATGAATTAGAGGATGACCATTCTTAAGTTATAATATCAACCGTGTACATCAACAATCATGATAAACACCAACACAGATTAGAAACCATGGTTATGCATATATGGGTAGTAAATCTCTTCCCTGAAAGCTCTCCATATATTATTTACAAACCAAATTTCATACCATTATTAGTTTTTGTTACTTAGTTATAATTACAAAGCTCCTACTCTTGTTATAGACTCATACTTATTTAATCTCATTAGTAATGCTAGAATTGGATTGCTTGATAAACACCAAGTTCTTGTGGGATTGTTATTCGACTTGAAAGGGCCACTTTATTACATGAACAACATGTACACTTGCATGTCCAGTAAGATGCAACACCTTCCCTATCGAAACCTTGGGTATGCAAACCCAACATCTAAATAGTTAAAGAATGGAGAAAATAAATAATAAATCCCAACACGATACTTCATGAGGAAGTTAGGCTACAATATAGATAACAAAAATATCCAAATCTGAACAAAATACAGCTCAAATTACAAATTTTAATGTCATTAGTAAAGATCACTACAACTGTTAAAGAGTACAAAGATACAAAAGCCTATATGTGAAAAGTAAAATTAAAAAATAAGGATAGAAGATGTACGGAATCCAGCCCCAAATAAAGAACTCACCTGTCCTCCAAATCAGTCTCAATTACATCATGATCTCATGCTCTGTGGGTAGCACTCAACCTAGGAACTACATATAAAGGGGTACAGAAAGCATTCATGAGTATGGTTTACTTGTACTCAATATATATTAAATGTCAACTAAGAAACGAAGAAAGCAAAACAAGAATAATAAGAGTATGCTTCCACCGACATAAAAAAATTTCGAAGGTGGCTCAAACCATATCTCCTAATAATTCTACAAGTATAATATGTATACATAAATATATATGCAAGGCTAAATATATGTAATGAACCTTCAGGTAATTTCTAATGATTTTGCTTATCTTGGCCATTAGAGCTTTCCCATAGCTTCCCCAAGTCATTTATGACTTGCTAGAACCAATAGCTCAGTTACCTGACAGTTCATTGGGTTTTTAGAACCTTTTCTCTGTTTAAAAGTCTTTACTGGTTACAAATATCTATCGAGAAAAAAATTTAGTAAAACGATGTCGGATGTAAATTCCAACTATGCCAGCAACTCTGGAATATCAAATCAGTATGGTTATATATTTTATTTGCTTATATTGGATTTCAGATGCATTCGAGGTATTGGACAAAACTTGGAATCAAATTCTAAGTCTTAGCTATTATCTTATATGGTTGGAGATACCTTGATCATGATGGATTGAGTGTGATCGCAATGACTGTGGTTGCGGCTAGCATATTTCCACGATTGCCCTAGCTAAGGGCCTGGGAGGGGCCATTTAAAAACTCTCCTTGTCTGCAAATTTTCCACTTTTTCATTGTCTTGAGAATCTAAAACCCTAATGGAGAGAGTAGTCTTTATAATGTGTGTTGGGAGTTTATTGGGAGCTCAAGAAACTTTCATATTCGTGATTAACATAAAATTTAAGGTAAGATTCCTTCACTTTTGGTGATGATTTATTGATTATTAGACCCAAAACCCCAAATGCCTTGAGGCATGATTTTATTCCTAAATATGGTTATTTGCATAAATTTCCTCAGGTTTATAACTCCCTCATGATATTTAAACGTTGGGTTAGTATCGAAAACTCGTTTACCATATGTGGACCCACTTGGGAGTTTTTGGTGTTGTTTTGGAACCGAAGCACAATGTTGCAATATGGCTGTTGTTATTCTTGTATTATTGCATAGATTATATTTTATATAGCGTGGATCCTTAGAGAAGCTTCGAAGAGAGGGAAAGCTGTAATACCCCACCCTTCTCTTAGTTCAAATTCATCCCTAAAACATTAAAGATCTTGTTTCAAAGATGAATATATTTTATTCCATGTGAATTTTTTTTAGATTTTAACTTTTTATCATGTGGTAAATTGAATAATCTTTTCATTGATACCAAATTCGCCTAAATCTGACACTCAGGCGAAGAGTTAAAGCCATTTTAGTGAGACAGTGTACCACCTGGTACTTTACCGCATTGCGGAGCCAATCAAAATGGCAATTGTCAAAATACAGTAAGCCTCCGCGATTCCACCGCATCGAGGTGTAATTCCAATTTGCAACCAAGGTGGTAACATGATTTTCATCGCATCTCGCCATCAAGCAGTTTCCCAATTGTCCAATTTCCAGTAAGTTGGGACGATTATGGCGCGTCGCGCCAGCATTAAAAATCAGGATTTTCAGATTCCGTTATTTAATTCCAAGGGTATCTTAGACTTTTTCCATGACCCCTATCATCCCTAAACACGAAATAAAATGCCCTTTAAGCCCTTATTCCATTATTTTCCTCACTTTTCTCTCAAGAACATTATATTTTCTCTCAAAAGGGCAAGAACCCTAGCCAAGAAATCAAGAACAAGACTAAGTATTTTCTTCAAGAACCTTTAAGAAAGATTCTTATAAGGTATGTTAGATGTTGATTCTTGGGTTCCTTCCACCCATGAAGCTCACGAATCCTTTTCAAAATTTTGAAGTTTACGTATTTATGAGATTTCATGATTTATGTGTATTAGAGTTCATGATTTTGTATTGTTGGGTTTTAATTCATGATTTAGACTAACAATTTCAAGAGTTTATTCTAGTATGTGATGAATTTTATGATGTTCATGATAAACCCTCTTCAAGTTGCATGATATTGATGTATTCATGATAATTAAGTATAGAATCTGTGGTATAACCAAAGCATGCTCCCCATATGTTTGATAGCATGCTTAAGTAGAGATAATAATGCCTATTTAGTATGTTAAGCATGAAATCCCCAATTTTGTGATAACTAGTGTTTGCCAAGCATTTGTTGAAATGCCTTAGTGAATGTATTATGATAAGTTGCATACATTCTTATCCATGTGTATTCCTTATTGAACAACTATGATATATCAGTATGCATTCCCTATACATTTACATGTTTATGATATTCAAGTGATTGACGAGATATTGTATTGATTATGTTGTGAATGAAAGTCCATTTTCATGATATTCAAGTGTGGTTCTGTCTTATTTATTTATGCTATCGAGTCCTAGGGGTATTTATGGCTAAAAATATAGCGAGTTTGTCTAGAGCTGAGTCATTCTCAAGATAATTTCAATCGTTCTATGATCAGTAGAATTCAGCCAGTACAAACTTAAGAAAATTTAGTAATCTCAGTACTAGTTCAATCCAGTCTCAGTATCAGTCTAACCCAGTTCCATATTCAGTTCGGACCGCAGTAGTATTCAGTATTCAGTTTAGATTTCAGTAAAGTTTAGTAAGTTACATAAATCTATAGCATTCTGACAGAAACTAAAATTCAGAAGTATTCCATTAGATAATGGAATCAAGTAAACTCAGTCAGATAAGTTAATTAAGATAATCAGAAATAGATTCAGCTCAGTCTAGTACAGTCTAAGAATTATTTTAGTGTCTTTCATTTGGGAGTAGGAACTAGCACCGAGCGAGTACAGGGATGATGGCTTCCCCATTAGAGAAGTAGACTCGTTAGTAATAGTCCCTGAACTCTAGAACTACGTAGCCAGCGTAGGATGAGGAGTCACCCATCATATTAAACTTGACTACCTCCCCGGAGTCACCTATTATATTAGGCTTGGCTCCAACCAGGTATCACCCGTTATATTAGGTATGACATCTTGGGTTCATAGAAAAGTATCTTTACCCGTGGCACGGTACTGACACCCTTCTAGCTGGGGTTACAGGTTTGACTCCAAAGAAGCTAGAAGGGGCATGTCAGTTAGATGACTACCTCCCACAGTCTCAGTAATAGAATTCACCTGAGGAGTCACCCGTAATACTAGTCTTGACTACCTCTCAGACATCACCCATTATATAGGCTTGATCTCATGTTTAGACAATCATTTTCATTATCAGCAGACTCAAAGGTCACCCGTTATATAGTCTTGATCTCAGATTCAGTTTATCAAGTATCAGGCATAATTACAAGTAAACTCAGAGAGCACCCATTATATAGGCTTGATCTCAGATTTAGTTTATCATGTATCAGGCATCATTACCAGTAAACTCAGAGGTCACCTGCTATATAGGCTTGATCTCAGATTCAGTTTATCAAGTATCAAGCATCATTACCAGTAAACTCAGAGGTCACCCATTATATAGGCATGATCTCAGATATAATAAATCTGTATCAGTATCATAAAGATTAGACATCAATCTCAATAGACTCAGTTATTCCGTCTCTCAATATTAGTAAACTCAGACATAAGTACTAGTAGACTCAATCATCAGTAAGTCAGTATTCAGAAACCAATATTTAGAGTTCGTATTCAGTTTTACTGCAATTTTAGTTTTGGTTTGTGCATTCATACATATGTCTTCATTCAGTACTCTCATGTTATTCAGTTAAGTTATGATTATGCATAAGCCCTTGCATTTAGCCTTACCTCATCTGGCATTCTAGTACATTCAAAGTACTGATGCATACTTTTCTCTTGCGCCATGGTGTCTTATACCATAGGTTCTAAAGCACGAGATCCAGAGCACCCTTTGCAGTTCAGACTCAGACAGCAACAGTACACGTAGCAATGAGTCCTCTTCATTCGAGGATGATCCTTATTCTATTATCGAATTAGACTCAATGTATTTTTAGTAGATGGAGTTAGTTGGGGACATGTCCCATCAACTTCATAGTTCAGAAAAGTTTAGAGGCTTTTCAGACAGATGTATCAGTATTTAGTTTTGAGTATTTTAGATGTTTTGAACCTTATGGCAAGTTTCGGCCAGTTTTCTGCATTTATTATATTATATTATGCAGTGCTCAGGTATAGATATCAGTACAGGGTTAGCTTGTGGTCCTTTGGGATCATGAGCACAGTGTGGCATTTCGATTCTCGAAAATCAGGGCATTAGAAACTTGGTATCAGAGCCTAAGGTTCAATAGTGTCCTAGGAAGTCTGAAAATCCGTATCTTGTAGAGTCTTGTACATGGATGTGTTGCGTGCCACATTTATGTACAAGAGGATATAAGATGTTTTTAGGAACAGTTTCCCTTCTTTTAGTGTTCATGTTGTGAGAGTATGCATAAGTTATAGTTAATTCTCAGTCTTATCCATTCTCCCTTTCATTTAAAGAGTATGCCTCCTCGCAAAGATAATGCTCATTGGGTTGATAACCAGCCACCTCAGCCCATAGATCCTTCGAATGGGAATGTGTCACATACAGAGTTTCGGGCAGCTTTTCTGGCTCTAGCCCAAGCTGTGACCACTAGTGTTTAGGGAAACCATCAGGCTGTAGTCCCACCTCAACAAGATAGGGGTTCAGCCGCATCCAGAATTAGAGATATCATGTAAATGAACCCGCCAAAATTCTTTGGGTCAGTAAAAGGTGAGGACCCACAGCTTTATCTAGGAGAGGTAAAAAAGATCACCCAGATTATTCATGTTTCTGAGGAGGATATTGTAGAGTTAGCATCCTATAGGCTGAAGGATATTGCTCACGATTGGGTAGTGATATGGAAGAAGAGTAGAGGGGAGGATGCAGCTCTCATAACTTGGCAGGAGTTTCAGGATACCTTTCTAGATAAATTTTTCCCACTAGAGATGACAAAAACTAAGGTAGAAGAGTTTATGAACCTAAGGTAAGGCTCCATAATAGCCAAGGAGTATTGTCTTAAGTTCAACTAGTTAGCTAAGTATGCTCCCGATTTGATAGATGACCCTAGAGCGAGTATGAGTAAGTTTGTAACAGGTGTATCCGGGTTGGTGTTGAAGGAGTGTAGGACTACTATACTCAATAGAGATATGGAACTTTATAGATTGATGATGCATGTGCAGTAGATTGTTGTCGATAAGATAAAAGAAAGAGAGAGAGTTAGTAAGAAAGCCAGAAAAGCTAGTCATAGTTTCACTCAGGCAGGGTCATAGGGTGGTAACCGTTCTCAGCATAGTCAGAAGTTTTCAGTTCAAGTTCCATCCTTAGCTAGTGTACCCACACCAAAGTTTGGGGATGTCAGTCATGATAAGGCGCTAGGCTCCAAAACCTAGGGTAGTGCCATCAGTGTTCGTACCTAGCTGCTTTGTGGAGAGTGTGGAAAGAATCACCTAGGTGTGTGTAGAGAAAATAGTTAGGTATGTTTTGGATGTGGTAAGACAAGCCACATAATGCGAGAATGTAGAGTGCTAGCTCAGAGGGGTAGAGAATTGCATCAGCAGGGTGCCACTTCCGGTGCTAATAGTAGTTAGCGTCAAAATAGACTCTATGCACTTCAAACTTACCATTATCAGGAAAGGTTCACTGATTTAGATTAGGGTATGTTATGAGTCCTTTATCTTTATGATATCCATCCTTAAATCCTTTGCTCCCATATTGAGCTTAAATTTTCAGCATGAGTTAGTAGAGCCAGTAAGTCAGTTTAGGAGTCGAACAGTCAGATTTGTATAGTTTGTTATCTCATCTCTTCACCTGATCATGCTATCAGAAATTCTCAAAATGTAACTATTTCAATATAGAGTATCCTAGTAGTTGTGAGATAACTCAGTTCATGAGTCATGCATTAGTTTCAGATCTCAGACGATCAATCATGACCCAGTTCGTAGGTGCCCTGTGCACCGCCCCAATATTTCAGCAAAGTGTTCTTAGAGGGACATAGAGTCCCAAGGGGGAGATACCCTATAATATCCCGATGCTTTCATGTCCTTAGACTTATTCAGTTGCATGTTCAGAATCTCCTTATGAAGTTAGCACCAGTTATCATTGCATACTTAGTCATGCATTAACGAGAGAAACTCCATCACGAATCCATGCATCAGATATGCATGTCCATTGTGAGAATTCATCTTATGAGTATCTTAAATCGTTTATTCCATGCATCAGATATGCATGTTCAGTATGAAATCTCAGTATATTAGTAGTTTCAGCCATATAGTCATGTTTCTCATGCTCATGTCCAGTAAGTATGTTCAGCCTGCTAGCATTCTCAACTTAATCAGTCTCATTCGAGGACAAATGTTCTGAAGGGGGAGATATTATAATACCCTACCCTTCTCCTAGCTTAAATTCATCTCTAGAACATCAAAGATCTTGCTTCAAAGATGAATATATTTTATGCTATGTGAAATTTTTTTAGATTTTGACTTTTTATCATGTGGTAAATTGAATAAGATTTCCATCGATACTAAATTCGTCCAAATCCAACACTCGGGCGAAGAGTTAGAGCCATTTTAGTGAGACAGTGTACCACCTAGTACTTTAGTGCGTCGCAGAGCCATCCAAAATGGCAATTGTCAAAATTAAGTAATCCTCCGCAATTCCACCGCATCGTAGTGTATTTCCAGTTTGCAACCAAGGTGGCAACGTGATTTCCACCACGTCGCGCCATCAAGAAGTTTCCTAATTTTCCAATTTCCAGTAAGCTGGCGCGATTATGGCGCGTCGCACTAGCATGAAATATAGGGATTTTCAGATTCTATTATTTAATTCCAAGGGCATCTTAGACTTTTTCCATGACACCTATCATCCCTAAACACAAAATAAAATTCCCAATAAGCCCTTATTCCATTATTTTCCTCACTTTTCTCTCAAGAACATTATATTTTCTCTCCAAGGGGCAAGAACCCTAGCCAAGAAATCAAGAACAAGACTAAGGATCTTCTTCAAGAACCTTTAATAAAGAGTCTTCTAAGGTATGTTAGATGTTGATTCTTGGGTTCCTTCCACCCAAGAAGCTAAAGAATCCTTTTTAAAATTTTGAGGTTTACGTATTTATGAGATTTCATGGTTTATGTGTATTAGAGTTCATGATTTTGTATTGTTGGATTTTAATTCATGATTTAGACTACCAATTTTAAGAGTTGATTCTAGTATGTGATGAATTGTATGATGTTCATGATAAACCCTCTTCAAGTTGCATGATATTGATGTAGTCATCATAATTAAGTATAGAATCTGTGGTATAACCAAAGCATGCTCCCCATATGTTTGATAGAATGCTTAAGTAAAGATAATATTTCCTATTTAGTATGTTAAGCGTGAAATCCCCAATTTTATGATAACTAGTGCATGCCAAGCGTTTGTTGAAATGCCTTAGTGAATGTATTATGATAAGTTGCATGCATTCTTCTCCATGTGTATTCCTTATTGAACCACTATGAGATATTAGTATGTATTCCCTACATATTTACATGTTTATGACATTCAAGTGATTGACGAGATATCGTATTGATTGTGTTGTGAATGAAAGTTCATTTTCATTATATTCAAGTGTGGTCCTATCTTATTTATTTATACTATCGAGTTCTGGGGGTATCTATACCCAAAAATTTAGCTGTTTGTCTAGAGATGAGTCAGTCTTAAGATAATTTCAGTCGTTCTATGATCAGTAGAATTCAGCCAGTACAAACTTAAGAAAAATCAGTAATCTCAGTACAAATTCAATCCAATCTCAGTATCAGTCTAACCCAGTTCCGTATTCAGTTCGGACCACTGTAGTATTCAGTATTCTGTTCAGATTTCAGTAAAGCTCAGTAAGTTACATAACTTATAGCATTCCGACAGAAAGTAAAATTTAGAAGGATTCCATTAGATAATGGAATCAAGTAAACTCAGTCAGATTAGTCAAGTAAGATAATCAGTATTAGATTCAGCTCAGTCTAGTATCGTCTAAGAATCTGTTTAGAGTCTTTCAGTTGGGAGTAGGAACTAGCACCGAGCGAGTGTAGGGATGATGACTTCCTTGTTAGAGAGGCAAAGTCGTTAGTAATAGTCTCCGAACCCCAGATCTGCATAGCCAGTACAGGATGAGGAGTCACCCATCATATTAGGCTTGACTACCTCTGTAGAGTCACCCGTTATATTCGGCTTGGCTCCAACCAGGTGTAACCCGTTATATTAGGTATGGCATCCTGGGTTCAGAGAGAAGTGTCTTTACCCATGGCACGGTACTGACACCCTTCCAACTGGGGTTACAGGTTTGACCCCAAAGAAGCTAGAAGGGGCATGTCAGTTAGACGACTACCTCCCACAGTCTCAGTTTTAGATTCAGTCTCAATAATAGAATTCAGCCTCGACAATAGAATTTAGATAAGGAGTCACCCATTATACTTAGCTTAACTACCTCTCAGAAATCACCCCTTATATAGGCTTGATCTCAAATTCATACAATTATATTCACTATCAGTAGACTCAGAGGTCACCCGTTATATAGTCTTGATCTCAGATTCTCTTTATCAAGTATCAAGCATCATTACTAGTAAACTCAGAGGTCACTCGTTGTATAGGCTTGATCTCAGATTCAGTTCATCATGTATCAGACATCATTACCAGTAAAATCAAAGGTCACTCATTATATAGGCTAGATCTCAGATTTAGTTCATCAAGTATCAGACATCATTACCAGTAAACTCAGAGGTCACCCATTATATAGGCTTGATCTCAGACATAATAAATCTGTATCAGTATCGGTAAGATTAGACATCAATCTCAATAGACTCTATTATTCTATGTCTCAGTATTAGTAAACTCACACATCAATACTAGTAGACTCAGTCATCTGTAAGTCAGTATTTAGAAACCATTATTTAGAGTTCGTATTCAATGATACTGCGATTCCAGTTTTGGTTTATGCATTCATGCATATGTCCTCATTCAGTACTCTCATGTTATTCAGTTAAGCTATGTTCATGCATAAGCCCTTGCATTTAGCCTTACCTCATCTAGCATACTAGTACATTCAAAGTACTGACGCATACTTTTCTCTTGCACTATGGTGTTTTATACCAAAGGTTCCAAAGCACGAGATCCAGAGAACCCTTGCCAGTCCAGACTCAGTCAGCAGCAATAGACATAGAAGTAGGTCCTCTTCATTTGAGGATGATCCTTATTTTATGATGGAATTAGACTCAGTTTATTTTCAATAACAGAGTTAGTTGGGGACATGTCCCATCAACTCCATAGTTCAGACAAGTTTAGAGGTTTTTCAAACAGATATATCAGTATTATGTTTTTAGTTTTGAGTATTTTAGATGTTTTGAACCTTATGGCAAGTTTCTACTAGTTTTATGCATTTATTATATTATATTATGCAGTGCTCAGGTACAGATATCAGTAGAGGATTATCTTGTAGTCGTTCAAGATCATGAGCACCGTGTAGCATTCCGATTCCAGAAAATCAGGGCGTTACAAACTTGGCATTAGAGCCTAAGGTTCAATAGTGTCCTAGGAAGTCTAAAAAGCAGCATCTAGTAGAGTCTTGTGCATGGGTGTGTCGTGCACCACATTTATGTACAAGAGGCTATAAGATGTTTTTAGGAACAATTTCCCTTCTTTCAGTGTTTATATCATGCGAGTATGCATAAGTTCCAGTTGATTCTCAGTCTGATCCATTCTCCTTTGCATTTACAGAGTATGCCTCCTCACAGAGATAATGCCCATTGGGTTGATAACTAGCCACCTCAGCCCATAATCTTATGAATGAGAAAGTGTCACATGTAGAGTTATGGGCAACTTTTCAGGCGCCAGCCCAAGCTGTGACCACTAGTGTTCAGGGTACCCGTCAGGATGCACTCCCACCTCAGCAAGATGGGAGTTCAACCGCAATAAGAATTAGAGATTTCATGAAAATGAACCCGCCAGAATTCTTTGGGTTAGTAGAAGGTGAGGACCTAAAGCTTTATCTAGAGGAGGTAAAGACGATCACCCAGATTATGTATGTTTCTGAGGAGGAGAGTGTAGACTTAGCGTCCTATAGGATGAAGGATATTTCTCACAATTGTGTAGTGATATGGAAGAAGAGTATAGGGGAGAAAGCATCTCCCATAACTTGGCAGGAGTTTCAGGATGCATTTCTAGATATGTTTTTCCCATTAGAGATGAGAGACGCTAAGGTAGAAGTGTTTATGAACCTAATTCAAGGCTCCATGATAGTCAAGGAGTATTGTCTTAAGTTCAATAAGTTATTTAAGTATGCTCCCGATTTGATAGCTGACCCTAGAGCGAGTATGAGTAAGTTTGTGACTGGTGTATCCGGGTTGGTGTTGAAGGAGTGTAGGACTGAAATGATCAATAGAGATATGGACCTTGCTAGATTGATGATACATGCGCAACAAGTTGAGGCAGATAAAATGAAAAAAAAAAGAGTGAGTAAGAAATCCAGAACAAGTAGTCATAGTTTTTCTCAGGCAGGGTCATAGGGTGGTAACCGTTCTCAGCATAGTCAGAAGTTTTCAGTTCTAGTTCCATTCTCAGCTAGTGTATCTACACCAAAGTTTGGGGATATCAGTTATTATGGTGCACTAGGCTCCAAAACCTAGGGTAGTGCCAGCAGTGTTCGTACCTACCCGCTTTGTGGAGAGTGTGGCAAGAATTACCTAGGTGTGTGTAGAGAAACTAGTCATGTATGTCTTGGATGTGGTAAGCTAGGACACATAATATGAGAATATAGAGTTCTAGCTCAGAGGGGTAGATAATTGCGTCAGCAGGGTGCTACTTTTGATTCCAATAGTGATCAACGTCAGAACACTCTCTATGTGCTTCAGATCACCATGATCAGGAAAGGTTCCCTGATATAGATTTGGGTATATTATCAGTCCTTCATCTTTATGATATGCATACTTAAATCCTTTGCCCCCATCTTGAGCTAAAATTTTCAACATGAGTTAGTTAGTAGAGCCAGTAAGTTAGTTTAGTAGTTGAATAGTCAGATTCATATAGTTTGTTATCTCATCTCTTCACCTGATCATGCTATAAGAAATTCTCAAAATGTAACTATTCCAAGATAGAGTATCCTAGTAGTTGTGAGTATAGCTCAGTTCATAAGTCATGCATTAGTTTCATATCTCAGACGATCAATCATAAACCAGTTCGTAGGTGCCCCGTGCACCGCCCCAGTATTTCAGTAAAGTGTTCTTAGAGGGACATAGAGTCCCAAGGGGGAGATACCCCATAATATCCCGATGCTTTCATGTCCTTAGACTTATTCAGTTGCATGTTCAAACTCTCCTTACAAAGTTAGCACCAATTATCATTGCAAACCCAGTCATGCATTCACGAGAAAAACTCAGTCATGAATCCATGCATTAGATGTGCATGTCCATTATGATAATTCATCTTATGAGTAGCTTAAGTCATGTATTTCATGCATCAGATATGCATGTTTAGTATGAAATCTCAGTATATCAGTAGTTCCAGTCATATAGTCATGTTTCTCATGCTCATGTACATTAAGTAAGTTCAGCCTACTAGTATTCTCAGCTTAATCAGTCTCATTCGAGGATGAATGTTCCCAAGGGGGAGATATTGTAATACCCCACCCTTCTCCTAGTTCAAATTCATCTCTAGAACATCCAAGATCTTGCTTCAAAGATGAATATATTTTATTCCATGTGAATTTTTTTAATATTTTGACTTTTTATCATGTGGGAAATTGAATAAGCTTTCCATCGATATCAAATACGCCAACTCCGACACTCGGGAGAAGAGTTAGAGCCATTTTAGTGAGACAGTGTACCACCTGTTACTTTAACGCGTCGCGGAGCCAGCCAAAATGGCAATTTTAAAAATCTAGTAAGCCTCCATGATTCCACCGCGTCATGGTGTATTTCCAGATCGCAACCAAGGTGGCAACTTAATTTCCACGGTGTCGCGCCATCAAGCAGTTTCCCAATTGTCCAATTTCTAGTAAGCTGGAGCGATTATGGCACGTTGCGCCACCATAAAAAATTGGGATTTTCAGATTCTGTTACTTAATTCCAAGAGAATCTTAAACTTTTCCCATGACTCCTATCATCCCTAAACACGAAATAAAATGCCCAATAAGCCCTTATTCCATTATTTTCCTCATTTTTCTCTCAAGAACATTATATTTTTTCTCAAATAGGCAAGAACCCTAGCCAAGAAATCAAGAACAAGACTAAGGATTTTCTTCAAGAACCTTCAAGAATGAGTCTTCTAAGGTATGTTAGATGTTGATTCTTGGGTTCCTTCCACCCAAGAATCTCAAGAATCCTTTTCAAAATTTTGAGGTTTACGTATTTATGAGATTCCATGATTTATATGTATTAGAGTTCATGATTTTGTATTGTTGGGTTTTAATTCATGATTTAGGCTACCAATTTCAAGAGTTGATTCTAGTATGTGATGAATTGTATGATGTTCATGATAAACCCTCTTCAAGTTGCATGATATTGATGTATTCATGATAATTAAGTATAGAATCTGTGGTATAACCAAAGCATACTCCCCATATGTTTGATAGAATGCTTAAGTAAAGATAATAGTGCCTATTTAGTATGTTAAGCATGAAATCCCCAATTTTGTGATAACTAGTGCATGCCAAGCGTTTGTTGAAATGCCTTAGTGAATGTATTACAATAAGTTGCATGCATTCTTATCCATGTGTACTCCTTATTGAACAACTATGAGATATTAGTATGCATTCCCTAAACATTTACATATTTATGACATTCAAGTGATTGATGAGATATCGTATTGATTGTGTTGTGAATGAAAGTCCATTTTCATGATATTAAAGTATGGTCCTGTCTTATTGATATATGCTATCGAGTCCTGGGGGTATTTATACCCAAAAATTTAGCTGCTTGTCTAGAGCCGAGTCAATCTCAATATAATTTTAGTTGTGCTATGATAAATGAAATTCAGCCAGTGCAAACTTAAGAAAATTCAGTACTCACAGAACAAGTTCAATCCACTATCAATATCAGTCTAATCCAGTTTTGTATTTTGTTTGGACCGCAATATTATTCAGTATTCAGTTCAGATTTTAGTAAAGCTCAGTAAGTTACATAACTCAGTAGCATTCTGGTAGAAAGTAAAATTCAAAAGTATTCTATCAGATAACAGAATTAAGTAAACTCAGTCAGATCAATCAAGTAAGATAATTAGTAATAGATTTATCTCAGTCTAGTACAGTCTAAGAATCAGTTTTGTGTCTTTCAGTTGGGAGTAGGAACTAGCACCGAGCGAGTGCAGGGATGACGGCTTCCCTGTTAGAGAGGTAGAGTCGTTATTAAAAGTACCTGAATTCCAGAACTGCATAGACAGCGCAGGATGAGGAGTCACCCATCATATTAGGTTGACTACTCCCCGGAGTCACCCGTTATATTAGGCTTGGCTCCAACTAGGTTTCACCCATTGTATTAGGCATGACATCCTGGGTTCAGAGAGAAGTTTCGTTATCCGTGGCATGGTACTGACTCCCTTCCAATTAGGGTTACTGATTGGACCCCAAAGATGCTAGAATAGGTATGTCGATTAGATGACTACCTTCCACAGTCCCATTTTTAGATTCAGTCTCAGTAATAGAATTCAGCTGAGGAGTCACCCGTTATATTAGGCTTAACTAACTTTTAGAGATCTCCCATTATATAGGCTTGATCTCAGATTTAGACAATCATATTCATTATTAGTAGACTCAGAGGTCACCCGTTATATAGGCTTGATCTCAGATTCAGTGTATCAAGTATCAGGCATCATTACCAGTAAACTTAGAGGTTACCCGTTATATAGGATTGACCTCAGATTCAGTTTATCAAGTATCAGGCATCATTACTAGTAAACTCAGAGGTCACCCATTATATAGGCTTGATCTCAAATTTAGTTTATCAAGTATCAGATATCATTACCAGTAAACTCAGAGGCCACCCTTTATATAGGCTTGATCTCAGATATATAAAATCAGTATCAGTACCAGCAAGATTAGACATCAATCTCAATAGACTCAGTTATTCTGTCTCTTAGTATTAGTAAACTCATACATCAGTACTAGTAGACTCAGTCATCAATAATTCAGTATTCAGAAACCAGTAGTTAGAGTTCACATTCAGTGTTACTGTGATCCCAGTTTTGCTTTTTGCATTCATGCATATGTCCTCATTCAGTACTCTCATGTTATTCAGTTAAGCTATGTTCATGCATAAGCCCTTGAATTTAGCCTTACCTCATCTAGCATATCAGTACATTCAAAGTATTGATGCATCCTTTTCTCTTATACTATGGTGTCTTATACAATAGGTTCCAAAGCGCGAGATCCAGAGCACCCTTAGCAGTCCAGACTCAGTCAGCAGCAGTAGACATAGTAGTAAGTCTTCTTCATTAGAGAATGATTCTTATTTTATTATGGAATTAGACTCAGTTTATTTTTAGTAGACGGAGTTTGTTGGGGACTTGTCCCATCAACTCCACAGTTCAGACAAGTTTAGAGGCTTTTCGGATAGATGTATCAGTATTTAGTTTGAAGTATTTTAGATGTTTTGAACCTTATGGAAAGTCTCCTCCTATTTTCTATATTTATTAATTATATTATGTAGTGCTCAGGTACAGATATCAGTAGAGGATTGGCTTGTGGTCCTTCAGTATCATGAGCACCGTATAACATTCCGATTCCAGACAATCAGGGCATTACAAAAGCAAAACTTATTGGTCTGTGAGCCACATTTGGATTCAAGGTCGGTTAGTATTACTTGTGTTAAATTGAGCTTTATTGTAGCATAATTGTGATATCTTGTTAATATTAGGTGGAGTTTAGGTGTTGAAATAGTTGATGGTAATGTTAGGGATTAGTTGAATCACTTAGGCTATTGAAACTTAAAAAGTGTGATGCTTGACCTATAGTCTAGAACCTTGGCTAGTTAGACTTGCTTTCTCATGAATAGTATGAGAATGCTCTCGTTGCTCTAGTTAGATGGGAGTGACTTTTTTCACTCACCCTATTAGTATGTTGGCCTAGTTTTTATAGTGGTAAATTGACATTAGATGCTAGGATAACTTAAGAGTAATACTTAAGGAAGAACTATCCTATAGAACTAGTAAGGATTCATAAGACTTTGAGACATGATATAGATAACCTAGTCTAATTCTGGATAGAAGTTAAACTTGTAAAAGATAATTTGGGATATTAGAAGTGGAACTTTACCCGCCTTAAGCTTGAACTATGTAACTTCATTAGTGACCTAGATACATGTTGAACACCTAGAATGTGCCTTTGGTAACGTGATGGCTAAACCCGCTAAAAGTTTTTTTGGAAATAATGTGATGCTTGATTGTGATCCTATTGTAACTATTTAGATAGCATTGGGAAGCCTTGTCAATCAAATCCATGACTATGCTAGTGTTGCGAGTTATGATAATAATGAGGGGTTCTAGAAAGTATAACCATAACTTGTTATTGACCATACTCTTAATCAAATTAATCTCAAAAATGTGTGGAAAGTTCATACTATAGGTATACACATGTTCATTCCCCTACTAATGCTTTACATTGATAATAAATGGTAAGGAGCAATGAGATGCCTTTCTTACTTTTTTTCCTGCTCTATTTTTCATTGGGTTCACATTTGTTATTGATTTAGATATATATATATATATATAAATAATATGTATATTAATTTCATGATAGGTATATTGATGCTATGTTGATGCTCGGTAAGAATTGAGGATATATTGATATTATGTTGATGCCCGGCAAGGCCAAATGATATATTAATGTTATGTCGATGCCTGAAAAGGATGGAGGATATATTGATGTTATGTTGATTCCCGAAAAGGATGGAGGATATATTGATGTTATGATGATGCCCGATAAATTTGGAGGATATATTAAAGTTATGGTGATGCCCGGTAAACCCGGAGGATATATTGATGTTATGATGATGTTTGGTGAATCTGAAAGAGGTAATGATTTTACGATAATGCCCAGTATATTTGGATGATATATTGATGTTATGGTGATACTCGGTAAACTCGAAGGATATATTGATGTTATGATGATGCTATCTATGGTAAGAATATATAAATATATAGGTATATGTGTAGTTATGACATTGTATGATTATGCCCGTATGTGCATTAGGGATATAATGTTTTTCCTTGGAAAGTTGTCTATAATTCTCTACTATTGATAATTTGTTAAGTGGTGTGGCTCCTGTCAATTCTAATTAATGAATAGAAGTACAATATGTCGAATAATAAGTTACTAATTGGTAAGTGCAACCATGTGTAGAATTAAGGACTCAATTAGTGGATATACTTGGCTTGATTAAATGTATTAACTATGGAATTTTTCCTTGTAAAATGGATTATGAGATAGCTAGTTGTCTATATAAAGTGGATATGATACTTGATGGCTAGAATCCTAGAATACTAGTTAGTGAATCTTGTTTAGTTAAATATGGTAACTAGTAGCTAAGATTTTAAAATGGTTAATGATGTTAATAGACTTAGCATTGTTAATGATTAGGGATATTGAGGCATATTATGTAATGCCGTTGGTTACTTAGATGTTGGCTTAGAGATTCATTGTGCTAACTAGTAATAGGTGTTGGTTAATAGATAGATAAGTGTGATTGATAATATGTAACCTCTTCCTATATTATGGATAGTGCACCTATGGTAACTAGGAGTGAACTTTGAGTTAAATGGTGATTACGATTTAGTTATGCATCTTGACAAGATGTGAAAGTTGGCTATTTAATAAATGATAATTGGTTGATATTTCATTAAAAATGTCTATAAAGAATTGGTTAGGCTAATGATAGGAGGCCATATGATGACTAGCAAACTAGTAGCTTAATAATAAGTGTTAGTTAGTTAATAGTGAGTAGATAGGGTATATGGATAAGTTAGATATCTAAACGACTATATGATTATGATTGTGAGTACTTGATATATGTTAATTCAATGTTTGTAATTGATGATGATCATGATCTTGGCAAATGGCCTTTCACGCAAATAATAGTAAGCCATAGACATCGATGAATTGGTTATATGATTATATACTTGGTTATTTGAATCTTTAATGTAATATCCAGTGGTATGGGACACCGTGATGAGTTCTTTACTTTATGTTCTTTCGAATGTACTCCCCGGTGGTATGAGATGCCATAGTGGGTTGTTTTACTTATGCTTTAATGGATGTTTATATATTATCTTAGTCTTATTGAGATCGAGATTGTATTAGTGACGCTTTACATGTTTGATCATTTAATTTATATAAATGGTATTAGCGCATGATTAAATAGATATGTCATAGTATTGTTCTAGTTTGATTATTGATTATATACAATAATGATGAAGACGATTCAGGTTCGATTCTATACCTTGACCTAGAATTATTGTCTTAATTTTCTATCATCTATATATCATGATTTAGCTCAGTCGACCGATGATTTCTACTGAGTACGCATTGTTTTGGTACTCATACTACACTTCTATACCTTTTTAGTGCTGATCTGAGTACCAGTTGCTGCCGCTGAGTTTAGATCATGTTGTGTTGTGTTTCGGAGATAGGGTATGCTCTTGGAGTTTTGAGTCGCTTGTTTCCTTCAAATACTTATTTAGTATTTTGTATTCTTGACAAATGTATAAGACTATTTATACTTTGAGTTATATTTCCTATTGTCGACCTTAGATGCTTTTATACTAATACTACTAGGTTATGGGAATAGGTATTCGTAGTTGACTATTTATTGTGGAACATTGTTGTTTGTGATTGTATTCATCTATTGTGGCCCTTAACGGGCGATTCTACCAAAGTAACCCATTGCCTTAGCTCTGGGTTACAGTGTTGGCTAACCTACTGGAGGGTCTTAGTAGGTGCCATCATGACTCATGAATCAGGCCGTGACAATATACGACAACAAACATATAAATAAAAGAATAAATGATGCAATGCAATGCAATGAAATGTAGTGGAATAATGATGAAGTAAGTCATCCCATGAAAGCTATCTCATGTCCCTCATATACATTTTCTGAGTATAAGCTTCAAGGATGGGACTCATAAGGGTCTCACAACCCATATACTTTTACCATTTCAATCTAATATCTCAATCAACCTTCTGGCATAATGTTCGATCAAGGGCCTTATAAAATATTTTATTTCCTTAAAAATCTGAGTTTCTTTGTGGCACCAATTTAATATATTTTGGTGAATGAAATTAGTCTACATACTCATAACCAAAAAATTAGCATATAATGAATCAATTCATTGATGGTATTAAATGAGATCAATTCTCATCAAATCTCAATAAATCATGATATAAGCCATCGAATGGCACCACAGAAATGAAGAGTCATGTAAGAGCCTAAGTTTAACCGATATTATTGGTAAAAAAGCAAGTGTCTAATAGAGTCTTGCGGATTGGAACGTTGATGTTTATTTCCTATCTTTGGGAGTCTATGGGACATTCTTAGGAGTTTTTCACTTCTTTTACTTGTATCGTGCTAAGAGTCTGATTTGGGTTATAGAATATCTTTTTGACTTTACTCTTTCACAGATGCCCAGGCTTCGTACTTCAGTTATGTGTAATGAGTGTCTTGAGACCCAGTCTCATGATGTGTCATCGATTAGTGATCTGGATGTGCCTCCCAGAACCCCATTCCTATAATTAAACCAGAGATTTCTCCGCCATAACTAGCGGTGTGCCAGGGACTAGCCTAGGCTCTACTAAATTTTATTCTCCTTTCATTACTTTGTCATGCTTTGGGTTATCTATTGGGTATTTTTTATGGTTCACAGACTACTGGGGCAGAGGTGCAACCTGCAGCTGCAACTCCTGGAGTTGAGGTTCCTCCTATGCCAATAGTTGTTCAGCCGATGGTTGCTTAGCCAGTTATGACCCATCCTGCTATGTTTGTTAAGGAGCAAAAGATACTTGGTAGGTTTCTAAGGTTGGGTCCACCTAGATTTTCTTGTGCTCCCGAAGAGGATGCATTTGAGTTTCTGACTGCTAGTGAAAATAGTCTTCATGGGTTAGGCCTTGTTGAGAGTTGAGGTATGGATTACACCACTTTATAGTTGGATTTGTCTACTCGAAACTAGTGGAGAGATTTTATGAGTTCTAACACAATTGGATCTTCTCCCCTTTCATGGACTCATTTCTCTGAGATATTCTTGGAGAAGTATATGTTGCACAACCTTAAGGATCGATTAAGAGATCAATTCACTTACTTAGAGTAGGTTTCTATGATAGTCGTTGAGTATGAGGCCTGTTTCTATGAGTTGGACTAGGCATGCAACTTCTATCTTGGATAATGAGTATGAGAGAGTTCACTACTTTGTGAAAGGATTGAGACTTCCTATTTAGATGGCTACTCAGAGTCTAGTTTCTACAGGTAGGACTTTTGCTGAGGTTTTTGATCATGCAAGAGTAATGGAGGACATGCATCGTGAGGGTCGTGATAAGAGGCCCAAGTATAAGGGCAGATTTGATGGGAGATGTAGTAGTTCCCGATTCAGAGATGGTAGTTCTTATGTTGGGCATCCTTCGTGTCTATCTTTCCAACCTTAGAGTCAAACTAGTAGACCAATTTAGAAAGATTTTTAGACCACAGATGAAGGTCAATTGGGTACTAGTGGCTGCCCTAGAAAGGGTGGTGATCAGTCTTTGATAGGTTCATCCATAGGCCGTGCTAGGTGTGGTGATTACTTTGGTTCAGGTGGATCTATGAGTTCTGGTTCTTCTCGTGATTCTTATTTTACTTATGGACTTTTCGGTCATTTCTCTAGAGATTTCCCTAGTCGTGGGGCGATGGTTGTTTCATCCCAGTGTGCTACTCCTATTACGATAGTTTATCCCTCAGGTAGAAGTGGCGAGCGAGGTTGTAGGGGTGGTTACCAGGATACTCGAGGTGGTACTTAGGTAGATAGAATAGGAAGTCGGTCAGGTAACCAGCTAAGTGGCGGGCATGTTTATTTTTATGCAGTACCTGCTATACCCGTGGGTGAGACTTCAGATGCTATATTTACAGGTATGATTTTACTGTGCCGCGAGTCATCTCTTGCATTATTTGATCTTGGGTCCACTTATTCATATATATCTTATTATTATACACTACAGTTGGACCTGACTAGTGATTTGTTATCTATGCCATTACGCGTATCTACTCCTGTAGGTGATTCTTTAGTTGTGGATCGAGTATTCAGATCATGTGTTATTATAGTTAGTGATGTTGATACTTATGCCGATCTTATTATTCTGGATATGCTGGATTTCTATGCGATTCTAGGCATAGACTAGTTATCCTACTATCATGCGGTGATGGATTATTTTGCCAACTAAGTATTCAGACTTAGTGTCATTCTAGCCTTCGAAAGTGGGCGATCTTATTTCATGGCCTTTACGTCCATTATAGGTGGATATTTGTGTTGATTCATGATCAGGAATGTTCATACGTGTTTCCAAACAAGTTTTAGATTTTTCGGACTTCGTTTGAAGATCCTTTGGAATCTTAAAATAGTGGATCAATGCGATCTTGGCATGTCACGTCGACTATCGCATTGATAAATGTTTTCCCCAGCTCCCAGCATCAATTTCCAGTGAGTCAATGCAGATTTGATGCGATGCATTGGCTGTCACGCTGATGCCAACAATGCGGGGCGTCGGTCTAAGCGTCGATGGTATAATTTTTTAGTCATTGAAAGATCACGTCCTTGGGGGTATTTAGGTCTTTTTCCCTCAACCTTCATCCCCTAAAACATGAAATTTATCACCTTAGAGAGCAATTAAACTCATTTTTTATCAAAATTGCTCAAGAACAAAACCCTAGAAGATTCAATTTCAAATCAAGAACTCAAGATTTCCACCATTAATTTTCAGAAATTCCTTAACTAAGGTATGCGAAGTGTTCATCCAAGGGTCCCTTCCACCCTTGGAGTCCAAGACACAATTTTTAGACTTCAAGTATATGAATTCCATGTTGGATTTTGATAATATCCATGTTTAAAATGATTAATTGGGTTTCAAATCCATGTTTCATGATCAATTTTATGTGAAATCATGTGAATTCATTATTAATTGATTTATATGTGTTACCATGTGAAATCAAGATAAAGCTTTGAAATAGCGAATTTAATATTGCAATTGTGCGCTCACATGTAGATTAGTACTATGTGCAAAATTTATGCCTTTCAAGTGATTGATGAATTAAGCATGTGAGTTAGATAGTGAAGTTATATCATGTTAGCATGTGTTTAAGTTCAGGACATGCAAGTGTTTGTTAAAATTCCCCAATGAATGAAGAATGATCAAATGCTTAGTTTACATGTTTCAAGTTTATGACATGTGTCTTATTTTGTGCTATCGAGTCCTGGGGGTACTTGTACCTGAATATTTAGCTGATTATTTAGAGCCATAGTTAGTCATAGTACAGTAACAGTTATGTCACTATCAGTAGTACTTTCAGTCAGTTATAGAACTCAGGAAAAACCCAGTAGACTCAGTATTCTTCCAGTCTAGTTCAGTACTCAGTCCAGACCTCAGTAAACTCAGTCAGTTAAAAAAATTCAGTAGTTTTTGTCTGTCCATGGAACTCAGTGTACTCAGTTTGGTTCAGTTAAATAGCAATATTTGTAATAACTCAGTCCAGCCTAGTACTGACTAGAAATTAGTTCAGTGTCTATTTAGTTGGGAGTAGGATTCAGCACCGAGTTAACCCAGGGATGGGGGCATTCTTCTAAGAAGAGGGTTTGACCCTTAGTAGAAATCCCTGCGTTACAGAACTATGTAGCCAGTGTAGGTTGAGATATCTTCCTGCCAGATGTATTAAGGGTTTATATATCTCATTTGAATTATCCTGCCAGCGAGGGTTGACGGAAGAGCTTCCTGTCAGAGAGGGTTAACTCACAGCTTGTCCTTACCCATGGCACAATATTGACACCCTTCCAACTAGGGTTACAAGTTGGACCCCAAATAAGTTAGAGAAGGGGAATGTATGTTACATGATTACCTCCAGCAGTCTCGATCTCAGAATAAAAATTAGTTAATTTCTACAGATTCAGGACTATCAGACATAGTCACTCATCTCAGTATGGTTCCACAGTATTTAGAACTATCAGATACAGTCATTTGGATAATTAATTTTACAGTATTTGTAAAATCAAATATCAGTTATCGGTATTTAGATTCAGTACTCAGTATTAGCACGATCTAAGTTACAGTCTATGTATTCATGCATGTACTTTTACTCAGTTATACTCATGTTATTCAGTTATTATTGTGCATGCATATGAACCCATGCATTTCAGCCTACCTCACTGAGCATACCAGTATATTCAAAGTACTGACGCATGCTTTTCTTTAGACTATGATATCTTATATCATAGGTTCAGAGCACGACTCTAGAGCACCCTTAGCAGTTCAGTTTCTCAGCTTTCAGAGTAGTGGTGGGTCCTCATAGTTTGAGGACATACTTATTCTTTATAGTACTTTAGTTTTATTTCAGTAGATGGAGTTAGTTGGTGGTAGGTCCCATCAACTCCAAGTTTAGACAGTTAGGGGCTTTTCAGACTAGAGCACTTTTAGACAGTTGTTCAATTTTTCAGTACTATTATTCAGTTTTGGTATTTTGATACCATATTCAGATTTATTTAGAGATTTGAACCTTATGGCATACGTTTCCGTCTATTTTCGCAATCACTACAGTATTTATTACATACTTATTGCAGTAGGTACTAGTCATGGATTATCTTGTGGTCCTTCGGGAGTAGAAGCACCGTGTAGTGTCCAGGGTACAGACTCGGGGCATTACAAACTTGGTATCAGAGCCTAAGGTTCAACAATGTCCTAGGATGTCTGAAAACCACATCTAGTAGACTCTTGTGCATGGATGTGTTGCGTGCCACACTTATGTACAGGAGGCTATGAGATGTTTTAGGAAAAGTTTCCCTTCTTTCAGTATTCACGTCATGAGAGTGAGCATGATCTCCAGTTACACTCTCTTTATAATACTAGATTCTCTTCTATTTATAGTATATGTCTCCAAAGAGGACTCAGGGAAGAGGAAAGGGAAACCAGTCAGCCCCTCAGCCCATCCATCCAGATCCTTTGGGTGAGCATGTCTCCCACGCGGAGTTCAGAGCAGCCTTCACCACCCTAACTCATTATGTAGTATCCTAGAATGAACATCCAGCTATAGTTCCAACTAATGTAGTGGCCAATACTACTGTTTCCAGGACTCGGGACTTCACTCGAATGAACCCACCATCGTTTATCGGGTCTAAGTTAGATAAGGACCCTTAGGAATTTCTAGATCAGGTGCAGAAAGTTACCGATATAATGGGGTGACTTTTGTTGAAAGTGTTGAGTTGGCCACATATCAGTTACAGGATGTGGCTCACTCATGGTTCAAAAAGTGGAAGGCAGAGAGGGTCGAAGATGCAGGGCCCATAAAATGGGATGAGTTTGCAATTGCTTTTCTGGATAGGTTCTTCCCACTAGAATTAAGGGAAGCAAAAGTTTTGGTGTTGATAAACCTGAAACAGGGCAATTTAATAGTGTAGGAGTATTCCCTCAAGTTTACTTAGTTGGCCAGATATGCCCCGCATGTTGTGTTAGATAGCAGATCTAAGATGAGTAAGTTTGTATCTAGGGTGTCTAGCAAAATGGTCAAAGAGTACAGGACCGCAATGGTGATAAATAAAATGGACATATTCAGGTTTATGGTCCATGCTCAACAGATAGAAGAGGCCAAGAATAAAGAAAAGAAGAGGGAGAGAAAGAGAGCGAAGACAGGTAGATTTAGTTTCGCTCAGCCTAAGTTATAGGGTGGGAATCATTCTTAGTTATGCCCGAAATCCTCAGTTCCAGCTTTGTCATCATCCAGTACTCCAGTATCAAAATTCAAAGACGGCAATAGAGATAGGGAATCAGGACCTAAGGCCCAGGGCAGTGTTAGCAGTGACCGAGCCAATCCCTTTGCCAGAAGTGCGGCAAAAATCACCAGGGTATCTGTAGAGCTGGCAGCGATATGTGTTTTGGATGTGGCAAGACAGGACCCATAGTCAGACAATGTTCTTAGGTGGGTTCGTAGAGTTAGCATACCCGTCCCCCATCTTAGTCCGGTCGACCAAATCAAAAGGGTGCCTCATCCAGTGCCACTAGCGGGAAGTGCCCAAATAAACTCTATGCTCTTCAGTCCCGACAGGATCAGGAAAGTTCTCCTAATGTGGTCACTGGTACGTTACAAGTTTATAATTTGCATGTTTATGCTTTGCTAGATCCAAGAGCTTCCTTGTCCTTTGTTGATCCTTATATAGCAGTTGATTTTGGAGTCAGTCCTGAAATTCTAGTAGAGCCTTTCTAAGTCCCCACCTCAGTGGGTAAATCAATCATAGCCCAGCGGGTATACAGGAACTGTCCAGTTATGGTATCTCTGAAAGTCACGTCAGCAGACTTAGTCAAATTAAAGATGACTGAGTTTGATGTCATTCTCGACATGGATTTTCTTCATTCCTTCTATACCTCAGTAGACTACAGAAACAAAATTGTCAAGTTTCAGTTTCTGAATGAACCCATCCTAGAGTGGAGGGGTATTACTTCAACACTTAGGGGTCAACTTATTTCTTACCTTTGGGATAGAAAAATAATATCAAAGGGTTATGTCTACTATCTCTTTCTAGTCCAGGACTCTAGTTCAGAAACTACTACTCTTGAATCAGTATCTGTAGCATCCGAATTCCCAAATGTGATTCCTAAATATCTTCCAGGAGTTCCTCTCGAGAGGGAAATTAATTTTGGAATTGATCTCTTTCCAGATACTCAGCCCATATCTATTCCACTATACAGAATGGCACCTGCAGAACCTAGAAAATTAAAGGAACAGTTAAATAATCTCTTAGATAAGGGATTCATCAGACCCAGTATGTCCTCGTAGGGCACACCAGTTTTATTCGAGTGTAAGAAAGATGGTTTCCTTAGAATGTGTATAGATTACCATTAGTTAAACAAAGTTACGATCAAGAACAAGTATCCACTTCCCAAAATTTATGACTTGTTTGACCAACTTCAGGGTGCCAGCTATTTCTCTAAGATAGGCCTCAGATCAGGCTATCATCAGTTCAGAGTCAGGGAATGTGACATCCTAAAAATAGCTTTCTGAACTTGGTATGGTCACTTTAAATTTTTAGTCATGTCCTTTGGTCTTACCAATGCCTCAACAACCTTCATGGACATGTTCGTCATAGTCTTCATAGATGACAATCTTGTTTACTCCCGTAGTGAACATGATCATGCAGACCATATCAGAATAGTATTTTAAACTCTCAGAAACTATCAGCTATTCGCCAAATTTAGTAAGTATGAATTTTGGCTAAGGTCAGTAGCATTCCTTGGCCATATCGTTTCCGATAATGGAATTAGAATTGATCCCTAAAAGATTGAGGCAGTGAGAAATTGGCCCCGGCCCATCTCTCCATCAAATATCAGGAGTTTCTTGGGTTTGGCTGGCTATTACCGATGGTTTGTTAAGGGATTTTCATCTATTGCATCCCCTATGTCTAGATTGACTCAGAAGAAAGTCAAATTCTAGTGTTAAGATTCTTGTGAGGAGAGTTTACAGGAGTTGAAGACTCAACTCACTACAGCGCCAGTTTTGACCCTACCAGATGGTTTCGACGACTTTTTTGTGTATTATGATTCTTCTAGAGTCAGATTGGGTTATGTTTTACTGGAAAGAGGTAAGGTCATAGCCTATGCCTCTAGATGGCTTAAACCCCATGAGAAGAACTATCCTACTCATGATCTCAAGTTAGCAGCAGTAGTGTTTGCCTTAAAGATTTGAAGGCACTATTTGTATGGTGTACACGTTGATGTGTTCACTGATCATAAGAGTTTACTGTATGTGTTCTCTCAAAAAGACCTAAACCTCTGTCAGAGAAGGTGGTTGGAGTTATTAAAAGATTATGACATGAGTGTTCTGTATCATCCGGGCAAGGTCAACGCAGTGGCCGGCGCCCTCAGTAGAATATCTATGGGTAGTGTTGCTCACGTGGAGGATAGTAAGAAGAAGTTAGCCCAGGAGATCCATCAGTTATCCTGACTAGGTGTTCACTTGGTCGATTCAGCAGAAGGTAGCGTATGGGTGCAGAGTATCTCAAAATCATCCCTAGTTTCTGAAGTGAAGGAAAAGTAGGATAGGGATCCCAGTCTAGTCCAGTTGAAGGAATCAGTCAATGATCAGAAAGTTGAGGTTTTTCCCCAAGGGGGAGATGATGTGCTGCATTGTCAAGGCCAGCTATGTGTTCCAGGCGTAGATGAATTGATGCAGTGAATTCTTGTAGAAGTGCATGGTGCACGCTACTCAATTCATGCAGGGGCCACTAAGATGTACCGTGATCTGCGTGATAGTGGGATGAAAAGAGATATTATAGAGTTTGTGGCTAAGTGTTCAATATGTTAGCAGGTTAAGATTGAGCATTAGAAGCCTAATGGGTCCATGCAGGAGTTCAACATTACCACCTAGAAATGGGAAGAAGTGAACATGGACTCTGTGATGAGTTTTCCCCGTACTCTTCGTCAGCATGATTCAGTTTGGGTCATTGTAGATAGGATGACCAAATTAACTCATTTACTTCAATTCCATACCTCCTATTCAGCCGAGGATTATGCCAAAATCTATATCAAGGAGTTAGTTAGATTTCACAGTGTTCTGTTGTCTATTATCTCAGATAGAGGTACACAGTTCACCTCTCATTTCTGGAAATCATTCCAAAAGGGTCTTGGTACCCGAGTTCATCTCAGTACAACCTTCCATTCTCAGACAGATGGTCAAGAAAAAAGCACCATCCAGACTTTAAAAGATATGTTGCGAGCTTGTACGATATATTTCAATGGTAGTTAGGATGACCATTTTCATTTGATTGAGTTCGCATATAACAACGACTATCATTCCAATATTCAGATAACTCCATTTGAGATGCTTTATGGGAGAAGGTTTAGATCTCCCATTGGTTGGTTTGAAGTGGGTGAGGCCATAGTAGTAGGGCCTGACTTGGTATTTGATACCTTAGAGAAAGTCCAGTTGATCAGGGAAAGAATTAAGATAACTCAGAGCCAATAGAAATCATATGCAAATATGTGCAAAAAGGATCTTGAGTTTGAGATTGGTGACTATGTGTACTTGAAAATCTCTCCTACGAAAGGGGTGAAGAGATTTGGAAAGAAGGTGAAACTCAGTCCCCGATATGTCAATCCTTACCGAATTCTCAGCCATTTTGGAAAGGTAGCTTACTAGCTTAAGTTGCCTTCAGATTTATCTTCAGTGCAACTAGTGTTCCACATCTCCTTGCTAAAGAAATGCATAGGTTACCCAGCAGTTGTATTCCCTGTAGGGGGAATAGATATTCAGAACAACCTCTCTTATAAAGAGATTCCAGTCAAAATCCTTGACTACTATATTCGTAGACTGAGGAATAAAGAAGTCCCACTAGTCAAAGTTCTTTGGAGGAATCAGTCCATTGAGAGAGATACTTGGGAACAAGTAGCAGACATGCGGACCAAGTATGCTCACCTCTTCTCCGCAGACTCAAACCCAGTCTAAGGTAATAGTTTTCCTTAAGCTTATTAATTTTTATGTCCAGATTTTAGTTACAAATTTGATATCAGTTACCATTGCATGTTCAATCATGTATTCATGCATCAGATATGCATGTCCATTATGAGAAACTCATCTTATCAGTAATTCCAGTCATGCATTCATGAATCATATTCATCTATATGCTCATACATCAGATATGCATGTTCAGCGCGATAATTCAGTGTATCAGTGATCTCAGTCATGAAACCATGTTTCAGTTGTGCATGCCCAGTGTCTAAGTTCAGTCTCTCAGTATTCTCAGTCTCAGCAGTCTCATTTGAGGATGAATGTTCCCAAGGAGGAGATAATGTAAGACTCCACAAAATCCTTATCTTAATTTAGTCCTTTAAGCTTGTTAAGGGGTCCCAGACTTAGAATATTCTAGCTAAGTATTCAGAATTTGTGTCATTCTATCCTTTAAACGTGGGCGATTTTATTTCATGACCTTTACATCCATTATAGGTGGATATTTAGATTGATTCATGATCAACAATGTCCGTATGTGTTTCTGGACAAGTTTTGGATTTTTCGGACTTTGTTTAAAGCTCATTTGGAATCTTAAAATAGTGGATCAACATGATCTTGGCACACCACATTGACTATCACGTTGATAAATGTTTTACCCAGCTCCCAACGTCAATTTCAAGTGAGTCTAAGCGGACTTGACGCGATGCATTGGCTATCACATTGATTCCAATGACACGGTGTATCGGTCTGTGTGTCGATGGTATAGTTTTTTAATCATTAAAAGACCGCATCCTTGGGAGTATTTGGGTATTTTTCCCTCAACCCTCAGCCCCTAAAACATAAAATTTATCACCTTAGAGAGTACTTAAAATCATCTTTTCTAAAAATTGCTCAAGAACAAAACCCTAAAAGATTCAATTTCAAATTAAGAACTCAAGATTTCCACCATCAAGTTTCAGAAATTCCTTAACTAAGGTATGTGAAGCGTTCATACAAGGCTCATTTCCACCCTTGGAGTCAAAGAAACTATTTTTAGACTTTAAGTATATGAATTCCATGTTGAGTTTGATAATATCCATGTTTAAAATGATTAATTGGGTTTCAAATCCATGTTTCATGATCAATTTCATATGGGGTTAATTGATTTATATGTGTTACCATGTGAAAACATGTGAAAGCCTTCAAATGGTGAATTTAATATTGAAATTGTGTGCTCACATGTTGATTAGTACTATGTGCATAATTTATGCCTTTCAAGTGATTGATGAATTAAGCATGTGAGTTTAATAGTGAAGTTATATCATGTTAGCATGTGTTTAAGTTCATGACATGCAAGTGTTTGTTAAAATGCCCCAATGAATGAAGAATGATCAAATGCTTAGTTACATGTTTCAAGTTTATTCCATGTCTCTTAATTTGTGCAATCGAGTCTTGGGGGTACTTGTACCCGACAATTTAGCAGATTATTTAGAGCCATGGTCAGTCATAGTACAATGATAGTTATGTCACTATCAGTAGTACTCTCAGTCAGTTACAAAACTCAGGAAAAACTCAGTAGACTCAGTATTCTTCCAATCTAGTTTAGTACTCTATCCAGACCTCAGTAAACCCAGTCAGTTAATAAAATTCTGTAGTTTCCATCAGTCAACAAAACTCAGTGTACTCAGTTTGCTTCAGTTAATGTAACAACCCGAGACTACCCCCTAGTCGTTACACGGTGCTCATGACCCCGAAGGACCACAAGCTAACCCTTTCTTAATATCTGTACCACGAACACTGCATAATATCTGAAAATAAATGTGGAAAAACAGGCAGAAACAAGCCATAAGGTTCAACACATCTGTAAATACTCAAAACTGAAAATTGAGTACTAATACATCCATCCTAAAAGCCTCTAACTGTCTGAACTGTGGAGTTGATGGGATATGTCCCCAACTAACTCCGTTAACTGAAAATAAACAAATTCTGATGCAATAATAATGCAAGGATCATCCTCGAATAAAGAGGACACACTTCTACGTCTACTGTTGTTGACTAGGACTGAGCTGCTGAGGGAACTTTGGATCATGTGCCTCTGGACCTATGATGTGAAATAAAACACCATAGCGCAAATGTGTCAGTACGAGAATGTACCAAGTATGCAGATGAGGTAAGGGTAAATACAAGGGCTCATGCATGAATAGTTACATAACTGAATAATCATGAGAGTACCAAATGAGAAAACATATAGGAATGCACAAACCATAATCACAATCATCACAACCCTAGATACTGAAACTCGGATACCTCTTTACTGTCATCTGAACTCTCTACTAACACTAAGATACTGAATCACTGAATCATCTAATACTGATAACTGATTAGCTGAATATACTCACATAAATGACTAAATTATGAGCTCACTGCTCTCGACTGATGGAATTGGAGATCAACCTTTCTCTAACGGATGACTCCAGAATCTATTATCAATGAAAAGAAAATGATCATGTTTGAATATGACAACAAGAATACTCAATTGAATCTGAGACTGAGATCAAGCATATCTATTGAGAGATCTCTGGATCTGATAAAAAGAATACTCAACAGGATCTGAGACTGAGATTCAAGCGTATCTATCGGGAGATCTATGGATCTGATAATAAGAATACTCAACAGGATCTGAGACTGAGATCAAGCATATTTATCGGGAGATCTCTAGATCTGATAACAAGAATACTCAACAGGATCTGAGAACGAGATCAAGCCTATCTATCGGGAGATCTCTGGATCTGATAACAATAATACTCAACAGAATCTAAGACTGAGATCAATCTTATCTATCGGGAGATCTCTGGATCTGATAACAAATAACTGTATATGAGACCAAGCCTATCTGACGGATGGTCATGAATCAATGGAACTATCTAAGCTCCTCACTAAGATAGATGATTGTACCTCACAGTCCTAATTTCTGAAGATTGATACTGAAACTGCAACTGTAGGAAGTAGTTATTTAACCGACATTCCCCAACCTCCCATAGGTGGGGTCTAACCTATAAACCAAGCTATAAGGGTGTTAATACTATGCCACAGTTAAAGACCTATCTGGTCAAGCCTCTCTAACGGATGACCCTTATAGGAAGTTGACCTAAGGCAATATAATAGTCAAACCTTTCTAACGGTGACAACCTCTACTGAAGGGGACTCCTACATCCTGTGCTGGCTACGCAGTTTTGGAGTTCAGGGATTGCTCCTAGCGACTCAGCCTCTCTCTAATAGGGAGTCACCATCCCTTCTCTCAGTCGGTGCTAGATCCTACTCCCAACTAAAAGACTCTGAACTGAATTTTTAACTGAACTCAAACTGAACTAAATCTGATACTGATCATGTTTTTGAATTGATTTGACTGAGTTAACCTAAATTCATATGGTTCCATATCTAATGGAATACTACTGAATCACGGTATCTGACTGACGATACAGAGTTTGAATAGATTACTCGGTCACTATCGAGGTCGGAACTGAACACTTGAATTTAACTAGATCTGAGATGGGTACAGCACTGAGGCTAGATTACTAGCGATACGAGGATTACAAAAATTACTGAGATTTCTTAAGTTATGTATCTGTCTAAGGATACAGAGCTCTATAATTCACAGAGTTTTTAGAATAATGGCCCGACTGGGATTATCGCAAAAACTGACACAGGCTCTAGATAACAACTAAATTGTCGGGTATAAATACCCCCAGGCCTCGATAACACAAAAGTAAGACATAACTATTCTTGACTAGTCATAACCACGGTCATTCATTCATCATCACAATCACCAAAGCATCTCTTCAAGAATTTAGGAATCATAACCAAATATTCGCATCACAATCACTATGGCATCACTTCAAGCATTTAGGAATCACAACCATATATTCACTATTACAATCACTAAGGTATCACTTCAAGCATTTAGAAATCACAACTATATATTCACCATCACAATCACTAAGGCATCACTTCAAGCAGTTAGGAATCATAGACATATAATAGTGTAGGGGAAATATGCTATTAGATCATATTCCATTCAACAAGGTCTTGCATCAAGTACTTCACACGTATATCATTCTTGGTGTGTATTGGATAGCACATGATTGGGGAAACTTCATACTATCATGTCATAATTTACTCGTCAAGCACTTGACATGTATTAAAGGCTTAGCATGTATCAAAGAGCACGTAATTGGGGAATTTCCTATTATCATGTCTCAACTTATTCACTAAGTCCTTTCAACAAACACTGGGCATGCATGGGTCTACACCTAATTGAGGATTCCATGCTATCATGGCACAATTCATTCACTAAGTCATTCATCAAACACTAGGAATGCATGGGTTGCACCTAATTGGGGATTTCATGCTATCATACCACAATTTATTTATTAAGGCATTTCAACAAATACTTGGTATGTATGAACTTGCATACAATTGGGGTTTCCTATTCAACATGCTATAATGGCCCTAATTCTTCACATAAGCATTTTATAAAAAATATGGGAAGAATGCTTTGCTTATTCAACCATTTCTACACTTAATTGACATGAACACATCACATATAAAGAAACTTGAAGAGGGTTTATCATAACCATCACATGAATTCCACATACTAGGTTCAAAGCTTGAAAGCCTTGTAAACAAACATGAATCACAACTCAATGATAGAAGGAACATCAATTTCAAATTACATGAATCATGAAAACCCATAAACACAATATCTTTGAATTTTAGAAAAGGTTTCTTGAGCTTCTTGGATGAAAGGGACCCAAGAATCAACATCTACATACCTTGGGGAAACTCTTTTCTTGAAAGTTCTTGGAGAGATTCTTGATTCCTCTTGATTTTTCTTGATCTCTATTGATTTTGCTTAAAGAAAAAATAAGGGTATTGATTTTGTAAAACCCTAGTTTTGATGTTGAAGATGGGAAATGTGCCTGAGAGCCTTTTATTGGGTATATATAGGGTCTAAAAAAGAGTGGGAAAAGACCAAAAAGACCTTGAAATTAAACTAAAAAAAATCCCTATTTTACAAGCTGACGCGATGTGCCATAATTGCGCCAGCTCACTGGAAATTGGACAATTGGGAAACAGCATAATGGCGCGATGCGGTGGAAATCACGTTGCCACATTGGTTGCATACTGGAAAGTCACCACGACGCGGTGGAATCGCGTTGGTGCACTAGAAATTGACAATTCTGAAATTAAGCCTTAGCGCAATGCGCTATAATCATGGAGGCTCACTGGATTTTGACAATTTCCATTTTGGCTAGCTCTGTGATGCGCTAAAGTGCCAAGTGGCACACTGTCTCACTAAAATAGTTCTAACTCTTTGCCCGAGTATCGGATTTGGGCGAATTTAGTATCGACAAAAATCTTTTCAATGCTTTACATGACAAAAAGTTGATATTAGGGAAATTCTACATGGTTCAAAGTATTTCACACTTGGGAAGACACCTCTCAAACTTTTGGAAACGGATTTTCACTTCACAGAACACACTCTAAGGCTTAGATCAGGAGAGAATTTTGCAGGGTGTTACAGTTAAATAGAAGTATCTGTAACAACTCAGTCCAGCCTAGTATAGACTAGAAATTAGTTTAGTGTCTATTCAGTTAGAAGTAGGATTAGTTAACCTAGGGATGGGGGCATTCCTGCCTGCAAAGGGTTTGACCCTTAGTAGCAATCCCTGCATTACAGAACTATGTATCCAGCGTGGGTTGAGATATCTTCCTTCCAGATATATTGATGGTTGATATATCTCATTCGAGTTATCCTGCCAGCGAGGGTTGACGGAAGAGCTTCCTATCAGACAGGGTTAACTCACAACTTTTCCTTACCCATGGCACGATATTGACACCCTTTCAACTGGGGTTACAGGTCGAATACCAAATCAATTAGATAAGGGAAATATCTATTAGATGATTACCTTCCACAGTCTCAGTCTCAGAATAGAACTCAGTTCAGTTTTATAGATTCAGGACTATCAGACATAGTCACTCAGCTAACTACGAAACTCAGTATGGTTCCAAAATATTTAGAACTATTAGATATAGTAATTTAGATAATTAGTAATACAGTATTCATAAACTCAGATATTGGTTATCAGTATTCAGATTCAGTAGTCAGTATTAGCACAATCCCAGTTACATTTTATGTATTCATGCATGTAATGTTACTCAGTCATACTAATGTTATTCAGTTATTATTGTGCATGCATATGAACCAATGCATTTTAGCCTACCTCACTGAGAAGACTAGTACATTCAAAGTACTGACGCATGCTTTTCTTTATGCTATGATGTCTTATATCATAGGTTAAGACGCACGAGCTCCAGAGCACCCTTAGAAGTTCAGGTTCTCAGCTTTTAGAGTAGTGGTGAGTCCTCATAGTTTGAGGACATACTTATTATTTACAGTACTTCAGTTTTATTTCAGTAGATGGAGTTAGTTGGGGGCTTGTCCCATCAACTCCATAGTTCAGATAGTTAGAGGCTATTCAGACTAGAGTATTTTCAGACAGTTGTTCAGCTTTTCAGTACTTATATTAAGTTTGGTATTTTGATACTGCATCAGATTTATTTGAAAATTTGAACCTTACGACATATGTTTCTGCCTATTTCCGCAATCATTACAATATTTATTACACAGTTTTAGTAGCAGGTAGCAGTCATGGTTTAGCTTGTGGTCCTTTGATATTGTGATCATTGTGTAGCATTTGGGGTATAGACTCGGGACATCACAAGAAGCCCATGCTTATTTTTGCTAGTGATGTGAGGCGGTTGTGCACTAAAGAGATTCATGTAGTTAAGTTTCAGTAGAGGGATCGCCTAGTGGAGGAGGCCACTTGGGAGGTCGAGAGCGAGATATGCGCCTAGTATCCTCACCTATTCGAGACTTTAAGTAATTTCCATCATCTTTAACTTTTGATGTTGAAAGTTCCTTAGTAGTAGATGTTGTAATGACCTTTCAGGTCATTTCTCATTATTTCACTTATGTTTTCCATTATAGATTTACCATAGCTACCCCAAGTCATTTAAGACTTGTTGGAACCAATAGTTTGGTTACTTGGTATTTCATTTGTTTTTTAGAACCATTTCTCCATTTAAAAGTCTTTACTAGTTCCAAATAGCCACCGAGAAAAAACTTTAGTAAAATGATGTCGGATGTAAGTTCCTACTTTGCCATTAGCTTTGGAATATCAAAATTAGTATGGTTACATATTTTGTTTGCTCATATTGGATTCTGGATGCATCCTGAGGCATTGGTTGAAAGTTGGAATCAAATTCCAAGTTTCATCTATTATCTGATATGAGTGGAGATACTGCAATCACGGTGGATTAAGTGTGACCATAATGGAAGCAATTGCGGCTAGCATGTGTATGCGATCGCCCTAGGTAATGTCCTAGGATGGGCTATTTGAAAGCTCTCCTTGGCCAAAACTTTGTCATTTCTTCATTGTCTTGAGCCTCTAAAACCCCAATGGAGAGAGTAGTCCTTATAGTGTGTGATGGGTGTTGATTGGGAGATTAAACAACTTTCATATTCATGATTAACATTAAATTTAAGGCATGATTTCTTTAATTTGGGTGATGATTTCTTGATTATTAGACCCAAAACCCCAAATGGCTTGAGACTTGATTTTAGCCCCAAATGTGGTCATTTTAAGAAATTTCTTGAGGGTTATAACTCCTTTATGATATTTAAATGTTTAGTTGTTCTCGAAAACTCATTTTCCATATATGGGACGGGACCCACTTGGGGGTTTTTGGTGTCGTTTTGGACCTGAAGCACAATGGTGCAACATGGGTGTTGTTATTCTCATATTAATGCATAGGTTATGTTTTTGATAGCATGGATCCTTAGAGAAGCTTCAACGAGAGAGAAAGTGAAGGTTGTTGGTTTGTGAGATATATTTGGATTCAGGGTAGGTTAGGCTTACGTGTGTTAGATTAAGCTTTATTGTAGTATTATTGTGATTTCTTGATAAGATTGGAAGGAGTTTAGGTGTTGAAATGGTAGATGGTAATTCTTGGGATTAGTTGAATCACATAGGCTATTGAAACTTAAAAAGTGTGATGCTTGACCAATAGGCCAACACCTTGACCTTGGCTAGTTGGACTTTCTATCTCATGAATAGTATGAGAATGATCTAGTTGCTCTAGCTAGATGGGAGTTACTTTTTTCACTCACCCTATTAGTATGTTGGCCTAGTTGTAAAGTGGTAAATTGACTTTCGGTGCTAGGATAACTTAAGAGTAATACTTGAGGAAGAACTGTCCTATAGAACTAGTGAGGATTCATAAGACTTTGAGACATGATGTAGATAACCTTGTATAATTTTAAATAGAGGTTAAACTTGAAAAAGATAATTTGGGATATTAGAAGCGGAACTAGACCCTCTGTTAGCTTGAACTATGTAACTTCATTAGTGACCAAGATATGTATTGAACGCCTAGAATGTGCTTTTAGTAATATGATGGCTAAACTAGCTAAATCGTTTATTCATTATGTTGATTCAGAAATAATGTGCATGCTTGATTGTGATCTTATTGTCACTATTTGGATAGAATTGGAAATCCTTGTAAATCAAATCCATGACTATGCTATCACCTGGTTTATTAATTAGTTTACTATATGAGCCTTGGATTTTGTTATTATTCATATTATGTTCAAGTCTAGTGACTAAATTTATGTTTGTGCAAAAGAGTCCTTTTGTGCTAGTATTGCGAGTTATGCTAATAAAGAGGGGTTCTAGAAAGTATAACCACAACTTGTTATTGACCATGCTATAATCATATTAAGATTAGAAATATGTCAAATGTTCATACCATACCTATAAACATACTCATGCCCTTACTAATGCATTGCAGTGATAATAAATGGAAAGGAGCGATGATATGCCTTTCTTACTTCTTTCCCGCCCCATTCTTTGTTGGGATCCCATTTGTTATTGATTTGAATATTCATATATATACAAATAATGTGTATATTGATGTAATTATGGGTATATTAATACTCTGCTTATGCTCGATAAGGATGGAGGATATATTGATGTTATGTTGATGTTCGGCAATGCCGAAGGATATATTAATGTTATGTTGATGCCCGGCAAGGACAAAGGATATATTGATGTTATATTGATGCCCGACAAGGAAGGAGGATATATTGATGTTTTGATGATGCTCGGTAAATCCAGAGGATATATTGATATTATGGTGATGCCCAGTAAACCCGGAGGATATATTGATGTTATGATGATGCTTGGTGAATCCGGAAGAGGTATTGATGTTATGATGATCCCTGGTAAATTAGGATGATATATTGATATTATGGTGATACCCGGTAAACCTGGAGGACATATTGATGTTAAGGTGATGCTATGTATGGTAAGCATATATAAATATATGGGTATATGTGTGGTTATTTCCTTGGAAAGTTATCTATAATTCTCTACTATTGATCATTTGTTAAGTAGAGTGTCTCTTGTTAATGCTAATTAATGAATAGAAGTAGAATATGCTGAATAATGAGTTAGGACTAATTGGTAAGTGTAACCAAGTGTAGAATTAAGGATTCACCTAGTGGATATACTTGGCTTGATTAAATGGATTAATTATGGAATTTCTCCTCGTAAAATGGATTATGTGATAGCTTGTTGTCTATATAAAGTGGTTATTCTACTTGATGGCTAGAGGCCTAGAATACTAATTGGTGAATCTTGTTTAGTTAAATGTGGTAACTAGTAGCTAAGCTTGTTAAATAGTTAATGATGTTAATAGACTTAGCATTGTTGATGATTAGTGATATTGAGGTATAGTATGTAATGTCGTTGGTTACTTAGATGTTGTCTTAGAGATTTATGGTGATAACTAGTAAGAGGTGTTGATTAATAGATAGATAAGTGTGATTTATAATATATAGCCTCTTCATATATGATGGCCAATGCATCTATGGTAACTAGGAATGAACTTTGGGTTAAATGGTGATTATGGTTTAGTTGTGCATCTTGACTAGATGTGAAAGTTGGATATTAAATAAATGATAATTAGTTTATATTTCATGAAGAAGGTCTATAAAGAATCGGTTAGGCTAATGATTGGAGGCCTTATGATGACTAGCAAACTAGTAACTTAATAATAAGTGTTGGTTAGTTAATAGTGAGTAGATAGGGTATATGGATGAGTTAGATATCTAAACGACTATATGATTATGATTGTGAGTACTTGATATATGTTAATTCAATGTTGGTAATGATCAGGAGCTTGGAAAATGGCCTTTCACGCGAAAGATAGTAAACCATGGACATCCATGAGTTGGTTATATGATTATATACTTGGTGATATGACTCTTTAATGTACTCTTTGGTGGTATGGGACACCGTGATGAGTTCTTTACTTTATGCTCTTTTGAGTGTACTCCCAGTGGTATGGGATGCCATGGTGGGTTCTCTTGCTTATGCTTTAATGTATATTTATATATTATCTTGGTCTTATTGCGATTGTGATTGTATTAGTGATGCTTTACGTGTCTGATCATTTACTTCATATAAATGGTATTGACGCATGATTAAATAGATATGTCATAGTATTGTTCTAGTTTGATTATCTTTGATCATTTACTTCATATAAATGGTATTGACGCATGATTAAATGGATATGTTGTAGTATTTTTCTGGTTTGATTATTTATTATATGCAGTTATGATGAAGACGATTTAGGTTCGACTTTGTACCTTGACTTAGAAATATTGTCTTACTTTATATCATGATTTAGCTCAGTCGACCAAGGATGTCTACCGAGTACCCATTGTTTTGGTACTCATACTACACTTCTGTACCTTTTTGGTGCAGACCCGAGCACTAGTTGCCACCACTGAGTTGAGATCGTGTTGTGTTGATCTTCCAGAGACAGGGAGTTCTTGGAGTTTTGAGTCACCTATTTCCTATCCTTATTTAGTCTTTTGTATTCGATATGAATGTATAAGACTATTTTCACTTTGAGTTGTATTTCCTATTGTCGACCTTAGATGCTCATGTACTGATACTATCGGGTCATAGGAACTGGTATCCGTAGTTTACTGTTTATTGTGGAACATTGTTTTTTGTTATTATGTTCATATATTGTGGCCCTTTTCTGGCGATTCTACCAAAGTAACTTATTACCTTAGCTTCGGGTTACGGTGTTGGCTTACCTACTGGAGGGTCTTAGCAGTGCCATCACGACTCGTGAATCGGGTCGTGACAATATACGGCAACCACCACATAAATATACGAACAAATAATGCAATGCAATGAAATACAGCGGTATAATGATAAAGTAAGTCATCGCATGGAAGCTATCTCATGTCCCTCATATACACCTTTCGAGTATAAGCTTCAAGTATAGGACTCATGAGGTGTTCACAACCCATATACTTTTACCATTTCAATATCATATCTCAATCAACCTTCCCAGCATAATCTTCAATCAAGGGTTTATAAATTATTTTATTTCCTTACAAATTTGTGTTTCTCTTTGATACAAATTCAATATATATATGGTTGAATGAAATTAGTCTGCATGCTCATAACCAAAAAATTGTCATATAATGAATCAATTCAGTGATGGTATTAAATGAGATCAATTCTCATTATATATCAATAAATCATGATATAAGACATCAGATGGAACCACAGTAATAGAGAGTTATGTAAGACATCAAGAATATCATTTCAAGCCCCAATCGGGCATCACTTATATAGAGATAACAAATAATGCTAAAACAAGACCAATATCAATCCCTACTTGGGTATCACCACAAAATCATCTCTCAAGTCAAATATAATATTCACATAAGCCCTAACTCGGGCATCATAATAATAATAATAATTTCAAGTTTAAAATTATACTCACATAGGACACTCGAGCAACACAATAAAATAACTATCTCAAAAATAAGAATCTCACGACAAAATACCCAACCCATATAATACTTTTCATGAAAGGTTAATTACCCAGTTCAATCTTAAGAAAGTTAAGCCATAACCTACCTCAAAAACTCGAATCTCAAGCCTGAACCCTTTTAACACAGAGCCTTCCCTTATACACAGCTTCGAAATAAATCAAATCTATCAAAAATGTTATCTACATGTCAAGAGGAGTCTAATGATACCTATATTAGCTACTTTCATTACGGATCTTAAAGTGGCTTAAAAATTGACCCCGAGGGAAAGAGGACAAAATCAAACTTTTATTTAAGAATCAAGTTTCCTATATCTCAAAAATTAAGTTGTAATCGAGGTTGAAATCATCAAAAAGCCATTTTCTCAATATACTGGGTAAAAACCCAAAATTCCAAGTATAAAATTCAAGTTTTGAAGTATTTTTGAGATAAAATCAATGAATGATGATTAAAATCAAGTTTAGAATCTTACAAAAATACTTTTAATGTAAATCCTTCATTAAAATCGTATTTCTTGAGGTCTCAAAGTCAAAAAGTATCAAATATCAAGAAAAAGGAAAACTTATATTGTTAGGTTAACAGTGCCTCATGATCATAGTCTCCACTATGCAATTGTGAGGATCAACGTATGACCACTATTAAATTGTTCATCAAAATTATGAGAGGTGGACTTCACGATCATGATGAAGAATCCAATCCGATCAACTTGTAAAGTCTCTTAATGATCGTAGTCAACCCACCATGTGATCGTGATGAACATAATGGTCAAACCCCTTGATCGCGACACCAGTCCTCACGATTGTGATGAAGGATTAGGGGATGCACTAGTTGATAGCAAACCAACTAAGGCAAGGCCCAAAAATCCTCCAAATGAACCCTCATGATTAATTCGGGACACCACAAAGATAAACTAATAATTTTAATACACTAATTTCGACGTTTCGGACTCAATAAAACCACTGGATTTATCAGAAAATGTTGTTTTCAAAAAGTTAACCCCGAGAGCCTTTTAGGCTAAATTACTAGTTTCTCGTTTAATAGGTTAAAACTCAGTTTAGGGGATCAAAACCCAAACCTAATGTAGTACTAACCTAAAACCAACATTCTAAATCTAATGGAACTGATAAAATCACCATACAACATTTGAATCACAAGGTGTTGACCAAAGTCAAATTAATCACTTATAAGGTTGCTCAAAACCCCAAACTCACTTAAATCACTCCCAAACACTTTGGTAACCGTACCAACCATCCCCACAACTCATAAATGGTATATAAAAACATTGGGGAAGGGAAAAATCATAAAAAATAGATATATTAAAAGTCACAACAAGGGTCATTACATTATCCCATAAGTATTGGGTACAAGTGCCACACCTTTCCTACAAACTAAGACTTTGGAATTGACTTACTGGGCTTCTAGGACCTCCGCACTGCGAAGCTTGTAGGATGGATTGTGGGGAGTGCTATGGATCCTATAGTAGATCTAATATAGTATATTAATCCATTGTGTAGGGAGGTTTATGGATGGGAACATTGGCTAGGTTGCGGCATGGAGAGAGCAATAACTACACACAATTTTGCTTAATTTTTTCCCTTATCACCCATTGAACTTGCTCCTTGTTCCATCTTCCATTATAGCTCATTTGAAACTTCAAATATAACTCAATGCACATCCATTCACCTTATTCAGAAGATCATAACAACCATTAGAAAATACAATGGATTACGATCCTCAAAATCACTCGAGAATAAGCATAACTCAAGTTTGGTTTGACTAGTTAACTCGTCTAGCTTTGCCTTTGTTGTTTTTACTCTTGAATTGATTCAAATGAACCTTAAACCACCTAAAATAAGGATTAGAACAAAAATACACCAATATCACTAATTATTCACATAAGCACGCTAAGTTATCTTCAAAACTAAGCTAAGCATGCATAGATAATGACACTTAGGTGTATAAATATGCCTAAGATCACCACTGCATGCATATAGCCTTGTTCGTCATCGAAAAACTCTTTACATTAACCAAAATAAAGGAAAACTCTATTGTTACTACTTAACATAAGACACTCAAGATAAGACTACAACAACTACATGAATAGCAAGTTCAACATTAGGCATGTTAAATTCCAATTGAAAACACATGAATACTACTTCAAGACTTCCTAGCCTCAAGAATTGACTCTACCAAGTTAAACTCATGCACATTACTAAGAAAAGAGATGATATAGGTAACCTATCCATCATTAAACATTCACCCTCTCCATAAAAGAATCACCTATAGTCACTAAAAAATATACTATTTATAATAAGAATGGGTGCAAGAATCTATTTCCTCTCACTCTCATAAAGAATTCACATGTTACAATAGATGAACAATAAACTTGACGTTACTATGGTACTTCATTAATATCAGAGTATCAATGATCAAGATCAAGTAGGATATAAAGGGTCGTAATGTAAACTAAGGAATGATAGGAATTATTTTAGGCAGTAATAGTGACTATCTTTCCTACGAGCTTTAATAGACTACACATGTTATTAAACTCATCTCCAACCAACCCATTTTCCAATACTTTTATCTTCCCATCTTTCTTTTTTCCCATTTCTTTAAGATAGCTTACATATCTTTAGTAGGGAGTATTTTCTCTTAACACATGATTCACTTCTTTTGATCAGTTTTATTTTCATTACATTACTTCTTTCCCGATAACATAAACTTTTAACACACCAACAACTATTTCCATGGAACACCACTTTACTTTTTCCTTGTTCCATTGTACACTCCTTAACATCTTAATATTTTAACTAAAGCACTTGGGATTTTTGGATCAAATTACAGTCAATTGAAAGAAATGGAATAAACTACATATGAGGCTATCGAAGAATAGGCTAAAGTCTCAATGGGGCTAACTAAGATCATGCAAAAAGGATAAATAAAGCAGGTATAAAACAAGTTTATCAAAGAAGTTCCTATATCATCTTCTAAACTCAACTTTCTTTATTTAGCTTTGAAAACACATCAAGCAAGTTCTAGACATCAATATGCAAATATGGAATATAACGACAACCTCACTCACACATGGCTCATGTTTAAATCAAGAAACATCTTTATAGAATCTGAACCACACAGTAGCAAAAATTCAAAATTAATCCAATATCACACAAGAGTGAAATAAATGAATCTAAGAGTCTAAAAAAAATAGTCACTTAACTCATTATACATATTTCCACTTTCAAAACAAACTTACATTATGTAATCATGTATAGCACCTACAAAGAGAATCTCTATTGATTCCTAATGATTTTTTTTAAAATTACTCCTAAATATAAAAAGGGATACTGGGTTCAAAGGGTTCCCTACCTCAAAAAAGAACAGAACAGAAAAAATAAGGGGTGGGTGAAGTACGCTTCTACTAAATAGGCAACAATAAATAAAACCAAATCTTTTTGTAATTTTTTGTTAAATTTAGTTAAAAACTAGATAATGAAAATCCGGTGGTGCGATAATTATCGTAGATAATAAATACATAGATAATAAATACATAGTATTTATTTTTATATAATGTATTTTATGAATATTATTGATTGGAATAATTTTCATTTTTATCTTCTTGACTTAAGATGTTTTATTAATTCATATTCTCGATTGGATATTATCGTAATTAAATTATCTAGTGTTTTAGGATCCTCGTTAGTATCATATAACCTTTTATTGCTCTGTATCTCCATTATTGCTTCATATCTTACATCTTCCAGCTGTCGTCTTTATCTTCTTTTATTTCAGTTGAACTTCTGGGACAATATTATCTTCTCCATTACATTTTGAACATTGATGGTCTGGATATTTATGTCCAATTAACTTGCAATATCTGGTTAATAATTCTTCTGAAATAAATTTTTATCTAATGGCTCTGGCGATAGGTTTTTTCTCTGGATTGAGTAAAGTTAAGATCCATTGCCTAACGTCTTCCATATCTGCTTCTCGTAGTTCCTTTGAATTTGAGTATACTATTATATTACCTCTTGAATAATAACTCCATATAGGATTTCTATTGCGATAAGTGTTTGCTAACTCTTGAAGAATCGTAGATAGTCCAATAATTCTCTTATTTGCATAAAAATTTGGTGTCTCAATTCTAGGTATTTCTGGTTGTTGAGTAATATCTTCTGGTATAATCATATCTCGGGTCATTCCTATTTTTACAACTTGTATAGGTGATTTAACTTCATCATACAATATATCTGCTGGTGCCGTATAAAATTTTATAAAAAATAGGTTACCTTTGGTTATTCTTTTAAAAATGTTAAATGAATCATATATCTTTGGTATATTGGATATTTCATTTCCGTCTTGGGTATATATGGTACTAAGTAATCCATATTCGTAACAGGTTTTAACTAGACCTGGTTTGGTTTTGGGCAAAGCAATTAGCTTATTGTATCCGGTTAGCTTCTGGGTTATGTAATTTGTATGTGGTTCTTGGATGTTTATAGCTCTGGGGTTGGTATTTAAGAAGGTTTGTATTTTGTAAATATTTTCTATGTATGTTCGGGCTGTATAGTTGTAGGTCTTTTTGTCTTGGTTTAGACTTTCTCGGTATGTGGTAATTTATGGGGGTATAAACATAGGATCTTTTGGTGTATTTGGAATAAATGGTTTATCAAATAGCTTGTTTAGGTTCATATTTGTATTTTTCCTAACTCCTTTGCTTGTACCTGCAGAAGTAGATTGATAAACGTTATGGGTTTTATGGAGTATCCCAACGTCTCCTTCTAGCTCTGGAATTTTAATGTCTTCCGATCGACATAGATCTGCACACTGCTGAGTTAGCTGATTTGTAGATTTAGACTTCAGTTTAACTTCATTAGTCTTTAGCTTTTCTATTTCATTACCCATACTGTCCACTTTCATTGAAAGCGTAGTTAGGGTGTTGAATATCTTTTCTAGAGTATCCTCTTCTATTATATCAGTCTGTGTAGCTTTTTCTTGATATGTAATCTGCAATAACATTTTTGTTAGTACTAATTACTTCAATTGTAAATGTAAAATTTAATATATTCAGTACTAGTCTCCGAATTTCTTTTGTTGTAACTGAATTTTGTATTTTCTTTGTTAGCCACCAACGTACCTGTGTATTATCTGTTCGTACAATAAACTTGTTATGTACAATATATGGCTCAAATGCTAATAAACATTTTTATAATGAACATAATTCTTTTCTATTTATTTCCTATTTTATTTCTGTTTCATTAAACGTTCCTGAATAATATCTACAATGATGTTCTATTTTTTCATTTTCATATCTATATGTAAGTACTCCTCCATAACTATATTAACTAGTATCTGCTTCTACTATATATAAAAAATTTCTATTTTCATCTGAAATTGTAATTTTTGTAATTCTTTACAAAGTATTTTTATTTTCTAAACTTGTTTTTTATCTTCTTCGTTATAATTATATTCTACATTCTTTTTTAATTTTTTCTGTAAGGGCTTTAGATTCTCTGCTAATTTTGGTATATATTCTCTTACTTGGTTTACTAATCCTAAAAATGATTGTAATTTCTTTTTTTGTATCTAATTCTTCTTTTGAATTTGTTATTTTTTGTACTATATGTTGTTGCATTTTTACTCCACATTTATCTACTTGTATTCCTAAAAATTCTATCTGATTTTTCATAATTTCAGCTTTCTTTTCACTTAAACTTATTTCCAATTTTTCTATTATATCCGTAAATTTTTCCAATAATTTTAAATGTTCTTCTTTGGTCTTTGTATATAATAGTATATCGTCTATGTATACTATACAATTAAGTAGTTGTTTAAAATAACTATTCATAAAAATTTTATATCTACCTGGTGCATTTTTATATCCAAATGGTAGTACATTCCATTCATAAAATCCTTGTGGTACCGTAAATGCGGTTAATTCCTTAGATTCTTCTTCTAACTTTAGATGGTAAAATCCCGATTTACAATCAAATTTACTAAAATAATTATATCCTTGTATTTGTCTTATTTTTAATATTTTATTTGGTATTGGGTAATTATAAGTCATTGTTTTTGCATTTAAATTTCTATAATCAATAACCATTCTACTTTTTCCTCTTTTTTGTTCACTATGTTTATTTACTATAAATGCTGGGCTATTATGTTTACTATTACTTTTTTGTATATATTGTTTTTCTAGTAATTCTTCTATATGTATTTTAAATTCTTTTAAATCATCAAAATTATATGTTAATGGCTTCTGGGTTATTATGCTATTTTTATCTATTAATTCAATTTTTATAGTGGTTTTATGTTTTTCCCATCCTTTTAATGGATCTTCACTATATAATTATTCTAATTTTTTCTTAATTATTTCTATCTTATTTATTCAAAATATAGTTATCTCCTTCTCATTTATTGAAAATACGACCAGTTCTATTGTATCTTCAGTATTTTTTATATTTTCCAATTTTTGTGTAATTTTTTCACTTCCTTTTATCCAATCAGTTTTCTTTCTTATTTTATTAATAACTCTTTTTGCTCTTACTTTCTGTTTACATAGTGTTGTAAACCACCAATCTGTTCTAGTTATTATATGTGGGTATAATTTATCTAAAAACGGCATTCCTAAAAGTATATCTTTTGATGTTAGCTCATAATTATAGATTTCTTCTATTTTTAATATTTTATCCCATACTTGTGTTTTTACATTCTTAGCTTTATAAGTAATTAAGCTTCCTTCGTTATTAAATCCTTTAACTATTATTGGTGTTTTTAATTTATCCTATTTACTTTCTGGTAAACAATTATATCTACATAAATTAGCTTCTGCTCCTGTGTCTATCATAGGCGTATAATATCTACTGTCTATTACATGTTCCTTTTGGCTTACTACATAATATTCTTCCTTTTTTCTAGTAAATATATTTTTTATTGTTGGTATTTTAAATATTTTTTCTACACTTAAGTCTAACTCTTTTCCTTTTATTTCATCAAATACATTGTTATAAAATATTATTTTTTGATCTGTTCCTTCGTCATTTAAATATTCTTCTTTTGTTATTATTTTTATATCTTCTTCAGTCATTTAATTCGTCTAATTCACTATCTATTTCATTATCTGTTTCATTCTCTGAAATTTCATATATACTGTCTTCACTCTCTAATTCGTAATCTATATAATCTATCTGCATATATTCTGTATTTTCTATTTTTATTTCTGATATTTATTTATTTTTTGGGTTTTTAGGTTATATAGAATTAGAAAGTGAAGACAGTATATATGAAATTTCAAAGAATGAAACAGATAATGAAATAGATAGTGAATTAGACGAATTAAATGACTGAAGAAGATATAAAAATAATAACAAAAGAAGAATATTTAAATGACGAAGGAACAGATCAAAAAATAATATTTGATAACAATGTATTTGATGAAATAAAAGGAAAAGAGTTAGACTTAAGTGTATAAAAATATTTAAAATACCAACAATAAAAAATATATTTACTAGAAAAAAGGAAGAATATTATGTAGTAAGCCAAAAGGAACATGTAATAGACAGTAGATATTATACGCCTATGATAGACACAGGAGCAGAAACTAATTTATGTAGATATAATTGTTTACCAGAAAGTAAATGGGATAAATTAAAAACACCAATAATAGTTAAAGGATTTAATAACGAAGGAAGCTTAATAACTTATAAAGCTAAGAATGTAAAAACACAAGTATGGGATAAAATATTAACAATAGAAGAAATCTATAATTATGAGCTAACATCTAAAGATATACTTTTAGGAATGCCGTTTTTAGATAAATTATACCCACATATAATAACTAGAACATATTGGTGGTTTACAACACCATGTAAACAGAAAGTAAGAGCAAAAAGAGTTATTAATAAAATAAGAAAGAAAACTGATTAGATAAAAGGAAGTGAAAAAATTACACAAAAATTGGAAAATATAAAAAATACTGAAGATACAATAGAACTGGTCGTATTTTCAATAAATAAGAAGGAGATAACTATATTTTCAATAAATAAGATAGAAAAATTTAGAACAATTATATAGTGAAGATCCATTAAAAGGATGGAAAAAACATAAAACCACTATAAAAATTGAATTAATAGATAAAAATAGCATAATAACCCAGAAACCATTAACATATAATTTTGATGATTTAAAAGAATTTAAAATACATATAGAAGAATTATTAGAAAAACAATATATACAAAAAAGTAATAGTAAACATAATAGCCCAGCATTTATAGTAAATAAACATAGTGAACAAAAAAGAGGAGAAAGTAGAATGGTTATTGATTATAGAAATTTAAATGCAAAAACAATGACTTATAATTACCCAATACCAAATAAAATATTAAAAATAAGACAAATACAAGGATATAATTATTTTAATAAATTTGATTGTAAATCAGGATTTTACCATCTAAAGTTAGAAGAGGAATCTAAGGAATTAACCGCATTTACGGTACCACAAGGATTTTATGAATGGAATGTACTACCATTTGGATATAAAAATGCACCAGGTAGATATCAACATTTTATGGATAGTTATTTTAAACAACTACCTAATTGTATAGTATACATAGACGATATACTATTATATACAAAGACCAAAGAAGAACATTTAAAATTATTGGAACAATTTACAGATATAATAGAAAAATCAGGAATAAGTTTAAGTGAAAAGAAAGCTGAAATTATGAAAAATCAGATAGAATTTTTAGAAATACAAATAGATAAAAGTGGAGTAAAAATGCAACAACATATAGTACAAAAAATAATAAATTCAAAAGAAGAATTAGATACAAAAAAAAAATTACAATCATTTTTAGGATTAGTAAACCAAGTAAGAGAATATATACCAAAATTAGCAGAGAATCTAAAGCCCTTACAGAAAAAATTAAAAAAGGATGTAGAATATAATTATAACGAAGAAGATAAAAAACAAGTTCAGAAAATAAAAATACTTTGTAAAGAATTACAAAAATTACAATTTCAGATGAAAATAGAAAATTTATATATATAGTAGAAGCAGATGCTAGTGAATATAGTTATGGAGGAGTACTTAAATATAGATATGAAAATGAAAAAATAGAACATTATTGTAGATATTATTCAGGAACGTTTAATGAAACAGAAATAAAATGTGAAATAAATAGAAAAGAATTATGTTCATTATATAAATGTTTATTAGCATTTGAGCCATATATTGTACATAACAAGTTTATTGTACGAACAAATAATACACAGGTACGTTGGTGGCTAACAAAGAAAATACAAAATTCAGTTACAACAAAAGAAATTCGGAGACTAGTACTGAATATATTAAATTTTACATTTACAATTGATGTAATTAGTACTAACAAAAATGTTATTGCAAATTACATATCAAGACAAAGCTACACAGACTGATATAATAGAATATGATACTCTAGAAAAGATATTCAACACCCTAACTATGCTTTCAATGAAAGTGGACAGTATGGGTAATGAAATAGAAAAACTAAAGACTAATTTAGTTAAACTGAAGTCTAAAGCTACAAATCAGCTAACTCAGCAGTGTGCAGAGCTATTTCGATCGGAAGACATTAAAATTCCAGAGCTAGAAGGAGACGTTAGGATACTCCATAAAACCCATAACGTTTATCAATCTACTTCTGCAGGTACAAGCAAAGGAGTTAGGAAAAATACAAATATGAACCTAAACAAGCTATTTGATAAACCATTTATTCCAAATACACCAAAAGATCCTATGTTTATACCCCTACAAATTACCACATACCGAGAAAGTCTAAACCAAGACAAAAAGACCTACAACTATACAGCCCGAACATACATAGAAAATATTTACAAAATACAAAACTTCTTAAATACCAACCCCAGAGCTATAAACATCCAAGAACCACATACAAATTACATAACCCAGAAGCTAACCGGATACAATAAGCTAATTGCTTTGCCCAAAACCAAACCAGGTCTAGTTAAAACCTGTTATGAATATGGATTACTTAGTACCATATATACCCAAGACGGAAATGAAATATCCAATATACCAGAGATATATGATTCATTTAACATTTTTAAAAGAATAACCAAAGGTAACCTATTTTTTATAAAATTTTATGCGGGTACCAGCAGAGATATTGTATGATGAAGTTAAATCACCTATACAAGTTGTAAAAATAGGAATGATCCGAGATATGATTATACCAGAAGATATTACTCAACAACCAGAAATACCTAGAATTGAGATACCAAATTTCTATGCAAATAAGAGAATTATTGGACTATCTACGATTCTTCAAGAGTTAGCAAACACTTATCGCAATAGAAATCCTATATGGAGTTATTATTCAAGAGGTAATGTAATAGTATACTCAAATTCAAAGGAACTACGAGAAGAAGATATGGAAGACGTTAGGCAATGGATCTTAACTTTACTCAATCCAGAGAAAAAACCTATCGCCAGAGACATTAGAGAAAAATTTATTTCAGAAGAATTATTAACCAGATATTGCAAGTTAATTGGACATAAATATCCAGACCATCAATGTTTAAAATGTAATGGAGAAGATAATATTGTCCCAGAAGTTCAACTGGAATAAAAGAAGATAAAGGCGACAGCTGGAAGATGTAAGATATGAAGCAATAATGGAGATACAGAGCAATAAAAAGAAGATAACTACGGATAAAGAAAGAAAGTAATTCAAGAAAGAGATATAGAAGAATAGCTAGATTTACGTAAGAATCATGTAATTTTTTGTTTTTGTTGACTTTTCTTAGTCCTTTTTGGCAAGTAGTGCCATTATTAGATTTTTGGCAAGTAGTGCCATTATTAGATTTTTGGCAAGTAGTGCCATTATTAGATTAGACATTTACTTTAAAGACTTTTGTAGAAACGTTTTTTTCATTTATGTAAAATAGTTGACAGATGTAAAGAAAAACAGTGTACATTTTCTTATTATAAATGAACGAGCACTTGCTCAGATGAAGGTAAGCCTTCATGTGTTGAAGCAAAAAACTCTCTCCTGCCCACTACAAATATTTTTCTTAGTTATTAAAAAACAGATTTATTTCAATGGAAAAATTTGTGGAGGAACAAAGCTCAGAAATATCAAACCTACCCGAACAGGTATATTTATTTATGATTATGAATAGCTAAATTCATAATTCCCAACAATCATGGTATGATAAAATAAATTCATGTTAGTTACTTTATAGTAGAATTATTCAAAGAATAATATGTTAAGAAGTTTATTAGCAAAGTGGAAACGGAGAAAAATCCCTAAGAACTATGCCATCCTAAAGGTGAAACCAATGAGGCAAGAAGCCGTGGTGGGGAGTAACCAGAGTAGAGGCGCTGTTTAAGGGAAAATATCCAAATTACCATGCTAATAGTGACCGAAGAACATGTTATTTAAGAACAATCTAGTATATAGTAATCTAAGATGACCATATTTTGTTATGTACATGATTGAAGGGAATATTTTGAAAATAGCAATTTTATGAAAATGAATAATTACTTATCTGATATAATGGTAGATAAATTTAAAATACTTATTTTGTATGCACTTAAGGATATAAAAGTAGTAGATATAAGAAAAATCATATTAGAAAAAGCATTTGGTAAATATTATATGACTAGAATAAATTACATACCATACCTACCTAACTACTGTTAAAAATACTTACCATGATAAATTACATATATCTAGAATTTTTGGAAAAAGATATGAGAAACATACAGTTAATAGAAAAACAAATTGAAACAAATTTAGACAAATACATGGAAACTAAAGATATAAAATATATAGAATTTCTTAATGAAAATATGCAAGAATTACTTAGACTAAAACAAACAACTAGAAAATATTATGAAAAAGCATGATAGATGATATTAAAATACTTGTTTTATATATACCTAGATATATAGAAATTATAGACATAAAGAAAATAATATGGGAAAAATTAGAAGATTATGAAGAGGAAGAATTATTAAACAGTATAGAAAACTTACGCATATATTATGAACATCAATATTACTTAGATTCAGATGAATATTATTCAGAATAAATAAATGTTAGAATATATAAAAAAAATTAGAGAAAGGCAAAATTGGATATATGAAGAAGTTAATTACAGAAATCAACTTGAAATAGAAAAAAGACAACTAGAAGAAAAATTACTTAAAATAAAATTAACCTTAGGAAAAGAAGATACAAGTAATAATTTATTTAATACATACAAAAAATTATTTAATACAGATGGAAAATTACCTATACATGAACAACAAATACTAGTTAGTCAGATAAAGAACATAAACCTTAGAATTGAATATAGCAAAGTTAGAATAAAATACTACATAGAAATTGCTAAAATTTCAATAGGATAAAACTAATAAACTACACAAATTAATGAATACATCTTACGAAAAGAATAAATCATTAAAAGAAATAGAAACTCAACTATATAGTTTATACCTAGAATACAAAAGGTTACATGATACTAACGAGGATCCTAAAACACTAGATAATTTAATTACGATAATACCTAATCTAGAATATGAATTAATAAAACATCTTAAGTCAAGAAGATAAAAATGAAAATTATTTCAATCAATAATAGTCATAAAATACATTATATAAAAATAAATACTATGTATTTATTATCTATGTATTTATTATCTACGATAATTATCGTACCTAATCCGCACCACTCCCCTACAAATGGTATCAGACAATGAAGGTTATACTAAATGGTATCTATGTTCTCAGCTGAGATCTCAGGTACTTCGACTTTCCTTCAACCTATCAACACAAATTTAAAACAACAATGAAGGTTATACTAAAGAAGAAATAAAGAACTAAAAATAACTACATTTACTTGGGTTACCTTCCAAGCAGCACCTGATTTATTGTCGCGACATGTTTACATCACAACTCATCATCCATATTATCTCATCCTTTCCTGTATCTTGAGGCCTATATTTTCCTTATTTTTAGCCTCTTCAATGCTCACAATCGAGGTCTACAACTTTTATTACACTAGCCTTTTTAATATTCCATTAAAGTTATACATGTTCAAGCTTACTTATCAACCCAAATAACTCTATGAGAGAGTCTGAAGAGGTAATTGAAAGTTGGCACTCTTTCACCCAAACTTATCTATTTCCATTGTTGTGATCATGCATAGATCTCTATATTGTGAGGGTTTATTGAGTGCTTTGTACATTGATTACTATAGAAATATAACACTTTCAATGCTAAAACATGAAAAATATGGAAGTTTCTTAAGTTGATTTGTTAGATATGATGCATTTTGGGTATGCTTTACAAAAAGTAGGTTTTGGATACTATGCTCGTGAAAAATATGAAAAATAGAGTTTTTGGCTACTTAATTGATCAATTTTAGGTATTTGTGAAACTTTTCGAATTGTACGTGACCAAAGCATGTGATGAAAGTTGAAGATTTGAAGCTTGGTTACAAATATTGGAAGGCCTGGCACTTACCTATGTGTACATGTGGATGACATGTAGCACATGTGGTATGTATAAGACTAAGGTAAGTACTGGAATTGAAGATCCCTAGAGTAAAAGAGCTGAAAAAGAATTTTTGGCACTTATCTATGTCAACATGTCGACTGCATGTAGCATATGTGGGCCGCATGTGGGTAAGTAAAGTGCCAGAAGCCCAAATTCCCGAGAGCAGAAGAAGCAGGTAATTTTTCCTATACTTGTAGGTGTCCACATGTGCCCAATCTCAGGCCGCATGTGGCACATGCACCCAAGGCCAGGTCGTATGTCGACACACATAAGTAGCCACTAATCCTTTTTTGTCATTTTTCTTCTAGGCTTTGATTTTTTTGTTTCCTCATGTACTATTAATGCCCATTATGTGTTTTTAGTAGAAGTGATTCACTCTTGATACTTAAAAACATATTTTTATTCTGAGATTTGATTTTGGTCTTGGATTTCTCTTGTATTGATTTCTGTTGATTAATTTAGTTAAAGTTTTGGGTTTTTACTTGTGATTATTATGATTTTATCATATTCTTTCAATCATGAATGATATTTATTACTTCACAAGCATGAGGGACTAAAATCCCTTAGTTAGGGTTGTGGAAACCTTGGCGGATAGAAGTAGTAGTGGAAGTTCTATTGTTGTTCTGAATCGAAACCCATACATGCATTGTATTATCCTTACTTTAATAGATATCTTAGCGGTTGAAAATGTTAGGATCCCTCCTTGATTATTGCTACTTACTCCAAAGAGGAGTAGTGACTAGGAAAAGATAATTACTATAGTAATTTGAAGTTTACCTGTCGATCTATGCTACTAGGAATTATCTAAGTAAGATGGTTAGCAATAATCTAATAACTAGAGGACTCAAAAGGTAATAGTTAACTGGGATTAAGATAAGGGTTAGAAAAGAGACATCCTGAGACTCAAAAGGTAAAGGATAAAATCCATCAAATCATTCAAAATACCGTTGATTGTACATAACTTATCAGATTCTACATGCAAGGTATCAGGTTGGTTCAATAAAGCACGATAAGCCTACAGAGTTAAGAATCCAGGGGGAACATAATTCTAGTGTTCACTTACGACTGATTACAATATAAGTTGATATTATCTACTTGTTTGATATTGCTACTCAAATCCTCCCATTTACTTTTCTAGTTCTGCCAATTGATTACAACAGTTGAGAGCCATGATTCCATGTATTCCCTTGGGATTTTACCCCATTCTTTGTTGGGTTACTATATTTACCAACAATCGTATAATATTTAGAGTGAAGATATAGCTTGGGCATTATTAAAATTTTGGTGTCGTTGTCGGGAATACAGTGTTGATCTGTGAATTTAAGTTGTCACAGTTTATGGTTCTTTTTGTTTTTGTTCTTAGTTGGGCATACGTCGGTGAATGCCTGACACACAGAGTAGAGGCAATCCTTTTATCCCATTAAATCCAAATCCATAAAGGATCCTACAAACACCTATTATAATAATAGGGCTGAAAAGAGATGATATTCCTGAAAAGGTTCTTGATGATGTGCCTTACTTTCCTCTCAAAGGAGTACATGATGTTGTTGACCAGTAGACAGGGGTGCTTCTAGAATAATCACTAATGAGAGAAGGGAAATAGATGAATATCAATGAATAGCTAGGGAGGCTGAGTTAGCTGAGCAGAGATAAGAAGCAGACTGCTGAGCAACACTTAGTGGAAATAAGAAGAGAGTTAAAGGAGGTGGTCCTCAAGTGATCCCAACATATCAGTATGTACAAACGTACGAGGATGATGAAGAGTATCCGGGGTATGTTGAGCCGGCAGAAACTGGATCCATTGTTCTTTGTATTTTACCCCCAGGCATCAAGTTTGACATAACTAGTGCATTGATCTTGCTCTTAAATCTAAAGGGTGTATTTGCTAGTTTTCCTCTAAATAATGTAAACATACACCTTGCAAATTTTATTGAGATCTGCAGTTCGTATATAAATCCAGGGGTAAATTAGGACGCAATTTCCCTTCTCACTTATAGGAGAAGCATCATTATGTCTAGGGCAACTACCAAGAGGATCTATAACTACATGGAACAGTTGCGTAAGAAATTATTGAACTAGATCTTTCCTCCATCAAGGATGTTGCAGCTTAAGGATGAGAGCTATAACTTCAGGCATCTGCAGTCAGAATCTATGAATAAGTCATGGTTCAGGTTCAAGAAGAAGATGAGTATGGTGCACAACCATTGGATGTCACGAATGAGCCTATTAGAGATATTCTATAAAGCCCAGACCATTAATTCCAGAGCCATGGAAGACATTATATCTGGAGGAATTTTATGGGACTATATTGGGATACATCTTCGGAGATGTTAGATTAGATCTCGCTCACTAACCAAGGGTGGGAAATGTAGGAGGCTGAGAGAGGATCTGTCACATATGCTTGGTGCCTTATACGACTAGAAAATAACTGATGATTCAGTAACGCAAGAGATTACACTGCTAGGAACTGTTCTTAGGCTACTTGAAAAGTAGTTTGTAGCAGTAAGTTTTGAGAAAGTGAACACAATATTAGCACAGGGTTCAGCTTCCAAAGCTTATGAGTCAGAATTAAAGGAGGAAGCAAACTATCTGGATCATCAGTTGGTGGGTTTTTTATCCTAAGGGCAAAGAAAATAAGGTCAAAACTATTATGGTAGATACAGAGACCATAGATGGTGATTGAAGGAAGAAAGATGACTATAGAGAGAAGGGAGATCGATACATTCCACCTAGCAGAAGAGATATAGAATCATGAATGGGGGAGATGTTGACTAAGCTGGTAAAGGGTCAAGAAAATTAGGAGATCAGCCTTAAGGAGATTAAGATTGACATTTCAAGGTTGACCCAAAAGGTTGAATCCCATGCCACTGCTATCAAAATGTTGGAGCAACAATTTGGGCATATATGAGCAATATTGAACTAGAGGCAGGTAGGTCCCATTTTGAGAAACACTATTCAAAATCTGAAAAAGGATGGTCATGTTCTTTCTATTACCATAAGGAGTGGTAGGACTACGGTGAACCCCTTATTACCTACTGTGGAAGTGCCAAGACATAATAAGGCTTCTATTGATGAGACAACTAGTATGGAGTTAGACAAGGCCATAGGTAGTGATGATACCGTTGGTAAGGAAAGAGGTAAGGGTTTAGTTGTTGAGCAAAAAATAACAGAAATTCCAAGACCACCCCCTCATTTTCCTTAGAATCTAAAGAAAAAAAGAGAGGAAGGAAAATTCAAGCGATTCATTGAGATACTGAGACAGTTTAGCTTGAATATTCCTCTTCTTGAGGCATTGGAGCAGATGCCTGGATATTCCAGGTTTATGAAGCAATTGTTTTCAAAGAATAAAGGAGATACAATTGAGAATATTGATGGTTTGCACCACTGTAGTGTAGTCAATACTAGGTCTCTGGCTCCAAAAAGGGGTGATCCCGGAGCATTCACTATACCATGTGCTATTGGGTCATCTCAATTTTCCAGAGCTTTATGTGGCTTTGGAGCGAATATAAATTTTTTCCAATAGATGTGTTCAAGAAATAGGACTTGAACCCTCCTGAACCGACTACAATGCCACTATTGATGGCAGAATGTATAGTGAAGAAACCTGTGGGCATTTTGTTTGATGTGATTGTGAGAGATGATAACTTCATATTTTTGGCTTACTTTTTCATTCTGGACTGTGAGGTTGACACTGAGAAACCCATCCTATTAGGGAGACTATTTATGGCCACAGGTAGAGCGATAGTTGACATAGAAAAGGGAGAACTAAAGTTTAGAGTCAATGGTTAGGAGGACACACTCAACATCAAAATTAATGAAGTATCCAATCTGTAACTCCTTGGGTTTTGCTCCTTGGAAATTCCTAGTATTTTACAATCATAGCCATGGTTATGACTTGCCCTACGAGTCGTAGGGTGTCCTGATGGGTCGTTGGGATGAGTCTTAATAAAATCAGGAAGTTTTTGGCAAAATTCTACTTTGAATATGAGTGGATCACTAAGAGTCATAAGAATATGTTACAATTCAATAGGTGTAAATCATAGGGTGTCTAGTTTATTCCCCAATTTGGGTTCTATGTTAACTACGACTGGACACTATTAGTCGTAGGGTCCCATTATGAGGCATGTCACTGAGTCATAAGGTCAATAGTATAGGGTGCCTTGGTGGTTATTTCTTGGTCATGACCCGTGGTGATGAATCGTAAGGAGTGGCTATGAGCTAATGATTGACCCGTAGTTAATGGTGACACTTTTTTCAACTTTTAAGTTAAGGGAATCTTTGACATTTCCCTCTTAATAAAATTGAAACACACGTCTTATAACCCTTTTAGGGTGTAATTAGCACTCAAAATCAAATCTAAGTAACTTTTCAAACACTTCAAAAGTCTCTCTAAATTCCCTCAAGCAAGTCAAGCTAGGGTTTTATCAAGTTGGTCATCTAAGGGTTCTAGTGTTAAATTCTCTTTGTGAAACTTGATATTTTAGGCATGTGACTCTAGCCTTAAACTTAATATCTCTATTGCATGAAAGTACATGTCTATTTAAGTGATTAAAAGTAAGGTTTTTTACATGAAGGGTCAATTAATTGTTTTCCCATAGTTTTATTGTGTATTACTCATGTTTTAACTATGGCTATGAACCTGTGGATGCAGGGGTATGGTGAATGAACTTGGGAATTGTGATTTTCCCCAAACTTGTGACTTTTTAAGTGATTATGGCCCTAAAACCATATTGTGAAATTGTTTTAGATATGAGAAACATGGGTATTTAACTATTCTAGAACTATTGCATTATGATGTGAATTGAACCTTGTGGGTTGGTATTTTCGAAAGCAATTGCATAATTCAACTAAGAGGGGTTGTGAATTCTCCATGTAATGAAATTGTTTTGGCATGTTGATGTTACCTTGCAAGTGTAGTTGGTATGGCGATACCAACAATGTATTCCTAAATGTGTATTATGGTTCAACAAATGAGATTGTATGATAATTGTTTTAATTGGGCTTTAAAGAGGGTTGTGTAGCTGAGTCACGAAAGTGGAGGTCCGAAAGACCAACACCAAAAACCACGTTTGTCAATGTGGGGGTCTATTTGATTGGGTGGTTCGAGTCCCCCTATTATTATTATTAAATGATTTAGAGGTTTGAGTCCCCCATATCTTAATACTTGATTTGGTGCTCGTGTCACCTTGATATGCACGGAGGTTCGAATTCCCAATAGTGTATGTTCTTACCCTCTGATTCGTGCGGCAACACGCTCTAAGGCCCTACCAGCTGGGAGAGAGCTGGGCCCATATATCCAATGGGTGTCTTGTATGTTATGACGGTTAAGCTACACATTCCCGACTAAGGTTTTAAAATACATGTTAAGCCTCATTCCCTTTCTCGAAATGTGATATACATAAATATGTATGTATATGAATTAGGTGATCTATATGGAATCTCAAATGTTTTTTAACTATTGATCATGACATTATGTTATCACGTATCCCTAGGTTATATGCTAGCACTCCAACCACTAACCCGTCTTCAGACGCTGTATCCCCACGTGATACAGGAACTGGAAATACTTTTATTTCTCCTGCCTAATGATTAGGATTTGGGATTATCTCATGAGTTGACATTGAAGAGGGGATCTTCCATAAATCAGAATACTATATTTCATGTTTTGGTCACTTCTGTTTTAGATTGTTTAGACTTATTGTAACGCCCCGAGACTACCCCCTGGACGTCACACGGTACTTAGGACCACAAGTGATCCCAAGCTAACCCTTATAATGGCATAACTCGTAAGCAACTAAATAAAATACATTAACCTAAAAGAAATAAGTGGAAGATATGACTTTACTAAGTAGGTTCAATACAAAACTGTATAAAATGATTACAACTCTGGTTATACAGAACAAAATTGAAATTTAATACATCAACTATACTAACTTTCAATGATGCCTTTACTAATATTGACTATAGGTAGCTGGTACATGACCCTCATCTATCCTGAATCAATACAACTGAATAGAGAAAATAAGATGCTACTAGAATTGTGATTGACTCAAGCCCCTGAATAAAAAGGACTAATCACCTGCTGACTGGAAGTTGCACACTGTTTGATTATGATGTGTGGGCTACAACTGGTACCTATATTATGAGACAATGTAGCACATAGACATATATGTGGATTAGTACTTTTGGAATGTATTGAGCATGTGGAGGTGAATTCACAAAAGTAAAACAATAATTCGATATCCATACAAAACTTTCATAGGATGCATGCTAAGTGTAAATGATTCACCCTGGCTCGAATAAAACATGTATTGCAAAATAATAAAACATGAGTAGGTAAAATATAGATAATCTTTGTGAGTCATAACTCTTAGCTATAAAGGTTGTACTTTTACTCGTTTTATTGGGAGTGTCTTCTAACCGACATAAACTATGTGAGCTATCATGGAGTCCAACATCTTACCCACGTTGGGGAGAGCTGTTCTACCCTTGCCATTGAAATAGAACCTTATCATAAGTGATCACTGACTTATCCCACTATGGGCACTTAAACCTACGGTGGTCGTAGTTCTGGATCATGAGACCTTGGAATCATACCCAACTCGGTGCTAAATACTACTCCCATGCTTATATGCTCAACTTTTTGGAAATCCACCTTAAAATAGCACAAAAGTTTATAATGAAAACCAATTGTTCTTCTCTTTCTTTAAATCATAAACTATATGAACAATGTGGATTCCTTATCTTAACTTATGATCAAAATATCAATTTCTTCCTTAAATCTTGGTAAACTACTTATAAAAGAGGCTTAAAATCATAGTCTTCTTGAAATCTCAAAACTCATACTTGGGTTTAAAGGATATGTACTTACTTTTTCAGAATTTCACAATAAAGCTTCATTCTCAACAATCATCCTGAAATCATTCTACAATATCAATTCACAATAAAAAAGTGTAATTCATGATATAAACCTTCAAGTCAAAGCATAAATAGATGAGATAAACATGCACTTCAATACGTAAATCACTTGTAAATTCATAAACTCAAAATGAAGTAGTTTGGGTATGAACCCTAATTTGAAAATAGTGAAATCTTAATAAAAAACAAGTTTTTGGCACAAAGATGAAATAGGTATCCTTGTTCATAACCCCACATACCTTAATGACGAAGAAATTGTGAAAAGATTGATCCTTTAAGCTTGATTGCCCAACCCTAAGTTGTTTTTCTCCTCTTGTGTATTAGATAATGAACTAATGATTTTGATAGGGTTAAAATGTGTTTAGGGACTATTAATCTCGTGTAATTATGTTTTGGGTATGTAGTGTCAAATGACTTGGTTGCCCTCGAAATTGAAATAACTCAAAAATAGAGTTTCTACACCACTTGGCTATAGGGTTTGCGGTACAAACTCAATGGTAAACATTAGGCTTTGCGGCGCAAACTCCATGGAAAACATTAGTCTTTGCGATGCAAACCCTATAGAAAACATTAAGATTTGAGATGCAAACCCTATTGCAAACATTAGGTTTTGTAACGCAAACCCTATGGAAAACATTTTCTAGTGAATGTTTGTGATGGTATTGCAATGCCTAGCCATCGCCTGAGCTATAGTTTGCAACACCAACTTAGTTTTGAGGTCCTTAAAAACTACCAACATCCCCCATAACATCAACACATGATCTACCATCACTACGGGGGTCCTATAGATTATTTTACAAACATCGAAAAGGTATTACGACTACGGGGTGTTACATTATCTCCCCCTTGGAATCATTTGTCCTCAAATGATGGATAGGAAATCGTTGAAGTATTAGAAATATGAAATAATGTAGACATGATATGTCTACTAAGAAAGGATATAACTGAGCTGGAACATTACAACTTTCATCATGAAACTGATTTCTGAGCTGACTTGACTTTACTTACTATAATGAGCTGATTCATGTTGAGAGTTTAAAACTCGCTTGAGGTTTTCATGATACCATCAGACATATATAACTATGAAGTGATGACTTATGCAAGCACGAACCATGAGAAAAAAGGACTAAGATTGTATAGGGGGTATAACGATGTCTGAGCTAGAATACTTGGAAAACTGAGGTTATGATTTGAACACTTATGAACTGATTCATGACTAAATAGCTGAATCTAAAACATGACGCATGATGCATGAACTGATTTGAATTCGTAATTTGCATGGATATGAGAAATTACCTCGTGGAATAGCCATATTCATGAAACTTTGGATAGTAAGAGTAGATGGAAAGATGGAAAATAATAGGAGCTTATTTGTCTATTACTAAACTGAATTGTTGGCTATACGGACTGAATTATACTAAAAGCTTATACTCAATGGGAGTATTTCTTCAACACTATTTCCAAGAAGTTCGTATAACATTAGGGAGGAAAGAATTCTTGGGCATAATCTGAATTAGATATCTGAGAAAGGAATCTTAAAATAGCTATAACTCTGTAACATAAAACATAGGCCCATGAAACAAAAGCTAGGGTAGAATTACTTGGCCTTAGGCAATACAACTTCCACTTTCAAGCTTAGACATACTCCTCAAATACTCCGTTAACTATACATTCCCCACAAATACTGCACTTCACTTAAGGCTACTTATGATCTTCACATGGTCACTGATAACCCTATCTACTGAAGTCTAAGCTGAACTGAATTCTCTCACTATTTTCAAGCCTACTCGAATCTACAAAGCACTACAAATAACACCATAACACTAGTCTAAAACATGAATTCAATACCCCATGCATTTTCAAAACTTCATATCGCAAGAATAACTTTTCTTACCCTTTCAATAACTATATTTAATCTTCTTACTAGGAATTCACTAGCACACAATGAACCCATCCACTTACATACCAAGATGACACTCAAGCCGATCATTATAGCCACATACAAAATTCTAAGAAAACAATCATAAAATCATCTTTCTCACATTCTCTACATCTCTATCAATAATGACTTTCATGCACCATCCCTAAGAAAACACACATGAAATTTCAACTACCCATGACGTATATCAAAAAGATCTGCCTCAATCATCCTTCACACTTATAACCTAAGATACAAAAAGCACGCAATAATCTTCTCCCAATATCAGACGTTTACTCTCTCCTCTCCAAAAAATTACTTATCGCCACTATCAATTCAAAAGGAGAGGTGACTGAAGGATTAGAACATGAGGACCTGGAATATGAAAGAATACTATGAATAACTTGGACACTTAACTGAGGCCATGAGTTCTAGGAATTGAGCATACTATGAAGCATGAGTACATAAGTCATGAATTGCATGACCTAAGTTTGGAGTTCATAAATTCTTGAATTATGATTCATACTTCTGAGAGAACTAGAACTCCTACTAGGGACTGAAAGCATATATAATTCTATGAAAAGTGCATGAATATGAGCAATGATCATGGAGCTGACATGTAAAGTATGAGTAGATATCGTGATGACTGATGTACAACAATTTGCACTGAGATAAGAATGGGTCAAGCATCTTCCTCCCTTACTAATGGTCTACAACACACTAACATCACTACTAGAATCTAAAAGCCTGACTTGGTTTCTTATTCTATCATCTCCCTCTTAGCTTTTTGCCATCATTCAAAGTCTGTTGACCCTTAATAAATTCTAAACTGAACTGTAACTACATTACTCTATTGTCCAAGATATAATAATACACATAAATAATAAATTCACCCTAAAAGACTAAACCTGAAAGTGTAAAACTCACTACTAATACTTCCTTCTAAGATAGAACTCTTAACTTTCTATAGCCCCAATGGTCATCATATAATAACTTGAATACTTACTAACTTAGAATTTACATGAGCATCACCATACCCTAAGTTCACACTATGTAGAGCTTCAACTCTTCTTTCTGTTAGCTCAATCATCCCAGATTTAGACTTAGATTCTAACACTTAAAATGGATATTCCCAAACTTCTAATTAACTATACTAACTTCATCCTTGAAAACTCCCGTAATATATACTATCCTTAACTTTCCTTAGCTTCAAGACTTATCACATACTTATACCCTTCTTGATAACATGCTTGCCTTACTAAACACATAATCTACCTCTTTTCCATCATACCCTACCATTATCATATCTCTAAACTTATATTCTTCCCTAAACCATGAGAATCAAAATCATACCAAAACACTCAACATCACCTATCCATAAATCCTTAATTTAGCTATTAAGAACATCATATACTATATAACTAGCCTCCTTCCACATAGAAAATTAAGGGCACTATTAACCACACACAACATATAGTAACCTTAGAAAATAATGCAACCCCATATCACCTTAGGGACACCTCTACATTAAACTTACAACATCATACTCAATTGAAAATAAATGAACTTACACTCTTGCATATACTGTTCAATCCTACTAGATCACTTCCATATAACTATTATCACTAACCAAGCAATTATTATATCTAACTTGATGATCGTACACTATTTAAACTTAGCGTATAGTGCTAAACATGATTTACAACCCAACCGCACATACTATTCTCACTAGAAAGCTATAAAATAAAGCATCAAGAAACACTAGTCCACTAGAATCTCATAATAACAATAATTGATCATGATCATATGGCCTATCTTATTATTAGAATATCCTCCCTCTACACATAACTACTATTTACCCATCTATACACTTAAATTCTTTTCATAGCTCTATAAGTTTCAACTAAACTCATTGTGACATCAAAAGAAGCATAAATTCACAATACTCAACCATCAAATACTTTCATCAATAACCTATACCTTTCTAACACAATAACTACCATTAATAATTCATTTCCTACTTCAAACGAACAATAATTCACCTTTACTTATAATCCCTTCTCTACCTTGCACTAAACTAACACACGAGGACATATCACCTCACTACTAACTCGATCGTATGAAAAACCTCATGTGTATATATTTGATCAATCACCATTACCACTTTTTTTGTCACTACACTTCAAAACCCATACTTCTAACTATAAGAAGGTTCTACCACTTATGATTCATAACACACAATGTCATAACATCCTTTGATTGCAAACTCTATTTAACAATCTGCATTTATACTATCTCTTCTCATGAGAGCTATCTGTATTGAAGGGTTAACAAAGAATCTGAATATATGTCTTACTCTATATTAACTAAATAACCCATAAGGATAAGGAAATAACAGACTAGCAAGCTCCTCTAAAGCCCTTTATGAGACTTCTTAAGATACTAATAACAAATCTGAGAACATCATGTTGGGCGGAATTGGAATTTAGTACTCATGTTATCTCAAAAGGTTACATATGGTGAGTTATGAAGTTAGACATAAGCAGACAAAAGTTTCTGAGAGAACAACTTTATAGCATGATCTAGATAGTGAAGAAGGAAAATATTTCCTAAATGCCCTGTAGCCTCTCAAAGAAAAGTACAAATATCTCTGTACTATTTTGCAAGACTCTACTGGACTCGACTTCATAGACACCCTAGGACACTTGAACTCTGGGCTCTGATACAAAGTTTTTAACGCCCTGAGACTACCCCACTAGACGTCACACGGTGCTTAGAACCACAAGTGATCCCAATCTAACCCTTATACTGGCATAAATCATGAGAAACTAAATAAAATACATTAATCTAAAAGAAATTAGTGGACGATAAGACTTAATTAAGTAGGTTCAATACAAATATGTATAAAATGATTACAACTCTGGTTATACAAAAAAAAATTAAAATTTAAAACATTAACTATACTAATTGTCTATGAAGCCTTTACTAATATTGACTATAGGTAGCCAGGACATGACCCCTAGCTATCCCGAATCAATACGAATGAGTAAAGAAAACAAGATTCTATTAGAATTGTGATCGACTCACACCCTCGAATAAAAAGGACTCATCACCTGTTGATTGAAAGTTACACACTGTCTGATTATAATGTGTGGGCTGCAATTGGTACCTACATTACGAGACAATGTAGCACATAGACGTATATGTGGATTAGTACTTTTGGAATGTACTGAGAAAATGGGGGTGGATGCATAAGTAAAAAAATAATTCAATATTCATACAAAACTTTCAAAGGATTCATACTAAGTGTAAATAACTCGCCTTGGCTCGAATAAAATATGTATTGCGAAATAATAAAACATGAGTAGGTAAAATATAGATAATCTTTGTGATCCAGAACTCTTAGTTCTAAAAGTTGTACTTTTACTCTTTCTATTGGGAGTTTCTTCTAACCGACATAAACTATGTGAGCTTTCATGGAGTCCAATATCTTACCCACATTAGGGAGAGTTGTTCTTCCCTTGCCATCAGAATAGAACCTTATCTTAAGTGATCACTGACTTATCCCACTATGGTAAGTTAAACCTATGATGGCTCATAGTTTCGGGCCATGAGACCTTGGAATCATACCTAACTCGATGCCTCCCATACTTATATGCTCAGGCTTTTAGGAAATTCACCTTAAAATAGCTCAAGGGTATATAATGAAAACCAATTGTGCTTCTCTTTCTTTAAAATATAACCTATATGAACAATGTGGATTCCATATCTTAGCTTAGGATTAAAAGATCAATTTCTTTCTTAAATTTTGGTAAAAAAAAACTTATTAAAGAGGCTTAATATCATAGTCTTCTTGAAATCTCAAAACTCATACTTGGGTTTAAAGCATATGTACTTAAATTTTTAGAATTTTACAATAAAGCTTCATTCTCAACAATTATCTTGAAATCATTCAACAATATCAATTAACAATAAAGAGAAGCAATTCATGATATAAACCTTCAATTCAAAGCATAAATAGATGAGATAGACATATTATTCATTATGTAAATCACTTGTAAATTCATAAACTCAAAGTGAAGTAGTTTGGGTTTGAACCCTAATTTGTATATCATGAAATCTAAAGAAAATATAAGTTTTGGAACAAGGATGAAAGAGGTATCTTTGTTCATAACCCCACATACCTTAATGATGAAGAATTTGTGAAAAGATTGAACCTTTAAGCTTGATTGCCTAAACCCTGAGTTATTTTTCTCCTCTTGTGTATTAGATGATGAACTAATGATTTTGATAGGGTTAAAATGTGTTTCATGTTGTTATGTTTAGGGATTGTTATGTAGTGTCAAATGACTTAATTTTCCTTGAAATAACTCAAAAATAGAATTTCTACACCACTTGGCCATAAGCTTTGTGGCACAAACTCCTTGGCAAACATTAGGCTTTGCAGCGTAAACCCTATGGAAAACATTAGGATTTGAAATACAAACCCTATGGAAAATATTAGGCTTTGCAATGAAAACCCTATGGAAAATATTTTCCTGTGAATGTTTGATGGTATGGCGATGCCTAGCTATCGCCTATGCTCTAGTTTGCAATGCCAACCTATTTTTAAGGTCCTTAAACACTCACAACACCCTCACAACATCAACACTTTATTAATTTTTAGTTTTGGTTCTTATTTAGAAGGTTTTATTGGATTACTGTGGCCTTGGGTGGCTTTGGTCAATTGTTTCGGTTGGGTTGTTGGATTTTAATCATTGAAATATTATTTATTCGAGAATCTATCTTGTTATATATTTTGAATTGATCCAATATTGGTAATTTTTTGTTTACTTAGTTAGGTGTAGGAGGTGGTCTTTGATCTTCGTGGGATCCTTGTTTGGGTTATGACAAAGATGGTATTAGAGCCTAGGTTTTGTGCAATTGTTTGTCTAAAAAAGTTATGTGAAGTAGAGTCTCTTTTATGGGTGTGTAGTGTTCCACACTTATAAGAGAGGGGCTACGAGGTAGTTTGGAATATTTACCTTTCTTTATGTTCTATTTTTAGCTATACAGTGTAAGATCATATATCTCTCTAATTCCTATTTGTTCACCTTTCAGGTCATGCCTCCAAGAAGATCTGATATTCGTGGGAACTCTTTTGCTCAGTATAAGGATAACGTGGATGGAGCTCATCCTACTTTAAGAGTTTAGACCTGGTCTAGGGTTGTTCTTCTAATTGCCCTGATGGAGCTCCATTGGTTCCTCCTGTCCCTCCTCAGGCACCACAGGTCAGCTTGCCTAATGCTATTTTTTCAGTTGATTTACTTGTTTACCCAGTTGGTGGCCTCTCATATTAAGTAGGTTACTTCTGTTGCTCCATCCCTTATGGCCACTAGAGTTGGCCAATTCATGAGATTGAGTCCTCCTATTTTCACTAGTTCTAAAGTTGTGAAAGATCGTCAATATTTCATTGATAAGATGGAAAAGATCTTTCATGTAATGCATGCCACTGATCTAGATGGTATGGAGTTTGTCGTTTCCCAACTACAAGATGTGGCTTACTAATGGTATAAAGAATTGGAGAAACTTAGGGGCGATGATGTTAAGTTTGCTTTGTGGGATGATTTCTCTAGTGCTTTTTTGGACTACTTCTTTCCCAAAGAGTTGAGGGAGGTAAAAGTGGAGGAGTTTGTAAACCTGAAGCAAGGTAAGTTGTCAGTCAAGGAGTATTCCTTGAAGTTCTATCTGTTATCTCAGTATGTTCTAGAGCTGGTGACTAGCATGAGGGATAAGATGAGGAAGTTTGACCGAGACTTGATTTTGGAGAGTAATGCTACCTTGTTAAACAAGGACATATATATTTCTCATCTTTTGGTTTATATGCAATAAGTCAAAGAAGAGAAAAAAAGTAGGCTAAAATTGGAGGGAGGCAGATTAAGAAGTTTTTCTACTCGTGTCAGGGTGTAGGTCAGCAACAAAGTAGTAGAGATGGAGGTAAATAGTCTAAGAACAAGTGAGGTAACTCTAGTTTCTACTCTACAGCTAGTGATCCCTACTCAAAGCCATTGGTTGATCACCTTATGCAAAGTAGTGATGGTTTTAGGGGACATGGTACCCAGTCTCAGGCTAGTGGGGCTCAGTCAGCTCCATTGTATCCTCATTGTAGATTATGTGGTTAGTTGCATCGTGGTATTTGTGAAGAAGGGAGGAGCAAGTTCTTTAAATATTGTCAGATTGGTTACGTACAAATGGATTGTCTTTCTAGGATTGTTCTAGGGAAAATAAGATTTTTGTTGCTGCTGCATCATCTCCTGTGTGAAAGAATGCTACTTCTGCTTCTGGCTTCGGCATTGGTCGAAATTGTCTCTATGCCCTCACTACCCGTCAGGAGTTCGAGGCATCCCCTGATGTTATTACTAGTATGTTAAAACTCTTATCTTGTGATGTGTACTATTTTCTTGATCCTGAATCTACTCTGTCTTATGTGACCCCATTTATAGTTGTTCATTATAATTTTTGTTTCGAATGTATTTTCGACCTCTTTTCTATTTCTACCTTGATAGGTAACTCTGTGGTTTCTAGAAGAGTCTATAGGAGTTGTGTGGTATGTGTTGGTGATAAAGAAACTCTAGTAGATCTGATAGAGTTAGACATGGTTGATATTGATGTCATATTGGGGATGGATTGTTTGTATTTGTGCTATGCTTTATTAGATTGTTGGACCCATAAGGTCATCTTTAATTTCCCCAATAAACCAGTTGTTGAATCGGAAGGTAGTTTCCTAGTGCCTATGTGAAGGTTCATATCATATCTTGGAGCCCAAAAATTAATTTTCAAAGGGTGTCTCTATCATTTGGTCTAAGTTAAAGATTTTACCTTGGAGAGTCTTTTCTTACATTTTGTCCCTGTGGTAAATTAATTTCTCGAGATCTTCCCTGATGATCTTTCTGGTGTTCCTTATGATAGGGAAATTGATTTTTTGATTGATCTTATTTTGGACCCTCGTCCTACTTAATCCCTCCATATAGAATGTCTCCAGCTGAGTTGAAGGAGATCAAGGACCAATTAAAGGATCTTTTAGACAAGGTTTTTATCCATCATAATGTGTCCCCGTGGGTGCACCTATTTTGTTCGGGCATAAGAAGATGGTTTTCTTCAAATTTGGATTGATTATCAGTAATTCAACAAGTACCCTCTTCCAAGGATAGATGATTTGTTTTACCAGCTTCAGGGTGCTAAATTTTTCTCCAAGATTGAACTTCAATCTGGGTACCATCAGTTGATGAATAGGGAGACATATATCCCTAAGACTTCTTTCCAAACCCGGTATACATATTTTGAGTTCTTGGTGATGCCTTTTGGCTTGACCAACATTCTAACAAAATTTATGGATCAAATAAATTGGGTTTTCCATTAGTTTCTGGACTTATTTGTCATTGTATTTCTTGATGCTATTCTGGTTTATTCAAAGAGTGAGGCATATCATGTTGATCACCTCTGCCTTGTATTGCAGACCCTAAAGGATTAGTGTTTGTACACTAAGTTATCTAAATGTGAGTTTTGGTTATATATTGTAACTTATTCAGGTCAAGTTTTTTCTAGTGAGGGGATCATGGTGGATCCACAAAAGGTTGCAGTGGTTAAAAAATAGCGTAGACCCATGACTCCAATCAATATTCAGAGTTTCTTGGGTTTAGCCGTTGTTATTGAAGGTTTGTGGAGAGCTTCTCTTCTAATGCTTCCCCTTTGACCAAGTTGACGAAGAAAAAGACAAAGTTCTTATGATCGGATGCTTGTGAGCACAGTTTCAAAAAGTTGAAAGATAAGTTGACTTTGGCTCTGGTATTTACCCTGCCCGAGGGTACAAATGGTTTTATGGTCCAATATGATACATCCCGGGTGGGACTTGGTTGTGTGTTGATGTAACATGGCAAGGTGGCTTCTTATGCTTCTAGACAGTTGAAAGTTCATGAGAAGAATTATCCGACTGATGACTTAAAGTTGTTAGCTATGGTGTTTGCATTAAAGATCTAGCAGCATTATTTAAATGGGGTCCATGTTGATATTTATTCTTATCATAATTGCCTGCAATATTTGTTTACCCAAAAAGAATTGAATCTTAGGCAAAGGAGATGACTTAAGCTGCTCAAGGATTATGACATGAGTCTTTACTACCATCCAGGTAAAGCTAACGTGGTTGCTAATGCTCTTAGCAGGTTGTCCATGGAAAGCTTATCTCATGTGGATGGGAAGAAGCAAGATTTAGTGAAGGATATTCATCATTTGGCTAACATTAAAGTTCGTCTCTTTGACTCTAAGAATGGTGGTGTGTTTGTACAAAAGGTGGCGCAACCATCTCTTGGTTTGGAAGTAAAAGAGAAGAAAGTATTGGATCCCATCTTCGTGCAAATATAGAATGATGTAGGCAAGAAAAAAGTGATAGTGCTCGGGATAGACGATGATGGTATCTTGAGGTACCAAGGGAGGTTGTGTGTTCCTGATATTGATGGGTTGTGAGATAGGATTTAGGCCGAGGCCTATGACTCATATTAAACTATTTATCCTGGTTCAACGAAAATGTATCATGTTCTTAAAGATATTTATTGATGGAATAATATAAAGAGGGATGTTGCCAATTTTGTATATAAGTGCATGGTATGCCGCCAGCAAGTGAAGGCGGAACACTTGAGGCCTAAAGGGATATCTCAAAAGACTGAGCTGATGGTGTGGAAATGGGAGATAATTAATATGGATTTTGTTATCGATCTTCTACAGTCTCGCCAATAGTTTTATTTGATCTGGGTCATCTTGGATAGGATGACTAAGTCTTCTTACTTCTTGCCAGTGAGGACTAATTTCTCTTTGAAGGATTATGCTAAGTTGTTCATTGAGGAGATTATGAAGTTTTATGGTGCTATAGTTTCCATCATATCTGATCGAGATACTCATTTCTCTTCTCACTTTTGGAGGTCATTTCAGAGAGGTTTGAGGACTAAAGTGACCCTTAGCACCGCTTTCTACCAGCAGACAATTGGGCAAGTAGAAAGAATAATTCAGGTTTTGGAAAATATGTTTTGGTCTTGTATAATTGACTATGGTGGTAGCTGGGTAGACCACTTGCACTCACAGAGTTTGCTTACCATAATAGTTATAACTCTAGCATGGTATGACTCATTTTGAGGCCTTGTATGGTAGAAGATTTAGATCTCCTATCAAGTGGTTTGAAGTTGGTGAGGCTGAGAGATTTGGCCCATATTTAGTTTACCAAGCGATGGAAAAGGTGAAGGTTATTTAGGATAAGCTTAAGATCGCCCAAAGTCGCCAAAAGTCCTATGCAGACGTGAGGCAAAGAAAATTCGAATTTGAGGTAGGAGATTGGGTTTTCCTAAAGGTGTCTCCCATGAAGGGACTAATGTAATTTAGGAAGAAGGAGAAGCTCAGTCCCCGTTATGTCAGTCCGTACTTGGATTTGTAAAAGGTTGGTAATATTGCTTATGAATTAGAGTTGCCTTCTAGTTTGAACTTCGTTCACCCGTGTTTCATGTTTTAATACTGAGAATGTACGTGAGTGATCCTTCGATAATTCTTCCTTTGGAAAAGGTGGGCATTTTAGATTCTTTGTCTTATGAGTAAGTTTTGGTGGAAATCTTGGATGGGCAAGTCCTTTGGTTGCGAACTAAGGACGTGGCTTTGATGAAGGTCCTTTAGGAGAACCAAAAGTTTGAGGAAGATACTTGGGAAGCCGAGGAGGACATGAAGTCTAAGTATCTATTCTTGTTCCCCATTCTTGATAATCGTGCTTGAGGTATGTGTAATTTCATAATATTTTATTTTCTGGCTTTGTTAAAGGAAATTGCGATTTCCTTGGTATCTTTGTTTTCTGTCTTTGTTAAAGGTAATGGTGGGAGTGCCTTGTGTTAAATCGTGTTAGCGTATGCCTTGTCCTATCATTCGAGGAAGAATGATCCTAAGAGGGGAGTATGTAATGCCTCGAGTTTTTGGTCCTTGGAAATTCCTGGAATTTTGCACTCACTGCTATGGTTACGATTTGGCCTATGAGTCGTAGGGTGTCCTGACGGGTGGTAACGCCCAAGTTACACCTTCATTCTGAAGATGATTGCGGTCACTGTCAAATATAGTAACCCAACAAAGGTTGGGGTCAAATCCCATGGGAATACGTGGACTTGTGGATCTCAGATGTTGTAACCAGTGGACAAAAACTAGAAAAGTAAATAGGGGGATTTGAATAGAAATATCAATCAAGGAGCAATTATCAACTTTAGTTGTAATCAGTAGTGGTGACACTAGGATTGTGCTCCCCCTGGCTTCTCAACTCCATATGCTTATCCTGCTTTATTGAACCAACCCAATATCTTGCATGTAGAACCAATAAGTTATGTACCTTCTACAGTCTTTTGGTCAAGTAGAAGGATTTCACCCTTTAAACAACAGTCTCTGATACCAATTGTAGGGGGGTGCGGATAAATCAGATAATTTAAATAGATCTATTATAGCTCTAATGGATCTATTTTTAGTTGTACGTGGATATTTCTTAACTTCTTTAAACATTTTTATTTCTAGTGTACTTATTTTAATTTTATTAATGTTCATATCTTGGGGGCTGATTAGATGGTATTTGATTAAATGCTTTACTGTAATATTCTTTAGTTTTTTCTCTTAGTCTTTGTAATTCTTGTATATTACTTTGGAGGTATTCTAAATATTCTACATCTTTTGTTCTAAAATATTCAATTAAATTCTCTTTCATAAGTATTTCTGCTAATCTTATTTCTTCCATATCTTGTCTCCAATATTTTAAATACTCATAGTCTATCATTTTATCCTAAAGTAGTTGTGATACTGCAAATTTCTTTGTAATAATTTATTCAAATTTTACTATATCTGATATTAAATTCTAGGTTATCTATTTCGTTAATTATCCTATCTTTTTTGTATATGAATAAATCCATGTCTAAATCATATTCTTAACTGTCTTTTCATTCTAGTTGTTTTATGATTTTATTTATCCAAATTAATCTTTCTTTTAATTTTTCTCTTCCTTTTCTAAGTTGGTTTCTATAATTAGTTTCTTCGTATAGCCTACTTTGTTTAACTCTATTAATATATTCTAGCATTTTTAATCTGTATAATATCCATCTGAATAATAACTATCCAAATAATAATTTCTAGCAAAGAAATCTATATTTTATAATTAATCTTCTATCCAATTAGTACTTAGTAACTCATCTTCATAATCAATTATTTTTTCCCATATTATTTTCTTTATGTCTTCTAATTCTAAGTCTTTTAAGATATATAAAACTAGTATCTTAGTTTCATCAGATATATATCTTGTCATATTATCCATATTATGCTTAGGTTTCTACGAATAACTTGGATAACTTGGAATTGGATTCTAGTAATTAATTGCTTCATCACAGTATTTATTAATTTTTTGTTTTAATCTTAATAATTCCTCTATATTTTTATTAAGGAATTCTATATATTTTATATCTTTAGTTCTCATATATTCTTCTAAATTTGTTTTCATTAGTTTTTCTATTAATTGTATATATTTCATATCCATTTTCCAATATTCTAAATATACGTAATTTATCATTGTTGATTTGTAGGTTTGGTATGTAAGTATTTGTAAGAATAAGTAGGTAGGTGAGGTATGTAATTTATTCTAGTCATAAATATTTATCAAATATTTTTTCCAATATGATTTTTCTTATATCTATAATTTCTATATCCTTAAGTACATGCAAAACAAGTATTTTAAATTTATCTACCATTTCGTGATAAATAAGTATTCATTTTTCATATGATGCTTTTTTCAAAATACTTTCTTCAATCATACACATAACAAAATATGATCATTTTAGATTACTATATACAAGATTATTCTTAAATAACATGTTCTTCGATCACTATTAGCATGGCAATCTAGATACTTTTCCCTTAAACAGCGCCTCTACTCTGGCTACTCCCCTATCACGGCTTTCTTGCCTCACCGATTTAACCTTTAGGATGGCATAGTACTTAGGGATTTTTCTCCTTTTCCACTTTTCTAATAAACTTCTTAACATGCTATTTTTCGAATAATTCTACTATAAAGTAACTATCATGAACTTATTTTATCATATCATGATTGTCAGGAATTTATGAATTTAGCTATTCATAATCGTAAATAAATATACCTGTTCTGGTAGGTTTGATAATTCTGGGCTTTGTTTATCCATAGCTTTTCCTTGAAAATATATCTGTTTTTTATTAAATATTCAAAAAAATTTGTTTACAAAAGAGGAGGCTTTCTTTCAACAGATGAAAGTCTTACCTCTAACTGAGCAAATGCTCTGCTATTTATAATCCTAAAGGAAACGCGTAAACTTTTTACATCTTTACATCTGTCCTAATATAACTTTACACATTACCTATATATTATTTCTAGTCAAAAGCTAATAAAAAATAATAATGGTCCTATGTTTTTACATTTAATGGCAAGTGCCAAAAGTCAAAAAGCCTATCCTAAAGCTATTAAATGTTCACATGATTTATGTATTACATATTTCACAAAGTTAGCTTTTTCCTCATATGTCGCTTTCTTCACTTTGATGTTTTTGTCTCCTTATCTTTCCATTATTGCTCCATATTCTTATCTTTTTGTCGTGTATCTTCCAACTGTTGTCCTTATCTTCTTGCTATTGTAGCATCACATCTGGGATAAAGTTGTGTCTGCCACTATATCTGCTGCATATGTGGTCATCGTATCTTTGGCCAACCTGTTTAGAGAATTGATCCATAGCTTCTTCTGAAATAATTCCTTTCGTAATAGATCTTGTGACTGGTAACACTTCTGGTTTTAGGATCGTTATGACCCATTTTCTTATCTGTTCTCTGTCATTTTCTCTAATATTTGTACCAGTAGAGTAAACCAATAATTGATTTCTGTTATAGTAAATCTAAATTGGATTTTGATTTATATAATTATTTGCTAACTCAGTCAATATACTGCTAAGTCCAATAACTCTCTTATTTCGGTATAAGTCTGGTATCTAATTTTTTGTTATCTCTACTTGTTCGCATATTTCTTCAGGGATAATATAGTCTCGTGTAATTCCTATCTTGACAACAGTAATTGTCTGTTTTATTTCATCAAACAATATTTCTGCTGGTGCTGAGTTGAAACGGACATAGAATAACTGTCCCTTCGTAATTCTTTTATAATCCATAAATTTTTTGTGAATATATGGAATTCTTGTTAACACTTCTTCAGTAATTGTGTAAACTGTAGATAATAGTCCATAATAGTAACATGAAGAAATTAAGTTTGCACTGGTGCCAGGCAAAGCAATAAGTTTGTTATAGTTCTGACATTTTTGTTTAATATATCCTTGGTTTTGTTTTGCTAATTCTTCAATCTGGATAGGTTTTGTATTTAACAATTTTTGTAAGGTATAAATATTATCAATATATGTACGAGTGATATGGTTATAAGTCTGCTTTTGTTGATTGAGTGATTCGAAATATGTGTATATCTGGGGAGGTATAAATGACTCTGGTTTTTGTATATTTGGTGTATATGGTTTTAGAATATCTGGTTGAGGTTATAATTCTTTTTCTTTGGTAGTTCAGGTTTATTTTGAGAGACTATATTCTTTTCCTTGGATACATCACTTGCGCCTGCAACTGTAACTGTAATTTCGTTAGTAATTTGAGTTTTTAGGTGTTTCTCATCGTCACCTTCTAGGTCTAGTTTTTTAATGTGCTCTTCCTGCACAGTATCTTTGCTAATATCTTCTTGTTTATATAGTGCTCAACCTGCACTTTTACATTTGTAACTTCAGTAGTTAATGTGATAACTCGTTCTTGTAATAACTTCATTTGTTCAAACACTTGTAATATTAAGTCTGTTTGGGTATCTTTGACATCAGCTTCTTTCATTGGTAGATCAGTTTGAGTAGCTTTCACTTGATATGTAATCTGCAATAACATTTTTGTCAGTCTTGATTACTTCAATCGTAAATGTAAAATTTAATATATTCAATACTAATCTCCGAATTTCCTTTGTCGTAACTGAGTTTTGTATTTTTCTTGTTAACCACCATCGAACCTGGGTATTATCTGTTCTCATAATAAATTTGTTATATACAATATATGGTTCAAAGGTTAATAAACATTTATATAATAAACATAATTCTTTTCTATTTATTTTTCATTTTATTTTTGTTTCATTAAATGTTCCTGAATAATATCTACAATGATGTTCTATTTTTTTATTTTCGTACCTATATTTAAGTACTCTTCCATAACTATATTCACTTGCATCTGTTTCTACTGTATATGTAATTTTTTTATTTTCGTTTCGGAATTGTAATTTTGGTAATTCTTTACAAAGTATTTTTATTTTCTGAACTTGTTTTTTATCTTCTTCGTTGTAATTATATTCTACATCCTTTTTAAATTTTTTCTGTAAAGGCTTTAGGTTTTCTGCTAATTTTGGTATTATTCTCTTACTTGGTTTACTAATCCTAAAAATGATTGTAATTTCTTTTTTTTATCTAATTCTTCTTTTGAATTTATTATATTTTGTACTTTATGTTGTTGCATTTTTACTCCACTTTTATCTATTTGTATCCCTAAAAATTCTATCTGGTTTTTCATAATTTCAGCTTTCTTTTCGCTTAAACTTATTCCTAATTTTTCTATTATATTTGTAAATTGTTCTAGTAATTTTAAATGTTCTTCTTTAGTTTTTGTATATATTAGTATATCATCTATGTATACTATACAACTAGGTAATTGTTTAAAATAACTATCCATAAAATGTTGATATCTACCTGGTGCATTTTTATATCCAAATGGTAATACGTTTCTTTTATAAAATCCTTGTGGTACCGTAAATGTGGTTAGTTCCTTAGAATCTTCATCTAACTTTAAGTAGTAAAATCCGGATTTACAGTCAAATTTACTAAAGTAGTTATATCCTTATATTTATCTTATTTTTAATATCTTATTTGGTACTGGATAATTATATGTCATAGTTTTTGCATATAAATTTCTATAGTCAATAACCATTCTACTTTTTCCTCTTTTTTGTTCACTATTATTAATATTTTATTCCTTCCGATATATATTTTACATAATATCTTTTTCTTAGTTTCTTATATTTCTTATGTCTTTTTCTTTTCTTATAATATTTTTCTTCATATCCAAATTGAGGTATTATTTTATCTTTGCAACATGTTAAATTTCTTATTAATGTTTTTTCCATTTTTATTTCTTCTCTATATTTTTCACATAGATTTCTATACCATTACTGTAAAAATTTTATTCTTGCTCCTAAGGTATCTACTATTTTTGTTCCATCCCAACTCTTTATTATTTTTGAACTAAATGGTTCAGGTAATTTACTAAAATATAATCTTCTTATTTCTTTACTTTCATCTATATTATATGTTCCTTTATAATAATATTCTTTAAATGCGCACGTATACTCATCTATATAACACATATTACATATTGCTAGTTTTAACATTAAATTTCTATTTATATCTTTTTCTTTATTTTGTTCTTCTTCTTCTGTTGTTACATTGCTAAATTCATCTCTTATAGCTATTTCATATTTTTTCAATATTTCTGTTGGTAATATTTTAGTAGTTGTTGATGTTCTTTCTGTTTTATTATCAGATCTTAATACTTTTTTACTTTCTTTGGCTAGGTTTAAAAACCATAATTTTACTGTTCCTATTAATGTCTTTTCTATATATTCTGGTGTGTTTGTTGTATCTATTTTATTATCTAATAATTGTTTTGACATGTATCCTACCCATAGTTGTATTGTTTTATTTGTGTCTATTACACTGTCTAAATCTAAAAAGTTGTAATTAATTATTTATTTTGGTGTCCATTTATTATATTCATCCTTTGAATTATATCTTTTAAACATACTTTTGTAATTATATGTTGGTTTTCTTATTTCTGATGTACTAGGTATTTTATTTTTATCTAGAGAATTTACTTCTGTATTTATTAGTCCTAGATTTTCTTTATTAATTACTTCTTGTTCTTAATTAATTTCTAGTTTTCCTATGTTTTCTAGAATTTCTGTATATGTTTCACTATCTTCCGAATCATAATTATTTGTTTCTTCAGCATCTATTGTATTTATTGAATTTTTACAAACTCCGACAATTATATTATACTGTAGACTTTCTATCCTTATTTTAATTCTTTACGTTTTTAGATATTATTTGTTTTAATTCTTTATATTTTTGTAATTTCTATACGTTATTCATCTAAACAATGTTTATAATATTTTGGTAGATATCTGAATCTAATTTTATCATAATTAATAAATTAATCAGATAAATTCAAATATATACTACTTCCGATAACTTTAAACACCAATATATACATCTCTGATACCAATTATAGGGGGTACGGATAAATCGAGTAATTTAAATAGATCTATTATAGCTCTAATGGATCTATTTTTAGTTGTACGTGGATATTTCTTAACTTCTTTAAACATTTTATTTTTAGTGTATTTATTTTAATTTTATTAATGTTCATATCTTGGGGGGTGATTAGATGGTATTTGATTAAATGCTTTACTGTAATATTCTTTAGTTTTTTCTCTTAGTCTTTGTAATTCTTGTATATTATTTTGAAGGTATTCTAAATATTCTATATCTTTTGTTCTAAAATATTCAATTAAATTCTCTTTCATAAGTATTTCTGTTAATCTTATTTCTTCCATATCTTATCTCCAATATTTTAAATACTCATAGTCTATCATTTTATCCTAAAGTAGTTGTGACACTGCAAATTTCTTTGTAATAATTTATTCTAATTGTACTATATCTGATATTAAATTTTAGGTTATCTATTTCGTTAATAATCCTATCTTTTTCATCTATGAATAATTCCATGTCTTAATCATATTCTAAACTATTTTTCCATTCTAGTTATTTTATGGTTTTATTTATCCAAATTAATTTTTCTTTTAATTGTTCTCTACCTTTTCTAAGCTGGTTTCTATAATTAATTTCTTCGTATAGCCAACTTTGTTTTTCTCTAACTCTTTGAATATATTCTAGCATTTTTAATCTGTATAATATCTATCTGAATAATAACTGTCTGAATTATTTCTACCATAGAAATCTATATTTTTTAAGTCATCTTCTATCCAATTAGTACTTAGTAACTCATCTTCATAATCAATTATTTTTTCCCATATTATTTTCTTTATGTCTTCTAATTCTATGTCTTTTATGATATATAAAACTAGTATCTTAGTTTCATCAGATATATATATCTTGTCATATTATCCATATTATGCTTAGGTTCCTACGAATAACTTGGATAACTTGGAATTGGATTCTAGTAATTAATTGCTTTATCATAGTATTTATTAGTTGTTTGTTTTAGTCTTAATAATTCCTCTATATTTTCATTAAGGAATTCTATATATTTTATATCTTTAGTTCTCATATATTCTTCTAAATTTGTTTTCATTAGTTTTTTTTATTAATTGTATATTTTTCATATCTATTTTCTAATATTCTAAATATACGTAATTTATCATGGTTGATGTATAGGTTTGGTATGTAAGTATTTGTAAGAGTAGGTAGGTAGGTGTGGTATGTAATTTATTCTAGTCATAAAATATTTATCAAATATTTTTTCCAATATGATTTTTCTTATATCTACAATTTCTATATCCTTAAGTATATACAAAACAAGTATTTTGAATTTATCTACCATTTCGTCAGATAAATAAGTATTCATTTTTCATATGATGCTTTTTCAAAATATTCCCTTCAATCATACACATAACAAAATATGATCATTTTAGATTACTATATACTAGATTATTCTTAAATAACATGTTCTTCGGTTACTATTAGCATGGTAATCTGGATACTTTTCCCTTAAATAGCGCCTCTACTCTGGCTACTCCCCTATCACGGCTTTCTTGTCTCACCGATTTCACCTTTAGGATGGCATAGTTCTTAGGATTTTTTCTCTCTTTTCACTTTGCTAATAAACTTCTTAACATGCTATTTTTCGAATAATTCTACTATAAAGTAACTATCATAAACTTATTTTATCATATCATGATTGTCAGGAATTTAGAATTTAGCTATTCATAATCGTAAATAAATATACCTGTTCTGGTAGGTTTGATAATTCTGGGCTTTGTTTATCCATAGCTTTTCCTTGGAAGTATATCTATTTTTTATTAAATATTCAAAAGCTTTTTATTTACAAAAGTGGAGGCTTGCTTTCAACACATGAAAGTCTTACCTCTAACTGAGCAAATTCTTTGCTATTTATAATCCTAAAGGAAATGCGTAAACTTTTTACATCTTTACATCTGTCCTAATATAACTTTACACGTTACCTATATACTATTTCTAGTCAAAAGCTAATAAAAACCAATAGTGGTCCTATGCCTTTACATATAATGGCAAGTGCCAAAATTCAAAAAGCCTATCCTAAAGCTATTAAATGTTCACATGATTTACGTATTACATATTTCACAAAGTTAGTTTTTTCTTCATATGTCGCTTTCTTCACTTTGATGTTTTTGTCTCCTTATCTTTCATTATTGCTCCATCTTCTTATCTTTTTGTCGTGTATCTTCTAGCTGTTGTCATTATCTTCTTGCTATTGTAGCATCACATCTGGGATAAACTTGTGTCTGCCACTACATCTGATGCATATGTGTTCATCGTATATTTGGCCAACCTGTTTACAGAATTGATCCATATCTTCTTCTGAAATAATTCCTTTCGTAATAGATCTTGTGATTGGTAACTCTTCTGGTTTTAGTATCGTTATTACCCATTTTCTTATCTATTCTCTGTCATTTTCTCTAATATTTTTACAAGTAGAATAAACCAATAATTAATTTCTGTTATAGTAAATCCAAACTGGTTTTGATTTATATAATTATTTGCTAACTCGGTCAATATACTGCAAAGTCCAATAACTGTCTTGTTTCGGTAGAAGTTCGGTATCTGATTTTGGTTATCTCTTCTTGTTCGCATATTTTGTCAGGGATAATATAGTCTTGTGTCATTCCTAGCTTGACAACATTAATTGTCTGTTTTATTTTGTCAAATAATATTTTTGCTGGTGCTGAGTAGAAATGGACATAGAATAACTGTCCCTTCGTAATCCTTTTATAATCCATAAATTTTTTGAGAATATCTGGAATTCTTGTTAACTTTTCTCCAGTAATTGTGTAAACTGTATATAATAGTCCATAATAGTAACATGAAGAAATTAAGTTTGCACTGGTGCCAGGCAAAGCAATAAGTTTGTTATAGTTCTGACATTTTTTTGTAATATATCATTGGTTTTGTTTTCCTAATTCTTCACTCTGGATTGGTTTTGTATTTAACAATTTTTTTAAGGTATAAATATTATTAATATATGTACGAGTGATATGGTTATAAGTCTGTTTTTGTTGATTGAGTGATTCGGAATATGTGTATATCTGGGGAGGTATAGATGACTTTGGATTTTGTATATTTGCTGTATATGGTTTTGAGAATATCTGGTTGAGGTTATAATTCTTTTTCTTTGGTAGTTCAGGTTTATTTTGAGTGACTATATTCTTTCCCTTGGATACATCACTTGCGCCTGCAGCTGTAACTGTAATTTCGTTAGTAATTTGAGTTTTTAGCTATTTCTCATCGTCACCTTCTAGGTCTAGTTTTTTAATGTGCTCTTCCTTCACAGTATCTTTTCTAATATCTTCTTGTTTTTTATAGTGCTCAACCTGCACTTTTACATTTGTAACTTCAGTAGTTAATGTGATGACTCGTTCTTGTAATAACTTCATTTGTTCAAACACTTGTAATATTAAGTCTGTTTGGGTATCTTTGACATCAGCTTCTTCCATTGGTAAATAAGTTTGAGTAGCTTTCACTTGATATGTAATCTACAATAACATTTTTGTCAGTCTTGATTACTTCAATCGTAAATGTAAAATTTAATATATTCAATACTAATCTCCGAATTTCCTTTGTCGTAACTGAGTTTTGTATTTTTCTTGTTAACTACCATCGAACCTGGGTATTATCTGTTCTCACAATAAATTTGTTATATACAATATATGGTTCAAAGGTTAATAAACATTTATATAATAAACATAATTCTTTTCTATTTATATTCCATTTTATTTTTGTTTCATTAAATGTTCCTGAATAATATCTACAATGATGTTCTATTTTTTTATTTTCGTACCTATATTTAAGTACTCTTCCATAACTATATTCACTTGCATCTGCTTCTACTGTATATGTAAATTTTTTATTTTCGTCCGGGAATTATAATTTTGGTAATTCTTTACAAAGTATTTTTATTTTCTGAACTTGTTTTTTTTATCTTCTTCGCTGTAATTATATTCTACATCCTTATTAAATTTTTTCTGTAAAGGCTTTACGTTTTCTGCTAATTTTGGTATATATTCTCTTACTTGGTTTACTAATCCTAAAAAGAATTGTAATTTCTTTTTTTGTATCTAATTCTTCTTTTGAATTTATTATTTTTTTGTACTATATGTTATTTTTTTTTACTCCACTTTTATCTATTTGTATCCCTAAAAATTCTATCTGGTTTTTCATAATTTCAGCTTTCTTTTCGCTCAAACTTATTCCTGATTTTTCTATTATATCTGTAAATTTTTCTAGTAATTTTAAATGTTCTTCTTTAGTTTTTGTATATAGTAGTATATTATCTATGTATACTATAAAATTAGGTAATTGTTTAAAATAACTATCCATAAAATGTGGTTATCTACCTGGTGCATTTTTATATCCAAATGGTAATACGTTTCATTCATAAAATCATTGTGGTACCGTAAATTCGGTTAATTCCTTAGAATTTTCATATAACTTTATGTGGTAAAATCAGAATTTACAGTCAAATTTACTAAAGTAGTTATATCCTTGTATTTGTATTATTTTTAATATCTTATTTGGTATTGAATAATTATATGTCCTAGTTTTTGCATTTAAATTTCTGTAGTCAATAACCATTCTACTTTTTCCTCTTTTTCGTTCACTATGTTTATTTACTATAAATGCTGGACTAGTGTGTTTACTATTACTTTTTTGTATATATTATTTTTCTAATAATTCATCTATATGCATTTTAAATTCTTTCAAATCGCCAAAATTATATGTTAATGGTTTTTGAGTTATTATGCTATTTTTATCTATTTATTTAATTTTTTATAGTAGTTTATGTTTTTTCCATCCTTTTAAACGATCTTCACTATATAATTGTCTTAAATTTTTCTTTATTATTTCTACCTTATTTATTGAAAATATGGTTATTTCTTTTTTATTTATCGAAAATACAACTTGTTGAAGGGCTGGCTTGGCTCAGCGGTAAGCTTGCTTACCGTGGTGTGCCAGGTCCTGGGTTTGAATCATCCCTTCAGCGAACTTGGGGTGAGGCTGCCTAGATTATCCCTTCCCCAACACCCACGGAGTGGGTATGAACCGGGCCATCCTTTTTTGAAAATACCACCAATTCTACTGTGTCTTCTGTATTTTTTATATTTTCTAACTAGTTGTAATTAGCAGAAAACATAAAGCCTTTATAGAAAAAAAATTAAAAAGGATGTAGAATATAATTACAACGAAGAAGATAAAAAACAAGTTTAGAAAATAAAAATACTTTGTAAAGAATTACAAAAATTACCATTTCCAGACAAAAATAAAAAATTTACATATATAGTAGAAGCAGATGCAAGTGAATTGAGTACTTAAATATAGTTACGAAAATGAAAAAATAGAACATCATTGTAGATATTATTCAGGAACATTTAATGAAACAAAAATAAAATGGGAAATAAATAGAAAAAAATTATGTTTATTATATAAATGTTTATTAGCATTTGAACCATATATTGTATATAACAAATTTATTGTGAGAACATATAATACCCAGGTTCGATGGTGGTTAAAAAGAAAAATACAAAACTCAGTTATGACAAAGGAAATTCGGAGATTAGTATTGAATATATTAAATTTTACATTTACGATTCAAGTACTCAAGACTGACAAGAATGTTATTGCAGATAGGAATGACACGAGACTATATTATCCCTGAAGAAATATGTGAACAAGAAGAGATAACCAAAAATCAGATACCGGACTTCTACCGAAACAAGAGAGTTATTGGACTTTGCAGTATATTGACTGAGTTAGCAAATAATTATATAAATCAAAACCCATTTTGGATTTACTATAACAGAAATCAATTATTGGTTTACTCTATTTGTCAAAATATTAGAGAAAATGACAGAGAAGAGCTAAGAAAATGGGTCATAACAATCCTAAAACCAAAAGATTTACCAGTCACAAGATCTATTACGAAAGGAATTATTTCAGAAGAAGCTATGGATCAATTCTGTAAACAGGTTGGCCAAAGATACGATGACCACATATGCAGCAGATGTAGTGGCAGACACAACTTTATCCCAGATGTGATGCTACAATAGCAAGAAGATAAGGACAACAACTGGAAGATACACGACAAAAAGATAAGAAGATGGAGCAATGATGGAAAGATAAGGAGACAAAAACATCAAAGTGAAGAAAGCGACATATGAAGAAAAAGCTAACTTTGTGAAATATGTAAATACGTAAATCATGTGAACATTTAATAGCTTTAGGATAGGCTTTTTGACTTTTGGCACTTGCCATTAAATGTAAAGACATAGGACCATTATTGGTTTTTATTAGCTTTTGACTAGAAATAGTATATAGGTAACGTGTAAAGTTATATTAGGATAGATGTAAAGATGTACAAAGTTTACGCGTTCCCTTTAGGATTATAAATAGCAGGGCATTTGCTCAGTTAGAGGTAAGACTTTCATGTGTTGAAAGCAAGCCTCCTCTTTTGTAAATAAAATACTTTTGAATTTTTAATAAAAAACAAATATATTTCCAAGAAAAAGTTATGGATAAACAAAGCCTAAAATTATCAAACCTGCCAGAACTGGTATATTTATTTACGATTATGAATAGCTAAATTCATAAATTCCTGACAATCATGATATTATAAAATAAGTTCATGATAGTTACTTTATAGTAGAATTATTCGAAAAATAGCATGTTAAGAAGTTTATTAGCAAAGTGAAAAGAGAGAAAAAATCCTAAGAACTATGCCATCCTAAAGGTGAAATCGGTGAGACAAGAAAGCCGTGATAGGGGAGTAGCCAGAGTAAAGGCGCTATTTAAGGGAAAAGTATCCAGATTACCATGCTAATAGTAACCGAAGAACATGTTATTTAAGAATAATCTAGTATATAGTAATCTAAAATGATCATATTTTGTTATGTGTATGATTGAAGGGAATATTTTGAAAAAGCATCATATGAAAAATGAATACTTATTTATCTGACGAAATGGTAGATAAATTCAAAATACTTGTTTTGTATATACTTAAGGATATAGAAATTGTAGATATAAGAAAAATCATATTGGAAAAAATATTTGATAAATATTTTATGACTAGAATAAATTACATACCACACCTACCTACCTACTCTTACAAATACTTACATACCAAACCTATACATCAACCATGATAAATTACGTATATTTAGAAAATTGGAAAATGGATATGAAAAATATAAAATTAATAGAAAAACTAATGAAAACAAATTTAGAATATATGAGAACTAAAGATATAAAATATATAGAATTCCTTAATGAAAATATAGAGAAATTATTAAGATTAAAACAAACAATTAATAAATACTATGATAAAGCAATTAATTACTAGAATCCAATTCCAAGTTATCCAAGTTATTCGTAGAAACCTAAGCACAATATGGATAATATGACAAGATATATATCTGATGAAACTAAGATACTAGTTTTATATATGATAAAAGACTTAGAATTAGAAGACATAAAGAAAATAATATGGGAAAAAATATTTGATTATGAAGATGAGTTACTAAGAACTAATTAGATAGAAGATGAATTAGAAAATATAGATTTCAATGGTAGAAATAATTCAGATAGTTATTATTCTGATGGATATTTGTAACGCTCCAAAATTAGGTCCTGAGACGTCACACGGTGCTTAGGGGCATAAGTGACCCTAAGCTAACCCTTCTACTGGCATAACTCATAAGCAACTGAATAAAATGCTCAAGTCTACATGAGATCAGCAGAAAGATAGAACTTATATGAACTTGATCAATACAATTATGAGCATTACAAGGTTACAACTCTACTTTTACAAATGAAACTGAAACTGAATACATCAACTTCTATTAACTGTCTATGAAGCCTCTACTGGTACTGACTTCATACAGATGGGTCATGACTCCCAACTACCCAATATCAATACGACTAAAGTAAGAAAATACGATCCTCAAACTGTATAACTGACTCAAGCCCTCGAATCAAAAGGACTCATCACCTACTGACTGGAAGCTACAAATAGACTGAATGTGGTATCTGCGCTATAACTTGTACCTACATTATAAGGCACAGTAGCATATAAAAATATATGGGGGTCAGTACTTCAAAGAATGTACTGAGTATGTGGGGGTGCAAAGCAACATTATAAATTATATAATAAATGATTACGAAAAATCATGCATGCTGACGATAATGACTCTCTTTCCTTGAATTATTTGAAATATATTCCTTGAAACTCATCATTAGTAATGCAAGCATTATATATCTTATAAATCATTATACTCAACTCAAACTCTTTAAATCATGACTTAGAGTGACTCGGTAACTCATGAAACTTAAACTCTTATGGACTTGGGAGTTTCTTATAACCGACATGACTACACCATGTGAGCCGCATGGAGTCCAATGTTTTTCCCTCCTAAGGAGAGAACCCCACATTGGTGGGGGTGTTGTACTCTTGCTAGGGAGTACAACCTCAATCTCATTTTCACAATCCCATACTCGGCCTCTGGCCTACAATTATCAACATCAATCCTACGGTGGCACGTAGTTTTGGGGAAATACCACATTTCCCGCTCGGTGCTAAATACTCCTCCCAGACTCAGCATAGAATGCGTCAGGAAATCCATTTTAATCAATATCAACTCATGGGTCTATTTTAAAGACCAAAACATAAATATATATATCTCGTCGGTAAATCATATACAACTATGGATTCCTAACTCGACTCAAAATCAAACAATCTTTCTCAACATTAAGATGTATCAGTTCATTAAGTCATGGTAACATCAATAACTTTGAGGAAATATCAAGACTCATTATAACAACTCAATCTCACGAATCAATATACTCGATAATCCAATTTGTCATAAGGAGGCTTAAAGCTTGACACATGTCTTGAAAGCACTTGAAATACCAACTCATGGTAGAAATATGAAATTCACAATATTAAATATCAAGTCATAATTTGGAAGTTGTAAAATACTCATGTATCAAAAACTTCAAGAAAACATCATAGAACTCATTCTTGACTCTCAAGATCAAATATCAATATATATATATTCAATAATCAAACTTCTCGTAGAAAAGCTTAAATCATGACTCTTATCTCAAATCATTTGGAAATCATCAACTCATAATAACAATATTCAACTCATGGTATAAGTTCTCAATTTAAGGAATAAAATGATGAAATAGTCATGTGTATCAATCTTGATTTGCTCAAATATCATGAATCATTAATAAAGTAATTTGGGTGTAAACCCACTTTGCAAAATCATGGATTTCAATAATAGAAATTAAATCTTTCGGCACAAGAACGAAAGAAGTGTTCTTGTTCAAACCCCACATACCTTGAATTATAAATTTGGGGATAAGAGACTTGATTGAAACTTCTTTCTTGCACTTTTAGGCTAAGATTCTTGATGCCTTTGACTAGGAAAGCTTGATTCTTGAACTACTTGGAGAAATCTATGGGAGATTCTTGAATTTCTTAGAAGAAGATTGGATTTTTTTGGGTCTTGGAAGAAAACCCTAGCTTCTAGAGAATTATTGGAGAGATTGGAGAGAAATAAGAGAAAATGATCTTCCGTTTGCCACTTGGATATATTTATAATACCAAAATGGGCAGAAAATACCAAAATGCCCTTTTGAAAAAACTGAAATTCGCTGATCAGGGCCTGTGACGGTCGACCTGACGATCCGTCAAAGGGACTGACGGTCCACCAAGTCGTCCGTAACTCGAGCGCCAAAACTGGGATGTTCTTCCTCGGTGTGACGGTCCATCAGGAATCTGACGGTCCACCAGATCGTCCGTCACTCGGGGGGCAAAAATGGAACATTCTGCCTCGACCTGACGGACCCCTTGACGGTCCGTCAACTTTTGACGGTCCACCACTTTGGCCGTCACACGATGACCAAAAAGAAGGGTCACTGCCTTCGCTTGACGGGACACTTGACGGTTCACCAAGGACTTGGCGGTCCGTCAGGTCCACCGTCAGGCTTGGGAGATTTCAATATTGTTTAGTAAAACGGCCATAACTCCACCGTCCGATGTCGGATTTCGATGAAATTGGCATCGATGGAAAGCTTATTCAATGCTCTACATGACAAAAAGTAGAAATTAGAGAAATTCTACATGGTTCTATCATAATTCACTTTGGAAGTCATTTCCATATACTTAGAAGATGGATTTAGACTCAAGGAACATTCGGGGTATTATAATATCTCCCCCTTGGAAACATTCGTCCTGGAATGTTGCTAGTTTCGCCAAGAACACAGAGAAAACTAAAGATATATAGTTGAAACAACTTGCTAATCTGAATCTATATCTTTCTAAGCTTTGGAGTACTTCGCTGAATGTATAACTCATGGTGAGAATAGCTATACCGTTGGATCCAATACTAGAAAATAATAGAATAGAGGACATCTGTAACTCTCAACTAAGTCTGAGCTGGTTTGCCTTCTTCTTATAATAAAGAGCGGGCTCATGCTGAGAGTTTAGGATTCACTTGATGTGATCAAGGTGCAGTCATATTCATAGACTACGAAGTGATAATTTATGTAAGCGTAGGTCACAAGGAACAAGGATAAAATTATACAATGGGTATTACATTGTGTGGGTTAGAATACTTGGGAAAAAAAATAAAGACCGTTCAATGAATACCTACAGACTGAATCATAATTAGATATTCGGATCTGAAACTGATGCTTGATACATATACTGAACTGAATTCGTAGCTTTTGGGTGCGAGCAACCACTTGCTGGATTGACCGTACTTATGAAACTTCGAGTGGTAAGACCAGACTAGTTTCAAAAAATGGAAAACCATAGAACTTATCTGCTAAATTTTAAAAACTGGGTTGCCGACTATGCAAATAGAATCGTACTAGATACTTATACTTAAGTGGAGGATTCCTTCAATCCCCTTCCAAGGAATTCTAACGGTATGAAGGAGCAAGGAACTTAGGCAAGATCTAAACAAGACATCTGAATCAGAGATCATAGAATTTCCATAATCCCCTAGCTTGGAACATAAACCTGTAAATCATAAGTCAGGATAGAAGTACTAGGCCTCAAGTGATGCGACTTCTTACTCTCAAACTTAACCATACTTCTCGAACGCTCTCTCAACTATACTATACCCTTCCGATACTATACTTAATCGGTACGACTTATAATCCTCACATGGCACTGATGCTTCCATCTACTCGTACCTCTTCAAACCAAACCCTCTCATCGTTTTCATGCCTAACCTAGAACCACCAAATTCCCCACATGACACCATTCTTAATCATTGACTTCCACATATCTATATTTTTACAACTTCTCACTTCAAGAGTAATTCTTATTACCTTTTTGACAACTTCAATCCACCTAGTACTAGTCATTTACTAAGGTGCAATGTATCCATCCACACGTACAAAAACTCGACCTCTGAGCCCATCTTCATAACGACATATGCATTCCAAATCAAACACTTATAAAGTATAAAGCCTCTTCTTCATGTCCTACACGCCCCTTATCAAGAACAATTTTCATGAACTCACCTTAGACAAGTACACCCGACATACTCCTAACTAATCAAGTCCCACACAAACGCTTCACTTTAATTTTCCCATCAGACTCATGGAATTACACAAAACGAACATACAACAATCTTTCCAATCATAACACATTAAACTTCAACTAACCATGGAATGTATCAAAGACTTAGCCTCAGTCTTACTTCACCCTACCGCCTAGCCAAAGTAAGCATGCCACCCTCTGATGTTAATAAGGAAATATCTTCTCTCTCCCGTCTAAACAACCATTCACCACTACTATCTTGATTAAGAAAAGGCAACTAAAAGATTAGAGAATGAGGGTTTGACACATGAATAGATACTATGAATAACTTGACTTTCAACTGAGGCTTGAAGAATAGAGGATTTAACATCATAAATTTATCAAAGAAATATAGCCCGAGGACATGCACAATATAAATCTGAATTTTTGTTGATCATTAGAAGCATTACTTGAGTACTTGAGTCATGATCCGCATGACCTAAATTTGGAACTCGCAATTTACGGAATGTAATTCCAACTGCTAAAGGTCTGAAACTCCGTATTTTGGGAACTAAGAAAGGGCACAATTCTTTATGGTATGCATGAGTTATGATTATGGAACTGAAGCGTAAAGCATGAGTAAATATTGGAAAAATTGAAAAGTTCCAAAATAAGAATGGGTCGAGCATCATTCTTTCCCACCGGTACCTTACAACTTACTAGCACATCTCCTAAAATCTAGAAGCTTAACTTGGTTACTCGTCCTATCATCTCCCCTTTTGACTTAAGCCATCACTCTGAATAGGTGAACCACCATATACACACTAATCTAAACTAAAATCATTTTACTCTAGAGTTCGGGATATAATCAATACACAAGAACAATAAAATTTAATCCAAGTAACTACATCTGAAATTATACAACCACTTCCTTACACCACCGTCTGAATTACATCCTGTCCCCCTATATCTCCAGTAGTCATCATATGATACCCGCACGCTCACTAACTTCGGATCTACGCGATCATCCCCATAGTTGGAGTATACACCACCTAACACTCAACCCTCATTCCTATTAACTTAATTTTTGAAATATCAAATATTAGATTCTAACGCTCAACTTGAATGCTTCCCAACCTTTGACGGATCATACTACTACCGTTATAACCTACTAATATCACGCTGGTAGACTTATATTTCCAAACAATGAGAATCAAACTAACACAAAAAAAAGCTCAATATTTTCAATCTAAACCCTTTAACTCCGCCATCAAGAATATCGTTCATTACCTGACTAGTATTTTATCCACCTAGTAGCTCCACAGCGCCACTATCTACACCACTTGCAATGATCCTAAAAAATAGTACAGCCCCATAGAATTTTGGGTAAACTTCCTTATCATGGATACAATATCAAACTTAATTACAAGTCGATTAGACTCAAGTTCTTGTATACACTGTTCAAACCTATTATATCACTTCTCTATAACTAGCACCATTAACCAAGAAAACGTCACATCCACCTTCATGGCCACCAATCATCCAAGCTTAATGCCTAGCACTCAACATAACTTACAACTCCACCTCACACACAAAATTTTCACTTGGAAACTATAAAACAGAATATCCATAAACGCTAGCCTACTTAAACCTCATAACAATAATTGGTCATAATCATATGGCCTATCTCATTTATAACCCATCAACACATCCTTCTTCTACCCATCATTACTATCTATCCTTTGTACCTAGCTTAACTTAGTTCATAGCTCTCTAAGCCTCAACTTAACTTCCTCTTGCAATCCCGAGAGCACCCTAGTTAACAATACTCATTCACTAAGTATCTTTATCCATAACCTATACTCATCTTATGCAACACACTGTCAACAAATCTTTCCGTACTTCAGCAAAATACTATTTACCTTAACCAATAACTCCTTCTCTTCCTCCCACGAGCTAATGTGCAAGGATATATCACTTCATCACTAAATCGATCACACACAAAAAGGCTTAGCTATACATACTTTTAATAAATCACACTTACCACCCTTCTTGCCACTACACCTAGAAACCCAGTTCCAATCAGCACGAGGAAACAAGATACACAAAGAGTCGCCAGTGAATCAAAATAAGCATCACCCGATTTCACTAGTCTTTCAGTTTCAACAACATAATGATGAAAAAATTACAAAAGGTAGAAACTTGGCATACAATATTTAATGATTTAGGAATACACATCTCACTCTATCTTAACACGCTGGGAGGCATTGCTCAAGCCGCTTTGTAAAACTTCTGAAGCTCCAAACTTGTAAGTCTGAAAGAATTATCAGAGGGAGAAAATTAGAATTCGCTGATCATGTTACCCCCAGAAATAGTACATAGATAAAAGAGTATAGACTATTAATATGGATTCTGAGGAGGAAATATGGAAGCGCAACTGACTTGGGCTTATTGCACGATTTATAATCAAAGAATGATAAGGCACTAATAGGATACTTTCTTGCTCATTTACAACTTTATAACTATCTGTGGGGACTGTTTAAGAAAGTACTATCTGCAAAGAATTAAATTTGACTATCTCTAATACCTTGAAAATAAGGCGAGGATGCCCCAAATAGGGTAAGATGAGAATCTGTATAAGTTTCTCAACGAACCTTTCTATAGCACGATCTAAGAATTGAAAGAATGAAGACTTTTCCTAAATGCCTTGTAGCCTCTCGAAGAAAAGCACAGACGTCTCCGTACCGTTTCGCGAGACTCTACTAGACACGGCTTCATAGACACCCTAGGACACTTGAACACTAGGCTCTAATACCAAGTTTGTAACACCCCAAAATTGGGTCCCGAGACATCACACGGTGCTTAGGGGAATAAGTGACCCTAAGCTAACCCTTCTACTGGCATAACTCATAAGTAACTGAATAAAATGCTAAAGTCTACATGATATCAGCGAAAACATAGAACTTATCTGAAATTGATCAATACAATTATGAACATTACATGTTTACAACTCTACATTTACAAATGAAACTGAAACTAAATATATCAACTTCTACTGACTGTCTATGAAGCCTCTACTAGTACTGACTTCAGATAGATGGGTCATCACTCCCAACTACACTATCTCAATACGACTAAAGTAAGAAAATACGATAGTCCTCGAACTGTATAACTGACTCAAGCCCTCGAATCAAAAGGACTCATCACCTACTGACTGGAAGCTGCAAACAGACTGAATGTGGTATCTGCGCTATAACTTGTACCTACATTATAAGGCACTGTAGCATATAGAAATATATGGGGGTCAGTACTTTAAAGAAAGTACTGAGTATGTGGGTGTACAATGCAACATTATAAATAATATCATAAATGATTATGAAAAATCATGCATGCTGACGATAAGGACTCTCTTCGCTTGAATTAATTGAAATATATTCCTTCAAACTCATCATTAGTAATGCAAGCATTATATATCTCATAAATCTTTATACTCAACTCAAACTCTTTAAATCATGACTTAGAATGACTCGTTAACTCATGAAACTTGAACTCTTATGGACTTGGGAGTTTCTTATAACCGATATGACTACACGTTGTGAGCCACATGGAGTCCAACATTTTGCCCTCCTAAGGAGAGAACCCCACATTAGCGGGGGTGTTGTACTCTTGCCAGGGAGTACAACCTCAATCTCATTATCACAATTCCATATTCAGCCTCTGGCCTACAATTATCAACATCAATCCTATGGTGGCACGTAGTTTCAGGGAAATACCACATTTCCCGCTCGGTGCTAAATACTCCTCCCAGACTCAGTGCAGAACACGTCAGGAAATCCACCTTAATCAATATCAAATCATGGTTCTATTTTAAAGACTGAAACATAAATATATATATCTCATCGGTAAATCATATATAACTGTAGATTTCTAACTCGACTCAAAATCAAACAATCTTTCTCAACATTAAGATGTATCAGTTCATTAAGTCATGGTAACATCAATAACTTTGAGGAAATATCAAGACTCATTATAACAACTCAATCTCACGAATAAATATTCTCGATAATTTAATTTGTCATAAGGAGGCTTAAAGCTTGACACATGTCTTGAAAGCACTTGAAATACCAACTCATGGTAGAAATATGAAATTCACAATATTAAATATCAAGTCATAATTTGGAAGTTGTAAAATACTCATGTATCAAAAACTTCAAGAAAACATCATAGAACTCATTCTTGACTCTCAAGCTCAAATATCAATATATATATATATTCAATAATCAAACTTCTCGTAGAAAAGCTTAAATCATGAATCTTATCTCAAATCATTCGGAAATCATCAACTCATAATAACAATATTCAACTCATGGTATAAGTTCTCAATTTAAGGAATAAAATGATGAAATAGTCATGTGTATCAATCTTAATTTGCTCAAATATCATAAATCATTAATAAAGTAATTTGGGTGTAAACCCACTTTGCAAAATCATGGATTTCAATAATAGAAATTAAATCTTTGGGTACAAGAACGAAAGAAGTGTTCTTGTTCAAACCCCACATACCTTGAATTATAAATTTGGGGATAAGAGACTTGATTGAAACTCCTTTATTGCACTTTTAGGCTATGATTCTTGATGCCTTTGACTTGGAAAGATTGATTCTTGAACTACTTGGAGAAATCTATGGGAAATTCTTGAATTTCTTGGAAGAAGATTGGATTTTTTTGGGTCTTGGAAGAAAGCCCTAGCTTCTAGAGAATTCTTGGAGAGATTGGAGAGAAATAAGAGAAAATGATCTTCCGTTTACCACTTGGATATATTTATAATACCAAAATGGGCAGAAAATACCAAAATGCCCTTTTGAAAAAACTGAAATTCGTTGATCAGGGCATGTGACGCTCGACCTGACGATCCGTCAGAGGGACTGACGGTCCACCAAGTCGTCCGTCACTCGAGTGCCAAAACTGGGATGCTCTGCCTCGGAGTAACGGTGAAGTGACGATCCTTCAGGAATCTGAAGGTCTACCAGATCGTCCGTCACTCGGGGGCCATAAATGGAACATTCTGCCTTAACCTAACGGACCCCTTGATGGTCCGTCAACTTTTTGATGGTCCACCGCTTTGGCCATCACACGATGGCCAAAAAGAAGGGTCACTGCCTTAGCTTGACGGGACACTTGATGGTTCACCAAGGACTTGGCGGTCCGTCTGGTCCACCGTCAGGCCTGGGAGATTTCGATATTGTTTAGTAAATCGTCCATAATTCCCCCGTTCGATGTTGGATTTCGATGAAATTGGCATCGATGGAAAGCTTATTCAATGGTCTACATGACAAAAAGTAAAAATTAGAGAAATTCTACACGGTTCTATCATCATTCACTTTGGAAGTCATTTCCATATACTCAGAAGACGGATTTAGACTCAAGGAACAATCGGGGTATTATAATATTAGACTGATTAAAAATTCTAGAATATATTGATATAGTTAGAGAAAAACAAAGTTGGCTATACGAAGAAATTAATTATAGAAACCAGCTTATAAAAGGAAGAGAACAATTAAAAGAAAGATTAATTTGGATAAATAAAACCATAAAACAACTAGAATTAAAAGACAGTTTAGATTATGATTTAGACATGGAGTTATTCATAGAAGAAAAAGATAGGATAATTAACGAAATAGATAACCTAGAATTTAATATCAGATATAGTACAATTAGAATAAATTATTACAAAGAAATTTGCAGTATTACAACTACTTAGGGTAAAATGATAGACTATGAGTACTTAAAATATTGGAGACAAGATATGGAAGAAATAAGATTAACAAAAATACTTATGAAAGGGAATTTAATTAAATATTTTAGAACAAAAGATATCAAATATTTAGAATACCTCCAAAATAATATACAAAAATTACAAAGACTAAGAGAAAAAACTAAAGAATATTACAGTAAAGCATTTAATCAAATATCATCTAATCACCCCCAAGATATGAACATTAATAAAATTAAAATAAGTACACTAAAAATAAAAATGTTTAAAGAAGTTAAGAAATATCCACGTACAACTAAAAATAGATCCATTAGAGCTATAATAGATCTATTTAAATTACCCGATTTATCCACACCCCCTATCTATTAATATCTATTAATTCTACCATTTAACTTCCTTTGTTATTTAAATAAATCTATTTAAATTACCCGATTTATCTGCACGCCCCTATAATTGGTATCAGAGCTTTTGTTGTTTAAAGTTATTGGAAGTAGTATGTATTTGGACTTATTTGATTAATTTATTAATTATGATAAAATTAGATTCAGATATCCACCAAAATATTATAAATATTATTTAGATGAATAACGTACAGAAATTACAAAAATATAAAGAATTAAAACAAATAATATCTGAAAAATGTAAAAAATTAAAAATAAGGATAGAAAACTACAGTAATTACATAATTGTCGGAGTTAGTAAAAATTCAATAAATGCACAAAAAGAATAAATATCAAATTTAGAATCAACAATAGATAGTCTAGAATATATATATCAACATAACCTATATACGTTAAAATAAAATGAACAAAGAAGAATTTATAATAAACAAAAAAACATATGAAAATCACAAAGGATCAAAAATAAAAATTGTATTCTCTAATTTAGGAAGAAGATATAAGAAAATAGGTGAACATTTATATTTAATGTTAGAAAAAGAAGAATTAAAATTAGAAGATAAGTTGGCAGCCATGGTAAGAATAGAAAGAGAAAATGAAGAAATAGATAGAAAAAAGGAAATAGATAAAATAAAACAACAAATCACAGAAAAATACAAAAAATAGAAGAAACTAAAAATAGTAGGATTGCTGAATTAGAAAAAGAACTACAAATACTAAAAGATTTATATGAAAAGAGACAGAAAGAAAAAGAATAAAAAGATAAAGAACAAAAAATATTAAACGAGATAAATCAATTTAAAGAAAAATTAGAAATAAAAATAAAGAACCATAAACTAGAGAATTAGAAATAAATACAATAAATGCTGAAGAAATAGATAATTATGATTCGGAGGATAGTGGAACATATACAGAAATTCTAGCAAACATAGGAAAACTAGAAATTAACGAAGAACAAGAAGTAATTAATAAAGAAAATCTAGAACTAATAAATACAGAAGTAAATACTCTAGATAAAAATATAACACCTAGTGCATCAGAAATAAGAAAACCAACATATAATTACAAAAGTAAGTTTAAAAGATATAATCCAAAGGATGAATATAATAAATGGACACCAAAGCAAATAATTAATTACAACTTTTTAGATTTAGACTGTGTAATAGACATAAATAAAACAATACAACTATGGGTAGGATATATGTCAAAACAATTATTAGATAATAAAATAGATACAACAAACACACCAGAATATATAGAAAAGACATTAATAGGAACAGTAAAATTATGGTTTTTAAACCTAGCCGAAGCAAGTAAAAAAGTATTAAGATCTGATAATAAAACAGAAGGAACATCAACAACTTCTAAAATACTACCAACAGAAATATTGAAAAAATATGAAATAGCTATAAGAGATGAATTTAGCAGTATGACAACAGAAGAAGAAGAGCAAAATAAAGAAAAAGATATAAATAGAAATTTAATGTTAAAACTAGAAATATGTAATATGTGTTATATAAATGAGTATACATGCACATTTAAAGAATATTATTATAAAGGAACATATAATATAGAAGAAAGTAAAGAAATAAGTAGATTATATTTTAGTAAATTACCTGAACCATTTAGTTCAAAAATAATAAAGAGTTGGGATGAAGCAAAAATAGTAGATACCCTAGGAGCAAGAATAAAATTTTTACAACAATGGTATAGAAATCTATGTGAAAAATATAGAGATGAAATAAAAATGGAAAAGACATTAATAAGAAATTTAAAATGTTGCAAATATAAACTAACACCTCAATTTGGATGTGAAGAAAGATATTATATGAAAAGAAAAAGACATAAGAAATATAAGAAATACAAGAAATCAAAATATAAGTATAAAAAACCAAGACAAAGATATTATGTAAAAAAATTATAAACATAAAAGAACATATAAGAAAAAGAAATCTATAAAAGAATGTACTTGTTATAATTGTGAAAAACTAGGACATTTAGCTAGAGATTGTAAATTACCAAAAAACCCAAAAAAGAAACAAATATCAGAAATAAAAATAAAAAATATAGAATATATGCAGATAGATTATATAGATTATGAATTAGAAAGTGAAGATAGTATATATGAAATTTCGGAGAATGAAACAGATAATGAAATAAATAGTGAATTAGATGAATCAAATGACTGAAGAAGATATAAAAATAAACCAAATAACTGATGAAGATATAAAAATACTAAATGAAATAGATAGTGAATTAGATGAATCAAATGACTGAAGAAGATATAACAATAAACCAAATAACTGAAGAAGATATAAAAATACCGACAAAGGAAGAATATTTAAATGAAGAAGGAACGGATCAAAAAGTAATATTTGATAGTCATATATTTTATGAAATAAAAGGAAAAGAGTTAGACTTAAGTGTAGAAAAAATATTTAAAATACCAACAATAAAAAATATATTTAGTCGAAAAAAGGAAAAATACTACGTAGTAAGCCAAAAGGAACATGTAATAGACTGTAGATATGCAAAAGGAAAAGTTAGTATACCACTAGTAACAAAAAGAATAATTAATAAAGAAATAAACGATATAAAAAGTAAAGACCCAATAAAATATGTACTCCTTGAAGGAACAGAGATATTAATAAAAGCATGTTTTAGAGAAGGAATAGATACACCAATAGAATTATATTTAGCAGATGCTAGAATTATAAAACTTCTAGAAAAAAGTATAATAACTGTCATAAAAGGAAGTTTAATACACCAAAAATTTAAATTTATAATAAGTGCGAATTTTTCAGTAGCAATAACAGATAAAAATATAGATAAATCATTAGTATTATATTGGAAAATATCAGGAATAGAACTAACCCCAGGAAGTAAAATATTTACAGTAAGATGTAAAAATCTATATGTATTAACAACAAAACATAAAATAACAGGAAAAAATAAAATTAATAAAATACAAATAAAAAGTCCTTTTGAACAATTTGTAAAATCAATTGATAATAATGATTATAGTTACAAAGACATAGATATAGAAGAAGATTTAGAAATAATAAATGATAGAATAAGAACAACAAAAAGAATAGAAAACAATTGATAATAATGATTATAGTTACAAAGACATAGATATAGAAGAAGATTTAGAAATAATAAATGATAGAATAAGAACAACAAAAAGAATAGCTCATAAAAAACCAGAATCATCAAACTCATAAAAAAGAAATAGTTATGAAACAACTTCAAAATTTTATTCAAACCAATATTACATAACAGGAACAATAAATAAAAAAGAATATTTAATACTCTTAAACACAGGACAAGAAGAAAATTATATAGCAAAATATCTAGTAAAAAGTGAAGAAATAAAATCTAATAGTAATATATGCCCAAATCTACCAAGGAGTCTAATAAACATTAAAGATATAGCTAAAAAGGAAATAATAATAGGAGTTAGGAAAATAAAAATAGAATTTGAAATAAAGGAAGAAATGCAAAAAACAAATATAATATTAGGAATAAAATGGTTAGAACAAGTAAAACCATACAATATAGAACATACACAATTATCTATAAAATAAAATAAAGAGAAATTATTCATAAAAAGAACTTTAACATGATATGAAAATATATTTACTTGTAAAAATAATAGTAGAAGGATATTATAATAGGTATTATACACCTATGATAGATACAGGAGCAGAAGCAAACTTATGTAGATACAAATGTTTACCAGAAAGTAAATGGGATAAATTAAAAACACCAATAGTAGTCAAAGGATTTAATAATGAAGGAAGTTTAATTACATATAAAGCTAAAAATATAAAAATACAGATATGGGATAAAATAATAATAATAGAAAAAATCTATAATTGTGAACTAAGATCAAAAGATATGCTTTTAGGAATACCATTTTTAGATAAATTATATCCACATATAATAACTAAAACAGATTGGTGGTTTACAACACCATGTAAACAAAAAGTAAGGGAAAAAAGAGTTATTAATAAAATAAAAAAGAAAACTGATTGATAGAAGGAAGTGAAAAAATTACACAAAAGTTAGAAAATATAAAAAATACAGAAGACACAGTAGAACTAGTTGTATTTTCGATAGATAAAAAAGAAATAACCATATTTTCAATAGATAAGGTAGAAATAATAAAGAAAAAATTAAGATAATTATATAGTGAAGATCCATTAAAAGGATGGGAAAAATATAAAACTACTATAAAAATTGAATTAATAGATAAAAATAGCATAATAACTCAAAAACCATTAACATATAATTTTGACGATTTTAAAAAATTTAAAATGCATATAGATGAATTATTAGAAAAATCATATATACAAAAAAGTAATAGTAAACACAATAGTCCAGCATTTATAGTAAATAAACATAGTGAACAAAAAAGAGGAAAAAGTAGAATGATTATTGACTATAGAAATTTAAATGCAAGAACTATGACATATAATTATCCAATACCAAATAAGATATTAAAAATAAGAAAAATACAAGGATATAACTACTTTAGTAAATTTGACTGTAAATCCGAATTTTACCACTTAAAGTTAGATGAAGATTCTAAGGAATTAACCGCATTTACGGTACCACAAGGATTTTATGAATGGAACGTATTACTATTTGGATATAAAAATACACCAGGTAGATATCAACATTTTATGGATAGTTATTTTAAACAATTACCTAATTATATAGTGTACATAGATGATATACTACTATATACAAAAACTAAAGAAGAACATTTAAAATTACTAGAACAATTTACAAATATAATAGAAAAATCAGGAATAAGTTTGAGCGAAAAGAAAGCTGAAATTGTGAAAAACCAGATAGAATTTTTAGGGATACAAATAGATTAAAGTGGAGTAAAAATGCAATAACATATAGTACAAAAAGTAATAAATTCAAAAGAAGAATTAGATACTAAAAAGAAATTACAATCATTTTTAGGATTAGTAAACCAAGTAAGAGAATATATACCAAAATTAGCAGAAAACCTAAAGCCTTTACAGAAAAAATTTAAAAAGGATGTAGAATATAATTACAACGAAGAAGATAAAAAACAAATTCAAAAAATAAAAATACTTTGTAAAGAATTACAAAAATTACAATTCCCAGACGAAAATAAAAAATTTACATATATAGTAAAAGCAGATGCAAGTGAATATAGTTATGGAGGAGTACTTAAATATAGGTACGAAAATGAAAAAATAGAACATCATTGTAAATATTATTTAGGAACATTTAATGAAACAGAAATAAAATGGGAAATAAATAGAAAAGAATTATGTTCATTATATAAATGTTTATTAGCATTTGAACCATATATTGTATATAACAAATTTATTGTGAGAACAGATAATACCCAGGTTCGATGATGGTTAACAAGAAAAATACAAAACTCAGTTACGACAAAGGAAATTTGGAGATTAGTATTGAATATATTAAATTTTACATTTACGATTGAAGTAATAGAGGCTGACAAGAATGTTATTGCAGATTACATATCAAGAAAAAGCTACTCAAACTGATTTACCAATGGAAGAAGCCGATGTCAAAGATACCCAAACAAACTTAATATTACAAGTGTTTGAACAAATGAAGTTATTACAAGAACTATCACATTAACTACTGAAGTTACAAATGTAAAAGTGCAGGTTGAGCACTATAAAAAAAAAAAGCTATTAGCAAAGATACTATGCAGGAAGAGCACATTAAAAAACTAGACCTAGAAGGTGACGATGAAAAACACCTAAAAACTCAAATTACTAACGAAATTACAGTTATAGCTGCAGGCGCAAGTGATGTATCCAAGGGAAAGAATATAGTCACTCAAAATAAACCTGAACTACCAAAGAAAAAGAATTATAACCTCAGCCAGATATTCTCAAAACCATATACACTAAATATACAAAAACCAGAGTCATCTATACCTCCCCAGATATACAAATATTCCAAATCACTCAATCAACAAAAATAGACTTATAACCATATCACTAGTACATATATTGATAATATTTATACCTTAAAAAAATTGTTAAATACAAAACCTATCGAGAGTGAAAAATTAGCAAAACAAAACCAAGGATATATTACAGAAAAATGTCAAAACTATAACAAACTTATTGTTTTGCCTGACACCAGTGACAACTTAATTTCTTCATGTTACTATTATGGACTATTATCTACAGTTTACACAATTACTGGAGAAGAGTTAACAAGAATTCCATAAATTCACAAAAAATTTATGGATTATAAAAGGATTACGAAGGGACAGTTATTCTATGTCCGTTTCTACTCAGCACCAGCAAAAATATATTTTGATGAAATAAAACAGACAATTACTGTTGTCAAGATAGGAATGACACGAGACTATATTATCCCTGAAGAACTATGCGTACAAGAAGAGATAACCAAAAATCAGATACCGGACTTCTACCGAAACAAGAGAGTTATTGGAGTTAGAAGTATATTGACTGAGTTAGCAAATAATTATATAAATCAAAACCCAGTTTGGATTTACTATAACAAAAATTAATTATTGGTTTACTCTACTTGTAAAAATATTAGAGAAAATGACAAAGAAGAGATAAGAAAATGGGTCATAACGATCCTAAAACTAGAAGAGTTACCAGTCACAAGATCTATTACGAAAGAAATTATTTTAGAAGAAGCTATGGATCAATTCTGTAAATAGGTTGGCCAAAGATATGATGACCACATATGAAGTAGATGTAGTGGCAGACACAACTTTATCCCAGATGTGATGCTACAATAGCAAAAAGATAAGGATAACAGCTGGAAGATAGACGACAAAAAGATAAGAACATGGAGCAATAATGGAAAGATAAGGAGACAAAAACATCAAAGTGAAGAAAGCGACATATGAAGAAAAAGCTAACTTTGTGAAATATGTAATACGTAAATCATGTGAATATTTAATAGCTTTACTATTTTAGGATAGACTTTTTGACTTTTGGCACTTGCCATTAAATGTAAAGACATAAGACCATTATTGGTTTTTATTAGTTTTTGACTAGAAATAGTATATAGGTAACGTGTAAAGTTATATTAGGACAGGTGTAAAGATGTAAAAAGTTTACGCGCTTTCTTAGGATTATAAATAGAGAGCATTTTTACTCAATTAGGGGTAAGACTTTCATGTGTTGAAAGCAACCCTCATCTTTTGTAAACAAAAAACTTTTGAATATTTAATAAAAAACAAATATATTTCCAAGGAAAAGCTATGGATAAACAAAGTCCAGAATTATCAAACCTACCAGAACAGGTATATTTATTTACGATTATGAATAGCTAAATTCATAAATTCCTGACAATCATGATATGATAAAATAAGTTCATGATAGTTACTTTATAGTAGAATTATTCGAAAAATAGCATGTTAAGAAGTTTATTAGAAAAGTGGAAAAGGAGAAAAATCCCTAAGAACTATGCCATCCTAAAGGTGAAACCGATGAGGCAAAAAAGCCGTGATAGGGGAGTAGCCAGAGTAGAGGCGCTGTTTAAGGGAAAAGTATCCAGATTACCATGCTAATAGTCACTGACTATAAGTATTTTAAATATTTTTTCTACACTTAAGTCTAACTCTTTTCCTCTTATTTCATCAAATATATGACAATCAAATATTATTTTTTGATCTGTTCCTTATTCATTTAAATATTCTCCCTTTGTTATTATTTTTATATCTTCTTCAGTTATTTGGTTTATTTTTATATCTTCTTCAGTCATTTGATTCATCTAATTCACTATCTATTTCATTAGCCGTTTCATTCTACGAAATTTCATATATACTATCTTCACTTTCTAATTCATAATCTATATAATCTATCTGCATATATTCTGTATTTTCTATTTTTATTTCTGATATTTATTTCTTTTTTGGGTTTTTTTGTAATTTACAATCTCAAGCTAAATGTCCTAGTTTTCCACAATTTTAACAAGTACATTCTTTTATAGATTTCTTTTCTCTTTATTTTGCTCTTCTTCTTCTATTGTTACACTGCTAAATTCATCTCTTATAGCTATTTCATATTTTTTCAATATCTCTGTTGGTAGTATTTTAGTAGTTGTTGATGTTCCTTCTGTTTTATTATCAGATCTTAATATTTTTTTACTTGTTTCGGCTAGGTTTAAAAACCATAATTTTACTGTTCCTATTAATGTCATTTCTATATATTCTGGTGTGTTTCTTGTATCTATTTTTTTTTCTAATAAGTGTTTTGACATATATCCTATCCATAGTTGTATTGTTTTATTTGTGTCTATTACACAATCTAAATCTAAAAAATTGTAATTAATTATTTGTTTTGGTGTCCATTTATTATATTCATCCTTTGGATTGTATCTTTTAAACTTACTTTTGTAATTATATGTTGGTTTTCTTATTTCTGATGCACTAGGTATTATATTTTTATCTTGAGTATTTACTTCTGTATTTATTAGTTATAGATTTTCTTTATTAATTACTTCTTGTTTTTCATTAATTTCTAGTTTTCCTATGTTTTCTAGAATTTCTGTATGTGTTCACTATCTTCCAAATCATAATTATCTATTTCTTTAACATCTATTGCATTTATTTCTAATTCACTGGTTTCTGGTTCTTTATTTTTTATTTCTAATTTTTCTTTAAATTGATTTATCTCGTTTAATAATTTTTGTTCTTTATCTTTTTCTTTTTTTTTCTTTCTGACTTTTTTCATACAATTTTTTAGCATTTGTAGTTCTTTTTCTAATTAAGCAATCCTATCATTTTTAGTTTCTTCTATTTTTCGTATTTCTTTTATGGTTTGTTGTTTTATTTTATCTATTCCCTTTTTTCTGTCTATCTCTTCGTTTTCTCTTTCTATTCTTACCATGGCAGCCAACTTATCTTCAAATTTTAATTTTTTTTTCTAACATTAAATATAAATGTTCACCTATTTTCTTATATCTTCTTCCTAAATTAGAGAATACTATTTTTATTTTTAATACTTCGTGATTTTCATATATTTTTCGTCTATTATAAATTCTTCTTTGTTTATTTTATTTAAACGTATATAGGTTATGTTGATATATATATATTCTAGACTATCTATTGTTGATTCTAAATTTGATATTTCTTTTTTTTGTTTATTTATTGAATTTTTACTGACTCCGACAATTATGTTATACTGTAGTCTTTAGCCGAAACAAGTAAAAAAGTATTAACATCTAATAATAAAAAAGAAGTAACATCAACAACTACTAAAATACTACCAACAAAAATATTGAAAAAATATGAAATAACTATAAGAGATGAATTTAGCAGTGTAACAACAGAAGATGAAGAGCAAAATAAAGAAAAAGATATAAACAGAAATTTAATGTTAAAACTAGCAATATGTAATATGTGCTATATAGATGAGTATACGTGCGCATTTAAAGAATATTATTATAAAGGAACATATAATATAGAAGAAAGTAAAGAAATAAGAAGATTATATTTTAGTAAATTACTCGAACCATTTAGTTCAAAATAATAAAGAGTTGGGATGAAGCAAAAATAGTAGATACCCTAGGGGCAAGAATAAATTTTTTACAACAATGGTATAGAAATCTATGTGAAAAATATAGAGAAGAAATAAAAATGGAAAAGACATTAATAAGAAATTTAACATGTTGCAAAGATAAAATAACACCTTAATTTGGATGTGAGGAAAGATATTATAAGAATAGAAAAAGACATAAGAAATACAAGAAATCAAAATATAAGTATAAGAAACCAAGAAAAAGATATTATGTAAAAAATTATAAACATAAAAGACCATATAGGAAAAAGAAATCTATAAAAGAATGTACTTGTTATAATTGCGGAAAACTAGGACATTTAGCTAGAGATTGTAAATTACCAAAAACCCAAAAAAGAAACAAATATCAGAAATAAAAATAGAAAATACAGAATATATGCAGATAGATTATATAGATTATGAATTAGAAAGTGAATATAGTATATATGAAATTTCGGAGAATGAAACAGATAATGAAATAGATAGTGAATTAGATGAATCAAATGACTGAAGAAGATATAAAAATAAACCAAATAACTGAAGAAGATATAAAAATAATAACAAAGAAAGAATATTTAAATGAAGAAGGAACATATCAAAAAATAATATTTGATAGTCATATATTTGATGAAACAAAAGGAAAAGAGTTAAACTTAAGTGTAGAAAAAATATTTAAAATACCAACAATAAAAAATATATTTAGTAGAAAAAAGGTGACGATGAGAAACATCTAAAAACTCAAATTACTAACGAAATTACAGTTACAGCTGCAGGCGCAAGTGATGTATCCAAGTGTAAGAATATAGTCACTCAAAATAAACCTTTTATAATAATATTCTTTAAATGCGCACGTATACTCATCTATATAACACATATTACATATTGCTAGTTTTAACATTAAATTTCTACTTATATCTTTTTCTTTATTTTGCTCTTCTTCTTCTGTTGTCATACTGCTAAATTCATCTCTTATAGCTATTTCATATTTTTTCAATATTTCTGTTGATAGTATTTTAGTAGTTCTTGATGTTCCTTCTGTTTTATTATCTTAGGTTGTCGCTTTACTAACCCTTATCTTGATCCCAGTTAACTATTACCTTTTTAGTCTGTAGTTATTAGATTAAATCTAACCATCTTACTAAGATAAACCCTAGAAGCGTGGATCGACAGTTAAACTTCAATACAGATGTCTTTATCTTTTCCTAATCACTACTCCTCTCATGGGTATCAATTTAGAACAACAATAGAACTTCCCCTACTTCGTCAATTTGCCAGGATTTCCACAACCCTAGCTGTGGGTTTTTAGCCGCTCATGCATGTGAAGAAATCAATAACATTCATAATTGAAAGAATATATGAAATCACAATGATAAGAAGTTAAAAACCCATAACCGTAACTGGATTAGTCAACTAAAGTCAATACAAGAGAATTTCAAGATCAAAATCGGATATTGGAATAAAAAAATATTTGTGACTATCAAAAATGTGCTATATCTACTAAAAAATACATAAACAAGTATTTATAGTATAAGAGGAAACCCTAAAACCAAAGCCCAAATAAAATAGTAGAAAATAGGGTCGGTAGCCACCTACTCTCTCTACCTACTCCCTGACCTTGAGAGTAGGTACTACATGCGGTCTTTACTTGCGCCCTGACCCTGAGCGCAGGTAGTTCCTGCTGTCAGTAGGGTGAGCACAGGTATAGGCCGCAGGTACCAGTCCTGCAGCTTAGCTTCGGGATTTCGAGCTCTGGTACTTGCTTTACCTACTTGCCGTACGTGGGTCCTACATGCGGTCCATAGGTTGACTTGGTAAGTGCCAAGAGTCATTTTTTCAGATTTTTTCAACTCTCAAACATGCTTTGATCATGAACAAGATGGAAAGTGTCCCAAACATCCATAATTACTCCAAAAAATATCCAAAAACACTTTTTTTAACCCTTTTCATGAACTTAGCATCCAAAACATGATTTCCTACAAAAGATACCCAAAATCCATCATATCTACCAAAATAACCTCAGAAACTTAAATATTTTCCTTTTTAATGCATCGAAACTGCTATATTTCTATAGCACATCAACATCCTCAACTTAGAACGTTTGCGTGTCCTTAGGAAAAAACACAACAAAAAATGACACTTAACTAGGAGATCTATGCTATTTCAGGTAGTAAGTCAACATTTAAAGCTCAGAACACAACACCCCATCCAATCTTATTTTTCATAACCAACTGTGTATGAACAAGAAGCACAACAATGTGACATAATAGGATCAAGGTAGTGCAATTACATTAGCAATAGACAACCACTCATATATACAAGTTACACTACCCGAAACAAGCAAATAGTTAGCAATATGAATCAAGTGCCATCACAAAAAAAATGTCCCCCTCACTCATATGAAATAATGCATGCCAATGCAGGGACGGTCAAGAGACACTTACACTAAAAAGAGAAGTTCCAATCAATGCCTATCGAATACCATAGGTTTGCCCTTATTTTGTTTACTTAAGTATTTAGATAGTCATGTTTGTATCACTATAGGAATTTTCTCAACTTGTAATGTAGACTTGGGGGATAGCATGGTACATATGGACATATCAACTGACTAAGCCTCCTTGGCACTACACTAACCTTGGGGTCTCACTTACTGGCCAATTTCCTTTAATTTCACCCTTATTTCTCCCTTTTTATTATTTATTGCACATCCAGGTTGGGTGTGGTCTTTTATTCTTTCATTTTCACTTTTGCATAATTTTTCTTTTCTTTTTCATTCTTTGTTACCACACCCATCCCTTCTATCTTTTTCTCTTATTTTACCTTCTACATACATATTTTACACTACACACCCCTATTATAGCCACCCTCAACTTAGGCATTTTGCCTGAGTTGGGGTGCACAATGTCCAAGGAGGACCAGGGCCAAAATAGGTTCATTATAGCACAAATAGGAAGGTAAATAGGTGAAACAAGAAAAATAAGCTACAAGGCATAAAACAAGGATCTAGGGATACAATTAACACATGGAAGGTCATTTAGGCTAAAAGTGGACTAAAATACAAAATGACCTATGATCCTATCCTAAGTGACTATCTTTTAACCTAGTCAAGACTAACTAGGCAAGTTTTGAATTTAACACACAAATGGAACTAGGTAGTATCTCACACACACATAGTATAGAGTCAATATTACCAACAACAACCAATCAAGTTCATGCAATTATTAGCAAGTGATTATCATTTCCCTAATTCTAATGCCATAACAAAATCCACAATGTTAACACATATATACATTTACATAGTTCTAAAACACAATATTTGGAGGGGTATCAAAATTTAAACCAAACATGACTGCTTCCCTTAATACTTACAAATCTCCTAATTACACAAAAACAAAACAACACAATACGAAATAAAACATGACACGACTCAAAAATTAACTTAGAAATGTCAGTTCTACAATCATACCACGGCTAAAAGGAAAAGAAGCACAGCAACAAAAACCCATGGTAGCATGGTATGCCTACCCACAACTGAAAACTGTGCAATGTCCTCAATGCGCTAAAATAAAGTAAAATAGAAGAAAGTGAGAACATACCTAGGACGCACTAGGCTTTCATGTCATGATCTCCCCCAGATAGGGTTATATCTACTAGTGAAAGCCATGGTGGTGGCGGTTCATGATATAAAGATGTATCTGCATCTATCTTGGCACGTCTCTACATATTAACAACTGCAGTCTCTATCGAATCATGGGTGGAATTTTTTAGGGCTTGCTCATATGGCCGGTCTGGATTCTGTAGGTCCCTTTGTCGGCCTCTCTTGGTCCCAACTCTGGGGACTGCCACATTAACCTTCACGAATAAATCAAAGTGTCTGGGACCATGAAAAGGTGATAAATGAAAATTGGGGATACAACTGGCGGGATGGATAATATATGGCTCTTAGTAAGAGAGAACATCTTTGGTCATATGATATCCACCTCCTCCCTCATATGTACTAGATTCGACATATTAATCTCTACAAATTGGTTTTCCACACATCTCTCATCAACACCTAGTTTATTTGGTTAGCTATCCTCTGTAAAAACATCTCCATTAATAGTGTTTATTACAGACACCACTCGTATATTGTCTGGCTGCTGCATTGTCATACATACACCAAACACTAGTTGCTCATCATTCAGTTTGAAGGTGATCTCCCCCAAGTCCATATCAATTAATACCTTACCAGTGGATAGTAAGGGTCTACCCAATAAAATAGGGGCTTGAGAATTCAACTTACAATCAAGAACTATGAAATCAATGAGGAACATAAAGAAAGCAACCCTTACTTCTATGTCACATATAACACCTACTGATTTTTTCATAGATATGTCAGCCATCAACAACTTTATAGATATAGGTTTGAGTTATCCCATCCTCAACATCTTGTACACATTAGTGGCATCATATTTACTCCTGATCCCAAATTACAAAAAGCATGCTTGACATTGAAAGAACCAATAGAACATGAAATATAGACTACTCTATGATCCTTCTTTTATCTACTAACGGTAAAGAAAGGGTCACACTATAAGGGTACATATAATCATTAGTCTTGATGACCCAATCCTCATTACTATCATAGTAAAAATCATCATCAATATATGACGACTTCTTGGACTCTGCCTCAGGTATTTGATCGCTCTCAGTGCTATCAATCTTCAACTCCTCAATAACAGGTGTAGGGGGATTATCCGTAGTGGCACCACACTTAGTGGTGACAGCTAGACAATGACTTATAGTTAGTGGACTCTAAGATTTTTCACTTGGAATAGGCTATTTTTGTTTGATCATATTAGACATTTGCATGAAATGGTGATCCAACTTCTTGATAGCAGTGGCATGATACTCCATCTTTTGGGTCAATCCTGAATGTCAGCCTAAATATCCTAAAGGATTTTCTCCTAATTTTCTGACCCTTCCCCAGTTTGGTCAGAATTTCTTCCATTCTTCGTTCCATATCTCGTCTGCCAAGTGGAATGTATTGGTCTCCCTTATCTTTGTAATCATCTCTCCATATCCAGTCACTTTTTTTATCCCTACTATGGTATCTATATCTTTCATAATAGTCCCAACCTTTGTTCTTTTTCCCTTGGGCTCGAAATCCCTCTAATTAATGATCTAAATATCTAGTCTCCTCCTGTAATGCAGACTCATAAGTCCTGGAAACTGCACCCTGTGCTCCTACTGTATGAACTTTCTCAAAATTTGTTTTCGCAAACTTCTTAGCCAACAACCTAAGACCAGTCCTTAGTAGCATAATATCTTAAGCCATAGAATCATCAGCTACTCTCTAGTAATTGAGGGCGCTAATAGCATAAGTGTTAGAACCCCTCTCAGGATCTCAACTTTTCCACCCTCAGTTATTTAGAGAGATATGATCCATAATAAAAGAAGCTACCTCCCAACGTAGTCTCATAAAATCTCCTCCATAGATCTTGTCTACCATGGCTCTATAGAATAACTCCAATAAGTTAACCCCTAAAATCCGATGGTTGGGAACCATATTTAACTTTTTCTTGAACCTGAACCATGCCTCTTACATAGATTCTAATTGTAGCTTCCAAAAATTATAAATCTCATCTTTCAGATGCAAAATCTTGGATGGAGAAAAGAACCTGTTGAAGAATTTCTTGCGTAACTCATTCCATGTAGTGATAGATCCTCTTGGAAGTTGTCCTAACCATAATGATGCTTCTCCTGTAAGTGTGAAAGGAAAAAACCTCAATCTAAGAGACTCCTGAGCCACCCCTGGATATGTATATGAAGTGTAAATTCCCGTAAAGTTTGCTAGATGCATGTTTCTATTATCTGTAGGCAATCTTACAAACACACCCTTCATGTATAAAAGATGGATCATGGCACCAATATTTGTCGTCTCAACATACCCTAGATCCTCTTGATCATCCTTATATTATTGTAAGTACTGGTATGATGGGATCACATGGGCTTGGTCACCGCAAACTCTATTCTTGTTTTTATCGAGTACTACTCAGTGCTCTGCTTCCTATTTATGCACAACTAACTCTACCTCTCGAGCTTTCTACTGAGCATCATCTACTACCTTCCTCTTATTTTTAGCTTGATCTAATAATATCTCTGTCTGCTGATCAATAATATCCTAAGATCCTTTTAGAGAAGGGGGAGGTACCACATCACGAACCCCTTTAGGAATGTCATCTTTTTTTTGCTCTCCTACTAGGTATTCATAGGATCTTCTATGGATCCAGATTCAGTGGGAGTAAGGGATAGCCTCTACTCCATGTGCTAGTCATACACCGGCATATACCCAAATAAGAACAAAAACAAAAAGACCCAAAAACTTTAACAACCTAAATTAACAACTCGATACCAGATTCCCTGACACCTATGCCAAAATTTGGTAGCGCCTAAGCTACACCTTTATTGTGAAGATGATTATGATCGTTGTCAAATATAGTAACCCAACAAAGTTTAGGGTGGGTTTCAAAATGAATATGAGGACTTATGGATCTCAGATGCTGTAATTAGTGGGCAAGAACTAAAAAAGTAAATAGAGGGATTTTAATAGAAATATCGAACAAGGAGAAAAAATAAACTTCAGTTGTAATCAGTATTGGTAAACACAAGGATTGTGTTCCCCCTGGTTTCTCAACTCCATAGGCTTATCATGATTTTTTGAACCAACCCGATACCTTGCACGCAAAATTGATAAGTTATGTACCTTCTACAGTCTTTTAGATTAGTAGAAGGATTTCACCCTTTATATTTTGAGTCTCAAGATTTTGCTTTACTAACCCTTATCTTGATCCCAATTAACTATTACCTTTTGAGCCTATAGTTATTACATGAAATTTAACCATCTTACTAAGATAAACCCTAGAAGCGTGGATCAACAGTTAAACTTCAAATTACTGTTCTCTTTATCTTTTACTAGTCACTACTCCTTTATTGGAGTAAGTAGTAATAATCTAGGCAGGATCTTAACATTGGACACCTGTTAAGAAAACTATTATATTGAAGATAAATTAATACATGCATGGGTATCTATTTAGAACAGCAATAGCACTTCCCCTACTTCATTAATCTGGCAGAGTTTCCACAACCCTATCTATGGGTTTTTAGATGATCATGCATGTGAATAAATCAATAACATTCATAATTGAAAGCATAGTTGAAATCACAATGATAAGAAGTAAAAAAAACCATAACCGTAACTGGATTAATCAACCAAAGTCAATATAAGAGAATCCCAAGATCAAAATTGGTTCTTGGAATAAAAAATTATTTGTGAATATCAAAAGTGCATTATATCCACTAAAATACATAAATGGGTAATTATAGTACAAGAGGAAACCCTAAAACCAAAGCCCAAATGAAATAGGAGAAAACAGGGTCGGTGACCACCCACTCTCTCTACCTACTCCCTGACCATAAAAGCATGTAGTACATGCAATATATACTTGTTCCCTAATACTGAGTGCAGGTAGTTCCTGCGATCAGTAGGGTGAGTGCAGGTACAGGGCGTAGGTATAAGTCCTACAGCCTAGCATCGAGATTTTGGCCTCTTGCACATGCTTTTCCTACTTGTTATCCGTAGGTCCTACATGCGGTTTGTAGGTTGACTTTGTAAGTGCCGGGAGTTATTTTTTAGCTTTTTCAAATCTCGAACATGCTTTTATCACGAATAAGATGAAAAGTGTCCCGAACATCCATAGTTTTTCCAAAAAGCAGCCAAAACACCTTTTCTCTACCTTTTTCATGAACTTAGTATCCAAAACATGATTTCCTACAAAACATACCCAAAATGCATCATATCTACCAAAATAACCATATAAACTTGCATATTTTCCTTTTTTAAGCGTCAAAAGTGCTATATTTCTGTAGCACATCAATGGGTCATTGGGATGAGTCGTAACCAAATCAGTATGTATGTGGTTTGATTCTAATTTGAGTATAAATGGCTCACTAAGAGATGTAAGGATATGTTACGATTCATTAGGTGTACATCATAGGGTGTCTAGTATATACCCCAATTTAGGTTCTACATTGACTACGAGTGGACCCTACGAGTCATAGGGTACCATTATGAGTCATAAGGTCAAAAGTGTGTGGTGCCTTGGTGGTTATGTCTTAGTCACGACTCCTGGTGATGAGTCATAAGGAATGACTATGAGTCAATGGTTGACCCATAGTCAATGGAGACACTTTTTTGGCTCTTAAGTTAAGGGCATCCAGGACATTTACTCTCATTATAAAATTGGAACCCACGTCTTATAACCCCTTTAGGGTGTCATTATCACTTAGAAACAAATTTAAGTTACTTCTTAAACACTCCAAAAGGCTCTCTAAATTCCCTCAAGAAAGTCAAGCTACGGTTTTATCATGTTGATCATCTAAGAGCTCTAGAGTTAAATTCTCTCCAAAACTTGATTTATAAGGCATGTGACTTTACCCTTAAATTTAATATCTCTATTGCATAAAAATACATGGTTATTTACGTGAGTAAAAGTAAGGGTTATGACATAAAGGGTTAATTAATATTTTCCCATGGGTTTATTGTGCATTATTCATGTTTTAACTATGGATATGAACTTGTGGGTGTATGTGTATGGGGAATGAACTTGGGAATTTTGATTTTTCCCAAACTGTGTCTTTTGAAGTGATTATGGACCTAACCCTATATTGTGAATTTTTTTAGATATGAGAAATATAAGAATTTAACTATTCTAGAACTATTGCATTAAGAAGTTGAATTGAACCCTGTGGGTTGGTGTTTACAAAAACTATTGCGTAATTGAACAAAGAGGGGTTGTGAATTCCCAAGTAATGAAATTGTTTCGACCTGTTGATGTTACCTTGCAAGTGTAGTTGGTATGATGCTACCAATAATTTATGCCTAAATATGTATTATGGTTCAAAGAACGAGATTGTATGATAATTGTTTTAATTAGGCTTTAAAGAGGGTTTTGTCGCTAATTTGCAAATGTGGAGGTCCGAGAGACCAACATTGGAAATCACAGTTGACAACGTAGGGGTCTATATGAATGGGTGGTTCGAGTCTCCCTATTATTATTATTATATGATCAGGAGGTTTGAGTCCCTATATCTTAGTACATGATTTCATGTTCTTGTCACCTTGATATACAGGAAGTTTAGAGTCCTCATAGTGCATATGTTTACCCTTTGGTTCGTGCGTCCATATGCACCGGGGCTATACCAACTAGGGGAGATCTGGGACCATATATCATGTGGTTTCCTTGTATGTTATGATGGTTGAGCTAAAAAATCCATACTATGGTTTTAAAATTCATGTTAAGCCTCGTTCCCTATCCCGACGTGTGATATATATATGTATATGCATTGGATGTTGTGGATGAAATATCAAATGTTTTTGAATTGTTGATCATGGAATTATGTTTTCCTGTATCCCTAAGTTACATGTTAGCGCTCCAACCGCTAACCATCTTCGGATGTTGTATACCCACACGATGCAAAAACTGGCCATACTTCTATTCTCCTACTCAATGATTAGGATTAAGGATCAATTCTGAGTTGACATTGAAGTGGTGAGCTTTCATATATCGGAATACTACATTTCATGTTTTGGTCTCTTATGTTTTAAAGTGTTTAGACTTGTTTTTGCGTATAGTCGTGGGCATGTCTTGGCACTTTATTGATGTTTAGTTTTTATTCTTGTTTAGAAAACTTTGTTAGATTACTATGGACTTGGATGGCGTTGGTCGTTTGTTTTGGTCGGGTTACTGGATATTGATCATAGAAATATTATTTATTATTTAATCTTTCTTTTTATATATTTGGAATTCATCCGACATTGTGAATGTTTGTTTACTTGGTTAGGTGCAGGGGGTGGTCGCCGATCCACGTGGGAGTTGAGATACCTGTCACGGCCATGCCCTAGTTTGGGTCGTGACACAGCCGACATGAGAGTGGCTTCCATGATAGATTGTTTTGATGACCCTGGAGGGTAATTTTATGGGTATCTTGATGAATTCTAAGTAACAAGGTACCCACGTCGTTCTGCGATGTTAAATTATGCACTAGGTGGGAAGCAACCCACTATTTTAGTGTTCACTTTTTGTTTGTTTTTTATTTTATAGGTTTACTGGACTTACCCAAAATATGGTAGAATTGCTACATACAGAAATTTCCAGGTAAAGGTACTGTGTGACAAACCCATCAGGGTCACAAGTCCCACACAGGCTAGCTAAAGTGAGCAATAAATTGAAAAAATGAAATTTTCAACATGAGAATAGAAAGATGTGGACTTTGTCATATATTCAAACTTTTAGAACTATAAACTCAAGATACGGGACCATAAGTAGGTTGGAAAACATCAGAATGCCAAGTCCAAAATATAGGAAAATGGGCCAAAAATTTAGGCCCACATGCGCCCTGCATATGCGCCACATGACAGGCCATATGTGGTATTCGCATGTGGATGCCAAAATTGCTTAATTTGTGGGCACAAATTTTAATTAAAATTTTGGTCCCACAAATGCTTATTTAAGACCTAAATCAGTCCTCCCTCAATATTTAAACACTTTTTGCCTCATTCTAACTCATTCAAATCCTCAAAATCTCACTTTTTTCCTTAAATCTAAACTTCCATCTCAAATCATAAACTAATCCCACACTTAGAAAAAGGTTAAACTGAAACTTATTTGAAGTACCAACTTGTCCCAACACACTAAAAATAAGTTCCAACTTGGGTTTTGCTCTATTTCTTTATTGTTCACTTCCGAATTATCATAAAAGAGGTACCTTTCTCAGCTTTTAATGGATCTATATTATTTATTTATTGAATAAACAAGTTGACTGTGTAATGCCATGAAAAATATATAGAATCTATCATGCTTGTATGCAGGAGCCTTGAAGTAGCCTAAAATCTTTATGTGGAGCTTTGTTTTGAATTAAATTTGAAGATTAGGCCCTAAACGGAAGTTGGACTTGAATATATAGAGTAATACCAAAGGTTGGACATGTAGTTTGCATTGAAAATTATTATTCTTGATATATGTGTATACATTGGACGTGTTGAGACTTCAAATAAGGTATAGGGGTGTGAAAATTGAGGAAAAATTCAAACTTTTAAACTTTTTAGTTTTTCTTCAACTTTTGCAATCCCTAAACTTTGTTGGAAACAGATAATTAGTTTTTTAGGTACACATGGAACTAAAAGATGCTAAGAAGAATAAGGTTGACATATTGAGGGAGCGGGATGAGTCCCTATAACCTAGTGGTTCGGTGGAGGAGCACCCAATTGCACAACCTAGAGATGCTGTAGAGAGGGTGACACACAGAGTTACTAGAGGACAGATACGCCAGGAAGCTGAGACTATTTTAATAGTCAAGATGGGACAACCACTATATGAGTAGTCATAGTGGGGCATCCAACCATCATTTACTCAGCCTAGGTCCCAGATTGAGGTTGTTCAAATTATCCTGGTGGTATAGACATGTGTAGCCACATCGAGTATGAAGTCAGCTCGGAGATCACCTCTACATTCTCCTTTACCAGATGATGATGACGATAAGAATAAGGTATATTCGAAGTTAGCTCTACAAGGTATAACTTAGGATCCCCAATCTGAGGAGGTATCCCAAGATTCATCTGAGGCTGTAAAGAAGGATGAGTCATCAGCGGTACCCCATTATGAGAAGGGCACTACCGTTCATGTACAACAACCAGATATGCCCCAATCTATAAAAGGGTATAGAGTAGGCTTCCTTTGAAAAGCCTGTTCTAGATGACAAAACACTAGTACAGCAGGGGCACAGTTCCATACCCACACATATCTCTAAGGTACCTTTTAAGGAGGAAAATCCAAGGTGGTGTGTGGAGGGGATGCAAAGATATTTGATATAGACAATTGAATTTTGGAGGCCGATAAGCCACAGAGGCTTATTTTTTAGGAGTGTAGGATTGATCTTTCTGGGCTGAGTCGAGTACCACAATTATGGGCTTCCTTTGATCATTATTAGTTAGAGTGGATGACTAGACCACTCAGTTCTTACAACCCAGCTGTGGTGCAAGAGTTTAATGCAATATATCGTGCCATAATAGTTCTTCCAAAGTGTAGATTTTCAGGCTTGATGAGACACATAGAGCAACCTCAACTTGATCTGACCCTTGTGAGAGGGGTCAGGGTTGATCTTTCAGTAGATATTATTCAACGAGTTATTTTTGTTCTAGACTATATCACTCATGAATCCAAAAAAGAGTATGACTACAGACTGAAAGTTGCACATGATAGACACATTATGCGGGAGGCTGAGTGATAACGCTCAATCAACAGCTCTCGTTTGAGTGTAAAACGGTCGTTAGCAAATATAGAACCCAACCTGGGTTGGGTGTCGATCCCAAAGGGAATAGCTTGGCCAACAAGTAAGTAAAATTACTAAACTTTTGGTGCAAGTCTCGTAAGAAGGGGGGATTCTTGTTTTGCAAGTAATGTAAACAAAAGCTGAAAATAATAAAGTAAAAAGAGAGAGATTGTTACGTTGGTAGTAAACAATGAGAATTGAAGTGTTGGGGTTATGTCCACCTTCTGAGGTATACGTCTTTATTGGCTATGAGTGTGTAGAATTCTGTCATGCAATTGCTTATAGAGGATTGTAGTCGATGGTAAATCCAAGCGTCTCTCGACCTAAACAAGGACTATTTCACTTTAAATCTCTCGAGCTTAAAGCGTATCTAACGGTACGAATTCTCCAAGAGGTTAGTCCAGTTATGGGACCAAATTTTTAATAGAAAAGGGTGTCCTACTACCTTGACATTATCTCTTTTCCAGACAAATAACTTTTCTCTCGAACAAGTTAAATGTTAGACTGGCGTATTCTTGCGTTTGCAACCGCAAAGAATGTAGATTAAGATGAAGAGAATAATGATATAAGCAATATACGTGCCTCGAACTCACAAACTCACAGCAATAGATAGTATCTCATACGGCTTCCATAACCCCAACAGAGAAGTTTAGTTACCCATGAATGCGAAGGAGATCACGATTGACATTGTTGTTATACCACAAGATTGAGTAATTTCGTGTAGCTTAGGTGGTAGGCGTGAGGCGTGAATTCCTAGGCAAAGTAACGATTCTCTTGTTGTGGAATTTAAGAATGGAAGAGTAGAAGAAGAAAAATAGAATTGAATTGTAAGATGAGATGTTAAGAAGATGTTAGAAGATGTTAGAAGATGTGAGGGATGGAAAGAAGTATTGTGTTCTCCCTCCTTCCTCCCTCCTTGTTCTCTAAAATCTCTAGCATGATAGGGTATTTATAATACCCATATCCTAATCCTACTAAGCTAATGAAATAAATAACCAAATCCTATTAGACTAATGAAATCCTTAACCCAAATGTACTAGGTTAAGGTAACATTATCATAATCCACTTAAAATAATGAAATACATAACCTAATTGTACTAGGTTAATGTATCATTGTCAAAATCCAGCTTTGTGTCTGTAAGTCCCCAAAGTCTTCAGAATTGCTGTTTTAGCCCGGGACAGATTTTCCATGCAGCAGTTTTGGTCCTTAGGCGTGTAAACTCCCTTCCCTTCCTTCGTGAGCTTTCTTTTGTGTCAAGTAAGCCATAAAATGCTGAATTCTGCATCATTTATACCTGAAACTTTACTAATCATGTTCGTTAGCTCATTTACAGGAAAAAGGACTAAAAGTGCATGAAATATATAATTTGTTCTCAAAACTAGGCTAAAATATGGGCAAAATATATTGATATAGGCGCGTAAATTCGCCTATCATCAACACCCCACACTTAGAGCTTTGTTCGTCCTCGAACAAACTATCATGTCCTTCTAAACATCAACTTAGGGTTTTACAGCAACAACACAAAATATTCGTCAAGACAAGCACAACAATTATCAACAAAGAGTAGCTTTCCGATTATAATTAGAAACAATTTAACCTCAAGTATAGACTCGTGATGGTGATCAACTCGCATGCAAACGTTAAAGTGCATAGAATCATATACAACTATCCAAAACTCATCAACCATGTGTGTCTCATCATATAGTACCCATAATCACTCACAAATATAGCATATTTTTCAAACATGGGTATCAAAATGTCCTTGCTCTCACTCTCACAAAGAATTCATATGTAGCGACTGATGACCATAGGCTTGCCCTTAATGTAATACTCTACTAAATGTCAGAATGCTAAGCTTAGGATCAAGTAGGTCTTTTGATGGTTGTAATGTAGGCTAAGGGACGGGTAGGACTATTTTGGCCAGGAATAGTGACTAAGTTCCTAAGCGCTTTAATACATCACTTTGTATCATTAACACTTTTCTTTCAAACAACCTTTCTACTTTCTTTTATTCTACCACTCTTTTTCTCCTCTTTTGTTTTTTTCAATTTCAAACATAACTAACTTTTCAGTTTTCCTTTCCTTTTTCTTTTGATAACATACCTCTTATGATAGCACTTTCTTTTTCATAACTCATTCAAGCACCAATGCATTCTAAAGCATCATACTCACCCAATTTCCTCTTATTTTGTCACATGACTTTTTCACTTTATAGCACTTAGGAATTTGGATCAAATTATGGTCTTGAAAAAAATGGATTAGGCTTACATACAAGGTTGTCAAAGAAATAGGCTAAAGGCTCAAAAGGGTTTAACTAGGATGATGTCCATGGGTAGGTAAAACTGAAGGTAAACAAATATGGGTTGCCAAAGAAATGCCTAAATCATATCCTAAACTTACACTCCTTATTTTCGCTTTGCATACATACTAGGCAAGTTCTAGCATCAGCCACACACATAGAATATACGATTATCTCACACACACAAGGCACATGGTCGACTTGCTTGGAAGTAATATAGACTCTCGACCCAATAAGTGAAGGAATTTAACCACACAATATCACATAATGAGTCACAACTAGAGCCTAAACGTCTCAATAGTCACAATTGTAGCACATACTCTTGTTATAATCTCATGCTGCCTATCAAAATAATTTCATGCGAAGCTAGAAAAAATTTACTACTAAAAAAAATGAAAAAAAATGAAACAAAAACAAAGCAAGCAAACATAGATGCGAGTAGAGAAGTATAGCATGCAATACCACCACCCCACACTTAGTCGGGACACTGTCCTCAGTGGAAAATAAATACGAAGAACCTGGTCAGTCGGACTCGTCCTCAATGTCGGGGGTCATACCCTTTGCATCGGAATCATCATCAGAGTCTTCATTCTCAGAAGTTCCTCATAGGTATCCCACTTAATTCCAAGAGTGAGTCGAGGTATTTGCATCGAGGAGGGTTCTCCTTGCTCTTTTCGGCCTCTTTTCTTGCCCTTTTTGTGAAGTGGTCTTGCTTTGGGTGCCATTGTACCTGAGACTTAAAAAAAATGTTCATGTTAGCATCATCTCGATGGATACAATCTATAAACAAGCAGTAGTGGCACCACCCCACACTTAGTTTGTTGGTACAGACTAGTGAAGTGAAAGTGGTCGATTACTCAGACTTCATCGACATACGTTTTAGGGGCTATATTCCAACAAGAAATTCAGATATGTAACACTTCTTGCAATCTTTGCAATACTTTCATGTTAGGTATATCAAGACTTCTTCATAGGGATTACATCATGGTATAGTTTCTATCAATAATCACAATCTCCTATGTCGGTAGGCAACTATAAGTCTTATTCCGATGAGCGAGACATCCCAACATGTAAGTATTCAAGTGACAAGAGCATGAAATGTTCATGACTATAGCAATTCCGCAAGTAGTATAACAATGCATCAAAATCAATTTCTAGTTGGAAACAAGTTAAGAGTATCCTAACGTTCATGTTCACTCACTTGGTTTTGTATCAACAATTCAAACACATTAACATCACCAATATTTCTTCAAGATGTAGCAATTCGTAATAGACATAGCAACGTAGCACTTACGAAAAATAGATGAAGAACAAAAGAGTACTTACGTGATTGAAGCCTTTGGAGATGTTCTTGTGAAGTGGGAGAGAAAAAAGAAAAGTTTTGAGATGATTTGGAGAGTATATGCGGCGCCTAGGTCAAGTTTTCAATGTGTTTGTGTTTCAAGACTAAGTCTCCTTTATATAGGAAGAGAATGGGTCGGGTTTTGACCCATTTACAATTGGTTTTGGAGACAAAAATGCTACATATGCGGCGCATAATGCTTAGCATAGTCATGGTATATGCGGCGCATTGTCTATGGCATAATGGGACATATGCGCCGCATAGTCTATGGCATTTGTAGACATATGCGCTGCATAGTCTATGGCATATGAGATACTGAGACCAAATGCCATAGCATAGGCGGTGCATAGTCAAAAGCATACCTAGGAATAGGCGGCGCATAGTGTATAGCACACTAGATTCCGAGACCTTAGGCTATAGGATAGGTTGTGCATCATTCGTGGCCTAGTTTTACCTAGGCCTAGCCTTCCTCGATGCCTAGTTTGGCATGAGCAATGGTCAATCCATAGCCTTATGCATCACTATTCCTAACTTACCAACTTTACCATACAATGCGTCCAAATCGTCAATTGAAATCAATCTCCTCGTTGAATACCTCTTGCACCTACATATGCTCAAAAACAATAAAAACGATTAGAACGATGGGTTGCCTCCCATCAAGCGCCTTAGTTTTGGTCGTGGCACGACTCTTATTTTTGGATTTTTATTTATCAAAAGCAAAACACATACTAGAATGAAATGAAAAATGAAAAAATGATAAACGATAAATGAAAAACGATAAACGATGGGTTGCCTCCCATCTAGCGCCTTATTTATTGTTGTAGCACGACATGGTTACCTCAAGTACTCAGACTTCGTCGAGGTAAATGGAGGATCATTTTCTAAAAGGATTTAGACGACAATGAGGCTTACCTGTGGGCATGCGATCTTCTTCGAGATGGCTCATACATTTCCCCGGAGAGTCACCAATTATATCATCAATAGTCCAACCCATAGCTTTCTTGTATCTCTTCAGAGCAGAGATGAGAGATTCTACGTGCTGTTCACTTAAATCATCTGCACTCTCCGGAAGTATATTTCTACTTTCCAAGAACACATACCTTAGATAATCGGGGAGCTCTTGCGATTCTAGTGTTGGTGTCTCGTCAATGGGAGTCTTCGCTGTTGGTTGATTCTTGGGATCACAATCCGATTGCTTAGGAGTATAAGACTCTATTTCTGTTAGAGCACCCATAAGTTCTTCATAATCTTCATTATCCTCATGCTCAACTTTCAGTGGTGCAGCAGACAATGGCTCAACAGTAGGCTGTTTCTCTATAGATAATGCTTTCATATCCTCATGATGAACATCAGCTACAGATAACTCATTCATATCGCTGGGCTGCTTCATGGCTTTGCATATATCAAAGCGGACCACTTCGTCATTAATTCGAAACAAAAGATCATTATCTTTCATGTCAATAAGCACACTTCCAGTTACGAGGAAGGGGCGTCCCAAGATTATGGGAACGTCAGAATCCACTTCACAATCCAGAATAACGAAGTCTACAGGAAAGATAAATGAAGATACCTTCACCAACACATCATTCAAGATACCCACAGGTTATTTTACCGTCCTATCAGCCATCACGAGCCTCATATTGGTTGGTGTTGGATCTCCCAGCCCCAACTTCTTGTAGACGGATAGTGGCATCAAATTGATGCTAGCACCCAGATCGCACAATGCCTTAGCAAAATTCATAGATACAACCGTGCAAGGAATAGTGAAAGCACCAGGGTCTGCCTTCTTATGTACTAAGGACCTTGTGGCAATTGCACTGCAATGATGAATATTATCTCCCGGCTCATAGCTTACTGCCCTCTTCTTTGTCAACAGGTCCTTCATGAATTTAGCGTACCCATGCATTTTTTCTAGCGCCTCTACCAACGGAACATTAATGGTCAGCTGCTTCAACATGGTCATGAATTTGCTGAACTTTGTATCATCCGCCACCTTCTTCAATCTTTGGGTAAAAGGTGGTGGTGGGTATGGAAGTGTTCTCTCCATGGATTTCTTCTCCTCTTGCTTCCGTTTTTCCATTTTTTCAGGCTGCACGTCACTGGGCGTGACATCCTTGACGTCAGGACTGGTTGTTGCGGCATCTTCTCCTTTTACGTTATCACCCATGTCCGCAACTTCGTCAACCACTTGCTTGCCTTTTTCTGAAGTTTCCAGCACCTTACCACTTCTGGTAGTGATGGCCATGCATGACCCATCATTCCTTGGGTTTTGCACAGTATCGCTAGGTAAAGTGCCAGCCTTTCTTTGATTGAGTGCTGCTGAAAGTTGGCTCAGTTGCTGCTCTATTTGCTTGATTGAAGTGGAATGAAAATCAACTAGTTGTTTCATGGAGGACAAATCATTAATTACCTCAGTAACTCCCGCGCTCGTTGCTTCCACTCCTTTCAATAATTTAGCCATCATGTCTTCCATACTTCCAGAATTAGATGTGGTGGTATCACGTCTACCAGGGGGAACATATACACCACTCTTTTCATTATTTTTTCTCCAACTACCTTGGTCCTTGTTTCCAGAATTATCATAATAGTTCCGACCTTGGTTTCCTTGGGTATTACCTCGGAAACCCCCCTGATTGTTCAAGTAGTTGGCCTCCTCTTCCGAATCTGATTCGTCTCTTCCTTTTAGCACCACAACTTTCACTTTTTCGGTCTTCCCTGATAATAAATGCTTTGTCAGAAGATCCATTTGCGTTTTCATGTGCGCTAAATCTTGATCACGTTCTTCTTGTCTTCTTCTTTGGTCTGCAGTCATGCCTATAGATAAAGTGGGGCTTGCTACCTCAGAATCCCTGGTATGCCAAGCTCTACTTTGTTTCGTCATGCGATCTAGCATATTGCTTGCTTGACCAAAGGTGAGGTCCATAAAAGATCCTCCAGCTGCGTTATCCACCACTGGCTTAGTTATTGAATTCAAGGCTCTATACAATATCTCCATGAGGTGAACATTATTCATGTGATGGTTTGGGCATCTCGCTAGCTTTGTCTTGAACCTCTCCCATGTTTCATGAAGAGCTTCAGTGGGAAGCTGACGAAAGTTGCTGATTTCATCTCTCAATTGTGTCCTTTTGGAAGGCGGAAAGAATCTTTCTAGGAAAGCGTCTCTCAATTGCCTCCAATTTGTAATTGAATCAGGAGTCAGCCCATTCAACCATAGTGTTGCCTCCCCAGACAGAGACAATGGAAATAGATGTAATCGAATTGCATTCTGACCAACACCAGGATTGTCAAAAGACTTGCATGTAGAAATAAAGTTGATTAGATGCATATTCGGATCATCGCCTGCTAGTCCACCAACCAATCCCTTGAGTTGCAATAACTGAATCATGGTGCTTGTGATGTTGAACTTGGCTCCGAGTGCTAATGGTGGTGGAATTATAGCTCCAGTGGCTCCGGCACTATCAAGATCATCATCATCATCATCGAATGGTATTTCACGTTGTGCATCCATTGATGTACTGAACAAAAAACCTGCAGTAAACAAAAACAAAAACTAAAAGTAAAAGTACGAGAGTCTTCGACCAAAGGGTCTAGTAATTATTACGAACTTAATTGACACTTGTATTCCCCGGCAACGGCGCTAATTTTTGATAACGCTCAATCTACAGCTCTCGTTTGAGTGTAAAGCGGTTGTTAGAAAATATAGAACCCAACCTGGGTTGGGTGTCGATCCCACAGGGAATAGCTTGGCCAACAAGTAAGTAACATTACTAAACTTTTGGTGCAAGTCTCGTAAGAAGGGGGGATTCTTGTTTTGCAAGTAATGTAAACAAAAGCTGAAAATAATAAAGTAAAAAGAGAGAGATTGTTACGTTGTAAACAATGAGAATTGAAGCGTTGGGGTTATGTCCACCTTCTGAGGTATACGTCTCTATTGGCTATGAGTGTGTAGAATTCTGTCATGCAATTGCTTATAGAGGATTGTAGTCGATGGTAAATCCAAGCGTCTCTCGACCTAAACAAGGACTATTTCACTTTAACTCTCTCAAGCTTAAAGCATATCTAACGGTACGAATTCTCCAAGAGGTTAGTCCAGTTATGGCACCAACTTTTTAATAGAAAAGGGTGTCCTACTACCTTGACATTATCTCTTTTCCAGACAAATAACTTTTCTCTCGAACAAGTTAAATGTTAGACTGGCGTATTCTTGCTTTTGCAACCGCAAAGAATGTAGATTAAGATGAAGAGAATAATGATATAAGCAATATACGTGCCTCGAACTCACAAACTCACAGCAATAGATAGTATCTCATACGGCTTCCATAACCCCAACAGAGAAGTTTAGTTACCCATGAATGCGAAGGAGATCACGATTGACATTGTTGTTATACCACAAGATTGCGTAATTTCGTGTAGCTTAGGTGGTAGGCGTGAGGCGTGAATTCCTAGGCAAAGTAACGATTCTCTTGTTGTGGAATTTAAGAATGGAAGAGTAGAAGAAGAAAAATAGAATTGAATTGTAAGATGAGATGTTAAGAAGATGTTAGAAGATATTAGAAGATGTTAGAAGATGTGAGGGATGGAAGGAAGTATTGTGTTCTCCCTCCTTCCTCCCTCCTTGTTCTCTAAAATCTCTAGCATGATAGGGTATTTATAATACCCATATCCTAATCCTACTAAGCTAATGAAATAAATAACCAAATCCTATTAGACTAATGAAATCCTTAACCCAAATGTACTAGGTTAAGGTAACATTATCATAATCCACTTAAAATAATGAAATACATAACCTAATTGTACTAGGTTAATGTATCATTGTCAAAATCCAGCTTTGTGTCTGTAAGTCCCCAAAGTCTTCAGAATTGTTGTTTTAGCCCGGGACAAATTTTCCATGCAGCAGTTTTGGTCCTTAGGCGTGTAAACTCCCTTCCCTTCCTTCGTGAGCTTTCTTTTGCATCAAGTAAGCCATAAAATGCTGAATTCTGCATCATTTATACCTGAAACTTTACTAATCATGTTCGTTAGCTCATTTACAGGAAAAAGGACTAAAAGTGCATGAAATTTATAATTTGTTCTCAAAACTAGGCTAAAATATGGGCAAAATATATTGATATAGGCGCGTAAATTCGCCTATCATCACTGAGCATAGATGATAGAGAGTTGAGATGACTAGTTGATAGACAACTATATTTCACTTTCCCGTGATGAGACCCCATGGATCTAGGGGCGTAGTGTGATAAAGAAGGGTTCACTAACTTTTGATGCCAAGTTTAGGGTTTGTTCATTTGATATCGACTATTCCCCACTACTTCAGATAATATGTTGAGTTAGGAAGGAGCAACCCTAATTGCTGGTTTTATGGCTGAATATGCTATTGACTTTGAATCCATCCTACAATAATAGATTCATGATTGATTAGTTAGAGAGGTGACAAATCTACCATTCCCTTTCCTGATTTAGAGGTTATGCGATAAGGCTGATGTACTTGACATAGCAAGAGTAGATGAGAAGATACTTCTGACAACCACAGAGCAGATGAAGAGTATGAAGGTTCTGGCATATCTGGCCCTTCCTAGGAGATCTAGTGAGCCTACCATGGTACCTCAGGACCAGACTAAGGGTCCATTCGTTCCATAGAGTCTAGTGATATACATGGAGGTAATGTGGGATCTAGTGTTGATATTAAGATAGGGAAGAAGAGAGAGTCCCAAGATTTAAGAGCTCAGGGCAAGGGGACACCAACCACTTATTCATCATTCCCAGCTTTGACCTCAGAGCCAGTGGGCGTATCTTTAGAGCTCACTAGACCATCCACTACAACTCCTTCTACAGGTATAATTATGATATCTCAAGAGTTCTTACAAATATTAGTGGACAATTAGAGGTACACTAATGCTTTGTTATAGGTTTTTGAAATCGAGATGACTACTCTATATGGGAAGATACGATTAGAGGTCTAGACTAAATTTGAGATGGCAAAGGCTAGATAGGAGGCTGCTCAGAGAGCTACCCTTTTTGTGCTACATACTAATTTACAGGAACATCTTGATGATTTTGTGAGACATGTTACAACCGAATTTATTGAGAGAGACACTAGGTTTAGAACAAATGAGGGAGGAGATAAACATATTGCAAGTAGAGGTACGCTCTCTCACAGAGAGCCATATAAAAGACACTTATTCAGTGATAGCCCCAGTGGTCTAGATATCACCTCCACGTGTATAAAATTTTTTGATTTCTGCACAGAGAATGACGAGGAGGTCCCAGTAATTAGGGCCAAGAGATGACACATGGAAGACTTAAAGGATCCTGATATATAATATGACCAGGCCTTTAAAAAGGCTAGACATGATTTGAGAGATTTCTATAGTTGTTGAGAGGTAGAGGCATGCATAGATAATAGTGAGGGAATCTTCTAGTAGTGCACCACCTCTGCCACCACCTCCGCCAGTTGATATGCCCCCATCCGGGGATGCTCATGACACGGTCACATAGTGCATCCCAGGTATGTCCTTATTCCTTTTGTTTTATATTATTTTAGCACATTGGGGACAATGCATAGTTTTTAGTTAGGGTTGGGGTATACTATAGCCACTGTGGATTTTATTGTTGTGTTTCTTTTTTTGTCGGCCGCAGTATGGTTGTAGAACCGACATGTCTAGATTAAAATTTGTGTCTTATTGTGTTTTTTCATATTGTGTTGTTTGTTTGTGTAGTTAGGGGATTTTTAAATGTTTAGGAAAGTTGTCATGTTTTTATTTATTTTTGATAAAAATGATACCTCTCCAAAATTTTAGAACTTGTGAATGTATATATGTGTGAAAAATGTGGATCTTCTTGTGGCATTAGGATTAGGGACATAATAATCACTTGCTAAAAATTGCATGAACCAGATAAGTAGTAGCTTTTAATATTGACTATGTGCTACGTGTGTGTGAGATGCAACTTAGTTCCCTTTATGTGTTGAATTCAGAACTTTCCCAGTTAGTCTTGCCTAGGTTGTAGGATAGTCGGTTAGGAAAGAATCATAGGCCCATTTTGATTTTAGTCCACTTTTAGCCTAAATGACTTTTTCTATGTGAAATAGTATCCCTTGATCCCTGTTTTGAGCCTTATAGCCTATTTTCTTGTTTCACCATTCACCTTCAAATTTGTGTTGCAATAACCTATTTTGGCATATTCCTCCTTGGACATTATACATCTCAACTCAGGCAAATCACGTAAGTTGAGGGTGGCTATCAATGGGTGTACAATGTAAAGTGGGTATGTAGAAGGGTAAAATAAGAGTAAAAATTAGTAGGGATGGGTCTGGTAGAAAAAGAAAAAGAAAAAGAAAGAATTAGATAAAGAAAAAAAGAAAAATTGTGAAAAAGTGAAAAAAAAAGTATAAAATACCACACCCTACCTAAATGTTCAATAAAGAATAAAAATGGAGAAATAAAGGTGCAATAAAAAAAATAAAATTGGCTAATAAGTAGACCCCAAGTTAGTGTATTGCCAAGGAGGAACATCCACTTGATATGTCCCTATGTACCATACTAACCCCCAATCCTACATTACAACCCGAGAAAAGGCCTATAAGGATCCTAGCCGGACTGTTTGAAAACTAAAGTAAAGAAAATAAAGTCAAGCCTATGACATTGGATACACATTGATCAGAACTTCTCTTCAGAGTGTGAGTGTCTCTTGACTTTCCCTGCATTGATATACATTATTTCATATGAGTGAGTGGGACATCTTTGTTGTGAGGGCACATGAGTAATATTACTAACTGTCTATGTGTTTGATAGTGTAACTTGTACATATGCATGGTTGTCTGTTGCTAATGTAGTGCCATACCTTGATCCCTTTGTGTCACATTGTTGAAATTAATGTTTATACATAATTGATTTTGTAAAGTGAGATAGGCGGGATTGTTGTGATTTGAGCTTAAAGTTTTGATTGACTGCTATGAATAACTTAGATTCTCCTAATTAAGCATCGTGTTTAGTTTTGTATTTTTTTGTTTTGTTGTGTTGCCTGGGGACATGCAAACATTCTAAGTTGAGGGTGTTGATGTGCTATAGAAATATAACACTTTCGATGCTTAAAATAAGGAAAATATGCAAGTTTCTTAGGTTGTTTTGTTAGATATGATGTGTTTTGGGTATACTTTACAGGAAACTAGGTTTTGGATGCTACGTTTGTGAAAAAGATGAAAAATAGAATTTTGGCTACTTAATTGATCATTTTTGGGTATTCGTGACACTTTCCGAATTGTATGTGACTAATGCATATGATGAAAGTTGAAGATTTGAAGCTTAGTTGCAAGTATTGGAAGGCCCAACACTTACCTATGTCTACATGTGGACCACATGTGGTCTGTATAAGACTAAGGTAAGTACTAGAATTGAAGATCCCGAGAGTAAAATAGATGAAAAAGAACTTCTGGCACTTACCTATGCCAAAATATGGACCGCATATAGCACGTTGGGTAAGTTAAGTGCCAGAATTCCAAAATCCCAAGAGCAGAAGCTGCAAGAAATTTTTCCTACATATGTAGGTGTCTACATATGCCCAGCCTCAGGCCACATGTCGCACATGCACCCAAGTCCAGGACGCATGTGGACACACATAAGTGGCCACCGACCCTTTTTTGTCCCTTTTTTTGGGATTTGATTTTAGGGTTTCCTCATGTACTATAGATACCCCTTATGTGCTTTTTAGTAGAAGTGACACACTCTTGATACTTAAAAATATATTTTGATTCTGAGATTTGATTTTGATCTTGGAATTCTCTTGTTTTGATTTTGGTTGATTAATTCAGTTAAAGATTTTGGTTTCTACTTATGATTTCATTTTATGCTTTCAATCATGAATGTTGTTGATTACTTCACAAGCATGAGCGGCTAAAAACCCTTAGCTAGGGTTATGGAAACACTGGCAAATTGACAAAGTAGGGGAAGTGCTATCGTTGTTCTGAACCGATATCCATGCATGCATTGTATTATCTTCACTTTAATAGATATTTTAGCGGTTACAAATGTTAGGATCCCACCTAGATTATTGTTACTTACTCCAAAAGAGTAGTGACTAGGAAAAGATAATTATAATAGTAATTAACGTTTAGTTATTAATCCACGCTACTAGGAATTATCTAAGTAAGATGGTTAGCTGCCATCTAATAACTAGAGACTCAAAAGGTAATAGTTATTTAGGATCATGATAAGGGTTAGTAAGGTGACATCCGGAGACACAAAAGGTAAAGGGTGAAATCCATCAGCTCATCCAAAAGATAGTTGATGGTACATAACTTATCAGATTTTGGGTGCAAGGTATTGGGTTGGTTCAATAATGCAAGATAAGCCTACGAAGTTGAGAAGCCAGGGGGAACACAATTCTAGTGTTCACTTATGACTAATTACAACCTAAGTTGATATTAGCTACTTATTTGATATTGCTACTCAAATCCTCCTATTTACTTTTGTAGTTTTGCCTATTGATTACAATAGTTGAGAAGCATGATTCCACATATTCTCTTAAGATTCGACCCCAACTTTTATTGGTTTACTATATTTGATAGCGATAACATAATATTTAGCGTGAAGTTGTAGCTTGGGCATTATCATACACTCTGATGACCACCTCTTTCTTATTCTATCTCATCTTGAGTGTTCCCTCTCAAACAACTATAAATCTTCCCCGGTATACAACAATGGACATAGAATATGATTGATACCCTATGATTTGCATCATAGTTAAGAACAATATAGTCAACATAATTAATGAACTTACTAACCTTGATGAGATCATCCTCTATGATCCCATTATGAACCACTCCAGTTCCGTCTGCCATCTAGCACAACTAAACAAGGCCTTGTCATTTCCAAACCCAATGTTTTAAAAATAGAAAGAGGCATCAAATTGATGCTCGCCCCCAATTCACTCAAATCTTGAACAACATCACTTTAACAAATTTGTAGGGAGAGGGTGAAACTCCCATGGTCTTTGAGATTTTTGGGCTTGTTGCTCATAACCACCGACTGCAATCTTTAGTAAGTGCTATAGTCTCAATATTACCAAGTCTTATTTTATTTTTCACCATATCTTTAAAGTATTTAGCATACTTAGAAATCTCATGCAAAATATCTAATAAAGGAGGTTAATGTAAAGTTCTCTGAATATGTCAAAGAACTTACTAAAACAAACATCCTCTTTGGCTTTCTTAAGCTTTTGAGGGAACGATGGTGGTGGTATCTCTAGTATTTTCTCACCTGACTTTGCTTTTAGGTACTCAGACTTCCCCATTTTTTTAGCTTCTTTGACCGCAACTTGATTTTCATTTGGTTGAGGTGTGTTCAACACAACTTTCACCTTATGGTTATTCTCTAGAGACGTATTAACCAAATATCATCCACTTCTCAAGGTTATTGCCATCACTTACTTTAGATTATCTATATCACTAGGAAAACACACTTGAGATCTTGTGCTTTGACCCTAAGATAACTGGCCCATTTGTATCTCTAAATTCTTTTGAGCCAACTACTAATTTTGGTTTTTATAGCCATATGTTCTTGGTTGGCCAAAATATTTTGCAAAGTCTCTTATATATTACTAGACTAAGTGTTTTTATGAATACCTTATTACTACTAAAATTGATAAGATTGATCCTGATTATTGCCCCATGAGTAGTTTTGCTGACTCTGCTAGTTGCAGGTGTAGGCGTTACTATAGTTTGGAGCAGCTTTTTGCACATTTCCAAAAAAATTCACAAACTCCAAATTGCTTTACATAAATATACAGAGTGACCACTACCAGCACAAATTTCATACCAAGTCTGGCACTGCTAAATTGCATTAACCCAGTAATAAGGTTGAGTCACACCCAAGTTATTGAATTGCATCATCATCTAGTTCTGAAAGAATCCAATTATGTAGTGAATGCTTTGATATTATCTACCTCGATCAGCCCTGGAGGCTTCTTTATCACACTTCTGGATACATCACCCTACCACTCTTGATTAACTTATGCAATTTGGTTAAGGAAAGTATGCAACTCTTCAAAGGTTTTCTCAAAATCCTGACAACCTATAGCTGGATCAATTTTGTTTTAGTTTATGGTCAAGTCGCTCTACAAAAGTGTGATATAATACCTTTGTCTATTGGTAATATAGGAGATCTTTGATAAGAGACTTGAATCTCTCCCATGCATGGTAGAGATTTTAGTTTGCCTTCTGCTTGAAACTTAGGATCTCACTCCCCAACCTTGTAGTTTTTCTAAAAGGAAAGAATCAGATGAGGTACTTCTTTTACAAATCATCCCAATTTGTGATTGAGTTTGACCTACAACCATTTATTGCTTCATGAAATAGTGAGAATGTGAAAAGAGTGAGCCTCACATAATTTATGGAGACTCTTATGGGAATAAATGTGTCACTGATCTAAAAAAAGTTATGTAGATGAACCTATGGATCCTCATGTGGCAAACCTATTCAACAATTACACCATACTCAGCTTAAGCTCAAATCGACCTCTTGCATATAGTTTCTTTATACTAGAGGTCACATTAGTTGCGAGTGGGATTTCCACTTTGCACCTATCCTATAGGATTGTTGTTCATTACCTATTATTGCAGAAATGGTCCTGTCCAATTGAAATTGGGGGCACATATCACTCAGGTCTGGGATATGGTTCAACCAAATTTTTTTTTCTTCCTATCTTACTTGAGATTCAAACATGTACCTAAAAATCCAGAAGCTAAGACCAAGTTGTTAGCACTTATAAAAAATAGTAAAGCTAAGAAGAATTATATGGTTTACTAAGTTCCTTCAAGTCCCTAGCAACGACGCCAAAAACTTATTGCGTGCAAGTGCACACACAAGTGTACGAGGTAAAACAAGTAGTAAAGTGACTCTTGTAAGTTGAATATTGATCCCATAGGGACTTGGTATTTAGCTGACAATCTAATCCTAGTGTTATTATTTAAATTAAACAAATACAATTTGCAATCAAAAAGAATTTGAGTTCCCTTTCTTACAAACAAAATAATAGAAAGAACAACAACAAGAAACTTGGATTGTAAACAATAGATGGAGAATAGGTTGAGTAATTTATTTCGCATTCACGTAAGACCATAGTTTTTGGATGGTGTCAGTATTTATCGTGATTATAGATTTATGAGTTTGATAAAATAACTTGGGGAATTCTCACCCTCTAAGTCATATACCCAAATTAGTCTCACAACTATATTGTTGAGCGAATATGTGAATCTAATTTGGATGCAATAAGTTATCTTCCTGATACATTAACCAAGTGGGGCATTTAGGTATATCGGTATCCTAACTGCAAATCATCCCTTACCAATTACACTTTAATCTATTAAAGATGTGAACCACACTTTATACATTCTTTATTCCATCCCTCCATTCCTATGGTCAATTCATTTTGGGACTTAAGTTTATTCTAAAGTTCATGACTCTTTAGAATAGTAAAACAAGTACTACGTAAGCAAGAATAATTACATTACTTGATAAACAGATTAACAAAGTAACAAATCACAATGAATACAATTGTTTTGTAGCCTAAACCCTAGAAAAAGGGTGTTTATCCACTCATATTAATACAAAAAATTTCCATAGATGAATTTATAAATTCAAACCACAAGAAAGAAAATTAAAAGAAGAAAGATTCTTAGTTTGAGATCCTTGATGTCTGTTTCTCCACTCCAATTCATATAGCCTCTAATAATTTGCGTAAATATGGACAAGTACTCCATTTATAGAAAAAAATTCGTCCATAAACAACCCCACACCAAATATAAACACTGACCCCTTTGTCTTCAACTTAAAATAAGTAGAAACCTTAATCCTAGTCGGTTTAGGAGTGTTTGTGTTAATTTCGTATCATGGATTGCCCCATGTGTTCCCACTATTTTTCAGAATTTTAAGAGTTTTATATAGACTTATAATCATCAAGTCCAATTCATATAAAGATTGGGGACAACTGCTACACCTTTCCTACATAAACTAGGACTTTGGGATCGACTTAGCTAGCTTCTAAGAACTCCACTCCGCGGAGTTTGTATGATGGATTGTTGGGCACACCACAGTGAATATAACATAAATAATCTAGTAGATCAATATATCGTGTATTATGGTGTATGGTTTTAAACTTTGGCTAGGCTGTGTGGCACAGATGGAGAAACATCTGGGCACAATTTCACCTGGTACTGTCCCTTACCGTTGTCATGACTCAAAATTAAGGGTTATGATGGTACTTGTCATGCAAGACTTAAAAAGTAATTCGATCACCCAAACTGATATGAAATGAGAAAAACCATTCCAAAACCATGGTAAGACTCCTAGCGGAGTCAAACCACATATATCAATCTCGAGAAAGAGTATGACAAAGTTCCCACGAAGATTTTGTGGAGGTGCTTGGAGGATAGAGCGGTGCCCGTGGAATACAATAGGTTAATTCAGGCCATGTACGACATCACGAAGACTCATGTAAGCAAAAAAAAAGGTGATTTGGAGCACTTTTTGATTTTAACAGGGTTACACTAGGGATCGACTCTTAGCCCATTTTTATTTGCCTTGGTGATGGATGTATTGACACGGCATATCCAAGGGGAGGTTCCTTGGTGTATGTTATTTGCTGATGATATTATAAGAATTGATGAAACTCAGGGATGAGTTAATGGTAAGTTGGAGCTTTGGAGACAAACCCTTGAGTCTAAAGGAGTTAGGTTGAACAAGACTAAGACAGAGTACTTGGAATGCAATTTTAAGTGCTTTATCGCATGAGGTAGACGTGGTAGGGAAGTTAGATTCCTCGGTCATCTAGACGAGTAAGAGTTTCAAGTACCTTAGGTCTATGATTCAAGGGAATATAGAGATTGATGAGGATGTGACACACCATATTGGTGTAGGGTGATTGAAATAGAGGCTTGCTTTGGGAATCTTCTATGACGAGAAGGTGCCTGCTAAGATCAAAGGTAAGTTCTATAGAGTGGTAGTTTGATCGGATATGTTGTATGGAACAGAGTGTTAGCCAGTTAATAACTCCTAAATCTAGCAGTTCAAGGTGGGAGAGATGAGGATTTTATAATAGATGTTTGGACTTACCAGGAGGGATAAGGTTAGAAATGGGATTATTCAAGAGAAGATAGGAGCGACTTATATGGGGGACAAGATGCAGAAAGTGAGGTTACGATGGTTTAGGAATGTTATTAGGAGGGGTAAGGTGGCCACTGCATATCCCCCACAAATGAGTGGTCAAGTAAAGGTATCCAACTGGGAGATGAAGCAGATTTTACATAAGACTGTCAATGGTCAACACAAGGATTGGGCTAAAAAGTTGGATGATGCACTATGGGAGTATAGGAAATCCTATAATTTACCCATAGGTACCTCTTCATATTGCTTGGTTTATGGGAAAACCCTCCATTTTCCTTTAGATCTTGAGCATCAAGCTTATTGGTTAGTAAAAATGTTGAATATTGATATGCAGGTCTCGGGTGAGAAGAGATTGTTGAAGCTAGTTGAACTTGATGAGTTTTGTCTCCATGCTTATGAGAATGCCAAATTATACAAAGAAAAGACCTAGAAATTGCATGACAAGCATATTCTAGACAGAGTTTTTGAACCTGGACAACTTCATTTGCTGTTCAATTCGAGGTTGAAGTTATTTCCGGGTAAGTTGCATTCCAAGTGGTCTGGGCCTTTCGAAGTAATGAGAATTACTTCTTATGGAGCTGTGGATCTGTGGAACAAGGAAAATACTGAGAAAATCTTGGTGAATATACAATGGGTGAAGAATTATTGTGAGGATCATGGAGATCAGCACAATATGTCCATTACCTTTGCGGATGAGGGAACCTGAGTCGAGTCGTGCCAAGACATAAAATAAGGCGCTACTTGGGAGGCAACCCACACATGTAATATAATAGTGTAGTTTTATTTTTTTAGTGTTTGAAAAGAAAAAGAAAACAAAAAACAGGAAAGAAAGCAAAAATACAAAAAGATGAGTCGTGCCACGACCAAAACTATGGCGCTGAGTGAGAGGCAACCCATATTTTCTTATGTTGTTTTATTGGTTTTGTTTAGTGTGCAGGTATGAGAGAATTTGAGGCAATAAAGTGAGAAATAAATTCAAGCTAATGTTACGTCAAAGGAAGAAATCAGGTTTTTAAAAGATATGTGCAAGTTAGGTACAATACACGGTAAGAAAAGAGGAGGCTGAAAATACACTAAAATTTGAATTCTAGTGTCACCGCATTGCGGTGACATGTCAAAATGCTATGCGGTCTTCCCAGTGGCTTGGCGTAATTGCACTATGTCACGGTGATGTGTTAAGATTCAAATTTTCAAACTTTCGATGTTATCACATTGCGGTGACCAAGCGATTCACAAAATGCATTAGTGGATCATTGCAATTTCACCACGTCATGATGAGAGTAATTTTTGGATTTTTTTATTAGTCGGGTTCAACCCGACCCAGCCTATTTGTTTAGCCTACCTTTAAAAATACCCCATTATTTCCCTTAACCCTACTTATTTTTAACCTTACAAGCACCGCCCCCTTTTTCCTTCACTACTCCTATTATCTCTTAGTCTTGCTAAAGCTGTGAACATCAAGGTTCTTTAATCTCTTTCAAGGAAATTTAGGTAAGTGTCAAAATTCTTGTCTATTCTATCGAATGTGAACGCCGTTTGGACATTATTAACATGTTTGGGTTGTGATTGTGTGACTCATTTGAGCAATATTGTGATACACTAAATATCTATGTGAAAATGGTTTTTGAATTATTAGTCATGGCTCAAAGTTGGTGTTCACTACTTTAATAATGGGTGCACTAGAATATTAAGTAGGTGATAGGGTGAGTGATGGATATGTCATCAAATGGTGAATTGAATTGATATGGGGTATGATGGTTCATATATATATGTACGTTGTGACTTGTGTTGCCTGATAGATGTGTTGTACTTGTTTGGCAGTCTTTCTGTCTTACTTTGTGCATTTGTTGAGTGTATTAGCTACATTGATTAATAGATGGCCCAATACTTGTGTGCTGGCTAGACTTGATTAGTATAGGGGGTAAGTATCACCAATAAGGAAAGTCTGAATACCTTATTGGGCTACGATGCACAACTTAACAAGTGACTAAGTGTGGGGTGTCCCCTATTATTGATTGAAAAATGTGCTAGCTGACCTTAGACTGTATGTGTGTGTTGGGATGTACACTGCTGCACATAATATGTTGACTTATCATGAATGGGGGTTAACTATAATTCTATACCAGGTAAACTTTCGATATGAAATACAGTCTGCGTCCCATCTGAATATTATTGTGATATATAATGTTGTATTGATATTGAATAGCTGAGTGTTTATAGTCCAACTAGAGACACACATTATATGGTTTACTTTAGCCTTGAGTCTCTTAAACAGATACGATGTATAGGTGCACAAGGGAAAGTCTAAGTACCCTAGTCCTATATTTTCACCATCGCTAGCAACTAAGTGTGGGGTGTCCTCAACAAATGTCCATACTTAGTTTGGGATAGCTCATTAGATAACTTAAGTTTTACTAGTTTTTTGCATGTGCTGATTGACAGGTACTATGGAGAAAAGACAACAAAATGGAAAGGTCAAGGCTGGTACTTCTGAACCATCTACAAAATGAATTAGGCAATTAGACAAGCTAATTGATAGGGTACCACGAGCTCCAGCAGTCACTTGTGGTCAGTCAAGGAGGTTTGTATTTATGCCGGTAAATGCAGCTGGCAATAAGCGGTATACAAAACATCTAGACTCCAAGTACATACCGAAAGTGTTTATTGATAGGGCAAGCTTACAGAGTGATTATCCTAGCATGGTTCACCAACTAGAGTAGCTGAACATGACTTTTGTGTTTGAGCGGCCTACAGAGTGCAATTTGCACCTCATACATGAGTTTATGCTAACTGTGACCCGAGGGACCCAGATCATGAGGTAAAGGTCTGCGGGAAAGTAGTCAAATTTACTGCGAAGGACATAAATGACTTGTTGGGAGTTCCTGAGGCTGATGAAGAGTAGTTAAGGCAGCTAATCATTACTCCTAACTATGCCTATATACGACACTTATTGTGTGAAACTAGATCTACTGCTAGGTGGACTAGTTAGTGAGGCACTTGTCTTCATTCCTCCTCTCTTTATTCTCAAATGAACAAGGAGACACACATATGTGGAAGAATTATCTATCATTTCCTTATTCAAGGAAAACACATGACGGAAGTCACATGCGATAATGTTTGTTTGATATATGCTCTTATGTGTGATGATATTGGCATTAATGAAGGTGCGACGATCTTCTCTGCTATAAAAAAAAACGTTACCATGAGGGGCACCGATATGGTTTTGGAGGGTTGTTGACTAGGATTTTGAGTAGGCATAAATTATAGAAAGAAAAGTTGGATTACAAGTCAGTGGTGGCTACTCGTCCGATTGATGTGACTACAACTAGGAGCATAACTGGAGCTCATAGACCGATCCTGACTATGTCTGAGTATTAATCTTGGACTGATAAGATTAATGCAAGAATGTATGGATTGCAAATTCTACAACTGTCAATAGGAGGGAGACTAGCAATGGAGCAGGAAATTTTTGTAGTGGAGTTGGATTACCCCTTAGATCACCATGCCAGGACATTGCTGAGGATAGGGTTAGAGTTTGTTGTGCCAGTTAATGATGATGTGCCTACCGATATGGAGCGGCAATGGTGTGATTCAGATATTGAGTCAGAGGATGACAAACAACTTGATGTGGGAGATGTAGATGATAATGTAGAGGATGATGTTGATGCTGATGATACAGATGATGACATGGCTAAGTCCTGAGCAGGGAGTAAGATGACACCTCACCGTTTGAGCCTATTTGTAAGCACTGAGACTGTGCTTCATTTAATTTTAAGGTGGTTTTATCTCGTATCTTATTCTCTTTATCCTGGCATTTTATTTTATTTTGGATTTTGGTTGGATATTTTTATTTTTATTTCTGCTATTGGGATGTTTTTATCTTTCTGTTTGGATGTTAAACTTAGCCATTTTTAACTATTCGAAAGATTATGGTCTGTAATAGTTTATATTTAGTAATGGTTTGTTTTTTGTTTAAAGTTTTTATTGTTGCCCTTAAGGAAATGTGGTTTTTTTACCTCAAGGTAATGTAAAATAAATCATCATAGTTAGTTGCCCTCCCCTATGATATATGGATGACGATCGTCTTAAGGTGAGTTAGTCTTTAAAATCTGAGAATTGATGAGAACCCAATCTCAACATATGGAGAATTGCTTTGTGTTGGGCCATTTGGACAGTGACTTGAAACCTTTTGTTTTTAAAATGAAAGCATGACTTAAACTAAAAATGAGTTAATTTTATATGCTTAATCTCAATAGGTGTAGTACGGTTTGTTGGCTTAAAGTTGAATTTGACAAAGAGCAAGATCTGAAACCATAAGGATCAAACTTGAATCTATGCACAAAGAGAGAGAGTTTTTATTTGTATTCTACATTTATAGAAATGTCTAAAACTTGCTCGGTGTGTTTACAAAGAAAAATAAAGGATGTCTGGTGTAGGAAATGATGTTGGTATTTTGTTGATATCCTAATTTTTATACCTTATTTACCTACCCTTATGTATATCCCTTGTTAGCCCCGTTGAGCCTATAGCGAGATTTTTTTTGGTAGCCTCATATGTATCCTAATCCCTTCTTTGAAAGACCTTATTTTAATCCAAAGCCCCTAAACGCTTTAATGTAAAATTAATAGAGTCATAGTGTAAAGAAAAAAATTATAAAGAGGAGAAAAGGTGAAAGTGAAGCTCCAAAGTAATGAGTTATTGGTGTACAGTTGTGGTGGTTGGGAATTAGATAAATTTGTTCTAAAGAAGTTCTCATTATTTTTAGCCCAGTTGTGTTACAATGAACCTGTTTTGTCCCTTGTCCGTCTCGGTGACTTTGCACCTCAATCAAGGCAAATAGATTAAGTTGAGGGTGACTATCATAGGTATGCGTAACATTAAATTGTAGTGAAGAAGTCTGAAAATTGAGTTATGATGTAAAAGAAAACACTTCCACCATAGTGTATGTTACTGTGCTTAATGAGATTGGGGTGAAACAAATAATGTGTGAAGGAAGAAAAGGTGAAGTTGGGTTGCTAGAGAGTGATCTTCATTGTATAATGCGATGTGTTAATGTGCTTAGGGAGATTAGCCACTATTTCCTAAATAGTTCCTACCCATCCCTTAGCCAACATTATAACCATGAAAGACCTAGTTGATCCTTCATCCCAACATCCGACTATTAGTGGAGTAGTACACTAAGGGCAAGCTTATGGTTCCTTATCTATCATGTATGAACTCTTTATTGAGAGTGAGTGATTTAATTATAATATTCCCCTTACGTTATACATTGAAAAAAATTGTGAGTTGATGTGGGGAAACTTTCTTGTGGATGAAAGTCTGGGTACTTATTGGGATTTTAGATTGAGTGATTTGATTAAGTTTTCCAACAAATTGGAAGTTCACAGTATAAATAAAGAGGTTTGAAAAGAATTGTCCTATGTGTATAAAAGTATTTTGATATGTTTTTAGCTGAAAAGTCATTGTTAGAATTGTAAGTGCCCAACACAAGCATATCGCCTAGATTGTGATGTGAAGCTTAATTGATTATGGTGTTGATAGAGATTGTTCAAGGACGATCAAGGTTTTAAGTGTGGGGTGGTAATCTTAGGCTTATTTATATGTCCAATCACCGATATTCACCCATATTTTGACTTTTTCTGAAGTAATGTGTTATTCTGATTGTAATTGATCTTTAACTGTGTTCCTTATCTAATGGACATGATTAGTGTTTGTAGGACTAAATTGTGATGAAATTGAATGTGGTTGGATGCATGAGTGAGAATTTAATAATGAAATAAGCAATGAGGTCAATTTATGGAGATGAGGATACTGGAACTTGGCTTGGAAAGAAAAGAATGAAGCAAGGAAGAGAAAGAAGTTGAGATAACAATTCCAGCAGCCTGTCACAATATCACCGCAATGCGGTGAATGGAAAATCTACAAGAATTGAAATTCCAGAAGGTCATTGTGATACACCACATCGTAGTGAAGGAGAAAAGTGCGAGAAATGATTTTCAGCATGTCACCGTGATTGCACTGCGTCGCGGTGAGGGTCCAATTTACAATTGTCAAATTCCAGAATCTCACTGGATAAGGTTGGGTCGTGGTGAGAATAGAGATGATGGGACTACGACATAAAAATGATAGGCAAAAGTGGGAATAAAAAATCTAGCTATAAAAGGAATAAATCAAGTCAACACCAAACACTTTGGAAAGCACAACAGCAACGAAAAAACAACAAAATCTCTCTTTTAGGGTTCTTAGAATTTCTTTGAACTTCTTTACTTAAAGATTAATTCTTGGTATGATTAATTATTTGTTTTTGATGTTGAATTCAGACAAGAGTGTCTTAACACGCTTGTTCTGGGGTTGAGGCCAAGAACATCATTACACTTTGATATTCTTTATTGTAGTTTCTTGTTAGATTATCATCTGGGTTGTTCTTAATTTCTTGTGCTTACTATTTTGATGAGTGGCCACCATTAGAATGAATCTATATTTCTATGTGAATCCGGGAAGAGAATCATAGGATAGAATGAAGATATTAAGGAGCAAGTTTCTCATCCTTTTATAAAATAGAGGATTTGAATTCGCATCTAGGATAGGGATATACCTAGAAGCCTTGTTTAATTCAATTGCAGGAAGATATCCATATACATCTAAATGGATTATTGCATCTCCTCTCAACGATGTAGTTGTAAAGTTCATGTAGGTAGAAGAATTAGAGGCCGGGAGACAATGATCGTGTTATAAATCTTGTGAATCAAAAACCTGATAACCAACTAGACTACATTAAGAATCGAGATTTGTAAGATTGTTAGACGTGGCTCAACCCTGGAATTCTCATCATTACTGTTTACAACCTTTGCTTGCTTTGGTATTGTCACAAATTGTTATTTCTTATTCATTTAAAATTTTATTCAAAACTTCAAAATCATCTTGATACTTTACAACACTTAATATCTCCGTGTCTAAAACTAAAGTTGGTTGAATTGCTAGTTGCATAGTCCTCGTGAGTACGATATCCAACTATCTAAGTCACTATTTTACTTGTACGATCATGTACACTTGCGTGTTCATTTGAACGCCAACAAGAAAAATACACAATAATATGTCATTGATACCACATAAGTCTAATTTAGGATTTTCACCAGAAAGATACCACCAAATACACATATATAAGTCCAACAACATTATGCAAGACCCCACAGGGTAACACATAGAAAATAAAATTTCAATGCCGTAAATTAATAACAACACAGGACTCCACATAGGAACAACTTAATATTAATAACCATTTCCATGTTTGTTCCCACACCAACAACATGATTTTACACCAATATAAACTACCCATCCTAGTATGAAGAAATTTAAGCCATAACTTACCTTAAGTACCAAAAATTGATACAATTAAGCCTTTAACACCAAGATTTCACCTCAGCACGGACCCAAAATATACTAAACATGCAAATATAGAATCTACATGTCAAAAGAAAGCCAACGATACCCATATTTCCTACTTCAGGGTTGGGTCAAAGCGGACACCTAAAATGGGTTTTCAAAAAAGAAAGGTAAAACCAAAATTTTACTCCAAAAGTATATTTACCATGATTAAATGAACTTATAGAAGATAACCAAAGTTAAAATGGGTTGGAATTGGGGTTATAATCAAAGAATTACAAATTTTAGGCCTTCCTGGCCAAAATCCCCATATTCCACCTTTGAAATTCAAGCTTTAAAAGGATTTAAATGACAATAATCAAATAAAAATAATTGAAATAGGGATTTTGAGCTTACCCAAGCTTAAAAATGGAAGAAATTCCTCAAAACCTAAAAAACTCCAATCTCCAAGTCTCAAAAATGGTGAAAATTTTGTAAAAATAAGGGATTAAACCCACCCAGTCATCACCTAAGCGACCACTGGGTCGCTTTAGCGGCCATCTCTTAAGCTACCAAGCATCACTTATATGATTCCCACCTTGTCGCATAACCGACATGGTTATCACTTAAATGACCGACCGTTAATTCGATAGGGGTGTCGCTTAAGTGATAATTTCCACTAGAAGCCAAGTTGCTTAAGAGACCAAAAAATTACGTAAGCTGGTACACTAGGTGGGTGGTGTACCGACTAGAGACTTGGACAATTCAAAGTCTCCGCGAATTCCTCCAGATTCATACGGAATCCTGATAACACAAACAAACTATGCTACAAGACTAAATTTGATGCTCCGAACTCAGTGGCGATGTCATATTTTTAAAACAACATCATTTTTACAAAGTTGACTCCCAAAACGAAATATCACAACTTTCTAAACTGAGGGTCGAAATGAGATATAAAATCTATAAAACCACACCAACCATGATAACCTAAAATTTACATTTTGGATTTGCTAGCGTAGTTTGTTTTTCCATCTGACACAAAAATCAATGAATGTTGACCGAAGCCAACTAATAAGCCATTATAACCACCAAAAACCACAATCTCATACAAATCACACTGAAACCATGCCAATCATTCCTATACCCTAGAAATATCAAAAAATAACCATAAGGAGGGGTAAAATAGTCAAATCACATAGAAATAAGAATTTAACAGAAATCACCAAAAATCAGGTGATTACATCATCCACCTGAAAGAATCTTGTTCATCCTCCAACTAAAGGCAAGAGAAATACCTGAATAGTATAACGCTGGGGAAAACTGCCATGCATATTAGACTCAACCTCCCAAGTGGACTCATCTATAGGTCGATGTCTCCACTGGACCTTAACCACTGGGATATCTCTAGAATGCAACCATCTCACATCTCTAGATAAGATAGATATAGGTTCCTCAATGAAAGACAATCTCTCATCAAACTGCACTGAATCCCAATGAATGACATGAGACTCATCTAAAATGTAACACCAAAGCATGAAAATATGAAAGCTGGATGAAAAATTGATAAGTCTGTGGGTAATGCTAACTCATAAGCCATATCCCCAATAGTCCAAAGAATCTCAAATGGTCCAATATACTTGGGGTTAAGCTTGCCCCTCTTCCCAAACCTCATTGCACTCTTCATAAACAACACATAAAGAAAGACTCACTTACCAATACTACATCTGAAGGCACAAAATCTATGATCCGTATAGCAGTTCTGCCTAATCTCAGATGCTCGAAGTATAACCTGAATGATCTAAACTCTATCCAAAGACTCAAAAACAAGTCTGTACCTCAAGGTCTAATCTTACAAACCTCAAACCAACTAATTAGAGAGCAATAATGCCTACTATAAAACACCTCGAAAGGAGACATCTCAGTACTGGAATAGTAGCTATTATTATATGCAAACTCTACTAAAGCTAGATGTTTCTCCTAATGACCACTAAATTCCTTCAAACAAGTGCGAAGCATATCCTCCAAAAGCTGAATAGTCTTCTTTGACTGATCGTTGGTCTAGGGTGAAAAGTTGTACTATGATCAATTTTGGTATCCAACTCCTACTAAAATTTTTTCCAAAAGTGAGCCATGAACAATAAACCGGGATCTGAGATAATGGACACCAACACTCTATGAAGACAAATTATCTCACAAACATAGATACAAAACAATCTCTAACCACTAAAAAAAACCTAAATCAGAATAAAATAAGTAGATTTGGTCAATCGATCCATGATGACCCAAACACTATCAAAACCATGAGAAGTACGAGGCAATCTAGTCACTAAGTCCATAGTGATCCGTTTCTATTTCCACTCGATAATAGGTTACATATAAAGAAAACCACCAAGTCTTAAATGTTTGGCCTTTACTTACTAACAACATAGGCAACGAGCTACAAAATATGCTACATCCTTCCTCATAGCACCTCACCAGTACTGTTGTCTCAAATCACGATACACATTAGTCACTCCCAGATAGATAGAATACTTGGAATAATGAGCATTCTCTAAAATCAATATAATCCATTCACCCACTCTTGGCACAAAAAATTAGCCTCTGATCTGTAAAACACCAATAGAATCAAGTGAGGCTTTCTTGACCTCACCACTCAACACCATATCCCAAACCACTCTCAACCCAACTTCATCAAATGAATAATCTCGAATCTACTTTATCAAGGAAGACCTAGCCTTAGCAAATGCCAAATCACACCCAGGTGTCAAAATATCAAGCCTAACCATCTGGTTAGACAAAGATAGAACCCCTAAGTCCCAAGATTTCTTTTAAGTCAAAAGATGTGCTAAGCTACCAATGCTATTAGACTTTTAACTCAAGGAATCTATAACCACATTAGCTTTTCTTAGATGATAGGGAATAGTAAGATCATAATCGTTAAACAACTCAAGTCAACAACACTTCTTCATATTAAGATCTCGTTAGGTGAAGCAATACTGAAGGCTATGAAGATCCAAGAAAATCTCAAAATATACTTCATAAAAGTAGTACCTCCATAACTTCAACAAAAATACAACCACACAAAACTCAAAATCATGGGTAGAGTAATTTCTCTCAAAGGGCTACAACTGATGAGAAGAATACATAATCACTTTATCCTCCTGTATCAACACAACACCTAGACATACTAGAAGTATCACAAAAGACAGTAAAACCCACACCCTCATTCGGCAAAGTAAAAATAAGAGCTGAAGTCAAAAATTCCTTGAACTTTTGGAAGGTCACCTTACAAGCATCAAAACACTAAAAGAAAATCTTCTTTTCAGTCAACTTGGTCAATAGAGCCGCAATAGATAAAAAACCCTCAACAAAGAATCAATGGTAACCCGCTAAACCAATAAAACTCCAAATCTTGATTGGTGATGTAATCCTAGCCCAATTACAAAATGCTTTAATCTTGTCCAAATCGACCATAATACCATCCCTGGTCTCCACAAGACCCAAGATATAGAAATACTCCAACCAAACTCACACTTAGAGAACCTAGCATAAAACTTATCATCCCACAATCTCTAAAGCACAATCTACAAATGGTCCTCATGAGCCTCACTTTTGTAATAAAACAATATTCATCTATAAATACAACGACAAAAGAACCAAGATAAGGTCAAAATACCTAATTCATCAACTCTATGAACTCAACTGGGGCATTCGTCAACCCAAATGACATGATAAAGAACTTATAATGACCGTACCAAGTTCGAAAAACTATCTGCAGAATATCAAAAGCTCTAATCCTTAACAGGTGATACGTGGACCTCAAATCTATCTTTAAAAACACCAAAGGACTTTGAAGATGATTTAATAAATCATCAATATGAAAATGAGGATTCTTATTCTTAACCTTCACCCTGTTCAACTATCGATAATAAATGCACATATGCATAGACCTATTCTTTTTATTTACAAAAAAAAAATTTACACCCTAAGGTGATACACTAGGTTGGATGAATCCCTTATCCAATAACTCCAATAACTAATCCTTTAATTCCATTAACTCTGTGGAGGCTATCCTATAAGAAGGAATAAAATTAGTCTTGGTGCCTGGCTCAACATTAATAGCAAAGTCAATATCATGATATGAATGCTACCAACAAATCTGTAGAGAAAACGTCCATGAACTCATGAATAATACGAATATAATCAAAAGAAGAAGGGGAAGCAACACTCATATCATAAATATGAGCCACATAAGACAAGCATCCTCTTTCAACCAAGCGATAGGCCTAAAGAAAAGATATAACTCTCTTGGGACCTAAATGAAGCACACCCTTCCAAGCTATCCTTGGCACACTCAGTGAAGTTTAGGTCACAATATTAGCATAACAATCAAGGACAACATGATAAGAATCTAACCAATTCATACCCAATATAACATTAAAATCTACCATATTTAGGACAATCATATCTACCCAAGTATCATGCCCAAAAAAAGTCATAAGAGAAGAACTTGGAGTTTAAATTAGTGTTTAATCTTTTAATCATTCATTATTTTTTCCTAAAATATCATCAGTTACTTCAAACTTTTCTTCAAATTTAGGAAATTTATATTTAGAAAATTCTGGTAATTTAATTATTGGATGAGTTTCTAATTTTTTATCATAATGAGAAGAACTTGGTTTATCTTTAAAAGTTGATTTATTCTCGGTTTCGAGAATCTGTTTAGAAACCACATGTAATAATGGATTTGTATAATTATTTTGTTGGAGTATTTTATTTATATCCTTATTTGTAGGATCACCTTTAGTATCTACTATATCTAATTTAAAAGGTGAGGCAATAAAAATTTTACCCTCTACAGGTAGGCTAATTTCTTCTAACGGAGGAATTGTTGATTCTACTACTTTATTATTAGTAGTATACCATTTATTAACAATCATGTTTAACGTCTCCTTTTGATCATCTAATTTTCCTATAAATTCAAACCATTTAAAAAATTTAATATTACATCTTAATCTTTTCATATCATTGCACCATTTTTCTCTAAAAGAATATCTTTCTTTTAATGAATATTTTTGTTTATACCATTCTTTTTCAATAGAATTTTTTGGACTATTCCATAATTTATCTAAATATTCAAAGTCAGGTTCAAATATTACGTTTGACCTAATCATACATAGGGAATTTCTTACTCCTAACATTTCACTAGCAGTGGGACTTATTGATTTTTTAGCTTTTAAATTAGTAGATTCATATTAAAATTTAGGAATTGTTTTTGAGAAATCAACTCCTTTTAATTTTCTTTCAATATCTTCTAATATTACTTCCCTTTCTTCTACAGACTTGGAGACTGAAGGTCTAGAAAAGAACATTCTTCTACTGGAAGATGCTTGATTAAAAGATTGTAATCTTGGAAATTTTAAATCTATAGATCCATCTGGATATTGTACAACTTGTTAAATATTTCAATTTTTTTCTTCTATTTCTGGCTCCATTATGGAGTCGAAATGCCAATTATCTGTTCCTAATATATCATCCCATTTTGGACAAAGGTATTATTATGATTAAGGTTAGCTTCCAGAAGCATGGTAGCTCCTTTATTACTAATTATTTTAGCCTTAGGGGCTAAGGTTGTTTTCATTAATCTGTAATATACTCTATATATTATTGCTATTTCTCTTATATTTACCCTACTATTCATGTTTTTTGTTTTAAAATTTAATGTTAATGTATCCATAACATTTTGATCATTAATATCAATAGAAAAATTAGGATATAAATTAAAGTATATTGAGCCATTAGAGAGGTTACTTTGTAATTGTAACACCCCGAGTTTGTACCCCAGACGTTACACAGTGCTTATAATCCCGAGAGACCACAAGCAAACCTATGACTTATACCAGCTGCAATAACTAGACAATAACACTGAATAATATGCGGAATTAGGTGGAAAAATTCCATTAGGTTCAATCTGTAAATAATACTGAATAATACTAAACGCGGTATTAAATAGCAAAACTGAAAAAAAAGAACAAAAAATTGAATAGCTATCTAAAATACTCTAGTTTGGAAAGCCTCAAACTATCTGAACTGTGGAGTTGATGGGACAGGTCCAAACTAATTTCGTCTACTGACATAAATAGAAATACTATAAATAGTAATCATTTCCACAAACTAAGAGGATTCACCAATACGCTGAATACTGAAACTCTTGTATACTGAGGGTTCTCTAGAGCGCATGCATCGGAACCTATGATATAAGACATCATAGCACAAAGAAAAACATGTGTCAGTACTTTGAATGTACTGGTATGCTCAGTGAGGTAAGTTGAAATACATGGGTTCATATGCACGAGTAATATTAACTGTGTAACATGAGTATGACTGAATAAGAGTACATGTATGAATACGTATACCATAACTAAAATTATGATAACACTGAACACTGAGTTTGAATACTCATCAACTAATTTACTAGATACCGATACTGTATAACTGATGACTGGGTGACTATATCTGACAACCTTGAATTCTGGGGAACTATACTGAGTTCTGTACTAAGCTGACTGACTATATCTGATAGTCCTAAATCTATAAAACTGGATTGAGTTCTATTCTGAGACTGAGACTGAAACTGAGACTGTGGGAGGTAATCATATAACCGACATTACCCTCTCTAAACTAATTGGGGTTCAACCAATAACCCCAGTTGGAAGGGTGTCAATATCGTGCCACGGGTAAGGACTAAATATGAGTTAACCCTCTCTAATAGAAAGCTCTTCCGTAAACCCTCACTGCCAGGATAACTCCAGTGAGAACTATCAACCCTTATAATTTCTGGAAGAAAGATATCTCAACCTACGCTGGCTAGGTAGTTCTGTAATGTAGGGATTGCTACTAGGGGTCAAACCCTCTGTTGATAGGAATTCCCCCATCCTTGGGTTAACTCGGTGCTGAATCCTACTCCCAAATGAAATTATACTGAACTGATTTCTAGTCTGTACTAGGCTGGACTGAACGATTACTAAGATTACTATTTAGCTGAACAGAACTGAGTTCACTGAGTTCCGTTAATTGATGAAATACTACTAAATTTTGTTAACTGATAAAGTTTCGTTGAACATGCAATGGTAACTAAGACCAAGTTTATAACTTAAATCTGAACATAAAACTAATTATGCTTAAGGAAACTATTAGCTTGAACTGAGTCTGGATTCGTGGAGAATAGATGAGGATACATGGTTCACATGTCTGCTTCTATTTCCCAAGTAGCTCCCTCAATGGAGTGATTTTTCTAAAGAAGTTTGACTAGTGGAACTTCATTGTTCCTAAGTCTGCGAATCTGATAGTCAAGGATTTTGACTGGAATCTCTTCATAAGAGAGACTATTTTGAAAATCTATGCCCTCAATAGGGACTACGACTGCTGAGTAACCTATGCATTTGCTTATCTAGGAGACACAGAATACTGGATGAACTGAAGATAGATCTGAAGGCAACTCAAGCTCATAAGCCACCTTTCCAAAATGACTGGGAAACTTGTGAGGGTCAACCTATAGGGGATTGAACTTCCCTTCCTTTCAAAGCCTTTTCACCCCCTTCATAGGAGAGACTTTTAAGAATATAAAATTACTGATCTCTAACTTGGGACCCTTTTCTAAACATGCATGAACTAGAACATGAGAACATAACTGAGCCTAGAATGGATACATGGACTGAGTATCTTGATCTGAAATGAGCCCCTAAATATGCGGCTTACAGCTGAGATTGGAATTTGAGGGTCTACCTATGAGTACCCACTATTCCAATTGAATTCGTTACGTATAGAGAAACTGGGAGATTTAGGGCATGAAAGAAAGGGGGTTATAGTGCATCTCCCCCTTGGGACATTATGTCCCTCGAGGAATACTGACTTGGCTGATATGTTGGGGAAAAGCTGGGATGGTGCACTGGGCACCTATGAACTTAGTTACGACTGAGTATTTGTGATACGAAAATGAGACATGATACATGATACATGAACTGAGCTTATCACGCAAATACCTGGTTGCCCCATCTTGGAACAGTTATATTTATGAGACTTAATATAGTGTGACTAGTGGGGAAAATTGGAAGACCAAGCCATACGAATTTGTCCACCCGACTGCTAAACTGAATTTTTGGTTTCACAAACTAACTTGTACTTAAAACTCATGTACTGCTGGAGCATTTCCTTGAAACTCTTTATATAGAGTTTCTAGTGACTTTAGGGAGTAAATAATATTTGCCTAGACTGAATGAGGCATCTGAATAAGAAGTCGCATACTAGCTAAATTTCTGTAATATGTGGTGAGGCCTATGAAACCTCATCTAAGATAGAGTGACTAAGACTTATGCACTGCAACTAAGATTTTTCAAACTTACACATATACCTTGGATACCCTCTCAACTATACTTTCAACCTTAGCATGACGCTTCACCTGAGACTACTGCAAATATTCACATAGGCGCTGGGCACGAATGCATGAACTTACTGTCTTATTTGATTAACTGAACGACTGATAGCTAAATACTAGTCATGTAAGATTGAATTGTTCTTAGTCTGAATAATAAAACTAAAACTATAGAGTATTAAGCATATGCGGTAAGGATTGACTGAGTAACATAGGACAACTTAGCATGAGTTTGTGGAGGACTGCATTATTTGAAAGTGCAAGACCAAACGTATAACATGGTTCTGAAATAGTATGTAAATTAAGGTGCTAAAATACCAATATCTAAATAACTGATAATTGTATGCTATGGTCAAACAAACCTGGAACTGAACTAGGTTACTAATTTGATTACTAGAATGGGACTGGGAACGTAACTAAAATGGTAGCTGAGACTTTAATTGAGACTATTACTGGGACTCATACTGGAATTGAATTCTAAGTTCTGATAACTGGATACTGGTAACTAAGGTTTAGACTAATACTAAAGTAGTGGATTCTGATTGCTAAGCAATTGATAACTGATAGCCATGGTTCTATAGAACTATGTGAGTTCATTATTGAATTCTGAGATAGAATACTAATTGTTGAGTGCTGAATACTATACAAGACTCGACACTTAACCGTGGAATGAGAAATAGAATATCAACATCTTTGGTGGATCTACCAAAAGATCTATGCTGAGGATATACATGTCATAATCTGAATTTAGCCAATTCGTTAGAAGGGTAGCATGAGGCATGGGAACTAAGCATACTGTAAACATAGCATGAGTACATATGTCATGATCTGCATGACCTGAGTCTGGAGTTTCTGTATTTGTGGAACATGGTTTGTAATACCATGTGAACTGGAATTCCTTATACTAGGAACTGCATGTGTATATGACTTTTGCTACCGTGCTCGAATATGAGCATTGATCATAGAGCGGACATGTATGTTATAAATTGATATCATGATAATTGATGGGTTTTAATAGTCTAAAATACGATTCTAGGATAATCCGCATGATCTTGCCCGCTGCGGGAGTTGACAAGAATGTCATCTTTGAAGACTATGACGAACATTTCCAAGTACTTCTTGAACACACGGTTCATCAATTCCATGAAGGCTGCTGGGGCGTTGGTAAGACCAAATGACATATCTAAGAATTTGAGGTGACCTTACCGAGTTTTAAAAGCTATTTTTTGTATGTCACTTTTCCTGACTCTGAGCTAATGATAGCCTGATCTAAGGTCTATCTTAGAGAAATAATTGGCACCCTGAAGTTGGTCAAGCATGTCATCAATTCTGGGGAGTCGATACTTGTTCAAAATAGTAACTTTATTTAACTGACGGTAGTCTATACACATTCTGAGAGAACCGTCTTGGTTACACACGAATAAAGCTAGTGCGCCCAATGGGGACATACTGGATCTGATGAATCCCTTATTTAAGAGATCATTTAAATGTTCCTTTAATTCTCTGAGTTCTGCTAGAGCCTTCTGTATGGAAGGTTAGATATGGGCTGAGTATCTTGCAGAAGATCAATTCCGAAATCAATTTCCCTTTTGGAAGAATCAGGGAAGATCGTCGGGAAACACATCTTAGAATCATATACTACTGATACCTATTCAAGAGTAGGGGTTTCTGAACTAGAGTCCTAGACTCGAATAAGATGGTAGACACATCCCTTAGATATCATCTTTCTAGCCCAAAGTTAAGAAATTAGTTGACCCTTATGTCCTGAAGTAATTCCCTTCCACTCTAGGACGAGTTCATTTAGAAACTTAAACTCGACAATTCTATTTCTGCAGTCGGTTGACGTATAGCAGGAATGAAGCCAATCCATGCCGAAAATGACATCGAAATAATTCATTATTAATTCGACTAAATCTACTGAAGTAACATTCTGAGATATCATAACCGGAAAGTTCCTGTATACCCACTGAGATATGATAGTATTACCCATCTGGGTAGAAATTGAGACGAGCTCCGCTAGAATTTTAGGACTGACTCCAAAATCAACTGCTATATATGGAGTAATAAAAGACAGAGAAACTCCTGGATCTAGCAAAGCATAAACATACAAATGGAAAACTTGTAACATACCAGTGACCACATCAGGAGAACTATCCTGATCCTATCAGGACAGAAGAGCATAAAGTCTATTTGGGCGCTGCCCACTAGAGGCGCTGGATGAGGCATCCTGCTAATTTGGGTGATCGGACTGAGCTGAGGGATGATTATGCTGACTCTGCGAATCCACCTGAGGATACATTTTGACTCTGTGGCCTGTCTTGCCACATCCAAAACACGCATCGCTACCATATATACAGATACCCTGGTGGTTTCTGCCACACCACAGCTAGAGAGGATTTATCTGGCCATTTTTTGGCCTAGACATCCTAGCACTCTTATTCTTTCTCCCTTCTTTCCTATGCCTCTTCTCCCTACTCTACGAAGCATGATCCATAAGCATTGACAGGATAATGGATAGCTCATTGTTCTGAGTAGCTAGTGAATAGGCAAAGGCTGTGAAAGCAGCTCTAAATTCAGAGTGGGAGACATGCACATTCAGGGGATCTCCCTAAATGGGCGTAGGGACTAACTGATTTTTATTACTTCTCTTGTTAGCTTCTCTAGAAGGAATATTCTGGAAGCATAAGAAAGAAAGGAATTAAACTGAGAGTTTAACTTGAGTTTGTGCCCACTCGCACGACATGAATACTGAAAGAAGGGAAACTTCTCCTAAAACATCGCATAGCCTCCTGTCCATAAGTGTGGCGCACAACACACCCATGCATAAGACTCTAATAGAAAAGGCTTCCAGAATTCCTAGGACTCTGCATAACCTTAAGCTCTAATACCAAGTTTGTAATGCCCCGAGTCTGTACCACGGATACTACACGGTGCTCATAATCCCGAGGGACCACAAGTTAACCCATGACTGGTACCTACTGGAATAACTAAACAATAATACTAAATAATATATGAAATTAGGCAAAAACATGCCATAAGGTTCAATAAGTAAATATATTAAATAATACTGAATGTGGTATTAAATACCAAAACTGGAAGACAAAACTAAAAATCTGAATAGCTATCTGAAATACTCTAGTCTGGGAAGCCTCTAACTGTCTGAACTGAGGAGTTGATGGGACAAGCCCTCAACTAACTCTGTCTACTAACATAAACTGAAATACTATAAATAGTAATCCTTTCCTCAAACTAAGAGGACTCACCACTACACTAATGCTGAAAGTCTGGTCTACTTAGGGTGCTCTGGAGCACGTGCATCGAAACCTATGATATAAGACATCACAACACAAAGAAAAGCATGCATCAATACTTTGAATGTACTGGTATTCTCAGTAAGGTAAGATGAAATGCATGGGCTCATATGTATAAGCAATGATAACTGTATAACATGAGTATGACTGAATAAGAGTACATGTATGAATACATATACCGTAATTGAAATTGTGATAACACTGAACACTGAGTTTGAATACTCATAACTGATTTATTGGATACTGATACTGTATAACTGATGACTGGGTGACTATATCTGACAACATTGAATTCTAGGGAACTAAACTGAGTTCCGTACTGAGCTGAGTAACTATGTCTGATAGTCCTGAATCTATAGAACTTGACTTAGTTCTATTCTGGGACTGAGACTGAAACTGAGACTGTGGGAGGTAATCATCTAACCTATATTCCCCTCTCTAAACCAAATGGGGTCCAACCAATAACCCCAGTTTGAAGGTTGTCAATACCGTTTCACGAGTAAGGACAAACTATGAGTTAACCCACTATAATAAAAAGCTCTTCCGTCAACCCTCACTGGTAGGATAACTCGGGTGAGAAGAATCAACCCTCATTATTTTTGGAACTAAGATATCTCAACCTATGTTGGATACGTAGTTCTATCACGTGGCGATTTCTCTTAGGGGTCAAACCCTCTACTGACAGAAATGCCCCTATCCATGGGTTAACTTGGCGCTGAATCCTACTCCCAACTTAAAGGACACTGAACTGATTTAGTCTATACTAGGCTGGACTGAATGGTTAATTAGATTACTGTTTAGCTGAATTGAACTGAGTTCACTGAGTTTCGTTCATTGACAAAATACTACTGAATTTTGTTAACTGCTAGAGTTTACTTAGGTCTAAACTAAATACTGAGTTAGACTGAAATACTACTGAATCTACTGAGTTTTTCCTTAGTTCTGTAACTGACTAAGAGTGCTACTGATCGTGACGTGACTGATATTGTTCTATGACTTACCATGGTTTTAGCTAATCAGCTAAATTTTCAAGTATAAGTACCCCCAGGACTCGATAGCATAAATTAAGAGACATGGCATAAACATGAAACATGTAAACTATAAACTTGATCATTATTTATTCATTGGGGTATTATAACAAACACTTGCATGATTTCATTCTCTTAATAGTTCACAAGAATAATTTATCAAACACTTGGAAGGCATAGAACATGCGCATAACACAAATCAACATGTGAGCACACAATTTAATCATCGAATTCACAATTTGAAGGCTTTAACATGATCTAACATGGTAAGACATATAAATCAATAAACTCCACATGAAACTTAGCATAACTCATGGATTTGATAATCAAATAATCATTATAAACATGAATATAATCAAACCCATCATAGTATTCATGAAATTCATATACTTGAAGTTTAAAAACTGATTCTTTGACTCCAAGGATGGAAGCAACCCTTGGATGAACACTTCACATACCTTTATTGAAGAATTTCTAAAAGTTTATGATTGAATCTTGAGATCTTGATTTGAAATTTGAGCACCTAGGGTTTTGTTCTTGAGCTAATTGGAGAATGAATGAGAATATTTGCTCTCCAAAGGGCTTAATTTTGTGTTTTGGGGGCTGAAGGACGTGGGAAAAATACCCAACTACCCCCGAGAATGCGACATTTTAATGAATGAAAACTGGTCTATTGATGCATTGGTCGGCGCAGCGCATTGCTGGAATTAATGGAATGGCCAATACGTCTCACCATGTTCACATTTATTCACTGGAATTAGATGCTGGTAACTGGGGAAAATATTAAACAATGTGATATTCGATGTGGCACACCAAGATCGTGTTGATCCTCTGTATTAAGGTTACAAAGAAGCCTTAAACGATGTCCGAAAATTCCAAAACTTATCCGAAAATACCTACGGACATTCCTGATCATGAATCAACCTAAACATCAACATTTAATGGATGTAAAGGTCACAAAATAATATTTCCAACTTTATAGGATAAAATCACACTAAGTCTGAGTACTTAGCTAAATTATTCTAAGTTTGGGACCCCTTAACAAGCCTAAAGGATTGAATTAAGCTTAGGATTTTGTGGGGTCTCACATTATCTCCCCCTTGGGGACATTCATCCTTGAATGAGACTGCTGAGACTAAGAATACTGAGAGACTGACTTACTTACTGTACATGAACATCTGGAACATGACTATATGACTGATATTACTGGTATTTGGAATTATCATACTGAACAATGCATATCTGATGCATGGATATAGATGAACATAATTCATGAATGCATGACTGGGATTACTGATAAATTGAATCTATGCATTGAACATGCATATGTGATGCATGGAGACATGACTGAACTGGATCATGAACATATTATTGAACATGAAATGGTAACTAATACCAAGTTTGTAACTGAAATTTGAACATGAAACTAATTAAGCTTAAGGAAACTATTAACTTGACCTGAGTCTAGATTAGTAGAGAATAGATGAGGATACTTGGTTTGCATATCTACTTCTACTTCCCAAGTATCTCCCTTAATGGATTGATTCCGCCAAAGAAGTTTTACTAGAGGAACTTCTTTGTTTCTCAGTCTGCGAATCTGATAGTCAAGGAATTCGAATGGAATATCTTTATAAGAGAAACTGTTTTGAAAATCTATGCCCTCTATAGGGACTAGACTGCTGAGTCACCTATGCATTTCTTTAGAAAGGAGGCGTGGAACACTGGATGAACTGAAGATAGATCTGAAGAAAACTCAAGCTCGTAAGCCACCTTTCCGAAACGACTGGGAAAATTGTGAGGGTTGACATATTAGGGATTGAGCTTACCTTTCTTTCCAAAACTCTTCAACCCTTTCATGGGAGAGACTTTCAACAATATGAAATTACCAATCTCTAATTCGGGACCCTTTTTTGAACACGCATGAGAACATGAGAACATAAATGAGCCTGGAATGGATTCATGGACTGAGTATCTTGGGTCGAACTGAGCCCCTGAATACGTGTCTTATGGATGAGATTGGAACTTCAGGGTCAACCTATGAGTACCCACTATTCTAATTAAATTTGTTACGTGTAGAGAAACTGGGAAAGTTAGGGCATAAAAGCTCTGAGGTTATAGTGCATCTCCCCCTTGGGACATTATGTCCCTCAAGGAATATTGATTTTGCTGAGATGTTGAGGAAAAGCTGGGATGGTGCACTGGGCACCTATGAACTGAGTTACGACTGAGTATTTGGGATCCAAAACCGAGACATGATAAATGATCTGAGATGATTACGCAACTACCTGGTTGCCCCATCTTGGAATAGTTACATTCATAAAACTTCGGATAGTGTGACTAGTGGGGAAAATTAGGAGACCAAGACATACAAATTTGTCCACCCCACTGCTAAACTGAATTTCTGGCTTCACGAATTAACTTGTGCTGAATACTTATGCTAGGCTGGAGCATTTTCTTGACACTCTTTCTATAGAGTTTCTAGTGACTTTAAGGAGTAAAGAATCTTTGCCTAGACTGAATGAGACATCTGAATAAGAAGTCGCATACTAGCTAAATTTTTGTAATATGTGGTGAGGCCTACGAAACCTCATCTAAGATAGAGTGACTAAGCCTCATGCACTGCAACTAAGATTTTTCAAACTTAGACATATCCCTTGGATACCCTCTCAACTATACTTTCCACCTTAGCACGGCGCTTCACCTGAGAATACTGCAAATATTCACATGGGAGCTAGGCACGAATACATGAACATACTATCTTATTGGATTAACTGAACAACTGATAGTTAAATACTGGTAATGAAAGATTAAACTGTTCTTAGTATGAATAATAGGAATGAAACTATAGAGTATTAAGCATATGAGGTTAGGATTAACTGAGTAACATGGGAAAACTGAACATGAGTTTGTGGTGGAGGACTGTATTATTTGAAAGTGCAAGACCAAACGTATAACATGGTTCCAAAATAATCTGTAAACTGTGGTGCTAAAATATTGATATCTGAATAATTGATAACTGTACGCTATGGTCAAGCAAACCTTGAACTGAACTGAGTTACAAATTTGATTTCTAGAATGGGACTGGGAACATAACTAAAATAGTAGTTGAGACTGTAATTGAGACTGTAACTGGGACTCATACTTGAACTGAATTGTGAGTTCTGATAATTGGGTACTGGTAACTGAGGTTTAGACTAATACTGAAGTACTGGATTCTGATTGCTAAGCAACTAATAATTGATAGTCATGGTTCTATAGAACTATCTGAGTTCTTTACTGAATTCTGAGGCTTAATACTGATTGCTGCATATTGAATACTACACTGGACTCGACACTTAACTAAGGCATGACGAATAAAATATCAACATCTTTGGTGGATCTACCAAAAGATCTGTGCTGAGGATATACATGTCATGATCTAAATTTAGCCAATTAGTTAGGAGGGTAGCATGAGGCGTGGGAACTGAGCATACTATTAAACATAACATGAGTACATGATTCATGAGCTGTATGACATAAGTAAGAAATTTTTGTATTCGTGGAACATGGATTGTAATACCGTGTGAACTGGAATTCCTTATACTAGGAACTGTATGTGTACATGACTTTTGCAAATGTGCTCGAATGTGAGCATTGATCATAGAGATGACAAGTATGTTATAAATAGATATCATGATAACTTATCGGTTTTAAGAGTCTGAAATATGATTCTAGGATGATCCGCGTGATTATGCCCGCTACGGGAGTAGACATGAATGTCATCTTTAAAGAATATTACGAACATGTACAAGTACTGCTTGAACATATGGTTCATCAAGTCCATGAAGGCTACTGGGGCATTGGTAAGACCAAATAAAATGACTACGAATTTGAGGTGACCTTATCGAGTTCTGAAAGCTATTTTTGGGATGTCACTTTCCCAGAATCTGAGCTGATGATAACCTGATATGAGTTCTATCTTAGATAAATAACTGGAACCCTGGCGTTGGTTAAGTGTAACACCCCGATTTTCTGAATTGGAATGCTACACAGTGCTCATGACCCCGTACGACAACAAGCTAACCCATGAATGATATCCGTACCTGTATACAACATAATATAACATAATAATGCAGTAACATGCACTGAAGGGCCATAAGGTTCAATACTGAACATAGCATAGATGAGATAACATTTGTGGGGTAATACAATACCCAAAAAAACTGTAAACACTGAAGTCTGAAACATAATAGTCTGCATCTAGTCTGTAAGGCTCTACTTTCTAAATAATCTGAATAAGGAGTTGATGGGACATATACCCAACTAACTCCAACTAATAACTAATCCATGAAATAGTGGAGAAATAATCATGTCTTCAAAGGATGAGGACTCACTTCTATTCTGACTGCTGAGACTGGAATCTACTGCTGATCTTGAACTCGTGTCTCTGAACCTATGGTGTAACATAAAATGAAAGCACCATAACACAAATGGGTCAGTACAATGGAATGTAATGATTATACATGTGAGGTAGGCTATATGCAAAGGTTAACATGCATGAATAATGCTAACTGTCTATCTAACATGAACATGAGAATGCATACATAAATATGTAACTGTAACTGACACTGTAATATCGTGATTACTGAATTTGAATACTGATGACATAACATACTAATAGCTGATAGTATAAATATCTATATCTGAATGTAACTGATAATATGGATGACTCTATCTGACAGTACTGAATCTGATTGAACTATCTGAGTTCTTTTACTGAGATTGGTACTGAAACTATGGGAGGTAGTATTTAACCGACATACCCTTGATATGCCATTATGGCTGAGTTGGGGTCTAATCTGTAACCCCAATTGGAAGGGTATCAATACCGCGCCACTAGTAAGGATAACCTGTGGGCGACCCTTATCTGATAGTGTCCCCAAAAGAGAATGATGGGGCCCTTATCTGACAGTGCTTATCCACCTCATCAAACCTTATCAGACAGTGTTGATGTCTCAACCTATGATGGCTACATAGTTTTGAAACACATGGATAACTTCTAGGATCACACCCTTATCTAATAGTGTGTATCCCCATCGTTAGGTTTACTCGGTGCTAATTCCTACTCCCATCTGAATGGACACTAAACATAATTTACTGAATTGAACATGAGCTGAGTTACTAAGTTCCGTTGACTAATGGAATACTACTGCTATCTGACAACTGACTGAGTCACGAGATCATAGAGATTTTTCCTGAGTCATAAGACTATCTGAAGTCTAAGGATTCATAGCTTGACTGAGCGTATCGTGAAAACATGACATGACTCTAGGTACACAACTAATGTTTCGGGTACAAATACCCCCAGGACTCGATGGAAGAAAACTGACAAAGCATGACTTACTTGAATACATAATAATCATCATAATACATTTACTGAAGCATTTCATCAAACATGTGATAGGCATAAGCTTGTACGTACATAGGGATTTTATGATATCATGCTAATTAGACACTTTCCCTTCATCTAGGCATTCGACCAAACATATAGTAGGCATAGAATGTGTAAACAACATCATACAACAATTGACTATCGTGATTCAATTCCAATTTAATCATTTAAGGGTTTGGTCCTAGGGTTTCATGAATCTATACCGATACAAATCAACCTATATGGAATTTAACACTCATTCATGGAATACAATTCAATTACTTATTATCAACATGAACAAAAGCAGCCCAATCATGAAATTCATAAGAAAATCCATAACTTGAATTTAGAAAAGGGATTCTTGGGCTTCATGGACGAAATAAGTCCATGAATGAACACTATACATACCTAAGTTCGTGATTTCGTGATGATTGATGGTGAAAACTTCTTGAATTTGATTCCCCAATAGAAACCCTAGCTTGTTTTTGAGAGAAACTTGAGAGAAAATAGTATATTTTGGGTGAAGAATGGCTAAATCACGTGTTATTGGGTTTAAATAGGGGTAGTAAATTGACCCTTTTAACCCTGGATGCGTCATTTAATTTCAATAAAATTTTCCCGAACTGGGCCCTTGGCGCGACACGACGTTATCGCGCCGTGTCATTGGAAATTGACAATGGGGAAATTGAGGGATGGCGCAATGCAGAGCCATCACATTGCCTCTTTCTTCATGAGCTGGAACTTTGGCGCGACGCGGGGGAAATCTCACGGCACGCCACTGACTAATATGGCACTGTTTTACGATGAGAACTTAAAATAGTCATAACTTCTTACCCAGTTATCGGATTTAAGCGAATCATATATCGATGGAAAGCTTATTGAATTTCCCACATGAAAAAATTGAAAATTTTCAAAATTCCTATTGGAATAATTATCAATCACTTTAGAAGCTAATCTAGGCATTCTTGGGACAAAATTTGCTAGAAAACTTTGGGGTATTACAATATTTCCCTCATGAGAATATTTGTCCTCGAATGAGACTGACTGAGAGGGGATACAATAAGCTGAACATGAACTGAACATGAATAATTAGAACATGATCTCATGAATGACAAGATGAACATAACATACTGAACATGCATATCTGATGCATGTGTAATTGATTCATGATTGCATGACTAAATGTTACGACAAACAAAGCTTCTCACAATGAGAATGCATTTTAGATGCATAATTATATAACTGATATGATACATGAATGCATGACTTAATATGCAATGGTACTTGATACCAATTTTATACTGGGAACATGAACATAAAATTGAATACCAAGTTCGTGATGAACACTGATCATGAAACTGAGTAAGCTTAAGGAGAACTGTTACCTTGAGCTTGATCTGAGTTGGCAGAGAAGAGGTGAGGATACTTGGTACACATGTCTGCTTCTGCTTCCCAAGTAGCTCCCTCGACGGACTAATTTTGCCAAAGAACTTTAACTAGAGGGATTTCTTAGTTCCTCAATCTACGAGTCTGATAGTCTAAGATTTCAACTAGAATCTCTTCATAAGAGAGACTATTCTGAACATCAATGCTCTGAATAGGGACTACGACTAGTGGGTCACCTATACACTTCTTGAGCAAAGAGACATGAAAGAATGGATGAACTGAGGCTAGATCTGAAGGCAATACGAGCTCATAAGCTACCTTGCCAAAATGACTGAGAATCTTGAAGGGACCGACATATCGGGGACTGAGCTTTCCCTTCTTGCCGAATCTCTTCACTTCCTTCATGGGAGAAATCTTTAGATAGACAAGATCACCAATCTTAAAATCGAGATCTTTTCTACAAACATTTGCATAAGACTTCTGTCGCCTCTGAGCAGCCCGGAGTCTTTCTCTGATTGACTAGATTTTTTCTAAGGCATCAAATACTAATTTAGGACCTATGACTGAGGTCTCACTAACTTCAAATCAACCAATTAGAGATCTACATCTCCTACCACAGAGAGCTTTGAATGGAGCCATCTGAATACTAGAATGATAACTGTTATTGTATGCAAACTCAATTAAAGGCAATTGGTCATCCCAACTTCCCTTGAAATAAATTGCATACGCCCTTAGTATATCTTCTAAAGTCGGAATGGTCCTTTCTGCTTGACTATCTTTTTGAGGATAGAAGGATGTACTGAGATGAACTTGGGTACCGAGACCCTTTTAGAATGCTTTCTAGAAATAAGAGGTAAACTGGGTACCTCTGTCTGAGATAATGGACAATGGAACACTGTGCAATCTGACCGACTCCTTGTTGTGGAGTTTGGCATAATCCTCGGCTGAATAAGAGGTATGAACTGGAAGGAAATGAGATGATTTGGTCATTCTATCTATAATGACCCAGACTGAATCATGCTGATGACGAGTTCGAGGCAAACCCATCACGAAGTCTATGTTCATAAATTCCCACTTTCAAGTAGGAATACTAAACTTCTGCATGGACCCACTAGGCTTCAGATGCTCTATCTTAACCTACTGACATGTTGAGCACTTAGCCAAAAACTCTACAATGTCTTTCTTTATCCCACTCCACCAATAGATTTCTCGCAAGTTTTGGTACATCTTTGTGTCCCCTGGATGAATAGAGTAGCGCACACCATGCGCTTCTGCAAGAATTTACTGCCTTAAGTCATCTACACCTAGAACACAGAGATGACTCTGACAACGAAGAACCCCATCTCTTCCTTGGGAGAAAACCTCTATTTTTTATCCTGAACTAATTCTTTCAACTTGACTAGGCTGGGATATCTATCTTGCTTTTCTTTTACCTAGGAAACTAGAGATGATTCTGAACTACTCTAAATACATACACCACCCTCTAAAGAATCGACTAAGTGAAATCCTAGTCTAGCAAGATGATGGACTTCTTGAGCTAACTTCTTATTACTATCCTCCACATGAGAAACACTATCCATGGATAGCCTACTGAGAGCAGCGGCCACTACATTGGACTTTCCCGGATGATAGAGGACACTCATGTTGTAATCTTTCAAGAGCTCTAACCACCTTCTCTTATGAAGATTGAGATCTTTTTGAGAAAAGACATACTGAAGACTCTTGTGATCTGTGAAGACATCTACATGAACTTCGTAGGGATAATGCCTCCAAATTTTCAAGGCAAATACTACGGCTTCTAACTCAATATCATGAGTAGGATAATTCCTCTCATGGGGTTTAAGCTATCTGGAGGTGTAGGCTATGACCTTACCATGCTGCATAAGGACACAAACCAAACCTACTCTAGATGCATCACAATACACCATGAACCCATTTGAATCATTTGGAAGAGCTAAGAGTGGGGCTGAGGTAAGTCGAGTCTTCAACTCCTAAAAACTCTTCTTGCAAGGGTCTGAACACTGAAATTTAACTTTCTTCTAAGTCAATCTGGACATAGGGGATGCAATAGATGAAAATCCTTCGACAAACTATCTGTAATAGCCAGCCAAACCCAAGAAACTCCTAATATCTGATGGAGAGATAGGTCGAAGCCAGTTTCTTACTGCTTCAATCTTTTGAGGATCTACTCTAATGCCATCACCGAAAATGATGTGACCAAGAAATGCTACTGACCTTAGCCAGAATTTTCACTTACTAAATTTGGAAAATAACTGATGATTTTTGAGAGTCCAAAGTACTGTTCTAAGATGGTCTGCATGATCACGCTCAGTGCGGGAATAGAACAGAATATAAAATATGAATACTATAATGAATATGTCCAAGTATTTGTTGAACACACAGTTCATCAAGTCCATGAAAGTTTTTGGGGAATTGGTAAGACCAAATGACATGATTAAGAATTCAAAGTGACCATACCGAGTACGGAAACCTATTTTCGGAACGTCACTTTCTCTAACTCTGAGATGATGATAGACGAATCTAAGTTCTATATTAGAGAAATAGCTAGAACCCAGAAGTTGGTCAAAAAAGTCATCGATTCTAGGAAGATGATACTTTTTCTTGACCATGACCTTATTGAGTTGATGGTAATCAATACAAATTCTGAGAGAACCCTCTTTCTTACGCACGAATAAGACTGTGCGCCCTACGGGGAAATGTTGGGTCTGATGAATCCCTTATCTAGTAGATCCTTTAGCTGTTATTTCAATTCTCTAAGTTTTGTTGGTGCCATTCTATATGGAGGAATGGATATCGGCTGAGTGTCTGGAAGGAGATCAATACTGGAGTTTATTTCCCTTTTGGGAGAAATTCCTGGAAGATCTTCGGGAAACAAATCTAAATATTCATTTACAACTAGAACTGATTCAAGACTAGGAGTCTTAGAACTAGAATCTCTAACATGAACAATGTGGTAAACACATCCCTTTGATATCATTTTCCTTTCCCGAAGGTAGGAAACAAGTTGACCCCTGAAAATGGATACACTACCCTTCCACTCAAGGATGGGTTCATTTGGAAACTAAAACTGGACTATTCTGTTTCTGCAGTCGACTATGGCATTGTAGGAATGAAGCCAATCCATGCCGAGAATGACATCAAAATCAGTCATCTCTAATTCAACTAAGTCTACTGAAGTGACTTTCTAAAATATCCTAATCGGGCAGTTCCTATACACCCACTGGGCTATGATGGTTTTGCCCACTAGGGTAGAGACTGAGAAGGGCTCTGCTAGAATTTTGAGACTGATTCTAAAATCAACTTCTTTATAAGGAGTAACAAAAGATAAATAAGCTCCTAGATCTAGCAAAGCATAAACATAAATCATGAAAGATTTGTAACGTACCAGTAACTACATCAGGAGAATTTTCCTGATCTTGTCAAGTTTAAAGAACATAGAGTGTATTTGGGTATTTCCCTCTAGTAGCACTGGAGGTGGAACCCTGCTAATTCAGGCGACCAAACTGAGCTGAGGAGCGGAGATGACTCTGATAACCTGATTGAGGGCGGTATCTAACTCTGTGCCCTCTTTTCCACAACCGAAACAGACATCACTTCAAGCTTTGAAAGCACCCTTGTGGTTCTTACGACAAGTCTGACAAAGGGAATTAGTTTGGCCAATGCTGACACTGCCCTAAGACTTAAAGCCTGGTACTCTATCTCTAAACTTAGGAGATGGAGCACTGGATGAAGAAGGATCTAGAACTGATGACTTAGGATGAAATTGAGAACGGTTTCCTCCTTCTGATTTAGGGTGACTATAATTAAAGCAACCTGTCCTAGCTTTCTTATTCGGCTTTTCCCTCTGCTTAATCTTCTGCTTCTTTTTCTGCTGAGCATAGATCATAAGTCTGGCTAAAGTTATGTCACTATTTAGCATAGTGGATCTGCACTCATTTACCCCTGAAGAGAACTTACTCATCTTGGCTCTGCCGTCTGCAACCACATGAGAGGCATATCTGGCTAATTGAGTAAACTTTAGATAATACTCTTTCACCGTCATATTGCCCTACCTGAGGTTGATGAATTCTAGCACCTTAGCCTCTCTAAGCTCTTGGGGAAAGAATCTGTCTAAGAATACAGTGAGAAACTCCTCCCACTCTATAGGATCTACATCATCTGACCTTTCTGACTTCCACTGTTTGAACCAATTATGAGCCACATCCTGCAACTGGTATGCGGTTAACTCAGCACTCTCAATAGTAGCCACCCCCATGATGTCTGTGACTTTTTGAACTTGATCAATGAATTCCTGAGGGTCTTCATTAACATTAGACCCATGAAAGGATGGAGGATTTATTCGAGTGAATTCCCGAATCCTAGCTGCAGCTGAGTTGGCCACTAGGTTGGCCGGAATGATAGTTGGTCGCTCATTATGGGCAGCTGCTGACTGAGCAAGAGAGTTAAATATAGTCCTGAACTCCGCATGAGAAACATGATCGCCCAAAGGTTCTTCAGGCTACGGGGCTGAGTGATTTCTTCTCTTAGGAGGCATATTCTGAAATAAAGAGAAGAAGAGGATTAGACTGAGAGATTGACTTGTGATTATGCTCACTAGCACAACATGAATACTGAAAGAAGGGAAACTGTTCCTAAACATCTCATAGCCTCTTGCACATAAATGTGGCATGCAACACACCCATGTACAAGACTATACTAGATGTGACTTTCAGACTTCCTAGGACTCTATTGAACCTTAGGCTCAGATACCAAGTTTGTAACAACCCGATTTGCTAAAGCACAATGCTACACGGTGCTCATGACCCCGTAGGATCACCAACTAACCCATGACTAATATTCGTACCTGTATACTGCATAATATAACATAATAATTTGGAAACATGCACTGAAGGACCATAAGGTTCAATAATAAAGATAACATGGATGAGTTAACATCTGTGGGGTAATACAACACCCAAAAAAAACTGTAAACACTAAATTCTGAAACATAATAGTCTGCATCTAGTCTGAAAGCCTCTACTATATGAATAATCTAAATATGAAGTTTATGGGATATGTCCCCAACTAACTCCAACTAATAACTAATCCATGAAATAGTGGAGAAATAATCATATCCTCGAAGGATGAGGACTCACTTCTATTCTGACTGCTGAGACTGGAATCTACTGCTAATTTGGAACTCGTGTCTCTGAACCTATGGTGTAACATAAAAAGAAAGCACTATAGTGCAAATACATCAGTACAATAGAATATACTGAGTATACATATGAGGTAGGATATATACAAGGGTTAACATGCATGAATAATGCTAATTGTCTGTCTAACATGTATGCGAGAATGACTACATAAATACGTAACTGTAACTGATGCTGTGATATCGTGATTATTAAATATGAATATTGATGACATAACATACTAATAACTGATATAACAGGTAGCATAAATAGTTGTATCTGAATGTAACTGATAACATGGGAGACTGTATCTGACAGTCCTGAATCTGATTGAACTATCTGAGTTCTTTTAGTGAGATTGGTACTGAAACTGTAGGAGGTAGTATTTAACCGACATGCCCCTGATACGCCATTATGGCTGAGTTGGGGTCCAATCTATAACCCCAATTGGAAAGGTGTCAATACCGCACCATTGGTAAGGATAAGCTGTAGGCGACCCTTATCTGATAGTGTCCCCAAAAGAAAATAGTGGGGCCCTTATCTGACAGTGCTTATCCACCTCATCAACCCTTATCAGACAGTGTTGATGTCTCAACCTATGATGGCTACATAGTTTTGAAACACATGGATGACTTCTAGGATCACACCCTTATCTAATAGTGTGTATCCCCATCGTTAGGTTTACTCGGTGCTAATTCCTACCCCCATCTGAATGGACACTAAACATGATTTACTGAACTGAACATGAGCTGAGTTACTAAGTTCCATTGACTAATGGAATACTACTGATATCTGACAACTGACTGAGTGATGAGATCATGGATATTTTTCCTGAGTCATAAGACTATCTGAAGTCTAAGGATTCATAGCTTGACTGAGAGTATCGTGAAAACATGACATGGCTCTAGGTACGCAACTAATATTTTGGGTACAAGTACCCCCAGGACTCGATAGAAGGAAACTGACAAAGCATGACATACTTGAATACATAATAATCATCATAATACATTTATTGAAGCATTTCATCAAACATGTGATAGGCAGAAGCTTGTACGTACATGGGGATTTTATGATATTATGCTAATTACACTTCCTTTCATCTAGGCATTCAACCAAACGCATAGCAGGCATAGAATGTGTAAACAACATCATACAATAATTAACTGTCGTGATTAAATTCCAATTTAATCATTTAAGAGTTTAGTCCTAGGGTTTCATGAATCTATACCGATACAAATCATGAACATTAACAAAAGTAGCCCAATCATAAACTTTATAAGAAAATCCATAACTTGAATTTAGAAAAGGTATCCTTGGGCTTCATGAACGAAATGAGTCCATGTATGAACACTATGCATACCTTAGTTTATGATTTCATGAAGATTGATCGTGAAACCTTCTTGAATTTGAATCCCTAATAGAAACCCTAGTTTGTTCTTGAAAGAAACTTGAGAGAAAATAGTATATTTTGGGTGAATAATGACTAAATCACGTGTTATTGGGTTTAAATAGGGGTAGGAAATTGACCCTTTTAACCCTGGACGCGTCATTTAATTTCAGAAAAAAATTTCTGAATTTGGCCCCTGGCGCAACGCGACGTTATCACGCTGTGTCACTGGATATTGACAATTGGTAAATTGAGGGATGGTGTGATGCGGAGACATCGTGTTGCCTCTTCTTTCGTGACCTGGAACTTTGGCGCGACGTGGGGGAAATCGCACTGAGACACTGGAAAAGGATAATTCTGAATTTGCGATGCGCCATAATCGCAGACACCTACTAAAAATTTCCAAATGCCATTTCCTCTTATGGAACGACGTGCCACTAACTAATATGACGCTGTTTTACGATGGGAATCTTATTGAATTTCCCACATGACAAGAAGTGAAAATCTTCAAAATTCCTCATGGAATAATTATCATTCACTTTAGAAGCTAATACTAGGCATTCTTGGGATGAAATTTTCTAGAAAACTTTGGTGTATTACATCAAGCAAGTCATCGATTCTAGGGAATTGATACTTGTTCTCGATAGTAACTTTATTTAACTGATGATAATCTATACACATTCTAAGAGAACCATCTTTCTTATGCACGAATAAAGCTAGTGTGACCCACGAGGACACACTGGATCTGATGAATCCCTTATCTAAGAGATCCTTTAAATGTTCCTTTAATTTTCTGAGTTCTGCTAGAGCCATTCTTTATGGCGGGTTAGATATGGGATGAGTATCTTGGAGAAGATCAATTCCGAAATTAATTTCCCATTTGGGAGGAACTCCGAGAAGATAATCGGGAAACACATCCGGGAATTCACATACTACTAATACTGATTCAAGAGTAGGGGTTTCTTAACTAGAGTCCTAGACTCGAATGATATGGTAGACATATCCCTTACATATCATCTTTCTATCCCAAAGGTAAGAAATAAGTTGACCTTCTATGTGCTGAAGTACTGCCCTTCCACTCTAGGATGGGTTCATTCAGAAAATTAAATTGGAAAATTCTATTTCTATAGTCGACTAAGGCATAGAAGGAAGGAAGCCAATCCATGCTGACAATTACATCGAAATCAGTCATCTTTAATTCGACTAAATCTGCTGAAGTAACTTTTTGATATATCATAACTAGACAGTTTATGTATACCCGTGAAGCTATGATAGATTTACCCACTTAGGTAGAAATTGAGAAGGGCTTTGCTAAAATTTTGGGACTTACACCGAAATCAACTGCTATATATAGAGTAACAAAAGATAAAGAAGCTCCTGTATCTAGCAAAACGTAAACATGCAAATAGAAAACTTGTAATGTACCAGTGACCACATCAGGAGAACTTTCCTGATCCTGTTGGGACTAAAGAGCATAGAGTCTGTTTGGGTGCTGCCCAAGAGGCACCCTGCTGATTCAGGCAACCAGACTAAGCTAGGGAACGATTATGCTGACTTTTCAAACCCACCTGAGGACACTGTTTGACTCTATGGACTGGATTACAACATTCCAAACACACATCACTTCCATATTTGCAGATACCCTGGTGGTTTCTTCCACACCACTAGCAGAGAGGATTTGTTCGGCCACTTTTTAGCCTAGATATTCTGGAACTCTTGTTCTTTTTCCCTTCTTTACTACGCCTCTTATCCCCACTCTGTGGAGCATGATCCATAAGCCTTGATAGTATAATGGCCAGCTGATTGTTTTGAGTAGCTACTGAATAAGCAAAGGCTGTGAAAACAGCTCTAAATTTAGAGTAGGAGACATGCTCATTCATGGGATCTGCCTAAATGGGCGGAGGGACTGACTAATTTTTATTACTTCTCTCGTTAGCTTCTCTGGAAGGCATATTTTGGAATCATAACGAAGAGAGGAATTAAACTAAAATTTTAACTTGAGCTTGTGCTCACTCGCATGACATAAATACTGAAAGAAGGGAAAATTTTCCTAAAATATTGCATAGCCTCCTGTCCATAAGTGTGAAGCGCAACACACCCATGAATAAGACTCTACAAGATACAGCTTCTAGAATTCCTAGGACTCTGTATAACCTTAGGCTTTGATACTAAGTTTGTAACACCCCGAGTCTGTACCCCAGATGCTACATGGTGCTTATAATCCCGAGGGACCACAAGTTAACCCATGACTGGTACCTGCATCAATAAATAAACAATAACACTAAATAATATATGAAATTAGGAAGAAACATGCAATAAGGTTCAATATGTAAATAATACTGAATAATACTTAATGCGGTATTAATAGCAAAACTGGAAGACAAAACTGAAATCTGAATAGCTGTTTGAAATACTCTAGTCTGGGAAGCCTCTAACTATCTGAACTGTGGAGTTGATGGGACAGGTCCCCAACTAACTCCATCTACTGACATAGACTAAAATACTGTAAATATTAATTATTTCCTCTAACTAATAGGACTCACCACTACACTGAATGCTGAAAGTCTGGTCTACTGAGGGTGCTCTAAAGCATGTGCATCGAAACCTATGATATAAGACATCATAGCACGAAGAAAAGCATGCATCAGTACTTTCAATATAATGGTATGCTGAAATACATGGTTTTATATGCATGAGCAATGATAACTGTGTAACATGAGTATGATTGAATAAGAGTACATGCATGAATACGTATACCGTAACTGAAATCGTGATAACACTGAACACTGAGTCTGAATACTGGTCAACTGATTTACTTGATATTGATACTGTATATCTGATGACTGGATGACTGTATCTGACAGCCTTGAATTCTGGGTTACTATACTGAGTTCCGTACTGAGCTGAGTGACTATGTCTGATAGTCCTGAATCTGTAGAACTTTACTGAGTTCTATTCTAAGACTGAGACAAAAACTGACACTGTGGGAGGTAATCATCTAACTGACATGCCCTTTTCTAAACTAATTGGGGTACAACCTGTAACCCTAGTTGGAAGGGTGTCAATACCATTCCACGGGTAAGTACAAACATGAGTTAACCCTCTCTGACAGGAAGCTCTTCCATCAACCCTTGCTGGCAGGATAACTCAGGCAAAAAATATCAACCCTTATAATTTCTGGCAAGAAGATATCTCAACCTATGCTGGCTATATAGTTCTGTAATGTAGGGACTGCTACCAGGGGTCAAAACCCTCTGCTGACAGGAATGCCCCCATCCCTGGGTTAACTCGGTGCTGAATCCTACTCTCAACTGAAAGGACACTGAACATATTTCTAGTTTGTACTAGGCTGGACGAAATGGTTACTGAGATTACTATTTAGTTAAACTGAACTGAATTCACTGAGTTTCGTTGACTGATAATATACTACTAAATTTTATTAACTGATAGAGTTTACTGAGGTCTGAACTAAATACTGAGTTAGACTTAAATACTACTGAATCAACTGAGTTTTTCCTGAGTTCTATAACTGAATGAGAATACTACTGATCGTGACATGATTGATATTGTTCTATGACTGACCATGGCTTTAAGTAATCAGCTAAATTATCAGGTACAAGTACCCCCAGGACTCGATAGCATAAATTAAGAGACATGGCATAAACATAAAATATGTAAACTATAAACTTGATTATCATTTATTCATTGGGGCATTTTTTCAAAAACTTGCATGATTTCATTCTCTTAATAGTTCACATGAACAATTTATCAAACACTTGGAAGCCATAGAACATGCACATAACACTAATCAATATATGAGCACACAATTCAATCATCAAATTCCTAATTTGAAGGCTTTTACATGATCTAGCATGGTAAGGTGAATAAATAAATAAACTCCACATGAAACTTAGCATAACTCATGGATTTGATATACAAATAATCATTATAAATATGAATATTATCAAACCCATCATGGTATTCATGAAATTCATATACTTGAAGTTTAAAAACTGATTCTTGGACTCCAAGGGTGAAAGGAACCCTTGGTTGAACACTTCACATGCCTTTATTGAAGAATTTCAAAAAGTTTATGGTTGAATCTTGACTTCTTGATTTGAAATTTGAGCACCTAAGGTTTTATTCTTGAGCTAATTGGAGAATAAATGATTATATTTTATCCCCAAAGGGCTTAATTTCATGTTTTAGGGGATGAAGGATGTGGTAAAAAGACCCAATTACCCCTAAGAATGTGGTCTTTTAATGAATGAAAACTGGGCTACCTATGCGTAGGTTGACACGGCGCGTCGATGCCATCTATGCGATAGCCAATGCGTCTTTCCATATTCGCATCGATTTACTGGAATTGGATTCTGGTAGCTGGGAAAAATATTAATCAACATGATAGTCGATGTGGCATGCCAAGATCGCATTGATCCACTGTTTTAAGGTTCTAAAGGAGCCTTAAACGATGTCTGAAAATTCTGAAACTTGTCCGGAAACACCTATGGATATTTCTAATCATGAATCAACCTAAACATCAATATTTAATGATCGTAAAGGTCATGAAATAAGATTTCCAACCTTCGTAGGCTAAAATGACACTAAGTCTAAGTACTTAGCTAAATTATTTTAAGTCTGGGACCCCTTGACAAGCCTAAAGGACTGAATTAAGCTTAGGATTTTGTGGGATCTTACAGTAATACTACTGATAATGAATCATCAAAATTTAATAACCCATTATCTCTGAAAAGTAGACATATAGGTACATCTAAACCTAATATATATAATGGTTTAATTGTTACTTGAACAAGACCTATGTGAATGAACTTGTAATTTTTTCTATATCTATTAATATCTTCTGTTGCTAATAATTTAATAGTCTCAACATTTCTATTAATTGCAATAGTATATTCCGAAGTTTTAATATTATAATTTTTAACAAAATCACAGTGTCCAATTTTATAGACTCTATTAAAACTTTTTTTGGAATATTCCAATTCTATAAATCACTTTCTATTTTAGCAATTTTACTAGAGATAACAGAAACATTTATACTATTTATTACGATTTGGTTGGTTGGAGTATTCATTAGGACTTTCTTGCAGATGAGAGAAAAAACACTATCCTAGAACCAAAATCTATTTTAGATGTTACTACCACAGTAATTATTTTTGTGTGCAATAATTACTAATTTTTTCCTCCTAGATTTCTTTTATTTTATTCCTATAGGCTTGGCGACGGGAACACCCTCTGGGTCCATCTCTATTTTTCCACACACTCAAAGCTAATCCAATGGAAAATTCTAGGTTTGCCAACATCTAAATCGTTATTAAATGGCTACCCAACTTAAGGAATAAAATTAAGAATATAGAGGAAGAACAACAGTAATTACTAACTAGAAAAATGATTATTTCAGGAGTAACACTACTTTCGACCGGCTCTAGGATAGCGTAACGCTCTAGCTGCTCCTACTCATACTCACACTTCCTCCCGAGCAACTTGGCTTTGATACTATTTGGGGGATGGATCAGGATAAAGGGGAGCAAAATAACAATTTAAAATAATTACTACTTTAAAAGTAGAGGTTTAAAGGGTTAAATTAAACTTTAAAATAAATTTGACTTTAAAACAACAAAACTAAGAACAAAATGAGTAAAGCAGAATTAATAAAAATAATAGAGAAAGAGAGAAAATTATACTTACAAAATCTTTTTATTTATTAGGCAAATGAGAGAGATTACAGAGGGAGATGGGAAATATGGGAGATGGTAGATAGTTTTTCTGAATTATGGAAATTTTAGAATACTCTCCGTTATTGCAAGTTGAAAGCCTTAAATAGGCTTCAAAAGTACTGACTAATTTTTAACATACACTATCTATTTTACATTTGCCCATACACTAATAAAAGCTATTTGTTCTACACCTATCTAGGAGTAGCCGATGACTATTTATTCATTCTGCACGTGTCTCTGACCATCTTGAACTTGCGGCTTTTGATGATCTTAAGAGGATTTTGGCATATTCTTCCTTGAAGATGTGTGCCTTTGTTTTCTAGTCTACTTTTGTTTGTGGGTTTCATTAAGTAGCTTTTCAAACTTTGAAGGGGTGTGATTACCTTTTTTTCAATTAAGAAGGTATGCCTGTGCTATTCCTTATGGGCCCAGCATATCTCCATTGCTAGGTTCACTAGCATAAGAGGATGCAGTATCTAAAAAATCCAAAATTTGTTTTGAATTACTCTCATTATCTTAATTTGACAAGGCTTCTTGTAGCCTTCTTTTTAATTCCTCCTTGGAGAGGTGCGCTTTTTCCTTTTGTGAGGATGAACTTGTTGCTGGCTTCTCCATTGGACTCCATCCTTTAATCTTGATGGTTTTTCTTAAGTATTTGATCCTTTCAAATTCATGGATATTGAAGTAACAATAGATAATATATGAAATTCTTTTAGCTATAAAAAATTTACACCATTTAACATTTTTCGGTAGTGTTGAAATATTCTACTCTACCTGGAATTTTTCAAATTACTTTTGAAACTGTGTAGACAATACCTTTTTATTTCCTCCAAACTAACTCCACCAGTCATAGAACTATCTGGGAATTATAGCAGTCTTCCTCTGCTCCAAATATTTCATGAACCAAGAGTGAGTGTTGGGCCTAACATACTTAAAGTTATACCAGGCCGCCTTATAATCATACCAATTATAGGTCTGAGATCTGTGACTTCTCAATAGAGGAATGAGTGTATATAGGTGATCTACATACCATTCAAATGGGCTTAATATCCATTTGATTGTAAACTTTGAATATTGAATACTATTAGGATCAGTTATATCTACTAATTTATTCTCAATTTTTAATGAATCTGTATATATTAATATGAACTCATAATACTTTTGGGTCTTGAGGAGATCATCCGTCTCCACATGTCCCAATTTGTATAACATGGCTTTAACAATTCTGGTACTAAAAAATTTTTGTACTTTTTTTCAAGTGCCATTATTACAAGTACCTGCAAATCTACTATCTCGAATTGCTTTTTATCAGGAATATATTGCTCTTCTTTCCTTTGCAGAGTGGCTGGGGAGACTGCTTGTAAGTAGGTCTCCGCTGGTTTCTAGGAACTTTGTATCTTTATTATTTCTTTTAATTTTTGATGTTTCTCCAAGTTTTAATTGACATAGTTCAGATTTTTTATTAGAAGTTAAATTGTCAGTAAGTGATTAATTGCTAAATTCCTGCTTAAATATTTTAGCTTCTCTTTTTAAGTGTTGTAACTATATTTGAAGGTCTTGTATAGTTGTTTCTGATTTTTGGTCTTTACCTAACACATTTCCCATAGTAGAGGGTGAAATTATTTCTTTATCAAACTGTTGGTTAAAAACGATACTTTTTAAGGCTATTAAATATTTTCTCCTAATGTTTGGATTCTCTAAATGATTGATAATATCAAACAATATTTTTTTCTCTTTGTTATTATTGGTGATAACATTAATATAACGATTATTGCAAATGCATTGTGAACCGGTGTATTTACCATAATTAGCTAATTTATTACTGCAAACCGTATTAATATTTTCTTTTGGAGAGGAATTATCTTTGTTTTCTTCAAATATACGACATAAACTATTACTTATGTCTTTCCTTTTATTTAGGATTCTACAACCTTTATTTTTATGATTCATTTTTTCATAGTCCCAACTTGTACTATTATTATCTATATTGTTAGTGGATTTTGATGGAAATTCTGGATTTTCTTTAATAACGTCATTTTTGACTTTTAATTAGGATTTTAATCTTTCATTAATATCATCGGTTACTTCAAACTTTTCTTCAAATTTAGGAAATTTATCTTTAGAAAATTATGGTAATCTAAATATTGGATGAGTTTCTAATTTTTATCATAATGAGAAGAACTCGGTTTATCTTTAAAAGTTGATTTCTTCTCGACTTCGAGAATCTATTTAGATACTATATGTAATAATTGATTTGTATAATTATTTTGGTGATGTCTTTTATTTATATCATTATTTGTAGGGTCACCTTTATTATCGACTATATCCAATTTAAAGGGTGAGGCAATAACAATTCTGCCTTCTACTAATAGGCTAATTTCTTCTAACGGAGGAATTGTTGATTCTACTACTTTATTATTAGTAGTATACCATTCATTAACAATCATGTTTAACGAATCCTTTTGATCATCCAATTTTCCCATGATTTCAAACCATTTAAAGAATTCAATATTACATCTTAATCTGTTCATATCATTGCACCATTTTTCTCTCGAATATTTTTGTTTATACCATTCTTTTTAACGGAATTTTCGAAACTATTCCACAATTTATCTAAATATTCAAAGTTAGGTTCAAATATTATGTCTGACCTAATCATGCATAGGGAATTTCTTACTCCTAGCATTTCACTAGCAGTGGGACTTATTGATTTTTTAGTTTTTAAATTTGTAGATTCATATTCCACTTTTGAAATTGTTTTTGAGAAATCAACTCCTTTTAATATCTTCTAATGCTACTTCTCTTTCTTCTACAAATTTGGAGATTGATGGTTTAGAAAAGGACATTCTTTTACTTGAAGATGCTTGATTAAAGGATTGGGATCTTATAAATTTTAAATCTATACATCCATCTGGATATTGCACTACTTGTTCAATATTTGAATTTTCTTCTTCTATTTCTGGCTCTGTTATGGAGTCCAGATGCCAATTAACTCTTATAAATACATCATCCCATTTTATCATTTTTGGGACAAAGTTATTATTATAATTAAGGTTAGATTCCATAAGCATGGTAGCTCTTTTATTACTAATTATTTTAGCCTTAGGGGATAAGGTTGTTTTCATTAATCTGTAAAATACTCTATATTATTGCTATTTCTCTTGTATTTACCTTACTATTAATGTATTTTTGTTTTAACATTTAATGTTAATGTATCCATAGCATTTTGATCATTAATATCTATAGAAAAATTAGGATAGCAATTAAAGTATACCGGGCCATTAGTAAGGTTATTTTGTAATACTGCTAACAATGAATCATCAAAATTTAATAACCTATTATCTCTTAAAAGTAGACATATGGGTACATCTAAACCTAATCTATATAATGGTTTAACTGCTACTTGAACAAGACCTATGTGAAGGAACTTGAAATTTTTTCTATATCTATTAATATCTCCAGCTGCTAATAATTTAATAGTCTCAACATTTCTATTAATTGCAACTGTAGATTCTGAAGTTTTAATACTATAATTTTTAACAAAATCAAAGTGTCCAATTTTATCGACTTTATTAAAACTTTCTTTTGGAATATTCCAATTCTGTAAATCACTTTCTATTATAGCAATTTTACTAGAGATAGAAGAAACATTGACACTATTTATTACGTTTTGGTTGGTTTGAGTATTCATTAGGATTTTTTTGCAGATGAAAGAAAAAACACTATCCTAGAACCTAAATCTATTTTAGAAGTTACTACCACAATAATTATTTTTGTGTGCAGTAATTACTAATTTTCTTCTCTTAGAATTCTTTTATTTTATTCTATAGGCTTTGCGACGGGAACACCCTCCTGGATCGCCTCTAATTTTCTACACACTCAGAGCTAAGCCAATGAAAAATTCTATGTTTTCCAGTGTCTAAACCTCTTTTAAATGGCTACCTAACTTAAGGAATAAAACTAAGAAAATAGAGGAAGAACAACAGTAATTATTAACTAGAAGAATGATTATTCTAGGAGTAACACTAATTTTGATTGGCTCTAGGATAGCGTAACGCTCTAGCCGCTCCTACTCATATTAACACTCCATCCAGAAATGCACAAATTCATAACATAAAAGACCATAGGACTCAAAAATCAACAAGGCACAAGTCTTCATATCATAAGAAGACAAAAGGAAGAAAAAGCCAAAAATCCTTTTAAAAATATTCAAAAGGAACATATTTTCAAAAGCAGCAGAGGCAAGCTCAAGATAACTTTGCAAAACACTTGCGGAACAGATATATACACTGGACAGGTGTAAGCGAAATAACACATATTCTTGTCTAAACAGATGTAAAATAGACAGAGTAGGGAAAATATTAGTCAGCATATTTTTAGGCCTATTTAAGGCTTTCAACTTATAAAAGAGAGAGCATTCTGAAATTTTCCTAGTTCAGAAAAACTCTCTACCATCTTGCATATTTCCCATCTCCCTTTGTAATTTATCTCTCATTTTCCTAATCAATAAAAAGTTTTTGTAAGTATAATTTTCTCTCTTTCTCTACTATTTTTATTAATTCTAATTTACTTATTTTTTTCTTAGTTTTGTTGTTTTAAAGTTAAATTTATTTTAAAGTTTAATTTGACACTTTAAACTACTACTTTTAAAGTAGTAATTATTTTAAACTATTATTTTGATCCCCTTCATCTTGATACATCCCCCAAATGGTATTAGAGCCAAGTTGCCTAGGAGGAAGTGTGAGTATGAGTAGAAGCAGCTAGAACGTTACTCTGTCCAAGGCTTGTAGATACATAGTTTTGTGGGTAGATGCGGTGGGGTCAATGTCGTGGGGTCCACCTTCTATTTTATTTCCTTTGCAGTAGTTTTTCTTTCCCTTTGCAGCAGAGATATGTTGATGATTTTTCATGTCTCCTTTTTTTGGGTCTTCTCTTTTGAATAGATATTGTAGTATCTATTTTAGAATCATTTTCTAGTGTTGAAGGTGGATTCGGTCCGTGAGAAAGAGCTAGATGTAGATTTATTTGATGGAGTTTATCATAAATATTTAACTTTAAAAAACTAATTTATGACAATGTAGAGATATTTTAACTAATATTTTGTATTTTACGCAAAACATTTATCAACCTTTTTTATTTCAAAATATGGTAAAGGACCAAAAATGTTTGTAACTTTGTCATGCATCTTTATTGAGTGCCATAATTTGTCGAAGCTATCAATTTTGCAAAACATGCTGCCTTTTTAAAATATTTCTATTGATAAAAATAGTAACTAGTGAAGGGACTCAGTATTCCTTAATAGTGTATAAATACTCTATTAAAATTAACTCATTAATTTCTTCGGGTTTGCAAAACATGTTGCCTTTTTAAAACATTTCTATTGATAAAAATAGTAACTAGTGAAAGGACTTAGTATTCTTTAATAGTGTAGAAATACTCTATTAATATTAACTCATTAATTTCTTTGGTTTTCGAGGGGATTATTTGACTCACTTTGTCCTATAGATTTACTACCTCAAATTGCTTTTCATCAAGAATACTTTGTCCTTCCTTCTTCTGCGGTGTGACTAGGGAGACTGTGTATGCCTCCAGCGGTTTCATGGATACTTTTAATGGTATGGAAGTAGTAGGCTTTGGTAGAGACGGAACTTATACCAGGACTAAAAATCTGATATCTAGATTTTTATTTTCTTTGTTAAAAGGCCTTTTTATTTTTTCCCTATATGGAGGCTTTATTTTTATTCTGAATTTTTGGGTTTTCTCATTTTTTCCTTGAGGAAATTCTCTGGTTAGAAAATTTGGGAGAGAATTATTTTCTCCTGTTATACATTCTATTTGAAAATTGAAACTTTATAACAAAGCTTGCCATCTGGTGAATATCTGTTTAGAAATTAGATTTTTAACATTTTTTTGTAAAACATCTTTGGCTGCTTTGTAGTGTACTCTTAGTAAAAATTATTTGTTTATTAAATCATCTTGAAATTTAGTTATACATAGTACTATAGCGAAAATCTCCTTTTTAATAGTACTATATTTTTTTTACTATCATTCCAGATTCCTGACATGAATCTTACTAATTGTTCGGTAGATTCTATAGAAATTCTTGTATAGTTCTTTTTGAGTTTTTCTCTTTACCTAACATATTTCCCATAGTAGAGGGTGCAATTATTCCTTTATCAAACTGTTGGTTAAGAATGATGATGCCCAATAATAGGATTTTGGGGAGAAATTTGCTTGAGATATTGTATAGAGCCTTGAATGTCAATGCCAAAACTTTTGCAGATACTATTACTGATGGATCTTTCATTATCTTGTGTTGGGAGGTATCTTCAAAAATCTCAGACCAGGTCTCTATCACCAACCGAGGGTGGCATACTTAGGAGGCAGAAAGAGGCACTAACACTTATACTGTTAGTGCTTTCAGTGAGTAGAGGATAGCCGATGATGTAGTGGCTTAAGAAGTTGTAGAGATAAGGATGAAAATTTGGGTACTGACCAAGAAATTTGCTGCTATGAATTCCCAAAATGTGAATATTGTAGCCTCTCAAGATAAATCCATAAGCTTAATGATTTTTATATTAAGAATGAGGAAATTTACCTGGATAGAAAGATGGAAAGTTTTTGAGCCAAGGTCCAAGGGTCTACTCAAGAAACTTGGTACTTGAGTCAAGGTAATCAAGGTAAAAACTATTATGAGGATAGATATAGGGATCAAAGAAGACAGAGAGATGACAATTGGAGAAGTAAGGATAATTATAAGGAAAATAGTGGTGCATATATTCCATCGAGAAACTATGATACTTTTTTGAGAATGGAGGCATAACATACTAAGATGGTTAAGGGTTTAGAAAATCAAGAGAGTTTCCTTAAGTATATTAATCTATATATTTTAGGTTTGAGCTAGAAAGTGGAATCGCATGCTACTGCGATCGAGCAACTTGAGTAGTAATTTGCTCAGATGTCAACTATTTTGAATCAGGGTTAGTCAGGTACATTTTGAGTAATACTATGAAAAATCCAAAGAATGATAGTAACTATATTCTACTAAAATTTCTAGAGTGTTGACAATACTGCCATGGCTATGACTCAGGTGATGTGTCATTATCACTTGTTAGGAGTTGTTAGATAAGACTCGTTGTCTCATTAGTGAGTGGATCAGGTTGATGTCCCTTGATAATGAACCCATGGTATGACCCATTACGTTATGTAATGAGTCGTTCGGAGAGAATTGTTGTCTTAACAGTAAAGGGTCAGGATTTAGACCCTCAAGTAATTAGTCCAGGTAATGATTCATGGTCAGTCATCATGACTGGGGCCCTTTCAGCAGGGGAAGTTGAACCCATATAGCCTGTGGGTGCCTTTTTGATGGATAGAGCTACATAGTCCAGGTTACTATTTTTAAATCCCATGTTTATGACTCTTTACCCTATCCCAATATCCAATATATGTATATATGAATGTGTGTATATGGTTTTGACTGATTTTGAACATAGCATTATTTTATCACTTTCCTTGAGTTACATGTCAGTGCTTGTCCCATTGACCTTCCCTATACCCTGCATTTTTTCATGATTTAGGGTCCTAGTATTTTTTTCTAATTACTACTATTAAGCATTAGGTCGTGTGGTGCCTTGGTCGAGTTTCTGTGAAGTGGTGAGCCCTTTATTTTTTAAAAAGCCTTGCTATTTCAATAGGTTTCTTGTTTAGATTTTGGGAATTGTGAACTCTCTTATGGTGTAGTCGGGGATATGTCTCGACCTAGATTGGTATTCTAGTTTAGAGTCTTTTGTGGACAAACGTGGGCTGGATATTTGTTTTTAACTCTTAGTTTACATTTGACTATCTATCCTTCTTATTACTATTTGGTTAGCTTTAGTTGTATTCTTTTATTATGTTCTGGATTTTAGGATAAGGGGGTGGTCTCTGGATCATGATGCACTTCAGATAACCATAATGATTAGGCCCTAGTTTAGGTTGTGGCACTACTATTGATCCCTCTATACCAGTAGTTGATGAGGTTTGGGATGATATTGTTGATATTGATGATGTACCCAAAGCAGAATATAAATAGTTGGTTGTGGTAGTAAGTCATAATAAAAATCAATGGGTGTTGATAAAAGATTTGAGAAGGATAAAAGAAAGAGGAAGGAAGTCGATCCTATGCTAAAGACCATTAAACAACGTCACCTGCCTTTCATCAAAGATTAAGGAAAAAATAAGAGAAAGGAAAATATCAGAAGTCCATGTTGATGTTAAAGGAACTTTCTACTTATATTTCTCTTGTGGATGCATTAGAGTAATGACCAGGCTATGCAGAGTTCATAAAAGACTTGATTACAAAGAAACGGAGGGTGACTTTTGAGCCCATCGATAATATGCACCATTATAGTGCTATTTTTTCTCGATCTTTAGTAGAGAAGAAGAAGGACCCCGAAGCCTTTACTATTCTATGTACTATTGGGTCATTCAGTTTCTCTCGAGCTTTATGTGAATTGAGAGTTTGTATAAATATCATTCCATTAGTGATGTACAAGCAGTTGGGGTTAGGTCCACCCAAACTAACATCTATGAGGTTATTAATGGGTGACCATACTATGAAGAAATCAGTTGGTACATTTTGTGATATATTTGTGAAGGTGGCGTCTTTCATATTTCCAAACTATTTTTTGAGGTCGACTTTAAAGTCCTTATTATCTTGGGAAGGCCCTTCCTATATACTTCTAGGGCATTAGTTGATAGAAAGATGGGATAGATGAAGTTCAAACTCAATAACGAATAGGTGACCATTAATGTATAGTAGTTGATACGACAACCGAAGGATATGCGGGTGGTGTTTGTGATAGACACTGTTGATGATGATGCATGTACTATACCTATTGAGGATATACCTTGGGTTAAGGCATTTACGGCGGTTATCATAAACTTTGACAGGGATGGTATTGATGAATATGATGAGATTATGAGCGTACTGTATGGTAAATGTTCTTATTCTTATGCTCCAAATAGGTTAGATCTTAATTTGAAGAATTGATATACTACATCTACTCAACTATCTATTGAGAAGCCACTGGTCTTGAAATTAAAGGCCCTCATATCTCACTTATGATACGCATTTTTGGGGGCCGACAATATCTTGTCGGTAAATTTCATACTATCATCTTCCACTTCCAAGTCTACTCAAATCTAGGTGATATTTTTGTCTCTAACTATAGTTAAAAGTATGTTCTTAATGTTTGAAGTTGAAAAACAATGCATAATATAGATTGAATTTAATACTAGATGATCAACTCTAAAATGTATGGAGCCTAAATTGGTAAAAATTGAACTTATGTAAGATTTATGTTTAAGAATACTTGTGATCATATCATAAATGGAAGTGAAAGTCCGCAAATGTAGAAAAGACCATGTATACTTGTGATATCCCTATGAACTTGACATTGGTATGTTGTAATGTACAAAATAGAACTTAGAATTGCAAAATGCATTGTGTGGGATGAAAATTTTGGGAAAAATTTAAAGTATCATGAGAAGGGTACATACGAAGGTACTTACGAGCCTTGTAGGTAGTACTTATGGGTCATAAGTACCCTCGAAGGTGATAAAACTGAGGCACTAAGTTTCAGGGCTTTGTCTGACACTTATGAGGGCACCTATAACCCTCATAAGTGGAACTTATGACATATAAGTAGGGTCGTAAGTGTCTTACCCTGGGCATTCTAAAAAAATTCTAACTTTTTATTCCCTTCTTTTATTTCATGCATTAATACTTACTTTTTAAGGTACCATATCCCCTAAAGCATCCAAAAATAAGGGAGTTTAGTCGAGTCTCTGAGATGAGTAACCTGAGAGGAGTGTCTCAGTGGAGGAGTACCCAGTGAGGCCAGATAAACCATTGGCTCTAAGACAGACTAGGGTAAGAGCTCAGAGACTAGGTGCAGCAGCAACAGTTGTGGCTGCATTAGCTACTCACCCCATACAGGCCCTACAGGAAGGGGCCTTCCCATATAACCCTAATTTTTAGGATAGGACCTCAGATGAAGAATCAGAGCCAAACACCAGCACATTCCTTCAAGTTTTAGGAAGAAGAATATGATACAAATAATGAGGTATATTTATAGTCTAGGTCTAGATAGGAGGTTGAGTCTAGATATAAATTAGAGTATATAGAGAAGGAGGACAGACATGGATCCTACTCTAAGGGGTTGGAATATGCATTCAATTCATCTAGTAAGTCAGCTACATGCCAGGTTGCACCACAGTCCGAGGAGGGTGCAATATAGGTCCAATAAGAGAGTTATTCATCATCCACATAGGATGCTATGTATTTTTCATAGGACACCCAGCCTCCTGTTCCATAACCTGCTTCCCTGCCCCAGGGTTTGACTTTACACATGTCTTGGATATGGCTATAGCTGAGATAAACCTGAGATGGTGTGTACAGAGAATGCAATATACCTTTTATAAGGACATCCTCAAGTCGGCCTAAGATGAATGTTTTAGATGAGAGGCATATTAATCTAACGGGGATAGCAGGGAATTTTATGCCTCTTATGCCTTCATGATATATTTGATTACTCCATGTGAGGGTAGAGGTGTAGGGAAGCCCCATCTGGATCATACTTTAGTCTGAGGGGTTAGATAAGTCATTTCTGCAACATCCATCCATAGGGTAATATTTGGCCTAGATTTTGTGGCACCAATATCAGCCATATAATTTGAGTTTAAGATATAACTAGCGCAGGACAGACACTTTATAAGAGATATTAACTTTAGATGATATATACTTTCCTTTTCTAGGTGGTTAGCCACACAGGTATCTAGCTTGGGCACTGATTCCCCCTAGATAAAGGGTAAATGAGAGATTAAAAAGGCAGCGTTGAATTTTACAACAAAATTTTAGTTGACTGTGGTATAACTCAGGCTGAGCTTGACTGTCTCAGACCACATTCGTACATAGGAGAGATCCATAGTGGTTTCCATCCTTCTTGCAGGCTACGAGATAGACTTTGTGGTGCTAATCCGGATAGGGATCCATGTTAGAGCATTCGGTAAGACCACTACTCTCTCTTTCCCTTGCTTGATAAATTTTTTTTATGATGTGGCTAGGATGCCAGCCATTCTAGATGCTGGTTGAAGTATTGAGGTGACTAGAAGTACAAATATTAGTTTGATCAAGGATTCAGCAAACTCAGTCCTTTTAGAGAGAGCTCAACCTTCTTCTACTGTGATTTCAGTCTATTTGTAGGGACCTTCAGTTTGGTCAAGACCATTGAGAAAATAGGCATTGATGATGATATTGAAATAGAAGAGCAGATATTTGAGCCTGAGATTGCTACTGAGGGGTAGGGCCCCCTACTATATCTACATTAGCCCTAACATCTACTTTTGAACTTGTTAGGACATCCACTTTCCCCCTTCGCTCCACAACTATTGGTCTTATTTGGGTACCACAAGAGTTTATATAGTATTTGGTTGAGTGGAAGGATAAGGTGACCACCCACTTCATTGATACATAAACTCAGCTTTCCACATTGTATGCACAAATTTTACCTTGGGTCCGAACTACTTTAGAGAAAGTTGAGGCTTGGATTAAGGCTCAGATAAGGGCTGAGAGGATAGAGTTTACAAGTTAGTTGCATTCTTAAATTATGCCTTTAATGTTTGGCTGACTTCATAATTTAGCTAGTACAGGCTCAAAATCTATCGAGGATTTAGGAGAAGATACCATCTTATGCATTGAGGTACGTTCTCTTGTAGAGAGACGTCGGTTTTGATCACTACCCTAATAATCCTCTCATTAACACAAACATTGACTCTATGTTGATCTATGCTATTTGATTTGTTTATTAAGGAGGAGACGGTCCTGACTGTTGGGACTAAGAAGAGTCGAGAGGAGGAGCTGCAGAACCCCACCATACTATTTGATCTGGACCTCAAAGGGAAACCATAGATTCTAAGGTGTCCCAAATAGTTGATAAGTAGATATGAGTTGAGATAGTAGTGGTAACATCTTATAATCGTGACACACGACCACCTCTTCCAATTGAGCCATCTCATTCCCCAAATGGGGGTGAGTTTGAGAGGGACACCTATAGCAACCTAGGTATGCCCTCTTTCTTTGTTTTGGATTGAAGTTATTCACTGGGGACAATGCATAGTTTTTTTATTATGGGTGGGGGTGTACCGCAGCTGTGGGTTTTTCTTGCCATGCTTCTTTTCCCGTCGGCTGCACTATCTTAGTAGAATCGACATATTTAGGTTGTTTTGTGTTTTGTATCATATATGTGTTATGTTTTATTTATGTATAACTAGTAAAATAAATAAGGAACCTAAGGGTAGTTGATGTATTTTGATTGTGTTCAAGTGTTTTGAGAAAAATGATACCCTATGTATTTTTATTGTGTTCAAGTGTTTTCAGGAAAATAACACCCCTACAAGAAGTTTGTCTGGAACTGTGGGATGTGTTTATATGTGTAACTACGGTGAATTTTGTTATAGAAGTATGACTTAGTGAAAAATAATCATAGCTAGCATTAGCATGAGCTAGATTTGTAGCAACTAGTATGATCACCTTGTACTGTATGTGTGTGACATGCTTACCTAGTTCCCTTTTTACATTTACCAAAACATGCCCAGTTAGTCTTGCCTAGGTTGTAGGATAGTCGATTAGGAAAGGATCACAGGCCATTTCTTATTTAGTCCACTCTTAGCCAAAATAACCGTCCAAATGAGAAAAAGTATCCCTTAATACCTGTTTTGAGCCTGCATAGACCTATTATCTTATTTTCACCTTTCATATTTCAGTTTAATTACAATGAATAAGTTTTGGCCTTGGTCCCTCCTTGTACATTGTGCACCTTAACTCAGGAAAATTGCCTAAGTTGAGGGTAGCTATCATAGGGGTGTAAAGTTCATAATTGCGTATAATGAAGGTTTTAAATAAGTGAAAAGAAAGTAGGATTAGGTTTGGTGAAAATAAAAAAATTGAAAAAAAGAAAAAAATAAAAATGAAAATGAATGAATAACAGAAACCGTGCCCAACCTGAATAAGCAATAAAGAAGAAATATGGGAGAGATAAAATATTAAATTATGGTTGAGAAGTTGACCCAAATATAATTGTAGCGTCAAGGAGGGTTATTCACTATTTCCCAAAAGTAATATACCATCCCTCAAGACTATATTACAAGTCAAATAATGTCCTAAAATGATCCTAGTCCTACTGTCCAAAAAACTAAAGTAAAGAAAATAAGGGCAAGCCAATGGTATTGTATGTATATTGAATGGAACTTCTTTTATGAGAGTGAGTGTATGAATATCTTCCCCTCATTGAAAAGCATGATTACACTATCGGAGTGGTACTTCATTGTCGTGAGGGTACATGGGTTCTATTGCGAGATACTTATCTATTTAGTTAGTGTAACTTATGTATCCGCTTGATTGTTTATTGCTAATGCAATTCCATATCTTGATTCCTTTGTGTTTCTTTGTTGGGCTACATAGATCCAAAAATTGGTTTAAAGTTAAAAATAAGAGGGGGTGATGACTTAGAGCTGAAATTGAGTTGATTTTCGTAGGTACCTAAGGCTTCTATAGGGTAAACATCGTGTTGTGTTTTGTTATGTGTGTTTTTTTCTTGAGGACATGTAAACATTCTAAGTTGAAGATATTGATGTGCCATGGTTTCATGGAACTTTTGATGCTTTAAACCAGAAAATATGTAAGTACTTGGGTCCATTTTTTAGATATGATGTGTTTTTGTGTTAATTTTGCAAGAAACTATGTTTTGGAGCTAAAAAGATGAAAAAAGAGTTGAAGTGTACAAAAGGGATCACTTACGATCAAATTTACGGGTCGTAAGTACCACTTATGTACACCATAAGTGGTCTCATTAGTATTATAAAAAGATGACCTGAGAACCGAATGTCTTAAATTTTGTTCTGATATTGACGAAAGGCCACTTACAGCCACTGTAAGAGTCCATGTATGTTTTAGAGAAATCAAATTCAGAGAAGATGAAGTTTGATGAATGGTGTGAAACCTATGATAAGGTCACTTATGAGATGTAAGTACGACTTTCACCTCGGTAAGTGCCATCATGCGTAGCACCCTGAATCTTGCTGAGATTTCTGACACTTACGACCCACTTAGGGGACCATAAGTAGCATTTACAGCTCGTTAGTGGGTCTATACATTGTCACCAAACCAGTTTTCATTTTTAATTTTGGTTAGGATTTTTAGAGTTTTGACGTATTCTATAAATACCCTTTTGATGTTTTTTATTAGTTTACACACTCTTTACATACACAAACATATATTGATTCTATGATTTGACTTTTAATCTTGGAATCCTTTGTTCTTGATTATTTGGTTGATTATTAATTTGAGATTTTGGTTTTTCATCTTAAATTATTGTGAGATTAATCATATGCTCTCTTTTATGAATTCCATAGATACTCTTTCAAACATTAGAGGTTAAACCACTTTAATACCCTGTACTTTTTCCTAGATTGAAATCGCGTAAAAAAAATGTTAGAAGTTTTCTTTGAAAGATGAACCCGCCCTTGTACATGTGGTATTTTTAAGATTTTCACTTTTTGTAATGTGGGAATTTGAACAAGATTTTCATCGATATAAGATTCTCTTAAATCCGATAACCGGGTAAGAAGTTATGACTCTTTCAAGTTCCCATCGTAAACAACGCCATATTGGTCAGTGACGCACCACGCCATAAGCTAAAATGGAAATTGTCCTTTTCCAGTGTATTAGCATGATTTCCCCCACATCACACCAAAATTCCAGGTCACAAAGGAAGTGGTAACGCGATGGTTCTACGTCACACCATCCCTCAATTTCCCAGTTGTCAAATTCCAGTGACACGACGTGATAGCGCCGCGTTGCGCCAAGGGCCCAATTTGGAAAATTTTCACTGAAATTAAAAGATGCATATAGGGTTAAAAGAGTTAATTTCTCACCCCTATTTAAGCCTTTAATACGAGATTCATCTATTGGAAACCTAAATTATACTCTCTTCCCTCAAAAACCTCTCAAGAACAACCTAGGGCTTTTCATAGAAGATTCAAAATCAAGAATTTCCTCCGTCAATCTTCGTGTATTTATGAATCAGGGTATGCACAGTATTCATTCATGGATTCCTTCCATCCATGAAGCTCAAGAACCTTATTTTATCTATAAATCATGGTATTTATGTTCTGGGTTATTTGTAATCATGTTGTTGACGTTGATTGATTTCAAAGTTGGAATTTTTGTTTGTTTTTTTGTATGATATTATGTTAACATGCAAGATAAAATCCATGAATTTAATTGCTTATGATGTATAATATGATGATTTCACCTATACCCTAAATTGTGCATGCAAGGTGTTGGATAAAATGCTAGGAGTAGAAATCATGCCTTATAGCCCAAAAACATAAACTAAATGTGACATGCTTGTCATCCTCTTATGTTTATATGGTTTCCACGCTATTATTGTGAAATGTGTATGTTATTGGAATGCCATGATATTAGAACACGATATTATGATATGATTATAAGTATTCCCGTCCATGTTAGATAGTATGATAACCATGTACTTTGTGAAATCCCCAACTTATTATATAATGGATCGTTGATATTGGTTATGAATTCAAGAAAGTCAGGCTTTGTCAGTTCCTTCCATCGAATCCTGGGGGTACTTGTAACCGACAATTTAGCTATATGCCTAGAGACAATATCATGTTTTCAATATACTCTCAGTCAAGCCATGTTAAGTAGAATTCAGTCAGTCTCATGACTCAGGAAAACTCAGTAATACTCTATCAGTCAATGGAACTCAGTTAACTCAGTCCAGCTCAATTCAGTAACCAATGTCCAGTGTCTATTTATATGGGAGTAAAAATTAGCACCGAGTGAACCCAAGGATGGGAACTCACCTGCCAGTTGAGGGTATAATTGTTAAGAGCAGTCCTTGCGTTCCAGAACTACGTAGCCAACATAGGCTGAGACATCATACTTGCTAGTTGAGGGTAGATGAGGTGTCTTAACCTACTAATTAAAGGTTCCCACCGTTCTCATTATAGTAACTTGCTAGTTGAGGGTAACTCACATGTTCTCCTTACCAGTGGCGTGGTATTGACACCCTTCCAATCAGGGAACTGACTGGACCCCAATTCAGCTATAATGCGTTATTTGGGGCATGTCAGTTAGATAAATACTTCCCATAGTTTCATGTTACAGAACCAGGACTGTCAGATATAGCTAATCAGTCTTAGTAATAGAACTTAGATATTTCTATAGAATTCAGGACTGTCAGATACAGTCAACTCAAATTCAATACGGAACTTACCTAGTTCTATCAGATTCAGGACTGTCAGATATAGTCACTCATGTTATCAGTTATATCAGTTATCAGAACTCATTCATTAGTTATGTTAGTTATCAGTAAACTCACGTTATCACGATTTCAGTTATAGTTACTATGTATGTATGCATGTATTCTCACGCTCATATTAGTCAGTTAGTCAGTTAGTCAGTATTGTTCATGCATATGAACCAATGCATTCAGCCTACCTCAAATACATACCAGTACATTCAAAGTACTGATGCATTTACGCTATGGTGTCTTATACCATAGGTTCAGAGACACGATCTCTAGATCATCAGTAGATTCTAGTCTAAGCAGTCAGAGTTAGAAGTGAGTCCTCATCTTTTGAGGACACGATCATTATTTTAATATCTCATTAATTAATTTATTAGTTGGAGTTAGTTGGGGACATATCCTATCAACTCCTTATTCAGACAGTCAAGTTTAGAGGCTTTTCAGACTATAGTATGTTCAGATAGCTTATTTCAACTTTGTTTTGGGTATTCCATACTCCATTCATATGTTACAATTTATTAGATCTTATGTTACAGTTTTGAATCTTATGGCCTTCCAGCTCATGTTTCCGCATTATACGGTATGTTATGTAGTATACAGGTACAAATATCAGTCATGGGTTAGCTTGTGGTCCTTCAGGATTATGAGCACCGTGTAGCATTCCAAGTACCAGATTCACGGCGTTGCAACCACCTAACTATGGTTATGGTAACCTGGCGGACTAACGATTATAGGAAGTGTGTGGTCGTTCTAAATTAGTTTTTATTCATATATTATAATCTTTTTTGATTTGTTTTCTTTCTTAACTATAGCACCTAACTAGTGACTTCAACTACAACATCTTAGAAGGTGGGATGAATAGGTCCAAGAACTATTTTTACAAGTTATTCCAAATAGTGATGGACCCACGAGGAAGTTTCCTTAGCCATAATGTTGCTTCACCAAACAAAAGGAATGGGAACAACCTAAGTTTGAAAGCTTCCTAGACTCACCCCAGGTAAATTATATGAATTGCATATCCCCACGAAATTTATGATTTGCATATTTGCGTCATCAGTCGGCAAACACACAAACATATTGTTAACGTTAAGTAGAAGAATCATAGCACTTGTAATATCAAACTTCACCCCTTGGGTAAATTCAAGAGGAATAATGTCTTCTATCTCGATAGGCTCAACATACCTCAAGTTATCCTTCGGATCATTATGTGCTAGCAAATACTAAAAAGAAGGGGGTATTTTAACTCTATCTCTTCTACCTCTGTTGAGCTTTGCTTGACATTGTGCTTCCTGCCTCTGTCTTTTATCTTGAGTTGTAAGATGAATCGTTGCACCCCTCTTTTTTTTTGCTTTATCTAGTAATCATGTAGTGGTTTGCACAGTTATATATTATGCACCAATGGGATGAGGTGGATTCAAGGAAAGATGATCATCTTGATACTCCTTGTGATGAGCTTCATGATATGTTCCAAAAACATACGATTTTATTATAGGCTTTTTTCAAGCTCTGGATTAGTGGGAATGAGGGATTTCCTTTGCATCCTAATATAAGGCATACACCAATGTACACCTCAAGAAAAATAGAAAAGTATAACCCAACAATTGCAACAAACACTATCGATCAATTTGTAACCGTAATCCCCGAAAACGGCACCAAAATTTGATATCGCCTGATATATACAGAGGTTGGGGTCGAACCCACATGGAATAGGCTGAATATTTCTCACAAATTTGTTAAAATAGACAGAATAATGTGAAACTAAATGGGGGATTTGGTGAGAACAATATATAATTTGTAATAAATCATAGTATCTTTGGTTGAAGTTAATCTGAGATGAATACTAGGGTTGTGTTCCCCCTAGCTTCCTAACTCTATAGACTTGAAGTGCTTAATTTGACTATCCCATTTCTCTGCATGTAGAATCTAATAAGATATGTATTACCAACCATCTTGTGAACGTATTTGGTGAATTTTACTTTTAACCTTATGAGTCTCAGAGTGGTGCCTTACTAACCCTTATCTTTGATTCCTTATTAACTATCTCCTTTTGGGTAATAACTTAATTAGATGAGGGTTGGTAGTCTCAAATTTCTATTGCAACCTTCTTTTCCTAATCTCAATCCCTCTTGCAAAAATGATCTTGAATACAGGAAAGTTCTTAACCTCTAGAGTAGTTAAGAAAGCAAAAAAAATCAATGAAGATCATAATACATGCATAAACACTAATTTAGAATAACCGCACACTTTCTCTACTTTGTTATTCCCCCGGGTTCCCACAACCCTAGTTAGGTGGTTTAGCCTCTTATGTTTGCAAGAATATCCATGGAATTCATAAAAGAAAGCATAAGATTAATCTCACAATAATTTAAGAAGAAAACCCAAAATCTCAAATTATTAATCAGCCAAATAATCATGACCAAAGGATTTCAAGATCAAAAGTCAAATCTTAGAATCTATATATTTTTATTAATATAAAGAGTGCGTAATATAATACAAAAACACCAGAATGGTATTCATAGAATACATCAAAACCCTAAAAATCTAACAAAAATCAATAAGGAAAATAGGGTCAGTGACCATTTACGAACCCACTTACAAGTCCCTAGGTGGGTCCTATGTGTCAGAAATCACAACAAGATATGGGGTTCTACCGACGTTGGCACTTACAGTGGTGTAAGTGGTACTTATTCCCCATATGTGACCTAATCATAGAAGTTAGACCATTCATCAAACGTTAGCTTCTTAGAACTTGAGTTTTTGAAACTTATATGGCCACTTATGGTAGCTATAAGTGGAACTTACGTGCTATAAGTGGCCTTTTATCAATATCAAAACAAAACATTATACTTCAAGTTCTCATGTCCTTTTTTTCTGATACTTATGAGGACACTTTCGGTGGCCGTAAGTGAGGCCTTTTGCACACTTAAACTTTTTTTTATCTTTTTAGTTCCAAAACCTAGTTTCTTGCAAAATAAACACAAAAAAACATCATATATAATAAAACAGACATTAGTACTAGCATTTTTTCTAGTTTTAAGCATCCAAAGTGCCATTCAACCATGGTACATCAATGTTCCTTCAATTTTTGGCGTGGATCATTTAGCGGCATCGATATCTTTTTATGGTACTCCATAGACACTGAGTGTTGTTCCTCCTACTATGCCAGCATCTGCGTATGGTATCGCGATATTAGGAGTTCACCCTTATTTTATATTACCTCCTTAGGTGGGATCTTAGCCTACTAGATTCACTATTCTACTTATCAAAAGAGGTTTGAGAGATTCACTCATTTGGGTGCTCCTAGGTTTAGTGGTGTTGTAGGCGAGGATGCCTATGAGTTCTTGATTGATAGTCATGAAAAGTTGCATAACCATGATTTGCTTAATTTGTATAAAGTTACTTACACTAATTACCAGTTGAGAGATACAACTAGGGATTGTTGGAGGTTACTTGTTAGTTGCAGGCCTCTTTATTCTCTAAAGATAACTTGGGATCAATTTGCTTAGGCCTTTTTTTATAGGTTCATGCTATACAGTTTTAGTGATCAGATGAGTGATGAGTTTGATCACTTGGATAAGGGCTCCATGCTTGTTGAAGAGTATGAGGCACATTTCCATGCCTTGTTTGTATATTCTTATAGTAGCGTTACTATTGAGTCTGAGAAGATTCAAAAGTTCATGAAGAGGTTGGATGTTTCTTTTTAGCTAGCTATAAATTATATAGTAGTGTATGGGGAATCAATGTGGAGTATAGTAGATCATGCTAAGATGACTAAGTCTATTCTTCGATGGTTTTAGGGGGGCATCAAGAAAGTGCACCATCAAGGAGAGTTCAAAGTCTAAACTACTCAAGGTAGAGATTCTATAGGTTTTGGTGGGTATCATAGTAGACTAGTGAAGGCAGCCTTGCAGGGTTTATGTTGTGGATCTTATGTTCAACATATTTGGGTGGTGTTTTATCTTAGCCATACCTCCTCCTATTGAGTCGATTTATACAGGTTTCTATGTGTGTGATGAGGTTGTCTATTTGTCCAAGGACTATCCCCATCGTGTTTTCAATGCTACACTTATATCGATAGTGAGAGGTAGAGGTTCCACTAGAGGTACGCGGGGCAGAGGTAGTGGTGCCCCTGGTGGTGGTCGTAAGACTACTCAATTACATGGTTGTCGTCACTAGTGCTATGCAAAACTTGCCAGACCATACCAAAGTCTTCTGATATTATCATCACAGGTATCGTCCCTATTTGTCTCAAATCTACATTTGCGTTATCTAATTCGAGATCAACTTTCTCCTATGAGTCTACATATTTTGTTTAGGTTTTGATTCTTTTAGTAATCCTGTTGCTATGAATGAAGGTTTTGAAAAAGTGAAAAGAAAGTAGGATTGGGTGTGGTGATTAGACAAAAATGGAAAAAGAGAAAAAAATGAAAATGAAAAAGAATGAATAACAGAAACCATGCCCAACCTGAATAAGAAATAAAAAAGAAATAAGGGAGAGATAAAAGATAAAATTATGGTTGAGAAGTAGACCTAGATGTAATTATATTGTCAAGGAGGGTTAGTCACTAATTCCCAAAATTACCATACAATCCCTCAAGCCTACCTTGAAAGTCGAATAATGTCCTACAGTGATCGTAGTCCTACTATCCAAAAAATCTAAAGTAAAGAAAATAAGGGCAAGCAAATGGTATTCTATACATATTGACTGGAACTTCTTTTATGAGAGTGAGTGTATCAATATCTTCCCCTGATGAGACCAATGAAACCTAGCTGCTCTGATCCTAATTTGTCAGGACCCAAAAACCAAGGGTCATGATGCAACTTATTGTAGCAAGCCTTGACAAGTAAGTCTATCATCCTAACTAATATGAGATAAGGAAAACCATACCAAAACCCAAGGCAAGACTCCAAGAATAGAGTCTAACCACACATATATAGTGATAGCAGAAGTACATAACCAAATATACCATACAATATCCTAAAACCTGGTGTCACAGCGCAAGAATGACTAAATACATCTTGAATGTCAAAAGATATAATTATAGTCCAATAATTATAGTCCAAAAGGATCAAAATTTGTCTTCAAATTCAAATACGACATAATCAAGATAAGAAGAGTTAGTGGATTATCTCTGGAAGCATAGATCAACTGCTACCTCGAGTCTGTTTTAGATACCTGCTGAATCAGTTATCGTGTGTCATACTTGTTCCTGGATCTGCACCAAAAGGGCATAGTAGGGGTGAATATAGTCCACTTGTACTCAATATGTTTCATAGGCTGAATGAGAAAAGTAGAAAATAAAGCATATAAAATACACACTATGGGCACACCACCTACAATAAAAAATTAGCCCAAATGGTAGCCCACACCATCTCCACTAACAGTTCTATAATATTCACATATACCCCAAAAACAAGTATGATAAAGAAGCACAAATATACGGGTATACCAAATCCAAGTATAAGAAAGAAGTACGAATAGAAATATATTACATCAAGGACAATAATACAACACAAAATGAAGACAATATATGAGATTTAATGAAGAAGGTTATGATGTGATGCTTGAGGTTGTCACACAACCTCCATATACATCAATCGAGTTGTGCTCCCGAGGTAGAACCCATGGGGGGTTTGTTAAACCATATGCAATCCAATATCCATGACTCTTCTTTGGCACATCCCTCGATAGAGGGTCTGTAAAGATGTCACGGTTTGGTGTTTTCATTACTTCCACAGTGGCACCAATATGTCACAAGTTCATATAATATGAGGATGAAATGCTCACAACCAACAAAAATGAAAATTTCCAAAGTCAATTAATATAGAAATCATGTGAGCCAAAATCCATTCAATATGTCAACAATCCATAAATACAATGTAATCATATGCCAAATACATAACAATATGCCATTGATACCACATGAGTTCCAATTTAGGATTTTCACTAGAAATATACCACCAAATATACATACATACGGCCAACAACATCATATACCACCCCACATGGTGTCACATAGCAGATAATTTCTCAATACCATCAAATAACAACAACATAGGACCCTACACGGACACAAAACGATATTAATATCTATTTCCATCAGTGAATCCCACATCCATAACATGATTTTACACTAATATTAACTACCCATCCCAGTATTAAGAAAGTTTATCCATAACCAATGGTAAATGCCAAAAACCGATACAAACAAGCGTTTAACACTGAGATTTTACCTCATGCACGGACCCAGAATTAGCTAAAACATGCAAATATATAAGAAAACCTAAGTGAAAATGGATTGGAATTGGGGTTTAAATCTAAGAATTACAAATTTTAGGCCTTCCAGGATAAAACCCCAAATTCCACCTTTGAATTCAAGCTTTAAAAGGATTTTAATGACAAAAATCAAATAAAAATAATTGAAATTGGTATTTGGGGCTTACCCGGGCTTAAAAATATAAGAAATTGCCCAAAATCTTATAACCCCAAGCTCCAAGTCTCAAAAATGTTGAAAAATTGCAAAAATGGGGGAGTAATCCCACCCAAACTTCACTAAGCAATCACGGGGTGGATTAAATAACCAACAGAATACCTAAGTGAGTGCATCAGTTGTGTGGTGCACTAGCTGGAAACTTAGAGAATTCCAAGTTTTCACAAACCCATCAAGATTCATTTGGAATCTCGAGAATTTAAGTGAATATGCTTCTAGACTAAATTTGATGCTCTGAACGCAATGCCAAATTCATATTTTTGAGAAAACATCATTTTTCACAAGGTTGACCCTAAAAACCCAATTTCACAACTTTTTGAATCGAGTGTCAAAATGAGATATAAAAGCCATAAAACCACACCAACCATGTTATCAACTCAAAATTAACATTTCAGATCTACTGGTACAGTCCTTTTTGCCATTTGACACACAAACTAATAAATGTAGACCAATGTCAACTAATAAGCCTTTATAAACTGAAATACATTGGGAACTATTTTAGTCATCCCCACGCCCTAAAATACAACAAAGCAACCAAGGGGTGGTGTAAAATGGTAAAATCACACAATAATAAGTATTTCAACAAAATTATAAAAAATTAGGTCATTACAATCGCGTATCAAACTTGCTCCCTGTTCCATCATCTATTATAACTTATTTGTAGCTTCAAATGTCACCCTATGCACCTCCATTCACCTCCTGCACATGCTCATAAAAACCATTAGAGAATACAATGGTTTAATCTCATCAAAAGCACTCTAGATTAAGCACCACTTCATCTTGGTTTGACTAGTTAAATTGTCTAGCCTTGCGTTTGTCATTTTTACTCTTAAATTGATTAAAATGAACCGTAAACCACTTAAACATGAGGATTAGCTTATAAATACACCAATATCACTAATTATTCATATAAGAACACTAAGTTATCCTCAAAACTAAGAGAAGTATGCGTAGTTGTATAAATACGTGTAAGATTATCAAGTCAAACCAACTAGTCAGCCAAGGACTAAATGCCTAAGTCTAAAGGTGACTCCATTACCAATAGGTGAGTCAAACTCCCCATACTCACCATCTTTTTAATTAGAAATCTGTCACTATTTTAGCCTTGTTCGGATGATAAAAATAGTGGGATCACAATCCTTAAGAAAATCTAACCATATATATTGTCTCATATTAAGATCCCACTGAGTGAAGAAGTATTGAAGGATATGATAACCAGAAAAATCTCATAATAAACTATATACAAGTTGTGTTTCCACAACTTTAACACAAATAAAACCGCGACTAACTCCAAGTCATGGATAGGGAAATTTTTCTCATAATGCTTTAATCGCAGAGAAGCATAAGCAATCCTTACCCTTATACATCAACACACCACCCAAAACAATTCCATAAGCATAAAAAATATGGTGCAACCTACGTCTTCCTTAGGAAAAGTTAAAATAAAAGCTGCAGTCAACAACTCTTTGATCTTTTGAGGATCTCCTCCCAAGAATCCGACCACTAAAAACAATCTTACAATGAGTCAAGTTAGTCAAAATAGTTATAATATAAGAGAAACTCTGAACAAACCATTGATGATAGCCTATTAACCCAATCTTACTCTAAATATCAATAGAAAAATTTGGTGTAGCCTAATCACGAATCATTGCTACCTTGTCCATATTGACCTTAATACCATCCTTGGTCACAACATGACCCAAAAAAAGAAATAAAATACAAATAAAACTTGCACTTGGAGAACTTAGAATAGAGCCTCTTATCTTTCAATATCTAAAGTATGATCCTCACATGCCTCAAATGGTAAGCCTAATTACCAAGATATCATCAATGAATTAAATTATAAAAAATCAAAATAAGGTTAGAATACCTTGTTCCTAAACTCCATAAACACTTTCAGAGCATTTGTCAACCCAAAATATATGACCAAGAACATATAGTGTTCATATTGCATCTGATAAGCTATCTTTGGAATATCTAAAGCTCTAATCTTCAATTAAAGATAAACAGATCAAGTGGATCTTAGATAACACTAAAGCACCCTGAAATTGATCCAACAAATCATTAATGCGAGGAAGAGAATACCTATTCTTCATAGTCACATTGTTCAATTGCTGATAATCAATACACATGCACATGGATCACTTTTTCTTCTTTAAAAATAAGACAGAAGCACTCCAAGTAGAGACACTTAGTCTAATAAAAGCTTACTCAACAAATCCTCTATTTTCTCCTTAAATTCCTTAAATTCTGTGGTGGTCATCCTATAAGAAGGAATGGAAATAGGCTTAGTTCCTGGATCAAAATTAATTGAAATATCAATAACCAAATCTGGAGGCATACTAGGTAAGTCCATACAAAACACGTCTATGAACTCCCTAATAACTCCCACGTGATCTAAATAATGCAGTAAACCAATACTAGTATCACGAATGCAGGCCAAATAGGATAGATAATGTTTTCCTACTATGTGACGAGCTCATAAAACAAAAATAACACCTTTTGGTGAAGAGTTAGAAGCACCATTCTATTCTAACCTTGAAATACCAGGAGTAGCTAGAGTCAAGGTTATGCCAAAAAATCCAAAACTTCATAGTAAGGAGCCTACCAATCCATACCTAATATGATATAAAACTTAACCATATTGAGGATAATCCACTCCACCCAAATTTTTCATCCCAAAAAGGTCACAACACAAGATCGGTACACCTGATCCACCACTAAAGAATTGCCTACAGGGGTAGATATATGAATAGGCATAGAAAAGAACTCACACAATATTAATACCAATAGAAAAAAATTCATACAAATAAGATAATGTATTCCTAGGGTAAAATACAACTGTAGAGTGATGATGACAAAATAGGATGGTACCCGTAATCAATGTATTAGAGGCATCTACCTCAAGTCTCCTAAAAAAATCATAGCGCTCACCATGTATGTGATCTTGGGTGTATTTATATGCCTAAAAATCATAGCTTACCCATATTTTAGCTAAGTTTGGAGAACAAAGTGCCTAATTTCTTATGTTTTTACTCTAATTCTATGTAATTGAGCTAACCGATGTGATTAGCATGATTTTATGTATTAATGAGGTAGATGGAGACATAATGGGACTATAGAATGCGGATGGCATATGACACAAGAGCAAAACAACTTGTTGGTCCAAATGTGGCGCCTAGAGTTTATATCCAAGACTAATTTTTCATTTATAATTAGTTCAGGGACTTAAAAGGAAAATATGAGAGAAAAGATTATTAGAAAGACTTGATGCTGAATTTTTATCATTATTCATTATTCTTTATTAGTTTTGTAACAAGGAGAGGGCGGCTATAGCTTGGAGGGAGAAAATATTTTTCTCTTATTTTCATGATTCCCACACCAAGACCATCTTCTAGTTTTTGGTATGATGAATATATTTATGATGATTACCTTTTTATTAATGAGTAGCTAAGCTTATTATTTAGGGTTATGAAAGCCTTGTAACATACAATCTATTACTTTGGGTATTTGTATTCATCATGTATTGATCTGCTTATATCATACTCTCTTTATTTATCTTGAATTCTCGTGGTTGCAAACATAGAGGATGTGACTTAAACTCAACTTATTTGATAGAAAAGTTGAGGTTTAGAAAAGAGAGTAATGACAAGAAAATAGGATTTTCAACCGCTATTTCATATGTTAATGCCTTAACAGGATTAACTACTTGGAGATTTCATATTATTTTTGTAAACACTTTTGATTTGAGAGAAGTAAAGTGAATTAGTTCTTGATGGTTGAGAAACACTAGGATTATGTTATTAAATACAATATTTTTTGCTGTAAGCATGATACATGTATGAATTTGTAAATCTCATAGTTAGAAAGTATTGAAAACTATAAGGTGGACATAACCCTAGCTTGCTATTTCTCTGAATTTGAATACTACTTCACATAATTCATCTTGTTATACTGAAACCATTAATTTGTCAACTGAATCAAATCCCTCCTATTTATTTTACGAAAACGAACGATTAAAAGTCAACTAATCTGCATACAACTTAATTAGCACCATATTCCCTGTGTAATTTGACCCCAACCTAGTTGGGTTATATATTTGTCAACGACTGCTTACACTCTTGTAAGAGAGTTGTAATTTGGGCGTATCAAATTTTGGCGTCGTTGCTGGGGAATACGGTTGTCGATTGAGTTTATGTGTGTTAATTGACTGTTAGTCAAGTTTCCTTATTGTACATTTATTTGTTTTTTTTCATTACAGGCTCATTGTTGTTTATGTCATGAACTAGAAGTTCAGGAGAACCATTATTACCCTTCAATCCTGAACCTCAAAGCTGAAAAATTAGTCGCTTTGGCTAATGCTCAATTAAATCAACAGAATGCAGATAACCCAGATCGGGTACCTAATCTAGTTAAAAAATACCTGAGAGATGATAATTTAATTGAACCAACTAATAGGAGGCGTTCAGCAGGGGTAGTTGCACGTGTAAATCAAAATCTCCATTCAGAGAAAGACTAGACCATCAAGCTGTGCAGTTTGATGTTGACAATGATGAGGATGATTTAGATGGAACTGTATCTATAGGGGAAATAATTCTACCACCACTAGATCCTTGGGTGAAATTCAACATCACCAGTACTATAATCCAACTACTGAATCCGAAAGGACTCTTTGGTGGATTCCCTAGTGATGATCCCAATCTACATTTGGTGAATTGCATCAGTATTTGTAAGTCATTTGATAATCCAGGAGTGGAAGAAAATGCTATTAATTTAAGATTTTTCCCATTGTCTCTGTTTGGAGAGGCAACTATGTGGTTGAATGAGCTGACACCTGATTCTATAACAAATTGGAGGCAATTGAAAGGAGCTTTCCTAGAAATGTTCTTTCCTCCTTCCAGAATGTTATAGTTGAGGGATGAGATCAGCAACTTTAGGCAATTGGCTAATGAAGCTTTGCATGAGACTTGGGCGAGGTTTAAAAAGAAGTGGACTCAATGCCCAAACCATAAAATAACTAATGAACACTTGATGCAAATATTCTACAGAGTTTTGAACTCACTTACAAAGCCAATAGTGGATAATGCTGCAGGAGGAGCTTTTATGGAGCTCACCTTTACTAAGGCTGCGGATATGTTAGAAAGAATAACTAAGACAAGTAGAGATTAGAATACCAGAGATTCTGTGGTAGCAAGCAATACTGGGTTAGTGTAATATCAACAGAGTAGCATAGGAGAGAAGAGGAGCGTAATCAGTATATGGCTCACATAAAACCCAGATGGATCTGTTCACAAAATATTTTCTATCAGGGAATGTAGAAAAGATAAACTTTGTCGGGTCCCACGGTAAGGAAGCTGAATCAAAAACCAAGGAATAGGCTAACTACTTGCATAACCAGGGGGTTTCTAGACTGGTGGTCAAGGAAACCAAGGTTGGAACCATCAAGGAGATTGGAAGAATAAAAGTGACAGAAGTGGACTGTATATACCTCTTGGAAGTCGTGATAATGCTGCCACCAGTTCAGGAAAAATATCCATCGAGGACATAATGGAGAAACTAGTAAAGGGAGTTGAGGCGACAAATTCTAGGGTGACTACTATGAAAAGTGACATGTATTCCATGAGTCAACTAGTAAATTTGCACTCAATCACTATTAAAAAACTAGAGCAGCAAATGAGCCAATTATCCACAATATTCAACCAAAGACAGAATGGGACTCAACCAAGTAATATAGTTCAGAATTCGTGGACTGATGGATCGTGTATGGCTATTACCATAAGGAGCGGTAAGATGTTATCTAGTCCAGGATTGGGAGCATCCTCTCATATTGATGCAGTCAAAATGGATTGGGAGATGGTTGATAAATCTTCAGTAGTGCCTGTAGAGTTGGGAAGTTTGTAAAAGAAGAGTGCGTAAATGGAACAACCACCTAAGCCAAAACATGTTAGTGATGTGGAGCAAGGCATAAGAAAGGAGGTAAAAGTTTCTCCAGTTGAAATCCCAAGGCCACCACCCCCATTCCCACAATGAGAAAAGAAGAAAGAAGATGAAGGGAAGTTTAACAAATTTATGGCTATGTTGAAGCAATTGACAGTGAACTTGACTTTAGTTGAAGCACTTGAGCAGGAGCCAGGATATGTTAAATTTATGAAAGATCTTGTGATAAAGAAAAGAGTGGTAAGCTACGAACCGGTGGATAATCTCTATCATTGTAGTTCTATTTCTACAAGGTCACAGTGCAGGAGAAGGTGGACCCAGGAGCATTCACCATCCCTTGTACGATTAGGTCTCTGGATTTTGCTAAGGCCTTATGTGATCTGGGAGCTAGCATCAATCTGATACCTCTAGATGTTTATAAGAAGTTAGGTTTGGGAGACCCCACACCCACGAATATGTGACTTGTAATGGCGGATAGATTGGTGAAAAGGTCGATTAGGATTCTACATGATGTACTTGTAAAGGTGGCTGATTTTATATTTCTTGCCAACTTTGTGATTCTTGATTGTGAAGTGGACTTTTAAGTACCCATAATTTTAGGTAGGCCGTTCTTAGCAATCGGGAGAGTATTAGTTGACCTGGAGTTTAATGAGCTGGAATTTAGGCTCAACGGGAAAGAGGTTAGTTTTGAAGTATATAAATCCATGAAACAACGAAAGGAGATGAGTATGTTTTCAATTATTGATGCATTCTATGAAGATGAGGTACAAATGTTATCATCTATGTATCTTGACGAAGTCTGAGTTATCAAGATAATCGAATCATGTTGCTACGCTAAATCAGGCGTTGGATGGGAGGCAACCCATGATCTTATTCTCATTTTATCATATTAAATAAAAATACAAAAATAAGAGTCGAGCCACGACCAAAACTATGGTGCTTAGTGGGAGGTAACCTATCATTCTAATCATTTTTAGTTGTTTTTAATTAAGTGTAGGTGCATGAATTACTAAGGAGGTGATTGGTACCAAATTTTGTTTGGAATTGATCCATATCAGTAGTGGTAAGTTAGGAGTAACAGTGATATTACAGGTAAGTAGGGGTGGTCAAATATTAAGGCTCGAGTCATGACTCGTATTAGAGTTGTGACCTAAATTATGTTAATTCACACCTCAAAGTTCAACGGTGCGACTTTATTTTATGATTTTAAAGGAGGTCTATGGTGGTATCATAGGGATCGTACCGATAGGCCTCTTCCCAGAGCCCACCACTAACCTCGATGGGGGTACGGGGGCGAAGCCCCGACGGTACAGACCTTTCTTAATGCTTTATATAAGGAATGGGGTGCATGGCATCTAACTTTAAGTGTACTATAGGGTGTGTAGTGTCCAAGTTTACATAAGCCATAACAAATATGTCACCTAAGACACAACCAAAGCCCAATGCCTCAAGTAAGTTTTACCATGTGCGGCTGTAATACCCCGATCGTTTCTTAAGGCTAAATCTGTCTTTTGAGTGGATATGTACGACTTCCAAAGTGATTGATGTTTAAACCATGTTTTATTTCTCTAATTTCTACTTTTTTCACGTATATCATTGAATAATATTTCCATCGACACCAATTTCATCAAAATCCGACATCGGGCGAGGGAGTTATGGCCATTTTACTAAACGGTATTGGATCACCTAGGTTTGACGATCGACCTGGCGAACCATCAGGGACCTGGTGGACCATCAAGTTCCCCGTTAATACAAGGTAGTGACTCTTTTTTCAGGCCATCGTGCGACGGCCAAGTTGGTGGACCGTCAGTTTCCTGACGGACAGTCACTTCGACCGTCACGTCGAGGCAAAACGTTCCAGTTTTGACACTCGAGTGAAGGACAATCTGGTGGACCGTCAAGAGACTTAACGAACCATCAAATCGATTATCATAGGCCCCGATCAGCGAATTTCATCTTTTTCAAGCGATGTTTTAGATAATTCAAGAGAAAGGAGTTATTATTGTCAGCATGCATGATTTTCTTATACATTTATGATATTATTTAAAATGTTGCATCTACTCCCACATACTCAGTACATTCCTAAGTACTGACTTCCATACTCTTTTGTAATCTCTATTTCCTCATGAAATAGGTTCAGGTGCTCAGTCTCAGCAGCGACAGTGATCTTTGAGTACCTTCATCTACATTTCTACGGTTGGTGAGTCCTCATGGTTTGAGGACCTGTGTCTCAAATTTTGTCTTGTTAATAGATGGTTGTTTACTTTCAGTTTAGTACGAGTCAGTTGGGGATCTGTCCCAATGGCTCCTCAGTCCTACATTGTAGAGGCTTTGTCAGACTAGTGTACCAGCGTGTACATAGATTTCAGTATTTTATTTGTACAAGGCAGTATTACTTTGTATTTTAGGATGTTCATTACATGGTTATTCCTTTTTATCTTAGCATGATTTGCGCTATAATGAGTTATGGAAGTGATGACAGGCTTAGAAGGTTAGATTGAGGCCACCTGTGGCCTTGAGCACCATGTGACATCTCAGGATAGGTTCTTGGGGCGTTACGAGTTATTATTGTCAGCATGCATGATTTTCTTATACATTAATGATATTATTTAAAATGTTGTATCCACCCCCATATACTCAGTACATTCCCAAGTACTGACTCCCATACTCTTTTGTACTCTATATTTCCTCATGATATAGGTTCAGGTGCTCAGTCTCAGCAGCGACAGTGATCTTTGAGTACCTTCATCTATATTTTTGTGGTTGGTGAGTCCTCATGGTTCGAGGACCTGTGTCTCCAATTTTGTCTTGTTAATAGATGGTTGTTTACTTTTAGTTCAGTACGAGTCAGTTGGAGATCTGTCCCAATGGCTCCTCAGTCCTACGTAGTAGATGCTTTGTCAGACTAGTGTACCAGCGTGTACAGAGATTTCAGTATTGTCTTTGTATAGGGAAGTATTACTTCGTATTTTAGTATGTTCATGACATGGTTATTCCTCTTTATCTTAGCATGATTTGCGCTATAATGTGTTCTGAAAGTGATGACAGGCTTAGAGAGTTAGCTTGAGGCCATGTGTGGCCTTGAGCACCATGTGACGTCTCGTGATAGGTTCTTGGTGCGTTACAGTGGCGCACACCTTAACTTGTGCAATACCTTAAGCGACACACACCTTAATGTTGGCAATATCTTGTGCATCGCACACCTAACCGCATGCTCTCACTGTTTCACTTGTGTGATACCCAATGCGGAGCACACTTAAACTTGTGCAATAATATTTATGCCTCACACTTACCTTTGTGCGATAACATATGCGTCACACACCTTACCATACAGGCTCACTGTTTCACGTATGCGTTGACCAATGTGGCACACACTTAAACATGTGTGATAACTTGTGCGCCGTACACCCTTCCAATTTCAACCTATATCCTTCTTTGAATTGGGTCAACCCAACCTGGATTTCATTCTTTCAATAGACTCCACACCCTAAATTCCCAAATTCATCCTTATTTCACCCCCAAGCCATACAAGATTTCTCCTTCACTATTCTCTTTGTCCTTCAAGATTACTCTTTGCTTAACAATCTTAAGAATTTTCCCTTTCTTTTCCCAATATTCCATATTTAAGGTAAGTTTTTATTTTCTTAATCCTTAAGTGTTATGACTTTTTGTTATAATTAATTGATTTCTTGAGGATTATGAATTAAATTCTTGCCATGTCTATGTCAAAGAAGGATTTTGAACATTTTGGGAAGATAAGCACCATTGTTGTTGTACTTGAGATTGTACATATAAGTGAATTGTTCACAACCAACATGGTAGTTGTGTAACCATTAGTTTCTATCTTATTATGTTGAACATAATGTTGAGAAAATTGTGTGAAAGTGATGGTGTTCTGTATATCTTTATATGGTTGAAGTTATAGGCCATGATTTTGTTCAAAAAGTTCTTCATTGAAATAGAATTGGGGAAATTAAAATGAGTGAATTGTATTGCGACTAATGTTGGTGCACCATATCAAAGTGTATGTCGGCAAAGTATGAGTACCCAACAATAATACTTAATTGGTTTATACTAACAAATTAAGTGTGGGGTGGTAACTTCACCACCTTCATCTTAATTGTAGTTAGTTTCATTATGTGTGGCTAACATAGGGGATGTGATAAATACAGGAAAATAGCTTTGATGATGTTCTCCATGCAGGTGGAATAACTCCTAATGTGAATGAAGAGTACTACTAGCTAGGTTCTTTACCGTGTTATTTGCACTGGGGACAGTGCCTAGATTAAGTATGGGGTGGCTGGTTACTTTACTGCTTGTTTTGTAAGAAATTAGTACCTTCTCCTTAGTATACTTCTGTGATAGGATTAGTTATTTTGTTTATTTTGTTTCTTGTTAGATGTTTGTTTGATTTAGTCATAGTTAGGTGCTTTTCTTGATGATGGATGGATGACGACTGTCTTAAGAGAAAATTAGTCATTTACTTGCATGTAACTATTTTTGTGGATCACATGACATTATAATATAAGTATATGATGGATCAATACGTTTGAAACACCTAGGCTCTAGTTGTGACTCTTGTTGTGATTGTTGGTTTTATTTTAATTCATTTAATTATTGGTTCAAGAATCTATAATGCTCCTTATTGAGTTGACCATGTGCCATGGTTGTGTAAGACTGTTGTATATTCCTTATTGCAACTGATGCTAGAACTTGCCTGGAGTGTGTGCAAAGCGAAATAAAGATTGTGAGTTTAGGAGATGATTTAGGCATTTCTTTGACAACCATGTTGCATGCCTTCTTTTGACCTACCTTTGAACATTATCTTAGCTAGCTCCATTGAGCCTTTATCTTGTTCTTTTGTTAGCCTCATATGTAGCCTAACCCATTCTTTAATAGACCATAATTTGATCCAAAAGATCCAAAGCGCTTTAATGTAAATAAATTTGAGTTAGGAGTTTGACAATAAGAGGAAAAAGGTGAAATTGATGCCTCAAAGTCTAGTTATTGGCATGTGAAATTGATGTGGTTGGGAGTAGCGAAAATTGTTGAAAAAAAAATTGCTAAATTTTATCCCGAACATGTTACAATGAACCTATTTTGGCCCTGGTCCTTCTTGGACATTGTGCACCTCAACTAAGGAAAATCTCTTAAGTTGAGGCTGGCTATCATAGGGGTGTGTAAAGTAAAATGAGTGCAAAGAATATATATATTTGAAAGGGTTGCATACTCCCACCATAGTGTTATTAATTAAGTTTAATGGGATGGGGTGAAAACAAAAGATATGGATTGATGAAAGTGGTGTAAATTGGTTGTTAGAAATTGGTATTAGTTGCATAATGTAGTGTATTAAAGTGCTTAGGGAAGATAGTCACTATTTCTGGACAAAATAGTTCTTACCCATCCTTTAGCCTGCATTACAACCCGTAAAAGACTTATTTGATCCTAATCTTAGCATTCTGATATTAGTGGAGCATTATACTAATGACAAACATATGGCCATCAGTTGTAATTTGAGAATTCTTTGTGATAGTGAGCGCAACTTGATTCTTGTACCCATTTTGTTAGAAATTGCATAATTGTAAGTGATTATGGGTAACTTTCTTATTGTGAGGGCACATGGTTGATGAAGGTTGGGTCATTTATATGATTTCTTTGCTTAAATGGTATGCATTAATTTACCAACTTAATGAGTCTATTCTTGAGGGTAGGTTGTCTCTAGTAATGATCCATGAATTTACTTCTTCCTCATAATTATTGTGTGAGCCTATTTGAGCATCTTGTTTTTCCTATGTGGGTGCTAAGACTTGTGTAGGAAGCATAAATAGATATGTTGTTCGAGGAAGAACAAATCTTTAAGTGTGGAGTAGTGATCTTGGGTGTATTTATATGCCTAAGCATCATAGCTTACCCATATTTTAGCTAATTTTGGAGAACAAAGTGCCTAGTTTCTTATGTTTTTACTCTAATTCTATGTAATTGAGCTAACCGATGTGATTATCATGATTTCAGTTATTAATGAGGTAGATGGAGACATAATGGGACTATGGAATGCGGATGGCATATGACACAAGAGAAAAGTAGCTTGTTGGACCAAATGTGGTGCCTAGAAACTATGTCCAAGACTGATTTGTCATTTATAATTAGTTCAGGGACTTAGAAGGCAAATATGAGAGAAAAGATTACTAAAAAGACTTGATGCTGAAATTTTATCATTATTCATTATTCTGTATTAGTTTTGGAACAAGGAGAGGGGCGGCTATAGCTTGGAGAGAGAGAGAGAAAATGTTTTTCTCTTATTTTCACGATTCGCACACCAAGATCATCTTCTAGTTTTTGGTATGACGAATATATTTATGACGATTCCCGTTTTAGTCATGAGTAGCTAAGTTTATTAGTTAGGGTTATGGAAGCCTTGTAACATACAATCTATTACTTTGGGTATTTGAATTCATTATTTATTGATCTGCTTATATCATACTCTCTTCGTTTATCTTGAATTCTCATGGTTGCAAACATAGAGGATGTGCCTTAAAAATCAACTTGTTCGATTGAAAAGTTGAGGTTTGGAAAAGGGAGTAGTGACAAGAAAATAGGATTTACAACCCCTATTTCATATGTTAATGCCTTAACAGGATTAACTACTTGGAGATTTCATAGTTTTTGTAAAAACTTTTGATTCAAGAGAACTAAAGTGAATTAGTCCTTGATGGTTGAGAAACACTAGGATTATGTTATTAAATACAATATGTTTCTCTGCAAGCATGATACATGTATGAATTCGTAAAGCCCATAGTTAGAAAGTATTGAAAACTACAAGGTGGACATAACCCTTGCTTGCTATTTCTCTGAATTCAAATACTACTACACATATTTCATCTTGTTAAACTGAAACCATTAATTTGTAAACTGAATCAAATCCCCCTATTTATTTTACGAAAAGGAATGATTAAAAGTCAACTAATCTGCATACAACTTAATTAGCACCATATTCCCAGTGGGATTCTATCCCAACCTAGTTGGGTTGTATATTTGACAATGACCTCTTACATTCTTGTAAGAGAGTTGTAATTTTGGTGTATCAGTATACTACCAAACAGAGTGACTCCTTGTCCAGCATCATGAACTCCCTGAGCCTAACCTCTGATATCTCTATAACTACTTTTAATGACTTGTGTACCGCCTTTAACTCCTGACACCAGAGTCAGAAAAAGTTGAAGCTGACATACCTATTGGGAAGAACCAATTACACATTGAGGATAATCCCTTACTACTTAACCATGATCATCACAAAAAAAAAATATCCTCTACTAAGAGATCGGGCTCCATAAATACTCTAGCTCATCTTCTAGTTGGAGCTTCTTCTTGTGCCCAGCCTCTACCTCTATCTTTATCATGACCCCTAACTTGCCCTTGTCTTAGATCCAATAGTATATGTTGGATCAATATCCTCAACATCCCTAGATCTAGTCCTCACCATCTACGGAAAAAGAATAGAATAAAAGTTTAGAATACGGGACATGAATAATACATATGATATGGAAACAAATTTGAGAAATTTTTCTACAAATGTCACATAGCCTCCCAAACATATATACAAACATTAATATATCAATCTATGAAATTTTATGAAATATATTGTGCTTTTACTCATGAAATATTGAACCTATATCTTTCATACTAATTTGTAACAATCCAAAAGTTAAGGTTATAATGACACCTACCCCCTTCCCAACACTAGGTAAACCCAAAATTTAAATAGTTAAACAATATAGAAAAGAAATAATAAAACCCAATACAAGACTTCATTGAGAAGTAAGGTCATAATATAAATAACAATAATATCTAAATTTGAACAAATTAAAACTCTAATCCCAAAATTTAATGTTATGAGAAAAGAGCACTACAACTGATAAGCATATGAATATACACAATTTTGTCTCTAATAAGTAAAATAAATACAATAAGGATAGAAAAAGTCTAGAATTATGACCCGATCAAGAAGCTCACCCATCCTCTAAATCATCTTCAATCATAAAACAATCTCACGCTCTGTGTGTCATACTTGAACTAGGATATAAATCAAAAGAGGTATAGAGAGTATAAGTTAGTACATATATTATAGGTCAATTGAGAAGAAACAAAGTAAGTTACGAATACTTTGAGCATGCTTCCATCTGCATGTAGAAATTTTCCCAACATTGTCTCAAATATTATATCCAAACAATTATACAAGCATAATATCTATATAACAATAACTATATATAAATTTATAAGACAATGCTAATACAATATAACAAATACATAAATAGATGTTCAAAGAATGGAATGTAGTGGGATGATGATAAAGTAAGCCATCATATGGAAACCACTGCATTGACCTCTTATACACTATCCAAACATAAGCTTCTAGGATAGGATCTATGGGGGGTTCACAACACATATACTTTCACACTCTCAATCACATAAAGGCCTTAAAAAGTATTTTATTTTCTTTCAAAATTAGAGTTTCTAAATAGTACCAATTCTATATATCTTGATGAATGAAGTGAAGATGCAGGCTTATAACCAAAATAATATCATTTGATGAATCAATTCAATGATAGTATCTAATTAGCTCAAATATCCTCAAATCTCAACAACTTATGATATAAGCCATCACATAGCACTCATGTAATACATCAAGAATATCATTTCAAGCCCCCACTCGGGCATTACAATATAGATATATGGAAAATAATGGTCAAACAATACTGTTATCAACCCTTACTGGGGTATCACCATAAAATTCTCTCTCCTGTCAAATATAATATTTACATAAGCCCCCACTCAGGCATCACAACAATAATAATAATCTTAAGTCAACAATAATGCTTACATAGGCCTCGACTCAGGAACCAAATGCTTACATAGGCCTCGACTCAGGAACCACGATAAAATAACCACCTCAAAATAATAATGTCATAAAAAAGTCCCCAACTCATAGCATACTTTATATGAATGTTTACCTTCCTAGTCCAGTTGAAAGAAAGTTAAACCATAAACTTCCTTCCAAAGTCAAATCTCAACCCTAGATCCTTAAATAAAGAGCCTTTCCCTTATGCACAGCTTCAGAACAAACCAAATTTATCAAAAATGTAATTAATATATCAAGAGGATTCTAATGATACACATATTAGCTACTTTTATTTTGAATTCAAAATAGTTCAAAAATTGACCCCAAGGGAAAAACAATAAAATAGGATATTAATTTAAGAATCAAGTTTCGTATACCTCAAAGATTCTATATGTGAAAACCCATCAAAAAAAAAGTTGGAATCAAGGTTGAAATTATCTTAAAACCATTTTCTCACTCTACGAGTTAAAACCCCAATATTCCAAGTTTAAAATCCATGTTTTAAAGTTCTTTTAGAGTTAAAATCGATGAATGATAATTGAAATCAAGTTTAAAGCTTACCCAAACACTGTTGATGATAATCACTCTTTATAATCATCTTTCTGGAGGTCTCAAAGTCCAAAAATTGCTAAAATAAAGAAAATGGAGAATTTAAAATGCTCAATTAAATAGTGATTGTGATTTTGCTTCCCACCATACGATTGTGAGGGTTAATATTTAACTGGTATTTAATTGTTCGTCGCATTGCTAGATATGGTCCTCACAACTGGGATGAAGAACCCAACCCAATTTATGTGAAAAGTCTCTTTGCAGGTGCAGTGAATTCACCATGTGAGCATAATGAGCAGTTTGGTCAAGCCCTACAATTGCAAAACCATCCCTCACAACTCAAATGAAGAGTGAGGTTCCACACCATTCAATACTAAAATAGCTAAGGCAGGGTCCAAAAATAAACTAATAACACTATTAGGCTAGTTTTGATATTCCAGACTAAATAGAACCATCATATTTACCAAAAGTGGTCATTTTCAACAAGTAAACCTTGGGACCCCTTTAGGTTAAATTAAACTATTTTCGTGTAAAATAGGTCAATAATCAATATATGGACTCAAAAACAAAATTAATTACACTATTAATTCAAAATTGACATTACGGATCTAGTGAAAGTAAAAGAATGACTATCTAAAGCTCGAATCACTAATTATTGACTAAGGTTAAACTAATTACTTATAAGGTTACTCAAAGCCTCAAACTCTTTCAAATCATTCCTGAACAATTAAAGGATCATGATGACCATCTCCACAACTCATAAATGGTAAATAACAACTCTAAAGAAGGAAAAGATGGCCAAAACGCACACGAAGTTAAAAGTTAGAATAAAGGTTGTTACCTAGTTGGTTGGTGTGCTTACACTTACGGTATTCAGAAGAATCATAGGTCTCTCCCTTTTTTTTTGCACTTGTATATGTGAAGGTTGGTGTAATTGAGGTTATTGGTTAACGAAGTGATTATATGTGGATTGGTAATTTTTATTGAAATTACTTGATATATGTTGAATGCTAATTTTTTCATATTTGATTTATGTGTAAGAATGGATTTGAGTTTACCAATGATGCCTACCAATACATAGTGTTTGTATTGATACTATCTATGTTATTGTTGTATTAAGTGTACATAGTGTTCTAGCGATCGAGACGGGACCTTGGATAGAGTGTTTGATTGGTAGCCTTTTGATACAAGGGTGAGCATATACCTTCAATAAAACATTAGATCATCTCATTAGATCATGTCCATTCTTTCAGACAGTAGTACTTGTGTTTTATTTATTTTTGGATATTTATCTTAGACTTCAATTTTTGTTGAATGTTCCTGTATAGTGACTTTTAGGTCCTCTAGATAATTATACTGGGTAGTTATTTCTACATTTTTATCTCTCTATTATTTTATGGATATTAATTTTTATTCTAGTTGATATCATTATTAGCTATTTCTAAAAATGAATAAGTGATAAGGTTTTAGTTTGGGATTAAAATGTTCTCCCACCAGAGGGTTAGTGTAGGTTCCACTAATGACCATTTGGGTTGTGACATTTCTATATATCTTGATATCTTTGCTAAAGCACCTTTATCCCAGAAGGGAAGCTTAAATTAAATACTCAAAGATCTCAAAGATACCCCAAACCAAAACTAAATATTAGAAGTGTCAAAGAATCTGATTCCAAAATAGGCATCAGATAACTTTAAGAGCCCTAATTATAAAATAATACGCAAAAATACGATAACAATATGTATTGTCCTAATAAAAAAAATAAGAATTAGAAATCACTTTGAATAAAAGACTAAGGATAGAATAATGAATTCCTAAAAAGTTTTGGTAGCTAATAGACTATTTGATACTACAAGGGAATAAAACATGACTCAATTACTTTAACATGGGTTGACCACTCAAGATGCAAATAGTAACACAACTACAAAATATCTGATAGAAAAATTATGAGATATACAATAATACTTAAGAATAGAAAGAATGAAGTATTAAAAAAAATTCTCATAATATTCAAGCGCTCAAAACCTGAAAGAACATAGTTACGAAATAAAAGGACGCAACGACAAAATAGAGAAAATTCAAAGTACATATAGGAATCTCTGGCCTATAAAGAAACTACTACCTCCTCTTCATCTTTGGAGTTCTTGCTAGATAGGTTGGGGTTTGAGGCTTTCCTCCTTGAAGAAAGTGATAAGATCCTCCTCGTTCAACTCAGGCAGATCAATTTGATCAAACAAAGAATGAGCCTTATTGATAGATTCATCAATGTCAATCATCTCAGTCTTAACTTCTACTATAATCTTTAATCACAAGAAAAGGCTTCTTGGACCCATTCTAGCCTAAATTAATCATTCTAAGACTTTACCATGGCTTTTATTACTTTGAGTTTTTCTTCAACTAGGAAACATAAGTCTCTTGACCAACAATGATTTTTGCATTTTTTCGCTTGAAGCAAGCCCTCAAGAGAAACCTCTTTCAATCCTGACTGGTACCTTAGTATTTCTCTTAGAGAGAGCTCTTTTAGAGCACAAATTTCCTTCTCAAGTGCAGACCCTCTCTGAATTTAGGCCTCAAGAATTTTAACATATTTAGATTTTTCTTTCCTTACACCGACTACTTCCTAAGATAGTTGACTAGCTCCTTGATTAAAAATATCTCTTTCTTCTTCTACTGAGGAAAGTTTGGATTTTGTAGCCTCATCTTTATAAGCTTGAATGACTAAGGCTTCCACAATACTAGCTTAAGATTATTTGATCGAGAGTAGTTTTTTTATCTTCTCATGAGCTAGCTCACTTTTATCCCAGAGCACTTGTTGGAGAACTTTTGCATCCAAAACAATATACTATAAAAAATTGTTGAGTTTTGAGGTCGGGGTCAAGGAAAGGTCAAAACAAAGGAATAATGAAGAATGCCAAAAATTATTCACCTACCCGAGCACCAATATGAGCACCAATATAGTGTCCATCCTCTTTTGGTCATTAGTATGGCTAGAGGATTTAGGTAACTTGCCATCATGACTATTATATAGATTAGATTAACCTTATCTAGAACTAATAGGGTGTTTGTTTTTAGCTTTGAAATTAGAGAAACAACAGAGAAAAAATTGGATAGAAAAATACTACAATAGTATTGTCAAAGGGAAATTTTTTATTAATAACTCAAAACATATATTCATAGATAAATTTCTAGGGGTTTTGGACTATAGGTGACAAAAGAGTTTTAAAATAAGGTGTAGGTGACACTAGTCTTAATAAATGAGTGGAGGTGACAATTACTTTATTATGGATTAAGAAACTTGGAGAAGTTTAAAAATAACCCACAAATTTTTTAATTTACACTTTGATCCAAATGTTAGTTAATATAATAGGTAACAGAGGGAATAAAGTGTGTTTCTCTCTCTTCTCATCCATTGTTATTTTCTCTCTCTGCACGATTATTGTTGTTCATTGTTGCTGCTATTTTATTCATCATCTTCTTCTTCATTATCATCATCTTCTTCTTCATTATCATTTTCATCTTTCTCTTTTCAGACTATTGTTTTTGTTGTTGTTACCGTACTGCTGCTATCTGACCAATACCTTAGGTCAAATTTTGTTTCCTACATCACTTTCCACTTTGACATTACTTCATAGGTCACTTTGGTAAGTAAAATTATGATTTTTATTCAAATTTGTCATCTAGGTACACAATCACTGCTGTTTTTTCCAACAATGGATAGAACCCAATTATGAATCCAACAGAAGTTCGCACAATTTAAATAGATCACTCATCTGGTGCATCAGATGAGTAATCTATTATAACAGAAGACTCATACGTTTGATTCATGTTTATGCTTCTATAGTGCCTATAACATGAATCGAACTGATGGGTAATTTGTTACAACAAAATATTTATCTAATGCAACAGACTAGTTATCTGTTGTAACAAACTATTATCTGTTGCATTAGACTGATTATCTTTTGCATCAAACTGCTTATCTGTTGCAACATATGAGTACTCTATTGCAACTGATGAGTAATTTATTTGGAACAACATAAATCAGCCCCTACCACAAACCCAACAGATAACTAATATATTTCAACTCTTGTTATTGCTACTGGATTCAAAATTATTCCTTACGTCCAATCGTCGACATGTTTGTTGAGAAGATAATAGATTGAATGAAAATTAAATACTCCTTCCATCTCAAATTATCCGTCACAAATTTCCTAATTTGATTTCTTATTTTACTTGTCTTTTTTCATTAATCAAGAAGAGATATAAAAAGATTCCAAGTTTTACCCTTTGCATTAATTATATTTTCTTTAAATTAAATGTAAACATCATATAATAGAGGTATTATGGTAAACTAGGTATGTTATTAATTATTCTTTAATCAATGTGCCATCTCAATTTGGGACGGGTAATTTGAGATGGAGGGGGAATGAATTAAAACATCAAAGCCGTGCAACAGACTAATTATCTATTGAAACAGACTAGTTATCTGTAGCATTAGACTGATTATCTGTTGCATCAGATTGATTATCTATTTCATCAGACGGATTATCTATTTCAACATATGAGTAATCTTCTTGGAACAACACAAATCAGCCCCAACCACAAACCCAACAAATAACCAATATGTTTCAACTCTTGCTATTACTACAAGACTAAACATTATTCCTTACGTCCAATCGTCGACATGATTATTGAGAAGATAATAGACAAAATAAAAGTTAAATATGAATTAAAACGTAAAAGTTGATCAAACATAACATAATTTTTTTATTAAACAAAAATAAATAAAAATGCATATACATAGACTAAAAGAAAAAAATAATCTAATTATTATTATTATCATTATTATTATTATTATTATTATTGTTAGCCGGTCAATCTTCGACCGGTAGTAGCAAGGACCTCCTCAGCCTGTGGATCTCACAGAGCATTCTCGCTCTAACTGTTCTCAATTCTCATTGCAGGTCACGAACCTGCATACGAAGTTCATTCACAATGTCTTGCAGAAAAGCAACATCCCACACTGGATCAGTAATATCTAGAACACATATAACAAAAAATATAAAAAAAAGTAAACAAAAGAATATTCGAATATAATACAACGTATAATACAAATAGGCAAGAAAAAAACTTACCTGAGTCAGGGAAGAGAAAGTGGTGGAAGGTGTAATATGAAAGACAAGATACAATAAATAAATAAAGTGTAGTTGAATGAATGATTGAGTAAAAAGGGACCTATTTATAGAGGATTGAATTTGAATGAGTGGCAAAAAAGTGCGACTGTTCACCTCCATTTATTAATTATATTTTTTATTATTGTGAAAAGTTTTGACTTAATTAAATTAAGAAATATTGTGATAAGTCATGACTTTTCAGATTATTATTATTAATTAGTTCTTTCTAAGAACCATTTTTATTGAGTTGTGATAACAGATTCTATATCCATTGAATTAGCTAACTCATCTGTGACAACAGATATATCATCTGTTGCAATAAATAGAAAACCTGTTGCATCAGATAATCTATCTGTTGCAACATATAATATAATGTTCACCTCTATGTATTAATTACATTTTTTATTACTGTGAAAAGTTATGACTTAATAAAATTAAGAAATATTGTGATAAGTCATGACTTTTTAAATTATTATTATTAATTAATTCTTTCCAAGAACCATTTTTATTGAGTTGTGACATCAGATTCTATATCTGTTGCAACAGATAACTCATCTATGACAACAGTTAGATCATCTATTGCAACAAATAGAAAACCTGTTGCATCTGATAATCTATTTTTTGCAACATATAATCTATCTTTTTTTTTAAAATTATCATTATATCATTAATCCAAATTTGCTGAATTTTTTATTCTATAAATTTAAAAAATAGATTCAAAAATAAAATATTTTCTGTGAAAAGAAACGATGCCTATTTAATATTAACGTCAATTATTCAAATTAAATAACTATTTTTTTACGTTTATGAAATGTGTTTATCATTTATTTTCTTATTTTTTTCTGTTAAAAGAAATGACTTAATTAAATCAAGCTGGTGTGTTTTTCATTATTATGACAAGTCATGACTTTTCAGCTTATTATTATTAAATGACTTTTTTCTCAATTTAAAAATAGAAAACACATTTTCAATAACCGTTTCTTTAATAAAACAATAACCATTTTTATTGAGTTCTGGCAACAGATTGTATATCTGTTGCATCAGATAAACCATTTGTTGCCACCAATCGACCATCTGTTTTAATAGATTTTTGATTTCTTCTAACAGCTGATACATCAGTCGTAACAGATAGAGAATTTGATCCATCAACAACATTGTTTAATGTGTTTTAGACAAAAAGTCACGACTGTTCACCTTTTTTTTAACAATCATCATATAAGTTAATTAATCTAATTTGTGACTTTTTTAATTATATAATAAAATAAATAATTTAAAAAAACAAATTTAAAAACAAAAATGGTAAAGGTCACGATCAATTATTAAAATTAAATAACCTTTCTTTTACGGTTATAATTGTGTTTATCATTTATTTCCTTATTATCTATTTATGAACTATTTTTAATATTAAATAATTAGAAATTTATGTCTTTTCACCCTCTCAATAACCATAATAACCCTTTTTTATTAATAACCGCCTATTTGCAATATATGATCCATCTGTCGCATCAGATTAACCTCTGTTGCCACAAATGCACAATCCCTACCACGAACCGTCGACATGTTGAGAATAAGGAATAAACAGAATGATAATTAAATATTAAATAAGAATTAAAAATTTAAAGTCGGCCAACAAACATAGATTTTTGAATCCCTTAGGTAGATCCGATATACAAAATGAAAATACATATGCTAAAAGAATAAACATAACCTAATTATTATTAATACTATTATTATTATCATTATTATTATTAGTATTACTATTATTGTCAATCGGACAATTTTCACCCGACAGCAGCAGGGCCCTCCTTAGCCTTGCTCTGAAGTCGGCCAAATCTCTCTAGAGTTCATCAAACTACCTTGAAGTTCCCGCAAGGACTCGATATGAATCTTCATGTACAAATCTGGATCAACCATATTTGTAAGTGTAGTAGCATGAATGAGTAAGGAGAAACCTATTTATAAATGATTGAATTCGAAGGGGTTAGTCAAAAAGCCACGACTGTTCATCCCTTAACTAAATAAAACTGGTGACTTTTCAAATATGTAAATTAAAAAAATGGATCTAAATACAAAATTTTTCTTTTATTGTACTTAGGAAAGAGAAGAAAATTGCTTTAAAATAAATCTAACAGATGGATAATATGTTGCAAAATATATTCCATCTATTAGATAACTTACAACATATTGACAATCTGTTGCAACAGATGGATATATCTATTTGATTTTTCCAATAGATATGCCATATATTGTAACAGATTGATCATCTGTTGTAATAGATATCCATAATTATTTTACAATTTAAACAGATGTGGCATCTGTTGCAATTTGTTAGTTATTTGTTTATTCAATTTAAGACATAGATGGGCTATGAATAATAAGGTACGTGCAGATGGATGGATCCACTTTCATGTGTGGGAGTTATGTATTACAGATAAGGTCATCGGGACAACAAACACAAAATACAATCTTTATGTGAATGTTGTTTTTAACCAACTAGGCACTGATCATTCAAACAAGATCCTGCATTGTAAATTTAAGTTTGATGGATTCGAATTGATAAGGTCGAGGGTCCCATGATGATGGTGCCGATACCCTATTATGAATTACTGATGGTTTTTGCTCATGTTTATGTGTGTCAAGTTTTAAGAACGGAACAATATTTGGTGTTATTGTAGAGATCTAATAGAGATTGGACTCAACTTTAAGTGTGCATTGGACTCTAAGAAGGCCTTTGAAGCCTCGCACCACATCAAACAAGAAAGAAAAACAAATCAAAATTTCCCTGGCCAAAATTTATATGGAAGGGTTATTCGAGAAGATGATTATACACTAGAAGGAGCCGAAAGAGAATTCCTATGAGGTAAAGTGGAGTTGATGAAAGACTATATCATCTGAAAGCTAATTAAAGAGGAGACATAGGGTAGCAAGGAACTTCTAGAGAATCTGGATGATGAAACTGACTTGGAGCTTGAGAAATATGAATCAAGTACAAATATGAAAGTGCATTCGGTAATGTAAATCTATCTGTTGTTTCTCTTAAAGAAATATAATGCATAAGGACAACTTTGCTAGGGAGATACTTCTAGGTAGCGTGGTCAGGATTATCACCTAGATAGAAAATAGAAAAATACCAAGAAATCAACCTCATAAGTATCAAGGGTTGAATTAATGTACAGTAAACCTAGAAAACTTGCGCCAATAACATCTGTAGTTAATATATGGAATCTAAGAGAAGGCTGTAATTTCTTAATTTTAAATTACATCCCATGCCTTCTTGTTTGTGGTTCTGATTAGATCTACTGTTGTTGACCTGATCGGAACCACAAACAAGATTGAAAGGCAGATTGAGTATCATTACTTCCTTAGCAATATGGATTAATTAATTGTGTTCTCTTTCCTTAGCATGATTTCAATATATCTTGGAGAATATTAGAGGCTTTCTCTAATATGTGAATCCCAATAATTTTCAAGCTTACCTCCAGGTTGCCGATTTAGTATTCAAGCTTATCATTGCCATCTTTGAAGTTGGTATAGAGTTCCTGGTCTTCTGTGAGCTTGATCACGAACAATTTTTCCTTCAAAGTTGTGGAATTGTAGAATCCCTTCAGAATACTTCCTTCAGAAGCCTAAAATGATATATGTAAGGTTGCTATGTATGTTTTAGGTTAAAATATGTTGATGCACACTCAAGTAGTAGTCCCAACATTTGAATATCTCACTTTTATCGGGTGTTGCTCCATGCATCTTTTCTCAACCAACCTTTAAAGGATTTGATAAATTAATTAGCAAGGAGTTACAAAACATTTTATCTAAACTGACTCTACTAAGCCTATCAAATGTTGTGTAACCCCAGACTCATTACCCTATCAAAAACCTTTGCCCTAGTTAGTGGAAAAATCAAATGAGCTCAATATCTCAGCTTTTTCTCTGATCACTCTTCTCCCATATAGAGGATAAGATATTCACCATTCAAAAGTCTACACCGTCATAAAAAATGCTTGCCACAATGAAAGTCTTTAGAAGGCATGACTAGTAACCTCTCAATATCACTTTTATAGTTATCTTGACGTCTGTTACCAATATATTAGAATGGACATTGCGAGTAATTATGCTTAGTTTGATTTTTCCATTCTAATATATTGAAAAGAGACGTCAAGAAAGTCATAAAAGTGATATTGAGAGATTACTAGTCATACCTTCTAAAGACTTTCATTGTGGCAATAATTTCTGCCAACGGTGTAGAATTTTGCATAGCGGATATCTTGTCCTCTATATGGGAGAACAAAGATCAGTAGAAAGGCTGAGAGATTGAGCTTGTTTGATTTGTGCACTAACTTAGGCAAAGGTTTTTGGTAGGGTAATGAGCCTGAAGTTACGCAATGTTTGATAGGCTTGATAGAGTCAGTTTAGATCAAACGTTATGTAACTCCTTGATAATTAATTTATCAAATCCCTTGAAGGTTGGTTGAGTAAGATGAATTGAGAAATGCTCGATAAAAGTGAGCTATTCAACTGTTGGGACCACTTTTTGAGTGTGCATTAACATATTTTGACCTAAAACATACATAGCGACCCTACATGTATCATTCAAGGATTCTAAAGGAAGTGTTCTGAAGGGCTTCTATAATTCCACAACTTCGAAGAAGAAAGTGTTCCTGATCGAGCTCACAAAAGACCAGGAACTCTATACTAACGTCAAAGATGGCAATGATAAACTTAAAGACCAAATTAGCAAGCTGGAGGTAAGCTTGAAAATTATCGGGATCCATATACTACAACAAGCCTTTGATCTTTCCTAAGATATGTTGAAAGCATGCTAAGGCTAGAGAACACAATAAATTTTATCTATGTTGCTAAGGAAGTAATGATACTCAATCTACCTTTCAATCTTGTTTGTGGTTCCGATCAGGTCAACAACAATGGACCTAATCAGAACCACAAACAAGAAGGCATGGGATGCAATTTAAAATTCAAAAATTGCAGCCTTCTCTTAGATTCCTGATTTTAACTGCAGTTGTTATTGGCGTAAGTTTTTTAGACTTACTATTTATAATTTGAACCCTCAATACTCGTGAGGCTGTTTTTTTGGTCTTCTGCTATTTTTTATCTAAGTAATAATACCGACCATGCTACCTAGATGCAGCTACCTAGTAAAGTGTCCATCTATATTATTTTTCTTTGACAGAAACAATAGAAAGATTTACATTACTGGATATACTTTCATATTTGCACTTGATTCAGATTTCTCAAGTTCTAAGTTAGTTTCATCGGCCAGATTTGCTAGAAGTTCCTTTCTACCATATGTTTCCTCTTCAATTAGCTATCAGTTGATATAATTATTCATTAACCCCCCATTTACCCTCGCAGGCATTCTCCTACCGCACCTTCTGTCATATAATCATCACCCGAGCAACCTAACCATATAAATTTGGGCTAGGGTAATAACTATATTGATTTCCGTTCTAGGTTGAAGTGGTGGGAGGCTTTGAAGGCTCTTTTAGAGTCAAATGCACCCTAAAAGATAGTCCAATCGCTATTGAATCTCTTTACAATTACACCAAAACTAGTTCCCTTCACAATGCTTGAAACATAAACATGAGAAACAACCAACATTAAATCTTAACAAGGTATCAAAACCATATTCATGGTCCCTCAGCTTTATCAGTTCAGACCTATCAAACTTAACTGTAAAATTATAGATATCTTATTTGAATGATCAATGAATAAATGGTAAAAACAACATTCACAAAATCAGTGTACTCTATGTGTGTTTTCACAGTAACATTATTAGTAATACATACCGCCTACATATGAAATGGTTCCATCTACAAGCAATTTATTCCTCCGAACCCATCTTCACTATAGCCTCTTGTGTTGGTCAGGAAAAAGTTGATCAACTTTCAATTCCTTATATCTACAAAGAAGAGGAAAAAAATTGATGCCAAACAAGAAAAGAACAAAAAGAAAATTATCCATTTCTTGCAATAGATGTGGAGTCTGTTGGAATACATCAAACCAGCCTTGCTAGTGGCTTGATTTGTTCCAACAGTTCCTCCATCAGTTGTAATATCAACAACACCATAAACTACAAACAAACAACAAATAAAAAATCTCATAAAAAAGAAGCAACATCATTTGTTCCAACACTATCAATAGCATCATCAACAACAAAGAAGCAACATCCTTTGTTCCAACACCATCAACAACAGTACACAACAAGTTCCAACAATACCAACCCCACCAAAAACATCAATAACAACATAAACAACAAAGAAACAAATAAAATACATACAAAAAAATGATATTGCAAATAAGGCTTTTAAACTTCTCCCAACAGATGACTTTTTTTCCATATTGTAATAAAAATTCTCAGTTCATTTATTCAATACTTAAAAGTTTCTTCAAATTATTTAAATAAATATGATATGGGTAAATGATAATTAAATAAAAAATAAATATAAATAACTTGCAAAGAAGAAGATGAGAATGAAAGATCAATAGTGAACCATACCTTACCTGCAATGTCAAAAGGGAATCAAAACAGCAATTTTTGTCGAGGAAAGATATGGATTAATTTAGATCTAAAAGGATCTTTATGAGAAAGAGGAGAGAAAAGAGAGAGAAAAGGCTATGATAACCCTAAAGAGAAGAAAGAGAAAAAAATTAGAGATGAATAAAATAAATTTACTGCTGAAGGAGATATGAGATAATTTAGGGTTTAAATATTCATTAATTAACATTCATTAATAACTCGAGGGGCACGAGGAAGACAGGTGACATTCAAAAGACAAGACAATACTAGTCAATGAGATTTTTGAGTTATTCAAGAAATATTTTTTTACCGCCTTTAGTATTACTATTTTATCTTTCTTTTGGACAAAAGCTTGCTTTAAAATTAAAAGAAAAAAAAAGAATTTCAAACATATATTTCATCTGTTGCAACAGATATAAATATTTATTTTAAAATTTCCAAAAGCTAAGTAATTTCCAATAATAGATGCGAATGTCAATTAGATAATAAAATTAGATATAGCATCTATTACAACAGATATCAATATCTATTTGATATTTTCCAACATCTCAATCATCTGTACCAACAAATGCAAATGTCAATTTGATAATTAAATTAGATATGTCATCTATTGCAACAGATATCAATATCTATTTAAAAATTCCCAATAGCTCAGTTATCTGTCATAACGGATGCAAATGATTATTTCATAATTAAATTAGATATGTCATCTGTTGCAACAGATATGAATATCTATTTGAAAATTTCAAACATCTTAGTCGTTTGTTCAAACATATTTCATTACAATTAGATTAAGTCGAACTAAGAATGAATGAGTCCATAGGGTCAACTACAACTTCAATTGAATCTTTGCAATTGTATGGTGTTGGTACAATGTTCATCCCGACTCGAGTCATCAATCGATAACTCTGAGTTGAAAAGATTCTCAGTATCTTAATGTTAAGCTAGCACCTAAATTTATTTTGGTATAACTAGGGATGAATTAGTCCATAGGATCAACTACAACTTCGTTTGAGTCTTTGTAATTGCATGGTGTTGGTATTGTGTTCATCCCAACCCAAGTCGTCGATCGATCATGCTGAGTTGAAAAGATTCTCAGTATCTTAATGTTAAGTTAGCACCTAATTTGATTTTTGTATAAATAGGGATGAATGAGTCCATAGGGTTAACTACAACTTCAATTAAGTTTTTGCAATTACATGGTGTTGGTATTGCATTAATCCCGACTCGAGACGTCGATCGATCACTTTGAGTTGAAAAGATTTTCATTAGCTTAATGCTAAACTAGAACCTAAATTTATTTTGGTATAACTAGGGATGAATGAGTCAAAAGGTTCAACTACCACTTCAATTGAGTCTTTGCAATTACATGGTATTGGTATTACATTCATCCCGACCCGAGTCGTTGATCGATTACTCTAAGTTAAAAGGTTCTCAATAGCTTAATATTAAGATAGAACCTAAACTAATGTAGGTATAACTAGGGATTAATGAGTCCATAGGGTCAACTACAACTTCAATTTAATCTTTGCAATTGCATGGTGTTGGTATTGCGTTCATCCCAACCCATGTCGTCGATCGATTAATCTGAGTTGAAAATATTCGACTTAGCTTAATGTTAATCTAGCACCTAAATTTATTTTGGTAGAAATAGGGATGAATGAGTTCATAGGATCAACTATAACTTCACTTGAATCTTTGTAATTGCATAGTATTGGTATTGCTTTATCCCGATCCGAGTCATCGATTGATCACTCTGGATTGAAAAGATTCCCATTAGATTAATGTTAAGCTAGCACCTAAATTTATTTTAGTAGAACTAGGAATGAATGAGTTCATAGGGTCAACTACAACTTTAATTGAGTATTTGCAATTGCATGATGTTGGTATTACATTTATCCCGACCCGAGTCGGCGATCAATCACTTTGAGTTGAAAAGATTCTCATTAGCTTAATGTTAATCTAGCACAAAAATTGATTTTTTTAGAACTAGGGATGAATGAGTCCATAGGGTCAACTACAATTTTAATTAAGTCTCTGCAATTGCATGGTTTTGGTATTGCATTCATCCCGACCCAAGTCGTCGATCGATCACTCTGAGTAGAAAAATTTCTCATTAGCTTAATAAGCTAGCACCTAAATTTATTTTTTTAGAAATAGGGATTAATGAGTTAAAAGGGTCAACTACAACTTTAATTGAATCTTTGCGATTGTATGGTATTGGTATTGCATTCATCCCGACCCGAGTCATTGATCGATTACTCTGAGTTAAAAAATTCTCAATAGCTTAATATTAAGGTAGCACCTAAATTTATTTTGGTATAAATAGGGATAAATGAGTTCATAGGGTCAACTACAACTTCAATTTAGTCTTTGCAATTGCATGTGTCGGTATTGCATTCATCCCGACCCATGTTGTCCATCGATCAATCTGAGTTGAAAATATTCTCATTAGCTTAATGTTAAGCTAGAACCTAAATTTATTTTGGTAGAACTAGGGGATGAATGAGTTCATAGGGTCAACTACAACTTCAATTGAGTCTTTACAATTGCATGGTGTTGGTATTGGGTTTATCCCTACCCGAGTCGTCGATCGATCACTCTGAGTTGAAAAGATTCTTATTAGCTTAATGTTAAGCTAGCACCTAAATTGATTTTTGTATAACTAGGGATGAATGAGTTCATATGGTCAACTACGACTTTAATTGAGTCTTTACAATTGCAGGGTGTTGGTATTGCGTTTATCCCAACTCGAGTCAAGGATTGATCACTTTGACTTGAAAAGATTCTCATTAGCTTAATGTTAAGCTAGAACCTAAATTGATTTTTATAGAACTAGGGATTAATAAGTTCAGAGGGTCAACTACAACTTCAATTGAGTCTTTGCAATTGCATGGTGTTGGTATTGTGTTCATCCCGACCCGTGTCGTCGAACGATCACTCTGAGTTGAAAAGATTCTCATTAGCTTAATATTTTAAAAACTATATTTTTTAAAAATTTTAAAATTAATTAAGATCAGTTCTGATGAAATCTACAATTTCAAAACTTGTCATTCTTTTCCAAAATTACAAATCAACCCATACAAAACATTCATTTGCATAAAAAACTTTTCCTCATTTCAAATCTCAAGTTCTCTCTCCTCTCTCTCTCTCTCTCAACAATACAAACAACAACTTCTCAACATATTGCTCAACCCTTCACAACAGATCAATTTTCTTTCAATTTCTGACCATATAGTTGTTATTTTCGACTTTATTCTCGCTTGTATTCATCATTGTCTCTGTATTCATGGGTAACAGAGTTCAATAAGTGTTCTACATTTTTTATTTATTCTAAAAATTATGGATTTTTAGTTAATGATAAAAAAGAAGACTTTTAGTTTTATTATCTTCAAGAATGGGTTAACAATTTTATGTTTTGATGCTAAAAATGTAGAAAGCACCCAAGAAAATCCTAGTTTTGTCACAGTGTTTTGTTGACTGTCGTGGTATTATTGGATGGTGTTTTTGGTGTTGGTGGTGGTTTCGGTATTTGTGGTTTTGGTGGTGGTGGTGGTGGTCTTGGTATTGGTCTTGGTGGCATTAGTGCTGGTCTTGGTGGCATTGGTTGTGGTGTTTGTGGTGGTCTTGGTGGTCCATCTGTTACAACAGGTTGAAGATCTGTTGGGAGATATTAAATAGGTCTTCAAATAATTCCCTATCTGTTCCAACTGATGGGTTATCCATTGGAGTATTTTTTTGTAAAGTGGCATATAATAATTTATTAAAATTTGTCTTACCTTTTTTTAAAAAATTGTACAGACATCAAATGTTTTGTATTTTTTGTTTTTCTATTGTTTGTAGTTAAAAGATGTCTCCCAACGAAAAGAAACTTAAAATAAAAGTAGATCCACTTCTGACCACCCAACAAAAAAGGGTAAAGTACAGGTAGATTCGCAGGAACTTCCTAAGCAATCTTAGGTAAGTCAAAATAAAGCTGAGGAAAGTGAGAACTTCTTCTCACCAATTGAGCGTGAATTAATTTTAAATACCCACATTGATCCTATCAAAACTATATATATCAACAAGTTTTGAGTTGCGATGCCGATGGATCATCCTAAAGAAGTAACTGGTGATCTTGTACTTTAATGTCAGTTGGGGAAACTTTTTGATGCATTTATGAGTATTATGAAGAATGAAAACATAGACAGACTTTTTAAGAGGAGTTGTTTTGCATACTTTCTTATGCTGCCTGAGGACCGCACTCTTCGTTTCCAAATGAGCATGGAATATGGTCTTCTCAAGCGCAGGATCAAGTACGTAGGGGATGATAAAGATCTGAAGAAGGAAAAAAAATGGATGAAATCTGGATCAAATACTGTGTCTTGCCGGCTTGTTTTGGATTGAAAGAGTTTTCGATAATGACAGGCTTGAGATGCGATCATCCAGAAGAACTTCTCATCAAGGAAACACCCTCCAATAAATGCAAGGGAAAATTTTTTAAGTTGTTGGGCATTTTTGGCTGACGTAGATATAAAGCGGGAGATTTGATGGCTTATCTCGAGGATAAAAACATACCAAAGCACTACCGGGAGAAATTATGCTTAGTTTGGTTTGTCCATTCCATTTTATTGGCAAAGGATGTCAGAAAAGTCATAGAAGATGATTTGTTGGCGCTTGCTGATGATTTTGAGAAATTCAATGACTATCCTTGGGGATATCACAACTACTACTTAACTATCCAATATTTTCTAACAAATTTATCCATAGGGACGATCACATTATACGGCTTTCCTTGGGCTTTAATGGTAAAATTAATCACTATTTTTACTCATCCATTAACTTATATTGAATATAGTTATTATGACTATTTTTGCTTGCTTCCTATTTACATTTTTTAAGCTTGGGCATTTGAAGCCATTCCTCCCCTCCGAAAACAGTTCAAGGATTACCCAGATGAGGTTTCTCATCCAAGGATCCTTAGGTGGTTGGCTGCAAAGGGCAGCAAAAAAATTATGGAGGTTGATCTCTTTAACCCTCCGGATGATGCAGTACGTCTTCTTTCAACTAAAATAATTTGCCTTAAAGAAAGATATTGAAATAGATGTTCTATCTATTGCGATAGATGGGACATCTGTTGCAACAAATTACCTGTTAACTGCAACTGGTGCAATAGATAGGTAAGCTGTTGTGAAAGACGATCCATATTTCGCAATAGATTAACCATTTGTTTCTATGGTTCCCTGAACCCGACTCAACAGATTACCCATCTACTACAAATTATGCAACAGAAGGGTAATCTGATGCAACATATTGTCAATCTTTTGTGCAATAAAAATTAGCTATTGCCGTAGATATATCATCTATTGCATAAGTTGGTTGTGTTAACATGTAACCCAACTGACTATAAATTATTATTATATGATATGATTTAAATGCCTTCTGTCTTTTTTTATGGGTTGTGCATCCTTGGATCGTGCCTACTGAGCAGGAGTTGGGGATGACTTCTTTTATTACTTTAGGTTTTTTTGATACAATAGCAGACCCTACGGTGAAGTTAATAAAGAAGGAATTGGCTGGAGCAACAACCATAAGAAGTGCATCTAGGCAAGGTCAGCCTAATACTGAAACTCTTCATGACCAACCTACTGCAACATATCCGCGTACTTCTTCTGGGATTGTTGCTGGTAGATATTTTGATGATGGTGGCAGCCATCCTGATGTTGTTGCTACTTCTACTGATAGTCGTGATTATGAGCATGTGGGTGCTCAGGAAAAAATAAATATGTTTGGAAACACCCCTTGCACAAGTCCCTCTCTCCCCTCTTCACCCTCATATTCTTATTACAAATGCAAAATGTGCAAGGACAGAGAGGATAAACTCCTTGAAAAACTAGAGGCTATTGCTGAAGCTACCGAGGAGTTGAAATCCAAGAGGGGTGTCATACCATCCAACAAGGTGAGGGAGCCATACACTCCTATAGCGGCGGTTAGGAGGAAGAAAAAAGCAATTAGCCAAGTATTCTCCAATTGAAAATCTAAAAGAATTACAACTCCTCTCGCTTCAAGAGTTGTTGAAGTTAAGGGGCCGCTGAAGATGGTGAACATATACGCAGCACTTGTCTATGAAGAGAAGAAGGAACTTCAAGAAATCATGACTGACAATATAAAGGTTCCACAAGAATACACCATGCATTCATTTGACGCCAAAGACTTCACGAGTATAACAAATATGAGTGAGTGGTACGTGGAAAATGTAAGTTTACTTTTACTAACCTAGCCTTCCTATCTACTCCGTGAAGAAGAAGCTATTCAACAGATGTGTAATCTGTTGCAACAGCTGGGTATTCTATTCGAACATAATACATATATGTTGCATAAGTTGCGTTAGCTGGGTAATCTATAAACTGACTTAAAGAACCCTCTGCAACAGATTCTTTCCATTGTGTTTTTCTTTTTTACAATTACTGACCTATTAAAAACTTATATTCTTATACAAAAGTAGGTTTATGAAATTATCTGCCTCATGAATGGAAGGCAATTAGCATACTCAAATGCTTATGATGATGCCGATAGGATAATAGACCTCAACTTCGACAATAATTTAAAGAGTAGGTACGATACTTTTCATAGTCAAACTGGTCCTGGTGGCCGGAGAATTGATCAGTCAGTTTCTATGTTTGAATGGGAGAAGACATGATTGACTATGTTAGAGGAAAAAGGTCATATCCATACGAAAAGAGCTAGACCAAGGCAAAGAGAATCCTTGCAGTCATGAACGTGGAAGTCAAATATTTTATCGTTGTTGAGATACTACTCAACGATGGAAAGATTAAGGTTTAAGACTGCAACTTATCTGTCTTCAAGGAGGACAAGTTTTTAACCCACGTGCAGCCACTCTTGAAGTTGTTCCCCAAGTTGTTGACGCAGAGTAAACGGATGGATCATTTGTCATCGAAAGTCTTGATTAAGGAATCATGGGATTTTGAAGGTTGAAACAAAGGTATGCAGCTTCAAAAAATAAAACAGTTGCCGCGTGTGGGCCGTACTCGCTTGCACACATCGAGTGTTTGCTGATCGACATAGAAATAATCGGTAAGTGTGACGCCGTTATGGAAAATATGCAAGAGGTCTGGATTTATGGGGTATTAAATAAATGGTTGGAGCTCGTGTATAAAGAAGAGTATGCAAAAAGACAGAGACGAAAACAATAATAATGTTTTATTTCAAGCCACTTCAATTCACTTTACATTGTAGTGGCAATTTTTTTTTATGTCTGACGAAAGTTGAATTTTTATAATACAACAGATTGTCTATCTGTTGTAAGAGATATCATACCTGTTGTGGTAGATTGATTATGGGTTGCAATGGGTTGGTCATCTGTTGCATTATATAGATGTTTTCTACTGTCTGTCGCAACAGATATAAAATCTATTGCAACATATAATCTATAAATTGCAATTGATGGGTAATCTATTGGAACAAATCCAAAAACTAGAAAGACCTATTATATAATTTCCAGCAGATGACCTACATGTTGCAACATATATCTAAGTCTGTTTGATAAGATATGTCGTCTGTTGCAGCAGATGTATTATCTGTTGCGATATTTGAATCTAGTATTCCATTTCAATTAACAAATTTAAAATTAAGGATTATATTATATTCATAGACAACATAAAATAAATTGAAGCCTTCGGAAATTACATGAAATAACTCAACAAATAAGTTAAATGTAAATTAATTACTATGGGTACAAATGACCTACTCTACAAATAAATCAACAAGTCAACCAAGGAAGATAGGTTATTACATTGACAGACTCAAGGTATAAAGATCTAGTCAATATGGACAAGTTGTTCTTGATCCGGTGCTTCAGAATTTGACTTTGGTCCTCGTGGATCTTTAATGTTTCTTGCGTACGATTTCTGTGCTTTCACTTCTTCGTATTTCAATAAAAGAGAAGCATATATTTAGCGGAGTAATCCGTCATCAAGTCCATCATTTGGTACTTGTAATCCATCGCTCAAATACTCGACGTCAACGGTAACAAAAAGACTGTAATCCCTCATTTTTAAAAATAATAAATAATCCATATCTTGCAGTTCATGTAACCATTGTGAAATTTATAAAATGAAACTAAATCACTATACTTATACTTACAGAATACCCATGGTTTGTTGAGCAATTTCTTCAACATATTATACATCAAATAGATTACCCATTTTATCTCGGTATGCTTCAAATGTCGACCAATCAGTACGAACCTTTTGGTCCAAAAAGCCACTCATATAAAGGTAAGTAGGCAATATTTTGGCCAACTTTTGTATCTCAGATGATGGCCCAAAATATCTCCTTTATGATATCGAGTCATAAACTCAGATGCGCCTCTCTTTTAGAATGAAGATAGCCAACACACAATGGAATTCAGCACAACAATTGATTGGGATGTACATTTCGTTGACCAAAGGCCAAGGTAAGCTAACTAGAATGCTAAAGCCATTGATGATGTTGATTAAGCATTCCTCCTGTCGGGAAACTTTCGATTATTATTGATAATACCTATCGTAGGCATTATTGATGTAAACTTTGAAAAAATAATAGCTTGTTGTGTCTCTGTATTGTTATTGTGTTTGCAACTTGGCCTTCTTTTGGAGGTAGTAAAAAATGACTTCGATGTGCTACACATATTATAAAATATTTCAGATTACGTGATGAAAAAATTAATACATAGATGCAATTAAATAGAGTATTAATTAATAGTAATATGTATGGAATTTAAACCTCATCATTCCAGCAAGTTTGGGCCTATGACATCAAGTAGAACCAATTCTTTATATCAGGATGTGCAATAACAAAGTCGAACATATCAAAACCAAGACTCGATTCATTCACTTTGTAGTGTTCAGCCTTTGTTTTTTACATGATGATTTATATGTGTTAATGTTATATTTTTACAACAAGAATTGTATCAATCAATATCTTTAAATTTAATTTATCTGCCTGCGACATGATGCTTTAACAGCCCATCGGCAATCCATTCTGAATAGTCGTTGATCAAATTTGTTTCATTTTTTGGAGCCTCATCCGAGATGTTTAACCCTTCAAATGGATAATTCTTCCGTTCTTCCTAAATGATTGGATCTACTTTTTGTTCTTCTTTGGAAGCAGTTGATGAATTATCAACTATGATATTATGCTCTTCATCAGTAGCTTCTACTGTGACATCCATCTGGAAAGCAAGAATTATCGATGCTAATTAAGGATATACAATAGATTGTCTATCTATTATAATAGATGAGTCTTATGTTGCAACAGATGAATCATCTTTTGGGACAAACTTGAACAGGTAAAACAGAACGGTATGATAATTTAAAACAGATGACCCATCTGTTGCAACATAAGACTCATCTGTTGATACAAATTAAAATAGTACCAAAACCTATTTGATTTGCTGAAAAAGATGGACATATTTTGCAATAGATAACACATTTGATGCCATAGGTTAGATAATAGTTGTAACAGATGTATATATCTATTTGAGAATTTTTAGAAGATGTATCATTTGTTGAAACAGATATGTGCCTATTTGTTTGTTGGAACAGATGATATTTATTCACCTTCTTCAACTTATGCTGCTCTACTGTGGCCTTTTTACATTGAACAGCGGTGCAAGAATGTAACGCCCCGAAATCGGGTCCCGAGATGTCACACGATGCTTAGGGTCACAAGTGACCCCAAACTAACCCTTCTACTGGCATAACTCATAAGCAACTGAATAAAAATACAAATCCATACAAATCAGCAGAAATTAACTGTTTTCTGAATCTGATCGATACAAAAATGGAATTTTACAAGATTACAATTCTGCCTTTACAACCAAAATTGAAAAAAAATACATCAACTTCTACTGACTGTCTATAAAGCCTCTACTAGTACTGACTGTAGGTAGTCAGGTCATGACTCCCGACTACCCCAACTCAATATGACTGAATAAAGAAAATACAACACTATAAACTCTGCATAACTAACCCAAGCCCTTGAATCAAAAGGACTCATCACCTGCTGACTGGATACCACGAACTGACAGGATCCGAAGGTGCAACTATACCTTGTACCAACATTCTGAGAAAATGTAGCCCACATACGAATATGTGGGTCAGTACCATGGAAAGATACCGAGCATATGGGGGTCCAATGCATATATAAAATAATATCTTAATATTATCACAGTTTATAAAATTATGCATGCTGATATAGATGACTCACTTTGCTCGAATTAAATCATCAAAATCATGGATGAATAATACATGTAAAGTAAAACAAGTGAGTCATTACAATACGTTCTCAATTCACTTTCATCTCAATTTCAAATCATCAAAACAATCAAATCTCATGTCAATTCTCATTAGAATATATTCCTTAAATCTTTTAAGAATAATGACTTTCTCAAACTCAGCATTTTAAGCAAATATGTTTTCATCTCAGATAGAAGATCACACACACACATTGGGAGATCCTATAACCGACATAAACCATGTGAGCCACATGGAGTCCAACGTACAACCCACGTTGGGGAGAGCCGTCCTATCCTTGCCATCGGAGAAGGACTTCCGGTATCAATTCAAAAACACTAGTGATCACTATATAAATCAGCCTCAGGCTCACATCCTATGGGGGCACGTAGTTCTAGGGAAGTAAGGTCACTTTATACCTCCCACTCGGTGCTAAAGATTACTCCCGGACTTAGCTCAGAAATTTAAATCAGCCTCAGGCTCACATTAAAGAAAATCCACAATAAACACTTCAACAGTTTTCATCGGGAGCCAATTTGCTACCCCTTTATCATAATCAATAAAAATGTGGATTTCTTTCACAGTAGAGTTTGAAATAACTCATTCACGACCAAAAGGTCAAATCATTCAAAACATCTCAAATTATTTAAACCCAAGGTGTTTATAACATATGATTTTCTCGAAATAATAATCTCAAATAGGGTTCCAAAAACCCATACATCAATATCACCATAAAACCATCCAAAGTTTCATACTTTATGACATAAGCACAAAAATAATCACTTAAAACTTAAAATTTCATCTTTATAATCATACATCTTGGTAAAGAAAATTAGTTTTGGGATTCAAATCTCATTGTGCTTATAGCACATAATTTCTCAAAGTACAATTCCAATTAGGACTCAAGGTCTCATACATCAAAATCAGATTAAATTTTCTCATGATTCATGCTTTTCATCATAAATATATATAACTTACTTTAAAATCTGAAAAATTCAGCTTTATGTACAAAAATGTCATCATTCTCATTCAATTCAACTTTCAAAACATAGAGAGTATCATAATCTCATGTAAAATCATATAGGGTATAAATTCATGCTTCAAATTCATATCAAAACATGTAAAATCATGTATATTCATAAAAGAAAAATCAATTTGGGCACAAGAACGAAAGAGAGTTCTTGTTAAAAAACCCCACATACCTTGAATGATGATCTTTAGATCGATACTCGTTTTTGAGATGTTAATTGTGCCTTTGAATGGTGATTCTTGGAGTTCTTGAACTAGGAACTTGGAATCTTGAATAAATTTGCAGAGTTAATGGTGAACTTTGGAGGTTCTTGAAGTTGGATGTAGGAGCTTAGGGTTTTCTTTTTGAGGGAATTTGATGAAATATAACATATAATTCTTCTAATAGGATTTAATATAGGGTTTGGACGGATTTTGGGTGAGGGGGAATGACCAAAACGCCCCGAAAAATTAAATAATTCTCGCATCTGTCCTTTGGTGGAGTGTTTTGATAGTCTGAAGTAGATCAACCATAACGTTTTACTCCGATATCCAAATTGGATGAAACCAATTTCATTAGAAAGAGGACTCTCATATATTTCTATTGATATATATTATATCACCCATATCATTGTGTACGAGGAGTTATGATCGTCTGAAATTGACCCAAAAATTCACTTTTGGTAGGCTGAAGTAGATCGACCATAACGTTTTTCTCCGATAGACAAATTGGATGAAACCAATTTCGTAGGAAAGAGGACTCACAGAGCTTTCCATTGATATATACTAGATCACCCATATCATTATGTACAAGGAGTTATGATCATTTAAAGTTGGAGCAAAAATACGCCAGGCCTCAGTACTTTTTTTTCCTGCACAGTTTAATGTTCACTACTATTCACAGTTCGATCGGAATGTTCATAACTTGTCGCTCGGGTGTCCGTTTTGGACGATCCACATATAGTTGGAAAGATTATTAGATACTCTACTCAATCGTGGGTCATAATCTATGACATTCCTCATGAAAAATTTATAATTCATTCTAGAAGATAGAACCCAACACGTTTACGTACAAAATTTCAACGAAAAATTTCCCAGGGTATTACATCATCTCCCCCTTGGAAACATTCATCCTCGAATATCGATGAATAAGTACAGAATACCATGGAAATGAGGACAAAAGTCTGGGATAACAAAGTCATTCCACTTACTTCACTCCAAACTTTCGAATACTTCATAGAACATGCGATTCATAATGAGAATGGTCACATAGTTCGATCTTAAACAAAGGAGATTGATTTTAAGGAATCGATATCTTTGGTTTATTCAGAGACTGAGAATCAAAGGTCTCGAAGGGGATCTCGTCAAAAGAAGGACCACTTACGCCCAAATGAAACGTCTCTCAACACTCCCTCCAAAAGATTCAAATGATATTGTTCGGGGAGAAAATGAACCATATTTTGATACAATCCTATCATATGGGAACAAGGACCTATATGGCATAAATTAAGATAGAAATTTCTAGGTCTTGGGAAACATAACTCCTTGCTTCCAAACTTAGCAACACTTCCCAACTACTCCCTCGACTATGTACAAGCCTAACTCCAAGTACTCATGAGATACGCCACATAACACTATAATATTAATCCATATCGTGAACCTCAATACACATTGAGCCTCATAACTCCTCACTTCAAACATAACTCTTATTGCTACTCCAACAACCACATACAATCTTATACTAGGGATTCGCTAACTTGCGGTGCATTTTTTTAAATATACAATCATAACATTCAAGCCTATACTTATAACCACATACGCACTTCGCACATGCACCTCTAAACGAACACTCATAAAGCATCTTCCTCGCTTTCTCTAAGATTCCATCAACTACATCATTCTCACATACTGGTCAATTCTTTAAATGGCACACATAATATTTTCTCAACCAATTGAACTATACACAAAAACTCTGTATTACTATTCCTACAACCTCATAGAAGTGCATAAAACCAACGCACAACAATCTTTCCAAATAAACATTTAAAACTTCAACTAACCACGACATGTATCAAGGACTTAGCCTCAATCTAACTTTACTTCACCGTCGTGAGCACACCACCTTCTATGATAGATAAGGAAGTATTTTCTCTCCCTTCTAGACAACTGCTCAACACCATTAGCTTGACTTAATGGAAAGGTCACAAAATTTTAAAACATGAAGGGATAATGTAAATAACTTGACTCTCTCTATTGAGGCCTTAGGAATAAAATATCAAATACAATGGGTTCATTAAGGTATCAAAACTGTAGACACCCATAACGGAAACTGAATTTTACTGATCAATAAGAGTATTACCTGAGTACTGGAACTGAACATACAATAAAACTTGAGTATATGAGTCATGGGCGGCATCCCCTGAATTTAGAGCTCATAACTTATGGAATGTGATTCCAACTGCTAGAAGAACTGAAATTTCTCATTTTTGGAAACTAGAAGAGTATGTAATTCTCCATCGCGTGTATGAACATGAATTAAGATCATGGAACTGAAATGTAAAGCATGAGTACATTTTGGGACAACTGAAAATACTGAAATAACATTGGGTCAAGCACCGATCTTTCTCACAGCAAATTTACAACTTACTGGTACTTCTACTAAAATGTAAAAGCTTGACTTGACTACTTGTTCTATCATCTCCCTCTTAGCTTTAAGCCACCACTCAAATTCTCAAATTCTTACTAATTTCAAATCTCCACAAATATCTCTATCGCCGGAATGTACACCATCTAGTGCTTCAACTCTTATTTCTATTAGCTCAACTTGAATACTTTCTAACCTTTTGATAGACCATGCTACTTCTATCTTCTCCCTCTAATACCATGCCTATGAACTTATGTTTCTAACCCATAAGAATCAAAATCACACTTAAGAGGCTCAATATTTCCAATCATACGCCTTGCCTTAACTTATCCATCAAAACATCATCCATCGTCTAACTAGTATTTATCCATCTAACAATCCCATGGCACAACTCACTACACCACATAAAGTAATCCTCGAAATTAAAGCATTCCCATAATATCTTGGGTGAACTTTCTCATCATAATATAATATTAAACTTAATTACAAGTCAACTACACTTAAACTCTTGTGTACACTGTTCAAGCCTATTAGGTCACTTCCGACAACTAATACCATTAATTCGGAAATCGTCACATTCGGCTTCATGATCACCAATCGTTCAAACTTAAGGTCTCACACTTCACATAATTTACAACTCCATCTCACGCATAACTCCCACGTGAAGATTATAAAACAACACATCCATGAACACTAGCCCACTTAAACTTCATAACAATAATAATTGGTCCTAATCATATAGCCTATCTTATTCACAATCCATTAACACATCCTTCTTTCACCCGTCACTACTATCTATCCTTCATACACAACTTAACATAGTTCATATCTCTCTATGTCTAAACTTAACTTCCTCTTGCAATATGGAGAGCGCCTAGATTAACAACACTTACCCACTGAGTACTTCCATCACTAACCTATACTTTCTTTCATACAAATACCGTCAACAGCCGTTTCATACCTCGGACAAACTATATCACTTCCTATCAACCCAATTGCATGCAAAAAGGGATTTCTCTATACTTATGCTCAACAAATCACACTTACCATCCTTCTTACTACTACACCTCCACATCCCACATTTTCAGCCAGTACAAGGAACAAGATGAACTATAAGTTGCTAGTGGATCGAAATAGACCTCACACAGCTTCACTGGAGTTTGGTTTTGTGTTTTGATCAAGAAAGTTATATAAATAACAAAGTAACTATACTAGTGAATCAAAATAGGCCCCACATGGCTTCACTAGACTTTGGTTATTATTTTGAACAAGAAAATGAGATGTATAACAAAGAAGCTATGCTAGTGAATCGAAAGAGCCCCACACGGCTTCACTAGACTTTGATTTTTTACAAACATAATGATAACAAGATTACATAATACAAGAGATAGAAAATTGACACACAACATTCAACGATCTAAGAATACACCTTGCTCTGTCTTAATTAAATAACTCATAAGAATGAGGGCATAACTTTTAACTTAAGGAACTTAACACACTAGAGAGCTCCTCTCAAGCCCTTTGTGTAACTTTTGAAATTTCTTCTAGAAAATATAGAAGCATTACCTGGGGAAGAACTGGAGCTTGCGAATCATGCTATCTCAAAAATAATACATAGAGGGAGAAGTATAGATTAACATTGTAGATTCTGAGGAGTAATCTGAAAGCACATCTAACCTAGGCTTAGTTCACGACTTTTATGAACATGAATAAAGTACTTCAATCTTTGGAACTCAAAAAGCACTGATAGGATACTTTCTAGCTCTCTTACAATCCCATAACTATCTACGGAGAATTAAGCTTAACTGTTTCTGATACCTTAAAAATGAGGCAGAGTTGGCCAGAATAGAGTAAGATGAGAATCTATATAAGTTTCTTGGAGAACCTTTTTATAGAACGATCTTAGACTTGAAAGAAGGGAAACATTTCCTAAATGCCCTGTAGCCTATCAAAGAAAAGTACAGATGTCTCCATACCTTTCCGCAAGAATCTACTAGACATGACTTCATAGACACCCTAGGACACTCGAACTCTGTGCTCTGATACCAAGTTTGTAACGCACTGAAATCGGGTCCCGAGATGTCACACGGTGCTTAGGGTGACAAGTGACCTCAAGCTAACCCTTCTACTGGCATAACTCATAAGCAACTGAATTAAAATACAAATCCATACAAATCAGTAGAAATTAACTATTTTCTGAATCTGATCGATACAAAAATGGAATTTTACAGGATTACAATTCTGCCTTTACAACCAAAATTGAAACAAAATACATCAACTTCTACTGACTGTCTATGAAGCCTCTACTAGTACTGACTGTAGGTAGCCTGGTCATGACTCCTGACTACCCCAACTCAATACGACTGAATAAAGAAAATACAAAACTATAAACTCTACATAACTAACCCAATCCCTTGAATCAAAATGACTCATCACCTGCTGACTGGATACCACGAACTGACTGGATCCGAAGGTGCAACTATACCTTGTACCTACATTCCGAGAAAATGTAGCCCACATACGAATACATGGGTTAGTACCATGGAAAGATACCGAGCATATGGGGGTGCAATGCATATATAAAATAATATCTTAATATCATCACAGTTTATAAAATTATGCATGCTGATATAGATAACTCACTTAGCTCGAATTAAATCATCAAAATCATGGATGAATAATACATGTAAAGTAAAACAAGTGAGTCATTACAATACGTTCTCAATTCACTTTCATCTCAATTTCAAATCATCAAAACAATAAAATCTCATGTCAATTCTCATTAGAATATATTCCTTAAATCTTTTAAGAATAATGACTTTCTCAAACTCAGTCTTTTAAGCAAATATGTTTTCATCTCAGATAGAAGAGTACACACACACACATTGGGAAATCCTATAACCGACATAAACCATGTGAGCCACATGGAGTCCAATGTACAACCCACGTTGGGGAGAGCCGTCCTATCCTTGCCATTGGAGTAGGACTTCCAGTATCAATTCAAAAATACTAGTGATCACTATATAAATCAGCCTCAGTCTCACATCCTATGGGGGCACGTAGTTCTAGGGAAGTAAGGTCACTTTATATCTCCCACACGGTGCTAAAGATTACTCCCGGACTTAGCTCAGAAATTTTAATCAGCCTCAAGCACACATTAAAGAAAATCCACAATAAACACTTCAACAATTTTCATCGGGAGCCAATTTGCTACCCCTTTATCATAATCAATAAAAACTTGGATTTCTTTCACAATCGAGTTCAAAATAACTCATTCACGACCAAAAGGTCAAATCATTCAAGACGTCTCAAATTATTTAAACTCAAGGTGTTTATAACATATGATTTTCTCGAAATAATAATCTCAAATAGGGTTCCAAAAACTCATACATCAATATCACCATAAAACCTTCCAAAGTTTCATACTTTATGACATAAGCACAAAAATAATCACTTAAAACTTAAAATTTCAGCTTTATAATCATACATATTGGTAAAGAAAATTAGCTTTGCGATTCAAATCTCATTGTGCTTATAGCACATAATTTCTCAAAGTATAATTCCAATTAGGACTCAAGGTGTCATACATCAAAATCATATTAAATTTTCTCAAGATTCATGCTTTTCATCATAAATATATATAACTTACTTTAAAATCTGGAAAATTCAGCTTTATGTACAAAAATGTCATCATTCTCATTCAATTCAACTTTCAAAACATAGAGAATATCATAATCTCATGTAAAATCATATAGGGTATAAATTCATGCTTCAAATTCATATCAAAACATGTAAAATCATGTATATTTCATAAAAAAAAAAAATTGATTTGGGCACAAGAACGAAAGAGAGTTCTTGTTGAAAAACTCCACATACCTTGAATGATGAACTTTAGATCGATACTCGTTTTTGAGATGTTAATCGTGCCTTTGAATGGTGGTTCTTGGAGTTCTTGAACTAGGAACTTGGAATCTTGAATAAATTTGCAGAATTAATGGTGAACTTTGGAGGTTCTTGAAGTTGGATGTAGGAGCTTAGGATTTTCTTTTTGAGGGAATTTGATGAAATATAACATATAATGCTTCTAATAGGCTTTAATATAGGGTTTGGACTGATTTTGGGTGAGGGGGAATGACCAAAACGCCCCTAAAAATCAAATATTTCTCACATCTGTCCTTTGGTGGACTGTTTTGATAGTCTGAAGTAGATCAACCATAATGTTTTACTCCGATATCCAAATTGGATGAAACCAATTTCATTAGAAAGAGGACTCTCATATATTTCTGTTGATATATAGTATCTCACCCATATAATTATGTACGAGGAGTTATGATTGTTTGAAGTTGACCCAAAAATTCACTTTTGGTAGGCTGAAGTAGATCGACTATAACTTTTTTCTCCGATAGAAAAATTGGATTAAACCAATTTCATCAGAAAGAGGACTCGCAGAGCTTTCCGTTGATATATAGTATATCACCCATATCATTATGTACAAGGAGTTATGATCTTTTAAAGTTGGAGTAAAAATACGCCTGGCCTCAGTACTTTTTTTTCCTGCACGTTTTACTGTTCACTACTATTCACGGTTCGATCGGAATGTTCATAACTCGTCGCTCGGGTGTCCTTTTTGGAAGATCCACATATTGTTAGAAAGCTTATTCGATACTCTACGCAATGGTGGGTCATAATCTAACTTATTCCACACGGAAAATTTATAATTCATTCTAGAAGATAGAACCCAACACGTTTACGCACAAAATTTCAACGAAAAATTTCCCGGGGTATTACAAAGACAAAGACAAAGGATTTGTAATTTTTCTTTTTTCATGCTTGATGATTCCTTGTAAATATATTTCCTTCTTGTTTTAGCCTCCTTGATCTCTAGTGGAGTGTATGGATATGAAATCCTCTTTGATGAAATGACACCCCTATTAGATGTTATTTCCTTTACAGAAGCAGTTAGTGCATTAAAAGAATTAATCACTCCATCATGTTTTGCCTTGCATCCTTGACATTTTCATGCAGAACATTCGCTAGAAGTGGCAAAACCTGTATAACTAGCATGATCATAATCATAATGACTTGTTGTTTCAAAAACTGTAAGAGAATTATCATTAGCCCTAACAGCAGCACCACTACCACAACCACTCCCATCATCAACAACAATAAGCCCACCCTCTAAAATTATTTTTCTAGTGATGGTTGTTGCTCCAAACAATTTTATTTTTATTCTATCAATGACCTTAATGTCCGATAAAGTTTACACAGACCATAAAGTAAAAAAAAATTGCATCTTCAACACTCGATTGATCGGAACAAGCCACGGATGGACAATCTAAAATAAATCTGTACATATAGTAGAATGATGATGAAATAATTTAAAATAATCATTAATTAAAATAAAACCTTGATTATAATTAGACTTACTTCTTAATTCGGGGGATTTAAAAGATCAAGAAATTTTGCACTTTTATTAGTTTTGGCCAACAACCATCTCATAATTCTTGGACAGAAAACTTCTTCCTGGTAGTTCACTTGTTGTGTCAAATAAGGAAAGGCTTCAAATGCCCAATCCTTTAACAAAAATACAATAAATCAAAAGCAATATTGAATAAAAACATTGAATCATATCATAATAAAAGAAATATTTACCATGAAAGCCTATGGAAAGCCATATAAGTTGAGTGTCTTTAAAAAAAGTATTTACCATGAAAGCCCATAGAAATCCATATAAGTTGACTGTCTTTGGCGTTAACAAAGTCAACAAATATTTGACAATTATTTTGAATCTTTCATAACCCTAAGGATAGCTGTTAAATATCTCAAGATCCTCGGAGAGATTTATTAAACCGAGGCTTATGTTATTCTTAGCGTCTCTCACCTAAAAAATATTATGTAAAAATCAAACCAAGAACAATGATTTCTTATGCTTCTTTGAAAGTCTTTTACCTTTCAACGTTTCTATCAAAATTTTATTTTTGAAGCTTGGACCAACAATGGATACCAGGTCATCACGATCACTTGACTTGCCTTTGTTTTTTTTGGTGTGCGGGGTGCTGTTTTTGGGTTAGAGTAGGTATAAATTGAGAAGGAGGAGGAGGATAAAATTTTAGTCTAGTAACTAGGGCAAACTCCTTCCAACCAAATCAAACAGGCATGCCACAGTAATTTATCCACACCTCATCCATCTTATCTTTGTTTTCATACTTAAACCTATGCTTGAGATGATCATATATCATTTTTATTTGGAAATGAGCATTGTTGTCCTCCGGAAAATCAAGATACTACCCAAAGCATCTTTCCCTAAAATAAGAATCCAATTTTTGTTGTTGAAGTATTTTTCTGAAGGCGTCGAAAGATTTTTCCGTGGATGACTTAACCACGAAATTACTTGTTAAATCTGTGGCACCATCACACTGCTTTCTCACATGATAATGATTAATGATGAAGGTTTTGACCAACTATTCAGTGAAAGGGCTATTAGCATTTTGATCATCTATTTTGAAACATTCCTCCTCCCAGTGTTCATTATCTTCTGCTCCTGATTGAGATAAGTCTTGTAAAGCAAGCACATAGAGTGGTGTATATAGCCTAGCTGCTTCACTTGTTCTTTTACTTGGACTTGATTTAGTTTCTTTTCTATTAAAAGACATATTATCTTAAATTAACAGGAACATAAAATAGATTATAATTGATTAATGCATCATTAAAAAGGGATAACAGTAAATCTAACATGCAAATAGTAAAATAAAAGTTTGAATAGACCATACATCTGTTGCACCAGGTATGTTATCTATTTTAACATATAACTGACCTATTACAAAGGATAAGTAAACCATTGGAAATAATTAAAACAAATCACTCATCTGTTACACCAAGAAGGTTATCTATTTCAATACATAACCAACTTATTGCAACGGATGAGTAATCCATTGGAAAGAATAAAAATAGATCACTCATTTATTGCACCAAGAAGGTTATTTGTTGCAACATATAACTAACCTATTGCAATGGATGGCTAATCCGTTGAAAAAAATAAAAACAGATCACTTTTCTGTTGCATCAGGAATATATAACCAACCTGTTATAGCAGATGAGTAAACTGTTGGAAATAATTATAACATATCATTCATCTGTTGCACCAGGTAGCAACATATATCCTACCTGGTGTAACAAATAAGTGGTCTATTTTTATTATTTCCAATATATTACTCATTTGTTGTCCCTGGTAAGATATCTGTTGCAGCATATAAGAAACCTGTTGCAGCTGATGAGTAATCCATTGGAAACAATAAAAATAGATCACTCATTTGTTGCACTAGGTGGGTTATCTGTTGTAGCATATAACTAACCTGTTGCAGTAGATCAGTAATCTGTTGGACACAATAAAAATAGATAACTCATCTGTTACACCAGGTAGGATATTTATTGCAGCATATAAGAAACCTGTTGCAGCGGATAAGTAATCCATTGGAAATAATAAAATAGGCCACACATTTGTTAAAACAGATCACTTATCTGTTTCCAAATGAGTTATCTTTTAGATCAATATTGTTTAGATTTCTTCCAAATGAAGAGTCGTTTGTTACAACAGATAAATTATCTGTTGTGTTCATCTGTTGCATCAGATATTTCATTTGTTGGATCAGATAGTTAATTTGTTGTATCAGATGGTTAATCTGTTGCCCTAGATGGTTAATTTGTTGCACTAGATAGTTAATCTATTGCATCAGATGGTTAATTTATTGTATCAGATGGTTAATCTGTTGCATCAGATGATTAATCTGTTGCATCACCACTTTTACCAAGAAAAATAATAAATCAACCCAGCAACACCAACACAATACACGCATACTAAGAACATCAACGGTGACAAAAAATCACCAATAAAATCGAATCAACAGTTTGACAAAAGAAACTACAATAACAATAAAAAATTATATTTCACAACAAAAAGAGTAGAAAAGAAATACAAGAAATTAGGATTTTATTCAGTCCACATTTCAAATTTAAGCAAGATATATTGAAATTGTTAAACAATCTAGAAGATAAGTTGGCTCACGTCATAATTTTTTACCTGTGAAATAAGAAATGGGACGATGAAGAACTCCAAGTTGTTGACGCCGGAGAAGTTGGATCAGGTTTCTCTGTTTCTTCATGTTGATTGATGGTTGAAAGTCAAAAAGAAACTCGCCCAGCTATTTTTCATCGGAGCTTGAAGGGAGAAATTCTATAGAACTGTTGGTTGGGAGAGAGTTGAGAGACTGTCGAGAGAGAGTGGGGAGAGAGACAGTTGATTTAGAGAAAAGGGGTATGGGTTGATTTGTATTTTTTAAAAGATTAGAAAATTGAAAATATTAATCAATTCCACAATTAACTTAATCAAGTTTTTTAATTATGTTTGACCCTTTAAGTTGGTCAATGTCACTAATGCTTCATTAGAGACTTAAAAGACACCTTTCCTTCAATTTTCTCAAATTTCTAACTACACTTCAATTTAAATTGGTATAACTAATTCCTTAGTCACATAGGACTCTAATAATTTAAAAATACTAAAAATATTTATTCTTACTTTATTTCTGAGTCATATTTTCAACACTCCTCCTTGGATAAAATATTGTCTTGGCTTCGATTGAATTTGACCTCTTAAATAAATTTGTCAATTCATCTTTGTTCTTGCATGGCTTATGTGGATCTTCAATTGGATTAAATATGAAAATTTTGTCTCTCATGTCAACTTGTAAAATCTCATGATTAGTAGAATCAAATATTTGACAATATTTGTCTCCAAATAATAATTTAAATCCTTCTTCCATTAGCTTACCAACACTTAGTAAACTTTAATCAATATCGGGCACATAAAGGACATTTGAAATTATTTTTGTACCTAAAATTATTTTGATTGCAACATTTTGTTTTCCTTCTGAAGGAATATAGTCATCATTCCCAATTCTGATTTTGTTATTTTCCAACAGCAAAAACTCTTTAAAAAGAGTTTTTTCATAAGTCACATGGTTTGTACAACCATTGTAAATTATCCAAAAATCAAATTTCTTGGTTGAAGATGTTTCCACAAATAAGTGATCTTCTTCTTCTTCTTTGGTGACTTGGGCTTCTGCTTCATAGTTTTGAGATTTGTTTTTGCAAATCATAGTTGCATACCAAAGTTGATTGCAAATCTTGCATTGTGTATCTGGTCTCTTCCAACATTTAAATAGAGGATGACCAATTTTGCCACAGTGCTGGCAAGGTGGCTAATTTTTTCTAGAATTATTACCCTTGTTTTGAGTCTTGTGGTTGGCTTCCAAAGCTCCTTCAATCATACCACCCTGCCTCATAAGCCTCCTTTGCTCTTATGCTTGCAACGTATTTAACAATTCAGCCAAGGTAATCTTGTACAAGTCTTTTGTGTTTTTCAAGGTAGTTATTGATACTTCGTATCTTTCTGGCACTGTAACAAAAAAAAATTCAACAATTTTCGAATTTTTAAATTTTGTGCCGAGCAATCATACCTTATTAAAAATGCCAAGAAGACGGTCTGAGTACTCTTTGACGGTATCAGATTTTTTTCATCTTTTACAATTCAAATTTAATTATTAGATTCAACACCTTCATGCCTCGTATTCTTTCATCTCCTGTATATTCTTTCTTCAGATAATCCCAAATTTCTTTTGCTGATTTAAGGGTCATAATTCTCATGAAAATTATTGGAGACAGACTAGCAAACAAAGTTGCTTTTGCCTTTGATTCTCTGATTTTCTTTTCCTTTTGACTTTTGATCAGGGCCATCGTGGGATTATCATGCAACGGAAGAACATCATAATCCTCCTCCATAGCTTCCCAAATATCTAAAGCCTCAAGATAAGTCTCCAGTCTTACTTCCCAAAGATGGTAATTCTCACAATCAAAGACAGGAGGAGCTATTTGGGAAAAGTTATTTTCATAATTCATCTCTCACAGATCCCTCAAGAAAATCGGCTCTTCATACCAATTGTTGGTTTTTGACTATGAAATTTGATAAATAACAGAGTAAAATTTGAAAGTAAAAAAGATACTGCAATTGTATTGTCAAAGGGAATTTTTTATTAATAACTCAAAACATATATTTATATCTAAATTTCTAACTACACTTCAATTTAAATTGGGATAACTAATTCCTTAGTCACATAGGACTCTAATAATTTAAAACTACTAAAAATATTTATTCTTACTTTATTTTTGAGACATATTTTCAACATAGGGTAACAAAAAGCCTTCTTCTGGATCTTTCATGTGAGTCGGGTAAGAGCCAACTAGTGCATAAGAGGAGTCAAGGGACTAAGATAGTTCCTGATACAACATATAGAGCAAGGGACTAAGATAGTTCCTGATACAACATATAGAGCTCGATTCTGAGTGTTGGTAGCTGAGATAGAGGTGGCTGGACCCTTTGAATTTACAAAAGACCATGCAGTAGGTCAAAAGATTGTGCACTAGGAGCGCTAGAAAGGGTAGATTTTCTAAAGGACTAGAAAGGGATATTATTTCCTAAGCTCTGGTGTGTGGCATTCTCATACTAACCTCAGAGATGGTTGAATTTCTTAAAACCTTATACTAAGTCATCATTTCATGCACTTCAGAGGGAATAACCGTTCTTGGGACCTCAATTAAAATCTTTCCTTTTTAGATCCTCAGGTATGGTCGGGATTTTAAGAATCTTATTTGACGTATCACACTACGTCTTAAGGAAGAAAAGGGATTATAAGAGATCTTTGTAGCACCCAAGCCCAAAATTCAAGGAACAAAAGAGAGTGGATGGTGAGAGCTGACCCTAGTTATATGATTGACTTCTACAGTTAATCTCTTATTCTTATAAAAGATGCGGGATGAGATAATCATTCTACTTCTCTTTGAGGGAGGGATCACATCCTCAGAGGATTTCTCACGATAGGAATCTTTGAACTCCTTATTACTGGAATCCCTAAATAGTATAATGGCATCATCATCTCCTAAGACCACCATAAATAATGGACTCAAATCCTTTCATAACGTCGTTCTTGGTTATTGTAAAACCAAAAGTTTGCTGACCTTTAAGAATTCATTTGATTTATTATTACAACTCATGAGGGAGACTATAATCAATACTGTCATTAAGAAGGCTAAACTTTTAGTGATACTGTCATGCATGAGAATCATATGAGAATAAACAAAAATACTATGGTTGTCAAAATCCTAAAAAGTGGGAAAGAAATATCATGGCTCTTTTCCCTCTATTTTCGGTGGTCAAACATCTTCTTTCAAATTCAATCATTAGATGATGAAATATTCAAATCCTTTAGAGCCATTAGTGCATAGGGAAATTGGTGTTTGGATGCCAAGAGGAATATGAATAATAGACTTTCACATAAGACAAAGATGAGAAATCATAGAAATATGAGGAAAGAAAAGAATGCATGAATGATAACATCCAAATCCACTCCTCAAAGCGAGAAAGTGTACATGGTCATATATAATATAATTTATCCAACTAGGCAGTAGGGTCAATCAAAATATATAGGTGATTAAGTATCATAAATTACAAAGCCAAATACTAGATAATATTTTTATTTTTAATTTAAAAATATAAAAAAAATAAAGCTAATGAGAAAAAGAGTAGGCAATCAAAATGTAATGACCCTTTAGGTTATTTTCATTATTTATGTGTATTTCTAGCATTTCGAGCCTTCCCACGGTGGTGACATGTCATTTATGACTTGCAGAACTATCGATTTGGTTATTAGAAAGTTCTTTTTTATTTTAGGCTCATTTTCTTATTTGGAGCTTTTGGAGTTTAGAATTTGATGTTGAATCAAAAATCCTTGTGGATTAAGTAGGATGAGAATTCTAACAGTGCCATCAGCTCCAAAATATTGATTTTTAGGTAAGGGGGATCCTTGGTTCAGGTCCTGTGGCTTCCAGACTTATTTTGGGCTATTGGGCGAATTATAAAAAATAGAACTATAGTGTGGGCAACACAATTAGTTGAAAATATCTTGTATGAAAGTTAAAATGATTCCATTTTATCTAGATCATGTTTTACAATCAATTTTCACTATTGATTAATGTTCATAGGATTCCAGATGAGTTCTGAGGATCGAAAACAAGTTTTGAAAGTTGTTGGTGTTGGTGTGGCCTCTTAAGCAATTGTTAACCATTTGAACGGGTCACTTATTTGAATATTTGTCCACTTAAGAAAAATTTTGACCCTTTGACCATGTCTTTCTAGTGATCAAAGTGTCCCTTAAGCGACCATTGCTGAGTATAACACCCAAATCAAACTCTTTTAATATTTTTGACATTTTAGGGCTAGAAAGCTCTGATTTTGATGATTTTTGATGTGTTTTTCTCATATAATCAATTACTATTAATTTATACCTCTAATTTCCCCATTTAACAAGAATTTCTATTTTTTTCGTGGTTTCCGCAAAAGTTAGGTATCAAAACCACATTTTCAACATTTTGGGGCTTGGGAGTTCGTATTTGGGCAATTCTAAAGGAGTTTTTGAGATTTCATCCATGGGTAAGTTTCCTAAAATTATAATTATCATTTTCCCTTGATTTCATATTCAAAACAACTTCAAATTCTTATTTTCAAAATGGTTTTTTAGGGTTTTTGCTAGTAAAGCTTGAAAATAATTTTTCTTTGATTTTAACCTCATTTTTGTCACATTTTCACTTGTATTTTCAGTTGTACACTCCTATGAGTATGGATAACATATTTATAAATAAAATTGTGATTTTACCCTTTTTTATTTTTGAACCCATTTTTGGGGTTCGTTTTTAGACCCGTCTTGAATATAGAAAATGGGTCTTATTTTGATCTTAATGACATGTAGATTACTAATTTAAAAGCATGATAGCAATTCAGGATTATGGAGCGAAGGCGGATGATTTATGGGTAATTGAAGGATTACAGTTGGCATCGAGGTAGGCTTCTTTCTACTATTCTTCTTGAGATGGTGTATTATATATGTTGCATGTTAGATCAAAATCTTAGGGCATGATTTTGGGTTGTACACCATAACTTAGCCTAATTTATGAGTTTGGAGGATAGAAGGGTAATTTGCCAGTACGGTTAAATACTTATTATGCTTCTACAATCCTATTACCCTAGGTTGCTAGCATCTTAGGCATAGTTGAGACTAATAAACCTTGAGTATAATATTTACTAAGATACTCAACGGATTGTGATGGTTTTTTCTGAATTATTATTATATGGTTGTATTGAATTTGTATTATTAGGTCTGAGGCTGTGATTATGATATTAGTTAGATTTCGAAAAGTGATTTATCTGTGTAAAGGACATGGTTGTAGTCTATAGACATTTAGATGCTTATAATCATATTGTTTGGATACTGGTTATGACATGCATAGATTCAATACGTTCATGTTCACTAAAAGGATAAATGGTACGATTTCAACTAAAAATATGATTTTACAACTTTTTTTCCTAAAAAGGGATTTATACCCACTTTTCACTTTTAAAATGGATTTCTTCATAATGGGAATCGTACTATCTTAATGAATAACTTATGAGCCTTTGATACTAAATATTATGTTTTAGAGATTTGATCGAGATAGATTTTGGTCCATGATTTTATTACTAATATTTACCTCAGTCGAGAGAGATTTCAATTCTTTCTACACTTTTCTGATGATTTTGTCTCGGAGTTTATCCCAGATAGTAGATTTGAGGATTTACACTCTTTTAGCCATAATTCTAGCTCATGTATATATATAAATGGGGTACTAAATAGAGTGGATTGATGATGATGATGTTTACGGAAAATCCTAGATCAGGACCAAGTCGGTGTATAGGGATATTTCCAAACTGCCTAGTGGACCCTTCATCCGTGAGCCATTGTACTAGAGAAGAGAGGTCACCGTTGGTCATGCCGTTATGGGTTGTCGAGCTGGAAGTGGTGGATACACTAGGTTACATTATGGTACTTGGTTCAGTTATGGTAGTATGGATTGTACTTTCTATTTTTTTATGCATGTGCATTCCCTATCACCAGTATTGTCTATATCTATAGCCTTAGGAGAGGTTACATAGGTATAGGTGATGGGTATTGCTTACGGTGTGTTGTGTGCTAACTGGACCTTCTAGGTTATGGGGCATAGTTTAGGTATTGTTTGTTTGGGCTAGCTAGCTACTTTATATTATTATTGTTATTTTGATTAGCTCGTGAAAGGTTGATTATTGGACAGGTATTGATATTTGATGTAGATTTTGATTCGTTTTTCATGTGGTTATTTTATTACGCATGATTATCCCATTGATAGGGATTATGGTCTTAGACCATGATTTTGTTAGCACTAGTTCCTACTATGATTAGGAGGCATTGAGACGCTAGTGTAATATTTAGGTTTTACCTTTGAGCTAGCCTTCTTTATGAATTGTACCTATCTATAGTAGTTATGGTATAATCGTATATTCCACACTTCTTTCATTAATTCATGTTGTATATCCATTCCTTGGCCTTGTATACATACATACATACATACATACATATATATATATACATACATATATATATCTTTTTTTGTTCTTTATTTATATATTTTCTAGTGATATACAGTATAGTGCTTACGTTCCTGAGTATGGCTAGAATAGGATAGTCTATCTTTATTGCCTCCTTATATTTACTATTTTAGTTTCCTAGATAATTGCATTATCTTTGGAGCTCAGTCGGAAGTTTCTTACTGAGTACCACATGTCTGGTACTCATACTACACTTCTATAGACTGCACATCATTGTACGGGTTCTCGCTATTGTTGTACGTGTTATTTAGAGTAGTTATGGTTTGGATACATAGAGTGATCTCCTGGTGTTCAGAGCATTACTATTCTCAAGCCTATGTATTAGACTAATCTCTATGTTGTATTCAGATATGGGTTGTATCAATATATTCATTTAGTACTTTATTTTTTGATCTTATGACATTATAAGGTCTTGTACTACTTCCACCAGGTTTTGGTACTATCTTATGTATTTTAGTCTTTTACTATATTTATTCTGCATTCTTTATTTATTTCTCTTTGTAGTCCATTGCTAGTAGTTTTAAACTATTAGCTGGCTTACCTATTAGTAGGTAATAGTAAGTTCTATCATGACTTGAGAAATCAAGTCATGATAAATTGATATAAGCGTTAGGTTTACCGATGTGTTGGAATAAGAGCTAAGTGTCTAGTAGAATCTTATTGATCGGTGTTGAATTCTTTTTCGTGTATATGTACTTCTATGAGCCTCAAGTCTATTCTTTAACTCTAGTATGTCCCAGATGGATAATGCAAGGTTATCAGTAGATTAGATGGGACTTGAACAAGCATTTCCAGAGATTTAGTGTAGTGTTGGACCACTAGGGAGTTAGGAATGGATGTTGAAGATCTTCAGCATCAGTCAGAGGATTAGGGGCCAACCCAGGCTCCTATAGAGTTTGTAACTACTTTAGCCTTTCAAAATTCAACATTATGGATCCCAATTCTTTTTGCAAACACCTTATAGCTAGGGATAACATTAAATTTTTTGAGTAGTTGTCAGGCTAGAATTGGGATTATTAGTGTTCATCTGGGTTCCTTGTTTGTTTTAGAGTTTGACAATGGGTTCCTTGAGGTGGCCAGGCATAATCCTATGCTATATCCTTCAAACCATGAGATAGTGCATGGATTTATAGAAATTTAGCATTGCTACCCTTTTGGCATTGGAGCTATTGGGTATTCCTTCTCTTAGGTTGTTGATAATGCGAAGGCCACAGAGAGTGCATGTATTGAGACTTATAGAGGTAGTGATAAGAGGCCATGTCATAAGTACAGTGCTGTTCGTACTCCATCCGAGAGTAAGGATCCCCCCTATAGAGGTCAGCTTCACTTGCAGCCTATCTGTTCTATGACGATAGCATTTTAAACTATGGATGGATCTTATATTAGTCATGGTAGTCTCAGCAGGCAGAGTTCTTGTTAGACCTTACAGAGTTTTTGGTATGGTTTGTAAGGCTGTGGCGACCATACCAAAGAGCTTATTTTGGTTGTGAAGATATGGGACATTGGTCTAGAGAGTGCCTTAGACATGAGCTGGTTGCTCAGATAAAGTTAGCATGTATTTCTTGCTAGCCTAGAGTTCCTGAGATATGTTATGATTTCAGAGTGGACGGTCATTTTAGTAGGGCATGCCATTAACGTAAGTTGGTCATCCAGTTAGGGTCAACTTTTATTTTTCTCTAGGTTAGGGCCTCAAAGGTTTGCTACGACTGTAAAAAGATTGGTTAATGGTCTAGAAAGTGTCCTCGGCATAGGATTATTCTTTATTTGGCTCTTTCAAGTTAGTCTCATAGTGTTGTAGTACCCTCGATTAGAAGAAGTGCACTTAGTGCCTTTGTCAATGATTCAAATACTCACTCTACGTTTTGAGCAGCTAAGATTTATTCACCCTCGGGTGCATTGGGTATTTGACTTCGGATTTCACTATGATAGGCATACTTTAAGTTCTTGCCTTTACCTTTTCATTTATCTAAACATGCCTTGGTATGTTTATATTGATTTTTGCGTGCCTTGATATAGAGTCTATGATGCTATGACTACCCCTCATAGATGATTTCTTTTAGAGCTGTATATAATGAATTCGTGTTGATATTTTCCCTATTGGTGTAGCATTTAGGTTTAAGTCCCATCTACCATGGCATATTGTCCTTGTTATGGACCTATAGTGGTACTTGTTATTGATTTTATTTTGGTTCTACCTATTTATTATATTGATGTTATATTGTTGTTGTTATTATTATTATCATTACTTGATGTTTATTGATCCTTGCTTGGTAGACGACTAGACTAGCAGTATCCAGTTAGAATTCTCTTTCTCATAATTATGGTTCATTGTCTTGGACGACTAGCTTTTTGGATGATTTATCTCATATAGCAAGGTAAGTTTGGTCATTTTCCTTTTTTGTTTTCTATGCTAGATTAGTTGTGGATTTTATTGTGGTATTGATTGTAAGTTAGCTTTCCATGGTCTTTTTGTGATTTTAGAGTTAGTGATTAGGTTGCATAGAGGTTGACTAGTTTGAGGTCCGTTCTTTAGATTTGACTAGTTCATCGCTGGTAGTGGTTTTGATATTGATGTCCAGAGGTTTTAGATTCATCTTTCAAGTTTTTTGGGTTCATCTCTTGATGATGGTTGTTATTGGTATTGGTGTAGAGTTGGATACTCTATTTTTGTCATGATGTGGTTCTTATCTCAGTGGGGTTTGGAGAGTTAGAGATAGGTGATATTTCTTATGATTGCTTCTTAAGTTGGTCATTTTAGTATTCATTGTCGAGATGGAGTATTAGATTGATTATTTTTTTTGCGAAAGTTGTATTTCTCCAAGTTACTAGAGTTTTGGTTATCTCTAGTATAACTTGCAACATTGTTGAGTTCTTAGGTATGCTTTGGTGGTTCATTCCCTCAGTAGATGTGAAGTTGATTGCTTGTGTTTTTAGTTGGTGATTTATCCTCTATTATGATTTTGTTCTTCAACTGCATTTTAATTTCACTATGATATAATCCAGAAGAGATATGTATGATTCAAATACTAAGATCGATTGGGTATCTGACCTTAGATCAGACTCGTTATCTCAGTTTCAGATTTAATGCCTTGGAATGGCAATTTGGAGGTTATCATGGATCATAGTGTAGATTTTTTCCTATTTTCAAGTCTCGATTGGGTAGTGGAGATCAAGCAGTTCAGCTTTGGTGTTGAGATTTCAGCTTGGACTTGTAGAGCTTGGGTGCAGCCTTTTATTTTCTACCTATTTGGTCTTATTCAGTTTAAATGTATTGTGGTTGATATGTGTTCAGATAGTAGTTTGATTGGCAAAATATTGGTTCCTTCAACTTTGACCTTAGGTTCCAGTTATCATTGGGATTTTTTGATGATTTACTTAGCGGGAGTAGTATGTGTGAGTTGAATTCAGGATGGACTTATCCTCAATTAATGGGATATCCTGGAGCGGATCATTCTATGGTAAGCTTGTGTGCTTCAAACTCCTGGAGGTCAGTTTCAAGGTCATCCGGACCAGTTGAAGCATTGGCATAGATTGCAGACCTTGGTTGTCTCAAATTTTGTTCCCAAGTAGCAGCTTATAGGACTATTCTCATGTTTTCTATTATAGACTTTCAGTGGTTCAACTTCCGTCCTTCGAGGTTAGAGTGATGGAATTGCATAGACAGGTCTCAATTACTTTCTACTTAGTTTGGAGTGGATAGAAGGTTTGGAAAGACAAAAGAAGGTTATATTCGGATTTGTAGTTGGTTGCATGACTCATTCCTTGGTTAGTATTTGGCTTGGATGAGTTTTCATTTGATTATGTTGGTATCGATGTGGTATCATTGTGTCATAGTTTAGATTTGCATGCATCAACCTTTCTCAGTTTAGTTGGAGTCTAGTTGGTGGTTAAGGTTGAATTTTGGCTATTTGAGAGTGAAGTATAGAAGTTGGCTGGAAAAGGGATACTTGTAGAAAAATCCCTTGTAAGTGTTAGCTCTTCTTGGAGGTTATCTAGGAAGTTGTGCTCAGAGCATACATGCCCAGTATTTTATTCCTTTGAGTTTTTGTGCTTCTTCCATTCATTTGACTTTTGCAAAAGAAAGTTCTTTTAGTAATGGATATTGTAATGACCCTCCAAGTCATTTCCTCAATTTGCATGCATTTCTGGGGTTTTGAGCTTTCTTACAGTGGCTACAAGTCATTTATGACTTGTTGGAATTGTCATTTTTATTATCAGACAGTTCGTTTGGTTTTAGACTCATTTTCTTGTTTTAGAGGTTTTTACCTATTTTGGATTTTGTCTTGGACAAAAAATCGTAGTAGAACACATCATATGAGAACTACAACAACGACATCAGCTCTAAAATATTGATTTTAGGCTAGCGGGACCCTTGGTTCAGGTCTGAGGTTTCTAGACTCATTTTGGGATATTAGGCAAATTATATGAAAAATAGAACTATAGATATGGGGCTCACATATACTTAAAATGATCTCATATGAAAGTTTTTGTGATTCCACTAGATCTGGAACGTGTTTTACAATTAATTTTCACTATCGGTTCATTTTCATAGGGTTCTGGATGAGATCACAGGGTTAAAAACAAATTATGAATGTTGTTGGTGCTGATGTGGCCACTTACGTGATCGTTGATCATTTTACCAGGTCATGGGAAGCACTTAGAGAAAAGTTGAGTTAAGAGCTTTTGATTCGACCAAATTTTGGTATTAGATCCTACAAGGGTCACATTTGAACGTGTATAACTTCTAAAATATGTTGAATTTTGCAGATCAGTACCATCAAATTATATATAAATATTTCCTCTTTCCAATGCTTCTGATTTTGCCTTAATCTGATAACCGAGAGAAAAGTTATGAGCATTTTCGTGAGGAACTAGTGAGGATCCGTAATTTCAGTGTGGCACAACCTTAGGCTCTACATTTTGCAGCATGACATGGACCATAGGCTCCGTGTTTTGCAAAATGACACGGACCTTAGGCTCCGCATTTTGTAGCGTGGCATGGACCTTGTTCAGGAAAGTTAAAACCCACATTTCTCTTTAGTTTTTTTAGGGTAAGCAAGTCTTTTACGCCCTAAATCATCCTAAACTATCCTATGACTGATATAAACATGATTTTATCATTCCATAAATTCAAATCATTGATTTATCTCCTCTCTAAACTCTCAAGAACACTATAACAAAGGTTTCTCTCAAAAATTCAACCTTAAGGGCTCCCAACTCAAATGTTCCTTCAAGAAATCAACAAGTCCAGGTATGTGGGTATTTAAATGAGGATCTCCTTTTATCCTCATGCCCAAAATTATGATTTCTATCCATGAATTTTATGAATTCCATAAACTAGGGTTCCATGAAAAGCATAAATTCTATTATTCTCTATGTAATTCTTGAATTCAACCATGAACAAGTGTTTCCTCAAAATTTCAAGCATTCTTCCGTACCCTAACCATGATAAATTGTTTTATTGATGAAATTGTTGGGTTTTGAGTTTAAGATATGAAATTTCCTATCATGTCATTATAGTGAAATTGTCATATTTAATTATATTATTTTCCATATTGGTAGGTTATGAACACCCGACCTACTTGATCTTGTATGTTATAGTTTTTAAGATTTCAAGTTTATCATATCATGTTTATCTCATAAAGTTTATAACATTTTCATAAAGAGCACTCACCAGTATTACATCATGCTAAATACATCAGTTTAAACATCCATGATTACTTCAGATTCTATATGCACTACTATTTTCAAAATACCATGGCTTGAGCATATCTATTATCAGTGCATGTACCAGCTTACGTCTTAGTGTCTTTCAATTATTAGTAGGACTTAGCACCGAGCGAACCTAGGGATGAAGTCTCACCTACCAGTAGAGAACTGAGACCTTTAGTAGAAGTCCTTAAGTTCCAAAATAATGTAGCCAGCGTAGGTTATGAGATATCACCCGCCAGTAGAGGACTGACACCCTAGTCCTTTAAAACACCTGATTAGTGGATCCACACATCCAGTGTTAGTACCCATGGAAAGGTACTGACACCCTTGCAACTAGGGTTACAGGTTGGACCCTGATTAGCTCAGATTGGAGTATGTCGGTTACATGATAGTTCCCACAGTTTTAGTTTAGTTAAGTATTTAAATTATAATAGCTCAGGTTTGCATGACCAAGTATTAAGTTTACCAGTTATTCAGTCATTCAGTTTTACAGATTATTTTAGCACATGCTTTACTTGCTCTTGCATTCGTATTAAATGTTTATGCTTTCATGCTCAGTATTTATACATGATCCTCATTAGTGTTTGTAACCTATTCAGCTTTAACTTGACATTTACATATGGCATTCATGTTTCTATCGCTTCCTAGCTTACAAAAATATTTTCAGCTCGTGATTTAGAAGTTTCACTATGCCTCACCATTCTACATATAGCCATGATTTCAATGCATGTTTCTACAAATAGCTTATGTCCTCAGTTTTAAAGTATCTATTAAGTATTTCTATGATTTACTGCATGTATCATATACTCAGTATATTCCAAAGTACTGACCACATATATGCATTTATGGCTATATTCCTTCATGATATAGCCTACACACCAGGGTCAAAAGTTCTCAATTCAGCAAATAGGTGATGAGTTCTCTTATTTTGAGAACTCCAGTCTGTTGTAGTTCATGTATTGTATTTTTATTATCCTTATGTATTGATTTGTGGTAGTTGGAGGCATGTCCTATCTATCTATAGTCAGTATAGTAGAGGCTTCATAGATTGTCAGTTTGAGTGAGTCTATGTAGTTTTCAGTTCCTTATTCATTCAGATTTTAGCGTGATAAGCTTTGATCAGTTATGTATTAAAATAGCTTATATCATGATGATTATGCTTCCGCTCAGTTATATTAGCATTTATATATATTTTAAATCAGTTGCGCAAGCAGTATGCTAGTACATGGGTTATCTTGGGATCATTTATGGTTCTAAGCACGTGTTACGACTAGGGAGTAGTCTTTGGTCATGATAGGTACCTACCTTAAGAACCACTGCTTCTGAATCGGGAGCTACTGCGACTTCTATTGAAACTGCAAAAGTTGCAAGCCTAGACAAATCATGAAAACAAGCCTCATAATCCACAACAGTCATGGAATCCTACTCCAACCTCAAGAACTAATCCCTCAAATGATCCCTAAGAAAGCTAGGAATATACTTCTCTTAGAAGATCTTAGAAAACTGCATTCATTACAAAGAAGAAGATCCAGGTAGCCTTGTATAAAGATGATCTCTCCACTAATGTCGGTCTGCTAAGTAAAACTGAAAAGTGGTGTAATCTACATCGTGAGTCTCAACTAGGCCTAAATTATGAAGCCTATCCTCACAAGAATCAAAAACTCATAAGCATCCTTGCTCGATTCACCAAAAAAACCTTGGTTGAGCTAATCTCAAGAACCTACACAACATCTTTTGCTCCTCTACAGACATAGCAGGCTGGGCAACTACTAGATGAGCAACTGTCGACATTGGAAGGACCTGAACTATAGGAGCTGCAGCTAAAAACTGTGCCCCTGCCTCAGTACCACTTTAATTTGTAGACTGTGCACCATCAAATGGTGAACCATCGACCAACCCCAAAATCAAAACCAAAGCATTTCTAAGAACTGAAGAAGAAATAAATCCCGGTAGAGCTTGGGCTGGTCCCTTGCACACCAGTGGCTGGGTTGAAGAATCTCCAACTCAGGAGTGGGAATAGGGTCTGGTGAAGGCCCCCTATCTTAGCCCGTAGCTGGGGACACATCTCGAGGCTATCCACAAGCAATGATAGGATCCTTAAGCTCAGTCCTAAAACCCTCATCTCGTGTAGCAGAAGCATATGTCCTAGCCATTTGCGAAGAGAGAAACTAATGGAATGCTTTACAAACCAATTCAGACTCTTAGTACGAAATGAGTGAAAGAAGTGTGTAATTCGTAAGAAAGTCCTATATCCTCCCAAAGATAAGAAATGCATGTCATCATTCCAATATGAAGGACTCTACTAGACACTTACTTTTGTACCAATAATACCAGTGAAACCTAGGCGCTAATACCAATTTTTAGGTATGGGATTAAATACCGAAAAACAAAAATACCAAATTGAACCAAATTATTTCAATTTTTTTATTTTGGTTTTTTGGTTCAATTTTGTTTTATTTTTTATAAATTTGATATTTCAGTTTGAGTTTTGGTTTTTAGGTTGGCGTAATTCGGTTTTTGGTTTAAATTGAAATTTTAAATATACTTTTTAAATTATTATATATATTAATATATATTTATAATAATAAATAGCTCATTAGCTATTTAGGACTTAGCTACTACCCACTACTGCCTACAGCCCAAAACCCCAAAGTCCAAATATATTCAGCAATCCAAAGCACCAAAATCCAAATACACTCAGCCAAGAACCCTGATACACTTACACTCAGCAAAGGGGAAGTCAAAACGGTGAGTGGTAAAGGGGAATGGTGAATGCGTGAAGGGGAACAGCAAACGGTCGAACCAATAAACCAACAACCAACGAGATTAGTGAACCAGGTACCCATTGGCGTTTACTTTTCTATTTTTTTGTTTTTCTTCTTCTTCATCCCTTTTCTGACTTTTTTGATTTACTATTTTTTTTATTTATATGTGTGGTGTGGAGAGTCTTGATCATTACAGTGGCTATTTTTTTCAATTAGATTTTTTTAATTTGTTTTGAAAAATTTTGTCTTTCCTATGAATTCTGGTTTGAAAAATTATTAAATTCTTGATTATGGAAAACATACCTGAAAATCAGAAATTGAGGTTAGTAATTGTGTCTTTCTTAGTAAATGAGAGTATGATACATTAGTTCACTTCACCGTTCACCAGAGTGATTTTACTATTTCAGTGGTTAATTTTGTTTTCTCTTCAAATTTTACATAGATGGCTGATGACAGTCGAGTTAACGCGGCTGGTTCAATTGATAGTATACTCAAGAATAGTAATGATACCTCAATTGACACTATTGATCCAAAAAAAAAGAAAAGAAAGGAAAAGTAGATCTACAACTTGGGAATATTTTAAAAAAATATTTGAAAATGGGAAACTAGTTAAAGCAAAGTGTGTACATTGTTATCAAAATTATGCTGCTCATTCAAGAAAATGGAACAAGTGGACTGAGATAATATTTGAGTAGATCCAATATGTATAAGCCACCACCAACCTCATCTAGTGGTCAAACATTGTTAAACTTTCAAACAGAGGATTCATTAGGAGAATACTGGAAATTTGAGCAAAAGGTAGTTAGGAGATATTTAGTCGAGATAATAATTGTAGATGAACTACCATTTAGCTTCGTAGAAAATGAAGGCTTTAAGAAGTTTATGAGCAAAAATCAACCTTTGTTTCAAACTCCTTCCCTTAGAACAATAACAAGATATTCTTATGATGTTTATGGTGAATTGAGACTAGGCTTGAAGAGTTCTTTTAGATAAATGCAACCAGGAATTTGTCTTACAATAGACACATGGACATCAGTGCAAAGAATTAACTATATATGTTTGACTGCTCACTTTATTGATAGAGATTGGGTGCTTCTTAAAAGAATATTGATTTTTTTCCTATCACTTGTCATAAAGGTAAGCATTTGGTGGAGTGTAGTAGTAATTTTTTGCTTGATTGGAATTTGGACAATGTCTTCACTATTACTATTGATAATGTTTCTTCAAATAATGTTGCGGTTTCAGCTTTGTCTAAGAAGTTAGATATGTGGGAACCAATGTAATAGATTGTAAGCATCTCCACATGAGATGTATGGTTCACATACTTAATCTTATTATTCAAGATATTTTGAAGAAAATTGGTCCTTCTATTAAATGGGCAAGACAAATAGTTAAGTATGTTAGATCCTTTCCTGCAAGAACAAGAAACTTCATGAAATATTGTGAAATGCAAATGATAAAATCTGGTAAGATGTTATCATTAGATGTTCCTATTAGGTGGAATTCCACCTATTTGATATTGGAGGAGTCAGAAAAGTTTGAGAAGGCTTTTGAGAGTTTTGATAATTATGATGATAACTTTAATTCTTATCTTTCTACTGATGTTTGTGGATATGGTAGCATTGCAGGTTTAATTCAAAGTAATGATTAGGTAAATGTGAGGAATGTCATAATGTTTCTTAAAAGATTTTATGAGCTCACCCTAAAGGTTTTAGGTTCACGGTATGTCACTTGTAATATTTATTTTGAGGATATAAGTGAGCTTCATGCTTATTTAAAAGTGAGTATGACAAGTGATTATCTTGAGTTGTGAAAAATGGCTATAGGGATGAATGAAAAGTTCAAGACTTAATTGGGGACTCTTGAAAAGATAAACTAAATGATTTTTATTTCTTCTGCATTGGATCCTCATAATAAGTTTGAGTATGTTAGCTTTGCACTTGAAGAGTTATTAGGGAAAGAAAACAGAAACAAAGTAAGTGATGAAGTAGAATCTTATTTGAAGAATTTGTTTGTTTTCTAAGTAAGAAAGTATTCGAAAGGTTCTAAAAATAATTCATCTTCATATGGATACACTTCATCTGACTCATCTAGATCTTATTCATCTAATGTTGTTCATCCTCAAAGTTTGAAGACAAAAACTTTGAGAAATAAACTTCGCATGAAGAAAAAGTCAAAAGATTGTGGTAGTACTGGAGGTAATAATTGTGAGTTGGATAAATACCTTGGTGAAGACCAGGAGCCTATGCCCAATCCTGTATCTGAATCTAAACTCGAGGATTTTGATATCTTAAATTGGTCGAAAGTTAATTCTTCTAGGTTTCCCGTCCTTTTGCATTTGGCTCATGATATATTGGCCATTCCAATGTTAAGTGTGGTATCAGAATGTGTGTTTATCACCGACGTTCATATTCCTTATCCATTTAGAAGTTCATTGTCTTCTAAATATGTGAAATGCTTTATTTGTGTTCAAGATTGGCTTAGACAAGAGACTAGTCCTATTTGTGTTTAAGAAAAATTGAAGTTTCTTGAGAAAATTGAACTTGGTAAGTAAGACTTTGTATTTCTTGTGTGTTTTTGCAAAGAAATTAAAATACTTATTCATGTTGTAGTTTAACATATTTGTTTAAATTTTTTTTAGAGATGGAAAATAGTGGAGGAGACTCTTGCATTGTTGATGTATGATTGTGATTTGCTAGTACTTGGTAGTGGTGAGGATTGGTGAGTTCAATACTTTATTTATTTGGTTATATCCTTTTATCTTGCAAATTGTAAGATATATTCTAACTTTTAATTTTCTGTTGAAGGTTTAAGTGATGCCTCTTAAACCAAAAGCATACTCGGCTATTTGGGAACATTATGAAGTGGTTGAAGACAATGAAGAAGTAAGTAAAGCAAGATGCTTGAAATGTGGCTTGATCCTTATTTTTCATCCAAAAAATATGGCATATTTTCTTTGTGTAAACATTTCAAGAAGTGTCTTATGAAAGACGAGAAGAAGCTGATTCGTCTTTAAACACTTGAGATGATTCGCCCTAGTCATTTTAAACTTTTAAGACTTGTTGATTCTATTATTTTGTTTATTTGTGGGATGTTAGCTTATACTATTTTAGCCTTTTAGGTTGCTACTGTTTTTGAATTTGATGTTGTTACATTGCCAGTAATTTAGCCTTTTAGACTGTGCAGCTTTGCTACTATTTTTGTTGTGTTGACTGTTGATCGAGTGTGAAATATGAATTACCAATTTACCATTAACCTGTGCGCTGATTTTCATATTTACATCTTCTGTGACTCAGTGTATATGTGTATGTTTACTATTTAGTATGTGTGTATTTAGATTTTGAGCAATTGGAATTGGGATTTTGTGTTTACAGATTTACTGTTTTTGTGTATATGTGTGTAACTACTGTTGTTTCTATGTATATGTGAGATTCTTTGTGTGTGTGACTAGTGACTACTATTGTAGTATTGTTTCTGTGTAAATATATTTAAGTACATAAATGTTGTGTATACTATCTTTCTCAGGACTTTTAAGAATCCATTTCACTGAATTGTCTCGAGATAAATCCCCATTGTCAATGGGCACCATACTATGTGATTCACTTCTTCTTTTACAAGACTTTGGATGAAAAGAGAGAAGAGTTTATTAAGTTAATTACTATAAAAATATAATGTTTTTAAAAAAACATAACCCCCCACCCACCCACCCACCCACCCACCCAAAAAAAATAACAGCCAAAATGAAGAATTTTATTAATTGGACAAAGTCTTTTTCCTTTTCATTTTACTTTGAGTTAGTTGAATCTTCTGACTGGATTTGTACATAAGATACCGCAACTTGTTCACTATTCATTAGTGTGAGTACAATATTCTAATTTTAGGCAAATTCATAGCAAGCTAGAGACAGATCATATGATTAAATTTGTTCAATATTATATTAAATGTTCCAAATATATGCTTAGGACAAAAATTCTTCAGAATCAAAATGAGTGGGGACTGGGGAGGCAAGTCCTTCATTTTTTAGACGTGGTTTGAATTCTTTACTCTTTAATATACTTAGTAGTCATTTTTGATCCTTACTTGTAAGCACGTCATCCTCCATCTAATTTTTGCATTGCTATTTTTGCATTAGAGGTGATTTTTCTCATTTGTCACCTAGAACTAGAAAACTTTATAAGTTTATGTTGATTTTTATTTAACATAAGAAAGTTAAACTAATCCACTTTACAAATATAATTTAGCCCATTAAATAGGCCCAAACCAAGAATAAAACCAAATTTTACATAAACCAAACCGAACAGTTTTCGGTATGCCTAATTTCATAATCAAAACCAAAAATTGAAAACAAAAACAAAAAAAAATGAACCCAAACCAAAATATCGAACGCCCATTTACCAATTTGTCACGATCCCATTTACAAGTAATGATGGCACTTACTTTATCCCGCTAATAGGTAAGCTGAACCATAGCCCGGAGCTAGATCCAATGGGCTAACATGGTAGAAAATAGCCTAAAAGCCAGAAATTAACAATAAAAACTCAAATAGCAATAATACAGTCATAAAGATATAATAGATAGATAGATAGATAGAAAATCAACAAGCATCTCAAGACTTGGAAATGTCGGTACAAGAGCTACTACAACTGAATTATGAGTACTAAATACTCAAATACAATCCATCTCAAAGATGAAAGACAAGACATAGTAATAGAAAGAAAAAGGGCAACTCTGACTCCAAGATCTCACCCAATCTTCAAAATCGACTATGCACGAATGTCGAATCAGCGGCGACAACTAGTATTCGATTCTGTACTAAAAGGGTAAAAAAGTATAGTATGAGTACCAAAACACGGGTACTCAATAGGCATCATGTAACAACCCAAAATTACCTCCCGGGATGTCATATGGTGCTTAGGGCTACAAGTAGCCCCAAGCTAACCCTTTGAGCCTATCACTTCTCATAATAACTCATTCAAGAAGAAATATACAAAACACTGGCACTGTCATATCAAATGAGATTAAATGCGAAGGTAATACTCGGTCCAAACGACCACAATACTGGAAATCTCAACACAACCACAGTCTGATAACTAGTCTGACAAAGCCTCTACTACTCCATGAACTTGAGAGTCGTTGGGATAGGTCCCCAACTGACTCAAACTAAACTTAAAGTAATAACATAAACACTATAATACTAAAATGTCTGAAGATAGGTCCTCGAACCATGAAGACTCACCACTGTAGAAATATAGACAAAGGTACTCGGGAATCACTGACGAGGCTGGGACTGAGCACCTGAACCTACATTATAAGATAATGTAGCACATAGACGTATATGTGGATCAATACTAGGAAATATACTAAGTATATGGCGGTGTATGCATTAACAAAAAATAATATCAATACTCTTTAATCAAATCATGCATGCAAATAGGAATGACTCACATGGCTTGAATAAGTCTAAAATGTAAATCTCATAAATCATGTAGAATGAAGCATGTAAGACAAATCTCGTGAGTCATTATACTTTGGCTTTAAAATTTGTGCTCTCCTCTTATTCTCATTACTCATAGGATGAAGGAAGCTTTAAACAATACTTTTAACTCATGCATATATCTCATGGAGAGTAAAACTTCTTTATTTCTCAAGAACTTATAACTCTTTTGAACTCAAACACTTGGAACTCGGAATCACATGACTTAGGTTTAAAACTGATGATGAACTCTTATTAGTATAGAAAACTACTTCCTTCTTTGGAAAATACTCAAAAGCAATTCGGCCTAGCTCTCTTGTGTTTTGGATGATGAATGAAGTCATTTGCTTAGTTTGGAATATATCTGGTTGATAAAAGAGTGGAAAATACCAAAAAGTCCCTTTTAAAAATGACTTAAAATACTGAAAGGGGGCTGCGACGGTCGAAGCAATGGTCCGTCGCTAGCCTGACGGTCCGTCGGATCGTCCGTCGCACGTCGGTCAGAAAAAGAACACACTGCCTCAATGTGACGGTCTCAGCAATGGTCCATCATAAACTCGATGGTCTGTCGGATCGTTCGTTGCACGTTGTCCAGGATAAGGCCACACTTCCTCAGCAGCGACGGTCTCAGCGATGGTCCGTCAGATCGTCCGTCGCACGTTGGCTAGGATGAGGCCACACTACCTCAGCGGCGATGGTCCATCGCAGTCTTGACTTTCCGTTGTCTTGGCCATCGCACTTGGTCCAAAAAAGGGAGTTACAGCCTTGGTTGCGACGGATCGGGCGACGGTCCATCGCACACTCGATGGTCCGTCGACCTGTCCTTCACACCTGGGCAGTTCCGATAACTCTCGGTAAAATGGCCATAACTTCCCACCCCGATGCCAGATATCGATGAAATTGGTATCTTTGGAAAACTAATTCAATTCTCTATACTATAAGAAGTCATTTTCAGGAAAATTCAACAAGATTAAAACAATAATCACTTGGGAAGTCTCTTCTCAATCTTTTAGGGATGGAATTACACTTCACTTGACACGCTCAAGGCTCAAACTATAAGGGAACTTTGTGGGGTCTTACAATATCTCCCCATTGGAAACATTCATCCTCGAATATCGCTAGTTAGACTATGAACACAGGAAAATAGAGTACACATAGCTGAAGCAATTTTCTAAACGGACTCAAAATCTTTCTAAACTCTTGAGTACCTCAGAAATTGAAAGAACTCATGCAAGAGTAGATATATATTGCTGAACTTTAGATTAGAAGAGCTGAATTAAGGAAGAATAATACCTTCGGATCGATCTAAACTCGCGGAAAAGAGGTGCGGGTACTTGGCTCGCATGTCTGCTTTTGCCTCCTAAGTAGCGCCCTCAACTGGTTGGTTCCGCCACAACACTTTGACCAAGGGAACCTCTTTGTTCCTCATTTTATGGATCTGAAAATCTAGGATCTCAACGGGAATCTCATCGAATGAAAGACTGTTCTGAATATCAGCACTCTATAAAGAATCTACCACAACAGAATCACCAATATGCTTCTTAAGCATGGAGACATGAAAAATAGGATGAACGGCTGACAACTCTCCGGGTAACTCAACCTCATTGGCTACTTTACCAACATGGCTCAAGACTCTATACGGGCCAACATAACGAGGACTGAGCTTTCCCTTTTTACCAAACCTCTTCACCCCTTTCATGGGTGAAATCTTCAAGTACACTAAATCACCCACTTCAAACTCAAGATCTCTTCTTCTCACATCGGCATATGACTTTTGACGACTTTGAGCTGTCTTCAATATCTCTCTAATCAACTTAAATTTCTCCATAGCTTCAAACACTACATCAGGCCCAATCATGGCAGCTTCACCCACTTTAAACCAACCTATGGGTGATCTACATCTTCTACCATACAAGGCCTCAAATGGTGCCATCTCGATGCTAGCATGGTAACTATTGTTATATGCAAACTCTATCAATGGAAAATACTCATCCCAACTACCTTTGAAATCAAGAGCACACACCCTCAACATATCTTCTAGGGTCTGAATGATCCTTTTATCCTGACCATCTATCTGCGGATGAAAATTGGAACTCAAAAGAACTTGGGTACCAAGACCCTGCTGAAATGCCCTCCAAAACTGAGAAGTAAATTGAGTACCCCTATCCGAAATGATAGACGAGGGAACTCCGTGTAGCCTGACTAATTCCCAGATATACAACCTAGCATAATCCTCAACTATATAAGATGTATACATGGGAAAGAAGTGCACAAACTTAGTCATCCTGTCTACAACAACCCAAAAAAAATCATGATGACGACGCGAAAGAGGTAACCCGATCATGAAGTCCATATTCACCACCTCCCATTTCCAAGTGGGTATACCAAATTCTTGCATCACATCACTAGGTCTTTGGTGATCTACCTTAACCTATTGGCATATTGCACACATTGCTACAAACTCAGCTATATCCTTCTTCATACCATTCCACCAATAGATTTCCCGCAAGTCGCGGTACATCTTGGTAGTGCCGAGATAAATAAAATACCGCGCGCCATGCGCTTTAGCCATAATCCTCTGCCTTAGATCATCAACACACAGAACGCACAATCTACCCTGAAATCTCAACACGCTATCTCTCTCTTGGGAGCAAACCTCAACCTTTTTGTCCTAAAGTGCCTCCTTCAGTCTGACCAAAATAGGATCTCTATCTTTCTTCTCCTTCACTTCCGAAACTTAAGAGGATTCAGAACTACTTTGCACCTAAGTACTTCTCTCAGCTGAATCAAGCAACCTAATACCCGATCTAGCCAGACAATGCACATCACGAGCTAACTCTTTATTACCTTCCTCTACATAAGTAACACTACCCATAGACAATCTTCTAAGGGCAACCACCACTACATTGGCCTTGCCCGGGTGATACAACACACTTATATCATAGTCTTTTAACAACTCTAACCACCTCCTCTGCCTAAAATTCAACTCCCTCTGAGTAAACACATACTGTAGGCTCTTATGATCAGTAAACACATCAACATGAACACCATAAAGATAGTGTCTCCAGATTTTTAAAGTAAAGACCACAGCAGCTAACTCAAGATCATGGGTTGGGTAGTTCTTCTTATGCGGCTTTAACTTTCTACAGGCATAGGCTATAACCTTACTTCTTTGCATCAACATACAACCCAAACCAACTCTAGAGGCATCACAATACACCACAAAAATATTTGTACCATCAGTCAAAGTCAACACAGGGGCTGAAGTAAGTTGAGTCTTCAACTTCTAAAAACTCTTCTCACAGGAATCTGACCACTGGAACTTAACTTTCTTTTGGGTCAACCGGGTCATGGGAGATGCAATAGAAGAGAAACCATAATTTAACGACGGTAGTAGACCACTAGACCCAAGAAACTTCTAATGTCAGATGGAGAGATAGGTCTAGGACAATTTCTTATAGCTTCTGTCTTTTGGAGATCAACTCTAATACCTTCGGCTGAAACCATATGACCCAGAAAGGCTACAGAACTTAGCTAAAATTCACACTTACTAAATTTGGCGAACAACTAGTGACCTCTAAGAGTTTGCAAGACAATTCTAAGGTGATCTGTATGTTCATTCTCAGTATGGGAGTACACAAGGATATCATCTATGAACACTATGACAAACATATCAAGATATTTCTTGAACACTCGATTCATGAGGTCCATAAAAGTTGTTGGGGCTTGGTTAGCCCAAAAGACATGAAAAGAAACTCAAAGTGACCATAGATGGTTCGAAAGGGTGTCTTTGGAATATCACATTTCCTCACTTTAAGATGATGATAGTCGGATCTAAGGTCTATCTTGGAGAAATAACTTGCACCTTACAACTGATCAAACAGGTCATCAATTCTCAGAAGAGGATACTTATTTTTTATCGTGACCTTGTTAAGCTAATGATAGTCAATGCATATATGCAAAGAACCATCTTTCTTTCGCATGAATAGAATAGGTGCGCCCCAAGAAGAAATACTGGGCCTTATGAAACCTTTGTCTAAAAGATCTTTGAGTTTCTCTTTCAACTCCTTGAGCTCAGCAGGTGCCATATGGTATGGCAGAATAGAAATAGGATGAGTGTCGGAAAGATGGTCAATCCTAAATTCTATCTCTCTATCGGGAGGTACCCCTGGAAGATCTTCCAAAAAAACATCAGGAAACTCATTAACAATATTGACTGACTGAATAGTTGGAGCCTCGAACTTAATGTCTTTGACTCTAACTAGGTGATAGAGGAAACCTTTGGATATTAGCATTCTAGCTTTGAGATAGGAGATAAAATGACTCTTGGGAGATACCAAACTCCTAGACCACTCAAAACCTGGCTCATCAGGGAACTAAAACTTGACCACATAGGTACGACAGTCTATAGATGCATAACAGGAATGAAGCCAATCCATACCCAGAATAAGGTCAAAATCCACCATGTCTAACTTTATCAAATCAAAAAGTATGACTCTATGAAGAACAGTAATAGGACAATCTCTATACACTTGTCATAAATTTTTTCGGGACTCATTTTGAAATTCGTAGACACAAGTGGGGTCACATAGGAGAAACTTGACCCAGGGTCCAACAACACATAAACATCAAAATAAAAGATGCAAAGCATACTAGTAACAATATTGGGAGAGTCCTCCTGCTCCTGATAGGATGGTAAGGCATAGAATTTGTTCTAACGCTGACCGCCAGCAGTGCTAGATGAAACGCCCTGAACAGGGGTGGAACGAGAGACAGGAGCTAGTGTACTAGTAGTCTGTGCCTGAGGTCGGGTATCTCTAGTCCCCTGGCTAGCATGCGAATAATCTCTAAGTCTATGTCCCTGCTTACCACAACCAAAACAACCCCTCAAATCTATAAAACACTCACCAGGATGATCCCTACCACACTTAGCACAATGAGGATAACGTGGGTTGTTACCAATACTATTCTATGAGCTAGACATAAAAGATCTGCTCTCTTGCTCCTGCCTTCCTCTAGGCGCAGGAGCACTAGCTGATGAAGGTGCTGGAATAGACGGATATCTCTGAAACTGAGGGTTGTTTCCTCTATGGAATCTAGGCTAACTATACTTATACTGCTCAGATATAGCCCTCTTGTTACCCCTCACTCAGTCTCTTTCTCTCTAATATTATCCACCTCTATCTTTTATACATGCATCATCAACCTAGACAGATCCATATCCCTATGCAGCATCGCTGTCTTACACTCTTTCAGCATCAAACTAGAAACACCTATCATGAACTTGCTCATACTAGCTCGGGTGTCAGAAATTAAATTAGTAGCATACTTGGCCAACTGGTTGAACTTCAAGTAGTACTCCTTAACAGTTATGGAGCCCTGCCTCATGTTTATAAACTCCCCAATCTTTGCTTTCTTTATCTCAAGTGGAAAGAACTTGTCCAAGAATGCATCTTGGAATACCTGCCAAGTCATAGGAGTAGCATCCTCATCTATACCCATCCTTTATGATACAATTTAGTCATAAGCTATGTCCTTCAACGTGTAAGATTCCAACTCAACACTTTCTTCCTCAGAAAAATGCATCACCTGCATGATCTTTCTCACCTTCTCAAGGTACAACTGTGGGTCCTCCCCTACCTTAGACCCATAAAACTCTGGCAGATTTATCTGCATGAAATCATGGATCCTAGAAGCAACTACATCACCTCCCTGCAGATTTGTAACTACGGCTTTGTTATTATCCCGAACATTAGCAGTGACTGCTTGGGCTAACTCCTGAAAGGCCACCCGAAACTCAGCATGAGACACAGTCTCATTTAAAGGATCAACAGGTAGGGGTTGCCCATCATTATTTTTGCGGGCATTCGCTCTTCGGAGAGGCAGTTTCTGAAATAGAAGAGAATGAATTATTAGATTAGAGGGGCAATTATAGGCATGATAGAATCTGAAAGAAAGAAACAATTTTTTTCTAAAACATTTTGTAGCCTCTTTCTCATAGATGTGGCGCGCTACACACCGATGATCAAGACTCTACTCAATGCAGATTGTCAGACTCCCTAGGACTCCTTTAAAACTTGACTCTGATACCAAGTTTGTAACGACCCAAAATCATCTCCTGGGACGTCACATGGTACTTAGGGATATAAGTAGCCCCAAGCTAACCCTTTGAGCCTATAACTTCTCTTAATAACTCATTCAAGAAGAAATATACAAAACACTATCACTGTCATATCAAATGAAAGGAAGTACGAAGGTAATACTTGGTCCAAAACGACCACAATACTGGAAATCTCAACACAACCACAGTCTAATAACTAGTCTAACAAAGCCTCTACTACTCTATGAACTCGAGAGTCGTTGGGACAGGTCCCCAACTGACTCAAACTGAACTAAAAGTAATAACATAAACACTCGAATACTGAAATATCTGAAGATAGGTCCTCAAACCATGAGGACTCACCACTGTAGAAATATAGATGAAGGTACTTGAGAATGAATGATAAGGGAGGTACTGAGCACCTGAACCTATATTATAAGACAATGTAGCACATAGACTTATATGTGTATCAGCACTTGGGAATGTACAGAGTATATGGGGGCGTATACATTTACATAAAACAATATCAATACTCTTTAATCAAATCATGCATGAAAATATAAATGACTCACATGGCTTAAATAAGTCTAAAATATAAAGCTCATAAATCATGTAGAATGAAGCATGTAACACAAATCTCGTGAGTCATTATACTTTGGCTTTAAAATTTGTGCTCTCCTCTTATTCTCATTACTCATAGGATGAAGAAAGCATTAAACAATACTTTTAGCTCACGCATATATATCATGGAGAGTAAAACTTATTTATTGCTCAAGAACTTATAACTCTTTTGAACTCAAATACTTGGAACTCGGAATCATATGACTTTGGTTTAAAACTGATGATCAAATCTTATTAGTAGAGAAAACTACTTCCTTCTATGGAAAATGCTCAAAAGCAATTCGTTCACTTTAGAAAATATTTCATCTCAAAGTTTTAGGGAAAATATTCTATCTCAATGGAAAATACTTTAGTTTAGGGAGGTTCTCTTAACCGACATAAATCATGCAAACTACATGGAGTCCAATGTCTTGTCCTCCTAAGGAAGAAACCTCACGTTGGGGAGAGGAGTCATACTTTTGCCAAGGAGTATAACCTTAACTCAGTGATCACTTATCTCGACCTCGGGCCCAATCATCTTGATCTCAGGCCCAAAATATTAAACCTATGGTGGCACGTAGTTCTGGGATAAGAAATCGTGATAACTTACCCAACTCGGTGCTAAATACTACTCCCTTTAGTTTATCTCGCTTATCTCATGGAATTCACTTTCAAAATAATCTCATAGTTCATAAGAACCCAACAGTCAAATCTGTAAGCTCATGTGGTAGAGTGGATTTCAAAACTCTATGACCATTAGGTCAAAATATTTCTCAATAATATCAAAATACTCAAATCATAAGCATGAATTCATGTAGAAATCTGGAATTTACAACAATTTGTCTCAAAATATCATCAGACTCATATACTTCAATTTCTAGAACAATGAAACTCTTAAATTCTCAAGGAATAACAACATAGGGTACAAACCCAGCTTTAATTTCTTAAGAAAACATGCAAAATCATGTTATTTGACTTTCAATTCATGGGAAACATCAAGATATTACAATCAATAACAATGGGTGAAAAACCCTAATTCAATATCATGTAAAATCTCATAGATTGCAGAAAATTATAGTTTAAATAAGACTTTGGGCACAAACGTGAAAGGATTACCCTTTTTTAAAGCCCCACATACCTTAGATTATGAAATAGGATGAACAAGCTTTCTTCAAACACTTCTTCTTATTCTTGAGAGAGGGTTCTTGCAACCCTTGAACTTGGAGAACTTAAATCTCAACTCAATTTGTAGAATCCGTGGTGAGTTCTTGCATTTCTTGGAGAAGGGTTTTAGATTTGATCTTGAGGGAGAAACCTTAGCTCTCTTGTGTTTTGGATAATTAATGAAGTTATTTTCTTAGTTTGGAATATATCTGGTTGATAAAAGAGTGGAAAAGACCGAAAAGTCCCTTTTAAAAATAACTTAAAATACGAAAGGGGGGCTACGACAGTCGAAGCGATGGTCCATCGCTAGCCTGATGGTCCATCGTATTGTTCGTCGCACGTCGGTCAGAAAAAGAACACAATGCCTTGATGTGATGATCTCAACGATGGTCCGTCATAAACTTGACAGTCCGTTGGATCGTCCATCACACGTTGGCCAGGATGAGGCCACACTGCCTCAGCAACGACGGTCTCAGCGATGGTTCATCACAAACTCGATGATTCATCGGAATGTCCATTACACGTTGGCAAGGATGAGGCCACACTGCCTCAACGGCGAAGGTCTCAGCGATGGTCCATCATAGTCTTGATGGTCCGTCTCCTGGCCGTCGTACTTGGGCCAAAAAAGGGAGTTACTACTTGGTTGCGATTGTCTAGGTGACGGTCCATCGCACACTAGATGGTCCGTCAACCTATCTGTTGCACCTGGGCGGTTTCGATAACTCTCGGTAAAATGGCCATAACTTTCCACCCCGATTCTGGATTTGGAAGAAATTGGTATCGTTGGAAAGATAATTCAATTCTCTACACTATAAGAAGTCATTTTTTGGAAAATTCAACAAGATTAAAATAGTAATCACTTGGTAAGTCTCTTCTTAATATTTTAGGGTCAAAATTACACTTCACTTGATACACTCAAGGCTCAAACTACAAGGGAACTTTGCGGGATCTTACACATCATCGACCAATTGAGATAAATCATGATATAAATATGATAGGATACAAGATAACATAAGCTAAGTAAAGATAAAAAAGGACAAAACTAGAAATAAGCTCTGACACCATTGTACATAGATAAATAAATGCATCCGATAATGATAACATAAGGATTGTAACATTAACTACAAGATTGGTCCCCATAAGACAATAAGTACATAAAAGTAAATAATCCAATGCAGGCCCCCATAAGCTTGAAGGGTGCAATCAAGGAAACAAACAACTGAATAACCGTATTTTACCAACTATCATGCCATAACAAAGAACCCATCCATCCCATAACAAGTCATAAACAATCCTCAATGTTGGACTCAAACTGAAACTGATAGCATCATTATTATTATCATTAATTTATCGAACTTGAACTAAAACTCATATTATCATACATCAGAAATAGCCTGTAAGACCCCGCAAAATCCTAAGCTTGATTTAGTCCTGTAAGAGCTAGTAAGGGGTCCCAGACTTAGAAAAAAAATCAGTTAAGTTTCATACTTAGAGTTATTTTAGCCTTCGTAAGTTGGCGATTCTTTTTCACGACCCTTATGACCTTTAAATATCGATCTTTAGGTTAATTCAAGATCAGGAATATCAGTAGGTGTTCTCGGAAAAATTTTGAATTTTTCAAACTTCGTTTGAGGCATATTTGAAAGCTCAATCTAGTGGATCGATGCGATCTCGACGCACCATGTGGCCCATCGCATTCGGTCTTTTTTCCACGCTTATCAGCCCCTAAAACACAAAATTAAACCTTTTTAAGAGCAAAATTCATTTATTTTTCACAAGTTGCTCTCAAGAACAAACCCTAGGAGGTTTAAATTCAAATATAAGACTCAAGAACTTACTATCAATATTTTAAGAATTTAATCATTAAGGTATGTCAAGTGTTCATCCAAGTGCTTCCTTAAACCCTTGGTTTTCAAGAAACATTTTAAAATTACAAGTTAATAGATTTGATGAATTTCATGGTTGGATTTGAATGTGTTCATCATTAGCATGTTAATGGGGTTCCTAATCCATGATTAGTTGCAAGATTCAAATGATATTATTTATTTTATGTGTTGTATCATGTGGATTCATGCTAAAACCCTTAAATGGTGAATTTGGTATTTGAAATTGTAATGCCCACATGTTGTTCAGTATTATGTGCATATACTATGCCCTCCAAATGTTTGATGGATTGTTCATGTGAGTTGAATAGTGAAATATTCATCATATTAGCATGTATACAAATTCATGTCATGCAAGTGTTTGTCAAAATGCCTCAATGAATGAATGATGATCAAGTAATTAGTTATAATGTGTCATGTTTGTGTTGTGCCCTCTAATCTATGCTATCGAATCCTGTGGGTATTTAATACCCGACAATCTAGTTGTTTACCTAGAGATATAGTAGTTTGAGAATAGACTCGACAGTATCATGATCAGTAATTGAGTAATCAATTTAGAAATCAGTTAGTAATCAGTTCAGAACCCAGCAAACTCAATTTAGTTCAGTCAGATAGTATGAATCAGTAACAGATTAATCCAGCCTAGCACAGTTTAGAATTTTGTCTAGTGTCTATTCAGTTGGGAGTAGGATTCAGCACCAAGTGAAACCAAGGATGGGGACTTACCTTCCAGCAGAGGGTGTGGTCCTTAGAAATAGTCCTTGTGTTCTATAACTACGTAGCCAGCATAGGTTGAGACATAAACCTACTAGTTAAGGGTTGATGAAGTGTCCTTCCTGCCAGTTGAGGGTACCACCATTCTCATTCTGAGCACCTTCCAGATGAGGGTGACTCAGTTTGTCTTTACCTGTGGCACGATACTAATACCCTTCCAACTAGGGTCACAGGTTGGAGCCCAATTAGTTCAGAGAGGGGCATGTTAGTTAGATGATTACCTCCCACGGTCTCAGTTTCCATCTTCAGAATAGAATTCAGTTCAGTTCCACAAAATTAAGACTGTTAGATACAGTCACTCAGTTAATAGTAATACACTATCAGTAAACTCAAATATCAGTAAATCAGTAATTTAGAACTCAGTCCAGTGTTATCACGGCCTTAATTACAGTTTATGTATTCATACATGTATTCTCATTCAGTTATACTCATGTTATTCAGTCAGTATTGTTCATGCATATGAACCCATGCATCTCAGCCTGCCTCACTTAGCATACTAGTACATTAAAAGTATTGATGCATACCCTTCTTTTGTGCTATGATGTATTATATCATAGGTTCAGACGCACGAGCTCCCGATCATACTTAGTAGCCTGATCCATCAGCAGCAGACTTAGTGGTGAGTCCTCATAGTTCGAGGACAGATTTATTATTCCAGTATTTCAGTACTCAGTATATTTCAGTAGTCGGAGTTAGTTGGGGACTTGTCCCATCAACTCCTTATTCAGATAGTAGAGGCTTTTCAGACTAGGGTATTTATAGACAAATGTTCAGTTTTGGCATGGATGTACCATACTCAGTATTTACTTACAGTTTTGAACCTTATGGCATGTTTTTGCCTAAATTCTACATAATTTTAGTATTAGTATTCAGTTATAGCAGTAGGTACCAGTCATGGGTTAGCTTGTGGTCCTTCGATATTATGAGCACTGTGTAGCGTCCGGGGTATATACTCGGGGCGTTACAAACTTGGTATCAGATCTTAAGGTTCAACAGAGTCCTAGAAAGTCTGAAAGCTGCATCTATTAGAGTTTTATGTATGGGTGTGTATTGCGCCACACTTATGGATAGGAGGCTATTAGATGTTTTAGGAAAAGTTTCCCTTCTTTCAGTATTCATATCGTGTGAGTGAGAATGAGCTCAAGTTAAATTCTTAGTCTAATCTATTCTCTCCTTCTAATTTACAGAACATGCCTCCTAAAAAGACCAATGAAAAAAGAACCAGAAATCAGTCAGCACCTCAGCCCATTCAGGCAGATCCCATGGATGAACGTGTCTCCCACACTGAATTCAGAGCAGCTTTCACCACCCTAGGTCATTTTGTAGCAGCCCAGAATAAATGCCTAGCTACCATTCCGGCCAACCTAATGTCCAATACTACTATAGCCAGGATTCAGGACTTCACCCAAATGAACCTTCAATTTTTTATCGGGTCAAAGTCAAATGAGGACCCATAGGAATTTCTTGATCAGGTGTAGAAGGTTACAGATATTATGGGGGTGAAAAATAGTGAGAGTGTCTAGTTAGCTAAATATAAGTTGCAGGATATGGCTCACTCATGGTTCAAATAGTAGAAAGTAGAGAGGGCTACAGATCCAGGGCCCATGGGATGGGAGGAATTTGTTATTGCTTTTCTGGATAGGTTCTTCCCACTAAAATTGAGGGAAGCAAAGGTTTTGGAGTTTATAAATTTGAGACAGGTAAACATGATGGTACAAGAGTATTCTCTTAAGTTTACTCAGTTAGCCAGATATGCCCCTCATGTGGTAACAGATAGTAGAGAAAAAATAAGTAAGTTTGTGTCATGGGTGTCTAGTGGTATGGTCAAGGAGTGTTGGACCGCAATGCTGATTAAGGAGATGGACATATCCAGGCTTATGGTGTATGATTAATATATAGAGGAGCCTAAGAATAAGGAGAAGGAGAAAGAGAATAAGAGAGCTAAAATAGGTAGCTTTAACTTCACCCAGCCTAAGTCAGAGGGTGGTAATCGTTCTTATCTCTACCCAAAATCTTTAGTTCCAGCTCTATCCTCAGCCATTGCTCCTATGCTAAAATTTAGAGATGGCAATAGATATAGGGCGTCAGGCCCTAAATCCTAGGGTAGTGTTAGTAGCGCTTGAACAAATCTTTTTTGCCAGAAGTGTAGCAGAAACCATCAGGGTGTTTGCAGAGCTGGAATTTACGTATGTTTAGGATGTGGAAATCCAGGCCATAGAGTCAATGAGTGTCCTCAGGTGTGTTTGCAGAGTCAGCATAACCGTTACAAGTTTATCATTTGCATGTTTATGCTTTGCTAGATCCAGGAGCTTCTTTGTCTTTTGTAACTCCTTATATAGTTGTTGACTTCGGATTTAGTCCTAAAATTCTAGTAGAGCCTTTCTCATTCTATACCCTAGTGGGTAAGTCTATCATAACCCGGTGGGTATACAGGAACTGTTCAGTTATGGTGCCTCAGAAAGTCACTTTAACAGACTTAGTCGAATTAGAAATGACCGATTTTGATGTCATTCTCGGCATGGATTGGCTTCATTCCTGCTATGCCTTAGTCGACTGTAGAAAAAAAATTGTCCAGTTTTAATTTTCAAATGAGCCTATCCTAGAGTGGAGGGGTAGTTTTTCAACACTTAGGGGTCAGCTTGTTTCCTACCTTAGGGCAAGGAATATAATATCTAAGTTATGTGTCTACCATATCGTTCGAGTCCAGGACTCTAAATTTGAAACCCCTACTCTTGAGTCAGTATCAGTAGTTTGTAAAGTCCCAGATGTGTTTCCTGAAGATCTTCTCGAAGTTCCTCCAGGAAGAAAATTCGACTTCGGAATTGACTTTCTTCCAGACACTCAACCCATATCCATTTCTCCATATAGAATGGCTCCAACAGAACTGAAAGAATAAAAAGAATAGTTGAAAGATCTCCTAGATAAGGGATTCATTAGACCTAGTGTGTCCCTGTGGGGTGCACTAGTTCTATTCGTGCGTAAGAAAGACGATTCTCTCAGAATATGTATAAACTACCATCAACTAAATAAAGTCACGATCAAGAACAAGTATCCACTTCCTAGAATTTATGACTTGTTTGACCAACTTCAGGGTGCTAGTTATTTTTCTAAGATAGACCTCAAATCAGGCTATCATCAGCTCAGAGTCAGAGAATGTGACATTCTAAAGACAATTTTCAGAACTCGGTATGGTCACTTCAAAATCTTAGTCATGTCCTTTGGTTTTTCCAATGCCCCAGCAGCTTTCATGGACTTGATGAACCGTGTGTTCAAGCAGTACTTGGACATATTCGTCATAGTCTTCATAGATGACATCCTTGTCTACTCTTGCAGTGAGCATGATCATGCAGACCATCTCAGAATAGTATTACAGACTCTCAGAAACCATTAGTTATTTGCCAAATTAAGTAAGTGCAAATTTTGGCTAAGGTCAGTAGCTTTCCTCGGCCATATCAATTTTGGTAATGGCATTAGAGTTGATCCCCAAAAGCCAAAGCAGTAAGAAATTGATCCAGACCCAACTCTCCATCAGATATCTGAAGTTTCTTGGGTTTGGCTGGCTATTAACGATGGTTTATTGAGGGATTTTTGTATATTGCATTCCCTATGTCCAGATTGACTCAAAAGAAGGTCAAATTTTAGTGGTTAGATTCTTGTGAGAAGAGTTTTCAGGAGTTGAAGACTCGGCTCACTACAGCCCCAGTTTTGACTCTACTAGATGGTTCAGACGGATTTTTTGTGTATTTTGATGCTTCTAAAGGTTTTTTGTGGTGTGTTTTGATACAAATAGGTAAGGTCATATCCTATGCCTCTAGACAGCTTAAGCCCTATGAAAAGAACTATCCAGCTCATGATCTTGAGTTAGCAGCAGTAGTATTTGCCTTAAATATTTGGAGGCATTATTTGTATGGAATAAACATTGATGTGTTCAGTGACCATAAGAGCCGACAGTATGTATTCTGTTAGAAATACCTAAACCTCCATCTGAGAAGGTGGTTGGAGTTGTTGAAAAATTACGATATGAGTGTTCTGTATAATTCGAGAAAGGCCAATGTAGAGGCTGATTCTCTTAGTAGGATGTGTATGGGTAGTATTTCTCAAGTAGAGGATGGTAAGAAGAATTTATCTCAGGAAGTTCATCAGTTTACCCGACTGGATATCCGCTTAGTTGATTCAGCAGAAGGTAATATATGGGTGCAGAGTAGTTAAGAATCATCTCTGGTTTTCGAGGTGAGGGAAAAGCAGGATAAGGATCCCATCCTAGTTAAGTTGAAAGAATCAGTCAGAGATCAGAAGATAGAGGTTTTCTCCCAAGGGGAAGATGGTGTATTGCATTGTCCTGGTCGTCTATGTGTGTTAGGTGTAGATGTCCTAAGATAGTGGATTCTTGCAGAAGCGCATGGTACGCATTACTCTATTCATACAGGGGCCAATAAGATGTACCGTGATTTGTAGGAGATCTATTAATGGAGTGGGAGGAAGAGAGACATTGCAGACTTTACAGTCAAGTGCTCAACATGTCAGTAGGTTAAGATCGGGCATTAGTGCCCTAGTAGGGCTATATAGGAGATCAGAATTCCTACTTGGAAGTGGGAGGAGGTGAACATGGATTTTGTGATAGGTTTTCCTCGTACTCATTGTCAAGACAATTCAGTCTGGGTCATTATAGACAGAATGACCAAATCAGCTCATTTCCTACCAGTCCATACCTCTTATTCAGCCGAGGACTATGCCAAGCTCTATGTCAGAGAGTTGGTCCGATTTCATGGGGTCCCGTTGTCTATTATCTCAGATAGAGGTACGCAGTTCACCTCTTATTTATGGAAGGTATTTCAGAAGGGTCGTAATACCCAAGTTCACCTCAGTACAGCCTTTCACCCTCAGATAAATGGTCAAGAAGAAAGGACTATTTAGACTTTAGAGGATATGTTGTAAGCCTGTACGATAGACTTTAAAGGTAGTTAGGATGACCATTTATCTTTGATTGAGTTCACATATAAAAAAGATATCATTCCAGCATTCAGATGGCTCCGTTTGAGGCACTTTATGTGAGGAGATGTAGGTCTCCCATTGGTTGATTTGAGGTAGGTAAGACCGCAGTGGTAGGGCCTGGCTTGGTATTTGATACCTTGTAAAAGGTTCAGCTGATCAGGAAAAGGCTTAAGACAGCTCAAAGCCGACAGAAATCATACACAGATATGCGGAGAAAGGATCTCGAGTTTGAGATTGGTGATAATGTATATTTGAAGATCTTTCCTATGAAAGGAGTGAAGAGGTTTGGCAAGAAGGGAAAACTCATTACCCGATATGTTGGTCCTTACCGAATTCTCAGTCGTTTCAAAAAGGTAGCTTACGAGCTTGAGTTGCCTTCAGATTTAGCTTCAATCCATCCAGTGTTCCATGTCTCCTGGCTAAAGAAATGCATAGGTGACCCAGCAGTTGTAGTCCCTATAGGGAGTATAGACGTTCAAAACAGCCTCTCTTATGAGGAGATTCCAATCGAAATCCTCGCTTCCAATCGCCTAAATTTTGCATAATTTCAGTATTGCTATTCAGTTATTGCAGTAGGTACCAGTTATGGGTTAGCTTGCGGTCCTTCAGGATTATGAGTACCGTGTAGCATCCGGGGTACAGACTCGTGGCGTTACATTGCCGAAGTTGAATCAGAACTCATATTTATAAACCGTATCAATAATTGATTTAAGTGAGCCATTTCAATAAGCTAAATTCAATATATATACCGATAAATCATAGCTATAAACAATCCCTTTACTCATATTTATACACCGGCCCAAGAATTATATCCACAGGTCTCATCTATAATCACGTCTATACGCCATATTATTAGCCATATCCGAAATACATATCAATACTAATGTTCATAAGAAATACTATTAAGCCTATCCGTAATTCATACTAATAGTCATATCTACAATCCACCCACCATATTTATAAGTCAATAATTGTATCTATGTCACATCATATCTATGAGTCATATCATACCCATAAGTCATATTATATATATACGTAAACCATATCATACACATAAGCCATATTATATATATACGCAAGCCATATCATCTTTATAAGCTATGTTGTACCCATAATCCATGTTACATATGTATATAAGTCATATCATCTTTATAAGTCATATCATACCCATAAGCCATATTATATATATACGTAAACCATATCATCTTTATAAGCTATAAACCTTTAATCATGACGATAAATATAGCATTAAGCATATCAATAGGACTTGTTATTAATCATGTTCAGAAGGCATACCAATAATCGCATGTATAAGTCATAAATAATACTCATAAATTATATCCTTAGTCAAACATATGAGCAATATCATTAGCGATTGTCGAAATTATCATCAATCCTTCAATATCCAACTAACATACTCAATAGTTATGTTCAACCTCCTTAAGTACCAAACCTATCACTAATAATAGTATATCATACGTAAATGAGTCTACAAGGTTATCATAAGTCTTAGCCTAAGGTGGGCCGGAGGGGCCCACTTTTAATCCCCAAAAAATCTTCTTAAGCAAGTTCTACCTCGGAATAGGCTACGGTATCTAAGTTCATTTCTAGATGTCAAGTAAGCCATAATTAGCCCTAATATAGAAATCCTTCCCAAACTTGAATAACTACGGAAATCCTAACTAGAAAAATAGCAACTAAAGCAATTTTCTTAACTTAAGCAATAAAGGACAATTCTACTCTAACATGAACAACTAGGACAATTTCACCTACCTTGAGTAATTAAGGCATTTCCATTCTAAATATATACCACGAAGCTCCATCGACCTAATTCAAGAATAACTCGCTAACTACCCCAAATCTATGATTTCAAGATAGCCGAATAGCCTAATTAAACCAAATACTCTCATTCATACTTCTAATAACTAATCTTACCCCATATCTAGCATAATGTCATAAGCATACTATGAAATAGCTCAATATGTAAAAAAGATAAACCTAGCCAACCTGGGCGTCGAATAAAGCCCGAAGAATCTAATAAATCACTAATTTTCTCTTTTGAGAAGCTTCTGCAAGGTTCCTTGCTATCAAAATCATAATCTACTAATCAAAACGACAATAATAAAACTCATATTTCACTATTATGATCCGGGTCTAAAATTACATAAAAATCTTATGGGGGCCCATTTCTGAAAATCGCATTTTTGAAACCTACTCAACGTTCCTCTAGGCTCATGGAATATTTATCATCAAAAATGGGTGAATTCTGAACTACAATGCTGCTAAAATCAAGTCACCAAACTTTTAGGGATTTTATATAAGAATGGGGAAATTAACCATAAAAATAATGGAATCTTACCACAAATTTGAAGAAGAATTGCGTAATAATCTTTATCCAAACTCTAAAATCACCCATAAATGTTATCCCTAAGTTTTTCCACTTTTTAGGGTTTAAAATTTTAGATAATGGATGAGAAATGGTGAAAATAGGCTAAATGGGGTAGTTATACTCATTTTAGGTACACGGGTATCACTTAAGAAAACCTTGGTCACTTACGTGATACCTGATGCTAGCATAAATATCGCTTACGCAATAAGCCTATCGCTTACGAGATATCTGACTATCCGAGCAGATGTTACTTACGCGACAATAGTATCACTTACGCGATACCTGCTCTACTGACAAGGGAGTCGCTTACATGACGAAAGTGTCGCATACGTAATACTTGCCACTGGTTGGCAGATTACGTAAGCAATCAAAGACATCGCAGTCATGATGCACCAGCACTAACTGAGATATAGAACTTTTCAAGTCTTCGCCAACCCTTCAAGATTTATCCAAAATCCCATATATACAAATGGACTATGCTACCATATCAAATTTGACATTCCAGACTCAATGGAGCAATCGAAATTTCTATCCAAGATTGTTGTGATAAAAAAATTGGTCCCACACCCACTTGCCATTTCTCATAACTTTTGACCAATAGCTCGAGATGAGTGATAGCGCCCAAGTGCACACGCAAGTGTACGTAGTCTTATCAAGTAGTAAAGTGGCCTTAAAGAAGCCAAGTATCGATCCCACAGAGACTTGATTTGATAACAATTCTATTTTAGTTCACAATTTTGATTCAATTGATGCGAGTAACCAAAAAGAGAGTTTGGAATTAATAACTAGAGAAAAGTAAACAATGTGTAATGTAAAGATCATGAAATAATCAATAAGACCGAACCCAGGGTTGAAGCACTTCAAACAATCATACTACGTTATTGAATTTAATTCGTTAACTTGCTTATCTTTTTTGTAGATTCATAGGATTAATTGCGTGATTATGGTTTTTCAACCTCTAATCCTTTACCTAAGTTGAACATTGCAACTACATCATTAAGCGGGGATGTAATAGTCCACTTAAGTTATTTTAGATATCATCCTACGTTTGAATCAAGTTTGTCTCCAAAGTACATCCATGTCCTAGGTGCTAAGTTCAATTCTTTATTTCATAAATTAATAAAAACCCCAAACTTTGTTCACCTCTTTATTTTATCCCCTATTCCCTCTCCCGAGATTAAATGGTAGACAATTGATATATTCTAAGGGTCGCGAATCCTTAAACTAGTTAAATCAAAGATCAATACACAACCAATAATGATAAGCAAAGTTAAACAAATTCAATTAAAAACTAAAGTACTCATGTTCTTGGTTTCAACCCCGAAAAAGGGCATTTAGCCACGCATAGTCATAATTGAAATCACAAGGTCGTAATTAACAACTAAAAACATGAATGAAATAAATAAAAATAATAAAAAACTAATTATGAAGTTGTATCATCCCCTTGATCTCCAAAATATGTCAAAAGATATGTAAAAACGTGCTACAACGTGTATTTATAGCATAAGGGTTAGTCAAGTCCATGTTGGAGTCGAATTAGCTTGAAACGCCCAGGGGTGGAGTAGACCATGCATCGCACCCTCTATTTTTATGTAATATATCATGCGATGCACCCTATATTCCATAGTAATAGAGCATGAGACGCATGCTAATCGCATGGTGCTACTGGAAGTTGTCCTCCGAATTTTGGTTAAGTATTGGTCCTTCCTCCTTTCACCCCTTGCCGTGTGGTGTCTTTTCAATGATTTTACAGCCTTTATATCATTCACATATCATAATATTAAACTAAAAAAGTATACTACAAGAACACACCACACGAATTAGAGGTTCAAACAACACAACATCCATCACGACGAATCAAAAACAAGAGCTTAGACTAGGCAATTTTCCATGATCTTCCACTCAATGTTTTGACTCTTTCATTGACTCAATTGAACTCTGTACACTTCTAACAAGTTTTTAAACATATAATAACATCATTAAAACCACAAGGAACACTTAAAATACCATAAAATCCAACAAGTTAGACTAGACAAGCAACTAGCTCAAGCTAGAAAGACGAGTTTTCTCTATTGAACTCTAATTTACTCTATTCAGTACAAACTTGTTAGAAAACACTTGTAACCATTGAAAACACATGATTTAAAACTTTGATACATATTTATCTCATTAACAACCCATATAGCATAGAATCATCCTCAGAACAAGTCTATAACGACTAAAATAATGACACTAAAATGTATAAATACACCCAACATCACCACTTCACACTTAAAGCCTTATTCTTCCTCAAAAAACTCTTAAATATAATCATAATTAACTAAATAAAATCTACACTTATACTAAATGCAAGACACTGAAGCTATTACTACAATACCTACATGGAATACAAGTTACTATGCTAAGCATGTTATTTACACAATTGAATGCTCATGAACACTAATCCGAAACATCATAGCCTCAAGAATTGACTCACATAGTGGAAAACTCATGCATATTTATCAATCAAGGAAATCATACAAATCACCCATATTCATCAAACATGTGCCCCTCACAATAAGAGAGTTACCCATAATCACTCACAATTAAGCAATTCATAATATGATAGGTACAAGAATCAAATTACGCTCACTCTTACAAAGAATTCACAAGTTACTCACAATGAACCATAGGCTTTCCCTTCGTGTAATGCTCTGCTAATATTGGAATGTAAAGATTAGGATCTATTAGGACTTTTTCGGGTTGTAATGTAGACTAAGGGACGGGTAGGAACCATTTGGGAATAGTGACTAACCTCTCTAGGAGATTTAATACACTACATTATACATTAAAAACCAATCTTCAACAACCAAATTACACATTTTTCATCCACCCATCTCTTTTTTTCCATCTCTTTTAAGCATTTTCACAAACACTTGGTGGACGTATAGTTTACTACCACATGAATCAATTTTTTTTTGTATTTTTCTTTCACAACCATGGTAATATTTCTAGCATCAATTATATCACACCTATCCACTACACATCAATTATAAACACCAATAACTATTACCTCGAGGCATCAAATTCACCTTTTCTCTCTTATTGAAGTTCACATTCCTTATTCAATTCAATTTTCATTAAAGAGCCTAGGAGTTCTTGGATCAAATTTAGGTCCATCAAATAAGGGTATTAGGCTATATATGAGGTTTCCAAAGAAAAAGATAAAGGCTCAATGGGGGTTAACTAGGATAAAACACAACGGTAGGACAAATAGAAGGTATAAAGCAAGTCTGTCGAAGAAATTCCTGAATTATCTCCTAAACCTACACACTTTATTTTGATTTACACACACACCGGTCAAGTTCTAGATATCACATGTAACAAGGAGTATACAAAAATTTTCACACACACATGGAACATGCTCAACTCAATAGGATCATCATAGACTCTTAACCAAACAATAGCATGAATTCAAATTTGAGCCAAAATGTGCCAGAGTCATAAACTTGATCCTAAGTATCTCAAAAGTAGCATTTCACTCAATTCACATTCTTTTAAAAACAAATCCACTTGCATCATGTAGTCAAAAATAGCACCAACAAGAATATCTTACTCAAAAAATTTTAGATTAAGTCAAAATCTAGAAATTTCCCCACCCCATACTTAAAAATCTACTTTGTCCCCAAAGTGAACTTAAAAGCAAGAGATAGAAATACTCTCTGAGGCCTCTAGGCCTAGCTAGTAGCATCATTTTACATAAATGAGATCCATGGTACCCCACACTCTATTTTTGCCATGCTTCTTAGCATAAGTTTATGGTACTCAGACTTTCCATTAACCTATGACTCAACAAAAAACAAAAATAAAGTGAAATAAAAACTAAAAACTGAAAATAAAACATACCTACTAAACTTGGGTTGCCTCCCAAGTAGCACCTAATTTAGTATCGCGGCACGACCCATATAAACTCTACCATATTCCTTCACCCTTTTACTCCCCTTTGGGAGCTATTGTTTCATTCATTTCTAACCTCTTGAGTTCTCACTCTCAGGGTTAACATCTTTTTAAACTTTAACCTTTATCATGTTAGGAAACAGTGGTTTCATGTTAGGCCGCTAAATTAGGTAATCCGAAGAGATCTTTAGTGGATGAATCACCCCACACTTTTCTCTTTTAATAACATTGATCACCCACAAATCTTTATATTGGGAATTTAAGATGGGTTTTTTGTAGACATCAAATACCACCTCTTAATCATCTACCCTTATTTTGAGAGTTCCTTCTCTAACATCAATCAAGGCCCCTCCAGTTGCTAAGAATGGATGCCCTAATATAATTGGCACCTGTTTATCTGCCTCAAAATTAAGAACAATAAAGTGAGTAGGTATAATGAATTTACCAACCTTTATGAGGACATCCTAAATTATTCCATCCGGATGTATAAATGAACTATCTGCCAGCTGCAACACCACGGTGGTCAATCTAGGATTTCCCAAGCCCAATGTTTTAAACAGCGATAGGGGCATCAAATTTATGCTTGCCCCTAAGTCATTCAATGCATGGACCACTTTGCTCCAAATTTGAATAGGGTTAGCAAACCTCCCCTGATATCTCAATTTCTTGGGGATTTTCTGTGTCATCACATTGCTACACTCTTCAGTGAGTGTTATAGCTCCCACATCCTGCAATTTTACCTTATTAGCCACCATATCCCTGAAGTATTTTATGTACTTGAGCATACCCTGTAAAATATCTATCAAAGGTAAATTAATATGCAGCTCTATGAATGTATCAAAGAACTTTTTGAACATAGCATCCTCTTTTCTTTGATGTGCTTCTATGGGAAGGGTAGTGGCACTATCTTCTTCACTTCTGGTTCATCAGCTTTTTCTTTCAAGTACTAAGACTTTCTTGATTTTTTGGCATCTTTTTCATTTACCTATTGGGGAGTCAAATCTGCATCTACCTCCTTAGTTACCTTTGGTGGTTCTCCTTGAAGCTTTTTACCACTCCTCAGGGTAATTGTCATGACTTTCTTTGGATTTTTTGTATTTGCTGGCAAACCACCTTATGGCCTAGTATTTAATGTTTGTGATAATTTCCCTAACTGGGACTCTAAACTTCTGGTGGCCACATGCTTATTTTTCATGTCTGCAGTCAACTGTGCTTGGATAGCTAAAAGTTACTTCAACATCTCCTCCATATTACTAGTTGATTGATTACTTTGGGCTTGTGGTTATGGAATTTGTTGTTGTTGTGTGTTCCAAGGCTGAGTCTTCTACTTAATGTTGTAGGCATTACCAAAATTTGGTCTTTGTGCATTGCCTATATGCATTACTTATTTCAGATTTGAAGCACACATAGACACTAAGTAACCACTATTACCACACACTTCACACCACCCCACATCTTATTGGACAACATTGACTGTTGTTGCAGGTTGTGCTACTGAACTATGTGTTAATCAAATTTTGTAATGTAGAAACCTGTGCAGGTAAGGCTGTGAATTGGTCCACCTCCAATACACCCATAATTCTTTTCATGGCACTTTTAGAATCTGAATGCCACTCTCGATTTCCTTGTGCTATGTGGTTCAACAATATGTATAGCTCAAAATAAGTCAATTCCAGAACTTGACCACCTGCGGATGAATCTAGCAAAATCTTCGTATTGTGATCAAGAGCTTCTATAAAAGTGTGAGCAAGTACCTCATTAGACTATTGGTGATGTGGATAATCCTGAAAAAGGGCCTTGAAATATTCCCAAGCATGATATAAATTTTCATCAGGCTTCTGTTTGAAGTTCACTATCTCACCGTGAAGTCTCGCAGTCTTACCTGATGGAAAGAATCTGATGAGGAACTTTTTGGCTAAGTCATCCCATGATGCGATTGAATTGGCCAGCTCCGCATTCAACCACCTTTTAGCTTCCCCCAATAGTAAATGGGGAAATAGTGTCAACCTCACATAATGTGTACTCACCCCAGATGGAATGAATGTGTTAGTAAGCTCAATGAAAGACTGCAAGTGGACCTGTGGATCCTAGTATAAAAGACCTGCAAACTACTCACTGTTGATTAGAAGTTGTACCATGTTGTGCTTTAACTCAAAATTCCCCCAACTGTCGGTCTTTAAATTAGGGAAGTCAAGTTCAACGAAAGTGAGACTACCACTTCCCTAACAGTCTTTTGGGTTGCTTGTTGTTCATCCATTAGAACATTATTCTCTTGGTCTTCTTGGATTTGAGGAATTCTAGGGAGAAGGATTGCTTATCTTCTGTGTTGGTGAAAGTCTTGCTCGAGTTCAGGTCATAGTTCTACCAACTCTCGATCCCTTGCCATTTTATCAACCTAAAAGCCTATTTCCTATAATAACAAAACCAAGACCAAGAATAAAAAAAACAAATAAATTTAAAAGTAATACTAAAATAAACAGATGCCAAATAACAAGTCCCTGGTAACGGCGCGAAAAAACATAACAGCGCCCAAGCGCACACGCAAGTGTACGTGGTCTTATCAAGTAGTAAAGTAGACTTAAAGAAGCCAAGTATCAATCCCATAGAGACTTGATTTGACAATAATTCTATTTTAGTTCACAATTTTGATTCAAGTGACGCGAGCGTAACCAAAAAGAGAGTTTGGAATTTATAACTAGAGAAAAGTAAACGATGCATAATGTAAAGATCTTGAAACAATCAATAAGAGAGAAACCCAGGGTTAAATCACTTCGAACAATCATACTATGTTATTGAATTTCATTCGTTAACTTGCTTATCTTGGTTGTAGATTCATAGGGTTAATTGCATGATTATGGTTTCTCAACCTCTAATCATTTACCTAAGTTGAACCTTACAACTACATCATTAAGTGGGGATGTAATAGTGCACTTAAGTTATTTTAGCTATCATCCTACGTTTGAATCAAGTTCGGCCCCTAAGTATATCCCTATCCTAGGTGCTAAGTTCAATTCTTTATTTTATAAAATAATAAGAACCCAAACTTAGTTCATCTCCTTATTGTATTCCCTATTCCCTCTCTCGAGATCAAAAGGTAGACAATTGATATATTCTAAGGGTCGTAAATTCTTAAAATAGTTAAATCAAAGATGAACACACAGCCAATAATGATAAGCAAAGTTAAACAAATTCAATTCAAAACTAAAGTATTCATGTTCTTGGCTCCAACCCCGGAAAAGGGTATTTAGCCACGCATAGTCATAATCGTAATCACAAGGTTTTAATTAACGACTAAAAACATGAATGAACTAAATAAAAATAATAAAAAACTAATTATGAAGTTGTATCATCCCCTTGATCTCCAAAATATGTAAAAATATATGTAAAAACGTGATAGAACATATATTTAGAGCATAAGGGTAAGCCAAGTCCATGTTGGAGCCGAATTAGCCTGAAACAACCAGGGGTGGAGTAGACCATGAATCGCACCCTCTATTAATATGGAATGGAACATATGAATCACCCTCTATTCCATAGGAATAGAGCATGTGATGCATGCTAATTGCATGGTGCTACAGGAAGTTGTCCTCCGAATTTTGGTTAAGTGTTGGTCCTTTCTCCTTTTATCCCTTGTCTTGTGGAATCTTTCCAAAGATTTTCCTGCCTTTATATCATTCATATATCATTATATTAAGATCAAAAAGGATCCTACAAGAACATAACACATGAATTAGAGGTTTAAACAACACAACATCCATCACGACGAATCAAAAATAAGAGCTTAGACTAGGCAATTTTCCATGATCTTCCACTCAATGTTTTGACTCTTTCATTGACTCAATTGAACTTTGTACACTTCTAAAAAAAATTCCACATATAATAACATCATTAAAACCACAAGGAACACTTAAAATACCATAGAATCTTACAAGTTAGACTAGACAAGCAACTAGCTCAAGATAGAAAGACTAGTTTTCTCTATCCAACAAGATACATATTTATCTCATTATCAACCCACATAGCATATAATCATCCTCAAAAAAAAAGGCTAAAATGACTAGAATAGTGACACTAGAATGCATAAATACACCCAACATCAATGAGTTTGGGTGCCTTGGGACCCAAATTAATATTTCACCTAGTCTAAAATTAACACTCCGGAGCTATTGGAATATTCAGATTTAGCATACGAGATTGTTTGACTGAAGTTTTTGTCCAGTAACCAATTTAGACCAACGAAGACTTCTAAACAGGATATTGACTCTAAAAATAAATGAACTATCTGATAACCAAACTGTCAGTCCCAGCAAGTTATAAATGACTTGAGGCAGCTATAGAAAAGCTCTAAATGGCAAAAATGAGCAAAAATACATAAAATTACCTGAAGGTTCATTACAGAGGAATACCTGGTCTAACTTAACATGCTTATGACATGGATAGGAGATAATCACACTAGTCGTATCCATCTCAAATACATCTAAAGCTCTCTCACTATCAATAACTATTAATGCACAGTCCATAAATATATTTATCCCTTCACAAAAATTGTATCTGACACTCATACTTTCACCATTACCTAATGATAAACTTGTTAATATGCTGAAAGCAGCTTTGTCCAGAATACTTACATACAAAAGAAGAAAATTCATCTCTTTTTCTCATTCTTTTGCAAAATATATACCTTTAAATCCATGTCATTATGTATATGTATTTATCGTAAACTACCTGCAATTTTATATTCAATTTGTATACTTTGAAGCTCAAATCTACATTTATATGAGATGCCCAAAAATTTTATAGTTGGTTGTATGATGCGTTTGTGCTAAACAATACAGCATCTATGAAGTATTCATCGTAGTTTTGTTCATGTGTCCATCTCCCAAAGTGCTTCACAAAAACAGGGATGTTTCCCATTGTCAATCTCCAGTACGTCAATAAAGTTACCAAAAATCATAAATTAACATATTCAACATCTTCAATTAGTAAAAAATATACAAATACACTCAAAATGCATATATTCAATTTCAATTTGAATTAATTTTTTTCTGAATGTAACACAATCACGTTCGATCAAAATAACAAAATTGACAAACGTTGTAAGTACATACAAAATATATATATATTCAATTAGTTAAAATATACAAAAACATTCAAAATACGTATATGTGAAATTTTAATCTGAATTGAATATTTTCAACATAAAAAAATTGAGTTCGACCAAAATAACAAAGTTGCTAGAATCTGTAACTATATTCACAATACGTATATTTGATCAGTCAAAATATGCTATTACATTCAAAATATATATATTCAATTTCAATCTAAATTGAATATTTTCGAATGTAACTAAATCGAGTTCGACCAAAATAACAAAATCAACAAAATCTGTAAGTACATTCAAAATTAATTTTGTAAATATATATATTCTGGGAAAATACAAATATGAAAAATCTCAAAATTAATTCTAGTAAAATACATATATGAAAGATCTCAAAATCAAGTTCGAGATTGAATACTTGTATAAGTAAATATGATTTATTTTGAAGATCATGAAGAAAAAAGAATATATGGTTAAATCATTTTTGAATTCTAATTGAGTTGTTGAAAATAAAGTATGCATTCATTTAATAAGAGTCCTTTATGGAAAAGAAATCTTTAATTGTAAGTGTAAGGCGTAATTGTTGTGGTTAAATCATTCCTTATTTATAGCCACGGAGTAGAGAAAAATAAAGGGTTGTTGAGCCATTTCTATATGTATTTTGCGGGTAAAAATGACCTCATATACAAAATACAAGTTGCTATTCGGATAATTATCAAACAGTTTCTATGAAGTGCTTAATTCAAGGGTTAACTTTGTTGTTTGTAAGCTTTTTGTTTAAACTAGTTAAGTAGTCAATCAATTCTTCCCATATACTTTAGGGAAGAATAGTTAAGGATAGGGGGGAGGATAGAATTCTGATGTTTGATATTAACATAAGTTGTAAGTAGTCAATTAATTCTTCCCATAAACTTTGTTGTTCGATATAGTATGTTTCTAGCATAAGTTGTTAAAAAGGTACTTGTTCAGTAGAAACTTGAATTTTTTATTAAGATTTTGTATCTCTTGTAATAGTTACAATGTAGTATAATGTATTTTGATATTTAATTATGTATCTAAGTCATAATTTTACTATTTTTTATGTATCAACTTTTTTCAGAAAATGAATTATGTTATAAAGGATATTCCACCACATCCTTTGAGATTTGGAAGCTTTTGTAATTTAAACTTTAAAGATGAGATAAAAGAGATTGTTGGTCAAGAAGTAATTGAGTTATTTGCTAAGAGAATTTTTGAATGTTATCAACATTTCACTGTCCAATCACATTGGACAAATTATCAAGTGTCTGCTATGCTTGAGATCGAGCAAAAAAAAAATGAAATACATGTATTCGTCAAGAAAAAAATTTTAGATTTTTCATCTTTGAATTTGCATTGATCACAGATTTAAAATGTTCCGACAGTGTCGAAGATTTTCTAAATGACGATTCATCTCCAAGTAGGCTGATGCAAAGGTATTTTTTTTCAATCAACGAATGGTGTTGATTAGAAAATGTTGGTAGAATATTTTCTTAGGAAAAATTTTGACAACAGAGAAGATTTTCTTTAGATGTCAATTTTATACTTTATCTACACATTTTCTTTTTCATAGTTAAAAGTTGTTCCTGTTCCATTCTCCGATTTTAAGATGGAAGAAGATGGAAGGTATGAACTATTTTCTTGGGGTAAAGTCGATTTCTCCAAGTTCATGACCTCACTCAGAAAAAAGTTGTTCATTAAAAGCAGTTGTATAGGTTGGGTGGAATGCCTCATGTTCTCAATGTGTGGATGTTCAAAACTTTCTCCAAGATTGAAAAAATCCATTGTTGTCTAGTAGGGTAATCACATATTTTGGATTTTAAATTGGAAGGTTGTTGCAGTCCAATCATAATACAATTAGTTTATGTTCGAAATGTTTAGCAAGGTACGATAGTGATTGTATGTATTTCATACATTGCGATGAATTATATTAGTTTTAATCTTCTTTTTTGTGTTTAAAATTTTATTGCGCAATGTTCATATTCAATCCTCGTTCATATTATGGAGGAGTTGGAAACGCTTGATTTGTCGTCAGTGAGTATTGTATCTTATGATCGTGTTGCGTCTTCTATGCTACCATCATCAACTGATAATCCAATCCAAATGTATTATAAAGTTAATGAACCATCAGCCTCTACAAAACAAGATAGTTTTGATGATTTCAGTACGATGCCTCCGAAGCATTTGATAAAGAAAGCGATTTATGTATCTGGCACAATTTCTGCAATTCCATTGAAGAAGAGAAAAACTATTCCTGCAGAAAAAAACCACTTACAGTAAAGAACATTCTTAGAGTCATGTAGCAAAAGAAAAACAGACTTCAAGGACTTCAAAATCTCCATCTGCGCAATTTTGTCATCCTAAAAAGGGTGATCCACTGCATAATTTTCATGGAAAACAAAGATCATCACATCTCTCTTAGCACAAACAAAAGGCAAAATATGTTTGTGAATCTACCAACACATCTAGTAAGGAGCATTTATTTAAAGTAGACTTAGATTCATTAAAAGCAGAGATAAAGTGATATGTAAAGACATACATAAGCATCGCTTTAATTATGTCGTACCAGTTTATTATTTTTACAAAACTTCACTAATCATCCTTTTTTATTAGATGAATCGTAAATTTAATGACTTGGAGTCTCTTCTTAATAATCAATTTTCAGATATTCTAAAATCTTTACAGTCGAAGAATGTTCATTTGAAAAAGGTAATTTGTTTTAAATTAGAACACGATTTGTAACGACTATAATATCCTAACTTTGCTGCACATATCTATTTGCAAGAAAAATTAAAAAAGATAGCCCGCATATAGCTGAACCTTCAAATGATCTTGATGATGTTGTAGGCCCTAGTAAACCTGACAGTCCAAAGATTGACTCGATTGAGTCTGTTGAAATGGAAGGGGCCAACATCAATCAAGCACCATCGTCTGTCAGTTATGGCCAACACGATAAAAAGATAATTTTTGAAATTCTTTATATAAATATTTGAATCTAACATTCTATTTAGTTTTCTACTCCATACATTTTATTGAATGATGTATAGAAAAAAAATAAAGATTCGGATAAACGTATCATATGTTTGTGAGATAATTCTTAGTAATTAGTAGTAAAGAATCTCATTCACTAAAAAAATATTTCCAACTTATCAACTATTTTCATTAATTTTTACTATTCCGTATTTGAATTAAAATATGTGTAACTATACCAAAGAATATTCAGAATGACGGTATTGAGACAAAGCATGACAACATTATTGAAGAAGTAGAACCACTTGAAACAATTGCTACAGTTCCACTGTCTGATATGCCTTTGACAGTTTTTAAGGCTCCACGAAATATCCTAGAGGAATTTTTTATTAGTGACATCGCAATTTTGTCTGCATTCCTTAGTCTAGAAAATATTGTACCGGATGATACAAAAACACTTGCACAACGCAATAGTCATCCACCTAAGATATACCAATCTCTATTTTTGACGCATTTTGGCTTCAGTTCAAAAGGAAAGGAAAAAGTTATTTTTGTTGAACGTAAGAAATACCTGTTGAAGGTTATAACATTTCTAAAGAGTTTCCAACTCAATAGATGAAAGTGTTTAAGGATTGGATAAATGCAGATCTTTACAAGTAAAACTTGCACAAATAAGTTCATCATTTACTTTTTTCAAAATAAAATTGTAATCTAGAGATATTAATTGTAAAAATACTATTTTCATATTTTAGGAAAATAAGGATGATCACTATAAAGTTAAATGTGCAAGTCTTAAATTTCAACAACTAAATTTTGTAGTTGTATTTTCAAAGTCAACGATCTGGCCCTACCTTATGTATCAATCAAACAAATGTGGAAATAGCGAGGTATAACAATCTTCGATATCTTAATATTCTAATAATCACATCATGAAAGTACATCTTCTATAGTATATATTAGGGGTGTCAAATGTGTGGTTGGATTGAGATTGAAAATATTAAATGGATTGAATTGAATATCGAGTTGGATCATGACCCGCCCAAATTCACTTTGAGTTGAAATGGGTAAAATTGAGTTGGGTCTTGACCCGCCTAATTTAATTCGTGTAGTCTAAAAAATATTACATATTGATATTTATCCAAATCAAGAAAACAAATTTGAATGGAGTTGAAAAGTTGGATGGGTGGGTAGAGAGTGACGGGTGGGGTAAGAATTTTTTTAAAAATTTATTTTTTAAAAAATAAAAATTCATTTTTGAAAATGGTTGTGGGGTAGGGGGATCGGGGGTTAGGATGGGATTGTGATAAGAATTTTTTTTAAAAAAAGTATTTTTTTAGAAATAACTTTTTGAAAAAGGGGTATGCCATGGGGATGGAGTTGGGGGGAGGTTTAGGGGGTGGGATAAGATTTTTTTAAAAAAAAAAGAAAATTAATTTTTTTAAAAAAATAAATATTTTTTTTTTAAATTGGGAGCGTTGTAGGGTGAGGGGTGTGGGTGTGGGGTGTTGGGATAGGAAAGCGATGGGGATCGAGGTAAAACTTCTCTTTTCTAAAAGAAAAAATAAATTTAACTCTTTTTTAAAAATCATATTTTTTGTGGAGATGGGGTATTGTCGTATAGGGGGGTGCAGGGGGTTAGGGGGAGATAGAGGTTGGGGTAAGGGTTTTTTTATAAAAAAAATTATTTATTTATTTTTAAAAAATATTTCTACAAAAAAGTATCTTTTTTGATAGGGGTAGGGAATGCGGTGAAGGAGGGAGGGTAGATATTTGATAGTGTGGTAAGAAAAGATTTTTATTTTTTAAAAAAAAAAATATTTTTTTAGGATAGAGGTGAGTGGGGGTTTGGGATAGGGAGGGGGATGGGGATGGGAATGAGGTGGGGTAAGGGAAAAAAGTTTATAAAAAACTTTTTAAAAAATAAAAATAATATATTTAGTAGAGGCGGCGTGGGAAGTGGGGTAGCTGGGGTGTAGTGGGCTTGGGGTGAGGTGAGGTGAGTCATTTTGAGAGTGGAGGTCACATTGTGGCTTGTTTTTTTTATTTTATTAAGAAAATTATTTTTCTATTAAACAAGTTGAAGTGAAAATTGAATTGAGCTCATTTAAACTCAATTTAAAAATTGGTTGAGACTTAATAGGTTGAGATTTACGGAATAGTAAACTATCTTGAATCCAATCCACTAAATATTGAACGAATTGGGTGGGTCAACTCAATTTGAATTCATTTTGACACCTCTAGTATATATCTCGGTGGCTGATTTTTTTTTGTTAGTATGTTATCTATGAATCTTGCTTGTATCTCTAGTTAACTAAATTTGATACTAATAAATAATGTTGAATCTCTATATTTCTAAGTATGGTACATTAACGATGATAATGTACATGTTATTATTTCTGATATACAAATTTCATATATATGTATATCGTACTTTTTAAAAATAATCATCGTCATGATTTCATATCTTTCTGTCATGTTGTATGAGATATAAATTTATAATTATGTATGTCTTTTATTAATTGTCTTTTTTACTAACTATTCACATATTGAGAATACATAATTTGCAATGTATCTTCTATCATTATACTATGTTATGTTTTTATGTTAACCATGCATCATGCTTGTATATCTTGTTATCAGAGTTTGTTACTTACAAATAATTTTGCATTTATACATTTCTTAATATATTACATATTATTATAATGCAAACATTTTATTTATATATGAGATACATTTTATAGACGTATGTATCTCTTATTAATTTTTAACATATTTACATATGACAAATTTTGTATCTTTTGTTGAGTTATCGAAGATACGTAATCATTTAACAATATACTTTATGAGATACATAATGACTGGACTTTTCTTATGAATCACCTTTTAAAAACTAGTGTGAGATAAATAAACATATTTTTTGTATCTACTTTTAATTATTTATTGCAGAAGATATTTTGTTTCTTAACTAAATAACATAAACAGTTACATATTTCTTATACTAATTGTCCATGTTGTATTATGTTACCATTGCATTCTTTTATATATTGTTTATTTTTAATTACTTGTGCAACACCTGGATTTCATTTTCTACTACTTAAGGAAGAAGTATAAGAAATTCAATATGCAAATACATTTTTGCAGACTATTTTTTTAAAATATACATTGATAAGGCGCATAAGAATTACTATCCAGCGGATGGTGGTAAGGAACTTCCAACTTAAGATGCATTTGCACGTTCTGATGAAGTTGCTCAGTTTGAGAAGTCAATGATTGACACAATTAAGGAATTAAGTACACCCACTGGACAATCATGGCACCTTGTTAATGAGGTTTTTATCTGGATAAATTACGATGGTGTATTTTATTGGATTTTGACAGTTATTTCTCTAAAGGAGCGAAGCATTCGTGTTTATGATTCGATGTCCTCTTCATGAAACAGAGCACAGTCAAGCGAGGTTCAAAAGTTGACAATAATGCTCCCAACTTACATTCAGTACAATAATTTTTTTGATTAAAAGGTACCCATTAACTGATCTGAGCTTGAATCTTACAAGGGAAAGACCAAAAGGGATTCATTTCAAGTGAAATATGTTACTGACATAGGACAACAAGATAGTGGTAGTTTGTATGTATCACTTTACTTTTTCAATGTTTTATTTTTGTTTATCAATATATGTGTGCTTTTAATTTAATTAGTAATCATGATGTCGAAATTATGGTGTATTTGTGGCTGTATTTGTCGAGTATCTGAGTGAAAAATTAGATATACCATCTTCAGGTATTGATGTCCAATACCATCACTTGAGATACACAATACTTTTGTGCAATTATTAATTTCAAAAGATGAAAAATGAATACTTTAGTGGGAATGAAGACCCACTGAGGTCAAGGAGCAACTTCATACCACCAAAAAAAAATTTATGATATTAATATTCAATAACTGTTTATTTGTTGGATATTTAAAACTTTCAAGATGTCAGTCAATGTTTTTTACTATTTTATAAATATTAAGTGTGGTTTTTAGGGATGTTGACAAAGACATATATTTGGTGTTTTGAGTCTAAACTAATTCTACTATATCAATGATATTTAAATATATTTTTCACGCTGGTTATTTAAGTTTCTGATATATTACTATTTAGGTACACATTTTAGTAATATATACAACGACTTAATTCCATATCTTTCTGTTATGTTGTATGAGATACATATTCATTATCTTGTATCTTATACATTTATTATGTATCTTTTTTAGTATTATTTTTTTACTAATTATTTACACAATGATAATACATAATACACAATATATCTTGTATCATTATACTATGTTAAGCTATTATGCTAAGCATGCTTCACACTTGTATCTCTTGTTATATGAGTTTGTTACTTACAAATAATTTTGAATTTATACATTTCTTAATAGATTACATTAGCTTTATAATTTACGCATTGTATTTATACGTGAAATACATTCTATATATGTTTGTATCTCATATAAATTCTTAACACATTTGTATATGACAATTTTGTATCTTTTGTTGAGTTATGGGAGATACATAATCATTTAAAAGTATAATTTATGAGAAACATAATCACTTGACTTTCCTTATAAATCAGCTTTTTATAAACTGTTGTGCGATACAAACACATAATTTTGTATATCTTTTTAATTATTAACTATAGCAAATATTTTATTTCTTAACTAAATAACATAATCAGTCAAATATTTCTAATACTAATTGTTCATATTATATTTGAAGGATTTATAAACAATAAGTTTCGTACATACAATTTTGTGATTCAACATCATAATTTAAAACATGTTCACATATTTGATAATTTATGTGTCGAAAGAAAAACAGTGAATTTTATTTCGCCAATTGTTATTCATAAAAGTCTTAAAAGCAGCATAAATGATGTTTTAATATCTAAAATAAAATATTAAATTACTAGAAATTAGTTTGTATTATTTATAATGAGACTACAAGGTCACTCCTCTTTTAAAAAGAAATTACAAGTACGCCTGTTGTGACCTTCATAATACATCTCTCACAACAATTAATACTTAATGTCAGACTTTCACTTGATTTCTTATGTCTTTCTTTCATTGGCCTTTTGGGTGGTCCTTTGTATTTAAGTGGTAACACTACTTCATCCTGTGGCACAATTCAGTAATTCTTATCTGGCATTAAAAACATCGATACTTCATAGGTCTTCATTCAGATTTTTGAATAGTAATACTCAAAGCAATAAGACTTCATATTTGTTACATGCGTGCTTTTTAGAACTGCTATCGCGTGTTGACAAGTTATCTCATCCAATTAAAATATTCCGCAACTGTAAGTCCTCCTATCTAGACATACTATGTATTTTCTCCCGTCATCATAAAAAGAGTAGACATATGTTGATGACGAACTAACCTACAAGATCAATGACAATCTATTAATATGATGATACATATAACTCTTCTTTAACAAATATTTGTATCTCTTTTGAAAACTTAATTCATAAATATGCTGGAAAAAAATTCACAGTAACTTAATCAATTAAAAAGTGTACTGAAATATAAAAAAAATATTACATAATCTTAATAACAAGAGTAAACAACTTAACTAACCTTTAACCGAGAAGATTTTGAAGTATGTAGCTGAAAAATGTCTTTGAATCGTTTACCGAGTGATGTGTTTGTATAGGATGCTCTTTCTCTATTTTACAATTTCACTTACCAAATAATTTTCTTATCTGTCCCAGAAATTCTATCATCGGCAACTCACGTGCTTCCTTAAGTTTTTCGTTTATACACTCAGCTATATTTGAAGTCATCATTTGACCTCAATTAATAGGTGCATACATTCATGCCTACTTTTCAAAACCAACATTCTCAAGATATGACTACACCCTTTGATCAACCTTGCAAACTTGATTAAAAAAAAATTGAAGTCATCTTTTCTATATGCCTTAGTCATAAAATAGAAAATTTTGCTAACTCTATCTTTGCTCCTTTTGAAGTTTGTGAATGTCAAATGCATGCAAGATGCAGAACATTTGAATATACAATACTAACAACCTTTATTATGCTTTCTTTACGTACGGATACAACACATATACTCTCACGCTCTCTAAAAGTGCATTTAAACTACTATAAAGATCATGTTTAAGAATTGTCAGTTTTGTATCAACAATATCATACGCAAATGATAGAATGCATCCTACAATGTGAAAAAAAAATTGTCACTAATACAATTAAGCTTGATTGATAAAATAAAAATAAAATCAACATTCAAATATAGTTTAAGATTACATCGCAAAAAAGTAAATGAAAAGAACTAATATTATGTACTTGCACCATCAATGATGCTTGCCGAAACAAATGTCCCTTTATATGCTCCACTCAAATGGACCGCATCAACTATAACTACCGGCCTACAAAACTTGAATCCGCTTATTAATGAGTGAAATGCTATAAACAGATACATAAATTTGTTATCCTCAGATTTGTGCATTCTAATATAGGATCCTAAATAAATAAAATTTAGCATATATACGTATCTAGGCATTTGACAATAACCATCTGCAGGTTTCCCTTTCAACATCTCAACTGCATGTTCTTTAGCCCTCCATGCCTTCTAATAATTAATATCTACACCAAAATTATTTTTAATATCGTCGGTTATGTCTGTGTGTATTCTCTTATGATTGATCAATTTTAGAGCAGTAAAATCACTAGCAAACGCAACAGTAGCATGAAGTTGTGTGAAAACTCTATCTTTCAAAGAGCATGTGTGAAAATCATGAAAAAAATAATTTTTAAAGAGCTCCGAGCCCTTTCTACATGATGCCTTGAATATTCAATTACAATCCACCAAACAGCATTTTAGGACATAGCTACAAACATAACAAAAAAATCATAAAATGTTACAACATAATATATATGCAAATGTATCACTAATAAAATTTTCATATCCTAAATTTTATGACAATTCAACTTACTTTTTCTGCTAAATTAAACAATATTAACATCAACATAGGTAAACTTCATATTTACTTCTGTATTGACCAAACATATTTTTAATATTAATTATGTATCTCTTTTTAAAAAACTATAATAACATGTATATTAAGTATTAGATTAACATTACAAAAAATAGAGATACATAAAATTAATTTAGTTTTCATATATCAGAATAACCTACGTATGACATACGTTTTCCTTCAATAAGATAATATTTCAATAACTATAAGGTCAAAATGTATAGCATGCAACCTTACAATTAGATACATAACTAGGATACTTGATCGCGCTTCGCGCAACTAATAATATGATTCTACATTCCAGAGCAAACTCTTCACTAGTCTGAATAGAATAATTTACAGGCCTAGCTCCGGCTGGTGCAATGAAATCAGGTCGTCTTATGATCGTATTAATAGAACTGGATGGATCTTGGAAGAATCTCTAATTTGTAGAACCAATGACCTCATTTCTAGTTTCTACAGTGCTATAGCGACCTTGTTCCTAGTTCTGCTACCCCTTCATGTCTTTTGCAATATTTTTATCCATTTGAAATAATTCTCAACATTTACAACCTAAAAAGACTATTTCAAAGAGAAATGAGATATAAGTAATTTCTTATGTAATCACCATCCTTGCTGAACTTTTTCAGGTGTATCATGATCACAAGTTAACAACTGATCCTTATACGACAGAAGGAAGAAATTGATTACTTATTAGACTACGCTCACACAACTTCTACATGCATACCTTGATCTTGTAGTTGGGGAAAGAAATAGAAACTGCAAACACAGAAAACAATGCTTCATCAGAGCATGTGTAACAAAAAGGTTATAAAAAGCCTAACATGATGCATGTCCAAAATAATGTAAAACATAGTTAAGTAGTGATTTTAACAATCCTAAGTGATTCTCATTAACAGAATCATATTATGTTGGCCTGTGAAGATTAACTTAGAAAACTAACGCTTGACATGTGATCTAAATTACAGCAAAGACATTATGAAATGACTCCAGCAGTCTAACGAAAATGAAACCTCAATTCAATTAAACATAGATCATGATAAAAATACAACAATAACTACAACCACAAATACACATCACACCAACCTTCTTCAAAGTCAACTTTATTAATCCTCAACATATGTTCCCTTCATCTGTACCATTCTCATTTCAGTAACTCAAGAACTTTGAATTCTCTAGCAGCAGAAGCTCACTACATTTTCTAATGACCTATAATTCATAACACAACTACTTCAGATCATCGGACTGGCTAACATTAGTGGTTTTAAACTCTCCCAAAGCAAAGGCATTACAAAATGACTCCAGCAGTCTAACCGAAACACAACCTCGATTCAATATATCACAAATCATGACACAAATACAACAACCACAGATATGCTTCATTCTCAAGTCTTTTGGAGGAAGATTTATGAATCCTCCGTCCTCGGTATGTGTTTCCCTTCATATATACTATTCTCATTTTGATAATTCAATAACTATAAATTATCTAAACAGATAAGGTTCACTATATTTTCTACTGATCTACTAATCATCATAACACAAATACTTCAAAGAATAATAATAAAAAACATATACAAATAATTACATCTAATTTCAATAATAACTGAGGGTACTAAATTAATAAATGAACATAAAATTGAAAAGAAGATAATTTTTTATCTGATAAGAAAAACGAATTAAGTTTCTCGACTAACATCTCAAACAATGATAGGAAAATATAAAGCTCAGGAAAGATTTGCAACTTCATGTCAAAATCAAAAGAGACGGCAAACTTTTATCATATAGTTCTTCAAAAGAGAGAATTCCATTCACATTAACCTTTAAAATTGAGTCTGTATTGCTTACTCAAGTTGATCACATTCTTGTATACTCATAAAGAAGATCCCATTTGAGCTGCCAATATAAGATTCTCCATAGATGGAGCTTCTTCTTCCAACCATAGTTTAAGTTCTATAAATATCGGCAGAGAAGTTTCTGAAAATTCAGCAACAAAACTTCACTTGATGTCCTCAACCGCCAATTAAAAGAGGTTCATCTTATTCTCCTGCACTTTTACTCCATACATACAATAAATGAATTAGTGCAAACTCCCACAACGCTAATTATCTTTATTTGTCATTACGTTCTAACTTTAATCTGGTTAATTCATACTTAACTAAGAAACTTTGTGCCCCCAAAAGTGTGGCAAAGTAGACAAACCATGATATATTTACATCACGAATGTTGAATATCCTCCAATCATACAGAACTCATCGTACTTTACCTTAATATCAGAGATTCATGAGGCAGAAAAGAACCAACCAAATCCACACAAAAATATGTACATCAACATTCAAGATTAGTAGTACCTACTACACGACTATATTACCTGTTCAAAAAAAAACAGTGGCTTTTAGCTTGATATCTCTGATCTCTCTTTGTATTATTAATGGCTTAGTGATACCCAAGTGGTACAGGTGAGTCCATCAGCTGTTGTCCTAGAAATGACTATCCTGCAATCAAAATGACATAAAATAGTTAATCAACACTTCAAACAAATATTAATTATTTCAAGAAAGTCGAGATCATCAGCCATATAAATTCATACAGATGCAAAGTAGTTGACATTACGGTGATGAGCCTCATCAGTCCTAACAAGCACAACAACATCGCGGAGAGTGGAGTACTTAGGCAGGTGCCAGTAATCAATGGCAATAGCAGGAGTAGGGACATTTTCAATATTACCATTGCCCAATTCCTTGAGGAACTCAGTGTAAGAATGGATATATTCTTCTTCCAGGTACCCCACGATACGGTGAACCAATTTGGGAGAAAGAATGTAAGTCACAAAGTAGGCGTTAAAGAAGACACATTGTACTGCAAAGACCAGAGCTCGCTCTTACCACTTTGTCTTAGCAACTTTCATGAAAGTCATGAGATGCATCCTCTCATTTTCAGCTTCTTCTAGTAGAGCATTAATCCATCCACCACTTTGTTTGAATCGCCTCAATAACTTGCAGTGCAACAACATACCTCCCACCATTTCAGGCACTGCTGCCACTGTTTCTAAAATCATCGCTCTACAATCATATCACCTCTGCACCATATAAATTAATAGCAATACAAAATTAAATCTCCTCTATGATCTCATATTCTTTTTTCATCTGAAATTTTCTATTGGACTTTTCATAAAAAAAGAAACAAAAGATATTTTTACAAGATTTTCACTCCTTTCATTTGTTTACTTCTTCATATGTGCTTATCCTAACAACATCATCAATTACTATTAGTATAATACTGAATGCTAACAAGAATGACAACTATCACCATTAGCAAATGAGAATCAAATAGTTTTTCTTAAATAACACCTTTTCAAGTATTTTTTTGAATTTTTTTAACTATAGCTAATTGTGTCTAATAAAGGCCAACCCCGAGCACCAAAAATTCCACGTTAGTAGAGTCCGATAAGGGCCTCATCAAGAGGTGTGATGTACCTAACGTAATACAAGTATTAGTGGTTAATTTGACAATTCGGACTCGTATAGATTTTTAAATATCTTCTAAACATGAAAATTCTATTTTAAACAGAGTAAGAAATGAACAAATTTCAACCAAATAATTGTAATACAAGAAATTATGAAAAATGACATTGAATCTTCTTATAAGAAATTAACCAATTTATTGTTATTATGACGATAATAGAGCTTTCCACCAACATTCCAAAATTATGGAAAATGACATAAAAAAAATTGTAAGAGCTCTAACCAATCTTATTGGACAAATAAAACATGAACGACCTTTTTATTGTTAGTAGGACGACAACAAAGCCTTCCAATATTCTAGGAATTAGCATTAAAGACTTTCCATTCTATAACATACATGAAAGAATATGTTAGTGGGGTATTGGAGGATCTTAACAAACCAACAAACAAATTTATCCAAGAACGTTACTGGCACATGGTGTTTTGTCAGATCTATTGACGTATCAGCTTGGAAAGTTTCCCATGGATACATCACAAAATATCCACCATTAATCCCAACAAAAGTGTACTCCAAAAAAATAATAAATAATATTCCCTTCGTACCAATTTACGCATCACTTTCAAATTTAGAGATTCAAACAAGTAAATTTTCATATTTAAGTATTTTGAATTGTGACTTGCATTTCTTATATAATTTCAAAATTAATATACATAGATTTTGTTAATTTTTTTTACGATTTCATGTTTGATCATTTCATAGTTAAAGTTGAACTGTTCGAAATCTAAACTGTAAATAAAAAAATACGTGAAAAGTTGTTTGAGTTCAGTACCATCAGGTTTAGTAGCCTTTGTCGGTGGAACACCCCACTTACTACAGATTTCTCAACACCACCGCCTGACGTCGACGCCACTACACCGCTGCCGTTCTCCAATTTTTTCTCCTTCTCTTGCTGCTTATCATCATTCAAAGCGACAGTACTATCACTACATGAACCCATCACCGAATAATTCCTAACCCAACATATACGGTTGAATGTTTCCTAATATTTGTTCATAAGTAATATGCTAAAAAGGGCATATAGTTTAACAGAGGAGAAGTCAAAACTTCTATTGAAAACAGAGAATATAGATATTTGACAGAAGAGAAATTAAAAATCCAATTGAAAATACAAAACAAATTAGATATCTGAGAGAAGAAAACACATTGTGTATAGAATTAAGGGAAAGTAGAATGCTACAATTGTTAATGAAGAGTAGAAGATAGAAAAGCGAAGGGTACCCTAAATAGGAGTTAATAAGAATGACTTTTGATTTTATTTTTAAAATCCCATCATGAATATATTTAAACTTCAAAAATATGAGAAAAAAGGCAAAAAAACAGGAAAAAAGATAAATAACAATTCTTGTCAATGAGGAATACCACATCAGTAGGTTACTCTTTCTCCTTTATATATATATATATATATATACATATATATATATATACATATATATATATATATATATATATATATATATATATATATATTGATTCAACAAACATGAGATACATAAGTACTTTTAATAATTTAAACATGATACATATCTTTTTTCTCAGATCTTTTCGCTTTGAAATTGAAAGAATGCTCGATGGTATACTTTGTAATAACAGAAATCAGAGTACTCTTGTTCTTGTTGATTTGACCAACCTTAACTTCACTATTGTTGTAATTTGAAATAATCTTGTTCAACTTAACATCGCACAAAGGCAACGAATCCGAACAATCAGAATTATCACCAATTAATTCTGCAACTTTTTACAGGGATTCTTCAAACACATAACTGTCCCAGTTTTTCCATCAAACAACATCTCACTTTCATCTACAACAATTGCCGAAATCAATTATCATAAGTAACATGTTTGCCCACAATGATGCCATCACTCTTATAGTCCTCGTACTTGATATCATTAATTCAAATGTCGGAAAGACATAATAACACGAAATTATTCATCGCAAGTAATTCTAAAAGAATCAAAAATCACGAAAATATAAAATAAGCAGCTTAAATCTGCAAAACGATTACAGAAGTGAAATTTTTAAAAATTGAAATAACTAACAGATTATCGTTTTTTGTGGAATTTTATTTAGTTAACAACATGATTGGTTGGATTAATTGCTAATTTAATGTTGCTATAGCCGTTACAACCCTTGATTTATGCTAAACAGTTAAATATTAACATGTATCTTTATGATGTATCTCCCTTTCGTTATATGTATCTGAAATCATAAAAGAGAAATTTTATGAGATTTAAAAAAAAAATCGAGATAAATAGTAAATATGATTAAATATGTCGGAATTTTACTTCCTTTATTGGCCATGTTCTAGTTTAGGATATTAATTAATTCAGAGGAGTAATTCATCCTCTAAACATACCAGAGGAGAAGAAAAGAAAAAAATAAATGGATGGGGTACATAGAAGTCAGTTGAAGGCATCGGCTTCAGGTAAATTCACCAGAAGTTTTCATTGTTCACTTATAGTTAATTGAGTTGGGGGGTTTGGGTAGGGGGGGGGGGTGTCTATGTATTGAATTATGTTATGGATATATTAAAAGAAAAAGGAATTGGGTAAGAATTATTTATTGGCATTATGTTTGTGGAAAACTTGGCATTGGCTGGTAAGGACGGAAAAAGAAATAGTTGAATAGGTAAGAATTATAATGATTGAATAACCATGGGCACATGATTGGAAGGGATGATATGAAATGGGTTCGGCCGATTTGTGGAAAACTAATGATAAATCATTTATTGACCAATTTTCTCAAGCTTCTTCTTAAATTAATAGCAGCATATAATTAATCATGACTAGATGATTAGGAGGAAAATTCAACCAATATTTTTTTTAATTATATAAGTTTTCTGTTATGCAAATTGTTTTTATAGTTGCGGGTATCGTACTTGATTTTAGTTTTAGATTTTTCTTGTAGTCACCACGTTATGATTTAAGTTTTGACATATTGATATATGTAATTAAATATTGGGGAAATTATATTATATGAACATTAGAGGATTCATGGTATTTGCAGAAAATTGAGACTTAGTTCTAGGCTTGAATGTAGAAAAACAAATATAAAATCAAGATTAGTTAATTAATTAAAATCAAGATTGAGACTTGATTATAAATTTGAACTCTTTTACTTACGAGTCGAATTCATATTTGAATAGATTGAGCTCGTTCGGAGGCGATTTAGAAGGGTAAAACATCCATTTGATTCTTTCGATTTTGAGTTTACTTCGCAGGTCTTCCTTAATTAAGGAAAGTTCGAGACTTTCTTAGACACTTTTTCGAAGTGTTTATGTGTTAATTATGTGTAATGGGAGTAATGGGGAATGGGGGTTCCGTATAAGTGAAGTGACGAGCATCTATGCGGGTAATGGTGTTATTTGAGGGGTTAAAATAAGTCAATTGTACGTTTGAAACTATTTTTCCCTATTTGCTAGTACGATGGGCCGATTTGCTATGATAAATGAATTATTTTTTAGATCAGAGTTGTATGCCTGCACATCAAGTATTGTATTTCGTATGGGTCAAACTACACGCCTGCACAATATTATTTATTATTTATTGGTGTCGAAGTGCACGCCTACACAACATACTTATTGGGATCGGAGTGCACGCCTGCATAGTACATGGACCTTGTGAGTCCCCAAGGATCCTGACCTTGAAGACATTGCTCGGTAGGTCCTGTACATAGCATATGCATTGCATTGCATAATATTCATTCATTCATTCATGGTTCAGATTGAGTAAGGTGTATTTATTGACTTTGTACTGTTTATTAAGTAGTTAAATATCTGCTACTTGATTTCACCGTATTGAGGATTTCTTGAATTATGTTATGATATCCTTATGACTGTTAGACTTGATTATTCAGTTATATTAGGGAGGCTTTCCTGAGTGCGGATTGTATGATTAATTTTAGATGATTGACGTGGCATTACTCGTCACTACTTTGAATTAGGGTTGACCGATGATGCTTGCTGAGTACATGTGGCTCTGTACTCACCCTTGCTTTTTCTGCACCTTTTATGCAGGTACTGATCCGACGACCCCTAGGCATTGAATCCTGTGGTTCCTTCTAAGTTAGTATCTTTGGAGATTCGAGGTAGCTTCTATTATTTTCAGAGACTACTGAAATCTCCTCTAGCCTTATCTTTATACATTTTTTTGCATTTTAAGATACTCCAGCTTTTCTTTAACTTCTATATTTAGTGGCTTATATTAGTGACTACAAGACTTGAGATTATCTATATTTTGACTATACTAGCCTATTAATCTACTTTTGAGATTATTCGGAATTTATTATATTCTTATTTCCTCCCGCTTCATCTCATAAATCAAAACACTATATGGTAAAGATCAACTCTAGCCCATGGAATATAACTTGTTGTTTGTTATAAATCGAAGAAAAAAAAAGAATAGTATTAAAAGTTGGGGAAAAAGATGAAGAAAAATTATTTTTTTCTAAAAAAGAAACATAAAAATCAAAGAAAATAAAAAAGAGAACAAAAGAAAAAAAATAGAAGTTGAGAAAAAAAAAAAAGAAAAAAAAAAGTTGAGAAAAAAAGAAAAAATAAAGAAAAAACAAGATAAAATAAAAAAGAAAAGAAAAATAAAGATTAAGGAAAAAAAAGAGAAAAGAGAAAAGATAAAAGATAAGATAAAAAAATAAAAGAAAAATAAAGGTTGAGAATTAAAAAAAAAAGAGAGAAAAGGAAAATAAAATCAAAGAAAAATAAAAAAGAGAAAAATAGAAGTTAGGAGGAGAAAAAGAAAGAAAATAATGGTTATGAATAACGTTTAAAAAAAAGAGAGAGAAAAAATAAAATCAAAGTAAAAAAAAAAGAAGTTGAAAAATATTTTTTTTGGTTTAATTTTCGTATTATATTATTAAAAAATTAAGAAATGCATATTCTTTTTTTTTATCGAGAAGATGCATTAAGTAAAGGAAAGATAATTACAAAGGTTCGAGAGCCTAGTCTGGTTCAAGTACAAAAACAGATTCACAAATTAGGTCAGCCCAATTAAAAATAAAATGCTGATACAAAAGAAATTTCGACCCGGCCCAACCCAATTACAAATCATTACATATAGAAAATGTTTAGGGTTTTCTAATTCATTTCCCCTTCCCCCGCTCACTCTATCTAGCCTCTGATGTCACTGTCTGCCTTGTTCAGCCGCCAATTCCTCCTTCTTCTTCTCTGGGTGATAAATACGTTGCCATGGCAAATGAATGTATACTTCTTTATCAGCTTGCATGTAATACCCTGGGAAATTTTTTGTTAAAATTTTGTGCGTAAACGTGTTGGGTTCTATCTTCTAGAATGAATTATAAATTTTTCATGCGGAATGTCTTAGATTATTTCCCACCATTGCGTAGAGTATCGAATAAGCTTTCCAACGATATGTGGATCATCCAAAACGGACACCCGAGCGACGAGTTATGAACATTCCGATCGAACCGTGAATAGTAGTGAACAGTAAAACGTGCAGGAAAAAAAGTACTGAGGCCTGGCGTATTTTTTCTCCAACTTTAAACGATCATAACTCCTTGTACACAATGATCTGGGTGAGATACTATATATCAACGGAAAGATATGAGAGTCCTCTTTCTAATGAAATTGGTTTCATCCAATTTGGATAACGGAGTAAAACGTTATGGTTGATCTACTTCAGACTATCAAAACAGTCCACCAAAGGACAGATTCGAGAATTATTTTATTTTTTAGGGGTGTTTTGGTCATTCCCCCTTACCCAAAATCCGTTCAAACCCTATATTAAAGCCTATTAGAAGCATTATATGTTATATTTCATCAAATTCCCTCAAAAAGAAAACCCTAAGCTCCTACATCCAACTTCAAGAACCTCCAAAGTTCACCATTAATTCTGCAAATTTATTCAAGATTCCAAATTCCTAGTTCAAGAACTCCAAGAACCATTATTCAAAGGCACGATTAACATCTCAAAAACGAGTATCGATCTAAAGTTCATCATTCAAGGTATGTGGGGGGTTTCAACAAGAACTCTCTTTCGTTCTTATGCCTAAAAGTAATTTTCCTTACAAAGGCATGATTTTTATTTGATTTTTTATGAATTTGAAGCATGAACCCATATCTTATGATGATTATTATGAAATCTTGATGTTTATGATTTTGAAAGATGAATTTACATGTGTGGTGATATAAAGCATGAATCTTAACGATATTTATCATGATTTTGATATTTGGGTCGCGAACCCCATTTAAAATTGTGTTTTTGAGAAAATGTGTGTTATAAGCACGTTGATGTTGAATATTTGAGATGTTTTGAATGATTTGACCTTTTGGTCGTGAATGAGTTATTTTGAACTCGATTGTGAAATAAATCCACGTTTTTATTGATTATGATAAAGGGGTAGCAAATTGGCTCCCGATGAAAACTGTTGAAGTGTTTATTGTGAATTTTCTTTAATGTGAGCCTGAGGCTGATTTAAATTTCTGAGCTAAGTCCGGGAGTAATCTTTAGCACCGAGTGGGAGGTATAAAGTGACCTTACTTCCCTAGAACTACGTGCCCCCATAGGATGTGAGCCGGAGGCTGATTTATATAGTGATCACTAGTGTTTTTGAATTGATACTAGAAGTCCTACTCCGATGGCAAGGATAGGACGGCTCTCCCCAACGTGGGTTGTACGTTGGACTCCATGTGGCTCACATGGTTTATGTCGGTTATAGGATCTCCCAATGTGTGTGTGTGTACTCTTCTATCTGAGATGAAAACATATTTGCTTAAAAGGCTGAGTTTGAGAAATTCATTATTCTTAAAAGATTTAAGGAATATATTCTAATGAGAATTGACATGAGATTTGATTGTTTTGATGATTTGAAATTGAGATGAAAGTGAATTGAAAACGTATTGTAATGACTCACTTGTTTTACTTTACATGTATTATGCATCTATGATTTTGATGATTTAATTCGAGCTAAGTGAGTCATCTATATCAGCATGCATAATTTTATAAACTGTGATGATATTAAGATATTATTTTATATATGTATTGCACCCCCATATGCTCGGTATCTTTCCATGGTACTGACCCACATATTCGTATGTGGGCTACATTTTCTCGAAATATAGGTACAAGGTATAGTTGCACCTTCGGATCCAGTCAGTTCGTGGTATCCAATCAGCAGGTGATGAGTCCTTTTGATTCAAGGGCTTGGGTTAGTTATGCAGAGTTTATAGTGTTGTATTTTCTTTATTCAGTCGTATTGAGTTGGGGTAGTCGGGAGTCATGACCCGGCTACCTACAGTCAGTACTAGTAGAGGCTTCATAGACAGTCAGTAGAAGTTGATGTATTTTGTTTCAATTTTGGTTGTAAAGGCAGAATTGTAATCCTGTAAAATTCTATTTTTGTATTGATCAGATTCAGAAAAGAGTTAATTTCTGCTGATTTGTATGGATTTATATTTTTATTCAGTTGCTTATGAGTTATGCCAGTAAAAGGGTTAGCTTGGGGTCACTTGTGACCCTAAGAACCGTGTGACGTCTCGGGACCCGATTTCGGGGCGTTACATTGCAGAAGTATGATATTGTCCCATGTTTTATTTTTGCCTTTTTTCTTCTTCTTCATCTGATTATCTTTTGCTTTGATGTTCCTCAGTTGAGTTCTCCGGTGGATGAAAAGAATAACATATTTTTGTACTTCGTTGAACGGTCTAATAGACTGAATGTGGTTGCCTTTTTCGAGTAAGTAATTTACCCTTTGGAATAATTGCATATTTCTCTTGCCTGTGCTAATCTCTCCCAAAATGACAAATGCAGCTGGTATGAATATACTGGAATGCTTTGAACCACAAGTGTTCAGAAAATAACCATTTTCCAGGTTATCCAAATCCGAAATGACATAAAGACCCTTTTTTTTTGCTGCGAGTCCAATTTGTAGTCTGCTGTAGAATAGGCTAAGTAACATTGCTTTATTTTTGTGGCCTTGCATGACTTGTACATAGCTGTTTATGACCTATTTAAGCATTAGCCTCTTCAGCCCCTCACCTTCTCTTTGGTGACAATCTTAAATATGGAACTTGTGATTTGTCACTATGAAGTAACTTTTTTCCTGTTTGTTGTAACTGCTGGAAGTTTGTGAACATGAAATCCCCTTCATCAAATGCATAATTTGCTAAATTGTCTGTTAACCTATTCTCTTCCCTCAAGATATGTATGCTCTATAGCCATTCCCTCTCTTTAATTAGAATCTTCTGCAAGCTTAAAGAGTCTGTCTAAATTATTTCTCTGTTTAGATGAGGCTGATTGCAAAGAACTGTTGCCTATAGAATGGCTTCTGCCTCTGCATCTAAATTTGTAGTATCATATATAACTGCTCGTTTTGCATATATTAAATTTCCTAACTCATATCTCAAACACAATGCATAAGAACTTATCCCCGGATCCTCTCTAGAGGCCCCATGTATGTTGTACTTCACCCATCTCTGTTGAGAAAATTACCATTTGACTTTTTTACTTTCACTCTGGTCTTATAACTTTCTAATTCTTGTAAAATATCTGGCAATGTATATGGGAAATCTTGGTAGGGCTTTCTTACCTTAAGCAACATTCTTATATTTCTAATGATGTTATGCTGCACACTTTGCTCAGTAAACTACTTTCCTTCATGCTTTCCTCTATTTCTCCTCTTCCACAAATCCCGCATAATAATGCTAGGAATGGCTAGATAACAACTTTTGTCCCTGAGTCTGACATTTGAATTCCACCATGCCATAATTGTTTCTCAGAGACTTAATCCTTGTATACTTATACATGCAAAAGAAGAAAAATAGGACCAAGTCTTGTTAGCAATGGGTGCTCTAACAAACACATGAGAAATGGTTTCTTGAGTAGGATTACTACAACACCAACATCTAGTAGGTCCTTCCATTCCCCATCTTCTGATATTATCATCCACTGGTATTTTTCCTTTCCATATTTTCCACTTCAAGAAGGACATTTTAAAAGGTAAACCTTTTATCCAAATCTCTTTAAAGATTTTGCTCCTTTTATTCTTTTGCCTTATATACTGCCATGCCGACTTCACAGGGAATTTCGTATTAGATTCTAACATTCATATGGGTTTTTCTTCTTCCATATTCATCTCAAGAGCCTTTATTTTGAAAATTACATGAGTAGCAATCTCTTCTGTCACCAAGTGTTTCATCAGATTGCCATTCCAACTTCCCTGACTTACTAAATCCCTTACTTTTTGATACCTCTCATCCCATTATTTATTCACTTCTGTAACAGTATACAAGTTTCCAAAAGATGTCAAACTATCCCACCATATGCTAGAGTTACCCTTCCTGATTTTCCACAAAATTTGATGCTCAATCAGATCTCTAGCTTGCAACATTTTCTTCTACACTTGTGAGCCTCCGAATCCCCTCCACAAAATCATGTTTGGGTGCTTTTTCTTACAATATTTGTTATGAATATACTCAGTCCATATGGATTTTTTAGTTTTGAAGTTCCACCACAACTTACAAAACAAGGCCATAGAAACATCCTTTAACAACCTAAACCCCAGACCTCCTTCTGCAACTGGTAAACATATAGCCTGCTATCTTACCCAGTGTCTGCCTTTACCTCCTATGTAGCTACTCCAAAAGAATTGAACAAACATCTTCTGAATAGTATTAAGAGCATTCATAGGAGGATTCATCACTGAAAGGCAATGAACTGGAATACTCTGAATAACATGTTTAATAAGGATAGCTCTTCCTCTATAGGATAGTAGTTTACCCTTCCAACTCTGTAACTTGCCACTGATTGGATTCATCATACTCTGGTAATAGTGTTTTTTCTCATATGGAAAGTAGAACAACCTTGCAATGTAAAAGGAAAATCTTTCCTTAAAATACTTGTTGCCACCTTAGCCATGACCACCACCCCATAAGACACTCCTTTATGTAAATAAATAGCACATTTTTCTTTATTAATCTTCTGGCTCGATGTACTTTCATACTTCACTAGAGTCTCTGACAATATGTTCAAAGTATTCAATTCTTCCTTGCATAAAATAATCATATCGTTAGCAAATGCTAGATGATTTATTTTCAAACTTCCTCTAGGCATACCAAAAATTTTAAACTCCCCTTTCAACAGTAGTGCTTTTAATGATCTGGACATTACCTCAACAACAAGAATAAATAATGTTGGAGATAAAGGATCTTCCTGTTTTAATCCTCTTGATGATCTAAAAAATCCTTTTGATTGACCATTCAAGAGGATTGAATACCAGTTATTGCTCACCAATTTATACAGCAAGTCAATGATAATTTCACCAAAACCCATTTTCCTCATCACTTTTGTTAAAAATAATCACTCCATCCTATCATATGCTTTCATCCAATTTCAAAATCATTTTAGGTGGTTTACCTCTTTTCCTTATTTTTGACATAATTTATTGAACCACCAGAATTTTTTCAGCTATGCTCCTACCTTGCACAAAATTTGTTTGTTCCTCTAAAATAATTTCTGGTAACAAACTCTTAATTCTGTCATGGATAATCCTTGAAGAAATCTTATTAACAAAATTACATTGAGATATTGTCCTAAAGTTAGAGAAAGTATTAAAAACTAACATTTTAGGCAACATCATAAGATTTGTATGAGCAATAAACTTGGGCAGTTCATATCCATAGAAAAAGGCATTTATCATTTCATAGATATCTTGTCCAACTTTATTCCAAGAATCTTGATAAAAAGCCCGTCATAACATCTGGGCCTCCAGTACTATTTCTATTTAATCTCATGACTGCATCTCTCACTTCTTGCATAGTTGAAAATTTAATCAACTCTTCATTCTATTGAGAATTAATCAACTTAGTATTTCATCAAGAATTGAAAAATCTTCACACTGTTTCTCTTTAGTGAATTGCTTCTGGAAAAAATTATTTGGAGCATCTGAAATATCATTCTGGTTTTTCAACCAACTTCCTTCCTCATTTTGAATTCTGTTAGCCTTCAATTTATTTCTTCTTTCCCTTACAATAGCATGAAAAAATTTTGTGTTCCCTTATGGTTAAGTCATCAACGACCACTTAAAATTATTCTGGAGAATTATTATTCTGGAGAATTCACCTAGTCACCTCAACTAGAACTAGTAGCTATTGAACACCTAAATCTATATTTATCTATACTATGTTAAAAGTGTGAAGAGCATTAAAAATATTATTTAAACTTTTTGTCCTTCAATAAACGACTCCTCAATAAACAAAGTTGTCTTTGAACCTATTCGTAATGTTAAATTTTAGGTCCAACATCCAAAAAAGTTTTTCCCATAAAAGTAGGAATCAAAATTGGTTGGAAACCTTTTTCATATAAAAAGGATTTGGTTTAACGTATATATGGTATTAAAATTTTTTATATGAAGCTTTCATACTTTGAAAGAAAGTAGAGAAATTTTCCCACGAATATAGAAATAAAAATTAGTTGGAAACCGTTTATATATAAAAAAGTTGACAAAATTCATGTTGTGTATTAATGTTTTCCTTACTATTAATAACCAACCAATTAATTATTTATAAGTATTTTAGATAAACAAAAAATTTAGAAAAAGGAAAACAAAAACTAACGTATGTATGATATTAAAATTTTGATATGAACCTTTCCAATTAATCATTAGTCTCTAGTCTCTATCTCTAATCTCTAATCTTTAATCTCTATCTCTAATTTCTCATCATCATATCATATCATATCATATCATATCATGTTATTATATCTATATCTATAATCTATATATATATCTATAACTATAATCTATAATATATTAAAAGTGTGAAGAGCCTTACAAATATTTTTTGAACTTTTTGCCCTTCATTAAAAGTCTTTGTTTTAAATAAAATAATCTTTTCACTATTTTTTTTTTTTTGAGAAAATATATCGAATCACCCCGAACTTGTCGGCAAAACTTACTTTAGACCCTAAACTAATCGGGCAATTATTTACCCCCTTAACAACTTTAAAGTGAATTTTTTACCACCCTAAAAAAATTATACCACTCTCACTACGGAAAGTGAAGTACACACGCCCCACGTCATTGCCAACTTAGTGTCATGTCATTGCTACGTAAGAAATTATAATTTTTTTTAAAAAAGTAATCCAACACACATATTATTTTTATATATTTTTTAAAAAAAGCAAAAAATTTAATGTACTATTTATATATATATATATATAAAATATATATATATTTTAAAAGATATATATATAAATTATTTATATATTATTTTTAATATATATATATATAAAAAAAAAAACCACCCCACCCCCTTCCTCCTCCTTCTTCATCTTCAACAGCCTACCCCACCCCACCTACACCCCCTCGTTCCTCCTTCTCCTTATGGTTCAACAGCGCCCCCACACCCCTCTTTTCTCCTTCTCCTTATGCTTCAACAGCCCCCTCCCCCCATCATTAACACCAATAACTTGATTCGAATCACTCAATTAATGACTCACTAGAAAACACCCACCTCCGCCATGAACCACCCTACAAATTTCCCCAAATCATCTAAAAATACCATAACCACCTCCAAAAGAATCTCACAATCTCAAGAATCTCACAAAGTCTTCAGCGAAAACGATGAAATCCAGCTCCTCAAAAGCCTATTTCAAATAACATGAAAGATCCTCTCCATAACTTCACTGAAAAGAAAATAGCAAAAAACCAGAAAAGACTTAAGGAGAAGTACCACAAATTTGCTAGAACAAAATCACTAATGAAAACTCCACATGACAGAGAGATTTATGAACTTGGAAGGAAGATTTGGGGTAAAGATGCTACTAAAGAAAAGGAAAAATCACACATAGATGATGTGAATTTGGATGAGTTTTAATTTTTAGTGAATGAAATGAAAGTGTATTTTTCAAATTATGAAGAAAGGTTAAAGAGATTGGGGAATAAGAAATTGAAAGAAATGAATGAGAAATGGATGGAATTGAAATTGAAAGAATCTGAACTTATAGTTAATAAAAGTCAATTGTTTCATGAAAATTTGAAATTTGTTGTTGAAGGTTCAATGGGTGTGAGAAAGAAGAAGATATGGGGGTGGTGGGGTATGAGAAATAAATAAATATAAAAGCGTTAGAATAAGAAAAATTTAAGAAGTATCAAATTTTTAAAAGTTTTAAGTATGCAATAAGAATTTAATCACTGATTTTTTTAAAAATTGGCTTTAAAAATCTGAAAAGATTTTAAATATATATTAAAAAATAATCGTATCACAAATATAATTAAAATTGATGCATCTCTCTTAGACTGTCCCTACAAGTATAAAAAGTATATCCACATCTTTCATACCACAAATGTCAGTAACTAAACTTTGTATAATTAAAAAATAGATGGATAAAAAAAAGTTGTGAAGCAACGAAAAATCGCCTTGTGTCATTTAGTGAGCGACAAAATCCAATCTCAAATATTATTTTTCATTTTGAAAACAAATTTATCTCTTTAAAAACTCTCAATTTTCATAGTCAAAGAGTTTATTTGTCCAGAAAACTCTAAACATAAGGAATACTAATTGATAGTAAGAATTCCAAGTAAGGAAAAAAATCAAAGAATTCTAAATCTAATACAAGAAGTGTGTTAAGTAAGAGAAAAAAAACAAAGAATTCTAAACCTAATACACAACAGTTTTTTTTCTCCACTAAATTGTGAAACTCTTGTGTCATTCGTATAAATAAAGACTTTTACACCTAAGTATGAAATTAAGTCTTATATTTTAGATAAGAAACTAAATGCCTAATTAATTTTTTAAAAATATACTTAAATAATAATTTTTTAAAAATAGTTAAAAGACTATTTTGTTTAAAGTGGAGAATTTTAATGAAGAGCTAAAATTTCAAATCACTAATTTATCCAAACATAGGTCAGCCATTTCTTTCCCTACTTTACATAATTCAACGTCGTCTCTCTTAGTCTCTAGCAGCAAGCGAAAGAGGTACAAATGCAAAAGTGATGATCGATCAACCACTTGAAACTTCTGGTGGTAAAATATATATGTGCTTAGACTAAAATATATGCTTATGTTATATTATTATATTAAAGTGTGAAGGATCTTTGAAAAGTGATTTTGAATTTTTTACACTTTATTAAAAATCTCCTCAATAGATAAAATCATTTAATTTTCAATAATCAAACATTACACGTGCGGTTACAGTAGTTTTATTAAAAGTATGAAGGGATTTATAAATGTTGTTGAACTTTTCTCCCTTCATTCAAAATGTTAGTTTTAGACAAGATCGTCTTTTCACTATTTATTCAATAAATAAGAAAAGAAACATAATTAGAGATCTATTTTTAATAGTAGAAGAATAATTGATTTTCCTTTTAAGTTCAAGAATTCTTTTAAGTCTAGAATTAATGGTCAAATAAAACCCAATATTCTCTCAACAATGACATGTCCCTTAATCATGATCTCAGATGGACTGGGTACACAGTTGTTGCGTGCATTGTATTTGTTGTATGAGTTTTTTCAATCTCGACAACTTTCTTTATAGAATTGGTTGGTGTTATTGAGTCTGATTAATGATTTCTTCAATGGATTCAGTTTCTGTTGCGTTCCTAATGGAATTGCACTACATAACAATAGAAGGCCTCACTGAATTCGCTACCTTCAGAGTAAAATTTGTATCAACTTTCTGTTTTTGGATTTTTGAGGCCCTAAGTTGCTAAGCACAGTATTAGGACACTTTCTATTTATTTTTTATTCCTCCAATTCTAAATTCTCTTGTTTGTTCTTGATATCTCATGTACAAACGTTGCTATGAGCTTTGATGGTGTTGACGAGATCCCGGACAAAATCTTGTTGGAATATATGCAGTCTAGAGAAAGTGAGAAGTTTTGTTGCAACCGCTCATAAATGGATACACATAATACCTATGGGCGAGATTTTGCATACGATATTGAAATTCACTCGAAAGGTACATATCTAGTAGGCTTCACTTATAGACACTCCCTTAAAGTTGTCCACAGAATTCAATTGAACAGTTCAACAGATCCTTAAAGTTGTCACATAATTCAATTATACACTTCAACGGAACGTTAAAGTTGTCACATAATTCAATTAGACACTTCAACGGACCCTTTTTCCTATTAGTCACTTTACCTATGAAATGTCACCGTGTAAGATGTTATTGAGTTATGTAATTGCTTCCTTTGTTTTACATTATTTTGGATGTACCTGCTCTTAGTATTTGTTTGGTTTCTTATATTTGAGGTTGAATTTACTTGCTTAATTCTTACTTTTGGATTAGATCTTTTATTTGATACCGTTGTAAATAATTTATCGATATTAAAAATATCTATTGGCAAACTTGAAGAATGATGGTCTGTGTTATTCAACTCATGTAAGACTATTGTATATTTTTTTGTTAGTGCATTAAGATCATAAGTTTTCTAACATGTAAATGACATTTGTTAGGAATTATAAAAGATATATCTAAGTAAACTATAGTTAAATATTGTTTAAATTTGAAGAAAAATGATATTGTTAACCTTGTGTGTATAATGTGCATTGGTGCAATGTGCATAAGGTATCTTTTAATTATGTTTGGAAAAAAAAAATTCTTGGTTGAAATTCTTGCTCGATATATCAATGAATAGTTCTATAAATTTAGGAAAAAGTACATGTGATAGTTTATATAATTTAAAAAACTCGCTACGAGAAGAACAACACAAGATAATAAATAGCATTGAAAATCTAGAATTAGATATACATTACAGTACAATTAGGATAAATTATTATACAGAAATTTGTAACTCTGCAATTACTACAGGATAAAATGATAGACTATGAATATTTAAAATATTGGAGACAAAATATGGATGAAATAATATTATTAGAAAAACTTATGAAAGATAATCTAATTGGATATTTTGAAACAAAAGATATAGAATATTTAGAATACCTTCAAAATAATATAGAAGAATTACAAAAACTAAGGAAAAAAAATAAAGAATACTATAGTAAAGCATTTAACCAATTACCATATAATCACCTCCCAAGATATGAATATCGATAAAACTAACATAAATAAACTCAAAATAAAAATAAAAATAAAAATATTTAGAGAAGTTAAGAAATATCCACGCACAAATAAAAATAGATCCATAGTATTTATAATGGATTTATTTTACCACACAAGTTATCCGCACCCCACTACAATTGGTATCAGAGCCTATGCTGTTTAAAGTTACGGAAGTGGTATATACTTGGATTTATTATTTTTTTAATTCGGTTTCTATAATTAATTTCTTCATTTAGATTATCTTGATTTTCTTTAGTTTTTCTAATATATTCTAACATCTCTTAATCTGAATAATATCCATCTGGATAATTATCCAGGTATAACTGTGCTATCCAATTTATAGTTTCAATTTCATAGTCTAATACTTTTTCTAATATTATTCTCTTAATACCTATAATTTTTATATCTCTAAGTATATATAAGATTAAGATTTTAAGATTATCTATCATTTAAAATTGGCTAAATACTTTATTATAATATTTTTTAATTGTTTGTTTTAATCTCATTAATTCTTCTATATTTTCACTAAGAAATTGTATATATTTTATATCTATTTTCCAAAATTCTAAATATACATAATTTATCATAGTTAGTGTGTGGGTTTGGTATGTAAGTATTTATAAGAGTAGTTCGGTAGGTGTAGTATATAATTAATTCTAGTCATAAAATATCTATCAAATATTTTTTCCAATATGATTTTTCTTATATCTACTATTTCTATATCCTTAAGTACATATAAAACAAGTATTTTAAATTTATCTACCATTTTGTCAGATAAATAACTATCCATGTTTCATAAAATTGTTATTTTCAAAATATTTCCTTCAATCATGCACATAACAAAATATGATCAATTTAGATTTCTATATACTAGATTATTCTTAAATAACATATTCTTCGGTCACTATTAGCATGGTAATCTGGATATTTTTCCCTTAAACAGCGCCTCTACTCTGGTTACTCCCCTATCACGGCTTTCTTGCCTCACCGATTTCACCTTTAGGATGACATAGTTCTTAGGGATTTTTCTCCTTTTCCACTTTGCTAATAAACTTCTTAACATGCTATTTTTCGAATAATTCTACTATAAAGCAACTAATATGAACTTATTTTATCATATCATGATTGTTAGAAATTTATGAATTTAGCTATTCATAATAGTAAATGAATATACTTGTTCTGGTAGTTTTGATAATTCTAAGCTTTGTTCCTCCATAGATTTTTCCATTAAAATATACCTGTTTTTTAATGAATAAGCAAAATATTTATTATAGCCGAGAGATTGTTTTTTGCTTCAACTCATGAAGGTTTGCCTTCCTCTGAGCAAATGCTCTTCTATTTATATTTTTAAGAAAATCCGTAAACGTTTTACATTTTTACATCTGTCCTAATCTATTACCTACCTACTTTACAAAAGTCTTTACACCTATCTATAAAAGTAGAAAAACTTTACAAAGGTCCTAAATTATTTTCTATAAAAGGACAAAACTTAGTAATGGCATTTTGCCAAAAAGTCAAAAAGTAGCTAATAATTTACGTAAATGAATTAAGAAAGATATCTAATCTTCCATATGTAATTTTTTGCATTAACTTGTCTTCATTTTATTATTGCTCCGTATCTCCATTATTGCTTCATATCTTGTATCTTCCCGCTGTTGATTTCTTCTTCTATTCCAGTTGAACTTCGGGGACAATATTATCTTCTCCATTACATTTTGAACATTGATGGTTTGGATATTTATGTCCAATTAACTTGCAATATCTGGTTAATAATTCTTTCAAAATAAATTTTTCTCTAATAGCTCTGGCAATAGGTTTTTTCTCTGAAATGAGTAACGTCAAGATCCATTGCCTAACGTCTTTCATATCTGCTTCTCGTAGTTCCTTTGAATTTGAGTATACTATTACATTACCTCTTGAATAATAACTCCATATGGGATTTCTGTTGCGATAAGTGTTTGCTAACTCTTGAAGAATTGTGGATAGTCCGATAATTCTCTTATTTGCATAAAAATTTGGTATCTCAATTCTAGGTATTTCTGGTTGTGGAATAATATCTTCTGGTATAATCATATCTCGAGTCATTCCTATTTTTACAAGTTGTATAGGTGATTTAGCTTCATCATACAATATCTCTGCTGGTGTTGTGTAAAATTTTATAAAAGATAGGTTACCTTTGATTATTCTTTTAAATATATTAAATGACTCATATATTTGTGGTATAGTGGATATTTCATTTCCGTCTAGGGTATATATGGTACTAAGTAGTCCATATTCGTAACAGGTTTTAATTAGACTTGGTTTGGTTTTGGGTAAAGCAATTAGCTTATTGTATCTGGTTAGCTTCTGGGTTATGTAATTCGTATGTGGTTCTTGGATGTTTATAGCTCTGGGGTTGGTATTTAAGAAGGTTTGTATTTTGTAAATATTTTCTATGTATGTTCGGGTTGTATAGTAGTAGGTCTTTTTGTCTTGGTTTAAACTATCTCGGTATGTGGTAATTTGTGGGGGTATGGACATAGGATCTTTTGGTGTATTTGAAATAAATGGTTTAGCAAATAGCCTGTTTAGGTTCATATTTGTGTTTTTCCTAACTCCTTTGCTTGTACCTGCAGAAGTAGATTGATAAACGTTATGGGTTTTATGGAGTATCCCAACGTCTCCTTCTAGCTCTAGAATTTTAATGTCTTCCGATCGACATAGCTCTGCACACTGCTGAGTTAGCTGATTTGTAGCTTCAGACTTCAATTTAACTTCATTAGTCTTTAGCTTTTCTATTTCATTACCCATACTATCCACTTTCATTGAAAGCGTAGTTAGGGTGTTGAATATCTTTTCTAGAGTATCCTCTTCTATTATATCAGTCTGTGTAGCTTTGTCTTGATATGTAATCTGCAATAACATTTTTGTTAGTACTAATTACTTCAATTGTAAATGTAAAATTTAATATATTCAATACTAGTCTCCGAATCTCTTTTGTTGTAACTGAATTTTGTATTTTCTTTGTTAGCCACCAACGTACCTGTGTATTATCTGTTCGTACAATAAATTTGTTATATACAATATATGGCTCAAATGCTAATAAACATTTATATAATGAACATAATTCTTTTCTATTTATTTCCCATTTTATTTCTGTTTCATTAAACGTTCCTGAATAATATTTACAATGATGTTCTATTTTTTTATTTTCATACCTATATTTAAGTACTCCTCCATAACTACATTCACTAGCACCTGCTTCTACTATATATATAAATTTTCTATTTTCGTCTGGGAATTGTAATTTTGGTAATTCTTTGCAAAGTGTTTTTATTTTCTGGACTTATTTTTTATCTTCTTCGTTATAATTATATTCTACATCCTATTTTAATTTTTTTTATAAAGGCTTTAGATTTTCTGCTAACTTTGATATATATTCCCTTACTTGGTTTACTAATCCCAAAAATGATTGTAATTTCTCTTTTGTATCTAATTCTTCTTTAGAACTTATTATTTTTTGTACTCTATGTTGTTGCATTTTTACTCCACTTTTATCTATTTGTATTCCTAAAAATTCTATCTGGTTTTTCATAATTTCAACTTTCTTTTCACTTAAATTTATTCCCGATTTTTCTATTATATCCGTAAATTGTTCTAATAATTTTAAATGTTCTTCTTTGGTTTTTGTATATAATAGTATATCATCTATATATACTATACAATTAGACAATTGTTTAAAATAACTATCCATAAAATGTTGATATCTACCTGGTGCATTTTTATATCCAAATGGTAGTACATTCCATTCATAAAATCCTTGTGGTACCGTAAATGCGGTTAATTCCTTAGATTCTTTTTCTAACTTTAAATGGTAAAATCCTGATTTACAATCAAATTTACTAAAGTAATTATATCCTTGTATTTATCTTATTTTTAATATCTTATTTGGTATTGAGTAATTATATGTCATAGTTTTTGCATTTAAATTTCTATAATCAATAACCATTCTACTTTTTCCTTTTTTTTGTTCACTATGTTTATTTACTATAAATGTTGGGATATTATGTTTACTATTACTTTTTTGTATATATTGTTTTTCTAATAATTCTTCTATGTGCATTTTAAATTCTTTTAAATCGTCAAAATTATATGTTAATGGTTTTTGAGTTATTATGCTATTTTTCTCTATTAATTCAATTTTTATAGTGGTTTTATGTTTTTCCCATCCTTTTAATGGGTCTTCACTATATAATTGTTCTAATTTTTTCTTAATTATTTCTATCTTACTTATTGAAAATATAGTTATTTCCTTTTTATTTATTGAAAATACGACCAATTCTATTGTATCTTCAATATTTTTTATATTTTCTAATTTTTGTGTAATTTTTTCACTTCCTTTTATCCAATCAGTTTTCTTTCTTATTTTATTAGTAACTCTTTTTTCTTTTACTTTCTGTTTACATGGTGTTGTAAACCACCAATCTGTTCTAGTTATTATATGTGGGTATAATTTATCTAAAAACGGCATTCCTAAAAGTATATCTTTTGATGTTAGATCATAATTATAGATTTCTTCTATTATTAATATTTTATCCCATACTTGTGTTTTTACATTCTTAGCTTTGTAAGTAATTAAGCTTCCTTCGTTATTAAATCCTTTAACTATTATTGGCGTCTTTAATTGATCCCATTTACTTTTTGGTAAACAATTATATCTACATAAATTAGCTTCTGCTCCTGTATCTATCATAGGCGTATAATATCTACTGTAATACCCTTTTACTACTATCTTCATTAATACATATATTTTCATATCACGTTAAAGCTCTTCTTAAGAATATTTTTCTTTGTTATATGTTATAGATAATTGTGTATGCTTTATATTATATGGTTTTACTTGTTCTAGCCATCTTATTCCTAATATTATATCTACCTTTTGCATTTCTTCCTTTATTTCAAATTCTATTTTTATTTTTCTAACTCCTATTGTTATTTCTTTTTCTGCTATATTTTTAGTGTTTATTAAGCTTCTTGGTAGATTTGGGCATATATTATTGTCAGATTTTATTTCCTCATTTTTTATTAGATATCTTGTTATATAATTTTCTTCTTGTCCTGTATTTAAGAGTATTAAATATTCTTTTTCATTTATTGTTCCTGTTATGTAATATTGGTTTAAATTAGTTGTTGAACTTGTTTCATAACTTGTTCTTTTTGATGAACTTGATGATTCTGGTTTTTCATAAGCTATTCTTTTTGTTGTACTTATTCTATCATTTATTATTTCTAAATTTTCTTCTTTATCTATGTCTCTATAACTATAATCATTATTATTAATTGTTTTTACAAATTGTTCGAAAGGACTTTCTATTTGTATTTTGTTAATTTTATTTTTTCCCATTATTTTATGTTTTGTTGTTAATACATATAGATTTTTACATCTTGCTGTAAATATTTTACTTCTTGGGGTTATTTCTATTGCTGATATTTTCCAATATAATACTAATTATTTATCTATATTTTTATCTGTTATTGCTACTGAATAATTCACACTTATTATAAATTTAAATTTTTGGTATATTAAATTTTCTTTTATAGCAGTTATTATACTTTTTCTATAGGTTTTATAATTCTATCATCTGCTATAATTCTATTGGTGTATCTATTCCTTCTCTGAAACATGCTTTTATTAATATCTCTGTACCTCCAAGGTGTACATATTTTATTGGGTCTCTACTTTTTATATCGTTTATTTCATTATTAATTATCCTTTTTGTTACTAGTGGTATACTAGCTTTACCTTTTGCATATCTACAGTCTATTACATGTTCTTTTTGGCTTACTACGTAGTACTCTTCTTTTCTTCTACTAAATATGTTTTTTATTGTTGGTATTTTAAATATTTTTCTACACTTAAATCTAATTCTTTTCCATTTATTTTATCAAATATATGACTATCAAATATTATTTTTTGATCTGTTCCTTCTTCATTTAAATATTCTTCTTTTGTTATTATTTTTATATCTTCTTCAATTATTTGGTTTATTCTTATATCTTTTTCAGTCATTTAATTCATCTAATTCACTATCTATTTCATTATCTATTTCATTCTCTGAAATTTCATATATACTATCTTCACTTTCTAATTCGTAATCTATATAATCTATCTACATATATTCTGTATTTTCTATTTTTATTTTTGATATTTGTTTATTTTTTGGATTTTTAGGTAATTTACAATCTCTAGCTAAATGTTCTAATTTTCCGCAATTATAACAAGTACATTCTTTTATAGATTTCTTTTTCTTATATGGTCTTTTATGTTTATAATTTTTTACATAATATCTTTTTCTTGGTTTCTTATATTTATATTTTGATTTTTTGTATTTCTTATATTTCTTATGTCTTTTTCTTTTCTTATAATATCTTTCTTCGCATCCAAATTGTGGTGCTATTTTATCTTTGCAATATGCTAAATTTCTTATTAATGTTTTTTTCATTTTTATTTCTTCTCTATATTTTTCACATAGGTTTCTATACCATTGTTGTAAAAATTTTATTCTTACTCCTAAAGTATTTACTATTTTTGCTTCATCCCAACTTTTTATTATTTTTGAACTAAATGGTTCAGGTAATTTATTAAAATATAATTTTCTTATTTCTTTACTTTCTTCTGTATTATATGTTCCTTTATAATAATATTCTTTAAATGCGCAAGTATACTTATCTATGTAACACATATTACATATTGCTAATTTTAACATTAAATTCCTATTTGTATCTTTCTCTTCATTTTGTTCTTCTTCTGTTGTTGTCATGCTGCTAAATTCATCTTTTATAGCTATTTCATATTTTTTTAATAATTCTATAGGTGTTAATTTAGTTGTAGTTGTTGATGATGTTCCTTCTGTAGGTTTATCAGTTCTTAATACCTTCTTGCTATTTTCAGTTAAATTTGAAAACCATAATTTCACTGTTCCTATTAGTGTTCTTTCTATATATTCTGGTGCATCTGTTACGTTTATATTATTATCTAATAATTGTTTTGTCATATATCTTATCCATAATCGTATTGTTTTTTCTGTATCTATTACACAATCTAAGTCTAAAAAGTTATAATTTTTATTAACTATTTGTTTTGGTGTCCATTTGTCATATTCATCCTTTAGATTATATCTTTTAAACTTATTCTTATAATATGTAGGTTTTCTTATTTCTGATGTTCTAGGTATTATATTTTCATCTTCTTTTTTATCAAGAGTATTTATTTTTGTGTTTCTATTTTCTAAGTTTTCTTCATTAATTACTTCTTGTTTTTCATTGATTTCTAAATTTTTTGTATTTGTTAAGATTTCTGTATATGTTTCTCTATCTTCTGAATCATAATTATCTGTTTCTTCAATATCTATTGTATTTATTTCTAATTTTTCTTTAAATTGATTTATTTCGTTTAATAATTTTGTTCTATATCTTTTTCTTCTTTTTCTTTCTGTCTTTTTTCATACAAATCTTTTAGCATTTGTAGTTCTTTTTCTAATTCAGCAATCCTACTATTTTTAATTTCTTCTATTTTTCGTATTTCTTCTGTAGTTTGTTGTTTTATTTTTTCTATTTCCTTTTTCTATCTATTTCTTCATCTTCTTTTTCTATTCTTACCATAGCTGTCAATTTATCTTCTAATTTTAATTCTTCTTTTTCTAACATTAAATATAAATGTTCACTTATTTTCTTATACCTTCTTCCTAGATTAGAAAATACTATTTTTATTCTTAATCCTTCATGGTTTTAATATATTTTTTCATCTATTATAAATTCTTCTTTTTTCATTTTTATTTAATTGTTAATAGATCATGTTGATATGTATATTCTAGACTATCTATTGTTGATTCTAAATTTGATATTTCTTCTTTTTGTGCATTTATTGAGTTTTTACTAACTCCGGCAATTATGTTATATTGTAGTCTTTCTATCCTTATTTTTAATTCTTTACGTTTTTCAGATATTATTTGCTTTAATTCTTTACATTTTGGTAAATTTTGTACGTTATTCATCTAAATAATATTTTGGGGAATATCTAAATTTAGTTTTATCAAATAAGTCAGTCATAATTAATAAATTAATCAAATAATAAATCCAAGTATCAAATAATAAATTAATCAAATAATAAATCCAAGTATATACCATTTCTGTAACTTTAAACAACATAGGCTCTGATACCAATTGTAGTGGGGTGCGAATAACTTGTGTAGTAAAATAGATCTAGTATTATTTGATACTTGGATTTATTATTTGATTAATTTATTAATTATTACTGACTTATTTGATAAAACTAAATTTAGATATTCCCCAAAATATTATTTGAAAAATATAGAGAAGAAATAAAAATGGAAAAAACATTAATAAGAAATTTAGCATATTGCAAAGATAAAATAGCACCTCAATTTGGATGCGAAGAAAGATATTATTAGAAAAGAAAAAGACATAAGAAATATAAGAAATACAAAAATCAAAATATAAATATAAGAAACCAAGAAAAAGATATTATGTAAAAAATTATAAACATAAAAGACCATATAGGAAAAAGAAATCTATAAAAGAATGTACTTGTTATAATTGCGGAAAATTAGGACATTTAGCTAGAGATTGTAAATTACCTAAAAACCCAAAAAATAAACAAATATCAAAAATAAAAATAGAAAATACAGAATATATGCAGATAAATTATATAGATTACGAATTAGAAAGTGAAGATAGTATATATGAAATTTCAGAGAATGAAACAGATAATGAAATAGATAGTGAATTAGATGAATTAAATGACTGAAGAAGATATAAGAATAAATCAAATAACTAAAGAAGATATAAAAATAATAACAAAAGAAAAATATTTAAATGAAGAAGGAACAGATCAAAAAATAATATTTGATAGTAATATATTTGATGAAATAAAAGAAAAAGAATTAGATTTAAGTGTAAAAAAAATATTTAAAATACCAACAATAAAAAACATATTTAGTAGAAGAAAAGAAGAGTACTACGTAGTAAGCCAAAAAGAACATGTAATAGACTGTAGATATGCAAAAGGTAAAGCTAGTATACCACTAGTAACAAAAAGGATAATTAATAAAGAAATAAACGATATAAAAAGTAGAGACCGAATAAAATATGTACACCTTAGAGGTACAGAGATATTAATAAAAACATGTTTCAGAGAAGGAATAGATACACCAATAGAATTATACCTAGCAGATGATAGAATTATAAAACCTATAGAAAAAAGTATAATAACTGCTATAAAAGGAAATTTAATATACCAAAAATTTAAATTTATAATAAGTGCGAATTATTCAGTAGCAATAACAGATAAAAATATAGATAAATCATTAGTATTATATTGGAAAATATCAGGAATAGAACTAACCCCAGGAAGTAAAATATTTACAGCAAGATGTAAAAATCTATATGTATTAACAACAAAACATAAAATAATGGGAAAAAATAAAATTAACAAAATACAAATAGAAAGTCCTTTCGAACAATTTGTAAAAACAATTGATAATAATGATTATAGTTATAGAGACATAGATATAGAAGAAAATTTAGAAATAATAAATGATAGAATAAGTACAACAAAAAGAATAGCTTATGAAAAACCAGAATCACCAAGTTCATAAAAAAGAACAAGTTATGAAACAAGTTCAACAACTGATTTAAACCAATATTACATAACAGACACAATAAATGAAAAAGAATATTTAATACTCTTAAATACAGGACAAGAAGAAAATTATATAGCAAGATATCTAATAAAAAATGAGGAAATAAAATCTGACAATAATATATGCCCAAATCTACCAAGAAGCTTAATAAACACTAAAAATATAGCAGAAAAAGAAATAACAATAGGAGTTAGAAAAATAAAAATAGAATTTGAAATAAAGGAAGAAATGCAAAAGGAAGATATAATATTAGGAATAAAATGGCTTGAACAAGTAAAACCATCTAATATAGAGCATACACAATTATCTATAACATATAACAGAGAGAAATTATTCTTAAGAAGAGCTTTAACGTGATATGAAAATATATGTATTAATGAAGATAGTAGTAGAAGGATATTACAGTAGATATTATATGTCTATGATAGATACAGGAGTAGAAGCTAATTTATGTAGATATAATTATTTACCAAAAATTAAATGGGATCAATTAAAGACACCAATAATAGTTAAAGGATTTAATAACGAAGGAAGCTTAATTACTTACAAAGCTAAGAATGTAAAAACACAAGTATGAGATAAAATATTAACAATAGAAGAAATCTATAATTATGAGCTAACATCAAAAGATATACTTTTAGGAATGCCGTTTTTAGATAAATTATACCCACATATAATAACTAGAACGGATTGGTGGTTTACAACACCATGTAAACAGAAAGTAAGAGCAAAAAGAGTTACTAATAAAATAAGAAAGAAAACTGATTTGATAAAAGGAAGTGAAAAAATTACACAAAAATTAGAAAATATAAAAAATACTGAAGATACAATAGAATTGGTCGTATTTTCAATAAATAAAAAGGAAATAACTATATTTTCAATAAGTAAGATAGAAATAATTAAGTAAAAATTAGAACAATTATATAGTGAAGACTCATTAAAAGGATGGAAAAAACATAAAACCACTATAAAAATTGAATTAATAGATACAAATAGAATAATAACTCAAAAACCATTAACATATAATTTTGACGATTTAAAATAATTTAAAATGCACATAGAAGAATTATTAGAAAAACAATATATACAAAAAAGTAATAGTAAACATAATAGCCCAACATTTATAGTAAATAAACATAGTGAACAAAAAAGAGGAAAAAGTAGAATGGTTATTGATTATAGAAATTTAAATGCAAAAACTATGACATATAATTACTCAATACCAAATAAGATATTAAAAATAAGACAAATACAAGATATAATTACTTTAGTAAATTTGATTGTAAATCAGGATTTTACCATTTAAAGTTAGAAAAAGAATCTAAGGAATTAACCGCATTTACGGTACCACAAGGATTTTATGAATGAAATGTACTACCATTTGGATATAAAAATGCACCAGGTAGATATCAATATTTTATGGATAGTTATTTTAAACAATTGTCTAATTGTATAGTATATATAGATGATATACTATTATATACAAAAACCAAAGAAGAACATTTAAAATTATTAGAACAATTTACGGATATAATAGAAAAATCGGGAATAAATTTAAGTGAAAAGAAAGCTGAAATTATGAAAAACCAGATAGAATTTTTAGGAATACAAATAGATAAAAGTGGAGTAAAAATGCAACAACATATAGTACAAAAAATAATAAGTTCTAAAGAAGAATTAGATAAAAAAAGAAATTACAATCATTTTTGGGATTAGTAAACCAAGTAAGGGAATATATACCAAAGTTAGCAGAAAATATAAAGCCTTTATAGAAAAAATTAAAAAAGGATGTAGAATATAATTATAACGAAGAAGATAAAAAAACAAGTCCAGAAAATAAAAAGACTTTGTAAAGAATTACAAAAATTACAATTCTCAGACGAAAATAGAAAATTTATAGATATAGTAGAAGCAGATGCTAGTGAATGTAGTTATGGAGGAGTACTTAAATATAGGTATGAAAATGAAAAAATAGAACATCATTGTAGATATTATTCAGGAACGTTTAATGAAACAGAAATAAAATGGGAAATAAATAGGAAAAAATTATGTTCATTATATAAATGTTTATTAGCATTTGAGCCATATATTGTATATAACAAGTTTATTGTACGAACAGATAATACACAGGTACGTTGGTGGCTAACAAAGAAAATACAAAATTCAGTTACAACAAAAGAGATTCGGAGACTAGTATTGAATATATTAAATTTTACATTTACAATTGAAGTAATTAGTACTAACAAAAATGTTATTGCAGATTACATATCAAGACAAAGCTACACAGACTGATATAATAGAAGAGGATACTCTAGAAAAGATATTCAACACCCTAACTACGCTTTCAATGAAAGTGGATAGTATGGGTAATGAAATAGAAAAGCTAAAGACTAATGAAGTTAAATTGAAGTCTGAAGCTACAAATCAGCTAACTCAGCAGTGTGCAGAGCTATGTCGATCGGAAGACATTAAAATTCTAGAGCTAAAAGGAGACGTTGGGATACTCCATAAAACCCATAACATTTATCAATCTACTTCTGCAGGTACAAGCAAAGGAGTTAGGAAAAACACAAATATGAACCTAAACAGGTTATTTGATAAACCATTTATTCCAAATACACCAAAAGATCCTATGTTCATACCCCCACAAATTACCACATACCGAGATAGTTTAAACCAAGACAAAAAGACCTACAACTATACAGCCCGAACATACATAAAAAATATTTACAAAATACAAACCTTCTTAAATACCAACCCCAGAGCTATAAACATCCAAGAACCACATACGAATTACATAACCCAGAAGCTAACCGGATACAATAAGCTAATTGCTTTACCCAAAACCAAACCAAGTCTAGTTAAAACCTGTTACGAATATGGACTACTTAGTACCATATATACCCTAGAAGGAAATGAAATATCCACTATACCAGAAATATATGAGTCATTTAATATTTTTAAAAGAATAACCAAAGGTAACCTATTTTTTATAAAATTTTACACAACACCAGTAGAGATATTGCATGATGAAGTTAAATCACCTATACAACTTGTAAAAATAGGAATGACCCGAGATATGATTATACCAGAAGATATTATTCCACAACCAGAAATACCTAGAATCGAGATATCAAATTTTTATGCAAATAAGAGAATTATCGGACTATCCACAATTCTTCAAGAGTTAGCAAACACTTATCGCAACAGAAATCCCATATGGAGTTATTATTCAAGAGGTAATGTAATAGTATACTCAAATTCAAAGGAATTACGAGAAGCAGATATGGAAGACGTTAGGCAATGGATCTTGACGTTACTCAATCCAGAGAAAAAACCTATTGCCAGAGCTATTAGAGAAAAAATTATTTCGGAAGAATTATTAACCAGATATTGCAAGTTAATTGGACATAAATATCCAAACCATCAATGTTCAAAATGTAATGGAGAAGATAATATTGTCCTCGAAGTTCAACTGGAATAGAAGAAGAAATCAACAGCGGGAAGATACAAGATATGAAGCAATAATGGAGATACGGAGCAATAATAAAATGAAGACAAGTTAATGCAAAAAATTACATATGGAAGATTAGATATCTTTCTTAATTCATTTACGTAAATTATTAGCTACTTTTTGGCGAAATTCCATTACTAAGTTTTGTCCTTTTGTAGAAATAATTTAGGACTTTTGTAAAGTTTTTCTACTTTTATAGATAGGTGTAAAGACTTTTGTAATGTAGGTAGGTAATAGATTAGGGCAGATGTAAAAATGTAAAACGTTTACGGGTTTTCTTAAAAATATAAATAGAAGAGCATTTGCTCAGATGAAGGCAAACCTTCATGAGTTGAAGCAAAAAACTCTCTCTCATCTACAACAAATATTTTGCTTATTCATTAAAAATCAGGTATATTTTAATGGAAAAATCTATGGAGGAACAAAGCTTAGAATTATCAAAACTACCAGAACAAGTATATTCATTTACTATTATGAATAGCTAAATTCATAAATTCCTAACAATCATGATATGATAAAATAAGTTCATATTAGTTGCTTTATAGTAGAATTATTCGAAAAATAGCATGTTAAGAAGTTTATTAGCAAAGTGGAAAAGGAGAAAAATCCCTAAGAACTATGCCATCCTAAAGGTGAAATCGGTAAGGCAAGAAAGCCGTGATAGGGGAGTAACCAGAGTAGAGGTGCTGTTTAAGGGAAAAATATCCAGATTACCATGCTAATAGTGACTGAAGAATATGTTATTTAAGAATAATCTAGTATATAGCAATCTAAAGTGATCATATTTTGTTATGTGCATGATTGAAGGAAATATTTTGAAAATAACAATTTTATGAAAAATGGATAATTATTTATCTGACAAAATGGTAGATAAATTTAAAATACTCGTTTTATATGTACTTAAGGATATAGAAATAATAGATATAAGAAAGATCATATTGGAAAAAATATTTGATAGATATTTTATGACTATAATTAATTATATACCACACCTACCGAACTACTCTTATAAATATTTACATACCAAACCCACACACTAACTATGATAAATTATGTATATTTAGAATTTTGGAAAATAGATATAAAATATATACAATTTCTTAGTGAAAATATAGAAGAATTAATGAGATTAAAACAAACAACTAAAAAATATTATAATAAAGTATTTAGCCAATTTTAAATGATAGATAATCTTAAAATCTTAATCTTATATATACTTAGAGATATAGAAATTATAGATATTAAGAGAATAATATTAGAAAAAGTATTAGACTATGAAATTGAAACTATAAATTGGATAGAACAGTTATACCTGGATAATTACCCAGATGAATATTATTCAGATTAAGAGATGTTAGAATATATTAGAAAAACTAGAGAAAATCAAGATAATCTAAATGAAGAAATTAATTATAGAAACCGAATTTAAAAAATAATGGAGAATCTAAAAGAAAAATTAATATGGATAGAAGAAACCCTAGAAAATTTAGGAAAAAGTACATGTGATAGTTTATATAATTTTAAAAACTCGCTACAAGTAGAACAACACAAGATAATAAATAGCATTGAAAATCTAGAATTAGATATACATTACAGTACAATTAGGATAAATTATTATACAGAAATTTGTAACTCTGCAATTACTACAGGATAAAATGATAGACTATGAATATTTAAAATATTAGAGACAAAATATGGATGAAATAATATTATTAGAAAAAATTATGAAAGATAATCTAATTGGATATTTTGAAACAAAAGATATAGAATATTTAGAATACCTTCAAAATAATATAGAAGAATTATAAAAACTAAGGGAAAAAAATAAAGAATACTATAGTAAAACATTTAACCAATTACCATATAATCACCCCCAAAATATGAATATCGATAAAACTAACATAAATAAACTCAAAATAAAAATAAAAATAAAAATATTTAGAGAAGTTAAGAAATATCCACGCACAAATAAAAATAGATCCATAGTATTTGTAATAGATCTATTTTACCACACAAGTTATCCGCACCCCACTACAATTGGTATTAGAGCCTATGCTGTTTAAAGTTACGGAAGTGGTATATACTTGGATTTATTATTTGATTAATTTATTATTTGATACTTGGATTTATTATTTGATTAAATTCAAAATTTAATGTATACTTGATTTTTCACACACAGAGTCACATACATTTATAATACGTGTACTGAATTCATTTGAATCTGTTGATTATCAGCTCTACTACTTTTGGACTTGTAGTTTTGTGTAGTTTTTTCCTTCTTTTGAAGATATTGAAGAAAAGTATAAAAAGAAATAGGAGCAAATGCAATGGACAAATTAAGAAATTAAGTAGGACTATGAAGTTGTGATCTGATTTTTTATGAGTATTACTGAGTTACTAAGTAGCTTTAGCCAACCTATATTCACCAAAAAATAACAGCTTCTGCATTTTACAAGTCTAAGGACGGGCAAAATGATCTTAGTTTTCAGATAAATACAGAATCACGTAAATTTTTCCTGCAAGAAGGCATTAAATTACCCAAATAGGCTTTTGTCTCAATCGTAAATGGCATGATAGGTATAGTAGTGATTCGAGAACAAAAATCACTCTTTCAAAAATAATATATGAGAACTATACATGCATATTAGTTCTTTACTTTCTAATAATAATGTGTATGAAGTGATAGGTTGTATTCGTATATAAGTGTACTTCATGTGAATGTCACTTTCAAATCTTTTAGGAGAATGACTCTGTCTATAGCTAGGGCTGGATCCACGTTCAACCTACTGACCTCGACGTAAATTATCTAAAGTTATATAGAAATTGTTTGAATAATAGATAAATTAATCCAATAGCACCAGATATTAAAAAATACCTAATGGGTGCCTTGATCAGCTTGCTATTTGAATGCTTAAATTTTTGGTGAAGTGCAAGTTTTTGAATCTTAGCTGACACATTTGTTTTACGTGTGAGAGATATCTTTATCTAATATTTCCTATATACCTTCTTTTCTATTTTTAAAATATAGCCTTCATGTACTCTTTTTAAATATTTTTGTTTTCTTAACTTTTAGTTTTAATTTCCTTTTAACGTTGAACAACTCCAAAATCACAGCTTACCTTCTCAAAAACTCAACTAGTACAGAAGTTGATGACATCTCCAGATACTCACCTCAAAACCACACTGTTGTTGTCCACTAATCTGCATTTCATCCTTTATTGTAGGTATATAAGTTAGATCTAATTTTTGACTCACTTTAATTTATGAACATGATAATGTATAAATTTCTGCATTGCATAGCATTGAAACATATCAGCATTGTCTATTGTAAAAGGATTCTTAAGGATTAGTGAAAGATAAATTAGAAAGCTTGGAAGTTTTGTTATTTAGTATAAGGAAACAACAAAACTTTCTAATCTTGAATGAAAGATTGGTGACATTGACCAACAGATAGGGTCAAACATCATTAGGAAACTTGATTAAGTTAATTGTGGACTTGATTAATATTTTCAAAACTTTTTAATTTTTTCAAAAATATAAATCAACCCAACCCACACCCCTCTTCAATCCAAATCAATCTCTCTCTCTCTCCAGCTTCTCTCAACTCTCTCCCAACCAACAGTTCTGCAAAATTTCTCCCTTCAACCTCCGACGACAAATAGTTAGGCGAGTTTCTTTTTGACTTTCAACCGTCAATCGACGTGAAGACTTCTCCGGAGACAACAACTTCGAGTTCTTCGTCGTCTCATTTCCTTTTTCACAGGTAAAAAATTATGAAGAAACAGAGAAAATTGATCCAACTACTCTTCTAATATTGAAATGTGGACTGAATAAAACCCTAATTTCCGGCATTTCTTCTTCTTGTAGTCGTACTGTTGATTCGAATTTGTTGGTGATTTTTGGTCACAATTGATGTTCTTAGTGTGTGTGTGTGTGATGTGTTGGTGTTGCTGGGTTGATTTGTTGTTTGTCTTGGTAAAAATGGTATTGCAACAGATGAAACATCTGTAGCAATAGATGAAAATCTGATGCAACTATGAAAATCTGATGCAACAGGTGAACAATCTAACAAATCATTCATCAGTTGCGACAAACGACTCTTCTGTTTGGAAGAAATCTAAACAATATTGATCCAACAGATAACTGATTAGTGATCTATTTTTATTCATTCCAACGGTTTACACTTTATTTGTAACAGATTAGTGACTGTTTTTATTCTTTCCAATGGTTTACTCATCCATTGCAATAGGTCAGTTATATGTTGCAACAAATAATATTTCTGGTGCAATAAATTAGTGATCTATTTTTATTCTTTTCAACGGTTTAATCATCCGTTACAACAGGTCTATTATATGTTGCAACAAATAATATACCTGGTGCAATAGATTAGTGATCTATTTTTATGGTTTCCAATGGATTACTCATCCGTTGAAATGGGTCGATTATATGTTGCATCAGATAAAATACCAGGTGCAACGGATTAGTGCTGTTTTTATGGTTTCCACGAATTACTCATCAGCTGCAACAGGTCGGTTATATGTTGCAACAGATAACATACCTGGTGCAATAAATTAGTTGTCTGTTGGAACTGTTATATTACTGTTATGCATTAATCAATTATAGTCTATGTTATGTTCCTGTTAATTTAAGATAACATGGTTTCTAAAAGAAAAGAAATCGAATAAAGTCCAAGTAAAGGATCAAGTGCAGCAGCTCGACTACATCAACCACTCTATGAGCTTTCTTTACAAGCGTTATCTCAATCAGGAGCAGAAGATAATGAGCACGGGAAGGAGGAATCTTTCAAAAGAGATGATCCAAACGCTAATAGCCCTTCCGCCGAAGAGTTGCTCAAAACCTTCAGCATTGATCATTATCTTGTGAGAATGCAATGCGATGGTGCCACAAATTTAACAGGTGATCTCGTGGTTAAGTCAATCATGGGAAAATCTTTCGACGCCTTCAGAAAAATACTTCGAGAATAAAAATTGGATTCTTATTTCTGGAAAAGCTGCTTTGGGCAATATCTTGATTTTCCGAAGGACAACAATGCTCGTTTCCAGATGAAAATGGTATATGATCTTCTCAAGAGCAGGTTTATGTATGAAAATAAAGATAAGATGGATGAGGTATGGATAAATTACTGTGGCATGCCTATTTGTTTTGGTTGGAAGGATTTTACCATAGTTACCGGAGTAAAATATTATCCTCTTTCTCCTTCTAAAGTTATACCTACTATGACCCAAAAAAAAACACCTCGCACACCCAAAACAGAAAAAGGCAAGTCGAGTAATCGTGATGACCTGGTGTCCATTGTTGGTCCAAGCTTTAAAATCAAAAATCTGATAGAAGCGTTGAAAGGTAAAGACTTTCAAAGAAGCACAAGAAATCATTATGCTTGGTTTGATTTGTAACATAATGTTATTTGGATGAGAGACGTTAACAACAATATAAGCCTCCATTTAATAAATCTGTCCGAGGATCTTGAGGTATTTAACAGCTATCCTTGGGGTTATGAAAGCTTCAAAATGACTGTCGAATATTTGTTGACTCCGTTTATGCCAAAAACAGTCAAGTTATATGGCTTTCCATGGGATTTCATGGTAAATATTTCTTTTATCATGATATGATTCATCAATTTTTTATTCAATAATGCTTTTGATTTATTGGCGTTATGTTATAGGCTTGGGCATTTGAAGCCATTCCTTATTTGAGACAACAAGTGAACTACCCGGAAGAAGTTTTCTGTCAAAGAATTCTGAGATGGTTGTCGGCCAAAACCGATAAAAATGTAAAATTTCTTGATCTTTTCAATCCTCCCAAGAAAGCAGTAAGTCCAATTCTAATCAAATTTTTATTTAAATTAATGATTAAATGATTTCATCATCATTCTTAATATATGTATCGATTTATTTTAGATTATCCATCCGTGGCTTGTTCCGACCAACCGAGAGTTGAAGATGCCATTTTTTCTTACTTTACGGTCTTTGGAAACTTTATCGGACCCTAAGGTCGATGATGGAATAAAAATGGAATTGTTTAGAGCAACAACCATCACAAGAAAAATAATTTTAGAGGGTGGGGCTAATGATGCTCCTCTTACAGTTTTTGAAACAACAAGCTATTATGATTATGATAATAATGGTTGTACAGATTTTTCTCCAGATTTTGCCTTATCTAGCAAATATTCTTCATGCAAATGTTAAGACAGCAAGGAGAAACAAGATGGAATGATTAATGTTATTAATGCACTAACTACTTCTGTAAAGGAAATGACATCTAAGAGGGGTGTCATATCCAAACACTCCACTAGAGATCAAGGCGGCTAAGAGGAGAAGGAAAGACACTTATAAGGCATCATCAATCATAAAAAAAAGCAAAATTACAATGCCTCTGTCTTTGTCTTGCACCGATGTTTAGTGTGCAATGACCATAGGAGAGCAGCATGAGCTGAAAAAGGTGAATGTACATCATCTATTCCAAAAAATAAACAGGCACATATCTGTTTCAACAAATAATACATCTGTAGAAAATTATCAAACAGATATATACATCTGTTGCAACTGTTGTCTAACCTGTTGCATCAGATTCATTATTTATTTCAACAGATGATTCTTATTTTGTAACAGATGGGTCATCTATTCAAAATTATCGTACTGCTCTGATTTACCTGTTAAAATTTTTCCCAACAGATAATCTATCTGATGCAACATAAGACTCAACTGTTGCAACAGATGGACAACCTGTTGCAACAGATGGATAATTTGTTGCAACAGATGGACAATCTATTATATCTCTCTACTTAGCATTGATAATTCTGTATTTCCAGGTAGATGTCACAGTAGAAGCTACTACTGAAGAGCATAATATCACATTTGATAATCCATCAACTTCTTCCAAAGAAGAAGAAAAAATGGAGTCTGTCAGTTTGGGAGAACAGAAGAATTACCCGTTTGAAGGGTTCAACATCTTGGACGAAGCTCTAAAAAAACAAACACCGTTGATCAATGACTATTTAGAATAGATTGCCGATGGGCTGTTAAAGCATCATGCCGGCAGGTACATAGATCAATTTTATAGATATTGGTTTATACAATTCTTGTTGTAAGAACCTTACATTAACACATATAAATCATCATGTAGAAAACAAAATGACGAGCGCTACAAAGTGAACGAATTGATTCTTAGTTTTGATATGTTCGACTTTGTTGTTGCACATCCCAGAATGAAGAATTGGTTCTATTTGATGTCACAACCCCAAACTTGATGGAATGATGAGGTTTAAATGCCATACATATTACTATTAATTAATACTTTATTTAATTGCATCTGTGTATTGATTTTTTTGTCACGTAATCTGAAATATTTAATAATATGTATAGCACATCAATGTCAATTTTACTACCTCTAAAAGAAGTCCAAGTTGCAAACACAAGAACAATACAGATACACAACAAAGAATTATTTGTACAAAGTTTACACCAATAATGCCTACGATAGGTATTGTCAATAGCAGCCGAAGTTTCCCGAAATGAGGAATGCTTAATCAACATCATCAAAGGTTTTAGCATTCCAGCTGGCTTACCTTGGCATTTGGTCGACGAAGTGTACATCCCAATCAATTGTGGTAATGAATTCCATTAGGTGTTTGCTGTTGTCGTTCTAAAAGAGAGGCTCATCCGAGTTTATGACTCGATGTCATGAAAGAGACATTCCGAGCCGTTGTCTGAGATACAAAAGCTGGCTAAAATATTGCCTACTTACCTTGATATGAGTGGCTTTTTGGACCAAAAGGTTCGTACTGATTGGTCGACGATTGGAGCATACCGGGATAAAATGATTAATCCATTTGATGTACAATATGTTAACGAAATTTCTCAACAAACCATTGGTAGCCTGTAAGTTTAAGTGTTATTATTTAGTTTCATTTCACAAATTTTACAACGCTTGCATGAACTGCAATATATGTATTATCTATTTTTTTATAATGCAGGGATTACGATCCTTTTGTTGTCGCCTATGCTGAGTATTTGAGCGATGGATTACAAGTACCAAATGATGGACTTGATGACGGATTACTCCACAAAAGATATGCTGCTCTTTTATGGAAATACGGAGAAACGAAAGCTCAGAAGCCATATGCAACCGACGTTAAAGATCCACGACGACCAAAGCCGAATTCCGTAGCATCGGATGAAGAATAATTTGTCCATATTGATTAGATCTTTATAGCTTGAGTCCGTCAATGTAATAACCTATCCTCCTTGGTTTAACTTGTTGATTTATTTGTAGAGTAGATCGTTTGTACCCATAATGATTTATTTTACATTTAATTTTTTTGTTGAGTTATTTCATGTAATTTTCGAAGGCTTCGATTTATTTTATTCTGTCTATGAATATAATTAATCCTTAGTTTTGAACATGTTAATTGAAATGGAGTACTAGATTCAAATATCACAACAGATAATGTATCTGCTGCAACAGATGACTTATCTTATCAGATAGATTTAGACATATGTTGCAACATAAGATGCAACATGTAGGTCATCTGCTAGAAATTATATAATAGATCTTCCTACTTTTTTGATTTTCTCCAACAAATTACCGATCAGTTACAACAGATAGATTATATATTGCAATAGATTGTATATCTGTTGTGATAGATAGATTGGGAACATCTACATAGCGTAATAGATGACCAACCTAGTCCAACAGATAATCAATCTATCACAACAGGTACTATATCTTGTATGACAGATATAAAATCTATTGCATTATAAAAATTCAACTTGGCCAGATATAAAAATCATTGCCACTACATGTAAAGTGAATTGGCTTGAAATGAAAATTTGTTATCGTGTTCATCTCTGTCTTTGTACATGTTCTTTTTTATACATGAAATCTAACCATTTAGTTAGTAACCTATATGCCCATACCCATTACATCTTTCCCACAACGGTGTCGCACACACTGGCCATTTGTGTGCCGGTTAGCAAACACTCGATGTATGCAAGTGATGACGTCCTGCACGCTGCACCGGTTGTGTTTCTTTGGAGATGGATGTTCTTATTTCTACCTTCAAAATCCCATGATTCCTTCGCCAAGACTTCAGCCGGCAAATGATCCATCAGCTTACTCTGCGTCAACAACTTGGGCAACAACTTCAAGAGTGGCTGTATGTGGATTAAAAATGTCTTCTCGCTGAAGACAGGTAAGTTGCAGTCATAAACCTTAATCTTTCCCTCGTATAGTAGTATCTCAATAGTGAGAAAATGTGTGACATCTACGTTCATGACTTTAAGGATTCACTTTGCCTTGGTCTAGCTCTTGCCGTATGGATATGGCCTCTTCCCTCTAACATATTTAATCGCTTCTTCATCCCATTAGAGTGTCAAAACTAACTGATCAAATCCTGAGCAACCAAAATCAACTATCTTACAGAGTTTAGCGTACCTATCATTAAAATTATTGTAGAAATTGAGGTCCATTATCCTATCGACAACATCATAAGCATCCAGATATGGTAATTGCCTTCCCCTCATGAGGCAGAGAGTTTCATCAACATACTATGGTATAAGAAGACAATTTTTAAATAGGTTAGTAATTGTAAAGAATAAAAACACAGTGGAAAGAATCCAATGCAGAGGGTTCTCTAAATCAATTCACATATTACCCAGCCAACGTAACTTATGCAATAGATGTGTATTATGTTGCAACAGAATACCAAGTTTTTGTAATAGATTACACATCTGTTGCGTAGATTCTTCTTCATGGAGTAGATTGGAAGGCTAGGTTAGCAAAAGTAAACTTACCTTGTCTTGTACCACACGCACATATTTGTCATATTGGAGAAGTCTTTGGCGGCAAATGAATGCATGGTGTATTCTTTATGAACCTTCATCTTGATGAATTCTTCCAGTTCCTTCTTTTTTTCCTTGCCAAGTGTCGCGAATATATCCACCTTCTTCGGCGGCCCCTGAACTTCAACAACTATTGGAGCGGGGGGAGTTGCAATTTTTTCTTATTTCAGAACGGAGAGAATTTGTCTAATTTTTCATCTCTTCATCCTAACCTCCACTGTAAGAGTGCATGACTCCCTCACCTCGTTGGATTGTATGACACCCCTCCTGGATTTCAAATCCTCGGCAGCTTCAATAATAGCCTCTAGCTTTTCAAGGAGTTTATCCTTTCTATCTTTGTATACTTTGCACTTATAATGAGAAAATAGGGGTGAGAAGGGGTGAGAGGGACCACTGTAAGGGTGGGAGGGACCGGTGTAGGGGTGAGAGGGAGGACCTGTGCAAGGGGTGTTTTCAAATATATTTATTTTTCGCTGAGAACCAACATGCTCATAATCACGAATGGCAGCAGTAGCAGGATGTCTACCACCATCACAAACAACTCCACCAGCAACACCCCATAAGAAGCACCCGAATCTATTTCAGTTTGAGGTTGGTCATGAAGAGCTTCAACATTAGGATGACTTTGCCTAACTACTCTTCTTATGGATGTTTCTCCAGCCAATTACTTCTTTATTAAATCCACCGTTGGGTCTTCTTTTGTATCAATAAGATCCAGAGTAAGAAAAGAAGTCATCCCCAGCTCATCAATGGTAGGCATGATCCAAGGATGCACAACCTATAAAAAAAGAAAGGAGGAATTTAAATCATATAATAATAATTTGCAGTCAGTTGGATTACATGGGACTCGGGTTACATGGATGTTAACACAGCTAACTTATGCAACAGATGATATAGCTACCGCAACAACTGATCTATATGTTAAAATAGATTGATAATATGTTGTATCAGATTACCCATCTGTTGCATAATTTGTAGTAGATAGGTAATCTATTGAGTAGGGTTTAGAGAACCAGAGAAACTGATGGTTAATCTGTTATGAAATATGGATTATTTGTCGCAATAAATTACCTATCTGTTGCACTAGTTGTAGTTGACGGGTAATCTATTGCAACATATGACCCATTTATCACAACAGATGGAACATCTGTTTCAATATCTTTCTTTGAGGCAAATTATTTTAGTTGAAAGAAGACGTACTGCATCATCTGGAGGGTTAAAGAGATCAGCCTCGTTAATAATTTTTTTGCTGCTCTCTGCTACAACTAACCACCTAAGGATCCTTGGATGAGAAACCTTATCCGGGTAATCCTTGAAATACTTTCGGAGGGGAGGAATGTCTTCACATGCCCAAGCCTAAAAATTGTAAACAGTAAGTAAGCAAAAAAAGTCATAACTATATTCAATATAAATTAATGAATGAGTAAAAATAGTGATCAATTTTACCATGAAAGCCCAAGGAAAGCCGTATAATGTGGTCGTCTTTGGCTTTAGCTTTTTCAGTAAATATTTGACAGTCAAGTAATAGCTGTTGTATCCCCAGGGATAATTGTTGAATTTCCCAAAATCATCAGCAAGCACCAACAAATCATGTTCTATGACTTCTCTGATGTCTCTTTCCAATAAAACGGAATGGACAAACCAAACTAAGCATAATTTCTCCCTGTAGTTCTTTGGTATGTCTTTATTCTTGAGATCCACCATCAAATCCTCCACTCTGTAGCTAGGTCCAACAATGCCCAACAACCCATCTTTTTTACCTTGCGTTTATTGGAATCTTTGTGGGGTGTTTTCTTGATGAGAGGTTCTTTTGGATGATCGCATCTCAAGCCCATCACTATGGCAAACTCTTTTAATTCAAAACAAACCGGCATGCCACATTAGTTGATCTAGACTTCATCCATTTTTTTTTTTGCCCTCATTCGGACCTCCATTATCCCCCACATACTTGATACTGCGCTTGAGAAGGCCATATACCATAATCATTGAGAAACAAAGAGGGCGGGCCCCAGACAGCTTAAGAAAGTATTCAAAACAGCTCTTCTTAAAAAGTCCATCTATGTTTTCCTTCTTCATAATACTCTTAAGTTCGTTAGAAGGTTTCCCCAACTGACATTTAAGTACAACATCACGAAATACTGCATTCGGGTTACTCATCGACATCACAACTCGAAACCCGATGATATAAATAGTTTTGATAAAACCATGCTGAGATTTCGATGTTATTTCACGCTCATTGGTGAGAAGGAGTTATACTTTCCTCAATTTCATTTTTCCCTGACTGAGATTGTTTTAGAAATTCCTCTGAATCTATCTGAAGTCTAGCCTTTTTTGTTGGGTGGTCAGAAGTTGATCCACTTTCAGTTTCTTTTCTTTTGGGAGACATCTTTTAACTACAAACAATAGGCAAAAAAAATACATTGCATTTGATGTCTGCATAATTTTTTTAAAAAAGGTGAGACAAATTTCCATAAATTATTCTACGCCACATAACAAAAAAAATACTCCAACGTACAACCCATCAGTTGGAAGAGATGGGTAACCCGAATCTGTTTAAAGACCTATTTAATATCTCCCAATAGATATTCCACCTGTTGCAACATATGGACAAATTTCAATAAATTATTCTACGCCACATTACAAAAACATACTCCAACAGATAACCTATTAGTTGGAACAGATGGGGAATCTAGTTGAAGACCTATTTAATTTCTCCCAATAGATCTTCTACCCATTGCAACAGATGGACCACCACCACCACCATAACCAAAGACACCACCAATGCCACCAAGACCACCACCAATGCCACCAATACCAACATCAAGACCACCGACACCACCACCAAAAAATACAAATACCAACACCGCCAACAACAGAGACCAATAATACCACAAACACCATCAGAAAATACAACGATAGTAAACAAAACACTGAGAGAAAAACTAGAGTTTTATCGGGTGCTTCCTACCTTTTTTGCATCAAGACTCAAAATTGTTAACCCATTCTTGAAGATAATACAACTAAAAGTCTTCTTTTTCATCATTAACTAAAAATACCTATTTTTTAGAATAAATAACAAATATAGAAGTCTTCTCAAACTTTATTACCTACAAAGACAGAGAAAATAATGGATACAAGTGAGAATGAACTAAAAAACAACAACTATATGTGGTCGTCAATGGGAAGAAACTCAACGTATTTTGAAGGGTTGAGCAATATGTTGAGTAGTTGTTATTTGTATTGTTAAGAGAGAGGAGACCCCGAGATAGAGAGAGAGAGGAGAGAGAACTTTAGATTTGAAAAGAAAAGTTTTTCACTCAAATGGATGATTTGTATGGGTTGATTTGTAATTTTGAAAAAGAATGACAAGTTTTGAAATTGCTAATTTAGTTCGAATTGATCTTAATTAATTTTAAAAAATTTAAAAGACATAGTTTTTGAAACATTGAGTTAATGAGAACTCATTTCAACTCAGAATGATCGATCGATGACTCGGGTCGGGATCAACGCAATACCAACACCATGTAATTGCAAAGGCTAGATTGGATTTGTAGTTGACCCTGTGAGCTCATTCATTCATCCCTAGTTCCACCTAAATCAAATTAGGTAATATAACTATCCTAAAATTAAGTTGATGAGAACTTATTTCAACTAAGAGTGATCGATCGTCGACTCAGGTCGGGATGAATGCAATACCAACGCCATGCAATTGCAAAGACTCGATTGGATTTGTAGTTGACCCTGTGAGTTCATTCATTCAGACCTAGTTCTACCTAAATCAACTTAGGTACTATCACTATCCTAACATTGAGTTGATGAGAACTTATTTTAGCTTAGAGTGATCGATCGATGACTCGGGTCGGGATGAACGCAATACCAACGCCATGCAATTGCAAAGACTCGATTGGATTTGTAGTTGACCCTGTTAGCTCATTTATTCATCCCTAGTTCCACCTAATTCAAATTAGGTACTATCACTATCCTAACATTGAGTTTATGAGAACTTATTTCAACTCAGAGTGATCGATCAACGACTCGGGTCGGGATGAACGCAATACCAACGCCATGCAATTGCGAAGACTTGATTGGATTTATAGTTTACCCTGTGATCTCATTCATTCATCCATAGTTCCACATAAATAAACTTAGGTACTATCACTATACTAACATTGAGTTAATGAGAACTCATTTCAACTTAGAGTGATCGATCGACAACTCAGGTCGGGAAGACCGCAATACCAACGCAATGCAATTGCAAAGACTCAATTGGATTTGTAGTTGACCCTGTGAGCTCATTCATTCATACCTAGTTCCACCTAAATCAACTTAGGTACTATCACTATCCTAAAATTGAGTTAATTAGGACTCATTTCAACTCAGAGTGATCGATTGACGACTCAGATTGGGATAAACGTAATACCAATGCCATGCAATTGCAAAGACTCAATTGGATTTATAGTTGACCCTGTGAACTCATTCATTCATCCCTAGTTCCACCTAAATCAAATTAGGTACTATCAATATCCTAATATGGAGTTGATGAGAACTCATTTCAACTCAGAGTGATCAATCAACAACTCGGGTCGGGATAAACGCATTACCAATGCTATGCAATTACAAAGACTCGATTGGATATGTAGTTGACCTTGTTAGCTCATTAATTTATCCCTATTTCCTCCTAAATTAACTTATGTACTATCACTATCCTAACATTAAGTTGATGAGAACTTATTTCGAATTAGAGTGATCGATCGACGACTCGGGTCAGGATGAATGCAATACCAATGCCATGCAATTGCAAAGAATCGATTGGATTTGTAGTTGACCCTATGATCTCATTCATTCATCCCTAGTTCTACCTAAATTAACTTAGGTACTATCATTATCCTAACATTGGGTTGATGAGAACTCATTTTAACTTAGAGTGATTGATCGACGACTCAGGTCGGGATGAACGCAATACCAACGCCATGCAATTGCAAAGACTCGATTGGATTTGTAGTTGACCCTGTGAGCTCATTCATTCATCCCTAGTTCCACCTAAATCAATTGCAATGAAATCTGTTGCAACAAACGACTGAGCTGTTGAAATTTTTTAAACAGATATTCATATCTGTTGTAACAGATGACATATGTGATTTAATTATCAAATTGACATTTGCATCTATTGTGACAGATGATTGATTTGTTGGAAATTTTTAAACAAATATTTATATTTTTTGTAACAGATGACATATCTGATTTAATAAATTATCAAATGGTCTTTTTCATCTGTTTTCACAGATGACTGAGCTTTTGGATTTTTTAAACAGATATTGATATCTGTTGTAACAGATGACTGAGCTGTTCGGATTTCTAAACAGATATTTATACATGTTGTAACAGATGACATATCTGTTTGAAAATCTTTTTTTCTCTTTTAATTTTAAAGCAAGCTTCTGGTTCGAATAGATAATATCAAGTAGTAGTAATTACTACTAAAGGCGGTAAAAATGTTTCTTGGATATCTCAAAAGTGAGTTCATTGAGCAGTCTTGTCTTCTCTTTTCAATGTCACTAGTCTTAGTCTTCCTCTTTCCCCTCAAATTATTAATGAAATTAATGAATATTAATTAATGAATATTGAAAACCCTCACATCTACGTACACAATACATCTATAAAAATTATCTCATCTCTTCCATCAGCTGTAGTTTATTTTATTCAACTCTCATCTTTTTGTTTCTCTCTTTTAGGGTCACAACCTTTTTTCTCTCTTTTCTCTTTTCTTTTCATAAAGATCTTCTCGGATCTAAACTGATCCATATCTTTCCTCGACTGAAATTGCTGTTTTGATCCCCTTTTTGACATTAAGGTATGGTTCATTATTGCTCTTTCATTCTCGTCTTCTTCTTTGCAAGTTATTTACATTTATTTTTTTTATTTAATTACTATTTACCCATATCATATTTATTAAAAAAATTTGAAAGAACTTTTAAGTGTTGAATAAATAAATCGAGAATTTTTATTACAATATGCGAAAAAAGTCATCTGTTGGGAGAAGTTTAAAAGCCTTGTTGGCAGTATCATATTTTTTGTATGTATTTTATTTTTTTCTTTATTGTTGATGTAGTTATTGATGTTGTTGGTGGGGTTGGCGTTGTTGAAACTTGTGGTGTAGTGTTGTTGATGGTTCTAGAACAAAGGATGTTGCTTATTTGTTGTTGATAATGTTGTTGAAACAAATGTTGTTGTTTCTTTGTTGTTGATGTTTTTTATTTGTATTTTATGCTGTTGTTGATGTTGCAACAGATGGAGAAATTGTTGGAACAAATCAAACCACCAGAAAAGCTAGTTAGATGTATTCCATCAGACTCCACATCTATTCAACAAACTTCACATCTGTTGCAACAGACTCCACATCTGATGCAACAGACTCTACATCTGTTGCAATAGATGGATAATGTTCTTTCTGGGACATTATTTTTTTCTCTTCTTTGTAGATATAAGGAACTGACAGTTGATCAACTTTTGTTGGACCATCACAAGAGGCTACAGTAAAGATGGGCTTGGAGGAATAAGTTGCATGCAGATGGAACCATTTCATATGTGGGAGGTATGTATTACTGATAATGTTATCGTGGAAACAAACATAGAGTGTACTGATTTTGTGAATGCTATTTTTACTGATTAGTCATAGATCATTCAAATAAGATGTCTGCAATTTTATAGTTAAGTTTGGTAGGTCCGAACTGATAAGGCTAAGGGACCATGAATATGGTTTTGATACCCTATTAAGCTTTAATGTAGGTTGTTGCTCATGTTTATTTGTCAAGCATTGTGAAGGGATCTAGTTTTGGTGTCATTGTAAAGAGATTCAATAGTGATTGAACTAACTTTTAGGGTGTATTGGACCCTTAGAGGGCCTTCGAAGCTTAGCACTGCATCTAACAAGAACGGAAAACCAATATAGTTATTGCCCTAGCCCAAATTTATATAGTTGGGTTGCTTGCTCGGGGTGATAATTATATGCCAGAAGGTGTGGAAGACTATATCATCTGAGAGCTAATTGAAGAAGAGACATAGGGTAGAAAGTAACTTTTAGCAAATCTGGCTGATGAAATTATCTTAACAGATGCGAAATCTGAATCAAGTGCAAATATGAAAGTGTATCTGGTAATGAAATTTCATCTGTTGTCTCTCTAAAAGAAAAATATTACAGATGGACACTTTTCTAGGGATTTGCATGGTCGAGATTATCACCTAGATAGAAAATAGTAGAAGACCAACAAAGCAGCCTCACAGGCATCGAGGGTTGAAATGATGTACAACAAGTCTAGAAAACTTACGCCAATAACAACTGCAGTTAAATTAAGGAATCTAAGAGAAGGCGACAATTTCTGAATTTTAAATTTATCCCATGCCTTCTTATTTGTGTTTTTGATCAGGTCCACTGCCGTTGACCTGATCGAAACCACAAATGAGATTGAAAGGCAAATTGAGTATCATTGCTTCCTTAGCAATATGGTTATAATTGATTGTGTTTTCTTGCCTTAGCATGCTTTCAACATTCCTTGGACAAGATCAGATGCTTGTTGTAGTATGTGAATCCCTATAATTTTCAAGTTTTTCTCCAACTTGCTGATTCTGTATTCAAGCTGGTCGTTGCCGTCTTCAAAGTTGGTCAAGAGTTTCTCATATTTTGTGAGCTCGATTAGGGACACCACATTCAAAGTTGTGGCATATTAGGTGCCCTTCAGAACACTTTCTTCAGAAGCCTTAAAAGATACATGGAGGGTCGCTGTGTTTGCTTTAGGTCAAAATGTGTTGATGTACGTTGAAGATGTGGTCCCAATAGTTGAACAACACACTTTTATCAAGCGTTACTCAATGCATTTTGCTCAACCAATTTGGATTTATAAAATGTGTGATCTAAACCGGCTCTACCAAGCCTATCAAACTTTACGTAACTCCAAGCTCATTACCCTATCAAAAAGAATATGATCGAGTTAGTGCATAAATCAAACGACCTCAATCTCTCAGACTTTCTGCTGATCACTCTTCTCCAATATAGATGACAAGATATATGCTATGCAAAAGTCTACACCATCGCCAGACATGCTTGCCTGGGAGCAATTCTTCAGAAGTTATCTGTTGATTCCTTCTGAAGAATTGCTCCCTGGCAAGCATGTTTGGCAACGGTGTAGACTTTTGCATAGCAAAAATCTTTTCATCTATATTGGAGAAGAGCGATCAACAGAAAGGCTGACCGATTGAGCTTGTTTGATTTGTACACTAACTCGATCATATTTTTTTGATAGGGTAATGAAGTCGGAGTTACGTAATGTTTGATAGGCTTGGTAGAGTCGATTTAGATCACACGCTACATAACTCCTTGCTTATCAATTTATCAAATTAGTTGAGCAAGATGCATGGATCAACGCTCGATAAAAGTGTGTTGTTCAACTGTTGGGACCACATCTTCAACGTGCATCAACACATTTTGACCTAAAACAAACACAGTGACCCTCCATGTATCCTTTAAGGCTTCTAAAGAAAGTATTCTGAAGGGCTTATAGAATGCCACAACTTTGAAGGCAGTGTTCCTGATCGAGCTCACAAGGGATGAGGAACTCCTTACGAACTTCGAAGATGGCAATGACCAGCTTGAATACAGAATCAGCAAGCTGGAGGCAAACTTGAAAATTATCGGGATTCACATGCTACAGCAAGCATCTGATCTTCTCCAAGGAATGTTGAAAGGATGCTAATGCAAGAAAACACAATCAATTATAACCATATTGCTAAGGAAGCAATGATACTCTATTTTCCTTTCAATATCGTTTGTGGTTCCGATCAGGTCAACGGCAGTGGACCTGATCGAAAACACAAACAAGAAGGCATGAGATGAAATTTAAAATTCAAAAATTGCTGCCTTTGCTTAGATTTCTTATTTTAACTGCAGTTGCTGTTGGTGTAAGTTTTCTAGACTTGTTGTACATCATTTCAACCCACGATGCCCATGAGGCTGCTTTGGTGGTCTTCTCCTATTTTCTATCTAGGTGATAATCCCAATAGCATAGCTTTCTATAAAAGTGTCCATCTGCATTATTTTTCTTTCAGAGAGACAACAGACGAAATTACATTATCGGATACACTTTCATATTTGCACTTGATTCAGATTTTACATCTTTTAAGATAATTCCATCGGCCAAATTCATTAGAAGTTACTTTCTACCCTATGTCTCTTTTTCAATTAGCTCTCAGATGATATAGTCTTCCATCAACCACCCATTTTCCCTCGAAGGCATTCTCCTACCATACCTTATGGCATATAATCATCACCCCGAGTGAGCAATTGAACCATATAAATTTTAGCCAGGGGAATTTCTATTGGTTTTTTGTTATTTTTTGATACAGTGTGAGACTTCGAGGGCCCTATAAGGGTCCAATTCTCACTTAAAGTTAAGTCCAATCGCTATTGGTTCTCTACAGTGATGAAAAATATTGATCCCTTCTCAAAACTTGACACGCATAAACACGAGCAACAACCATCAGTAATTCGTAACAGGGTATCTGCATCATCTTCATGAGGTCCTCAGCCTTATCAATTTCAAACCCATCAAACTAACGATACAATGCAGGATCTTGTTTGAATTATCAATGCCTAATCAGTTAAAAATTGCATTCACAAAAACATTGTACTTTGTGTGTGTTGTTCCGGTGACCTTATCAGTAATACAGACTTAACTCCCACACATATGATAGTGGATCCATCTGGACGCACCTTATTCTTCCTAGCCCATCTATGGCTTAAATTAAATAAACAAATGACTAGCTAGTTGAAATAGATGACACATCTGTTTATATTGTCAAATAATTGGAGACATCTGTTACGATAGATGATCAACCTGTTGCAACATATGACGTATCTGTTGGAGAAATCAAACAGATATATACATCTGTTGCAAAAGATTGCCAGTATGTTGTAAGTTATCTAACAGAAAGAATATATTTAGCAATAGATTACCCATCTGTTAGATTTATTTTAAAGCAATTTTCTTTTCTTTTCGAGATACAATAATTTATAAATAGGTCCCTCCTTACAAAAATGGATAATCCCAATTCATACAAGAATATTCATATCGTGTCCTTGCGTGAACTTCAAAGGTAGTTTGATGAACTCCAGAGAGATTTAGCTGACTTCGGAGCAAGGCTACTGGATGAAAAATATCCGATTAACAATAATAATAATATTAGTAATAATAATTAGGTAATGTTTTTTATTTTAGTGCATGTATTTTCCTCCTTTTGTATATCGGATCTACCTAAGGGATTCAAAAATCTATGCACATTCATTTCATTTTGTTGTCGACTTTAAATTTTTAATTCTTATTTAGTATTTAATAATCATTCTGTTTATTCCTTGTTCTTAATATGTCAACGGTTGGTGGTAGGGATTGACCAATTTGTGTTAACAGAGGTTAATCTGCTATGACAAATCGATCATATGTTGCACTTGACGGTTATTAATAAAAAAAGGTTGTTGTTAATGAGAGGGTGAAAAAGACATGACTTTTTGATTATTCAATATGAAAAATATTTCGTAAATAAATAATAAATAAATAAATGATAAACACAATTTATAACCATAAAAGGACGGTTATTTAATTTTAATAACTGATCGTGACTTTTCACTATTTTTGTTTTTGAATTTGTTTTTTAAAATTATTTATTATATAATAAAAAAAGTCACAATATTGGATTAATTAACTTATATGATGATGATTGTTAAGAAAAAGAAAAACAAGGTGATTGGTCATGACTTTTTGTCTAAAACAAAAACACATATATTCATCAGTGTTGCTGATGCATCAAATTCCCCATCTGTTACGACTGATGTATCAGCTGTTAGAAGAAATAAAAAAAGATATTAATATAGAACATCTATTTGTTGCTACAGATGGTATATCTATTGCAACTAATGGTTTATCAGATTCAACTGATATACAATCTGTTGCCAGAAAATAAAAATAGTTATTATTTTATTAAAGAATTTGAAAAGGTATTTTTTTATTTATAAAATAAAAAAGTAAGCAAATTTGAATTAATGATATGATGATAGTTTTTTTTTAAAAGTAGATTATATGTTGCAACAAATATATTATCTGATGCAATAGGTTCACTATTGTTGCAACAGATGATATATCTGTTGTCACATATGATTTATCTGATGCAACCGATATCGAATTTGTTGTCACAACTCAATAAAAACGGTTCTTGGAAAGAACTAATTAATAATAATAATTTGAAAAGTCATGACTTATCTCAATATTTCTTAATTTAATTAAGTAATTACTTTTCACATTAATAAAAAATGTAATTAATAAATGGAGGTGAACAATTACATTATATGTTGCAACAGATAGGTTATCTGATGCAACATATTTTATATTTGTTGCAATAGATGATATATATGTTGTTACAGATATGTTATCTGATGCAACAGATATAGATGTATTGCCACAACTCAATAAAAATGGTTCTTTTAAAGAACTAATTAATAATAATAATTTGAAAAGTTATGACTTATCACAATATTTATTTTCTTAATTTAATCAAAAATATAATTAATGAACGGAGGTGAATAGTCGTACCTTTTTGCCTCTTATTCAAATTCAATCCTCTATAAATAGGTCCCTCCTTACTCAATTGTTCATTCAACTACACTCTATTAATTTATTAAATCTCGTCTTTCATATTACATTCTAGAAGATTATGGATGACCCAGTGTGGGACGTTGATTTTTTGCAAAACGCCGTGAATGAACTTCAAAATCAAGTTCGTGACCTACAATGGGAACTGGGAGGAGTTAGAGAAAGAATGCTCCGCGAGATACACAGGCTGAGGAGGGCCTTAACTAGTTTAAACAAAAATTTTACAAACAACAAAGTTAACCCTTGAATTAACAGGAACCCAGCCAGCCCCTCAGGTCGTCCAGGCATATCCTCTGGACGAGCATGTCTCTCACGCAGAATTCAGAGCTGCGTTCACTACTCTAGAAAACTCCGTAGCAGCACAAAATAAATGGCCAGCTACTGTTCCAGCCAACCCATTGGCCAATACTGCTGCAACTAAAATTCGGAACTTCACCCAGATGAATCCTCCTTCCTTTACGGGGTCCAAGTTGGAAGAGGATCCACAGAAATCGTATGCAAACGTGAGGAGAAAGGATATCAAGTTTGAGGTTAGTGATTTTGTGTACTTGAAAATCTCTCCCTTGAAAGGAGTGAAGAGATTTGGCAAGAAAGGGAAACTAAGTCCCCGATATGTCGGTCCCTTCAGAATTCTCAGTCATTTCAGAAAGGTAGCCTACGAGCTTGAGTTGCCTTTAGATTTAGCCTAAGTACACCCAATGTTCCATGTCTCATTTTTGGAAAAGTGTATTGGTGATCCAGCTGTAGTTATTCCCTTAGAAAGTATAGATATTCGAACAATCTTTCCTTTGAGGAAGTTTCAGTCGAAATTCTTTATCATCAAGTTTGTAGACTAAGGAACAAAGAAGTTCCACTAGTTAAAGTTCTTTGACGAAATTAGTCCATTGAGGGAGACACTTGGGAAGCAAAGGCAGATGTGCAGACCAAGTACCCTCATCTCTTTTCCACGAATCCAAATTCAGTAAAAGGTACCAAATCTTCTTAAGATATTTTTCTCTATCATGCTCAGTTTCAGTTGTACATCATGTTCATGACAGTCGTATATTTACAAATTAGTTCATTCATGTAATCCATGCATCAGATATGTAATTCAGTGTGTAATCTCAGTCCAACAGTTTTCCTCAACTTAACTAGTTTCATTCGAGGATGAATGATCCCAAGGGGGAAATATTGTAATGCCCCATATTTGCCTAGCATAATATAAGTCCCAATACATGAGTATTCATATATGAAATTTTTGAAACACTCATTATATTTTAGTTTAGATCCTACCATTGCATATAAAATTTAATTAGCTATCCAACGATATAAAATTTGCCCAAATTCGATAACCGGGTAAGAAGTTATGGCTATTTTAAGTTTCAGTCGCAAAACCCCATCATTTTAACCTTTAGTGCATAGAGGATCATGAAAATCTCCTATTTGGAAAATTTCTATGATGGTCCATGATCCTGGTGCATCGCACCGTAGGTCAATTTGACATTTGTTAATTTCCAATGGGCCTCCGCGATCCTGGCGCATAACGGAGATGGACAAATTAGCATCCACAGGCTTACCACGATGGTGGAACATCACGGCGTTTTTCCAGGTCCCAGTTGTCCCTTTTTAGTGGCTTGGTGCGTTAGTGGCGCATCACACCAAGGCCAAAAATTGAGATTTTCTATTTTCAGCTAGTGTTTTTAAATTCGTTTAAGGGTATTTGAGTCTTTTTCTTAATCCCTAAACTCGCCCTAAAAACGAAATTTAACCCCTAATTGACCTAAATACTCATCATTATTCACTTTCTCTTAAATTAAAAATCCCTTCTTTCAAGAACAAGAAACCCTAGCTCTCAAGAATCAAGGTCAAATCTCAAGAACTCTCCGTCAATCCTTCCAAATTCATCATCCCAGGTATGTTAGATGTCCATCCATGGATTCCTTTCATCCATGGAGTCCAAGTAACCATTTAAATTACAAATCTATCATCTTTTCAAGATTTATGATATTAAATTATGATTTAAAACTATGAATCTCCATGAACTTCCATGAATATTATTTTGTACCTAACTTTAATGGAATTATCGTTGTTATCAAATCCTCCATGTTTTATAATTTTCATTCTTCAAATTAGATCATGATTTAATGTTATAAATGTTGAAGTCATAGTATCATTTCAAGTTTTATACCATTCCCATGAATTGACTAAACTATGAAGTACTAGTGTTTGATAAAATGCCTACAAGAGTGATTTATTTAATAAGAGCCTTCATGTTTTGGCCTTCAAGCTTTAGTGTCTTTTTAGTATTGTTATTTTGAGTCCTGGGGGTATTGAATACCCAAAAACCATAGTTGTTTATTAGTCTAGCCTCAGTATATTACAGAATAGTCTTCAGATTATATTATGAGCATTATCAGAATAGTCAGATATCAGTCATTAAACTCATAACAGTCTAGTATCTCAGTGTCTTTCAGTTGGGAGTAGGATTTAGCATCAAACGAGTGTAGGGATGGTGGATTCCACGTCAGATAAGCATAGTCGTTTGTAGCAGTCCCTATACTCCAGAACTACGTAGCTAGCAAAGGATATGAGTAGTCACCCGTCAGATTAGGCTTGACTATCTCGCAGGGGTCACCCGTCAGTTCAGGCTTGACACCCTTATTCCTTTGGACATCATATCAGTTTAGTATATCTACACAACCATTATTAGTACCCATGTAATGGTTTTAACACCCTTCTAACTGGGGTTATAGGTTGGACCTTGATTAGCTCAAATTGGGGAATGTCGGTTAGATGATACCCCCCACAGTCTCAGATATAGTCTCAGTTATAGTCTCAACTCAGTTATTCAGTCTTAGTGTTGTTTGACCAAAGCATACAAATTTCAGTTATCTTAGTATATCAGTATTTATAGATTTTACTTAGTACATGTTATATGCTTGGTCATGCATCTGCAGTATTTATAGATTTTCATGCATTTTTAGTATCTACAAATTCCATACTCTTTATTCTGTACTCTATGCTTTACATGTATGTCCAGTTAATTATTATCATTCCTATTCATGAGACTATGCATATCAGCCTACCTCATTTAGCATACCAGTACATTCAAAGTACTAATTGCATATATTTTCTTTTACGGTATGATGTCTCATATCATAGGTGCTGATGCTCAGTTCCTAGATCACACCTAGACTCTTAGATTATCAACAGTACAGTAGCAATGGTGAGTCCTCATTATCCGAGGATAAATTTTATTACTTCATATCTTTATCTCAGTAGTTAGTAGAGTTAGTTGGGGCCTGTCCCATCAACTCATAGTATCCAGTTTAGAGGCTTTTCAGACATTACAGTTAGCTATTCAGACTATTTAGATTTCAGTATTTTTATTAGATTCATAATTCAGTAGTTATTTCATTATTAAAACCTTATGGCGTTTCAGTTATTCTTTCGCATTCATGATTATATTATCCAGTGCTCACAGCAGGTACCAGCTCATGGGTTAGCTTGCGGTCTCTTAGAACCGTAAGTACCGTGTAACGACTAGGGGGTAGTCTCGGGTCATTATAATATCGAACAACAAAACATGCATCTAAAACATTCATAATATGTATCTCTTAGAAATAGTTAACATACAAAGAACTTTAACCAAGAGATACATATAATTTACTATATATATAGATAGATACATTTAAAAAGGGACTTACAAAAAAATAGTTAATGTTGAATGCGATACATAATTCAACATAAATAACAAACAACACCTACTACTACACCGTAACACTCGTGTAAGATACATAATCTTAAGAAAAGATACAAGTTCTACTTATCAAAGAACTTTTTTTACAATTTAAATGAGATACATACTATATTGTACAACAAAAATGTATTTCTTACAATAATAATATATATCTCTGAGAATTAACTAACATACATAGAACTAGAATCAAGAGATACATATCATTTATCATTTACATAGACAAAACAAAAAGTATCAAATTAATATCAATATGTATCTATTCCTAATAAAACACATGCAATACCTTTGACACTGTGTCTCTACTTGTAACTTCAATAATTCGACTTCTTTTTTGACGAACTACTTCTCCAAAACTAGTAGATCCTCTATTCTTAGAAATAACCGCTCATATCTTCTTAGCCTTCTTTGTCATTTTATCACAATAATTTTTTTATAACAGTCGGGTTGTTTTGATGTTTGAATCTATTTTCATGAAAATCATCTGCGTCATTATCAAATACATAAGACATAAAATTAACAATATCTTGATTTTGTTTAAAGTTTTCTAACTAAGAGATTCTAATGATAAACAATGGTCATGTATCTAGATCCATTTAATTGAAGCGATAAAGGCAGTAAAACTAAGCCTTTATTCAACAATGTTAATCGGGAAAACTTTAAAAAATTTGAGATACAAATTAATTTGAGATTTGAACTAAGTTATTGAGGTTGAGAATATGATAGTCAAGAAGAAATTGGGGAGAAATAACTCTTTTCAAAATTTTGAAGAAAATTAGATAAAAATTGCAAGAAAATAGCACCTTGATAAGTGGCGTTAATGGAGGAAGTAACCACCCCTTCAATCTTGTAATTTGTATTCGAGAAAAATGAGAAGGTGGGGGGGGGGGGGGTTAGGATGTATCTTTCCCTTTTAGTGAAAAAGGTTAAAAAAAAAGTTTTTTGTAAAATTTTTAAACTGAAGGAATTTTAAATTTTTTAAATTGAAGGAATTTTTAGTAATTTTTATATCTTAAGTTTTTGCTATTATGAATTTTTTACATAAAGGAATAGTAGATGTGTCCCACACCTAATTTAAAATAAAAATTATATGTCTATTAACCACCAAATAAATTGTTCATCTAAATTATCCATCATTTAAATCTAGTGCTCAAAATGACTGAACGATCGTCACACCTCATTCAAGACTATTGTCCTTTTACAACAGTCTAGTAGACTTTCTAAAATATATGAGACTCTAAAATTAGGAAAATAATATTCCTAAATCTATTATTGTCCTTATTACTAGACTTCCTAAAATAATTACTATTGTAAAAGAACAGTCATCATACCTCATTCAATATTTTTATTTCTACTAGACTTCCTAAAATATATGGGACTCTAAAATATATGGTAGGAGAATTAATTAATATTTTTTTTTCTAGTGTTCAATTAGAAAAATACTCCTAAATAGGACTCTATTAAGGAAATACTTCTATAAATATTGAGATGTACGTTAAACTAGAGCACAAACCTGTTTGCCTATTGAGAGAATATGATTGATGCTTATCTAACTTAATTCGATTGCATGTCTAGATTAGTGGACGCTTGATTTTCTAACTCTCAACTTCTTCACTATTGTTGCCAGCATAATAGAATTCAACATATGTGTATATATATATCTTTTTTATTTTCATTCAAAAACATTCTTTAGGGTAAAAATTTTCGCTCAGATAAGAATTAGTTGGATCAAAATCGAAGCTTTGTGATCACTATTATATTTTTTTTATAGTTTACAGATTGTAGATGAATGTTGGTTGGCTTTGAAGAATTTCTTGTGTAAAAGTTAGGTTTAATTGTATTATTTTGATATCTTTATTATCTTATTATTTTATTTTAATTTACAGATGCTAGATGAATGTGGGTCGGATTTGAATTTTTTTTTAGTTAAAGGTTAGGTTTAATTGTATTATCGTAATATCTCTTTATGTTTGTTATTTTGTGGTAGTTTACAGTTTGTAGATGATTCTCGATCGACTTTGAGAATTTTTTTTGGGTAAAATTTAAGTTTAATTGTATTGTTTTGATATCACTTTTATCGTATTATTTTGTTGTAGTTTACAAGTGATAGATAAATGTTGGTCGGCTTTAAGGAATTTTCTTATGTACATGTTAAGTTTAGTTGTATCATTTTGATATCTCTATTATCGTATTATTTTGTTATTGTTTACAGGTGGTAGATGAGTGTCAGATGACTTAGAGAAAATTTTTGTGCGTAAAGATTAGATTTAATTGTAGTATTTTGATGTCTCTATCATTGTATTGTTTTGTTGCAATTTACAGATGGTAGATGAATGTCGATCGACTTTCAAAAATATTTTTCGTAAAGATTAGGTTTAATAAATAAATTCTCCATCTATACACACTTAAAAGATATTAAATTTAATTATTATATTCATCTTTATTAATTAAACAAATATCCTATTTAATATAATGTTTGAACTCATTAAAGTGAGGTACATGCGTAAGAAAGGTACACCTAAACTAGTATATATATATAACAATTAATAATCTATAATTTTTTTTTTTGTAAGAGGCTAGTTCTTAAGATTCCACTTGGCATAACCTCATGCAAGACTATTCTCCTTTATTATATATAAACATGCAAGACTATTCTCCTTTATTATATATATAAATATGAAATAAATATGGAATAAAAATTTAATAATTAATAATCTACAAAATTTATTTTTGTTGTAAGATGCTAGCTCTTAAGATACCACTTCGCTAATCTCATTCAAGACTATTCTCCTTTATTTTATATAAAGATATGAAATAAATATGAAATGAATGCTAACTAACTAATAATCTACAAAATTTATTTTTGCGGTAAAAGGCTAGTTCGTAAGGTGCCACTTGACATAACCTCATGCAAGACTATTCTTCTTTATTATATTTTTCGATATCAAATAAATATTAAATAATTAATAATGTACAAAATTTATTTTTTTGTAACATTCTAGTTCTTAAGATGTCACTTGGCATAACCTCATTCAAGACTATTCTCCTTTATTATACACACACACACACACACATATACCTCATTCAAGACTCCTTTATTATATACACACACACACAGACATATATAGATAAATATTAAGTAATTGTATAAAAAATTTATTTTTATTGTAAGTGGCTAGTTCTTACGATGTCTGTAACGCCCTAAGAACCTATCCCGAGACGTCACACGGTACTTAAGGCCACACATGGCTTCAAGCTAATCTTCTAAGCCCGTCATCACTTTCAGAACTCACTATAACACTAATCATTTTAAAATAGGGAAGAATAATCATGTCATGAGCATACTGTGGTACGAAGAAATACTATCCTGTACAAATAAAATACTGAAAGTTCTGTACATACTGGTACGTATGTACTTTAGTCTGACAAAGCCTCTACTACAAAAGACTGAGAAGCCGTTGGGACAGATCCCCAACTGACTCGCCTGAACTGAAAAGAAATAACCATCTACTATCAAGGCAAAAATCAGGGACATAGGTCCTCAAACCATGAGGACTCACCAACTGTAAGAAAGTAGATGGAGGTACTCAAAGATCACTGTCGCTGCTGAGACTCAGCACCTGAACCTACATCACGAGAAAATGTAAAACATATAAGAGTATGGGAATTAGTACTTGGAATTGTACTGAGTATGTGGGGGTGTATGCAACACTTTTAAACAATATCATAAATGTAAAATAAAGTCATGCATGCTAACAATAATGACTCTCTTCGCTTGAATTTCCTAAAACATAATTTTCATAAATCATCGATAATAACACATGCTTCATAAATCTCATAAATCATTAGACTCAACTCAAACTCTTTAACTCATGACTTAGAGTGACTCGGTAACTTGAGAAACTTAGACTATTATGGACTTGGGAGTTTCTTATAACCGACATAAACCATGTGAGCTACATGGAGTCCAACGTTTTTCCCTCCTAAGGAAGGAACCCCACATTGGCGGGAGTGTTATACTCTTGCCAGGGAGTATAACCTCAAACTCATCTCTGTGATCACAAACTTAGCACTTTGGCCCTCAAATCTCATTCCTACGGTGGCACGTAGTTCTGGGGAAGTAGGATGCGCTGAACCCATACTTCCCATCCGGTGCTAAATACTCCTCCCAGACTTAGCTTAGAACGCGTTAGGAAATCCACCTCAATCAACTCAAGGGTCTATCATAGAGACCAAAATCATAAATATATCTCATCTGTAAATCATAAACAATTTGTGGATTCCTAACCGACTCAACTCAAAACAATATTTCTCAACATCAAGTACACTTGCTTATCAAATCGTATCAAGTATCAAGGCTTCAAGAAAATATCATAGAACTCATTCTTGACTCTCAAGCTCAATATCAATATATATTCAATAATCAAAATTCTCATGGAAAAGCATAAATCATGACACTTATCTTAAATCACTTAGAAATCATCATCTCATGCTAACAATATACAACTCATGGCATAATTTCTCAATTTAAGAAATAAAACAATGAAATAGTCATATATATCAATCTTGAATAGCTCAATTCTCATAAATCATTGATAAAGTAATTTGGGTGTAAACCCACTTTGCAAAATCATGAAATTCAATAGTAGAAATTAAATCTTTGGGCACAAGAACGAAAGAAGTGTCCTTGTTCAAACCCTACATACCTTGATTATTATCCGAGATGAATAAACTTGCTATAGACTTCTTTTCCCACTTCTTGAGTTAGAGATCTTAATGTTCTTGACTTGGAAGTTTTAAATCTTGAACTAATTTGTGAAAACCATGGCTTGATGTTGAGATGTTTAGACAAGAATTGGATTGAATTTTGGAGAGAAACCCTAGAATTTTGGAAAAGATGGAAGAGGAAATGAGGATTTTCTCCCTCACTTGAATATATATAAAAGGTAAGGACGGGTAGAAAAGACCAAAATACCCTTGAGTAAATTCTAGAATTGGAGCCCAATTTTTGGCCCTGGCACGACGTGCCAGGATCACGGACCTTCACTAAAATTGGACAATTGGGAAACTGCTCAGTGGCGCAATGCGGTGAAGTCGCATTTGCCATCTTGGTCGTGACCTGGAAGGGCATCGCGATGCGATGGAATCGCGTTGGTGCACTAGAATTTGACAATCCTAAAATTGATCCTTGGCGCAATGCGTCAATATCGCGGAGGCTCACTGGAAAATGATAATTGCCATTTTGGCTGGCTCTGCGATGCGCTAAAGTGCCAGGTGGCACACTGTCTCACTAAAATGACTCTAACTCTTCACCCGACTATCGGATTTAGGCTAATTTGGTATCGATGGAAAGCTTATTCAATGTTCTACATGTCAAAAAGTACAAATTAGAGAAATACAACATGGTATAAACATAAATCACTTTGGAAGTCATCCATATTTACTTAAAAGACAGATTTAGGCTTAAGAAACGATCGGGGTATTACAATGTCTCTTGGTATAATCTCATTCACGACTATTCTCCTTTATTATATATATATATATATATATAGAGAGAGAGAGAGAGAGATAGAGAGAGAGAGAGAAATATGAAATAATTATATATGTGTATTTGCAAAAATACATATACAGCTACCTACATGTATGTTCAATTGTGTTTGAAATACATATACAATTACATATATGTATGTACAACTATGTTTGAAAAAATACATATGTATGCCCAACTATACAAAATTATAATCTCACTTAAAAGTACATGTGCGGTTACTCATGCATTTACAGTTGTATACAAATGTACTTATCTATAAATGTACAAATACATTTGTATATGTATTTAAAAAAATACATTTATATGTCCGACTATATAAACATGTACAATCACTTATAAATGCATATGTAGTTAGATATACAAATATAAATACACATATAAACTTGTACATATAAATACATATACAAATACAAAAAATGTATTTGTATGCCAACCTATATAAACCTGTACAATAACTTATAAATACATATTTAGTTACATATACAAATAAAAATACATATAAATACATATATAAATCTGTACATATAAATACAAATACTAAAAATACATTTGTATGCCCAACTATATATACCTGTACAATCACTTATAAATACATATGTCATTACATATATATATATATTTAGAACTATATTTGTAAAATATACTATACAACCTGTACACTCAATTATTAATAATATGTATTCAAATTGGAAACAAAATAAATATTCAACATAAAACAACAACAAAAATCTTTTATTCAACTTCATAAAGTACTATTCGAAAGACAAAACAAATTTGTCAAACTCAAGTAACTGTTCAAATGAAACTTGAAAGAAAGAACTGAAAATTAAGAACTATTTAACATCATCACTGTCAACATAAAGTTGAATGTTGTTATATTCAATTGAAAACTATGAGACTATCAAATTAAGAACTTTTGTGTCCTTGATTATCCTGATTTGTCTAACATGTCTCATTGGTGCTTCATCATCACTTTAAGCATCAACATTTTATTTCTTTGCATCATAGTCCCACATAAGTGAAATATATCTTGTACACATCAATTCAGATTTGAACTCAATCAAAGAAATGTCTTTCCTAACTAAGGCACTCTACATATGTAATCATAGATAAGCCACATTCCCTACATTCAAGTAAATTAGAATATAATCTATTTTGATTTATAATATTGACTTGGGATATGTATATTAATAACTTACAGACAGTCACTTGACTGTTGAGGAAAATCCTACATAACACACATCAAAGAGTTCAAACTTATCCTTATTTTTGTATTTTGGATGATTAGTATGATCAATAACCTTTCTTTTATAAAAGTTACAAGCCCGAAGACTAATAACACTCAACTTACGCGTCAATTTAAGTGTAAGGCAGTTGTCACCAATATATTTACCTAACATTGGAGTTGGGGTCGAATCCATGAGGAATAATGTGAGTGTCAATTAGGTTATTTTGAAATAATAGATAGTTGTTAAATTCATACCGATATTACAAAAAGATAAAAATTGGGGGGAGGGAGGCGGCAGAACGGTATTGACACTAATGTTTCTTTTTGGGATTTTCTAGTACTGATCAAGGTCTATGAATAATTATATTCTAGGCAATTAGGCTCGAATCTTGAGATTATGCTTTCCTAGGGGTAACATATACATGAGTGTGTGATAATTTGATGCAAATTTAAAGTGTTGGTGATGTGGTAGGCTAGGTTAGGAATCCTTGAGGCTAGTTTGTCAACTAAACCCCAAGGGTGTCAATCATTGACCCTTTTGAGTACCTAATGAGTGCTTCAATCAAAACCACCTAACACCTCAATTAAACGCCTCTATTTCTACGATGGTGCCTTAAGTATATTCAACTTCAAAATCACCCTTATGTCTAAGATATTGAAGATTAGTCAACTATGCTCATGAATTATCTATTATTGCCTAGGTTCCCACAACCCTCTTTCAAGGATGATGTGGGACCTTAAAGTTCACCTAAACCCCTCTTTCAAGAATGGTTTGAGCTTTCAAGAGCTTGGGATTTTCATCCATCAAGCTTATTTGGTATTTAGGGTTTTCACTCACAAATCCTAATAAACTTACTCAAGAATTAGTAGAATCCAACACCACAAACTAGTAAATGCACAAACCAATTACATCCCACACATATTTACACCCTATTCTAGCATAATCTCTAGAGGAAAAACTAGCTACTCATAAGATAAATAAGTAAAGATTTTACCCAAAATCTCCATTGATTTGATTTGAGAAAATCTTAAGTGAATGTTACTTCAAACTATGAGATCCAACAAATCTTCAATGGGAGTTCACTAATTCTACACTTGGAAGTGACTACAAAATATTCTTCACACAAAATTTATACAATATTTTCTTCTCCAAGAAAGGAGGCTACAAACCCTAGAACAATGGCTAAAAATTGAGGAAGATGGAATATGATGGATAATAGGGTTTGTCTTCTTTTTGTCCAATTTGGGACCAGCCACGTGCATTTCCATTTTTTCCCCTGGTATGTAATTTTCCACTAGGCCGTGATCACATAGGCTCTGCCATGACCGCGTTAATGCAACCGCAATTGGCTCCCACTATCACTGCTTGTTGACATGCTTTACTGACCGCGATCACAGTCCTTAGACCATGATCGCAATAACTGAGGCCATTTTTGGTCCAGCTCTTCAGCTGTACTTTCTTGATTCTTTTTGATCATTTTCATCCCCAATCCATATCTTTCTATCTCATAAACTCTGTGCCTGCAAAATATGGATATTAGTGCATTTAATTATAATTATGACCCATTTATTCATTAAAAATAAGGTAATGTGCACGAATGTTGAGTGGAAATGAGTGGTAAAATAACCACTCATCAATACCCCAACTTAAAGCTTTTGCTTGTCCTCAAGCAACACTACCTCTTACCATGAGACAACAATTATCTATGCCAAACATAATGCCTCAAAGCTCATAATGACTTCAGCTTAGTCACTACCACAAGTAGCTCGTTACACATGGGCTAAGCATTTCTCATTCCACTCCTCAACATAAAATGCATTATCTAAGGATGCATAAGAATTTTAAGAGCAACAAATCAACAACAACCAATACCCTAGAAGTGACTCATTTTTTACCAAAACTAAGTTATACTCCATTTGCCTCATTGTTCGGAAGGTGAAAAAATCACCCACCTTAACTCATTCATATGCCTCCTCATAAGAAAGAAAATTCCACACACCAAGCTACCAAATAGGCAATAGGGAATTTAAGTGCAAAACAACTCTCTCCCTCACAAAAGAAATCTCTATGTTGACAACTGTCATACTATAGGCTTGCCCATAATTTTAATTTCCACTACAAAGAAAGTAAATGGTTGAAGATCTCAAAGGACTTTTTGAACTTGTAACGTAGGTTCGGCTAAGGGTAGGATATTATTTAGGAACAACATAGCTACACCCTTCCTTGAACATCTACATAACACTATTTAATCCGCCTTTTTGACTCCACTCCTTTTTGATCTTTTCGATTTTCATATGCCTACTTTTTGCTACCTTTGATCACCCACTTTCTTCTACTTCTTCTTCTTGCAATTTTCATGCAATTCTTTTCTTCGTTTGACCCTTTTTTTCTATTCATTTATTTTCAATGCTTGGGCACTTAGGAATTTCACTAAAAAAACTTTGTGGCCCCAAACTTACATCCATTAATCCTTACCACCCCCAACTTAGGCTTTTAGCCTCAAGTTGTATTTTCAAGTTCAAGGAGGGTATGGTTCAAAAAAGGGATAAAAAGAAGGGTATACGACTTGTAATGTGTGTGCCAAAGAAAGGTCCAAGGGCTTAAAGTGGGTAACTAAGGATTGCATTTATGCATGGATGGGCTTTTTAGGATAAAGTTGTTTCCAAAATAACAAGGATGGCCTAAGATCATTTCTCCAACCAAATACAATCAAAGTTAGCTTAGAAAGACCAATGTGGCAAGTTCTAGATAACACAGGTATATAAGAGATAAAGGCAAATAACTCACCATACATGGCATGCAAAATTTGCCAAGGAGGCTCAATTGTCCCTCCCGTTAGAGACAAAATTGGACTATATATTTCTATTAACAAGTCAACAATATATGGAGTCATAAAAAGAGAAAAAGTTTTGTTGCTAAGTGGCTCACGTCCATGCCCTTTATTTTTGAAAAAAATTGGATGAAGGGGTTTGCTTGTTTTGAATTTTCACCACGCACAATTTGCTAAACATGGCAACAACTGAAGACTTAATCTGCAAGAGACATATAAGAGTGAAGTCTGGTGGATGGCTCTCTTGGCCCTTGAGGAAAACTTGACATTATCTCTTTGATGGCCCTGATGTTAATACCAATGTCATCCAGAGTCCCAACAGTGGATGGTCTACAAGATTTGGGTTTCTAAGCTGTTGACGTATCTACGTCAACTTTTCTTTTCTTATTGTGCCCAGGTGCACCCTCACACCTGATTTTGAGTGGAGCGATGCAGGGGTTTGGTTTTACCCAGGTATTTGTTGTATGCTTTTCTACCCCTACTCTTTTGAAAAATTCAGTAATAAGAGAAGAAAATGGAAGAATGTACCTCTCTGAATCTTGTAGTTTCTCCTCTTTAAGCACAATCTGGCCTATGTTCAGAGTAATATGAGACATAAGGTAGGCTACTATGCGAGCTCACAACTCTGTGAATGAAGTCAAATGGGTACACGGTGATACTCTCCTGTAGATGATGTTCAACCTGATTCTTGCCTTTAATGTAAAGTCATGCACAGAGATCCCTCTCTTAGTGACAACCCAAGATACCTCTCTATTAAGGCATAGTATGCTAGCCATCTAGGTTCTTGGCTCATAACCCTTTGCCTGGAAGTCAGCTATGTCCACCTCCTGAAGCACAAATACTTTATTCACCTGCTCTGCTCCAAAATGAATGTTTCTTCCCTAAATATTTATCACTGTGTTTGATAGAGAGAACACACTGAGATTCACATAAAACTCTTTCATCCAGTGCTCATTTGCCTTACAGGGGTCTAGGACAAAACATATCCACCCGAAAGAAGCAAGCCTATCAAATAATCTTGGGTACTGTTCTGGTACCTTGTCCAAACAAATGCATTCCTCCAAAAGTAACTTGTCCCTTAGGAGTTCATTGTAGTACTGGCTATGACATTTTGGACCCATGACCCAGACGTGGTCATAGTCTCCCATGGTGAGTACCTGTAGGCAACATAATTCGTATCATCATTAGTAATATAACACTAAAAAAATGCTAGATTAATCAGATCAACTCATGTGGTGGTATTTATAGAAGGTTTTGGGGTGAGAAATGGGTGTGCAGAAATTTGGGTTTCTACAGACACTGCCCTCAGGTATGGCAATCGCAGAGTAATGACTGCAATCACAGTGCTGAGATTGCGGTCATCAGGACTGCGATTGCGGTACCTTAGATCATAGTTGATAGTTCTACACATTACTCAAAATATAGGAATTTAATCCTAAATTTTTGTTCCACTAGGCACATAAGCAATGGGATCAATTGAACTTAACCCCCGGTTGTATGATTATCCCCCAAACTCAAAGAAACTAACATTTGAAATGGTTAGGACATTGAATCAAACACATGGTATACACATTAGTTTTAACTTTTTAAGGCCTAAATCCTGATACTCAAGACTTCCTTATTAGTGTGTACACCAACTACAACAGCTAACCACAATAACAATTACAAATATGCATGAATTTAGTATTGAAACTACTTTTTTAAAAACTACTCTTAAAAGCACATTCCAAGCCTTAAGAACTCATCAAAACAAGAGAGATAGGATCACTTACCGAGTCGTAGGATTAAAACAAGCTGGAAATACTCTACTTGAACATTCACAGATTCTTAAAATAGAGAGATTATTAAGAGAATTATAAAAGGATTGTACGTGGGAATAATGGAAGTCGAATGGTGTTTTAAACTAAAATGATTGTAATTGCGGTATTAGTTCTTTGATCTTGGTGGAAAAGACTGTAGTAACGGTAACTGAGACTAAAAATCAGGTCTCCTACACCTCTCTATTCACTTCCAACATGCCAATTTCACACGTTCCTTTTTTCAAGTTTAGTTAACATTTTTCATAGCACCACTATTTCATGGATTATGAATAAGAAAACATAAAAATAAAATCTACTTTATCATGTATAAATTAAAGGATACGAGCTACTTTTCGTGGCTTAATGGGGTGCCTCCCATTGAGCTCTTAGTTTAACGTCTTAGCATGATGCCTCCTGAACTCCCATTTTTGCTTCCACTTAGAAGATTTAAATCTCGGTCCCAACTTTTGTTCATGATGCATTGAGCGACAGAGAGACAAAAGATTCCAATCTTCCAAGATAAAACTTGGAAGATGCGAAGAAATTAAGAGGGAGCTTCTATCTCTCCATTTTGTTGACTTGAACCTTTTACCCAATTTCACATCGAATTTATAGTTTGGATCTTTAGGAAAAGGTGAGGAAATCAATAGGCCACTAGCTGTACAACAGAAGTTGTATTCCATGGCCTTTGATGGAGGGGTTTCCATGTGCTCTTTTGGAAGGTCAAATCCCAAAATGGGGGAATCGTACTCCTTCTCTCCACAATTTATCATTCATATAGGTGGATGGATTCTCATCACATCCTCTAGGCACAATTTTGAAATTTTTTTTGAATGAAATCTATCCCTAAATTTTGGAATCGTTTCCTTATTAGTACTTTTACCCCGACATAGTCTAGAGTCATCATAAGAGATATGTTTTGGTTCTTCTTTTGATTCTAGTATCATTTATTTTATTTGGAAATCTTCCACATCATTTGATTTGGTTGATTGGGAAATCACCGAGGATTCTTTGCTACCAAGATCATCATCATAGCTTAGTTTCTCTTCTTGATTAATCTCCTCTTGGGATATGGGTAAGGTAGTGGTATTTTCAAGTTTTGATTCCTTGCACATTTCCTCTATCTTGAAAATTTCCCTTCCGAATGCCTCATTGGATTAATGTATGTCTTGCACATTCTCCCCCAATTATAGTTATCTGATCCAAAATAGTTTGAAGTATTGCCTCAAAAATATTGGATTCGGTATGTTTGTCTTCCTTTGTCTCATCATAAGACCTATCAAACTCATAAAAAGAACTAGCAATTTGATTAGCATAAGAAGGGAAGGGGAATTTGGGCAATCACTCTAATGTCCACCTCGATCAACACACAAAGAACAATCATACTCCTAATAGGATCTAGATGGTGTTTGCATCTCTCTCTGGGGAGCATATGTGCAATTTCTTTCAAAGTAGAGTCCATGATAATATAGATATGAATCGTCAATATAGGATTTCCAACTACCAAAATCATATTTGTTGGAAGATGCCATATAGAAAAGTAAAACAAAAAAAAAAATCTACCTAACACAAGAAATAAAAGAAAATCACAAATAAGTATTTACAAGTTTGAATTCAAGAAGGTAAGCTAAAATTCTAAAATAACTCATTACGCCAAATTTTTCCCTGACAATGGCACCATTTTTGATAATGCTCAACTTACACGTCAATTTAAGTGCAAGGTGGTCATCGTCAATATATTTACCCAACTTTGGAGTCGGGGTCAAATCCATGAGAAACAATGTGAGTGGCAATCAAGTTAATTCAAAATATTAGATACTTGTTAAATTCAAACCGATATTACAAAAAGATAAAAATGGGGGATAAGAACGGTATTAACATTACTATTTCTTTTTGGAATTTTCTAGTATTGATTCGGGGCTAGGAATAATTAGAGTCTAGGCAATCAGACATGGATCTTTGGATTATGCTTTCCTAGAGTCAATATATGCATGAGTGTGTGATAATTTGATGCAAATTCTAAGTGTTGGTGATGTGGTAGGCTAGGTTAGAAATCCCTGAGGCTAGTTTATCAGCAAAACCCCAAGGGTATCACTCATTGACCCTTTCGAGTACCTAATGAGTGCTAAAATCAAAAGAACCTAATACCTAAATTAAACACCCCTATTTCTAGGATGGTGCCTTAAGTATAGTCAACTTCACAATCACCTTTATGTCTAAGATAGTTAAGATTAGTCAACTATGCTCATAAATTGTCTATTATTGCCTAGGTTCCCACATCCCTCTTTCAAGGATGATGTGGGTCCCTAAAGTTTACCCAAACCCCTCTTTCAAGGATGGTTTGAGCTTTTAAGATCTTGGGATTTTCATCGATCAATCTCTTTTGGATATTTAGAGCTTTCATCCACAAATCCCAATCAATTTACTCAAGTAATAGTAGAATCCAACATCACAACCTAGTAAATACGCAAAAAAATCACATCCCACATATATTTATACCCTATTATAGCATAATCCCAAGAGGAAAAACAAGCTACTCTTAAGATAAATAAGTAAAGATTTTAGCCAAAATCTCCATTGATTTGATTTGAGAAAATCTTAAGTGAATGTTACTTCAAACTATGAGATCTAACAAATCTTCAATGGGAGTTCAGTAATTCATCACTTGGAAGTGACTCCAAAACATTCTTCACCCAAAATTTATACAATATTTTTTTATCAAAGAATAGAGGCTACAAACCCTAGAATAACGCAATACCCCATACTTTTCCTAGTCATATTTAGCTCCTAGTGTGTCAAGGGACAACTTTAAAAGTGTATAACTCTTAATACATGTGAAATTTTCCAGCTCTAGACCCACCAAAGTGTAGATAATTGAATCAGCTTTCCAACGATACAAATTTTGCCTTAATTCGATACTCAGTTTAGAAGTTATGGCGATTTTGGTGAAAGTAGTAGGGCATCACGATAAGAACCGCATCGCGGTGAGATGCACAATTACAATTGTCCGATTTCCAATGAAGCACCGTGATTAGCCCGCATCACAGTGAAGCTCCAGTTCCCGTTCGTCCCTTTTTCAGTAGCTCATCACGATTGGCCTGTATCACATCAAAATTCATAATAGGACAGACATCACATCATAGTGGAGTGCAAAATAACACTCATCCTTTTCCACTGACGCAACGTGATTACGCCGCATCATGCCAGAGTCTAAAATGGCAATTATCCCTTTTCCAGTAAGCCACCGCGATTATGGCTCGTCATGATGAGGCCTAAAATTGGGATTTCCAGTTTCGAACTAATTTTTACAAAGGGCAACCTAGTTTTTTCCCAAGCCTCCAAATCATGTAAAACACAATATTTAACCTATTCTAACCATTGTATGCATATTTTCATCAAAATTACTCTCCAAGGAAACCCTAGAACTCAAATCTTAATCCCCAAAAAATCCAAATTCCACCATTGTTTTTCCAAGATAACTCAAAATTAAGGATTCCCAATTCATGAACTTCAAGAATCAATCTTCAAGAGAACAACTAGAAACTAAAAGTTCAAGCTTCTTCATCTAGTCACCATTTAAGGTATGTGGTATTTTTTAACAAGGATAATTCTTTCATCCTTGTGCCACATAAGTGTTATGACTTTTAGAACGAAGTGTTATGACTCACTGGATTTATACAACAAGCTTTATTATTCATGATTATGATTTTCAGCTTTCAGTTATTCAAGCTTATGTGAGTCATCTACATTAGCATGCATTCTTTATAAATTTATGATAATATTGAGATATTTCTTTACTTGTGCATTCACTCCCATATACTCAGTATAATCTAGAAATACTGATCCACATATACGTCTATGTACTATATTATTTCATAATGTAGGTTCGGGTGCTCAGTTTTAGTAGCATGAGTAATTTTGAGCATCTCTATCTACATCCTGACAGTTGGTGATTCCTCATAGTTTAGGGACCTAGTTATTTAGTTTTTCATCTTATTAGTATAGATGATTCAATATTTTCAGACAGTTTGAGTCAGTTGGGGTTTTGTCCCTGTGGCACTCTTGTTATTAGTAGTGGAGGCTTGTCAGACTGCTAGTTATGATTCAGATTTCTAGTGTTGATTGTCCAGACTTTTAAGTCTAATATTTTTAGGTATTATGCTCAGATAATTTCATCTTAGCTTAGACAGAATTTAGCATTTTATCTTTGATTTTATATCTACACTTCCTCTATTATCGGCTTCAGAATTAGTAGAAGGCTAACAGGGTTAGCTTAAGGCTACTCGTAGTCTTGAACACCATGTGACATCTTGAGACCTATTTTTAAGGATTTACAAACTTGGTATCAGAGCCTAAGGTTATAAGAGTCCTAGGGAGTCAGACAAGTCGCGTTACGTAGTCTTGATCATGGGTGTGAAGCGCGCCATATTTATGAGCAAGAGGCTATGGGACTTTTTTAGGAAATCATCTCTTTCTTTCATGATCTATCATGCTTACAATGTCTCTATCTACTTTTAACTTATGCTCTTAAGTGATATTTGAATATGCCTCCTTGCTGAGCTAATGCACGTAGAAATGATAACCAGCCACCCCAACCTACTGACCCTCTGAATGAGAATGTATCCCATGCTGAATTTTTGGATGCCATTCAGGCGTTGGCCCAGGTTGTGTCTACTAATGATCAGGGCAACCATTAGGCTGCAGTCCTACTTTAGTAGAATAGTGATTTAGCAGTATCCAGAATTTATGACTTCATGAGAATGAATCTGCCAGAGTTCTTTGGGTCAAAAGTAGGTGAGGACCCACAACATTATTTAGATGAGGTGAAAAATATCACCCAAATTATGCATGTTTCTAAAGAGGAGAGTGTAGAGTTGGCATCCTATGTATTGAAGGATGTAGCATATGATTGGGTGATTATGTGAAAGAATAGTAGAGGTGAGAATGCAACTCCTACAATTTGGTAGGTGTTTCAAGATGTATTTCTAGACAGGTTCTTTCCACATGAAATGAGAGAAACTAAGGTAGAGAAGTTTTTAAACCTGAGGTAGGGCTTGATGACAGTGAAAGAGCATTGCCTCAAGTTCAATCAATTATTTAGATATGCCCCTGATATTATGGTTGGCCCTAGGGCAAGTATGAGTAAGTTTATTACTAGAGTATATGGTTTTGTAGTCAAGGAGTATAGGATTTCCATGCTTATTGGGGATATGGATCTTGCTAGGCTAATAATTTATGACCAACAGATGGAGGCAAAAAAGTTGAATGGAAGAGAGAGGGGAAATAAGAAGGCTAGAACTGGCCAGTTAGAGTATGGCTAGAGAAAGTTTAGAGGGGGAAACCATTCATAATTTTAAAATCATTTATCTATTCCAGTGCCATCTTTAGCTAGTGCTCCCGCCCCTAGAGCTAGACAAGAACAGTGGGGTAAGACTTCTATGTCCAGATCTCAGAATAGTGTTAGTAGAAAACCCAGTTATCCTCTATGTGCTAAGTGTGGTAAAAATCATCTTGGTGAGTATTTGTTGGGACAAAAAGGTTGTTATGGTTGTGGTAAGTTGGGACATTGGATCAAAGAGTGTCCTTATGCTAGGAAGGGAAACAAAGATGATCCTCCCCAAACTCAGGCTACTAGCGCACCAGTTTCTCCAGGTTGCCCAGTTCTTCCTCAGGGTGCATCCTCCAATACCCGTGTCGGTCAGCACCAAAATAGGTTTTATACTTTACAATCCCATCAGGAGTAGGAAAGTTTACCAGATGTTGTTATTGGTATGCTTCATCTCTTTTATATTGATGTTTATGTATTGTTAGACCCCGGGTCGAGTTTCTTTTATGTGACCCCACTAGTTGCAGTAAATTTTGAAGTAGATCCTGAAAAGATTGTTGAGCCCTTCTTGGTTTCTACCCCAGTGGGTGAGTCAGTTGTTGCCAAATAGATCTATAGAAAGTTTCCTATTACTATCCTTCATAAGATCATGCTAGCAGACTTAATAGAGTTAGATATGGTCAACTATGACCTTATTCTTGGTATGGATTGGCTCCATTCCTGTTATACATCCATAGATTATCGCACCCAAGTGGTGAAGTTTCAATTTCCAGATGAACCAATCTTTGAGTGGGAAGGTAATTCAGTGTCTCCCAAGAGTCATTTTATATCCTATATTAAATACAGAAAGTTGACCTCGAAAGGGTGCATCTATCATCTAGTTTGAGTTAAAGACACTAAGTCTGAGGCTCCAATAGTTTAGTCAGTCCGTGTAGTCAATGAGTTTCATGAAGTTTTTCTCAAAGATTTTCCAGGGGTACCTCCCGATAGGGAAATAGAATTCGATATTGATCTTTACCCAGATACTCAACCTATCTCTATTCCTTCATATCATATGGCTCCAGATGAGCTTAAGGATTTAAAAAGGCAGCTTAAAGACCTCTTATATAAAGGTTTCATAAGGCCCAGTTTCTCTCTATGGGGCGCTCCCATCCTATTTGTGTGAATGAAAAATGGTTCTTTGCAAATGTGCATTGACTATCGTCAACTGAATAAAGTCATAGTCAAAAACAAATATCCTCTTCCTAGGATAGATGACTTATTCGACCAACTCCAAGGTGCAAGTTACTTCTCTAAGATAGACCTTAGATCCGGCTATCATCAACTTAGAGTAAGGGAATGTGATATCCCAAAGACAAATTTCAAAACTCGTTATTGTCATTTTGAGTTTCTAGTCATGTCCTTTGGGCTAACAAATGCCCCAACAACCTTCATGGATTTGATGAACAGAGCCTTCAAACAGTATTTGGACATGTTTGTCATAGTCTTTATCAATGATATTCTTGTCTATTCTCGAAGTGAGGATGACCATGCAGACTACCTTATAATTGTGTTGCAAACTCTTAGGGATCACCACTTGTTTGCCAATTCAACAAATGTGAATTTTGGATAAGATCAGTAGCTTTCCTCGGTCATATTATTTCCAGTGATGGCATTAGAGTTGATCCCTAAAAGATAGAAGCAATAAGAAACTGGACTAGACCTATCTCTCTATTAGACATCTGAAGTTTCTTGGGTTTAGCTAGCTATTACAGACGTTTTGTTGAGGGTTTTTCTTCTATTGCATCCCCTATGTCTAGATTGACTCAGAAGAAAGTTAAGTTTCAGTGGTCAGATTCCCATGAGAAGATTTTTCAGGAGTTGAAGACTCAACTTACTTCAGCCCCAGTTTTAGCGCTACCAGATGGTACATATGGTTTCGTTGTCTATTGTAATGCTTCTAGAATCCATATGGGTTGTGTTTTGATACAGGGAGGAAAGGTTATAGCCTATTCCTCTAGATAGCTAAAGCCTCACAAAAGGAACTACCCTACCCATGATATTGAGTTAGCAGTTGTTGTGTTTGCAATGAAAATCTAGAGTCACTATCTTTATCGGGTGCACGTAGATGTGTTTACGGATCATAAAAGCTTGCAACATGTGTTCACTTAGAGGGAGTTAAATCTTTATCAGAGAAGGTGGTTAGAATTGTTGAAGGATTATGATATGAGTGTGTTGTATTATCTGAGCAACGCCAATGTATGGCAGACACCCTTAGTAGATTGTCTATGGACAGTGTTGCTCATGTAGAGAATGATAAGTGTGAACTAGTTCAAGAATTTCATTAGTTAGCTAGATTGGGTGTGAGGTTGGTTGAATCAGCTGAGGGAAATGTTTTGGCACAGAGTATTTTAGAATTTTCTCTATTTTCTAAAGTAAAAGAGAAGCAGGATAAGGATCCTAGTTTGGTCAAACTGAAGGGGTCAGTTAAAGATCAAAAGGTAGAGATTTTATCCCAAGGGGGAGATGGTATGTTGAGATACCAGAGTAGATTGTGTGTGCCATGTGTTGATGATTTGAGGCAGTGGATTATCGCAGCAGTGCATGGTGCGCATTACTCCATTCACCTAGGAGCCACAAAGATGTACCACAATTTGCGGTAAGTCTATTGGTGGAGTGGTATGAAGAGAGATATCTTAGAATTTGTAGCCAAGTTTTGCAACTTGTCAATAGGTTAAAGTAGAGCACCAAAGACCTGGTGGCATATTGCAGGAGTTTGGTATTCCCACTTAGAAGTTCAAAGAGGCAAATATGGACTTTGCGACTGGATTACCCCATTAGCGTCATCAACATGATTCGATTTGGGTTATTGTAGATAGATTGACCAAATCAACCATTTTTTGCCAGTTCACACATCCTACACAGCTAAAGATTATGCTAAGATGTATATCAGAGAGTTGGTTAAATTGCACAGAGTTTCATTGTCCATCATCTCAGATAGGGGTACTTAGTTTACCTTTCAGTTTTGGAAAGCCTTTCAAAAGGGTCTTGGTACCCAAGTTCATCTCAGTTTGGCTTTTCATCCGCAGACGGATGGTCAAGAAGAGAGGAAAATTTATACCTTAGAGAATATGTTGAGGGCATGTGTTCTTGATTTCAAAGGCAGCTGGGATGACCACTTGCCGCTGATCAAATTTGCCTATAATAATAGTTACCATTCTAGTATTCAGATGGCCCCATTTAAAGCTCTTTATGGGTGAAGATGTAAATCACCAGTCAGTTGGTTAGAAGTGGGTGAGGCCTCTTTGATTGGGACAAATATGGTGTTTGAGGCCATGGAGAAAGTTCAGTTGATTCGAGAGAGATTGAAGGCAGCTCAGAGTCATCAAAAATCATATGCAAACATAAGAAGGAGAGATCTTGAGTTTGAGGTTGATGACCTTGTTTATTTGAAAGTTTCACCCATGAAGGGGGTGAAGAGATTTGGCAAAAGGGAAAGCTTAGTCCCCGGTATGTAGGCCCCTACAGGATATTGATTCGTGTGGGAGAAGTAGCCTATGAACTTGAGCTACCCGCAGACTTGTCATTAGTCCAACCAATGTTCCATGTGTCCTTATTGAAGAAGTTCATAGACGATTCAGCTGTTGTAGTCTCTCTATAAAGAACAAATATTCAAAATATTCTTTCATAAGAAGAAGGTCCGATAAAGATTCTTGATCACTAGATCCGTAGACTAAGGAACAAAGAAATTCCCTTGGTCAAATTTCTGTGGCGAAATCAGTCCGTTAAGGGTGCTTTTGGGAAGAAGAAGCAGGCATGCAAACTAAGTATCCTCATCTCTTCTCCACGAACTCAAATTCATCCTAAGGTAATAATCTTCTTTAATTAAGTTCTTTTCCAGTCTAAGATTCAGCCATATAGTTATCCTCATGCAAATTCATGTATTCGCAGATAAGTTTAGTTAGTCAGTATGAGTAAGATTCAATCATGGAGTTTGTTTTAGTTGTGCATTCTAGCATATAGCCTCATATTCTCAACTTTTTTTGTTTAACTAGTCTCATTTGAGTACGAATATTCCCAAGGGGAAGATCTTGTAATACCCCATACTTTTTCTAGTCCCATTTAGCTCCTAGTGTGTTAAGGGACAACTTCAAAAATGTATAACTCTTGATAAATGTGGAATTTTCTAGCTCCAAACCCACCAAAGTGTAGATAATTGAATCATCTTTCAAATGATACCAATTTTGCCTTAATTCGATACTCAGTTGAGAAGTTATGACGATTTTGGAGAAAGCAGTAGGGCATCGCGAAAAGCACCACATCACGGTGAGATGCAATATCGCAATTGTCCAATTCCCAGTGAAGCTCCACGATTAGCCCGCATTGCGGTGAAGCTCCAATTCTCGTTAATCCTTTTCTAGTAGCTCACCGCGATTAGCCTATATAGCATTAAAATTCTCAATAGGACAGACACTTCACCACGGTGGAGTGCAAAATGGAACTCCTCCTTTTCCAGTGACGCAACGTGATTACTCCGCATCATGCCAGAGGCCAAAATAGAAATTGTCCTTTTTCCACCAAGCCACCACGATTATGGCGCATCGCGCTGAGGCCCAAAATAGGAATTTCCAGTTATGAACTAATTTTTACAAAGGGAACCTAGTCTATTCCCAAGTCCTCAAATCATGAAAACACGATATTTAACCTATTCTAACCATTGTATGCATATTTTCATCAAAATTACTCTCTAAGGAAACCTTAGAATTCAAATTTTAATGTAATACCCTATATTCCCCTAGCTTAATTTAAGTCCTACCACATGAGTAATCCAATATAAAAATTTTTGAAATGCTCATTATTTTTTAGTTTAGAGCCTGTCATTGCGTAGGAAATTGACTCAGCTTTCCAACAATGTAAAATTTGTCTAAATTTGATAATCGGGTAAGAAGTTATGGCTATTTTAAGTTTCAGTCGTTAAACACTGTAATTCAGGCCAGTAGCGTATCTCGGAGTAAGACAAAATGGCAATTTTTAGTTTCCAGTGAGGTACCACGATACAGGCACATCGTGCTAAAGCTTATTTTCACATTTGTCAATTTCTAGTAAGCCAACACGATTGTACCGCGTAGCGCCGAGCTTCCAGGTCCTATCCAGTATTGCAAAGTGATTCCACCACATCGCACCACTAGCCACATTCCTAGTTGTCATTTTCCAATGGTTTAGCGCAATAGCGGCGCGTCACGCTGGGGCCACAAATAGGGTTTTCAGTGATGAAAATTAAAAATATTCCAAGGGTAATAGGGTCTTTTTCTATGACCTAGATCAACCTTAAACACAAAATTATGCCCTAAATACCCTATTATATCACTATTCACTCACTTTTCTCATGATTTAAAACATTCTCTCTCAAAGAGGCAAAAACCCTAGTTTAAGAAATCAAGGTCAATCCTCAAGAAATCCTCCAAGAACCTTCAAGAAAAAATCTTCTAAGGTTTGTTAGGTGTTCATCTATGGGTTCCTTTCACCTATAGAGTCCACGAATCCATTTTCAAATTACAAGATTGTTGAATTATGAACTTTCATATTTGAATTGAATTGAATTCATGTTCATGTTATTGTGGGGTCTTAGTCCATGATTAAATTACAAGCCTTCATGAAATTGAATAGCACGTGTGATGAATATGTGATTATCTTGTTAAACCTTTGAATTTACAAAGTGATTAATGTGTTTATGATGTTAATTGTGTTTAATCCATGATTATTATAAGATTCATGAAATTAGATTAGTATTTTAAGGGGAATTATATGAATTGCATGCTAAACCCATGAAATTGTAAGTTTGGGCATTGTAGTTGCCATGTTTATATGTTATCCATGATTATGTGCATGAAGTTGTGCTCCCCAAGTGGTTGATAGAATGTCCATGTGAATAAAGTGATGAAATCATGACATGTTACTAGATGTACAAGCTTATTCCCTACAAGTGTTTGATAAAATGTCTCTATAGATGAAATATGAACATGTGTACATTGTTATGCTTTGCAAGATCATGTGATGCTTTACTTTTCATGCTATAGAGTCCTGGGGGTATTTAATAACTAAAAATTTAGCTGTTTACCTAGAGCCAGTGTCAGTTATAGAATAGTATCAATCATGTCACGATCAGTAGAACTCAGTCAGTTACAGAACTCAGGAAAACTTATTAAACTCAGTATCAGTCCAGTCCAGTTCAGTATAATCAGTTCAGTGTCTTTCAGTTGGGAGTAGGATTCAGCACCGAGCGAGCCTAGGGATGGGGGATTACCCATTAGTTAGAACTGAGTCCCTAGAAATAATCCCTAAGTTCTAGAACTACGTAGCCAACGTAGGTTATGAGATATCACCTGTTAGATAGGACTGACATACTCAGGGATCGCCCACTAGTTTTGGACTGATCTCAGGGGTCACCCATAACAGATGTTAGTACCCGTGACACGGTATTAGCACCCTTACAATTGGAGTTACAGATTGGACCCCAACTCAGTTATCTTATCTTATTTGGGGCATGTCAGTTAGATAATTACCTCCCAAAGTTTCAGTTTTAGTCTTCAGTTTAGAAATCAGTTTAGTTTCACAGAATTAGGACTGTCAGACATAGTCAATCAGTATCGATAAATCAGTTATCAGTAACTTTAAATATTAGTTACTCAGTTATAAGAACTTAGTAATTAGCTTCAGAAAAGCTCAGATATAGTATATATTTATGTATGTACACAGTATTGCATACTCAGTGATTTTAGTAGTATCTGTTACTCATGTACTCTTACATTTAGTTACTCTATATCATTCAGTCAGTTACTGTTCTTGCATATGAACCCTTGCATTCAACCTTACCTTGTCTAGCATACCAGTACATTCCACGTACTAACTTCATACTTTCTTTATGCTATGATGTCTCATATCATAGGTCGGACGCTCGGGTTCCTGACCTCGGTTAGAATCTATAGAGGGCATACTATATTTAAGTATTTTAGTTTATCAGTAGGTCAGTAGTCGGAGTTAGTTGGGGGTTTGTCACATCAACTCCATATTCAGATAGTTCAGTTAGAGGTTTTCAGACTAGACTAGTTTAGACAGTATTTCAGTTTTCAGATGTTTTTAATAGATGTTACATTTATCAGTATTTCAAATTTTTAACCTTATGGTATTTTAGCCTATTTTCTGTATTTATTTCAGTATTACAATTCAATGCTCACAATAGATATCAATCATGGGTTATTTTGTGGTCCTTTGGGGTCGTAAGCACCGTGCGCCATCCAGGGTGTACTCTCGAGGTGTTACAAAATTGGTATCAGATCCTAAGGTTCAACAGGTTCCTAGGGATTCTGAAAGCCTTATCTAGCAAAGTCTTGTACATGAGTGTATAGCGCGCCACACTTATGGACCGGAGGCTATGAGATATTTTAGGAAAAGTTTCCCATCTTTCAGTATTCATGTCATGTGATTGAGCATGAGCTCAATTTAAACTCTTAATTTAATCTACTTCTTCCTTTCATTTATATAATATGCCTCCCAAAAGGACTAACTAAAGGAGAATCAGAAATCAGTCAGCACCTCAGCCCGTTCAGGAAGATCCCCTGGATGAGCATGTCTCCCATGTAGAATTCATTGCTTCATTCACTACTCTAGACAATTTCATAACAACTTAGAATAAATGGCCAGCTGCTTTTCAGGCCAACCTAATGGCTAATGCTGCTGCAGCCAAGATTCGGGACTTCACCCGAATGAATCCTCCCCTATTCTCAGGATCTAAATCTGAAGAGGATCCATAAGAGTTCCTCTATCAGGTTCAGAAAGTCATAGATATTATGGGAATGACTTCCAATGAGAGTGATGAGTTAGCTGCCTATTATCTACAAGATGTAGCTCATATGTGGTTTAAGTGGAAGGTAGACAGGGGCACAGATGTAGAGCCCATAGACTGGGAAGAGTTTGCTATTACTTTTCTAGATAGATTCATTCCCTAAGAGCTGAGAGAAGCCAAGGTGTTAAAATTCATTAATCTCAGGCAAGGCAGTATGAATGTGAAAGAGTATTTCGTTAAGTTTACTAAGTTAGCCAGGTATGCTCCCCATATAGTAGCAGACAATAGGTCCAGAATGCGATAATTTGTGTTTGGGGTGTAAGATAGTATGGTTAAGGAGTGCAGAACTGTGAGGATGATTAAGGAGATGGATATCTCTAGGCTTATGGTCTATGCTAAAAAAATTGAGGAGCAAAATCTTAAGAAGAAGGAGAGAGAGAATAAGAGAGATAGAACAGGTAGTTTTAATTTCAATCAGCCTAAGTCAGAGAGCGGTAACCATTCCCAATTTCATCCAAAATCTTTAGTTCCAGCTCTGTCCTCAGCTAGTGCGCTAGTATCAAAGTTCATGAATGGTAGTCATGATGGGGCGCCAGGCTCCAAAACCCAGGGTAGTATGAATAGTGGTCGTACCCATCTGCTTTGCGAAGAATATGGTAGACATAACCTAGGTGCATGTAGAGCTGGCAATGATGTATGTTTTGGATGTGGTAAGCCAGGCCACAGGATGCGGAAGTGTAGAGATATGGCTCAGAGGGGAAAATATTTATGCCAACAAGGTCAGTACAACCGTCCTTCAGCGCATTTTGGTCTCCCGAATTAGCAGGGTGCTACTTCTAGTGCCACTAGTGGGCAACGCCCACACAGGTTTTATGCACTTCAGTCCAAACAAGATTAGGAAAGTTCTCCAAACATGGTTACTGTTATGTTACGGATCTTTCATTAACATGTTTTGTCTTATTAGATCCAGGAGCTTCTATGTTTTTTGTAATTCCTTACATAACAGTTGATTTGAAAGTTAGACCAGAAACCTTAACAAAATATTTCTCAGTCTCTACCCCAGTGGGTCAGTCTATCATAGCCCGATGGATCAGTCTATTATAGCCCGATAGGTATACAGAAACTGTCCGATTATGATTGTAGACACGTATTTTTGTCCCATCGAAAATAATTCTTACACCCTATCATACTCTAACCCCATTCTATAATTTTCCCGCAAGAAAAACAAAATAAAATAACCACTTTATTTTTTTTACTTATTTATTTATTTTTATTTTTATCCAAATAACACCTCACTTCTTACCTAACAACCTACCCCACCCCATACCCCTACCCTCACCTACCTTACCCTCCACATGACCCCTATTTTTTCTTGGCCATAAAGGAAATATACATATACACACCCAGATGTACATATATAAGAGACAGAAAAGGATAGAGAGGAAAAAAAGATTATCATCATCTTCAGAGAGACGCTATTTTGGCTCTTTTTATTTCTTTTTTTCACAACACACGCACAGACACCATCCCGTATACATACACCACCTTCACCGAAGAGAAATATATACTGCCATAACCATCGACGAACACCCTATCGAGAAATAGTGAAGAAAGAAAAGGAGAGAATCAGTGAGCAAAAAAATAAAGAGAGAGAAAGAGGAGATCGAGAGAGAGAACGGAGGGTTTAAGTTTTCCGGTGAACCCATCTCCAGAACTGGTAAGTCTGGTTGGATTTTTTAGGCGTTACAGGTTAAAACCATTACATCTTAGAAATCCCCAAAAGTTCTTTACTGTTTGTTAGTGTTTTTCGATTGAGTCACCGGAAAAATGTCCAAATGTCATAGATTGGCCAGAATATGTTGTCATTATTCGAGTTTCTGTTGTTGATTGAACCCATATTGATTGTTCGTCCCTGTATCGATTCGATTCCGCGACAATTTTTGCATACGGGTTTGGTTTCTTCGGTGGCGATTTTGATTTTTTTGTCTCAGTTTGTTCATTGTGGTCAGTTTTGGGTTGCTTGTTCATCTATACCGAGTTGGATAGATTCATCATTGATGCTTAAGTCAGAGTTATCGGAGGTAGTCTTTTCTTTATTTCATCGATTAATATTCATCAAAAGCGGTATTAAGGTCCATTTCTTTAACCCGTTCTCTCTTCTTTATTTTAATTCGTTGAAATGGCCATGATTTGTGTGTTGGGTGATTATGATTGTTTGATGATGTTGATGTTACGAACATGATGCTTGGTGGTTCGACTTTGGTGGTTTGAGGATTGAATTTGATCAAGTTTTAATAGATTGATAAAAAGAAGTTGGGGTTGGATTAAAAATTGACGAAAAGGCTATATAGATAATTTTTGATTTATTATTGTTTTGTTTAATCCGGAATAAGCATGAATGTTGTCGGGACATTATAGAATTATGATGCATTGAAATGGATAGGCAAAAGTAGGCTCGAGTAGGCAAAAGTATATGAATAATTGTTTTCTTGTTGAGTGTTTGAATGTGAAAATTTGCGTTGAATGGTTTGGTCTTAGTTCTTTCATTTGGAAATGTATTCGTTTAATCGGGGAATGCCCCACGATCATTTGTATTTATTCACCGGGAAATGCCCCTGTAACGCCCCGTAAAAGGCGTGCATAGATTAGTCTTTAATATTGAGCTCTTAGACTTAATGACTTTAAATTTTCTAAGTGTAAAATGAGACTTAGTCATTTTAGCTGGCAATCTTTGGGATACAACTTTGCAACCTTCCTAACATTTGTCTTTAGATTTTCAAGTTGCGTTACGATCAGGAAATCTCACAGTGCATCTCGGATAAGTTTCAGAATTTTTCAAAACGCATAAGGCTGCGTTTGGATTTCAAAACAGTAGCAAAACGCATAGCCTATTGCCCAGTTTTTAGCATTTCAGGGTCAAATTCAAACAATCATAACTCCCTATATATAATGAACTGTATGAGGTATAATATATCAAACGAAATATCTTTGAGTCCTCTTTCAAATGCAGTTGGTTTCATCCAATTTTATTGTATGAGTAAAATGTTATAATCGATTTACTCCAGACTATCAAACTGTCAACTGAGGGACAGATTTGACCTTAATTGTTCCTTAGAGGTATTTTGGTCATCCTTCACCCCTATATATACCACCAACACGGGATTTAATCCCTCAAACACCAAAATACACCTTCATTCATCAAAATTGCTCAAGAACACTCCTTAGGGTTTTAAAATAAAAACCCAAATAGTTCAAGATTCGACCGTAGATTTTCGAAGATAATTACATATTCGGAATCACAAATCCACGAGCTTCAAGAAACATCTAGTATTTTTGGAAATAGAGGTACGTGAGGTTATTATAAAATCTCATGGGTATAGTTTTTATGAACATGCATGCTTTTAAATGGGGGTTTTCAATCAAATGCTAATAACTTGCTTTCAATATGATTTCTAAGTCATTTTTCTTTATGTCATGGGAATTGTTTGCCTATATACTTCAATAGTTGAAACCATGCATATGTGATTTGAGATTTTCCATGGAAGTTTGATAAATATGAATGATAAATTGCTTTCGAATTCCCATGATAATGTCTTGATATCCCATATCATATTGTGACCAACAAAAGAGAGCATGAATTTGAAATAATTATTGTTCACCACTTGTAAATGATGAAGCACCTTGGTTTTTACATGATTATGCATATGTGGATGTGATATTGATGACTTGCAAGTCAGGTTTGACGATACCCTACAAAATATGATACGTGATTGAATTAAATGAAGTTTGAATGCATTGATTTTATATGAGATAGGTGGATGCCTGAAGAAGGCATTTGAGTATAAGGGCTCATCTCTGGAAATCGTGTTTGCCGACATGGGAATTTGGTACCAGACTAAGTGATCTTGTGTACTTGAATTTATGTTATTCCCAAATTGGGACTATAGGTAGGAGCCCGGGCTAAGTGATCTTGGGCACTACCATTGGGTCGAGACACCATGCTTCGTGGTCTTGTGTGTCTCTTCCTCACTTATACTCTAATCTCGGCGGAAATCGAGGTTTGATAGTTGGTGTAAATTATGTAGGGTATTCCACCTAGCTCAGTTGCATTTCATTGTTGTTGAGAAACTATTGCATTATGCCCATGTGTTTTCAAATGATTTGATATGAAATTGCTTTATAATGGCTCTCAACTATATTTTGTAAAAATATTATGTTTTGTTTTGATATCTCTACGTGCCAGTACTTTTATGCTGACCCCCTCCTCTCTCGAACCTCTCAGGTTCAGAGGTCCAATCTAGGGGTCAAGAGAATCAGTAGATCATTCAGACAGAGACAAGTGGTGATCCTTCTATGTTTCGGAAGGTCTTATGTCCTGCAGTCCTTTTATCTTATATTTAGTTTTGGGATCTACTGGGGGCCTTGTCCCAGTTTATATAAGTTACTTGACTCAGTCATTTGTTAGAGATTTTCGCAGATAGTTGTTTAGAGGTTGATTGATGTTGGGGGAACTTTATTTCCCCGTTATTGTTTCTTTTCATATTTATGACCATGTTTCCAAATTATTGTGTTTCTTCCGTATTACTTTGATCATATGAATTAGGTGCATGATTACCAGAAAGATAGGGGTGTTTCGGGCCTCCATGGTTTGAAATGCTCGTCACAGCCAGGCCCTGGTTCGGGTTGTGGCAAACTTGGTATCAAAGGACGGTTCATGGTCCCAGGGTGTCTGCAAAATCACGTCAGGTAGAGTTTTGTTTATGGGTATGTAGCGCGCCATACTTATAAGTAGGAGGCTACTAGGTGCTTAGGAGTGTCTCTCTTTCTTCATGTTCTAGTTCGTGCAATAGAGTCAGAATGTTCCTCTTTCATACTCTAATTTGTGCTATGGTGTCGACAATACAAAAGTAAAAAGTCATCCCACATTCTTTCCTTACTCTAATGTTCTCAGATATGTATCATTATTGAGGTGATTCAAGTACAGAAGTTTAGAATCTAAATGGTTTGGTACTTTCTGATTGAACCATATAAGAGTTAAAATTTGTGTAAGCACTTGATAAGAGTCCATTAGTGCTTCAATGTGTATTGATTTCGATGTAAACATTGATCCTGATGGAATCGTGCTTTTCAGCTTGAGGTATTAATTTCATTTAGTCCCCTTCAAATTTATGTTACAAATGTCTTGCTTAAGGGGGGATGATGTGTAGTAGAATGTTGGAACTGTATTTCCACCCGAATAGTAGTATGCATTAAAGTATTGTTGTCATGACCTATTGGTAGTGATATTGGACCAAGAAGTTGGGGATGTGAAGTCACAAAGTTAGAAGTCAGAGTGAGGGTGACTTTTGTGTAAATGAATATTTTAGTTGAATAACCAATGTTCGAGAATGATTTAACCCCTTATGGTGATAGACTAATGTGGTAGCTAGTAACATGTGTGGATTGTATGATAGTCTATGGGGGAAGTGTTTGACTCAGATTTTTATTTATACAAAGTAAGATGTGTATCCTTAGATCATTGAATATTGTGTGTCAATTTTCTATCTCTTGTAATATGTAATCTTATTATCATGGTGTTTTTGAAAAAAATCAAAGTCTAGTGAAGCTGTGTGAGGCCTATTTTGATTCACTAGCAGCTTGCTGTCCAACTTGTTGTTCTTGTGTTGGTTTAATAAATGTATAGCTGAATCTATTTGCATGAGATTGAGTAAGTAATTAGGAGGTGAGAGATCAGTATAAGTAGATAAGATTGTATGGGGTTATAATATCAGATTAAGGTTAACCATGCCTATTATGTGACTTTACCCCCCCTTGACCTTCTTTTGTTGGTAGTTGTAAACTAGTACTACTAGTGAGAAGGTATGTAGTAGATTTGTGAGGTATTTGGATAAAATGTTCAGATTTGATGGACTAGTATATTATGTTGCTGTAACGCCCCAATTCCCAAGAATCGGAACGCCACACAGTGCTTATGATCATGAAGGACCACAAGCTAACCCTTTTCTGATATCTGTACCTGTTCACTGCATAATATAATAAAATACATGCGTAAAGTTGCCATAAGGTTCAAACATCTAAAAATATGCAATACTGGAAACCACACACTAATACATCTGTCTGAAAATCCTCTAACTGTCTAAACTGTGGAGTTGAAGGGACAATCCCCCAACTAACTCCATCTACTAAAATCAACAAAACACTGAAATGGAATATCCTCGCATGATGAGGACTCACTGCTGTACCCACTACTACAAGATCTGATAGCTAAATATACTCTGGATCACGCTCTTCTGAACCTATGGTGTAACATAAGAGAAAGCACCATAGCACAAATATGTCAGTACAAAAATGTACCGAGTATGAAAGGATAGGGTAAGGTTAAATATATAAAGCTTATGCATGAACATAACAATCTGTACCACATGCCTTCGCGGGAGTAAACATGTATAGAAATTATGCAGTATTTAAACATGAACATGTCTGATCAATAATGCATGTATAAATGGATAACGTATAACCAAAATTATGCCAATATGTGACACCGACCACCATGACCTTAATACCATACTTCTATCATCGACAACCGAATTCGTAAACACAAGTCTTTATGATAATCTGAGAAACTGATACCGATATTTGAGATCGAGTCCACTGACCCTGAAACACTGAATAACTGAACCTGAGATCAACCCTCATCTAGAAGGAAGTCTCAATTCTCACTGATACCGATTAAATACATTTGAGAGCTACCCTCATCTAGAAGGAAGTCTCAATTCTCACTGATACGGATTAAATACATTCGAGAGCTACCCTCATCTAGTAGGAAGTCTCAATTCTCACTGATACGGATTAAATACATTCGAGAGCTACCCTCATCTAGCAGGAAGTCTCTCCATAATGATAATAAATAAGTTCGAGAGTGATTTCCGAGATTACTGAGTTTTCCCCAAGTTTTGAAACTAACCGGGAGTTCATTGTTCATCGCTCGATTGAGATTACCGTGAAACTGACTCGGTATTTCAATAAACATGACTCTTATGGACAGGGAAGTTTCCTATAACCGACAACCCCACGTGAGCCGCATGGAATACCAATGTTTGCCATCCTAGGGAGAGCACTCCCATTGGCGGGAGTGTTGTACTCTTGCCAGGGAGTACAACCTTAAAGCTTTCATAATCACAATTCGGCTCTCTAGCCAACAATATCATCATCAACAACCCTACGGTGGCACAAAGGTTTGGGGAAATACCAAATTTCCCTCTCGGTGCTAAGTAATACTTCCCGACTAGCTCAGAACGCGTTAGAAAATCTACCACAACATCACAAGGGTCTATCATAAGACCAAATCAAATCTCTTTCTCATTTATCAAATCATATCAATTTGTGGATTCCTAACTCAACACATTTTAGCTCAAAATATTTTCCAACATCGAAACGTATCACCTTTTTTTTTAAACCACCACAACATCAATAACACCGAAACAATACCAAGGCTCATCATAGCCCTCCAACTTCAACGTCAACAACTTCAACGTCAACACGCCTCAATTCACAATCCAACTCACATTTTAAAGACACTTGAAACAATAATCAATAGGGACATAAGGTTTTCAATACCACTTAGCACATCATAACGTGGAAATAATGGAATACTTGTATAAATCAAGGCTTAACAATTCAAATCATTATATATTCAAAATCAAGGAATTTTGAACATAAATCCATTTCAAAATCATATATGTATCGAATTTCATAATTTCATACCTCATTAATAACATTATCCAATGTAAAATCATCTTTCCAATTCATGATACAACGTTATTCGCATAATTATTTCAACAAACATATAGCATGGAAATCACGTTGGACATAAGCATCAAACATCGACTAGTCGTTTAGGACCTATTATATTGTAAAAACATAATCTCTAGTCTCTTAGGCATTTTCACAAACACCTTGCATGCATCTCTTAAGCATAGATGGATTCGTCTAGTTTATAATTATTCAACTACCCAATTCACATATTTATACACCACATACCACCATAATGTCACACAACCATACAAAGATTCCATCCACCCTTTTCATGCTTAGATTTATGTACCATAGGGATTTCATGATAACATCTCGTAATGATACAACCTCATTCACATCGATATTTTGATGAACACATAACATGCATAGCTTAGCACATAATTGGGAATTTCATACTTAACATGTCAACGTGGCACCAAATTATATCACAATATTAATATTCTACTCTCCTAACATTTCCTTAGGTTTCCACTCTACACCACAATGTCTTACAAGTCATTTCCTTAAACACTTACTACACCTTCTATTGGCCCTTACATGATTAGGTTCATAAACCATAGGATTTTCACGACATCTTATATTAATACCACCTCAATTCTCATAAATACCTCGACAAGACTCATAACATGTGTAACATAATCTCCCAATACTTACTACTACCAAGAATCATAACTCTATTAACCAATTCTCCACACACGGATACATCATGGTATAAACATAGTAAAACACATGGAAAACACAATTACATCAATATCACTCATCTTGGCGTCACAATAATTCGCTACTCTAATTAGCATGATCTCATAAATTCAACACAATTCCTCCAATCCATAAACAAACATGCTCCAATCATCCTTCTACATCATGAACATTAAATTAAATCCACAACACGTGCTAACAATATTCAAGACCTTAACTTGAAGGTCACAACACATACTCACATCATGAACATAATTTGTATTCAACCATGCCACAATATTAACATCAACTTAATTCTACACAAAGCATGGAAATCACAAACTTATATATATTTTCGAATCACTCAACACAATATCTCCATTTCATAAACAACATACTCAACATTTCATTCACATCATACGCATCAACTTCCCTATTTCATAACAATTATGTCCCAATATCTCATCCACAATAAAAACATAAATTCCAATCACCCACACCACAATAATATTCATGCTATCAATTTAGAAGTCACAATACAATATTATCATCAATTAAATTCAATCAACACATAGAAACCACAAGTTTATATTTTGAAAAATAGGATTCTTGGGCTTTATGGACGGAAGGGATCCATAAATAAACACTTGCATACCTTAGAATCCGTAGCCGGAAGAGATTGACGGAAGGAATTCTTACATCAAAGCCTCCAATTAATTTCCCCCAATTCAAAACCCTAACCCTAACTCCTCTTCTTCTCTCTCTATATATATACATATATTTTGAGAGAGATATATAAGAGAAATAAGAGAAAATGATTGACAATTCTCAGCTCAAAGGGGCTATATATAGAGGGTTACAATAATGGGAAATGACCAAAATACCTTTAAAAATCAATCAATGTCAAATCTGCCCTTCAGTGATCTATCCGATAGGCTGAAGTAAATTGGCCATAACTTTTTACTCTGATGTCTAAATTAGATGAAACCAATTTCATTGGAAAGAAGACTCTCAAGGATTTTCGTTGATATATAGAAGCTCACATAGTTCATTATGTACAAGGAGTTATGATCATTTAAATTTGGAGAAAAAATATGCCTGGCCTCAGTACTTTTTCCTGCACGTTTTACTGTTCATCACTATTCACTGTTCGATCGAAATGTTCGTAACTTATCGCTCGGGTGTTCGTTTTGGATGATCAATATATCGCTGGAAAGATTATTTGATGCTCTACGAAATGGTGGGTCAAAATCCAAGAAATGACACACAGAAAAATTATAAATCATTCTTGAAGATAGGATCCCGACACGTTTACGCACAAAATTTCAACGAAAATTTTTTCTGGGGTATTACAGTTGCCTTCTTCATTAATGGTAGATGATTGATGCTAGACTATTGGCTTGAATTTAATGTAGAATGTGGATGTCAGAATAGTGGTATGAGATTGATAGTGTTGGGCTCTTTTATATGATTTTGATTCTCATAGTAATGAGATATAAGTTTGGAGTCGCGATATTGGTAGGCTATGAAGAAAATAGTATGGTTCATCAAAGTCTCGGTGATATCCATATTAAGTGTTAGAAATCTAAGTTTGAGCTTCGAAGGTTGAACTGATAGAAATATGTGTGCAAGCATCATACTATGAATATTAGGGCTATCAAAATATAGAGTGTATCTCAGAAGGTAGTATTAGCAGTGGGCTTTCCACTTTCATGTTGTAACACCCCGTACTTAATTACATGCATTAGCCATGGTTATATGTGTTGGAGTATATGTATTGATCATAAGTTAGGTATATATGAGTTTAAGTATGAGTATTGATTATATGTGTATAGGAATCGACTTTATTTATACCGGAATTTGCTCGTCGAAGTTTCTATACGAAGTTTATCGAGTTATCTTTCCAACGATACAAAGATTTCTGAAAACAGATGAGTATCGGATATAATCGAGCATGTTCGAAACTTGAAAACGGTGGACGCAATGAACAGTAAATGTGCAGAAATTTTCTGCACACAAAAGTACTGCAGCCAAACAGATTTTTGGGTCGACTTTAAACGATCATAACTCCTTGTACAAAATGAACTGTGTGAGCTGCTAGATATCGATGAGAATCCCCGAGAGTCTTATTTCTAATGCAATTGGTTTCACCCAAATCCATAATAGGAGTAAAGGGTTATGGTTGATTTACTTTAGCCTAACAAAACAGTCCACCATGGACAGATGCGGATTTACTTAAATTTTAAGGGCAATATGGTCATTTTCCATCACCCCATGGATGAAAATTGGTCATTATATACATATACTTAGCCTCATATCCATCATTTATCATCCAAATTATTTAAGAATAAGAAACCCTAGCCTAATTTCAACTCCAATTATCTTGTGATTCAATCGTAGAAAATCCAAATTGATTCCGTAGTTGTGTTCACCGTCTTAAGGGCTTCGAGAAGCACCCCTTATTTGTGCCAATAGGACTTCGAAATCAAAAGGGCCATTTTATGGTAAGGATGTAAATTATGTTGGTGTTATTTATATGGATATGTATATATATGCATGTGAGCATTATAAGTATGTTATTTGATTGTTGTTGAAAGATGATTGGATATGATGTTGGATTATTCTTGTGCATGGTTGGATTATGTTGAATTGTGAAGGGATTTGGTGTGATGATGTGGTATTGAAATGATGATTATATATATATATACACACATAAACCTATTGTTCAAGTTGGTTTTTGAATGCTTTGCAAATATTGGTTGTATGGAATTATGGAAGAGAATTGTGGTGTTGGGTTTCTAATACTAGATGCCAAACATTTTATTGTAGATAAGTGATTTGTAAAGGCGGGAAGTTGTGTTGAATTGGTATCCAAATCTACAACGAGGTATGTAAAGCATACTCTAACGATGTTTTTTGGCATGAAAACACCAATGTTCCATCAAGTAAGATTCCGAGGTTGTCCAAAAAAAAACATGTATTGTTCTACGTTACCAACGAAGTTGTTTCCATTATATAAAGTGTCAAAATGTTTCATTGATATACCAAAAGGCTCCTATTTAATTGTTGTGATATTTATGATTCTGGAACACATTGTTGATGTACCAATGAGTCTTTATTACATCGTTATTGTATAGAAGGTCTATTACTTGGTTCCTATTGATGTATCATTGTTCCAAAGGTACTATATTGGCATGGACACTAATGTAATAATCTCAAAAGCTTTTGAACTAAGTTATTGAAAAGATCTCTTATGTGTGTTACTTGATATACGTGTGGGTGGTAGCTCAGGGGCTTAAGCCTAGCATGGGCCGATCCCGATACTTGATATGATTACAGTTGATATGTACTGGGGGCAGCCTAATGGTCATAGTACGGTACAGTATTGATTATTGTTAGGTGGTTGGAGGTTCGGGAGGAGGAGGTAATGGCGAATGATAATTGTAAAGAATGAAATGAACGAAGGTATACCGTTCCACAAATGTGTTTGAATTCAAGAACCTAATTCAGATTAATGACAATGTACATGATCCTAAAAGTGTTTATGAAGTGTGGTTCATTTCTATTATGATTTATTCACTTGTGTATGATTTTCTTGATCCCCCATATCACATATGATTATTTACAGCTTTACATACTCAGTACATATTTCGTACTGACGTCCCTCATGGGGGACCTGCATTTCATGCTGCAGGCACAGGTGCTTCAGCTCATACACAGCATAGATAGGAGCCAGGTCATACAGCTATTGTTGGCGATCTCCAGTTTGCTTCGGAGTTTTCCGAGTCGGTTCCTTATGTTTTGTTATTGTACAGGAGTCATGTGTGGCCGGGGGGTTTGTCCCGACCCTAGTTATGTCATGTATATCCTAGAGGCTTTGTAGACATAAGGAAGGGTAAAGTCATGAAAGTTTATATAGTGATGTTATATTTGTATATGTGGTGGCTCCGACGGCCAAGTATTATATATATATATATTTGTGCGTGTTGTGCTGATACAGGTAATTAGACCCTTCTATATGCAACGAAGTGCTGTCCAAATTTTTGGTGACATGTAAGTAAAAGTACAGGTATTTGAACGGGTTCTCCCGGGCCTTCTCGGCTTCGGGTGCCAGTCCAGCCCGAGGGGATTTTGGGGCGTGACAAAAAGTAGTATCAGAGCGGTTCGTCCTAGTGAGTCTACAAAGCCGTGTCTACGTAGAGTCTTGTTTATCGGTGTGTTGTGTACCACATCTATAAACAGGAGGCTATGGACATTTAGGAAATTGTTTCTTTCCTTCAGATCATAGATCGTGCCATAGAGCTTATATAGCAAATGAAGTCATAGTTGACCACTGAATCCATTTGTTTCTCTTATTACAGTAAGAATGCCGGATACCGGAAGTAAGAATACCAGCGAGCGGGTAGATGTGGCTGCCGAAGAAGGGACTAGTAAGTCACCACCTATATAAGTTAATCAGAGTGAAGCCCAAACTGAGCGGGTATCTGAAATGTCTTCCACTCCAGATGAAATAAGTGGGAGGCGAACCACATTCACAGAACCACTTGTTAATGCTGCTGATCAGGATATGAGGGATGCAGTACAACTGTTGACCCGGATTGTTGCCGGTCAAGTCTAAGGGCAAGCTATTCCTGCCGCGGGTTCTAGCGGTACTGATAGGGCGGATAGTCTTCGGATGCAAGATTTTCTTAAGATGGATCTGCCTACTTTTACCGGATCTAATCTTAATGAAGATCCGCGGGACTTTATTGATCAGATCCAAAGGGCCCTAGAGGTGATGCATATATCGGGAAGAGAGACAGTGGAGTTAGCCGCGTATAGATTCAAAGGTGAGGCTATATATTGGTATGAAGACTGGAAACGATCAAGGGGCATTGATGCACCCCCAACTACTTGGAAAGAGTTCAAAGAGGCATTTATTAATCATTATCTTCCATATGAGACTCGTCAGGCCCGTGCGGATTAGTTCTTAAATCTTCGATAGGGTAATACAAGTGTGAGGGAGTATAGTCTTCGATTTAATTCTTTGTCCAGATATGCTCCTAATGTTATAGCTACTATGGATGACAGAGTTCATCGGTATGTGGATGGATTGGATCCGTATTTGGTTAGGGATTGTACTATTGCTGCACTGAATAAAGACATGGATATAGCTAGGATCCAAGCATTTGCACAGAAAATGGAAGATCAGAGGCAAAGAAAAAAAACACAGGAATTTGAAAGTGGATCTTCTAAGAGGGCCAGATCTATAGGGCAGTTTATGGTGCCACAGGGAGGTTTTAGACCTCAATTTTATGCTAGACCACCTAGGCCATTATTTTCTTATTCTGCAGCTAGTGCTCCAGCACAACATCAGGGGTTCAGAGGCAGTTAATTTGGGCAAAGAAGTGAGGGTCATAGTTCGCGATCAGTGGGTTATCATGGGCAAGGGAACATGAGCCAATCGAGACCTTCTCGAGAGCTATGTAATAGATGCGGAAAGCATCATATGGGCGTATGTCAAATGGGAACAAATGTTTGTTTTTGGTGCGGTATGACGGGACATATGATGAGAGAATACCCACGAAGGGGTGCAGGTGGCGTAGCAAGACCTTCGGGATTAGCTGTTGCATCATCATCACTGGTATCTTATTCTAGTAGGGGCGCACAACCTGCGGGTCACGCTAGAAATGAAAAAAAAAGTCGCCAGTTCCAGCGGTACTTAGAATCGCACTTAAGCTTTAGCGGATCGACAAAATCTAGAGGCTTCCCCAGATGTGGTCATGGGTACGTTGTCCATATTTTCATTTGATGTATATGCTCTAATTGATTCCGGTTCTACATTATCATATGTTACTCCTTTGGTTGCTGGAAAGTTCAAAAGAACCCCCGAATTGTTAGATAAGCTGTTGGAAATGTCTACCCCGGTTGGGGAATCTATTATTGCTAGAAGAGTTTATAAAGATTGTGTAGTAATTGTGTGTGGTCGAGACACGATGGCCAATCTTGTGGAACTAGAAATGGTAGATTTTGATGTTATAATGGGTATGGATTGGTTGGCGTCTTTTTATGCCAAAATTGACTGTTGTACGAAAAAAATGTATTTACATTTTCTTAATGAAGCAGTTATTGAATGGAAAGGTAAGATTGGCGCACCAAGAGGTAGATTTATTTCTTATTTCAAAGCGAGAAAAATAATTTCCAAGGGCTACATATGTCATTTAGTTAGAGTAAAGGATACGAAATCGGAATCACCAGATCTTCACACTGTACCAGTAGTAAGTGAATTTTTTGATGTATTCCCTGAAGATCTTCCAGGTTTACCTCCTGAACGAGAAGTAAAATTTGGTATTGATGTGATACCAGGCACCAAGCCAATCTCAATTCCTCCGTATAGAATGACCCCAGCAGAATTACGAGAATTGAAAGGGCAATTGAAAGATTTGCTAGAAAAGGGGTTCATTAGGCCTAGTATTTCCCCTTGGGGAGCACCAGTGCTGTTTGTGCGTAAGAAAGATGGCACATTGAGAATGTGTATTGATTATAGGCAGCTGAATAAAGTGACTCTTAAAAATAAATATCCTCTTCCAAGAATTGATGATTTATTTGATCAGTTACAGGGTGCCAAATGTTTTTCTAAGATTGATTTGAGGTCAGGTTATCATCAAGTGAGAGTCAAAGAAAAAGATATACCCAAGACAGCTTTCCGAACAAGATATGGTCATTATGAGTTTCTAGTTATGTCATTTGGGATAACTAATGCACCTGCAACTTTCATGGATTTAATGAATAGGGTGTTTAAGCCATTTCTAGATGTATCCGTGATAGTTTTCATTGATGATATTCTAGTTTATTCTAGATCAGAAGAGTATCATGCTAATCATTTGAGACAGGCGTTGCAAACTCTTCGTGATTGCAAGCTGTATGAAAAATTTTCTAAATGTGAATTTTGGCTAAAGTCAGTGGCATTTCTGGGCCATATTGTATCAAATAAAGGCATACAGGTTGATACTCAAAAGATAGAAGCTGTGAAGAATTGGCCAAGGCCCACAACGCCTACGGAGATTCGTAGTTTACTTGGGTTGGCTGGTTATTATAGAAAGTTTATTGAGGGTTTTTCTTCTATTTCAGCACCCTTAACTAAGCTAACGCATAAAGCATCCAAGTTCCAACGGAATGATGCGTGTGAGGAGAGTTTCCAAGAATTAAAGAATAAGTTGACTTCTACACCTGTGTTGGTACTTCCAGAAGGTACAGAAGGGTATACAGTGTATTGTGATGCTTCAATAATTGGTTTAGGATGTGTATTGATGCAGCATGGTAAGGTGATAGCATATGCCTCAAGGAAATTAAGGCCACATGAGAAAAATTACGCCACACATGATCTTGAGATGGCAGCGGTTATCTTTGCTTTAAAAATATGGCGCCACTATTTATATGGGGTTCATGTTGATATATATACTGATCATAAGAGCTTACAATATATTTTCTGTCAGAAGGATCTAAATCTGAGGCAGCGAAGGTGGATGGAACTATTAAAAGATTATGATGTTGATATTTTGTATCACCCAGGGAACGCGAATATAGTAGCTGATGCGTTGAGTCGTAAGGCTATGATGGCATCTCTAGAAAGGCAAAGGATGATTAAAGATCTTCATCAATTAGCTAGTCTAGGAGTTCATCTTCTCGAAACTCCAGACGAGGAGCTTATTGTGCATAATGCCGCGGAATCCTCATTAGTAGCTGAGGTGAAAGAGAAGCAAGATGCAGATCCTGTTTTATTGCAACTCAAGAAGAATGTTCAAAATGGTGCGATGAAGGTATTTGAGCTTTCGCAAGAAGGAGTACTTCTATGCCAAAATCGGCTATGTGTGCCTATTGTTGATGAGCTAAGAAAAAGAATTATGACTAAGGCACATTTCTCAAGGTATTCTATTCATCCAGGGTCAACCAAAATGTATCAAGATTTGAAGGATGTATATTGGTGGAATGACATGAAAAGGAACATCGCAGAATTTGTAGCTGAATGTCCAAATTGCCAACGAGTTAAAGTGGAACATCAAAAGCCCGTAGGCTATATGCAATGCATAGATCTTCCAATTTGGAAGTGGGACATGATCAATATGGATTTTGTTACAGATTTGCCTCGTACAGCTTGAAAATTTGATTCTATATGGGTGATTGTGGATAGGCTTACTAAATCCGCACATTTCTTACCCGTTAAGACCACTTACACAGTTGAAGAATATTCGAAGCTGTATGATAAAGAAATAGTCCGATTACATGGAGTGCCAACTTCTATTATATCAGATCGGGGAACTCAATTTACCGCAAACTTTTGGAAGTCTTTCCAACGGAGTTTGGGAACACAAGTGAATCTGAGTACAACTTTTCACCCTCAGACGGATGGACAAGCAGAGCGCACCATTCAAACACTTGAACATATGCTACGAGCATGTGTTATAGATTTTAAAGGCAGCTGGGATGATCATTTACCTTTTATTGAGTTTGCCTACAATAATAGCTATCATTCAAGTATCAAAATGGCACCATATGAAGCTTTATATGGGAGGAAGTGTAGATCACCAATAGGATGGTTCGAAGCGGGTGAAACTCTTATGTTCGGACCGTATCTTGTGTATCAAGACATAAAAAAAGTCAAGGTGATTCAGCAACGGTTGAAAATAGCCCAAAGTCGACACAAGTCATATGCGGATAGTAGAAGAAGAGGGCTAGAGTTTTTGTTAGGCGATTGGGTATTTTTGAAGGTATCGCCAATGAAAGGGGTGATGAGATTTGGCAAGAAAGGAAAGTTGAGTCCATGATATATAGGCCCGTGTAAGATTATTCGAAGATGTGGGAAAGTTGCTTATGAATTAGAGCTACCCCAGGAACTCTCATCAGTGCATCCAGTATTTCATGTACCGATGCTTCGAAAGTGCATCGGAGATCCGTCCCTTATTACTTCTACTGAAGATGTGCAAGTAACAGAAGATCTTACCTATGAGGAGATGCCTATTGCTATATTAGATCGTCAAGTTAAGAAGATGAGAAATAAAGAAGTAGCATCGGTGAAAGTACTTTGGAGAAATCAACAAAGGGAAGAGATTACATGGGAAGCGGAGGAAGCAATGAAAGCCAAATACCCTTATTTGTTCAAAGGTGAAAAAGAAGTGCAAGGAGTGGAACTAGGATACTAACAAGTAAGTTTTTACATATGCATAATATCTATATGATGACGTGAATATCAATTATGAATTCGAACTTGTTTCGGCTAAATAACTATATTCACATTCGAGGACGAATGTCCTTAAGGGGGGAAGGATGTAACACCCCGTACTTAATTACGTGAATTAGCCATGGTTATATGTGTTGGAGTATATGTATTGATCATAAGTTAGGTATATATGAGTTTAAGTATGAGTATTGATTATATGTGTATAGGAATCGACTTTATTTATACTGGAATTTGCTCGTCGAAGTTTCTATGCGAAGTTTATCGAGTTAGATTTCCAACGATATAAAGATTTCTAAAAACAGATGAGTATCGGATATAAGAGAGCATGTTCGAAACTTGAAAACAGTGGACGCAATGAACAGTAAATGTGCAGAAATTTTCTGCACACAAAAGTACTGCAGCCAAACAGATTTTTGGGTCGACTTTAAATGATCATAAATCCTTGTACAAAATGAACTGTGTGAGCTTCTATATATCGATGAGAATCCCCGAGAGTCTTCTTTCTAATGCAATTGGTTTCACCCAAATCCATTATCGGAGAAAAGAGTTATGGTGGATTTACTTTAGCCTACCAAAACAGTCCACCATGGACAGATTCGGATTTACTTAAATTTTAAGGGCAATATGGTCATTTTCCATCACCTCATGGACGAAAATTGGTCATTATATACATATACTTAGCCTCATATCCATCATTTATCATCCAAATTATTGAAGAATAAGAAACATTTCAGCTCCAATTATCTTGTGATTCAACCGTAGAAAATCCAAATTGATTCCGTAGTTGTGTTCACCGTCTCGAGGGCTTCGAGAAGCACCCCTTATTTGTGCCAACAGGACTTCGAAATCAAAAGGGCCATTTTATGGTAAGGATGTAAATTATGTTGGTGTTATTTATATGGATATGTATACATATGCATGTGAGCATAAGAAGTATGTTATTTGATTGTTGTTGAAAGATGATTGGAAATAATGTTGGATTATTCTTGTGCATGGTTGTATTATGTTGAATTGTGAAGGGATTTGGTGTGATGATGTGGTATTGAAATGATGATTATATATATATACACACACATAAACCTATTGTTCAAGTTGGTTTTTGGAATGCTTTGCAAATATTGGTTGTATGGAATTATGGAAGAGTATTGTGGTGTTGGGTTGCTAATACTAGATGCCAAACATTTTATTGTAGATAAGTGATTTGTAAAGGCGGGAAGTTGTGTTGAATTGGTATCCAAATCTACAACGAGGTATGTAAAGCATACTCTAACGATGTTTTTTGGCATGAAAACACCAATGTTCCATCAAGTAAGATTCCGAGGTTGTCCCAAAAAAAACATGTATTGTTCTACGTTACCAATGAAGTTGTTTCCATTCTATAAAGTGTCAAAATATTTCATTGATATACCAAAAGGCTCCTATTTTATTGTTGTGATATTGATGATTCTGAAACACATTGTTGATGTACCAATGAGTCTTTATTACATCGTTATTGTATAGAAAGTCTATTACTTGGTTCCTATTGATGTATCATTGTTCCAAAGGTACTATATTGGCATGAACACTAATGTAATAATCTCAAAAGCTTTTGAACTAAGTTATTGGAAAGATCTCTTATGTGTGTTACTTGATATACGTGTGGGTGGTAGCTCTGGGGCTTAAGCCTAGCATGGGCCGATCCTGATACTTGATATGATTACAGTTGATATGTACTGGGGGCAGCCTAATGGTCACAGTACGGTACAGTATTGATTATTTTTAGGTGGTTGGAGGTTCGGGAGGAGGAGGTAATGGCGAATGATAATTGTAAAGAATGAAATGAACTAATGTATACCGTTCCACAAATGTGTTTGAATTCAAGAACCCAATTCATATTAATGATAATGTACATGATCCTAAAAGTGTTTATGAAGTGTGGTTCACTTCTATTATGATTTATTCACTTGTGTCTGATTTTCTTGATCCCCCATATCACATATGATTATTTACAGCTTTACATACTCAGTACATATTTCGTACTGACGTCCCTCACGGGGGACCTGTATTTCATGATGCAGGAATAGGTGCTTCAGCTCATACACAACATAGATAGGATATAGGTCATACAACTATTGTTGGTGAGCTCCAGTTTGCTTCGAAGCTTTCTGAGTCGGTTCCTTATGTTTTGTTATTGTACAGGAGTCATGTGTGGGTGGGGGGTTTGTCCCGACCCTAGTTATGTCATGTATATCCTAGAGGCTTTGTAGACATAAGGAAGGGTAAAGTCATGGAAGTTTATATAGTGATGTTATATTTGTATATGTGGTGGCCCCGACGGCCAAGTATTATATATAAATATATTTGTGCATGTTGTGTTGATATAGGTAATTAAACCCTTCTATATACAACGAAGTGCTGTCCAATTTTTTGGTGACATATAAGTGAAAGTACAGGTATTTGAATGGGTTCTCCCAGGCCTTCTCGGCTTTGGGTGCCAGTCCGGCCCGATGGGATTTTGAGGCGTGACACATGTGTGGTCTTTTGGATTAAATTTCTATTTAATTATGTGTATTGTTGTATTCCAGACCCCAGAGTGCGGTGAGTGTAGTTCATCTTAGAGTCTAGTAATAAGGGATCTCTTGAACTTTATATGATGTCTTAAAGCCAAGGGGGAGATGATAGAACGAATAACCAAGTCAGGCTCTCAGATTCTAGTAGTGATGTCACGATGATATAGAACTTCAGAAAGTGAGGGTGAGACTCAACCCATTCTTATCTTAGTATTTTTCAGTTATCCCAATGCCTACTCAAGCTTTACGTTTTAGTTCCGTGATCATAGTTCGTGATTCCCGTATATGATAGAGAGTCACACACTCTTCCAGTTCCAAGATAATGAGTTCTAGTTCATTCAAGTAGTTGAAATCACATTCCTTATGTTAGGAACTCTAGTTGAGGTCATGCAACTTATGATGCATGTTCTCACTCTTTATAGTGTGCTCAGTCCCGTATAAAAATCTTCTCATGCTTCAGGGTCTTGTGTTTTAACCTTTTAGTGACCATCCCTATGCAATGATAGTGGTGATGATGTAAATGTTCTTGTTGATGGAAGATCATAGTACGTTTGTTTAGATAAGGCCATAAGCATGAAGTAAGATTTGGGGCCAATCTTTGATACATGTGATGGTTAGTGAAAAGTTTGTGTGTATGTTTTAGGGTAGTGCGTGGGAGTTAAATTGACAATAGTTTAGAAACTATGTGAAGTATGTATTTATGGGTGGTTAACTTGAAGTAAACATGTGGTTATAAAATAGGTTTGAATGACATTTTGGGATTGTAGTGAGAGGTCGCAATATGCATTAGCGACTTCATATTAAGAGTTCAGAGTAGTCATTGAAGTGGTAAGGCATGTTATACTTAGGATGTGATCTTTAAAAGAGGTATAGAAGGTGGTGTCATATGGTTTAGAATAATAGCGTGGTGTAGCATGTTGTATTTTTGTGACTTAGAGTTAGGCTTGATCACGGTGTAAGGATTAAGCTATTTTAGACATTAGTACAAAAATTTGTCAATGCTCATATGAGAATTTTAAGCTGAATTGAATGAATATGATATTTATAGGGAATAGTATAGTTAAGGGATATTCGAGAAGTGTACTAAGCTTGAAAGTAAGAAGTTGTATTGCCAAAGGTCTGATAATTCTATACTAATTTAGGAGTTATATGTCTATATTCTAGACTGCAGAGTAGTGTCAATGTTGTGATTTCCTTAGTGGGATGTCTTGTGTAATCCATACCCAAGATTTGTGGCTCCCTATTACTATTAGAACTTCTTTAGAGAGAGCGTTGAAGAGATACTCCAGTTAAGTATGAGGGTCCAGCATAATTCAGTCTGTATAGACAGTAAGTCAGTTTAGCAGTCAGATTCGCATGACTTGTTTTCTCGTCTTTTCATTTATTCATGCTACCCAAAATCTCAGACATGATACTATTCCAAGATAGAGTATACTAGTAATTGCGAGTATAGCTCAGTTCATGCGTCATGCATTAGATTCAAATTCCAGAGGTTCAATTATGAATCAAATCGTAGGTGCCTTGTGCATTGCCTCCGTTTTCCGAGTATCTTAGTGAATTGAGCACTCATAGAGGGACATAGGGTCCCAAGGGGGAGATACCCCATTCGGTTGCATGCATAGGTTCTTATTACAAGCTTCGCATCAGTTGTTATTGTGTATTCAGTCATACGTTCTTGTGTCAGTTCAGTCAGATATGCCTGCATTAGAAATGCATGTTCAATAGAAAAAGTTCAGATTATCAGTGTATTCAGTCCTGCGTTAATGAGGACAACTCAGACACAAACCCATGCCTCAGATATGCATGTCCGGTATAAGAATTCAGAACATCAGTAGTTCCAGTCTTATAGTCATGTTTCAGATCAGTGTATTCTTTATTAAAGGACATGTCATGTCCACGTTATTCCATAGCTTTAAGGCTTCAACGAGTTTCTACCCATCATTCGAGGACAAATGATCCCAAGGGGGAGATAATGTAACGCCCCTTAAAAGGCGTGCATAGATTAGTCTTTAATATTAAGCTCTTAGACTCAATGACTTAGAATTTTCTAAGTGTAAAATGAGACTTAGTCATTTTAGCTGGCAATCTTCGGGATACAACTTTTCAACCTTCCCGACATCCGTTTTTAGATTTTCAAGTTGCGTTACGATCGTAAAATCTCATAGTGAATCTCGGATAAGTTTCGGAATTTTTTGGAACGTATAAGGCTGTGTTTGGATTTCAAAATAGTAGCAAAACGCATAGCCTATTGCCCAGTTTTCAGCATTTCAGGGTCAACTTCAAACAATCATAACTCCCTGTATATAATGAACTGTGTGAGATATAATATATCAAACAAAAGATCTTTGAGTCCTCTTTCAAATGAAGTTTGTTTCATCCAATTTGATTATATGAGAAAAAAATTTATAATCGATTTACTCCAAACTATCAAACTGTTAACTGAGGGACAGATTTGACCTTAATTGTTCCTTAGGGGTATTTTAGTCATCCTTCACCCCTATATATACCACCAACACGGGATTTAATCCCTCAAACACCAAAATACGCTTTCATTCATCAAAATTGCTCAAGAACACTCCTTAGGATTTCAAAATAAAAATCCAAATAGTTCAAGATTCGACCGTAGGTTTTCGAAGATAATTACATATTCGAAATCACAACTCCGCGAGCTTCAAGAAACATCTAGTAATTTCAAAAATAGAGGTACATGGGGTTATCCTAAAATCTCATGGGTGTAGTTTTTATGAACATGCATGCTTTTAAATGGGGGTTTTCAATCAAATGCTAATAACTTGCTTTCAATATGATTTCTAAGTCATTTTTATTTATGTCATGGGAATTGTTTGCCTATATACTTCAATGGTTGAAACCATGCATATGTGATTTGGGATTTTCCATGGAAGTTTGATACATATGAATGATAAATTGTTTTTAAATTCCCATGATAATGTGTTGATATCCCATATCATATTGTGACTAACAAAAGAGAGCATGAATTTCAAATAATTATTGTTCACCACTTGTAAATGATGAAGCACCTTGGTTTTTACATGATTATGCATATATGGATGTGATATTGATGACTTGCAAGTCGGGTATGACGATACCCTACAGAATATGATACGTGATTGAATTAAATGAAGTTTGAATGCATTGATTTTACATGAGATAGGTGGATGCCCGAAGAAGGCATTTGAGTGAAAGGGCTCTTCGTTGGAAACCGTGTTTGCCGACACGGGAATTTGGTACTAGGATAAGTGATCTTGTGTACTTGACTTTATGTCGTTCCCAAATTGGGACTATAGGTAGGAGCCCGAGCTAAGTGATCTTGGGCACTACCATTGGGTCGAGACACCATGCTTCGTGGTCTTATGTGTCTCTACCTTACTTATACTCTAATCTTAGCTGCAACCGAGGTTTGACAGTTGGTGTAAATTATGTATGGTATTCCACCTAGCTCAGTTGCATTTCATTATTGTTGAGAAACTATTGCATTATGCCCATGTGTTTTCAAATGATTTGATATGAAATTGCTTTATAATGGCTCTCAACTATATTTTGTAAAAATATTATGTTTTGTTTTGATATCTCTGCGTGCCAGTACTTTTGTGCTGACCCCCTCCCCTTTCCAACCTCTCAGGTTCAGAGGCCCAGTCTAGGGGTCAAGAGAATCAGTAGATCATTCAGATAGAGACAAGTGGTGAGCCTTCTATGTTTCAGAAGGTCTTATGTCCTGCAGTCCTTTTATCTTATATTTAGTTTTGGGGTCTATTGGGGGCCTTGTCCCAGTTTATATACAGTTACTTGACTCAGTCATTTGTTAGAGATTTTCGCAGACAGTTGTTTAGAGGTTGATTGATGTTGGGGGAACTTTATTTCCCTGTTATTGTTTCTTTTCATATTTATGACCATGTTTCCAAATTATTGTGTTTATTCCGCATTACTTTGATCATATGAATTAGGTGCATGATTACCAGACAGATAGGGGTGTTTTGGGCCTCTATGGTTCAAAATACTTGTCACGGCCAGGCCCTGGTTCGGGTCGTGACAGCCTTGAAGTATTTTGTATTTAGAGGAAATTTGTGATGAAGGCCCGAGGCTTCGGGTAGCATGGGAGTGTAGTTTAGGATTATCTTAGAATAGAGTAGGTTACATTTTTGCATTTTTTATTTTTTGGGACTGTATAAGTGGATTGGACACTGAATTTTGGATTATTTTGTGTTGTGTGCTTGATTGATTGTTTTATGTGCTTTGTGTGGTTTATGCACTTGTAATGTCAAATTAGCCGATACGCTCCACCAAGCGACCGTGGTCAAACCACGGGTCCAAGGGGTGCCTAACACCTTCCCCTCGGTCCATAAAATTCCTTAGCCGAAATCTCTGTTTGCAAACCAGTTTAAAGAGTCAAATCATTTTAAAAAGGATTTTTTGAAGGTGACTTGGCACACCCGATTATGCCAAGTGGTGACTCTGAGTTTTGAATATAAATAATACTTTTTCGAAACAAACTTTTAACCTTTGGTCACTTCAATAATAAAAACCCTTTCGAACTTAAAATTAATCTTTTTGGAGTTAGAAAGGGGTGTGACAGCTCTGGTGACTTTGCTGGGGATTTTTTCAAAATTCAAGCTTATTTTTTGAGTTGTATCATCTTAGTTTGATATTATGGGTGTATAAACATTATTTGTGTTATCGTTTGTGTTTATTTTATCATTGTTGTGTGCCTACGTGCTACGTGTTTATAGTCTTTCTTTATGTGTTACCACTCTATATCTGACATCATTTGTATAATCTGAGACAATTTTTTCTGCAACAAGTCTCGGAGTGCACGTCGTGTACACGAACTTTAGTTGAGTCACCCTTATTTTAGGAGGAGGAGTCGTCGGACGTATAGAGTGGGTGGAAGCTATCGCAGCCACTATCGATCATACGCTCCCCCGAACAGCCTGGTTAGTGAACCCCAACGTAGGTCGGCCTTTAGGTCATGCTTATGTGCATCATATTGAGACCTAGCGGGGCCCACTTGATCCTTTGTAGGAGACTCACCTCTAAAGCATCCCTATGTGCTAAATGTTGCATCTTTGAGGGTAAAGTGGACATTTGATGGACTGATTCGGGAAAAACATGTGTTAGAAGTAAGGTGTGTTGAAAAAAAAAAGTGAGAAAAAAAGAGAGTTTCGGAGTTTTTAGAGTTCTTTATGACTTTTATTTTCCACAATTCAAAAATTTAAAAGATTTTTTATTTTTTGTATTCATTTGTCAAAAACAAAAACATCAAAAAGATTTTTCTTTGTTTCTTTTAGAAAGCATCCATAATTCAAGAATTTCAAAGAGATTTTTTTCAATAGGAACTTTTTATAAAAGAAAAAGTCAAAAAATATGGTAGAAGTTTTGTACATTTTATATGGGAAAATACCAAAAGAAAAAAAGATTTTTCTTTCATAGTTGTTGGTGTCATTTTTATGTGAAGTGTCAAACTGAAAAAACAAAAAGCTTTTTTTAAATTGTTCACCGTTTGTCTTTGGTCGTGTCTCTCAAGTCAGGGTTCAGTTTGTTATTTAATCTTAAATTATCCAAACTGAACGAACTACGCACCCCTGATTCTCCTCTTTTGCTGGTGAGATACGTAGACAGCCTATTATTGGTTCGGGGATCTTATTTGAAAAATCCAAAAAGATTTTCTTCACTCTTTATTAGAGTAGGTGTCATATACTTCTTTAAAAGAAAACTACAAAAACATTTTCCTTTATTAGGTTCAAGTTTCATTTTTCATATGAAATTCATAATTGAAAATCCAAAAAGATTTTTCTTTGGTAATCATAAGTTTCATTTTTGTATAGGGATTTAAACCTGAAAAATGAAAAAAGATTTTCGCCAATTCTTTTGACAATTTTTTATTTTCTTTTCTTTTAATTTTTTTTTAAAGTTTCAAGAAAAAGAAAAAAGAAAAGAAAAAGAGTTTAATTGGCCATTTTGGAAAGACTTCACGAACTACGCACACCTGATTCTTATTTCTCGGGAGTGAGATACGTAGGCGCCTTTCTCGGGTTCAGTGATCTTTTTCAAAGAAAAGGAAAAATCAAAAAAAGATTTTGAGAAGGTGTTGAACTCTAACGCATTTGGTGTTTCTATTAGTCAGTTAGTTTAAGGTGGTTGGTTTATGGCATTGTGGATGGTCCTTCACATCATACCAAATCTGAAGGTTTAGCTGTGTCCAACAAGGATTTAGAGAGTGACCTCATGGATCAAACAAAGAGTCAACAAATTGAGAGTTTAAAGGAAGAGAATTTCAGACTAAGACAACAAATAATGGAGATGCACCAAGCTTGGGCCAGTGGGTTGCCTCCTCCTCCATTTCCCTTTATTGATCCTATAAATACCTCAAGTTTTTCATCAAAATCAGAAAATCAGTTTCCTATTGTTTTTGATGCACTGAAACATGACTCAAAATTCCTTCCAATCCAAAAGCATCCCAATACTTCCACCACTCTTCCTCTATCTTCTCAGTATAAGCCTGCTACATTGACTGCACCACATACTACCTATGCTTTTATCGCTCAACCTTTTGCTAAGGCTTCTACGTTGGCTAGCTGCCCAATGGTTATGCTTCCCCATGCTACTAGTGGACCCTTGTTCAATACTCTTGGTGATCATTGCTATACTCCTGATCCTACTTTTAAGCTAACTGGACCACCAAAATTTCTTAACAAGAAGCCTAGTGTTCCAGAAGAGCCAGAGAAAATAGTTGGAAAAATGAAGAGTGCAAGAAATACTATGAAAAGTTCCCTAAGAATTGCGAGTGAAGAAGGTGTTTCCTACAAAAACTGGGGTATGTCTTCAAGTGTTAACCCTCCTCTAAGCCTTGAGATATCGAAATTCTTAGAGCAAGATAGATAGGAGGAATCCATGAAATATTTGGGACAATATTTCAATCAATTAAAGGAAACTAGAGGGAAGAAGAATGAGAAAGATACAACTGCTATTGTAGTTGGAGAACGGGCACATCCAAGAAGACAACGTCGTCGCTGCCATCAATCTCAGGCCCAAGTTCATACCCAAGCTCTCTATAATCCCTCCCAAAATCCATTATACTCCATTTTCCCACCTTCATATCTAGTATACTGCGCACAACCATATGTTCATCTCCCTTCTTACTCACAATGGCATGCACCAACTCCTTAGAGTTACCCTCTGACTCCACAAATCTATCAAAGCCTTTCTAGGCCCAATTTTGGATCCAATCCAAACGATGAAATAAGGCAAAAATTGAGGGATAGCTTCACACCAATTGGAGAGTCGTATGCCAACTTATTTCAGAGATTAGTACAGTAGGGTATGATCACTCCTCTCCTAGGGTATACTCCTAACTCGAATTCAAGAAGTTTTGATCCTACTGTACGATGTGCATATCATTCTGATGTTCAGGGTCACTATATTGAAGATTGTCGTGCTTCGAAAAGAGGAATTGAAAAGATGATTCAAGATAAATTAATTATGGTGCAGAACATTGATCGTGGTGGAAACTCTAGTCTTAGTGATATGCAAACCAGTGGCTAAGTTGTCAGACGGAGCAATTGATAAGTCACCCCTCTCCCTACTAGGAAGAGGTCTGGTAGTTTGTTTTGTTTTCTTTTTTATTTTTTGAATTATTTCAAGGTTGTAGTTCGGGATCTATCTTGTTTTGTCCACATGTCATTTATGTTCAAACCTTTCTATCTTTTATTTCAACTAAATAAAGTGTCCCTTTCCCTTTGTGTTTTAAATATGTGTTTGTTTTCTTTACACATCATATTTTATGTTGATTCTAGTGTTATGACATGCCTGGGGAATTTTCATAAGGATCTTAAAATCCAGTTTAAGCATGAACTTTGAATCAGAGGGCTAAAGTTAGAAAAATATTTGATAAAATAGGTAGAGTGCTGAGACATTTGGTGACAAGTTGAAGTTTTTTCTGAAAATTAAGGCAATTATTTTTAGAATCACATGAATAACTTAGTCATCAATTGAAAGAGATGTCTCAATTTGGTCAAGTAGTAGATGTGTGATCCTACATCAAAAGGAACAGAAAATCAGCTCCACAAAAGAATGAGTCATTCGATATAAGGAATGTTAAACAAAGGTGGAGTTTGCTAAAGAAGTAGCGTAGCGCCAGATCAGTTAAAATTAGTACTGTAAAAAGTGTCACAAATGATCTCCATCTTTCACTTTCACATTGCATTCTATGTACTAGCATCTTCAAGGATTGATATGATGAAGGCATTTCATTCAGCTATCCAAATATTGTGTCATCCTTTGTTTACCACATTTGAGCCTTAGTGTCATTTTCTTTCATACCTCTCTTTTGGAATCAAGATAGAGTCAGCAAAGCTCAAAAGAAAAGTGTCGAGCAAAACAATAGAGTCAGAATTTTTTTTAAAAAAAAAGAAGAAAAAAAAAGAAAATATGTCCAAAAAGAAAGTAAAGAGAGTGTCAAGAAAAATAGAGTCAGAAAAGTTTCAAAGAGAAAAAGAGTCAATAAAAAGGAAAAGAGACCAGAATCAAGTAAAAGTATAAGCTGCCAGAACTACGCGTGACCTGATTCTCTTCTTTTCGAGGTGAGATATGTAGGCTTCCCTATTCGAGGCTCGTTCCAACCAAATAAATAATTTAGAATTCCCCAGTCAAAAGAAACTGGGGCATGAGTTAATCCTCATTGTTTGAGTCGATTCTAAAAGTTGTAAGTCCCACCTCACTTCAAGTGTTGTTTGGGCCCCATGCCATCCTTTCTTTCTAACCCCATCCAAAAGCCAAGTTACAACTAAAGAAAGACCTTTGATCAATTTTTAAGAATGTTAAGGCTAAGCATGCAATGGATGTGATGACGCATTTTGGGAACTACTTTTCTTCCTCAGTGTAAGGAATTAGGAGAGAAATAAAAATGAGAGAGTCTTATCGGTGAAAACCCTCAATGGAACTGTAAGATGATGGTGAATTGAGATAAATAAAAATGAGAGAGTCTTATTGGTGAAAACTCTCACGGGCACCTCAAGACGACTGTGAGTTAAGAGAAATGAAGATTAGAGAATCTCATTGGTGAAAAAAACTCACGAATACCATAAGGCAATGGTGAGCCGAGAGAAACAAAATGAGAGAGGCTTGTTGGCGAAAACCCTTCAAGGTGTCACTAGCCGAATGAGGTCTCTGAATGCAATTCACCTAAGGAAGTAAGTCAATTTCGAGGTCATTCACTCAACAACAATTGGTAGAAAGTTTTGGATGGAAAGATCAGGCAGTCTAATCCGATATGCATGTCATAATCATTAAAGTTGACTATCATTTCCAGATAAACTTTTCTTTCATCTTTTTCAATGGGGACATTCATTGTCATTTTTTTTCTTTTCTTTAGTTATATTTTTATTTTCTTGAGTCAGTTATCCAAATAAATCAAAAATTGTTCTTATTTTTCTCTTGTCTTCGAGTTAAGTCCATGTCAAAATAAGTGAGAAAAGATTTCAAAACTAGCTGCCAACTTCTTCAATTGTACAAAGAAAGACAGAAAGGCCAACGCATGAAAGAGACATGATTGTGAGCCAAAAAAAGGGCATGCAGAAAGGTTTGCCAACAGGAAAATTTGGGAACTCATGAAAATACATGGAAAAGCATAGATACTGTGTTTATTTCATAGTCACTCTTAATAATATGAGTTTGGATCAATGACGTGATAAAGCAGGGGCAAGTGCCAACAATCCAAAATAAAATAAAGGAAATTGACACTAGAGCAGGTGTTGGGACAGCCAAGTGCTACAAGGCACCACTATGTTTTTAACTGACAAATTTTCTTTGTTGAAACAGGGGCAAATTTGTTTCACTAAATTTAGCTACCACTGGAAAACAACATCCATGGGAATTTACTTTTTGTACAGGACCCTCCTGAAAAATGGGATTTTACTTTCTTTTTAGGACCCTCCTGGAAAATGGGATTTTACTTTTTGCTCAGGACCCTCCTGGATAATGGGAATTTATTTTATGTTCAGGACCCTCCTGGAAAATGAGATTTTACTTTCTGCTCAGGACCCTCCTGAAAAATGGGATTTTACTTTCTGTTCAGGACCCTCCTGGAAAATGGGATTTTTCTTTCTACTCAAGACCCTCCTAAAAAATGGGATTTTACTTTCTATTAAGGACCCTCCTGGAAAATAGGATTTTACTTTCTGTTCAGGACCCTCCTGGAAAATGGGATTTTACTTTCTGTTCATGACCCTCCAGGAAAATGGGATTTTACTTTCTGTTCACGACCCTCCTGGAAAATAGGAATTTACTTTCTGTTCAGGACCCTCCTGAAAAATGGGATTTAACTTTCTGTTCAGGACCCTTTTGAAAAATGGGATTTTACTTTATGTTCAGGACCCTCCTGAAAAATGGGACTTTACTTTCTGTTCAGGAACCTTCTGAAAAATGGGACTTTACTTTCTGTTCAGGACTCTCCTGAAAAATGGGACTTTACTTTCTGTTCAGGACCCTACTGAAAAATAGGACTTTACTTTCTGTTCAGGACCACTTTATGTTCAGGACCCTCCTGGAAAATGGGATTTTACTTTATGTTTAGGACCCTCCTGGAAAATGGGATTTTACTTTCTGTTCAGGACCCTTCTGAAAAATAGGAATTTACTTTATGTTTAGGACCCTCCTGAAAAATGAGATTTTACTTTCTGCTCAGGACTCTCCTCGAAAATGGGATTTTACTTTACGTTAAGGACCCTCCTGAAAAATATGACTTTACTTTCTGTTCAGGACCCTCCTGAAAAATGGGAATTTACTTCATATTCAGGACCCTCCTGAAAAATAGGACTTTACTTTCTGTTCAGGACCCTCTTGAAAAATGGGAATTTACCTTATGTTTAGGACCCTCCTGGAAAATGGGACCGTAATTTCAAATAATGAAATCTTTATTTATCATGATCTTTGTTTAGGATAATTCTCCTTCAAGTTTTATTGTGATTTCAGGAGCCCACCTGATAAACAGGGTGAGTAAATGACAGTCGAGCAATGAAATGAAACAATTAAAAGCTAAGCAATAAGTTGGAAGAAATTCCATGTCAGGAGCCCATCTGAAGAACAGGGTGATGAAGTGGGAAATTAAAGAAATTGCAAGTCTGGAACCCACCTAAAGTGAAGGGAAAGTAAATGACAGTTGAGCAATGAAGTGAAGCAATTAAAAGCCAAGCAACAAGTTGGAAGAAATTACAAGTCAGGGGCCCGCCTGAAGAACAGGCTGATGAAATGGAAAATTAAAGAAATTGCAGGTTAGGAACCCGCCTGAAGAGCAGGGAAAATAAATGAAAGTCGAGCAACAAAGTGAAGCAATTAAAAGCCAAGCAACAAGTTGAAAGAAATTGCAAGTCAGGAGCCCGCCTGAAGAACAAGGTGATGAAACTCAAGTCAAGAGTCCAAAAGAAGCTGAATAGATAGAATTTTTGTAATTTCATTTATATGTTAACTTGTAATTTTCATTTTTTGATGTAATGACAGAGCCGCGAACCGAAACCTCGATGGAACCTCATTCGACTCTCCAACTCGGTATAGTCCACCTCTTTCCAATCTTATAAGATACCTGTCACTTGATTTTCTCATAACTTGGGTAGATAGGGTGTCCGTTAAGACTCGGTCATCCTTCTTTCTTCTTTTTCTTTCTTTGAATAACGATCGGGACAAATTTCTATCTCGTTGTCTACTTATTTGTATGAAAACACTTGGTGTTTACATTCAAAGGAGGCATGATGTATACACGTATTTTTGTCCCGTCGAAAATAATTCTTACTCCCTATGATACTCTAACCCCATTCTATAATTTTCCCGCAAGAAATACAATATAAAATAACCACTTTATTTTTTTTACTTATTTATTTATTTTTGTTTTTATCCAAATAACACCTTACCTCTCTCCTAACAACCTACCCCACCCTATACCCCTACCCTTACCTACCCTACCCTCTACGTGACCCCTCTTTTTTCTTAGCCACAAAGGAAATATACATATACACACCCAGCTGTACATATATAAGAGACAAAAAAGGATAGAGAGAAAAAAAGATTATCATTATCTTTAGAGAGACGCCATTTTGGCTCTCTTCTTTTCTTCATTTCGCAACACACGCACAGACACCATCCCATATACATACACCATCATCACTGAAGAGAAATACACACTTCTATAACCATCGACGAACACCCAATTGAGAAATATTAAAGAAAGAAAAAGAGAGAATTAGTGAGCAAACAAATGAAGAGAGAGAGAAGAGATCGAGAGAGAGAACAGAGGGTTTAAGTTTTTTGGTGAACCCATCTCCAGAACTGGTCAGTTTGGTTGGATTTTTTTAGGCGTTACAGGTTAAAACCATTACAGCTTAGAAATCCTCAAAAGTTTTTTACTGTTTGTTAGTGTTTTTCGACTGAGTCACCGGAAAAACATCCAAATGTCATAGATTGTCCAAAATCTGTTACCATTATTTGAGTTTCCGTCACTGATTGAACCCATATTGATTGTTCGTCCCTGTATCGATTCGATTCCGTGACAATTTTTACGTACGAGTATCGTTTCTTCGGTGGCGATTTCAAATTTTTGGTCTCAAATTGCTCATTGTGGTCAGTTTAGGGTTGCTTGTTCATCAATACCAAGTTGGATAAATTCTTCATTGAGGCTTAAGTCAGAGTTATCGGAGGTGGGTTTTTGTTTATTTCGTCGATTAATATTCATCAAAAGCGGTATTAAGGTCCATTTCTTTAACCCGTTCTCTCTTCTTTATTTTAATTCATTGAAATGGCCATGATTTGTGTGTTGGGTGATTATGATTGTTTGATGATGTTGATGTTACGATCATGATGCTTGGTGGTTTGAGGATTGAATTTGATCATGTTTTAATGGATTGATGAAAAAAAGTTGGGGGTGGATTAAAAATTGATGAAAAGGCTATATAGATCAATTTTGATTTCTTATTGTTTTGTTTAATCCGGAATAAGCATGAATGTTGTCGGGACGTGATAGAATTATGACGCGTTGAAATAGATAGGCAAAAGTAGGCTGGGTAGGCAAAAGTTTATGAATAATTGTTTTTTGTTGAGTGTTTGAATGTGAAAATTTGCGTTGAATGGTTTAGTCTTCGTTCTTTCATTTGGAAATGTATTCGTTTAATCGGGGAATGCCCCGCGATCATTTGTATTTAATCTTCGAGGAATTCCCCAAAGTATTTTGTATTTAGAGGACATTCATTATGAAGGCCCGAGGCTTCGGGTAGCATAGGAGCGTAGTTCAGGATTAGTTTAGAATAGAGTAGGTTACATTTTTTCATTTTTCATTTTTCGAGACTGTATAAGTGGACTGGACACTGAATTTTGGATTGTTTTGTGTTGTGTGCTTGATTGATCGTTTTATGTGCTTTGTGTGGTTTATGCACTTGTAATGTCAAATTAGCCGATACGCTCCACCAAGCGACCGTGGTCAAACCACAGGTCCAAGGGGTGCCTAATACCTTCCCCTCGGTCAACATAATTCTTTAGCCGGAATCTCTATTTGCAAACCAGTTTAAAGAGTCAAATCATTTTAAAAAGTATTTTTCGAAGGTGACTTGGCACACCCGATTATGCCAAGTGGAGGCTCTGAGTTTTGAATATAAATAATCTTTTTTCGAAACAAACTTTTTACCTTTTGTTACTTCAATAATAAAAACCCTTTCGAACATAAAATTAATCTTTTTGGAGTTAAAAAGGGGTGTGACAATGATATCTCAAGAAGTTAGGCCTTCAGATTTTAGTAGTAATGTCAGTATATGTAGAAAAGAGTGGGAGAGGTTGATTCCCAACCCGTCCTTACCTTAGTGCAAAGTTTTGCCTTTTAGCTATCATGATATATACTCATGCATTACTTGTCAGTTCTATGGTCATATCTCCTGTTCGTGCACGTTATCGAAAATCATGTACTCTTACAGTTCCTAGTATAAGCAGTTCCAGTTCACTAAGTGTTATGTATCACGTTTCCTGAATACATAAACTCTAAACTTAGGTCATGCAACTCATGACTCATGTACGCATGCCTTATAGTGTGCACAGTTTCCATGACTTAAGCTATACTTCTAATGATCAACTAAATTAGAATTTCGTCATGTATATCCTCAATTTAGATCTCTTGATACAGTCCAGGATGTTGATGTTATACTCCTCAGGCCTCAGTTAAGTGTCTAGTTCAATATAGTGTCCATTCATGCTTTAGGTCCTCATATTTTAACCTTCAGTGAACTCTCCTTATTAGATGGTGTGGTGATGAGAAGTTTCTTAGATGGGAGAGAGAAAATATTTTATGTTAAGAAATGATTGTTGCATGCTTGTTTTAAACGAGGCTTTAGTTATGAAGATAGGCTTGAATGTCATATTGATGTGTAAGTGGCTAGTTACATTTTGGAGATTTGAGTAGACTTGAACTTAGTAGGATGATTCAGTCCAGCTTAGACCTTAGTAGGTAGAGTTATCAGTGCCCATGTAAATGTTTTTAGTAGCCCCAAGCAAAATGCGGTGTTGAAGTAGAAATTACAATTGAGGGAATAGTTGAAAAATGTGGCTAGGATGGCAAGTTAGTAGTTTCAGTACATGAGGCTAAGTAACTCCATCTTAGATGACGTTTCATAGGCATTGCTCCATATTACAAAATCTTAGCCATGTTGTGATTCAGATGTCTTATTCAGACCATGCCGAGATTTCCTTGCTCCCTAAAGTTAGTAGAACTTTATAGAAAGAATGTCAAGAAATTCTCTAGTTGAGTATAAGTTCCAGTATGTGTTAGTCCATAAAGCCAAGAATTCCGTTTAGCAGTCAGACAGATAAGTTCGTATGGTCCCCCATCTTTGTACCCAATCGTACAATTCGTAGTTTCATGAATATGACTGTTTCAACATAGAGCATCCTAGTAGTTAAGAGTTCAGCCCAGTTCATATATCATGTCTCAATTTTAGATCCCAGATATTCAGTCACGATTTATTTTGTAGGTACCCCATGCATCATCTCAGTTTTCCTTAAAATCCCTGCCAAGTCAGCATTCTTCGGGGGACATAATGTCCTAAGGGGGAGATGCACTATAAACCCTGAGCTTTCATGTCCTCAACCTTTCAGTTTCTCTTCACGTAATGAATCTAGTTTGGAGTAATGGGTACTCATAAGTTAACCCTCCCATTCCAAATCTCAGCCATATGACATATATTCAATAAATTATTTCAGTTCATGATATTCAATTCATATATCATGTTTCAGACTTAGTCATGATCTCATGTTCTTGTTCATACATGTTCATTAAGTGATCTCAGGTTTATTAGTATTTTTAGCTCAAGGTGACAATCTTTATTAGATTTACTTAGTTCCATGATACATTTACAGTTATAAACTTAGTATCCATTACCGTTGCATATTTAGTCATGCATTCATGAATCAGTTCAGCTATGTACTCATGTATCAGATATGTATGTTTAGTATGAAACTCAACTTATCAGTAGCTTCAGTCATGTATTACATGCAATAGATATGCATGTACAGTATAAGAACTCAGCTTGTCAATAGTTCAGTCATGTAGTCATGTTTAAGATTCCATGTTCAGTGTGTAAACTCAGTCTATCAGCATTTCTCAGCTTGATTAGTCTTATTCGACTATGAATGTTCCTAAGGGGGAGATATTGTAATACCCCATATTTCTCCAGCTTAATATAAGTCTTAGCACATGAGTAATCCAATATAAAAAAAAATTAAATGCTCATTATTTTTCAGTTTAGAGCATGTCATTGCGTAGGAAATTAAATAAGCTTTTCAACGATATAAAATTTGCCTAAATCTGATAACCGGGTAAGAAGTTATAGCTAGTTTAAGTTTCAGTCGTTAAACACTGTAATTCATGCCAGTAGTGAATTGCAGAGTAAGCCAAAATGGCAATTGTCAGTTTCCAGTGAGGTACCGCGATACCGGCGCATCGCTGCAAAGCTCAATTTTACATTTGTCAATTTCTAGTGAGCCAACATGACTGTACTGCATCGCGCCGAGCTTCCAGGTCCCATCCTGTATTGCAACGCGATTCCACCGTGTCGCGACACCAGCCACATTTGCAGTTGTAATTTTCTAGTTGCTTGGAGCGATAGCGTCGCATCACGCCAGGCCCAAAATCGAGTTTTTAGTGACAAAAATTTAAAATGTTCCAGGGGTAATAGGTTTTTTTCCATGACCCAGATCAGCCTTAAACACAAGATTATGCCCTAAATACCCTATTATATCATTATTCACTCACTTTTCTCAAAATTTAAAACATTCTCTCTCAAAGAGGCAAAAACCCTAGTTCAAGAAATCAAGGTCAATCCTCAAAAAAATCCTCCAAGAACCTTCAAGAAAGAATCTTCTAAGGTATGTTAGGTATTCATCTATGGGTTCCTTTCACCCATAGAGTCCACGAATCCATTTTCAAATTACAAGATTGTTGAATTATGAACTCTCATGTTTGAATTGAATTGAATTCATGTTCATGTTATTGTGGGGTCTTAGTCCAAGATTAAATTACAACCCTTCATGAAATTGAATAACACGTGTTATGAATATGTGATTATATTGATAAATCCTTGATTTTACAAAGTGATTAATGTTTCTATGATGTTAATTGGGTTTAATCCATGATTATTATATGATTCGTGAAATTAGATTAGTATTTTATGGGGAATTGTATGAATTTCATGCCAAACCCATGAAATTGTAAGTTTGGGAATTGTAGTTTCCATGTTTATATGTTATCCATGATTATGTGCATGAAGTTGTGCTCCCCAAGTGGTTGATAGAATGTCCCTGTGAATAAAGTGATGAAATCATGACATGTTAGTATATGTACAAGCTTATGCCCTACAAGTGTTTGATAAAATGTTTCTATAGATGAAATATGAACATGTGTACATTGTTATGCTTTCCAAGATTATGTGATGCTTTACTTTTCATGCTATCGAGTCCTTGGGGTATTTAATACCCGACAATTTAGTTGTTTACCTAGATCCAGTGTCAGTTATAGAATAGAATCAGCCATGTCACGATCAGTAGAACTCAGTTAGTTACAGAGCTTAGGAAAACTCAGTAAACTTAGTATCAGTTCAGTCCAGTTCAGTATAATCATTTCAGTGTCTTTCAGTTGGGAGTAGAATTCAGCATCGAGCGAGCCTAGGGATGGGGGCTTACCCGTTAGTTAGGACTGGGTCCCTAGAAACAATCCCTAAGTTCCAGGACTACGTAGACAACGTACATTATGAGATGCCACTCATTAGATAGGACTGACATACTCAGGGATCACCCGCTAGTTTAGGACTGATCTCAGGGGTCACCCGTTAGATAGGACTGACTCCACAACAGATGTTAGTACCAGTGTCATGGTAATAGCACCCTTCCAATTAGGGTTACAACTTGGACCCCATCTCAGTTATCTTATCTTATTTGGGGAATGTCAGTTAGATGATTACCTCCTACAATTTTAGTTTTAGTCTTCAGTTTAGAATTCAGTTCAGTTTCACTGAATCAGGACTGTCAGACACAACCAATCAGTATCGGTAAATTAGTTATTAGTAACTTCAGCTATCAGTTACTCATTTATTAGAACTCAGTACTTAGCTGTAGAAAAGCTCAGATACAGTATATATTTATGTATATCCACAATATTGTATACTCAGTGATTTCAGTAGTATCAGTTACGTACTCTTACATTCAGTTACTCTATATCAATCAGTCAGTTACTGTTCATGCATATGAACCCTTACATTCAGTCTTACCTCATCTAGCATACTAATACATTTCACGTACTGATCGTATACTCATTCTTTGCGCTATGATGCCTCATATCATAGGTTCGGATACTCAGGTACCTGACCACACTTAAACAAATCCAGTCAGTAGTCATAGATTTAGTAGTGAGTCCTCATCTATCGAGGTCATGCTTTATTCAATTTATCAGTAGATCAGTAGTTGGAGTTAGTCGGGGGTTTGTCCCATCAACTCCATAGTTAGATAGTTTAGTTAGAGGCTTTTAGACTAGACTAGTTCAGACAGTATTTTAGTTTTTAGATATTTTTAACAGATGTTACATTTATCAAAATTTTAGATTTTGAACCTTATGGTATTTCATCCTATTTTCCGCATTTATTTTAGTATTAGTATTCAGTGCTCACAATAGATATCATTCATGGGTTAGCTTGTGGTCCTTCGGGGTCGTAAGCACCGTGTGGCATCCAGGGTGTACTCTCGAGGCATTACACTTAATCCCTAAGAAATCCAAATTCCACCATTTTTTTTCAAGATAACTCAAAATTAAGGATTCCCAATTCAAGAACTTCAAGAATCAATCTTCAAGAGCACAACTAGAAACTAAAAGTTCAAGCTTCTTCATCTAGTCACCAATTAAGGTATGTGAGGTTTTTCAACAAGGATAATTCTTTCATCCTTGTACCCAAAACTCGTTTTAAAGATAATTTTTATATGAAATTATAAGAATTTTATTTTAGGGTTTATACCCACTTATTACTAATTGAAGATTATGAGATTTCAAATAATGTAGATATTGAATTGCATGTCTTCTTTCGTATTTTTATGTGTATTGGAGTAATTTCAATATTTTGAATTGAATTATCAATATTTACATTATCAAGCATGAACATTATGGTGTTTTGACATAAATTTGATGCATGGATTATCAAGCCCTAGTTTGTATGTTGATATTACAAAATGACTATGCTTTAAGTATCCCATGATTAGTTATTTTTAGATTTTGATAAAGATTTGATCTTTTGATCTCAACTTAGACATGGAATCCACTTTACAGTTTTAGTTACAGTTTAAATTAACAGATATACAGTTGGTTTCTATTATAAACCATCATACTAGTTTTAAAAGTAGATTTCCAATAGAATTAACATACAAATTAAAGAGAGTAGTATTTAGCACCGAGTTTGGTATGTTCACATGCCTTAGAACTACGAGCAAACATAGGTTCAGATTATCAGATTATTCCCATTTCTATATGGATTACAGATACAAATGTGATCACTTAGATTAGGTTATACTCCTTGGCAAGAGTATGACACCTCTCCCAAAAGTGAGGTTTTCCCATAGGGGAACTAGACATTGGACACTATGATAGCTCACATAGTGTATGTTGGTTAGAAAAACCTCCCTTGTAGAACAATTTTTTAAAAGAATTCCCTTAAGCCTATAGACTGCAGATTCAAAACAGAATAGTCCTAACAGAAAAGCTTTTAGAAACTATGTGTAAAGGCTCACAGTTTTATTTAGATATTCCTTTATATAAAACCTTGGCTACAGATTTCATCTTTCAGATTTCAGATATAAGAGTGAGTCCTTTTTTTCACACTTAGACAAAATGATTTAAAGATAGAATACAAGTACAACCTTTAGAACTAAGTGTTATGACTCACTAGATTTATACAACATGTTTTTTATTCATGATTATGATTTTTAGCTTTCAGTTATTCAACCTTATGTGAGTCATCTACACTTATCATGCATTCTTTATAAATTTATGATAATATTGAGATATTGCTTTACTTGTGCATTCACCCCCATATACTCAGTACAATCCAGAAGTCTGCTCCATATATACGTCTGTGTGCTACATTATCTCATAATGTAGGTTCAGGTGCGCAGTTACAGCAACGCGAGTAATTTCGAGCATTTTCATCTACATCCCGACAGTTGGTGAGTCCTCATAGTTTAGGTACCCAGTTATTCAATTTTTCAGCTTATTAGAATAGATGATTCAGTATTTTCAGACAGTTCGAGTTAGCTGGGGATTTGTCCCAGTGGCTCTCTAGTTATTAGTAGTAGAGGCTTGTCAGACTACTAGTTATGATTCAAATTTCTAGTGTTGATTTTGAAGACTTTTAAGTCTAATATTTTCAGATATTATTCTTAGATAATTTCAGCTTAGCTCAGACAAATTTCCGTATTTTACCTTTTATTTCATATTTATACTTCCTATATTATGGGCTTCAAAATTAGTAGAAGGCTTACAGGGTTAGGTTAAGGCTACTCATAGTCTTGAGCATTGTGTGACATCTCGAGACCCATTTTTGGGGCGTTACAAATAAGGTCAAAAAATTTGGGAAGATGGAATATGATGGATAATAGGGTTTGAGTTTTATTTTTGTCTAATTTGGGACCAGCCACATGCATTTCCATTTCTGCCCGTGGGTTGTAATTTTTTGCTAGGCTGCTATCGTATAGGTTCTACCACGACCACGTTACCGCGATCGTGATCGGCTCCTCCGATCGATGCTTATTGACCTACTTTTCTGACCTCGATCGCGGTCCTTAGATAGAAACTGCGGTAACTGAGGCTGTTTTTGCTCCAGGTTTTTAGCTACACTTTCTTTCTTTCTTTTGATCATTTTCAATCCAAATCCGCATCTTTCTATCTCATCAACTCTGTGCCTACAAAATATGGATATTATTGCATTTAATCATAATTATGTCATATTTATTCATTCAAAATAAGGTAATGTGCATCAATGTTGAGTGAAAATTAGTGGTAAAATCACCACTCATCAGAGACATATTGGCAGAATCTCGACTAAGTTTTCTATTTCAGCAAGGGTAACGACATCATGACCAGCAACACTGAATGAATCAAATATGAATATGTACCTTTCAGTGAATAACACAACAGTAAGAAATCAATAGAACTCAATGATGTCTCTCATTTACATTGATAATAATAAAAATATTATCAACTGTATGACATGGTACTATAGTTTAACCTATCAACTGGGTCGGGTAAGACTAGTCCGACCCGGTATGCCAGACCCAATAAGATAGACTGGCCCAGTGGATCATTCAGTTTTTGACCTTTTGGTCTTGGGCTGGGCCATCTCACATGGTTAGCCCGGTAGACCAACCCAGTTATGAAATCGAACCAGGTCCACTGATGACCCGGATCGGACAGACTTAATTTTCATTAAAAAATTTTCTTTTTTTAATTTTGCATGTAGGTAGTGGGACAGGGTCTAATTGGACTGTTGGCAGCCCAACGACATTATAGCCGTTGGCTGGTCCAACGACCAATTGGCCCTTTATTTATTTTTTTCAATTTCAAAAATTTCCTAAAAATACCCCATTTCAAAAATTATTTTTCACACAACTCACAATCTCAACATCTCTCAATTATTCTAATTATCTCATAAAGTTCTCAATTTTATTTTTTTAATTTTGCAATTACAAATATCAAGTGAAAGTTTTCTAAAGTCTCAACTTTCGAATACTTCAAAAATCTGATATTGTTGTCTCATATCTTACTTTTAATTTTTAATTAGTGTATTATTTGTTGAATATTTATTTTTATTATTTTTATGTATTTTGAATATTTATTAGTTTAATTTGTAATATGAGTAAATAAAGAAAAATCAGTAAAAGTGTTAAAAACTTTATCCCAGAAGTGGTAGTGGTAGTAAAAAATGAATTGGGGGCGGTTTCGGTAGAGGTAGTTCAAGTTTAGATAAATCTGTATGTCTCTGGTACAAATTAGTCAACTGTTTGAGAATGAAATAGGTGTAGGTGTTCACGATATGAATTATTTAGAAGCTCAAAAAAATTATGGTATAGAAGAAGAGATTGAAGTAGACGCGGTTGATTTAAATGTAGATAATGATAATATTTCTGAGACACTTGAAGTTAGTAATTCTAATGTTAGATCGAAATCGGTTAATCTTCCTCCCCATCTTCGTCGTCCTCCCTGTGACCTTGTAAGATCTCGTAGAAGAACTAGTATTGTATGAGAACTTTTTTTACAGAAATAGAAGGAGAAACTAAGATACAATGCAATATTTGTGAATACCATATTTGTGAATTGTTAGATGAGCATAAAATCGGAGGTAATAAAGAGGGTACGGGTGCGTTGATGAGACATTTATGAGAAAAATACTCAATAGAGCTAGCTGCGCAACAAGGTGGTGAGGCTGTTAGTGGGCCAACTCAAACTAGATTAAACCCAACAACTAGTCATTTAATTAAAAATTATAATAAAATGAAGGACCGTGAAGAAATAGCCAAAATGATAGTTGTGGGTTGTTTGTCCTACTCTTTTACTTCTTTGGATGCTTTTATTCATTATATTCAAGTAATTTATAATTTCATGTTAAAGGTATTCCTAGAAGTACTTGTCGGTCCAATATTTTTAGACTCTATGCACAATATGTTTATTATTTATCTATATTATTAAAAAATATTCTATGTAGAGTTGCTCTAACTTCTGATCTTGGTCATGTTGTTAATAAAAATGATTATTTAATAATTACTTGTCATTGGATAGATAGTAATTTTATTATGCAAAAACGTATTCTAGAATTTTTGTATGATAAAGATCGTAGACACACCGAAAAATTTATTTCTGAATCTATTGCTAAAGTTGCAAAATATTATGGTATTGAAAGAAAAGTTTTATGTGTATCTTTTTATAATGCATCTAACAACAACACTGATGTTGACTGATGTTGAACTTTCTCCGCCATTACCCGAAATATTTCTAGTTAAGTGTGCTTGTTATATATATAATTTAATCGTAAGAGATGGACTTGAATTTTTGAGCTTTATATTGAAAATATTAGGCTTGTTGTTGGCTTTATTCAAGGAAATCATACAAAATTAGAATGAAAGAATTTAAAAATAAATGTGAACAAAATGAACTTAGACCGATAATAATGCCTGAAGAATGTGATACTAGATGGAATGCTACTTATAATTATTTACGAACTTGCCTCACTTATAAAGTTTCTATTACAATGACTTTTAATCAATATTCTGGTTCTTTTTCTGAGTGTATGCCACATGATTCTGATTGGACTACAATTGTTGATCTTGTTAAATTTTTAAATTTTTTTGATATAGCTACAATTGAATTTTCTTGTGCTTATTATCCTACTATTTGTAATATTTTAGTTTATTTAGCTAACATTTATTGTTTTCTTAATGAATATAAGAACAAAGAAGGTTACAAATAAGTTATTACTGCAATGATTAATAAATTTAAAGAATATTCTTAACCGCTTCCCCCAATTTACTTGATTGGTGCTACAATAAATCCATTTATGAAATATAATACTATATCTGAACTTACTTCTATTATTTATACTACTTTTTAGGTACAACTTGAAGAAGAACCTTCTTTGTTTGTGACTATAAGTGATGCAAATAATTATATGAAAGCATTATATAACCATTTTACCAATTTACTTGATGAAGCCGTGCCGACAAATATCACTCTATTTCCTGTTCCCCAATCTCTCGAGGATCTATCATCGTCTAAAAGACAGGCACATAGTAGTTATTTTGTATTTTTTATAATTTAAATGTTTGGGACATGGTGTCGCCTTCATCACACAGAACACTTTCTCGGGAAGTTCTTAAGTATTTTCTTCAACAATCGATAGAGGATCATAGAGCAAGGATCAACATGCTGGATTGGTGGAAGAATAATGAAAGACAATAACTCGTGCTTTCAAGATTAACTAGAGATATATTGAATTCTCCAATGTCAATTATTGCAACGGAGAGCATTTTTAGTTAGGGACGACAACAGCTTGGAGACAATTGACACTCATTGGGAGGCAATGATATGAATACGCTAGTTTTCCTTAGAGATTGAATTAGAGCGGAACGAAGAAATCAAGGAATCAAGGTTGAGACGAACACAATCTTGAAGAAATTATTACATCATGGGAGAACTCAACACAATCAAGTCCAATGTATGGTTTAGACCCATTGATTTTGACTGTTCTATGGAAGCTCCCGTTAATATTAACATGAATAAGTTGGAAAAAATGATGCAAAATTTGTAGAATTGTCAGCCATGTAACTTATATGTTTTCAGATCATTTTGCAATCAATAAAATACAAGATTCACTCATTCCTTACATATTTTTTCATTTAAATTAAATGTCTAATTTGAATTAATTACTTTTAATATATTACTATTAAACTTTACATAAAGTTATAGTAAAAAACTAAAAATAATGTCAACAAATATTACTTAGACAACTAGTATTAACATATAAAAATGCTATATAATTTTATCTTTTAAGTAGTGTATGTTAAATTTTGAATATATGTTCAAGTCTTCAAGTATTATTATATCAAGTAGTATACATGGTATGTATATATGTGTGTATATTTTCTAAAGTACTGTAATATGTATTATATCTATGTCGTGTATATGTTTTCTGAAGTAGTATAATATGTAATGTATATATGTTTCAACTTTCAAGTGGTATTTTAAGTAGTATATATTGCATATATATTTTTTATAGACTAAAGTAGTATATATGAATATATACATGTGTACATATTCTTTAAAGTAGTGTATATATAATGTATATATGTTGTACGTATAATGTATCAAGTAGTATTTTAAGTAGTATATATTGTATATATAAATGTGTGTATATATTTTCTATAGACTAAAGTAGTATATATGAATGTATACATGTGTATATATTTTCTAAAATAGTATATATATATATGTGTGTATATATTTTCTATAGACTAAAGTAGTATATATGAATGTATACATGTGTATATATTTTCTAAAATAGTATATATATAATGTATATATGTTGTATGTATATTGCTTCAAGTAGTATTTTATGTAGTATATATATTATATTGTATGTATACATGTGTATATATTTTCTATAGACTAAAGTAGTACATATTTAAGGTTTACATGTGTATATATTTTCTAAAGTAGTATATATGTAATGTATATATGTTGTATGCATAATGTTTCAACTTTCAAGTGGTATTTTAAGTAATATATATTGAAATATATTGTTTCTAAAAGTATTTAGTATTTACAACTAATTGTATATATATTTTTATGTATTTTTCTAATGTACTATAATATATAACATATATAACTTGTATGTATATTATTTCACGTAGTATTTAAACTCATATATGTCGAATGTACATATGTGCGTATATTTTTTTGAGTGAAAATTGAATGTAGTGCACATATGTTTACTAAAATAGTATAATGTATAATGTACATATGTTATACATTTATTATTTAATGTATATATTTGTGTATATAGTATAAATTGAAAAAAAACATGAAAATTCAAATTTAACTTAATCTTTTTTTATAAATCAAGGACTGGTAACCGGCCCATTACTCGAACTGGATTGGACTGAACTGGTCTAGACCGGTTAAAAACGTACAGTAACGTGGGCCAGTCACGGGCCGTTTGGGCATCTTATGTTGTTGGGATCAGTATGGACTAACCCATTAAGAACTGGGACTGGACCAGACCGGCCCACATACCGCTAAAAGTTAAAGGGCTAGTACTGGTTTGAACTGGACTGACATGATTGACACCCTTAACTGTAGCATGCATATGAAAATCATTTATGTACTTATTGAGATGGTATTCCTGTCTACCCCCATTACGAGTTGAATCATTCAACACATGAACTGCTAAGACAATGTTGACTATGTTCATGAAGTTGCAATCTACTATGTTGTATTTCTATTTGCAATGAGGCTCATACTCAGACTTCTTCCGCATGTAGTAAAAGGAAATATCAATTTGATGCATTAGAAAATACATATAGAAAAATCACCAATAATGTATATAAGATTTTTTTAAGATAAATAATTTAGTATCATAAGATATATACAGAGTTTGTCCATGTCTGGCCAACACAACCCATAATGTAGAATTAATATAATTGGTATGGTTGACTTGTTCCTCTTCAAATATTTATCATTGTCCTTCCTATTAAGTTATTCAATATAGTTATATGTAAGAAAAAAAATAAAAGAAAAATACTTGTGAATTGAAATACATATTTGTTTGCATAAAATTTAAGAAGGTCCTCTGAAAGCCACTTTAAAAACTTATTGGTAACTTTAGTATCCTATATCCCATGAATTAGGTAAGATACAAAAGATGATTCTGATTGAATGTATTTCATGACCCTGATGAGCTAACTTTATAATGAAACACAAATACAAAACAAAAAATTTAATTACACACATATATACAAATAATAGAAAATCAGATACAAATGTAAAACAAATACATTTACCATAAATACAAAAAAAATTGCTACTACAAAATATAAGTACGACTAATACTACAAAATACAAATACAACTGATAATGTAAAAATACAAATATAGCTGATACGCAGTCCACATACATAATTACAATATACAAAAAACATATTTGCAGAAACAACATAATACACATATATATGTTACACTCTAAAATATACAACACAATTCAAATACATATGTAATACTGTACAAATAATATACATATACTTATTTTCAAATTAACAAATGACAAATGCATATACATATACTTTTTTTCAGTGCTGGTTACTACATGAGTGGGCATTGGTGTCTTAATATGCTCCTCTGTATACATTCCCACTACACCAGGTCCTGATGTATTTGCACTTACATTTGCACCCTCTTTCTTGGTATACAAATGAAACACCCCAGATTTCGTCCCTTAAAAAAATTCTTGAGCTTTGAGCTCACTACATCGACTACAACAGACCCTATGAGTCGTAGGGTGTCCTGACAAGTCATAACCAAATCAGTAAGTTTGTGGCTTGATTCTGCTCTTAGTATGAGTGACTCACTAAGAGCCGTCAAAATATTTTACGAGTCGTTAGGTGTAATCATACAGTGTCCACTGTAAGTGCCAATTTGGGTTTTATGTTGACTATGACTGGACCCTACGGTCTTAGGGTCCCATTAGTATTCTTATGGATGAGTGGTAATGTTAATAGTATGGGGTGACTTAGTGGTACTACCTTGGTTATGAATCATGGTTACGAGTAGTAAGGAGTGGCTACGAGTCAAGAGTTAACCCATTGTCAAGGGCGATACTTTTTCAGCTTTTAAGTTAAAGGGTATTCTGGATATTTCCCCTCTTATCCAAATAAAAACCCATTTCATAAAACCTCTTTAGGGTGTTATTAGAACTTAAAAATAATCTAATTAACTTCTCAAACACTCCAAAAGTCTCTCTAAATTCCCTCAAAAAAGTCAAGCTAGGTTTTTATCAAGTTGGTTATCTAAGGGCTCAAGGGTCAATTTCTCTCCAAATTTCTTGGTGTTTAAGGCATGTTAATCTTCCCTCATTGTTAATTTGTTGAATAAATATGTTTAAAGTATTGTTAATTAGATGTTCATGTTGGTTTTTAAAACAAGGGTTGAGGGTTTTTTAATGTTTATGAATTGATCAATGTTTCTCATGGTTTATATATGATTTTCATACTTTAATTATGGTTTTGAACTTGTGGGTGCATGATACGGTGAATGAACTAAGGAATTGTGATTTTCCCACACTTGTGACTTTTTTAGTGGTTATGAAAAACTTTTGGTTTTGGTCCTTGGAAAATTTCCTAAGTTTTGAGTCTCTGTTGATCATACGACTCACCATACGAGCCATATGGTGAAGGTACGGGTCGTGTGACCTAATTCAATTGCTAACTAGTGTTTGGTTGTTGAGTTTCTAGTTTGGTGGTATAGGTCATATGATTGGTGTTAGGTTGGTTGGTTGATCATTCACTTAATCTAAAACTTGGTGATTTGACTTGCCTCTGAGTACGAGTGGCTCACTAAGAGCCATAAAGATAGGGTACAAGTGGTATGACCTAAATTGTATGTTGTCCAATGTCCAACCTAAATATTTCTGCCTAGGGTGAGGGATGAATAGATGGATCATATGACCATGCTATGACTTGGGAAAGGAAATTCTTATAATGGACAGTGTATGATGTCCAACATCCTATCCAGGGTACGAGTAGTGGGTACCACTCGTATGGTGTGGGTACAATTCAAGAGAGGAGTCGAACCGTCCTGCGGGAATTTTTACAGTTTAAGTTAGGGGTATTCTGGATATTTCCCCTCTTAACCCCTTATGACCTCATGACCTAAAACACTATTGGGGCATTATTTACCCTATTATTCACATCTTAAACACTTAGAAACTCCCTCTAAACTCTCTCAAGCTCTTGGGTTAAGCAAAGGCTAGGGTTTCTTTCAAGGTGGTCAATTAAGGATATAAAGGGGTAATTTCGCTCCATCTTTTCATAATCTAAGACATGTTACTCCTCTCTTATTGTTAGTTCAACTAAAGGAATGTTTTATGGATGGTTTTCATGGCATAATTGTGATATTGTCTTGGGTTTTAGATTATACGTTGGGGTTTTTCGTTATTAATGGTTGATTTATGTTTCCCTTGTTTTTACTTATGGTTTTTATATTATAATGGTGGTTTGAACATGTGGTTGCATGGGATTGGTCAATTAGTACTTAGGTTTGGTTTTGGAAACTATATGCCCTCAACATATTTGTTAAAATCCCTATGAGAATGCTTTTATTACATAGTTGTACATTCATTGTTAACTTGCATGGTATAATATGATGTTGGAACCTAAATTAGTTAAATGGTTTTAATGGATAAATTGTAAGGCCTTAGTGGCCATGACTTTGATTAAAAACCTTCTGGGGTACACGGGAATCCCCTAAGTGAATCTAATAATGGTAACTGTGGGGTACATGGGAATCCCCTAGGTGATTGGCTAAAGATATTTCTTTCAAGCTATAGTTGGTACGACGATACCACTTCTTATTCCCTTAGTTAATAATATATTGAATTGGTGGTTTGGCTATGTGCTAATGGTTTTAATTGGCCAATAATGGTAGGTTGTGATAGCTAACCGTGAAGGTGTGAGTCCAATGGACGCACATCGAAAACTCATGTTCGCTGACATAATGATTGGTAATGGCGACCATGTACTTGTGGGGTACATGGGAATTCCCCTAGTTATACTCATATATATATATATATGTATCATCGAGGGTGAAGGGTACACGAGAATCCCATGCCCCTATGGTATCACCGGTTCGTGCGGCTACAAGTGTTGGGGCCCGTTCAGGGGGTAACACGGGACCCATAGATCCCATGGGTGGTTTTAGGGTGGTTAAGCTACACAAACCCAAGTTAATAATTTTAAAGGGCATACTAAATTTGGTTCTCTTTTCCAACATGGATTATATATATGTATGGATGTCAATGCGTATGATTATTTTCTTGGTTTTAAATATTGGCACTATTTTATCCTTACCCTAAGTGCATACTAGCATTCACCCGCTAACACATCTTCGGGCGATGTATCCCCATACGATGCAGGAACCGGCCTACTACCCCTCCTACTTAGTGATTATATTCGGGAGCAACCTAGAGTTAGATTGAAGTGGTGAACTTCCATACTCTGGAATGCTATATTTCATGTTATGGTCTTGACATCATACTTTGGTTATTTCTTAGACTTTGGTTTCGACTTTTGTCGGAGGCATGTCCCGATCTAATTCTTTTTTACTTTCGGATAGAGGCTTTGTGAGACTACTATGGGTTGGTATGGGCAGTATGGGTATTAGTGTCATTCTTGGCATTGGTATTGGTTTTATGGCTTATACTGATTAACTGTATTTTATTTGTGATTGTTCTATTTTATTATGTTATGGAATGGTTTACATTATGGTTGTTGGTTCGGTATTGGAAGGTTTGACTTGTTTGGGTTGGTCATGGTCCTAGACCTATCCCAAAGTCTTGTATCGTACATAAATCTATCTTGTTATACATCCAGAATTCATCCAACTTAGGGTATCTATTTGGAGGTTAGGTTGGATATCGGGGGTGGTCCCCGGTCTTTGTTGGACATGGGATGCCCATTACGACAAAGACCTAGTTTGGGTCATGTCAAGTTGGTATCAAAGCTTTAGGTTCATGTTCAATTGGGAGTCCATAAAGCCGTGCTGAGTAGAGTTTCTTTTAAGGGTGTGTAGCGCGCCACACTCATAAGGGAGAGGCTACAAGGCATTTAGGTATGCTTTTCTTTCTTGTGTTCTATTTTAAAGCTTTGGAGTCTAAGTCCTAGACTCTTCTCTAATTTCAGTTTGTTCTCTTTTTAGATCATTCCTCAATGATATGATGCTCACGGTAACTCCTTTGTCCCAAATGGGGACAATGTTGATGGGACACGCTCTACTCAATGGATCCATACTTGGTCTTGGGGTCCAATTTCGGATCCTTCTATAGTTCCACCGGTTCCCTCTAGTACTTCTCAGGCTCCTCAGGATGATGTGATGAATACTGAGTTTTGTCAGTCTATTCATATGTTGACACAGTTGGTAGCTACTCAGTCTGAGCATAGTGCTCTTATTACTCTAACTTCTGAGGCCACAAGGGTTGTCTAGTTCAAGAGGTTAAACTATCTGACCTTTACGGGTGCTAATGTGGAGAATGATCCTCAGGGTTTTATGGATGAGATGGAAAACATTTTTTGGGTTATATATGCTACGAATGTGAAGGGGTGGAGTTTGTGGCCTATTAGCTGAAAGATGTGGCATATCAATGGTATAAGGAATGGGATCAGGGAAGGGGTGACACTGATGAGTCTGAAATTCAAGAGGAGGGGGAAGGGTAGATTAAAATTTTCTTCTGTGAGTCGACTACTGACTCCTCACAGTCTACTCGCTTGCAAATCAACAAAATTCACAAACAAATTAAACTTAGATAGTTAAGCACATAAATAATAAAGCATAAAGTAAACAACACACAGATTTATCCTGGTTCGGCACACCAATCCAGTGCCTATGTCCAGTCCCCTTTTATATTACAAAGATGACTCGATCCTACTCCTTATATAACAATTGTAAACTAATTTTACAGAGCTTTGTAAGACTAAGAATGAGACACTTTGAATTTTATCCTTGAAGTTGCATGAGTAGTGCCTGTCTTTGGTATTCTTCTTTTATAGTCTTTGGTTGTTATTCGTCATAAGGAAACCCAAGAGATTTCTTCTCAATCAAGGACTTATATTGATTCCTTGATTGAGGAATATAGTCGTTTGTTATGTCCATATCAGATATGTCCATATACATCTTTGGATCACGTCCATATCAGATATGTCCAACATCTTTCTTTCCTTTTAGTCGGATGTCTTATCTGATGATTGCGACCTTACTTCTTTTTTTTAGATCTTGATTGATTCTTTGATTGATCTTGTTCTGCCGTGATTCTGGGATGATTATTCTTCTTCTTTTTCAGCATATTTGATTTATCTGCCATGCTTGTTAGAATGTCATAATCTTTTTGTTATTGAATGTCCTTCCTTTTCTAGAGCCGGCTTCCTTCATCAATGCTCTTTAATATCCTGCAAGGATTCACTTGTTAGTTTGTCATTATTAAAATATAAACTTTAGAGACTAACAATTTCCCCTTTTTGATAGTGAAAAATATGAGTAAACATCAATTGACTTCCCTGTCAGTCAGTTTGCTCCCCCTGACTTTGTAAGCATCACTCGACTTTTGCTCCCCCTGTTTAGGATAAACATGGGAATAGTATAAAACTTGGAGTAATAGCATAATTTCAACATCAACAACACTTAATCATGATTTAATTAAGTAAATAACAACATTAAAATATGTGGGGTTCGATAACAACAACAATTTCATGTAAGCATGGTAAGAAATCAAGATTCATGGAGATTTATGGTTGAAATCAAAATTTAAAATCATAATAACGTGTAAGGATCATAACTTTGTATTTAAAATTAGATACTTGGGCTCTATGGGTGGAAGGAACCCATGGATGAACACTTAACATACCTGAGTTAATGAATTTGTGAGAATTAATGGTGAATTCTTGAGAATTGATCTAAAATTTTGAAGTATAGGGTTTATTCTTTTAAGAGAGAGTGATTTCAATTTGGGGAAAATTGATAAAAGTGATGTAAAAGTTGTATTTAGGGACTTAAATCCCGTGTTTGGACTAAATAAAGTGAAGGAAAAAGACTTAAAAGCCCTTGGAAAAATTAAAACTCAGAACTGGAAACTAGAAATCTCAATTTTGACACCCAAAGCAATGTTAGTACAATTACGTCGGGCCACTGGAAAAAGGACAGTCCCCGTTTTGTCTAATGGCATGACGCGGTGCTATTACGTTGCACCACTGGAAAATGATAATCTCGAACTGGCACTTTGGTGCGATACGACACCTCACTGGAAAATAACAATTACAAAATGACCCATCGGCATGACGCAATGCTTATAGAGATGGCACACTGGAAAAGGACGAACTCCATTTTAGGGGTCACCGCGATGCAGTGCTGCTCTTATTGAGCTATAGCTTTCACTAAAAGTGCCATAACTTCTCACCTGAGTATCGAATTTGGGCAAAATTGGTATTTTTGGAAAGATAATTCAATTTACTATCATTTAGTAGGTATTGAGATGGAAAATTCTTAGTAAAACAAAAGATATGCTCATTTAAATTTGACTATAGAAACATTGTTATGAAGAATTCAATCGATAAGGATTATTTTGATTCGTCTAATAACTAGGAGTTATTTCTGGCCTTAATATACCTAAAACTAACTCATAAGACTATCAAAGAATGATAATGTAATATACATAAGCTTGACTCATGACTCTAGATTTGATTTGGATTTTTTGGGTATTACAGTATAATACCGATAAATTTTATGTCGTGATAAAACTGAAAAAGAAAACGTGAATTATAGGTAATACTCTGACTGAATATCTCTAAAACCTCTACTATACTGACTATAGGTAGCAGGTACATGCCTCCAACTACCACTAATTAATACATATGAATAATCAAAATAAAGTACATGAACTACGATTGTCTGGAGTTCCCGAAATAAGAGAACTTGTCACTTGCTTGCTGGAAGATGCTAACTACCTGATTATGATGTGTAGGCTACAACTAGTACTTATATTATGAGACAATGTAGCACATAGACATATATGTGTATCAATACTTCTAGAATGTACTGAGTAATCTGGGGTGAATGAAATAAGTAAAACTGATTTCACGCATAATCATTAAACTTGCATTCTAAGTGCAAGTGGACTGAATAAGAGACTAAAATAAAATGAAACCTGGAGTATCCTAAAATATGAATAACAAACATAATATTACAAGCAGGTGATTCACTACACTTAGTTTCTTAAATCTTTACTTTGGTAGGATAAGTAGAACTTAAGCTAGGTAGCGGTAAAACATGATAACTAGATTTAAATCTCTTATAAAACTGAACATGCTGTAAAACTAAGCTGAGGATCATGTATGGATACATGAAACATGAACTTGTAAAACCGAGATTGCAAGTCAAAGTATAGCATGTACTGACATGATCTGACTAACATGAATAAGCTGTAAACTATCTATATAATTACTGAAATCTAATTACTTGGTCAAGAAAACCTAAGCTGAGATAAACTAAATACTACACTGAAACATTAGGAGCTGACTACAACCGACATACCCCAATCTGAGCTATCGGGGTCCAATCAGTAACCCCAGTTGGAAGGGTGTTGGTACCTTTCTGGGGGTATTAACACATGACTGACGAAGTGGATCCACAAGGATGATGTTCAGATGGATGAGGGTGTCATGCCTAAATGATGGGGGAACCCTCATTATATATGATGGCGCCATAGGTCTAGAACTTAGGGACTTCTTTTAATGCCTTATGCCTAACTGACGGGGGAGACGTCATCACTACATTCACTCTGTGCTAAGTGTTACTCCTAAATGAATGACACTGGTTTTATTAGTTGTTTAACATTGAATGGTACTATACTTGTAAATGCTCATCATAAGCATGAAATTCTGAATATGATAATAAAACCATAGTCGGAATGGCTCATTACTTGAAAACAGAAATCACGTAAAACATATAGGTATCGAGTGTTCATAACCCTCCAGCGGTGAATGACCATAAAATACAATAATAATGCTTTTAAAACTATAATATGGAATCATGGTTCAAAGATACATAACATAATCATTTCATAACACATGTGTGGATCATGAACTTTTACATGGGGATATGTTAAAACAAGTGAAAATAACATCTTGACATAGCTAAATTCATAATTCTAGACTGTGACATGAAATCGATTGAACAGGACATGGGAATTTGAATATAAAACATGAATTAACCTAATATTTCATGGATCATTCAAGAACACGAAATTGAGTTCAATTACTAAGGAAAGACATGAATTTAATCCATCTTGAACACATAAAACTCCATAATAAGAGAAAACTTAATACTTTATCTAAAAAAAAAAATTTGGGATCCATGGGTGGAAAGGGAACCATAGATGAAAACCCACATACCTTAATTATATGGATTATTGATGAAATCTTTAAATTGAAGCTTGAATCTTGTGACTTGAATGATGAACTTAGGAAAGGAACCCTATTCTTGATGTTTTCCTGAAAATTCTTGAACATGGAAACTTAAACTCTTGATTTCTTGGGGAAAAGTGTGTGGATTTTGTTCTTGGGTAAGAATAAGGGTTTTTGGATCGTTAGTTTAATTCTTGAGGTTAAGGGAGTGGGATTTACATATTTAAAGACCCCTTATATCATTTAGGAGTGATTAAGGGCTGTTTAGGGGTGTGAAAAGACTTACGCCCTTAAACTAAGTCAAAATGAAAAAAGGGCATTGTGTGATTGCTAGGCGCCATATGCCAATCGTACACCTTAGGTTGTATGGCTCATGCCAATCACACACCTCATCCCATGGCCATTTGCATTTGTCATGCGACGCACGACATTGCATGGGCATAACTATTTCCTCGGGCATCAGATTAAGGTAAAATTTGTATCATTAGAAAACTAATTCAACTATCTATAATTTGGTGGTTCTTAAGATTCATAATTCCACACATGTAAGAAGTTATACAGGTTCAAAGCTAACCCTTGAAGAATCCAATACAAAGATTTGGCCAAATAAAAAACTTATAGCTAAACTTTTCCCTAAGCGATTCATGTGAACATTTTTACACCTATATAGCACTTTACACTCTAGGATAATAATCATGACATATATATTCAATTTATAAATTATGGGATTAGTGTTTACACACGTTGGAACAACAGTTTGATTTCTAGATAAAAAATGTTGGGTGTTACATTATCTCCCCTGAGAATTATTCATTCTCGAATGATGGATAGAAACTTGTTGAAACCTTAGAAGTATGGAATAATGTACACCTGACATGTCTACTAACGAAGGATGTATCTGAGCTGAAACATTACAACTCTGTCATTAAATTGATTTCTGAGATGACTTGACTTTATTGACTTTAAGGAGCTGATTTATGCTGAGAGTTTAGAACTCACTTGAATTGTTCATGATACGATTGTACATATACAACTGTGAAGTGATGGATGATGAAATAGAATTCCAAGTGTTGCTAAGGATGGAATAAAGTATGTAACTTCTCATTAGGAATTATCCCTAAATAAAACACAATAAGAATCAAAAGAAAAAGTGCTTCATGTCATAACCAAGTACATTATGTAAGCACGAATCAATGAGATAACGATAGGAAGGTCATACAAGAAGTATTACATTGTTTAAGCTAGAATACTTGGAAAATTAAGATCATTCACTGAACACTAGTGAACTAAATCATGACTAAATATCTAAATCATAGACATGATGATGGACAACAATGAATTACCTTATGGAATAGCCATATTCATGAAATTTTGGATCGTAAGACTAAGTGGAAAAATGGAAAACCATAGGAACTTGTTTGTCTGACTGCTAAACTGAATTGCTGGCTATACAGACTAAATCATACTGAAAGCTTATACTCAACTGGAGTATTTCTTCAACACACTTTCTATGAAATTATAATAACTTTAGGGATAAAAAATTCTCGGGCATAATATGAGTAAGATATCTAAGTAAGGAATCTTAATATGGATATAACTCTATAATCATGGAACATAGTCCTATGAAACATAAGCTAGGATAAAACTACTAAGCCTTCTGTTGTTCAACTTCTAATCCTCTAGCTTAGCCACACTTCTCAAATACTTCCTCAACTATACTTTTCCCCTTAAATACCATGCTTATTTGATTAAAGTTATAATTCTCACATGGATACATATAACTATTCCCACCAAAGTCTTAGTTTAGCCACATACCCTCACCATGTCCAAGCCGAACTCGCAATCACAAGGTACTACACAAAACATCATAACACTAGTCTAAACCATGAATTCAATACCCATGCATATTTCACATCTTTCATCTCAAAAATAATTCCTCTAACCACTTCAACAACTAATTCGACCTCTTACTAGAAATTCACTTATGCGGAATGCACCCATCTACTTATATACAAACATGACATTCAAGGCTATTAGTATAACCACATATGAACTTCTAGGCAAACATCCATAAAAGAATCTTTCTTATATTCTCTAAACATCTACGAATAACAAACTTCATGCATTATCCCACAAAGACACACATACAATTATCAGTTTACCATGACATATACTAAAAGTTTTGCCTCACTCTTTCTTCACTATTATAGTCTTTGATAAAACAAGCATACACTAATATTTTCCTTAATAAGGAACATTTTCTCTCTCCCATCTAAAAAATTGCTCATCAATCACTATCTTGACATAGGAGAGGCAGTAAGTGGTTATAACATGAGTATCTGAAGCAAGAAAGAATACTATGTATATCATTGACACTTAACTGAGGCTTGAGGAATCAACGTCATGAATTCATTATAGAGATCTAAACTGAGGACATACATAACATAATATGAATTTTACTAATAATTAAGAGTGTAGCATGAGTACCTGGAATTGAATATACCAGAAAGCATGGGTACATGAGTCATGAGCTTCATGACCTGAGTTCATAGTTCATAAATTCATGGAATATGATTTGTACTGCTGAGTGAACTGGAATGCCATATATTAGGAACTGGAATCGAACATAATTCTCTATGATATGAATGAACAAGAACTATGATCATGGAGCTGACATTTAACACATGAGTAGATATTGTGATAACTAAAGTACAAAAATTTGCACTGAGATAAGAATGGGTCTGGCATCTTGCTCCTCTGCTGATGTTCTACAATACTCTGGCATCACTATTAGAATTGAAGAGCCTAACTTGGTTACTTTTTCTATCATCTCCCCCTTAGCATTAAGCAATCATTCTAAGTCTATGGACCCCTTTAATAAACTCAAAATTGAACTGTATCTAGTCTACTCTAGAGTTTGAGTTATAACTATACTCATAAATTATAAACTCATCCTGAAAGACTATATCTTAAAGCGTAAAACCCACTTCTAGTACTTTCTTATGAGGTACAACTCTTAATTTTCTATAGCACCACTAGTCATCATATAATAACTTGAATACTTACTATCTTAGAATCTTCTTAAGTGTCACCATACCCCGAGTTCACACCTTCTAGAACTTTAACTCTTCTTTCTATTAGCTTAATTATCCAAGTTTCAAACTCACATTCTAACATGTAAATTTAATATTCCCAAACCATTAATGAACCATACTAGTTCAATCATATCCTACTAATATCACATCTTTAAACTTATATTTTTTCCTAAACTGTGAGAATTACCACTACACTAGAACATCCAACATTAACAACATGTAGCCCATAACTTGGTTGGTAAGAACATCATATACTATAATACTGGCCTTATTTGCTCTAGAAACTCAAGGGTACTATCTAAGCATACAGATTGAAAACAAAGAAATACTACAATCCCATATAACTTTGGGCACACCTCTAAATCATACTCATACCGTCATGATTAATTTAAAATCAATAAACTTAAATTCTTTTTGTTTCAAGCCTACTAATTCACCTTTCATACATCTAACCTCATGTATACATAATCCTCTAAATCCAGAAAAACACTAACCCCACTTTACTGCTGTTAAAACTTCTAGTGTCATGCTTCTAACTCTAGATTATATGCTGTCATAGAATTCTGAGAAGGAATCTGAGGGCACATATGACTATATCTTAGTGCACAATTTTCATGAATAAGAATGAACACTTTCAAAGATTAGAACATAAGGTCATTGATGGAAGTCTTTTTGAGCCCATATTTAATTCCATAATTGTCTATGGGGACTATCTGAGAAAACTCTATCGATAGGAATTTAAGTTTCACTGATTCTGTTACCTTGAAAATAAGACAGAGTTGGCATAAATGGAGCATGATGAGAATCTGTTTAAGTTTCTTAGAGAACCTTTCTACAGCACGATCTAAGACATGAAAGAAGGGAAATATTTCTTAAATGCCCTATAGCCTATTGAACAAAAGTACAGATATCTTCGTACCATTTTGCAAGACTCTACTAGACAGGGCTTCATAGATACCCTAGACACTTGAACCTTGTTCTTTGATACCAAGTTTGTCACGACCCAAGGCTACCCCCTAGTAATAACACAGTTCTTAAAACCACAAGTGATCCCAAGCTAACCCATGAACTGGTATACTACTTTAGCAACTGAATTATAATGTATAAAACTAAATTTTTTAGGCAGAAACATGATCATAAGTAAATATAAATAAGTATAATACAGATAAATTTTACATTGTGATAAAACTGAAGAAGGAAACGTGAATTACAGGTAATGACTCTGATTGTCTATCTATGAAGCCTCTACTATACTAACTATAGGTAGTTGAGATATGCCCCCAACTACCACTAATCAATACATATGAACAATAAAAATAAAGTAAATGAACTACGACTGTCTGGAGTTCCTGAAATAAGAGAACTCCTTACCTGCTGGCTGTAAGCTGCCTGATTATGATGTGTAGGCTATAACTTGTACAAACATTATGAGACAATATTGCACATAGACATATATGTGGATCACTACTTTTGGAATATACTAAGTAAGTGGGGGGTGAATGAAATAAGTAAATCTAATTTCATAAATAATCTTAAAACATACATTCTAAGTACAAGTGGACTCACCAAGAGACTAAAATATATTGAAAGCTAGAGTATCTTAAAACATGACTAACAAACATAATCTGATAAGCTAGTGATTCACTACATTTAGTTTCTTAAATCTTTACTTTGGTAGGATAAGTAGAACTGAATCTAGGAAGATGTAAAACATGAATATTGTATGTAAATCTCTTGTAAAGCTAAACATGTTGTAAACTGAGATGAGGATCATATATGGATAATTAAAATGAAAACATCAACATGTAAAACTGAGAATGCAAGACCAAGTGTAGCATGTACTGACATGATCTAAATAACATGAATAAACTGTAAAACTGTTTGTATAATTACTGAAATATTATTACATGACCAAGCAAACCTGAACTGAGATAAACTGAATACTACATTGAGACTGTAGGAGATGACTACAACCGACATTCCTTAAATTGAGCTATCGGGGTCAAACCCATAACCCCAGTTGGATAGGTGTTGATACCTTGCCAGGCGTACCAACACATGACTGACGATATGGATCCACAAGGCTGATGTCCCAAAGAACGAGGGTGTCATGCCTAACTGACGGGGGACCCTTCATAATCTATGGTGGCACCGTAGGTCTGGAACATAAGGACCACTACTAACACCTCATGCTTAAATAATGGGGGAGATGCCATCCCTACATTCACTTCGTGCTAAGTGTTACTCCTAACTAAATGACACTGGTTTTATTAGTTATTTAACATGGTATAGTACTATACTTGTAAGCGCTCGGCATGAACATGACATTCTGAATATGATAATAAAAGCATGTTCTAAATGACTCTTTACTAGCAAATGGAAATTATGTAAAACACATAGGTATCAAGTGTTCATAACCTGCTAGCACTGAATGACCCTAAAATACGATAACAAAGCTATTAAAACTATAATATGGAATAATGGTTCATAGACCCAAAACATAAGAATTTCATCAAACATGTGAGGGTCATGAACTTGGAAATGGGTATATGTTAAAACATGCGAAAAAAACATCTTGACATAGTTAATTTCATAATTCTAGACTATGACATGAAATCGATTGAACAGGATATGGGAATTTGAATATAAAACATGATTAACCTAATATTTCATGGGATCAGACGTGAACATGAAATTGAGTTCAATTACTAATAAAATACATGAATTTAATCCATCTTGAACACATAAAACATCATAGAAGGAGAAACATCCATACTTTAGTTGAAAATAAGGTATTTGGGATCCATGGGTGAAAGGGACCCATGGATGAATAACCACATACTTTAATTAGATGGATTCTTGAATAAATCTTGAAATTGAAGCTTGAATACTTGTGTTATTGATAGAAAAATATTGAATCTTGGAACTTGAATGATTAACTTGGGAAAGGAACCCTATTCTTTATGTTTTCTTTAAAATTCTTTAACTTGAAAGCTTAAACTTTTGATTTCTTGGGAAAAAGAGTATGTATTTTGTTCTTGGGAAAGAAGGAAGTTTTGGATCATGACTTGAATGCTTGTGGTTAAGGTAGTGGTATTTACGTGTTTAAAGACCACTTATATCATTTAGGAGTGACTAGGGACGATTTAGGGGTGTGAAAAAACTTCAACACCCATAAACTAAGTCAAAATGGAGAAACTTTGGGCATTGTGTGATTGTTGGGCAACGCATGCCAATCGCACAGGTTATCGCACACCTTAAGGTGTACGGCACATGCCAATCACACACCTCATCCAGTGGTCATTTGTGATTGTCATGGGATGCACTACCTTTGCATGGGCATAACTTCTCACAGGGGTATCGGATTAAGGCAAAATTGGTATTGCTGGGAAGCTAATTTAAACATCTATAATTTGTGTGTATTGAGACTTAGACTTATACATAGGTAAAAAGTTAAACACGTTCAAAGATGACACTTGTATAATCGAATACCAAGATTTGGACGAATCTAAGGCTCTTAACTCAGCTTTGCTCTAAGTGATTCCTATGAACATTTTTCCACCTCGATATCACTTTACACACTAGGATAATTATCATGAAATATATATTATAATATAAAATAATGGGATTAGAGTTTACACATGTAGGAACGATGGTTTGATTTCTAGCTAAAAATGTGGGATGTTACGTATAGTAAGTATAGTTTTAGTATAACCAAAAATATGAGTAGACATCATTTACCAACCAGTATTAGTAACAAAAATATTAATAGAAAATTGGATGAAATCATAGCATCAAGTAGTTCCGATTTCTGATTCCAAAATTATCGAATTATTAGCACCACACTTTTACCACCTTTGAGACCTACCTACCATTTAATATATTCATATATCTTTGTCCTTTGACAATCCATAGTAACTCACTTTTAAGTATCTTATGAACCTTACTATCTTAAACTTTAGGGCATTCTTCGGCTAACCTAGTTTCCCCTAGTACCTAACTAATCAATGTGCTACGAGACATATCATAATTGACACCTTACATTATATACCATCTTGACAAGAGGGATACCGTAACATACCTCACTTGTATTAGTATAAACTTAGGAAAAATAAATATTAAACTTATTTTGGGTCATACCTTGTATCATAATTTTCTATCACACTCCATCAAGAACACCAATATGCTGGTCAATTCAAGGAACCAACAACAACGTATAAACATAATTTAACATTCAATGTATATGAAAGAATATAGGTATGCAAGATGTGAACATTATCTCTTTCTCTTCTCGATTTCATCAATCTCATCAACATAATCATAAACATCATGAGATCAATAACATCATCAATATCCTTATGATCTCATCTCTATAATATCAATGTGTTTGAATATGCAATACAGTCCTAATAAAAATTGCCCAAAAGAAATCATAATCATAATTTTATAAGTAATCATAGAGACATCAATCTTACTACTATACTAAGTACATACATTTATGTAATATGTACACCACACCTTTTTGATACGATGTTGGTTCAACCTAGATGCTATTAATAGCTCTTTTTATATACAACCCACACTCATGTTTTTTGATGTTGTTCTCAAATTCCTTCCTAAATACATCTATTGGAGTTCTCATACATGACCTTACTAACTCTACCATAGTTATTCTATGACCCTTTCAAAACTTTCCTACTCTACCACATACCCTGCCACTAGGTTGTCTCCTATGTTGTCCTACAAGTTTAATTATGCTCATAGGTTGCCTAAAACTTAATTAAGTTACTATTAACCCCTACTCCACACTTACATTTTCTTAATACTCTTTTATGTAACACACAACTATCTTGATTACTAAGGACACTTCCCTTTAAACCCTATCTTACTACTTGCTCTTACTTTTTATGATACATAATCCCCTCCATACTTCTAAGCCAATGTTTTCATTCAACAATCACAATTCACATGAGATTTAACCCATTCCCTATCATACATATTTCATCAATAATAACCCATGTTTTGTCAATTACATCCATCCAAACACTATGCTTAAAGGCATAATGGTTGAGTATTCAAGATATTACTATCAATATTAAATGAATATATCCCAAATCTAATTTATATAATAAAATAATAACCTATATCATAGACAAAACATATTTTTATTGAGAGAAGAGAGTTGTCTCACAAGTGCTAAGTGTCACCCTGTGTTAGGTTCCAATAGGGTGTGCCTTGAAACAAGCCTCATAAAGTTTGGACTTTGAAATTTCAAAGCTATGGATGTGTGGTTTCTATAGGGTGTTTCTTGAGGGAAAGGATAACCTAGGGTGATAAAATAAAAAGGGTTCTTTAAATTATATTCGGTTGGATACTGTTGGGTTACCATTATAGCGGTTAGTTTAACATTGTAGTGGTACTGCTGTAGCAGTAGGATATAGACCAACCCAATTTTTTCTTTGATTCTTAGTCTAATTGGATCCATTTCCCCCACAAAATAAATTCTACCAGGTTCACTAAAAGTATTTTATTCATCATAAAAATTTTTGAGGCATTTAACACGTAATGATGTTTTGGGCCATTACATAACCCATGTTTTTTTTTGCATAATGTTTTATTCTTTCTTGGATTTTTGGTGTAGGTGTAACATGAATTAAAGTGTGTAGTTATGAATCAAAAACAGACCTTGAAAATTGGAAAAAAATTTAAACCATGAGTATATTGACCGACTACTGGATGAACCAATAATCATAGTTTCTATCTTCTTCATGAAGTACTTGAGATCTAGTTTAAGGAGTTTGAGTCATTTCACATGTAATGACCCAATGTTTTATTCTTTTGTGGATTTTTGGTGTAGGTGTAACATGCATTAAACTGTGTAGGGATGACTCGAAAAAAGACCTTGAAAATTGGAAAAAAATTTAAACCATGAGTGTATTGACCGACTACTGGATAACCCAATAATCATAGTTTTTATCTTTTTCATGAAGTACTTGAGATCTAGCTTAAGGAGTTTGAGTCATTTCACATGTAATGACCCAATGTTTTATTCTTTTGTGGATTTTTGGTGTAGGTGTAACATGCATTAAACTGTGTAGGGATGACTCAAAATAAGACCTTAAAAATTGGAACAAATTTGAAACCATAAGTTTATTGACCGACCACTAGATGACCAAATAACCGTAGTTTCTATCATCTTCATGAAGTATTTGAGATCTAGTTTAAGGAGTTGGTCCAGCGACTAAGAACTAATAACCATTCAAAGATAGAACAAGTTGTTGGATCCATTATCTGATTGTACTCTTAAAAATTAACTTGCAGAAACTTGAACTAACAAGCTCAAGGAATGACCATTAAATCAATATGATTGTCCTTAAGCTTCATATATTTCAAGTAATTTTTTCTAAAATCCTTAAGGATCAATGGAATGTTATAACCATTGCAACAGCTAATGATTCTTGGGATGAGCTGTCTCATAAGGTCTTATAATTAATTTATAATTTTTAACTTGACCCAATTAAGCTATCCCAAAACCAATGTCAATGACTAATACCCTACCTTTATCCTTGATACACATAGACACTCATTAAAAGGTAAAACCACCTACTACAGTACATATACTAAGAAATTACCAAATCTAACTCTTGAAAAGCCCCTAAATTTTGAGTAATTTTAACTGAATTGTTGTGAATACTCTCTAAATTTCATGACCTACCTCAAATTTTAAAGCACTTTCACTCTCTTCGAAGTAAGTAATCCATCATAACTTAAATTTTTTCTTTTTCATAGAAGATTAATGGGAATAGGATTTGAACATACCTTTTGTTTAATATTTATTTTCATACTTGAGTTTAGAGGGAGTTTTCTTATTGCCTCCATTGTATCATAGCAATAAGATAAGTTAGTTTTTAAGAAATAGGTGTGGCAGAGGGGATATCTAACCAACCTTATAAGTACACAATAGGGTGACAGTGTTAAAATTATACTTGTTTAAAGGAGGTTCACACTTAACAATGCAACCAATGATTGATGTTTCTAGAATGATCATTAGTATGATCACTGTGGGTGCCATAAACTAATATTGCAGGAGTTCATTAGACATGAATTTCTAATGACCGTTTGTTCCACCTACAGGTCATTGGATGTCTTTGTCTATTGTGAACACCCTCAATAGATTTGATAGGGTATTCCAGTGACATAAAAGATGATTGTTATTAAATATAATGATCTACCTATTGGTTGTTTGTAGAAACTCTTTGGATAATTTTACTGATGAACTTAAGAGTAATTATTTCTTCCACAGGAACTATGACACCTAAAGTGAAAAACAAGAAATGAAATGAGGTATCCTACAAGGAGATATGCAAACAGTAGGTATTGAAAGACCAAACACCAACATCAAATAATGAGTCTAAGGAGTCTAGTAGTTAGAGGTGGAATACCCCACAAGTGAAGCTAATAAGAAATATTAGCCCCCAACCACTAGGTCAAGGGCTTCCGAGTGTAATGAAATTGTGATTGTATCTATTTCTATCTTACCCTCCTAATCTAAAGAGGGAGAGCAACATCAAATAAAAATAGGAATGAATCTAAATACGATGAGGGTATTACTAATGGAGAATCTAAAAGTGATGAGTTTAAAGGTAGATATTGTAATGCTAATTTGAGGGCCTCTGATAGAGATGCTACTAAAGTGACACCTCCTAGAGACAAAAACACTAGGTGGTAGGGTATCCCACAATCATGAGCTTACTACAATGATATTGACTCCAAAAACAAAAAGGCAATATAAAGAGAAGAATCTACAAAACCCTGCATTATGCATGGGGCTTGATAAAAAGCTTTATATGTACGTCGAATACTCAAGAAATACTTATTTGACTCAAGAGTGAAGCCCTTGGACCAGTATAGTGTTTAGATAGTTTGTGGGTATCACACAAAGATACACCTCAAATTAAAGATAAAGCGATCGAAGGAAAATATTGTAACCCAACTCAGGTTGGGGATAAACCGATAAGGAATAAATGGAACTCTCTCAAACTTATTGAAATCACCAGCAGTACAGAAAGTAAATGTGGGAATTTTTGTTGGAATTTATGAAAAGTAACAAGATATGGAATACTTTGGTTTTAATCAATCTGATATAAACACTAGGCGTGTGTTTCCTATGGCTTCTAACTATGTAGGTTTATTATTCTTAATCCAACTATTAAACTATTACACATGTAGAATCTGGCATGTTATGTATCACCAACAACCTCTCAACTTACTTTGGTGAATCTCACTCATCTCCTCTCGATATTAGAGTGTCACCCTACTAACCTTTGATTTGGACCTCAGTGTCAACTATATCCTCTTGGTATTAAGTTTATTAGATTAACATAATTATCTTATGTAGACAGTGATGATTAGCTTATTTCGACAATTAACTTCAAATTTGTGTTATGATCTCATTTTTCCCTATATCTACCTCCCTCTTAGGCTCGTAGTGAATATAGTCTTGATCCTAAAATTTTCAACCATTAATAAATCAATAACTACGAAGAAAAATACTATTCATGCAACAACAATAATCTACAAGGATTGAACACTTCCCCTACTATGTTAATATGCTAGGGTTCCCAAAACACTAGCTAAGGGAATTATACACTTATTATTGTGAAATAATTAATGGAACTCATAATTGAAAGATTTATATAAATATCAAAATAACTTATGCCAAAAACCCAAACTCTCAGATTGATAAGTCAACCAAAAATAAAAACAAAGCAATCACAAGAACTAAATTGAATCTTGGAATCAAATATATGTTTGTAAGTTATAAGAGTGCGTAAACTTTCCCTCTGTGGTATTCCATAGATTATTTTAAATAATAATAGTAAAAATATTATTTATATATTACATGAAAATCCTAGAAATCAAATCCTAAAAAATAGAGGAAAACTTGAGTCAGTGGCTACTTACGGGACGTAGTTGGCACCTATGGGTCATAGGTGGCCCGATCATAGGTGAAAATGTCCAATACTCATCTAAAACACTCTAAAATTTATGATTTTAGACATATACAGAGCATAGGTACTCCCTACGACCCACAGGTATACCTTCATATTTGACAAACCAAAATTGTCAGCCCCCAAATCTCTAAACTTTAACTTTCTAGCACATGTTCTAATATGTACTTCTTGTAGGAAGTACCTATGAGGCATAGGTACCCACATAGGTGTCCCAAAATCATCAATCCTAACATTTTTATCCTTTTCAACTCCAAATGCTGGTTTTTAACAAAACACAACACAAAACACATCATATCTAACAAAAAGCCCTAAGTAAAATGCATATTTTTGTCATTTTAAGCGTCGAAGGTGCTATAAAACCATATCACATCAACACCCTTAACTTAGAATGTTTTCATGTCCTTAGGAAATGAAACATAACAAACAAAGTAATGATGCTTAATGAGGAGAAACCTATGCTATTATAATACCCCGCACTTTTCCTAGCTTGAATTCGTTCCTAGAATGTTAAGAAATATCTTCCAAAATGAAGAATATTTATTTTGTGTGGTATTTTCCAGATTTAGACCTCATATTGAGTGGGAAATCGAATAAGTTTTCCATCTATACCAAATTTTCCCAATGCTGATACTCGATTAAGGAGTTAGAACATTTTTAAGTTGACAGTGTGCCACCTGGGCACTTGGCACATCGTGGAGGTGGGTAAAATGATGATTGTCAAATTCTAGTGGCCCTCCGTGATATTCACGTGTTGCGGAGAAGCCAAAATTCCCAATTGTGCCATTCCAGTAGATCGACGCGATATTGGCACGTTATGGAGAGGTCCAATTTCCCAGTTATAGATTCCAGTAATCCAACGCGATGTTGGTGCATCGTGACAGTAGCTAAAATGGAATTCCAAAGGGGCACCGCGATGGTGGCGCATCACGGAGTCATCCCAGTTCCTAATTTTCCTATTTCCAGTGAGCCACCGCGATTGTGGCACATTGTGGTGGCCACCCAAATTAGAAAAATATTACATTTTCCAAGTCCATTTAGAAGTTTAAAAAGGGTATTTTGGTCAATTATCAAGGCCCCAATTCCATCCAAAAGAAAAAATTATTCATATTCAGAGAACTTTGTGCTCATTATTCATCATCCTCTTCATAAACAAAACCCTAGAGCTCTAAAACCTCTTCTCCAAGAAATAAAAAATCCTCCATTGATTCTCAAAGAAAGCTTAATATTGAGTATTCCCAAGGAAAGATAATCAAGAATCCATCTCCAAGAACTCAATTATGAATTAATAATTCAAGTTTCTTCATCTAATCATCTATCAAGGTATGTGGGATTTTTTAACAAGGATCTTCTTTCATCCTTGTGCCCAAAAGAAAGTTTTTTAATTTCAAATCATATAATTTTAGATGTTTATACATGGATTTTAAATTAGAGTTCATACCCATTATTGCTCTTTGCAAGATTCTGAGATTTCAAGTATTTTGGAAGTAGAATTGCATGTCTATTTTCATATTTTCATGCCTATTGCAGTAATTTAAGGATTTGGAGATAAATTATCATTGTTTTAAATATCGAGCATGATTATTATGATGTTTTGACATGAGATTGAAGCATGGGTTATTATCTCAAGATTGAATGTTATTATTTAAATATAGATGATGCTTTAAGCATCTTATTATACGATTATTTATAGATTTTCAGTAAAGCTTTGATCTTTCGATCATCAGATTAGCTATGGAATCCACTTTTCAGATTATTATAGATTACAGAATTTAGATCAGCTTTATTTATAGATTTATCAAATGAATGTATAATTGGTTTTAGATAAACCCTTCTGCTAGTTTTAAAATAGATTTCCATCATAATGAGCATAGTAAAAAATAAGGGAGTAGTATTTAGAATAGACCGAGAAGTTGGGGATTAGCGTGCCCTATCTTCTACAAAACTACGTAGCCAACGTAGGTATAGATTTTGAGATTATTCCCATTTATATATGGATGACAATTTTAGATTGTGATCAATCACATGGACATCAGGTTATACTCCCTGGCAAAAGTATGACACCTCTCCCCAACGTGAGGATTCTTCCTTAGGAGGATGAGACGTTGGACTCCATGTAGCTCGCATGGTTTATGTAGGTTAAGAGAACCTCCCTAAATCCTTAAGATAAAGTTTTCCCCTATAGTTTAATAGTAAATATTTTTAGAAAAATAAGTGTAAAGGGTCACAATTTAGTCAGATTATGTTTAACAAAAAGATAACAGTTACAGACTTCAGCTTTTAGATTTTTGATTTTAGAAGTTAGATCTTTCTACACTTAGACAATATGATTTACAAACAGAATACAAGTATATCTTTCAGAACTAAATGTTATGACTCACTAGATTTATAATGTATGATTGATTTATTATTCATGATTTCAGTATTTCAGATATTCTAGCTTATGTGAGTCATTTACATTTAGCACGCATTGTTTTATAAATGATGATGATGAGATGATATTTTACTTATGCATTTCAACCCCATATGCTTAGTACATCCTCAAAGTACTGATCCACATATATGTCTATGTGCTATATTATCTCATAATGTAGGTTCAGGTGCTCAACATCAACAACATATGTATTTTGAGCATCTTCATCTACATACTATAGTTGGCGAGTCCTTATAGTTTGAGAACTTGTTCACTCAGATTTTGCAGCTTATCAGTTTACATAATTTAGTATTTTTTTCAGACAGTGCAAGTTAGTTGGGGGGTTTTCCCAGTAACTCTCTAGATGTTAGTAGTAGAGGCTTGTCAGAAAACTAGTTGTGATCCATCTTATTCAGTATTAATATTTCATACATTATATATCCAGATTATTCTTAGTTATTTTAGATAGTTTTTGTATTTAGTATGACTTTCATGTCTATATTACCTTGATTATGAGATTTATATTTAGTAGAAGGAAGATGAGGTTAGCTTAAGGGTACTCATAGTCTTGAGCACCGTGTGATGTCTCGAGATCAGGTTTTGGGGTGTTAAAAACATGGCATCAGAGCCTAAGGTTTATAAGTCCTAAGGAGTCAGACAAGCTGTGTTACGTAGAGTGTTGATCATGGGTGTGAAGCACACAACATTTATGATCAATAGGCTACAGAATATTCTTTGGAAATCATCTCTTTCTTTCATGATCTATAATTCTTACAGTATCTCTATCTACTATTAATTTGTGCTTTTATGTGACAGTTGAATATGCCTCTTCATCGAGCTAACACCCACAAAAATGATAACCAGCCTCCCCAGCCCATAGATCCTTTGAATGAGAATGTATCCCATGTTGAGTTTAGGGCTATCTTTTAGGAATTAGCCCAAGATGTGACTACCAATATTCAAGACAATCATCAGAATCAGGCTACAGTCCTACTCTAGCAGAATGAGGATTTAGTAGAAACTAAAATCAGAGGCTTCTTGAGAATTAATCTGCCAAAGTTCTTTAGGTAAAAGGTAGGTGAGTACCCACAACTTTATTTAGATAAGGTGAAGAAAATTACTGAGATTATGCATGTTTTTTAGGAGGATAGTATAGTATTAGCTTCCTACATATTGAAGGTTATATCGTATGATTGGGTAGTAATGTAGAAGAATGGTAGAGGTGAGAATGTTGTTCCTATGAGTTGACAGGTATTTCATGATGCTTTTCTTGATAGGTTCTTCCTATGTAAGATATGGGAAGCTAAGATAGAAGAGTTTGTGAATTTAAGGTAGGGCTCGATGACAGTGAAGGAGTACTGCCTTAAGTTCAATTAGTTGTCTAAGTATGCCCCTGATACGATGTCTTATCCTAAGGTTAGTATAAGTAAGTTTGTTACTGGAGTGTCTATCTTGGTAGTCAAGGAGTGTAGGACTGCCATGCTTATTGGAGACATGGACCTTGCGATATTGATGATGCATGCACAACAAATTGAGGCAGAGAAGTTGAAAGGGAGAGATAGAAATAATAAGAGGGCTAGAGCAGGATAGTTTGAGAATGGTCAGAATAGCTCTCAAAGAGGAAATCATTCATAGTTTCAGAATCATTTATCTATGCTAGCACCATCTGCAGCTAGTGCTCCCGTTCATACCGATGAGTGCTTGGTTGTACAGAAGGGTTTCTTTGGTTGTGGTAAGTTGGGTCATGGTATTAGAGATTGTCCATATGCTAAGCAGTGAAATAGAGAGTCCATCCCCAGACTCAGGCTCCTAGTGCACCAGCTCTTCTAGGTCGCCCAACTCCTCTTCAAGGTGCATCATCCAATACCGGTGGCGGTCAGAACCAGAATTAATTCTATTCTTTACCATCATATCAGGAGTAGGAGGATTCACTAGATGTTATTACTGGTATGCTTCATTCCTTTCATTTGAATGTTTATGTGTTGTTAGACCCTTGGTCAAGTTTCTCTTATGTGACCCGTTAGTTGCATTGAATTTTGTGATAAGTTGTGAAAAGATCCCTAAGCCTTTATTGGTATCTACCCTAGAGGAGAGTCAGTTGTTGCTAAATAGATCTATAGAAAGTGTCCTATCACTGTTCTTCATAAAGTCATGTTAGCAAACCTAATAGATTTAGATATGGCTGACTTTGATCTTATTCTTAGTATGGATTGTCTCTATTCCCTATTGAGTAGTGAAGTTTAAGTTTCCAGATGAGCCAATTTTTGAGTGGTCAGGTAATTCAGTGTCTCCCAAAAGCCATTTCATATCTTATCTTAGAGCCTAAAATTTGATCTTCAAAGGGTGCTTCTATCAGCTTGTTCAAGTTAAAGATACTAAGTCAGAGACTTCAACAGTTTAGTCAGTCAGTGTAGTTAATGAGTTTCCAGATGTCTTTCCCAAAGATTTGCCAGGGGTACCTCCCGATAGGGAAGTAGAATTTGGTATTGACCTTCTTCCAGATACTCAGCTTATTTCTACACCTCCATATTGTATCGCTCCCGCAGAGATTAAAGAGTTGAAGGAGCAACTCAAAGATCTTTTAGATAAAGGATTCATAAAGCCTGGTGTTTCTCCATGGGGCACTCCCATCCTATTCGTGCAAAAAAAAGATAGTTCTTGGCGTATGTGCATTGACTATCATCAGTTCAATAATGTTAAAGTAAAAACCAAATACCCTCTTCCTAGAATTGTTGACTTATTTGGTCAACTCCAAGGTGCCAGTTATTTCTCAAAGATAGACCTTAGGTTAGGCTATCTTTAGCTTAATGTAAGGGAATGTGATGTTCCAAATACATCTTTCAGGACCCGTTATGGTCATTTTAAGTTTCTAGTCGTGTCCTTTGGACTAAGAAATGCCCCAAAAGTTTTCATGGACATGATGAACAGAGTGTTCAAATAGTATTTGAACATGTTTGTCATAGTCTTTATCAATGATATTCTTGTCTACTTTGTAGTTAAGATGATCATGCAGACCATCTTAGAATTGTGTTACAAACCCTTAAAGACCACCAGTTGTTTGCCAAGTTTAGCAAGTGTGAATTTTGGCTAAGGTCAGAAGCTTTCCTTGGTTATATGATTTCCAGTGAAGGTATTATAGTTGATCCCCAAAAGATAGAAGACGTAAGGAATTGGCCCAGACCTGTTTCCTCATCAGACATTAGGAGTTTCTTACGTCTAGCTCATTATTACAGACATTTCATTGAAGGTTTCTCATCTATTATGTCTCCTATGTCTAGATTGACCAAAAAAAAGTTAAATTTCACTGGTCAGATTCTTGCGAGAAGTGTTTTCAGGAGTTGAAGACTCGACTTATTTTATCCCTAGTTCTAGCATTACCTGATGGTACAGATAGTTTTGTGGTTTATTATGATGCCTCCAGAGTTGGTTTGGGTTGTATTTTGATGCAGAGAGGTAAGGTCATAACCTATGCCTCTAGACAACTTAAGCCTCATGAAAAGAATTACCCAACCCAAGATCTTGAGTTAGCTGCAGTTGTGTTTGCTTTGAAAATCTGGAGACATTATTTGTATGGAGTGCATGTTGATGAGTTCGCGGAACTCAAAAGCTTGTAGTATGTGTTTACTCAGAGGGAGTTAAATCTTCGGCAGAGGAGACATTTAGAATTGTTGAAAGATTATGATATGAGTGTGTTGTATCATCTAGGAAAGGCCAATGTAGTGGCAGACACCCTTAGTAGATTGTTTATGGGCAATATTGCTCATGTGGAGAAAGAAAAAAAGGAATTAGTTCGAGAAGTTCATCGATTAGCTAGATTGGGTGTTAGGTTGGTTGACTCAGCTGAAGGGAATATTTGGGTTTAAAGTAGTTCTAAATCTTCCCTAGTTTTGGATATAAAGGAGAAGCAAGATAAGGATGCTAGTTCTGTCAAACTGAAGGAGTTAGTTAAAGACCAAAAGGTAGAGGTTTTCTCCCAAGGGTGACATGGTGTATTGAGATACGAGAGTCAATTGTGTGTGCCTTATGTTGAAGATTTAAGGCAGCGGATTATCGCGGAAGTATATGGTGGATGTTATTCTATCCATCCTGGAGCCACCAAGATGTACCACGACTTGCGAAAAGTCTATTGGTGGAGTGGTATGAAAAGAGATATAGTAGAGTTTGTAGCCAAGTATGCAACTTGTCAACAGGTTAAGGTAGAGCACCAAAGACCTGGTGGTGTGTTGGAAGAGCTTGGTATCTCTACTTAGAAGTAGGTTAAGGTGAATATGGATTTTGTGACTGGTTTACCCCATTTGCATCGTTAGCATGACTCAATTTGGGTTATTATAGACAGACTGACTAAGTCAGTGCATTTCTTGCCAATTCACACATCTTACACGACTGAAGATTATGCTAAGATGTATATCAGAGAGTTAGTCAGACTGAATGGAGTTCCGTTATCCATTATTTCAGATAGGGGCACTTAGTTTACCTCTCTATTTTAGATAGCCTTTCAGAAGGGTCTTGGTACTCAAGTTCATCTTAGTTTAGCTTTTCATCCATAGACAGATGGTCAGGTAGAGAGGAATATTCAGACTTTATAGGATATATTGAGGGCATGTGTTCTTGATTTCAAAGGTAGTCGGGATGATCATTTGCCATTAATTAAGTTCTCTTATAATAACAGTTATCAGATGGCTCCATTTGAAGCTCTTTATGGGTGGAGATATAGATCACCAGTCAGTTGGTTTGAAGTAGGTGAGGCTTCTTTTATTGGGCTAGACATGGTGTTTGAGGCCATTGAGAAAGTGCAGTTGATTAGAGAGATTAAAAGCATCCCAGAGTCATGAGAAATCTTATGCCGATGTGAGAAGAAGATTTCTTGAGTTTGAGGTTGATGATCTTGTGTATTTGAAAGTTTAACCCATGAAAGGGGTGAAGAGGTTTGGCAAAAAGAGGAAACTTAGTCCCTGTTATGTAGGTCCCTTCCGTATTTTGAGTCGTGTTGGAAAGGTGGCGTATGAGCTTGAGCTACTCGCAGATTTATCCTTTAGTCCATCTAGTATTCCATGTGTCCTTCTTAAAGAAGTACATGGATGATTCAGCCGTTATAGTTCCTCTAGAAAGTACTGATATTCAGAATAGCCTTTTTTACGAAGAAGTCCCAGTAGAGATTCTTGATCATCAGGTTCATAGACTAAGGAACAAAGAAGTTTCCTTGGTCAAAGTTCTGTGGCAAAATCAGTCCGTTGAGGGTGCTACTTAGGAAGCAGAAGCAGACATGCATACCAAGTATCATCATCTCTTCTCCACAAACTCAGATTAAGTTGAAGGTAATATTTTTTCTTCATTCAATTCTTTTCCTGTCAGATTCAGCTATACATAGTTATATTCATGAGAATTCATGCACTCTCAAATCAGTTTAGTAGCTTAATTTAATTGCAAAAGTTTGGTATCCCCACTCTCAAATCTTCCCTGGTGGTGCATTGCAAGAGTTTGGTATCCCCACTTGGAAGTGGGAAGAGGAGAATATAGATTTTGTGACTGGTTTACCCCATTTGCGTCATCAACATGACTAGATTTGGGTTATTATAGATAAACTGACTAAGTCAAAGCATTTCTTACCAGTTCATACGTCTTACAAGGCTTAAGATTGTGCTAAATTGTACATCAAAGAGTTAGTTAGACTGCATGGAGTTTCATTATCAATTATTTTGGATAGGGGTACTCTGTTTACCTCTCATTTTTGGAGAGCCTTTCTGAAGGGTTTTGGTACCCAAGTTCATCATAGTTCAGTTTTTCATCCGCAGACAGATCGTCAGGCAGAGAGGACTATTAAAACTTTGAAGGATATGTAGATGACATGTATTCTTGATTTCAAAGGTAGTTGGGATGATCATTTTCCATTGATTAAGTTCGCTTATAATAAAAATTATCATGTTAGTATTCAGATGGCTCTATTTGAGGCACTTTATGGATGAAGATGTAGGTCGCCAGTCGGTTGGTTCGAAGTGGGTGAGGCCTCTTTGATTGGGCTAAACATGGTTTTTGAGGCCATGGAGAAAGTGAAATTGATTAGAGAGAGATTGAAAGTAGCCAGAGTAATCAGAAATCTTATGCCAACGTGAGAAGAAGAGATCTTCAGTTTGAGGTTGATGATCTTGTGTATTTGAAAGTTTCACCCATGAAATGGGTAAAGAGGTTTGGCAAAAAGGGGAAACTTAGTCCCCGTTATATAGGTCCTTTCCATATTTTGAGTCGTGTTGGAAAGGTGGCGTATGTGCTTGAGCTACCCACATATTTATCCTTAGTTCATCCAGTATTCCATGTGTCCTTGGTAAAGAAGTGCATGGATGATTCAGCTATCATAGTTCCTCTATAAAGTACTGATATTCAAAATATCCTTTCATAAGAAGAAGTCCCAGTAGAGATTCTTGATCATCAGATTCATAGACTATGGAATAAAGAAGCTCACTTGGTCAAAGTTATGTGGAAAAATAAGTCTGTTGAGGGTGCTACTTGGGAAGCAGAAGCAGACATGCGTACCAAGTATCCTTATCTCTTCTCCACAGACTCAGATTCAGCTGAAGGAAATAGTTTTTCTTCATTCAGTTCTTTTCCAGGTTCAGATTCAGCTAAATATAGTTATATTTATGAAAATTCATGTACTCTCAGATTAGTTCAGTAGCTCATTTTAATTGAGATTCAGTTATTCAGTTTATTTCAGTTGTGCATGATAGTTTATAGCCTAAGATTTCTCAGTATTTTTTAGCTTCTCTAGCCACATTCAAGGACGAATGTTCCCAAGGGGGAGATTTTGCAATACCCCACACTTTTCCTAGCTTGAATTCCTTCCTAGAATGTTAAGAAATAGATCCCAAACTAAGAATATTTATTTTGTGTGGAATTTTCCAGATTTAGACCTCCTATTGTGTGGGAAATTGAATAAGCTTTCCATCGATACAAAATTCGCCCAATTTCGATACTTGGTTGAGGAGTTAGAGCATTTTTAAGTTGACAGTGTGCCACCTGGGCACTTGGCGACTCGCGGAGGTGGGTAAAATAATGATTTTCCAATTCCAGTTGGCCTCCGCGATATCCATGCATCGTAGAGAAATCCAAATTCCCAATTGTCCCATTCCAGTCGACTGAAACGATATTGGTACTTCGCGGAGAAGGCTAATTTCCCAATTATTGATTTCCAGTAACCCAACATGATGTTGGCACGTAACAATAGAGGCCTAAATGTCATTCCAAAGGGTCACCACGATGGTGGTGCATCACGGAGTAAACCCAGTTCCCAATTGCCCTATTTCCAGTGAGCCACCGATATTTTGGCGCGTCGCGGTGGCCACCCAAATCAGAAAAATATTACGTTTTCCAGATCCATTCAGAAGTTTGAAAATGGTATTTTTGTCAATTTTCAAGCCCCTAAATCCATCCAAAACACAAGATTATTCATATTTAAAGCACTTAGTGCTCATTATTTATTATCCTCATCAAAAGAAAAACGCAAGAGCTCTAAAATTTCTTCTCCAAGAAATCAAAAATCCTCCATTGATTCCCCAAGAAAGCTTAAGATTAAGGATTCCCAAGGCAAGATAATCAAGAATCATTCTCCAACAACTCAATTAGGAATCAATAATTTAAGTTTCTTCATCTAATCATCTATCAAGGTATGTGGGGTTTATGAACAAGGATCTTCTTTCATCCTTGTTCCCAAAACCAAGTTTTTAATTTCAAATCATATGATTTTGGATGTTTATACATGGATTTTAAATTAGGGTTCATACACATTATTTCTCTTTGCAATATTCTGACATTTCAAGTATTTTGGAAGTTGAATTACATGTCTATTTTCATATTTTCATGCCAATTACAGTTATTTACAGATTTTGAGATGAATTATCATTGTTTTAATATCAAGCATGATTATTATGATGTTTTGACATGAGATTGAAGCATGAGTTATAATCCCAAGATTGAATATTATTATTTCAAGAAAGATGATGCTTTAAGCATCCTATTATCCAATTATTTACTGATTTTCAGTAAAGCTTTGATCTTTAGATCATGATTAGCTATGGAATCCACTTTTCAGATTATTACAGATTACAGAATTCAGATCATCTTTATTTATAGATTTTATCAGATAAATGCATAATTGGTTTTAGATAAACCTTTATGCATGTTTTAAAGTGGATTTCCAATAGAATGAGTGTAGCAAATAACAAGGGAGTCGTACTTAGCACCGAGCGAGAAGTGTGGGATTAACGTACCTTATCTTCCACAAAACTACATAGCCAACGTTGGTAAAAATTTTGAGATTATTCCCATTTCTATATGGATGATAGTTTTAGCTTGTGATCGATCACATGGACAATAAGTTATACTCACTAGCTAAAGTATGACACCTCTCCCCAACGCGATATTTATTCCTTAGGAGGACGAGATGTTGGACTCCATATAGCTCGCATGGTTTATGTCGGTTAAGAGAACCTCCCTAAAGACTTAAGATAAAGTATTTTCCCTACAGTTTAATAGTAAAGATTTTCAAAAAACTAAGAGTAAAGGTTCACAGTTTACTCAGATTATGCTTTACAGAAAGATAACAGTAACAGACTTTAGCTTTTAGATTTTAGATTTCAGAAGTGAGCTCTTTCTACACTTAGATAGTATGATTTACAGACATAATACAAGTATAACTTTCATAACTAAATGTTATGACTCACTATATTTATTAAGTATGATTGATTTATTATTCATGATTTCAGTATTTTAGATATTCCAACTTATTTAAGTGATTTACATTTAGCATGCATTGTTTTATAAATGATGATGATGAGATGATGTTTTACTTATGAATTTCACCCCCATATACTTAGTACATCCTCAAAGTACTGATCTATATATATGTCTATGCTCTACATTGTCTCATAATTTGGGTTCAGGTGCTCAGCATCAATAGCGTGAGTAGTCCAAGCATCTCCATCTACATCCTACAGTTGTTGAGTCCTTATATTTCAGGGACTTGTTCACTCATATTTTTCTTCTTATCAGTTTACTTGATTTAGTATTCTTTTCAAACAATTTGAGTTTGTTGGGGCTTTATCCTAGTGACTCTCTAGATGTTAGTAGTAGAGGCTTGTCAGACTACTAGTTGTGATTCAGATTATTCCGTAGTGATGTTTCATACATTATATTCAGATTATTCTTAGTTATTTTAGATAGTTTCCGCATTCAGTATGAATTTCATGTCTATATTACCTTAATTATGAGATTTATATCTAGTAGAAGGAAGAATGGGTTAGCTTAGATTTATATTTAGGGTGTTACAAATGTGGTATCATAGCCTAAGGTTTATTAGAGTCCTAGGAAGTTAGACAAGCCGTATTACGTAGAGTCTTGATCATGGGTGTGGAGCGCGCCACATTTATGAGCAAGAGGCTACGGAACGTTCTTAGGAAATCATCTTTTTATTTCGTGATCTATCATGCTTACAGTATCTCTATCTTTCATTAACTTATGGTCTTACGTGACAATTGAATATGCCTACTCGTCGAGCTAATACTCACAGAAATAATAACTAGCCTCCCTAGCTAGCAGATCCTTTGAATGAGAATGTATCCTATGCTCAGTTTAGGGCTGTCTTTCAGGCATTAGCCCAAGTTGTGACTGCTAATGTTTTGGGCAATCATTAAAATCAGGCTGTAGTCCCACTCCAGCAGAATGGAGATTTAGCAACAGCTAGAATCAGAGACTTTATGAGAATGAATCCGCCAGAGTTCTTTGGGTCAAAGAAATGTGAGGACCCACAACTTTATTTAGATGAGGTGAAGAAGATCATATGGATTATGCATGTTTCTTAGGATGAGAGTGTAGAGTTAGCATCCTATAGATTGAAGGATGTAGCGTATGATTAGGTAGTAATATGGAAGAATGGTAGAGGTGAGAATGTTGTTCCTATGAGTTGGCAGGTGTTTCAGGATGCTTTTCTAGATAGGTTCTTCCCATGTGTGATGTGGAAAGCTAAGATAGAAGAGTTTGTGAATTTAAGGTAGGGCTCAATGACAGTGAAAGAGTACTGCCTTAAGTTTAACAGTTATCTGAGTATGCCCTTGATACGATTGTTGATCCTAGGGCTAGTATGAGTAAGTTTGTACTAGAGTGTCTATATTGGTGGTCAAGTCGTGTAGGACTACTATGCTTATTGGAGACATGGACCTTCCAAGATTGATGATGCATGCTCAGCAGATTGAGGTAGAGAAGTTGAAAGGGAAAGATAAAACTAATAAGAGGGCTAGAACAAGATAGTTTGAGTATGGTCAGAATAGGCCTCAAGGAGGAAATCATTCGCAGTTTCAAAATTATTCATCTATGCCAGCACCATCTTCAGCTAGTTCTCCCACTCCTAGAGGTAGATAGGAGCAGTGGGGTAAGGCTTTTATATCCAGATCTCAGAATAGTGTGAGTGGGAGGCCCAGTTATCCTCCATGTCCTAGGTATGGTAAAAGTCATCTCGGTGAGTGCTTGGTTGGATAGAAGGGTTTCTTTGGTTTTGGTAAGTTGGCTCATCGTATTAGAGATTATCCATATGCTAAGCAGTGAAATAGAGATCCCCGTCCCCAGACTCAGGCTGCTAGTGCAACAGCTCCTCTAGGTTGCCCAGATCCTCCTCAGGGCACATCATCCAGTATCGGTGGCGGTCGGTGCCAGAATCAATTCTATGCTTTACCATCCAATTAGGAGCAGGAGGATTTACAAGATGTTGTTATTGGTATGCTTCGTTTCTTTTATTTTGATGTTTATGTGTTTTTAGACCCTGGGTCAAGTTTCTCTTATGTGACCCCGTTAGTTGCATTGAATTTTTAAATAAGTTTTGAAAATATCCCTAAGCCTTTCTTGATGTCTACCCTAGTGGGTGGGTCAGTTGTTGCTAAACAGATCTATAGAAAGTTTCCTATCACTGTCCTTTATAAAGTCATGTTAGCAGACCTAATATAGTTAGATATGGTTGATTTTGATCATATTCTTGGTATGGATTGGCTCCATTATTGTTATGCCTCAATAGATTTTTGCACTCGAGTGGTGAAGTTCTAGTTTCCAGATGAGCCAGTTTTTGAGTGGTCAGGTAATTCAGTGTCTCCCAAAAGTCATTTCATATATTATCTTAGAGCCCAAAAGTTGATCTCCAAAGGGTGCATCTATCATCATGTTCGAGTTAAAAATACTAAGTTGGAGACTCCAACAGTTTAGTCAGTCAGTGTAGTAAATGAGTTTCCAGATATCATTCCTGAAGATTTGCCAGGGGTGCCTCCCAATAGGGAAATAGAATTTGGTATTAACCTTCTTCAAGATTCTCAGCCTATTTCTACACTTCTGTATCATATGGCTCCCTCCGAGCTTAAAGAGTTGAAGGAGAAACTCAAATATCTTTTAGATAAAGGCTTCATAAGGCCTAGTATTTCTCCATGGGGCACTCCCGTCTTATTCGTGCAAAAGAAAGATGGTTCTTTACGTATGTGCATTGACTTTCGTTAGTTGAATAAAGTTACAGTAAAAAACAAATATCCTCTTCCTAGAATTGATGACTTTTTTGATCAACTCCAAGGTGCCAGTTATTTCTCAAAGATAGATCTTAGGTTATGTTATCTTCAGCTGAATGTAAGGGAATATGATATTCCAAAGACATCTTTCAGGACCTATTATGGTCATTTAGAGTTTCTAGTAATGTCCTTCAGACTAACAAATGCCCACAAGCTTTCATGGACTTGATGAACAGAGTGTTCAAATAGTATTTGGACATGTTTGTAATAGTCTTTATCGATGATATTCTTGTCTACCTCATAGTTAGGATGATTATACAGACCATCTTAGAATTGTGTTGCAAACCCTTAGAGACCACCAGTTGTTCGTCAAGTTAAGCAAGTGTGAATTTTGGCTAAGGCCAGAAGCTTTTCTTTGTCATATTATTTCCAGCGAAGGTATTAAAGTTTATCCTCAAAAGATAGAAGCCGTAAGGAATTGGCCTAGACCTGTTTCCTCATTAGACATTAGGCGTTTCTTAGGTCTAGCTCATTATTATAGATGTTTCGTTGAAGGTTTCTCATCTATTATGTCTCTTATGTCTAGATTGACCCAAAATAAAGTTAAGTTTCAGTGGTCAGATTTCTGTGAGAAGAGTTTTCAGGAGTTGAAGGCTCGACTCACTTCAGCCCTAGTTCTAGCATAACCTGATGGTACATATGGTTTTGTGGTTTATTGTGATGCCTTTAGAGTTGATTTGGGTTCTGTTTTGATGCATAGAGTTAAGGCCATAGCCTCAGCCTCTAGAAAACTTAAGCCTCATGAAAATAATTATCCAACCTTTCATCTTGAGTTAGCTATTATTGTGTTAGATATAAAAATCTGGAGACATTATTTGTATGGAGTGCATATTGATATGTTCACGGATCACAAAAGCTTGTAGTATGTGTTTACTCGGAGGGAGTTAAATCTTCGGCAGAGGATATGGTTAGAATTGTTGAAACATTATAATACGAGTGTGTTGTATCATCCTAGCAAGGGAAATATAGTGAAAGACGCCCTTAGTAGATTGTCAATGGGAAGTATTTCTCATGTGGAGAAAGAAAAAAAGGAATTAGTTCAAGAAGTTCATCTATTAGCTAAATTAGGTGTTAGGTTGGTTGACTCAATTGAAGGGAATGTTTGGGTTCAAAGTTGTTCCAAATCTTCCCTAGTTTCGGATGTGAAGGAGAAGCAAGATAAGGATCCTAGTTTGGTCAAACTAAAGGAGTCAGTTAAAGACCAAAAGGTAGAGGTATAAGAGTAGATTGTGTGTGTCTTGTGTTGAAGATTTGAGGTTGCAGATTATGGAAGAAGTGCATGGTGCGCGTTATTCTATCTATCTTGGAGCCACCAAGATGTACCGCAACTTGCGGGAAGTCTATAGGCGGAGTTCTATAAAAAGAGATATAGTAGAGTTTGTAGCCAAGTGTGCAACTTGTCAATAGGTTAAGGTAAAGCACCAAAGACTTGGCGGCGCGTTGTAAGAGTTTGGTATCCCCACCTGGAAGTGGTAAGAGGTGAATATGGATTTTGTGAATGGTTTACCCCATTCACGTCGTTATCATGACTCGATTTGGGTTATTATAGAAAGACTGACTAAGTCAGCTCATTTCTTGCAAGTTCACACATCTTACACGACTGAAGATTATGCTAAGTTGTACATCAGAGAATTAGTTAGACTGCATGGAGTTCCGTTAGCCATCATTTCAGATAGGGCTACTTAGTTTACCACTCAGTTTTAAAGAGCCTTTCAGAAGAGTCTTAGTACCCAAATTCATCTTAGTTCAGTTATTCATTCATAGACAGAGAGGACCATTTAGACTTTGGAGGATGTGTTCAGGGCATGTGTTCTTGATTTCAAAGGTAGTTGGGATGATTATTTTCTTTTGATTATGTTCTATTATAATAACAGTTATCATGCTAGTATTCAGATGGCTCCATTTGAGGATCTTTATAGGCGGAGATATAGATCACCAGTCGGTTGGTTCAAAGTGGGTAAGTCCGCTTTGATTAGGCTAGACATGGTGTTTGAGGCCATGGAGAAAGTGAAGTTGATCATAGAGAGATTGAAAGCACCCAAGAGTCGTCAAAAATCTCATGCTGACGTGAGAAGAAGAAATCTTGAGTTTGAAGTTGATGATCTTGTGTATTTGAAAGTTTCACCCATGAAAGGGGTGAAGAGGATTGGCAAAAAGGGGAAAATTAGTCCCCGTTATGTAGGTCCCTTCCGTATTTTGAGTCATGTTGAAAAGGTAGAGTATGATCTTGAGCTACCCGTAGATTTATCCTTAGTTCATCCAATATTCCATGTACCTTGTTAAAGAAGTGCAGGGATGATTCATCCGTAGTAGTTCCCTTTGAAAGTACTGATATTTAGAGTAGCATTTCATATGAAGAAGTCCTAGTAGAGATTCTTGATCATCAAATTCATATATTAAGGAACAAAGAAGTTCCCTTGGTCAAAGTTCTGTGGCGAAATCAGTCCGTTGAGGATGCTAATTTGGAAGCAGAAGCAAACATGTGTACCAAGTATCCTCATCTCTTCTCCACGAACTCAGATTCAACCGAAGGTAATAGTTTTCCTTCACTTAGTTCTTTTCTAGTTCAGATTCACCTATATATAGTTATCTTCATGAAAAATCCATGCATTCTCAAATCAGTTCAGTAGATCTTTTTAATTGAGATTCAGTTATTCAGTTTATTTCAGTTGTGTATGATACTTTATAGCCTATGATTTCTCAGTATTTTTCAGCTTATCTAGCCATATTCGAGGACCAATATTCCTAAGGAAGAGATATTTTAATACCCCACACTTTTCCTAGCTTGAATTCCTTCCTATAATGTTAAGAAATAGCTTCGAAAATGAAGAATATTTATTTCATGAGGAATTTTCCAGATTTAGACCTCCCATTGTGTGGGAAATTGAATAAGCTTTCCATCGATACAAAATTCGCAAAATTTTAATACTCAGTTGAGGAGTTAGAGCATTTTCAGGTTAACAGTGTGCCACCTAGGAACTTGGCGCATCGCAGAGGTGGGTAAAATGATGATTAAAAATTCCAGTGGCCCTCCGAGAATCCACGTATCGTGAAGATGTCCAAATTCCCAATTGTCCCATTCCAGTAGACCGACGCGATATTGGCACGTCAAAGAGAAGGCCAATTTTCTAGTTGTCAATTTCCAGTAACCTAACGAGACGTTTGCGTGTCGCGACTGTGGCCAAAATGGCATTCCAAAGGGGCACCGCGATGGTGGCGTGTTGCGGATTCAACCCAGTTCCCAATTGTCCTATTATCAGTGAGCCACCGAGATTGTGGCGCGTCGCGGTGGCCACCCAAATCGAAAAAATGTTATATTTTCCAATTCTGTTTAGAAGTTTAAAAAGGGTATTTGGTCAATTCCCAAGCCCCCAAATTTATCCAAAACACAAGATTATTCACATTCAAAGCACTTTGTGCTCATTATTCATCATCCTCATCAAAAGAAAACCCTAGAGCTCTAAAACCTCTTCTATAAGAAATCAAAAATCCTCCATTGATTTTCGAATAGAGCTTAAGATTGAGGATTCCCAAGGCAAGATAATCAAGAATCCATCTCCAATAACTCAATTAGGAATCAATAATTCAAGTTTCTTCATCTAATCATCTATCAAGGTATGTGGGATTTATGAACAATGATCTTCTTTCATCCTTGTGCCCAAAACCAAGATTTTTAATTTCAAATCATATGATTTTGGATGTTTATACATGGATTTTAAATCAGGGTTCATACACATTATTTCTCTTTGGAAGATTCTGAGATTTCAAGTATTTTGGAAGTTGAATTGCATGTCTATTTTCATATTTTCATGCTTGTTGCAGTAATTTACAGATTTTGAGATGAATTATCATTGTTTTAAATATCAAGCATGATTATTTTGATGTTTTGACATGAGATTGAAGAATGGGTTACTATCCCAAGATTGAATATAATTATTTCAAGAAAGATGATGCTTTAAGCATCCTATTATCCAATTATTTATAGATTTTCAGTAAAGCTTTTATCTTTCAATCATCGAATTAGCTATGGAATCCACTTTTTAGATTATTACAGATTACAAAATTCAGATCATCTTTATTTGAAGATTTTATCAGATGAATGCATAATTGGTTTTAGATAAACCCTTATGCTAGTTTTAAGTGGATTTCCAACAGAATAAGCATAGCAAATAACAAGGGAGTAGTATTTAGCACTGAGCGAAAACTGTGGGATTAGCGTGCCCTATCTTCCACAGAACTACGTAGCCAACGTAGGTATAAATTTTAAGATTATTCCCATTCTATATGGATGACAGTTTTAGCTTGTGATTGATAACATGGACAGCAGGTTATACTTCCTGGAAAGAGTATGACACGTCTCCCCAACGTGAGGTTTCTTCTTTAGGAGGACGAGACGTTGGACTCCATGTAGCTCACATGGTTTATGTCTGTTAAGAGAACCTCCCTAAAGACTTAAGATAAAGTGTTTTCACTACAGTTTAATAGTAAAGATTTTCAGAAAACTAAGTGTAAAGGTTCACAATTTACTCAGATTATGCTTTACAGAAAGATAACAGTTACAGACTTCAACTTTTAGATTTCAGATTTCAGATTTCAGAAGTGAGCTCTTTCTACACTTAGACAGTATGATTTACAGCTAGAATACAAGTATATCTTTAAGAACAAAATGTTATGACTCACTAGATTTATAAAGTATGGTTGATTTATCTTTCATGATTTCAATATTTCAGATATTCCAGCTTATGTGAGTCATTTACATTTAGCATGCACTATTTTATAAATGATGATGATGAGATGATGTTTTACTTATGCATTTCACCCCCATATACTCATTACATCCTCAAAGTAATGATCCACATATATGTCTATGTGCTACATTATCTCATAATGTGGATTCAGGTTCTCAGCATCAGCAACGTGAGTAGTCAGAGCATCTCCATCTACATCCTACAGTTGGTGAGTCCTCATAGATTGGGGACTTGTTCACTCAGATTTTGCAGCTTATCAGTTTACAGTATTTTGTATTCTTTTTAGACAGTTAAAGTTAGTTAGGGTTTGTCCCAGTGACTCTCTAGATGTTAGTAGTAGAGGCATGTCAGACTACTAGTTGTGATTCAACTTATTAAGTATTGATGTTTCATACATTATATTCAGATTATTCTTAGTTATTTCAGACAGTTTTTGCATTCAGTATGACATTCATGTCTATATTACCTTGATTATGATATTTATATCTAATAGAAGGCAGACAAGATTAGCTTAAGGCTACCCATAGTCTTGATCACCGTTTGATGTTTTTGGATAAGATTTTGGGGCGTTACAGGTATCTACGATAGTCAATCATAAACTTTATGCTAAAAAATATTACCCCCTCCTGTTCGAACACTTCAAAATCAACTGTATGTATCAATGAAGCACAAAAATTTGACACAATGGAATCAATTATGTATCAATAAAGCACAAAAAATTGAAACACTGGAATCAATTATGGTATTACATCAGCAACAAACAACCATGCATATGTACAAGTTACACTACCCAAAAAAGTAAACAACTAGCAACACAATCTATGAAAACTCATATCAATGAAGTCTCAATCACTCATATGAAATAATGCATGTCAATGCAGGGATGATCAAGAGACACTCATACTCACAAGGAAGTTACAATCAATGTGTATCAAATACCATAGGCCATCTCTTATTTACTTTACCTTAGCTTTAAGACATTCGGGTTAGGATCATTATAGGACTTTAACTTAGCTTTTAATGTAGGCTTGGAACCTGTTATGGTACATATAGACTTTGTTAGTTACTAATCCACCCTTAAACTACACTTACTTTTTGGGTCCACTTATCAACAAACTATCTTTTATTCCACCCTTATTACTCTCTTTTTATTCTCCTATTACACATTCAGGTTGGGTGTGGTTTCTTTTATTCTTTCTTTCTCAAAAAAATTTTCTTTTCTTTTCTTTTCCTTTTATTTTTATAATTAACTTCAAATCATTATTATAATCTATTTTTTCCGATATCTACCTCCTTCTTAGGTTCATAGTTAATACAGACGGGATCCTAATGTTTGAAATCATCAAGAAATGAAGAAGCACAAATAAAACCATGATACATGCAACAAAAATAATCTAGAAGGATTAAACACTCCCCCTGCTTCATTAATGCATAAGTGTTTCCACAACCCTATCTAAGGGAATTAATCGCTCATCAATGCAAAACAATAAATGGAAGTCATAATTGAAAGCATTAAAATCTATCTCACAATAACTTATGATGAAAACCCAAAGTCTAAGATTAATAAGTCAACGAAAAATAAGAACAAAGTAATCCAAAGATCAAAATCAAATCTTAGAATTAAATATATTTTTGTTAGTAATAAAAGTGAATAAACGTACCCGCTAGGGCATTCCCTAGCTTATAGTATCTAATAATAGTATAAAGGGTATTTATAGATTACATGGTAACCCTAGATATCAAATCTTGAACAAAAGAGGAAAACATGAGTTGGTGGTCACCTACTAACCCACCTATGGGTTGTAGGTGGACACATCATAGGTGTCAGTGTGAAAAACTCCTCTTAAACTCGCTAAAGTTCATGGTTTCTGATTCTTATGGGCTGTTGGTACAACCTACAACCTATAGGTAGTCCTTCGTAGGTGGATGGCAAAAATCTTCAACATTTGAATCTCTAAACTTCAACGTTTTGGCACATATTTTGACAGTTATTCCAGTTTCATAGTACCTACAGCCCATAGGTACACTCGTAGGTGTCCCAAAAACATCAATTTTCACATCTATTCTCCTTTTTAGATCCAAAATCTAGTTTCCTGCAAAACACGACACAAAACACATCATATGTAATAAAAAGACCTAAGTAACTTGCATATTTTCATCATTTTAAGGGTCAAAAGTGCTATGAAACAATAGCATATCTTCTATGAATTATGTTAACTACATTGCTATATTAGAGAATATGACCCCTTTGAGGAAGGGCAAAGATATGAAAAATTAACTATGGTTGGACTCGGTGATAATGCTAGGTGTACTAGTGATGTGTTGGAGAAGGCAATTTCAAAAATCTATTATGGTGTTGATTTTAAGGCTCTAGCAGAAACTCTAGAATTTGTTTTTTGGATGACAAACTTGAAGAAAGTGAAATAATTTAGTGTGGAGGATACGTTAATGCACTACTTGTGGTTGGAACTCCATATTTAAGGTAAAAGAGTGAGCTGACTAGGTTACTAATAGGAAGTTAATTTATGAGCATAAGTTGAATTTTGTTGCCAAGGCATTATGGTTCATAGTGGTACATCATATTGCATTGACAAAGTATGAGAATGTGTTGAGTGTTAATCATGTAGGGATTGTGGCATTAATGGTATTATAGTTGGTGTTGAATATCCCACGGTTTACCATGTGATGAGTTTTTATTTTACTACTTATTCAAACTCAACATTCGTGCATATTACTTTTTTAAAAATAAACAAATGAGACATAATTGTGATTAAATACACTAATATCCATAGTTAGCAGGCATAGAGTTAAAGAAATAGAAAGATATGGATTGGAGCTTAAAATAATCAAAAGGAAGCAAGCTGAAGACCGGAGCAAAATGGCCTCAATTATTGCGGTCGTAGTTTGATGACCGCGATCACAGAAGTCAAGAATGATCAATAAACTGCGGTCATATAAGATGACCAAGATCATGGTAGATGCAGCTGCGGCTAAGCTGGTGCGATCGCGGCTCAACAGAAGATTGCAACCCAAGGGTAAAACTGGAAATACACTTAGATGATCCCAATTTTGACAAAAGGACTCAAACCCTAGTAATATATATATTCTGTCTTCCCCAATAGTTAGGTTTGGTTCTTAAGTCCATATCCTCTATTCTTGGAAAAGAAAATATTGTACAAATTTTGGGTGAATAATACATTGGAGTAACTTCTAAGTGGAGGAATAGCTCACATCCATTGGAGATTTGTGGGAGTTCAAAGTTTGAAGTAATATTCACTTAGTCTTCAATAAATCATTGCAATGAATATTATGGGTATATTATTGGTTATTTATCTTATGAGTAGCTAGATATCCCACTTGGGGTTATATGTGAATAGTGATTAAAGTGTGTGTGGTTTGTTAATGTTAGCTTCAATTTGGTAGTTCATGTTGATGTGTTTTATCATTGATTGACCAATTTGGTTGAGATTTATGGGTGAAATCCCCAAATAGCCATATAGGTTTGATGGGTGAAAACTCCAAACTCTAGAAAGCTCAAAGACATCTTCGAAAGAAGGGGTTTAGGCAAACTTTAGGAATTCATATCATCCTTGAAAGAGGGATGTGGATAACAAAGCAATGGTAGATGATTATGTGTATAGTTTTCAAATTTATCAGTATCTTAGACATAAGGATAGTTGTGAAATTAACTATAACATGGGTATTATCCTAGAAATAGGGATGCCTAAATTGAGGTTTGGTTACCAATTGTTGAACACACCCATTAGGTATTCGAAAGAATTAATGGGTGAAAGTTTGATGTTTTGTTGAAAGACTAGCATCAAAACTGATAACCAAACCTACCAACATTTGACCTACTAAAAATAAAGTTGGCTATTAGTATCCACGTGTCACTTTCCTTAGTAATACATAATCCCAAGATCCGTGCCTAATTGATAAAACTCTAAATATTCATAGCCCCGAATTTATACTAGAAAAACCAAAAAAAAAATATTAGTGTTGATACTTATCTCCCTCATTTTTATCTTTGTGTGATATTGGTTTGAATTTAACAACTATCCATTATTTTGAATTAACTTGATTGTCATTCTCATTGTCGTGGATTCGACCTAGAGTCCAAAGTTGGGTAAATATATTGACGATGACTGCCTTGCACTTAAATTGAAATATAAGTTGAGCGTTATCAAAAAATGGAGCCATTGCCTGGTAACACTTTGGCGTATTGAGTTAGTTTCAAATTCTAGCTTACTTGCTTGATTTCAAACTTGTACATAATTCTTTGTTATTTTCTTTTGTTTCTTGTGTTAGGTAGATTTTTTTTGTTTTACTTTTCTCTATGGCATCTTCTGACAAATATGATTTTGGTAGTTGGAAGTCCTATCTTGATGACCCGTGTCCATATTGTGATAGACCACACTTTAGAATAGATTGCACTTATGCTCCTCGGAGAGAGATGGAAATACCATCTTAATCCTTTGGGGGTATAATTGTTCTTTGTGTGGTGGTCGAGATGGACATTGGAGTGCTTGCCCGAATTCCCACTCCCCTTATTATGCTAACTGATTTGTTATTCTTCTTATGTGTTTGATAGGTCTTATGATGAGGAAAAGAAAGAGCAACATACCAAACCAAATAAATTTGAAGCAATGCTTTAAACTATTTATGATCGGGTAACTACAACGGGGGAGAATGTGCAACACATATGCCAATCTAATGAGGAATTTGGAAGGGAGATTATCAAGATGGAAGAAGTAGGAATGGAGATAAAACTTACAAATACCACCACCTTGCCTATTTCCCAAGGGGAGGATAAACAAAAAGAGAAACGAACCTATGATGATGTGATTGGTAATGAAGAATCCTCGGTGATTTTCCAATCAGCAAAATTAAATCATATGGAAGATGTCCAAATAAAAAAAATGGTACTAGAGTCAAAAAAAGAATCAAGGAACATACTTTATGAAGACTTTAATTCATTTTGGGGTGAAAGTGCTACGGAGGAGGAAATTCCAGAGTTAGGGGTTAGACCTCATTCAAACCACTTTTCAACATTGTGCTTAGAGGATATGATGAGAATCCATCTACCTAGGACAATGGGGGATTATGATGAGAAGGAGTATAATCCCTACATTTTGGTATTTGACACTCCAAAAGAGCACATGGAAGGCCCACCATCAATGGCCAAGGACTTCAACTTTTGATGTGCAACTAGTGGCCTATTGATGTCTTCACCTTTTCCCAAGGATCCAAATAAAAAGTTCGATGTCAAATTTGGTAAAAGGTTTAAGTCTTCAAAATGGAGAGATTGAAGCTCCCTCTTCATTTCTTCGCATTTTCCAAGTTTCATCTTAAACTAAGTGCTCAATGGGAGGCAACCCATCAGTCCACGAAAAGTGGCCCGTATCTTTTTTTATTTATGCTTGATAGAGAAGCTTTTGATTTTTCATTTGTTCATGCATAATCCATAAAATGTTGGTGATCAAAGGAAGATTGATGGGAAGTGAAAAAGAAACATGTGAAAATAGCATATGTGATTAAACAGTGGAGTGTAGGGGACCTAAAATATGGTCTCAGTTTTCGCAACCGCGGTCCTTCTTACAGCGATCGAGGAAATAAGACCGTGATCTCTATCAAATCAGTTTAAGTAACCATCTAAATTCCATTTGGTGACACACACTTTTCTCAAGATTCTCTTAAACTCTCTAAATTTCTTGGCTATGTGTTATATATCCAAGTTCCTCTCAACCACTTGCATCATCTAATTTGGTAAGTTGTCTCAACTCCTTTGATTTGGATATAATTACATGCTTGTAACTTGTAGTTTAGAAAAGGGCTAAAATAATGTTTTCATTACTAAATACATGTTTATTTATGGCTATTGTTCTGGTTAGCTGTGTGTACACACTAATGGGGAAGTCTTGACTACCCAGATTTAAGCTTTAAATAGTTGAAATGATCGTGTACATCATGTGTTCAATTTAATGCCCCAATGAGTTTAGTTTGAATTCTTTCAAGTTTGGGGCTATAATCACACATTATAGGCTTAAATTATTTTCTTATAATGTTGATATGCCTAGTTAAAACAAAGAATTAGGGTTAAAATTATGTTTTGACTATTGTGCAAAATCTCTCGAATAAGGTCTCAGGTACTGCGATCGCGGTCTCAATATTTACGATCGCAGCACCACGGTCGCAGACACTCCTCCGCAATCCCCATACCTGAGGACAGTATCTACAGGAACCCAAAATTCTGCATACCTATTATTTCCCTCAAAACCTTCAATAACACTGCCACAAAAGCTTATTTGTTTGATCTAGCATTTTTTGTATGATAATGCTAATATTGGTCTAAGTTGTATTTTTTATGGGTACTAAGACTCAAAGATGGAAGAATTTGACAACTCCAGATTCATGGCCGTAGAATGCCAAAATCTCTACTATGCGCACTTGCCAAGGATTGTTACTCCCTGAAAGGGGTATCATCTTAGACAATAAAGAGAAAAAGTTCCCAAGCTTTTATGTCAGACTCACTCAAAATGGGTGGATGTGCTTTACCCGGGAACCCTGTGTTGCTAATGAGCACTGGGTAGGTAAATTCTACAATAACCTATGCGTAACTTCTTTCACAAACTCGATGATGACTATTAGGGGAAAGCAAGTAAAATTTTGGTACATAAATGATCAACGAGGTGCATGGACTCCCAAATGCTGGTATGGAGCAGTTCGATGCAAAATCATGTGAGCCAGGGACGTGGATGGAAAATATTTTTGGTCCTAGCAAAGTTGTTCCATAGGCCACCACCAAGAGAGACATTTTTATGAATGATTTCACAGTTGAGGCTAGGCTTTGGCTGAATATCATTTGTAGCTTAGTATCGTCATGCACTCACATGACCCTTGTCACAGATATGCTAGTTCGGATGGTGGCTTTCTTCTCTATGTCATTATGCTAAATGTGGATGAGATTGTGCACTCAGAGTGGAGGTACTTTAGAAATCATAAAGGTACACATCTTCTCCTCCCTTCCCTTATCATAGAGCTATGTAGGAGGTCACTGGTGGAGGAATATTCTACAAATACCTTAGTACTCCCATACCCCCGCATTTTCCCACCCAAGTTCAGGGGTGAGGGTGCCCCAGGTTAGACAAAAAAGAGGAAGATGGACTCAGGTAAGTCAACCTAGGAGGGCACAAATTCTTGTAGACCTTCATCATCCAGCCTCTTCGGTGACATCTCAGGTCAGATGCGGGAGGTTAGAAAGCTATTGTCTAGGTTTTCTCAGGGTACAGAAGAGTCCTCCACCGCTCGCCACTCATATGTGACTCAGTCGGATTATGATATTTTTCGAAAGGAGAAAAAAAAGAAGTAATACACCATTTCTAAGTTAGAGAGAGACTACTCATCCCTAGCTGGAGCACACAGAGACCTTAGGGACTCCCATGAGTAGATGACAAAGAGGGAGAAGAAGAGGGACAAATGTTTTTAGAAAAATATGTACGGGGGCGTAAAGGGCCTATGGAATGTCCTGAAACCTCATAATAGATTGCCTTCTCCCGGGTGGAGAGTAATGATGATGTCCCTGCTGATTGGTCAACTGATGATGCTGGTAGTGATGGTATATAGTCAACGAGAGAGGATAGCTCTTGATGCAGATTCAGGGATACCCCTCTTACTCCTGCTTTATTACACAAAAGGAGCTTAAAATTAGATAATGCATAGATTTAATGAGATATAAAGATGTGGATTGGAGATTAAAATAAACAAAAGGAAGCAATAAGTGTAGCTAAAGATCTTAAGAAGAATGGCCTCATTTACCGTGATCGTGGTCTAATGACCGCATTAACGGCAGTCAAGCATGGTTAATCAACTACGGTCGCATAAGCCGACCACGGTCATGGTAGATGCAGCAGCGACCAAGATGGTGTGATCGCGACTCAGCGAAAGATTGCAACCCAAAGGCAAAACTTGAAATGCACTTTGCTGATCCCAATTTTGGCAAAAGGACTCACACCCTAGTAATCAATATATATTCCATCTTCCCCAATAGTTAGGTTTTATTCTTGAGTGCATAGACTCTATTCTTGGAGATGAAAATATTGTACAAATTTTGAGTGAAGAATACATTGGAGTAACTTCTAAGTGGAGGAAGAGTTCACTTTCATTGGAGATTTATGGGAGTTCAAAGTTTGAAGTAACATTCACTTAGTCTTGAATAAATCATTTCAATGGAGAATATGGTTATATCATTTCTTATTTATCATATGTGCAACTAGATCTCCTTGTTGGGGTTATGTATGAATAGGGATTAAAGTGTGTACTTTTTTAATGTTAGCTTCTATTTGGTAGTTCATGTTGATGGGTCTTTTTATTGCTTGACTAATTTTGTTGGGATTTATAGGTGAAATCCCAAAATACCCATTGGAATTTGATGGGTGAAAACTCAAAACTCTAGAAATCTCAAAGCCATCTTCAAAAGAAGGGTCTTGGGTGAACTTTAGGAATTCATATCATCATTGAAATAGGGATGTGGTTACCAAAGCAATGGTAGACTATTATGTGTCTAGTTTGCTAATCTATCACTATCTTAGACATAAGGGTGGTTGTGAAGTTAACTATACCATGGGTATCATCCTAGAAATAGGGATGCCTAAATCTAAATCTAATTTTATCATAACTAATAAATTAATCAAATAAATCCAATTATATACTACTTCCGTAACTTTAATTAGCATAGGCTCTGATACCATTTGTAGGAGGTGCGGATAACGTGGGTAATAAATAGATCTATTATAGTTCTAATCGATCTATTTTTATTTGTGCGTGGATATTTCTTAACTTCTCTAAACATTTTTATTTTTAGTATATTTATTTTAATTTTATTAATATTCATATCTTGGGGGGTGATTAGATGGTATTTGATTAAATGCTTTACTGTAATATTCTTTAGTTTTTTCTCTTAGTCTTTGTAATTCTTGTATATTATTTTGGAGGTATTCTAAATATTCTATATCTTTTGTTCTAAAATATAAAAATTAAATTTTCTTTCAAAAATATTTCTGTTAATCTTATTTCTTCCATATCTTGTCTCCAATATTTTAAATACTCATAGTCTATTATTTTATCATAAAGTAGTTGTGATACTGCAAATTTCTTTGTTATAATTTATTCTAATTGTACTACATCTGATATTAAATTCTAGGTTATCTATTTAGTTAATTATCCTGTCTTTTTCGTCTATGAATAATTCTATGTCTAAATCATATTCTAAATTGTCTTTTAATTCTAGTTGTTTTATGGTTTTATTTATCCAAATTAATCTTTTTTTTAATTGTTCTCTTCCTTTTCTAAGATGGTTTCTATAATTAATTTATTCGTATAGCCAACTTTGTTTTTCTCTAACTCTTTGAATATATTCTAGCATTTCTTAATCTGTATAATATCCATCTGAATAATTATCTAGGTAGTAATAGTGATTGTCATCACTTAAGTATATTTTTCCTAACTCGTCTTCTATCTGATTTATATCTAACTCTTCATCTTCAATGTTAAATATTTTGTTTATAATTTCTATATCTCTAAGTATGTATAAAACTAGTACTTCAAAATTATTTATCATTTAGGTGGGTTAATTAAATGCTTTTTCATAATATTCTTTAGTTTTTTGTTTTAATCTTATTAATTCCTCTATATTTTCATTAAGGTATTCTATATATTTTATATTTTTGGTTCTCATATATTCTTCTAAATTTATTTTCATTAATTTTTCTATTAATTGTATATTTTTCATATCCATTTTCCAATATTCGTAATTTATCATGGTTGATGTGTAGGTTTGATATGTAAGTATTTATAAGAGTAGTTAGGTAGGTGAGGTACGTCATTTATTCTAGTCATAAAATATTTATCAAATATTTTTTCCACTATGATTTTTCTTATATCTACAATTTCTATATCCTTAAGTACATACAAAACAAGTATTTTAAATTTATCTACCATTTCGTCAGATAAATAAGTATTCATTTTTCATATGATGCTTTTTCAAAATATTCTCTTCAATCATACACATAAAAAAATATGATCAGTTTAGATTACTATATACTAGATTATTCTTAAATAACATGTTCTTCGGTCACTATTAGCATGGTAATCTGGATACTTTTCCCTTAAACAGCGCCTCTAGTCTGGCTACTCCCCTATCACGTCTTTCTTACCTCACCGGTTTCACCTTTAGGATGGCATAGTTCTTAGAGATTTTTCTCCTTTTCCACTTTGCTAATAAACTTCTTAGCATGCTATTTTCGAATAATTCTACTATAAAGTAACTAACATGAACTTATTTTATCATATCATGATTGTCAGGAATTTATGAATTTAGCTATTCATAACCATAAATAAATATACCTGTTCTGGTTGATTTGATAATTCTGGATTTTGTTCATCCATAGCTTTTGCTTTGAAATATATCTATTTTTTATTAAATATTCAAAAGTTTTTTGTTTACAAAGAAGGAGGCTTGCTTCAACACATGAAGACTTGCCTCTAACTGAACAAAATGCTCGTCTATTTATAACCTAAGAATGAAAGTGTGTATACTATTTTACTTTACACCTGTCCTAATATATCTTTACACGTCTACTACTTAATAATTAAATTTTTTACAAAAAGTCTTACAAAGACAAAAAAGCAATTATGGCAAGTGCCAAAAAGTCAACAAAATGAAAAAGTCAATAGTTCCTATACATTATTTATGTGAAGGAAATCAAGAAAACTATCCACATGTCACTTTCATGATTTAATAGCTTGTCTTTTATTTTTTTCATTATTGCTCCATTGTTATCTTCTAGCTGGCGTCCTTATCTTCTTGGTTGATTTTTTCTTTTATTCTAGCTGGACTTCTAGGATAATATTATCTCCTCCATTACATCTCGAACATTGATGGTCTGGATATTTGTGTCCAATTATCTTGCAATATCTTGTTAATAATCCGTTTGAAATAAATCCTTTCCTAATTGCTCTTGTAGTAGATTGTTTTTCTGGGTTAAGTAACGTCATTATCCATTGTCTAGCATCTTCCATATCTGTTTGTCGTAGCTCTCTTGAATTTGAATAAATCATTTGATGGTCTCTTGAATAATAGCTCCATATTCTGTTTCCATTGATATAATTATTTTCTAATTCTTGAATAATTGTAGCTAATCCAATAAGTCGTTTATTTGCATAAAAATCAGGTATCTCATTTTTGGGTATCTCTGGCTGCTGTACAATATCTTCCGGTATAATCATATCTCTGGTTAATCCTATTTTTACAACTTGTATAACTGGTTTGATCTCGTCGTATAATATCTCTGCTGGTGCAGTATAAACTTTTTATAAAATAGATTTCCTTTGGTTACTCTTTTATAGGTGGTGAATACTTTATGTAATTCTTCTATAGCTGTTAGTTCTTCTCCATCTTGGGTATATACGGTATTTAATAATCCATAGTCGAAACATGTTTTTATTAAGCTTAGATTGGTTTTGGGTAGTGCGATTAGCTTATTGTAACCTTGTAATTTTTGGGTAATGTAGTTTGTGTTTGGTTCTTGGATATTTGTAGCTCTGGGGTTAAGGTTTAGAAAAGTTTGTACTTTGTAGATATTTTCTATATATCCTCAAGTTATATGGTTATAAGCTTTTTTATCTTGGTTTAAACTATCTCGATATGTGGTAATTTGTGGGGGTATGTACAAGGGGTCTTTTTGTGCTTTTGGTATAAATGGTTTTTCAAATATCTTATTCATGTTCATGTTCTGGTATTTTTGTCCACTAACTCCTTTTCCTTGTACCTGCAATTGTAGATTGATAAACGTAATGGGTTTTATGGAGTGTCCCAACGTCTCCTTTTAGCTCTGAAATTTTAATTTCTTCCGATCGACATAGCTCTGCACACTGCTGAGTTAGCTGATTTGTAGCTTCAGACTTCAGTTGAACTTCATTAGTCTTTAGCTTTTCTATTTCATTACCCATACTGTCCACTTTTATTAAAAGCGTAGTTAGGGTTTTGAGTATCTTTTCTAAAGCATCATCTTCTATTATATCAGTCTATGTAGATTTTTCTTGATATGTAATTTGCAATAACATTTTTGTTAGTACTAATTACTTCAATTGTAAATGTAAAATTTAATATATTCATTACTAGTCTCCGAATTTCTTTCGTTGTAACTGAGTTTTGTATTTTCTTTGTTAACCACCATCAAACCTGGGTATTATCTGTTCTCACAATAAATTTTTTATATACAATATATGGTTCAAATGCTAATAAACATTTATATAACGAACATAATTCTTTTCTATTTATTTCTCATTTTATTTATGTTTCATTAAACGTACCTGAGTAGTATCTACAATGGTGTTCTAATTTTTCATTTTCGTACCTATATTTAAGTACTCCTCCATAACTATATTCACTTGCATCTGTTTCTACTATATATGTAAATTTTTTATTTTCGTCTAGGAATTGTAATTTTGGTAATTTTTTACAAAGTATTTTTATTTTCTGGACTTGTTTTTTGTCTTCTTCGTTGTAATTATATTCTACGTCCTTTTTTAATTTTTTCTGTAAAGTCTTTAGGTTTTCTGCTAATTTTGGTATATGTTCTCTTACTTGGTTTACTAATCCTAAAAATGATTGTAATTTCTTTTTTGTATCTAATTCTTCTTTTGAATTTATTATCTTTTGTACTATATGTTGTTGCATTTTTACTCCATTTTTATCTATTTGTATTCCTAAAAACTCTATCTGTTTTTTCATAATTTTGGCTTTCTTTTCACTTAAACTTATTCCCGATTTTTCTATTATATCTGTAAATTGTTCTAACAATTTTAAATGTTCCTCTTTAGTTTTTGTATATAGTAGTATATCATATATGTATACTATACAATTAGGTAATTCTTTAAAATAACTATCCATAAAATGTTGATAACTACCTGGTGCATTTTTATATCCAAATGGTAATACATTCCATTCATAAAATCCTTGTGGTACCGTAAATGCGGTTAATTCTCTAGAATTTTCATCTAACTTTAAGTGGTAAAATCCTGATTTACAATCAAATTTACTAAAATAATTATATCCTTGTATTTGTCTTATTTGGTATTGGATAATTATATGTCATAGTTTTTGCATTTAGGTTTCTATAATCAATAACCATTCTACCTTTTCCTCTTTTTTGTTCACTATGTTTATTTACTATAAATGTTGGACTATTGTGTTTACTATTGCTTTTTTGTATATACTGTTTTCTAATAATTCATCTACATGCATTTTAAATTCTTTTAAATCGTCAAAATTATATGTTAATGGTTTTTGAGTTATTATGCTATTTTTATTTATTAATTCAATTTTTATAGTAGTTTTATATTTTTTTCATCCTTTTAATGAATCTTCACTATATAATTGTCTTAATTTTTTCTTTATTATTTCTACCTTATCTATTGAAAATATAGTTATTTCTTTTTTATTTATCGAACATACAATTAGTTCTACTGTGTCTTCTGTATTTTTTATATTTTCTAACTTTTGTGTAATTTTTTCACTTTCTTCTATCCAATCAGTTTTCTTTCTTATTTTATTAATAACTCTTTTTTCCCTTACTTTTTGTTTACATGGTGTTGTAAACCACCAATCTGCTTTAGTTATTATATGTGGGTATAGTTTATCTAAAAATGGCATTCCTAAAAGCATATCTTTTGATGTTAGTTCATAATTATAGATTTCTTCTATTATTATTATTTTATCCCATATCTGTATTTTTACATTTTTAGCTTTATATGTAATTAAGCTTCCTTCATTATTAAATCCTTTGACTACTATTGGTGTTTTTAATTTATCCCATTTACTTTCTGGTAAACAGTTGTATCTACATAAGTTTGCTTCTTCTCCTGTATCTATCATAGGTGTATAATACCTATTATAATATCCTTCTACTATTATTTTTACAAGTACATATATTTTCATATCATGTTAAAGTTCTTTTTATGAATAATCTTTCTTTTTTATATGTTATAGATAATTGTGTATGTTCTATATTGTATGGTTTTACTTGTTCTAACCATTTTATTCCTAATATTATATTTGTTTTTTGCATTTCTTCCTTTATTTCAAATTCTATTTTTATTTTTTTGACTCCTATTATTATTTCTTTTTCTGTCGTATCTTTAATGTTTATTAGAATCCTTGGTAGATCTGGGCATATATCACTATTAGATTTTATTTCTTCACTTTTTACTAGATATTTTGCTATATAATTTTCTTCTTGTCCTGTGTTTAAGAGTATTAAATATTCTTTTTCATTTAGTGTTCCTGTTATATAATATTGATTTAAATTAACTGTTGAAGTTGTTTCATAACTTGTTCTTTTTTATGAGCTTGATGATTCTGTTTTTTCATAAGCTATTATTTTTGTTGTGCTTATTGTATCATTTATTATTCCTAAATCTTCTTCTATATTCATGTCTTTGTAACTATAATCATTATTATCAATTGTTTTTAGAAATTGTTCAAAAGGACTTTCTATTTGTATTTTATTAATTTTATTTTTTCCAGTTATTTTATGTTTTGTTGTCAATACATATAGATTTTTACATCTTGCTATAAATATTTTACTTCATGGGGTTAGTTTTATTCCTGATATTTTCCAATATAATACTAATGATTTATCTACATTTTTATCTGTTATTGCTACTGAATAATTCACACTTATTATAAATTAAAAATTTTGGTATATTAAATTTCCTTTTATGGCTGTTATTATACTTTTTTTCTATAGGTTTTGTAATTCTCTCATCTGTTAAATATAATTCTATTGGTGTATCTATTCCTTCTCTAAAACATGCTTTTATTAATATCTCTGTTCCTCCAAGGTGTACATATTTTATTAGGTCTTTACTTTTTATATCGTTTATTTCTTTATTAATTATTCTTTTTGTTACTAGTGGTATACTAGCTCTTCCTTTTGCATATCTACAGTCTATTACATGTTCTTTTTGGCTTACTACGTAGTATTCTTCCTTTTTTCTACTAAATATATTTTTTATTGTTGGTATTTTAAATATTTTTCCTACACTTAAGTCTAACTCTTTTCCTTTTATTTTGTCAAATATATTATTGTCAAATATTATTTTTTGATCTGTTCCTTCTTCATTTAAATATTCTTCCTTCGTTATTATTTTTATATCTTCTTTAGTTATTTGATTCATTTTTATATCTTCTTCAGTCATTTGATTCATCTAATTCACTATCTATTTCATTATCTGTTTCATTCTCTGAAATTTCATATATACTATCTTCACTTTCTAATTCATAATATATATAATCTATCTGCATATATACTGTATTTTCTATTTTTATTTCTGATATTTGTTTATTTTTTGGGGTTTTTGGTAATTTACAATCTCTAGCTAAATGTCCTAGTTTTCCATAATTATAACAAGTACATTCTTTTATAGATTTCTTTTTTCTATATGGTCTTTTATGTTTATAATTTTTTACATAATATCTTTTTCTTGGTTTCTTATATTTATATTTTGAGTTTTTGTATTTCTTATATTTCTTATGTCTTTTTCTTTTCTTATAATATCTTTCTGCACATCCAAATTGAGGTGCTATTTTATCTTTGCAACATGCTAAATTTCTTATTAATATTTTTTCCATTCTTATTTCTTCTCTATATTTTTCACATAGATTTCTATACCATTGTTGTAAAAATTTTATTCTTGCTCCTAGGGTATCTACTATTTTTGCTTCAACCCAACTTTTTATTATTTTTGAACTAAATGGTTCAGGTAATTTACTAAAATATCATCTTCTTATTTCTTTACTTTCTTCTATATTATATGTTCATTTATAATAATATTCTTTAAATGCGCATGTATACTCATCTATATAGCACATATTACATATTGCTAATTTTAACATTAAATTCTTATTCGTATCTTTGTCTTTATTTTGCTCTTCTTCTTCTGTTGTTATACAACTAAATTCTTCTCTTATAGCTATTTCATATTTTTTCAATATTTCTGTTGGTAGTATTTTAGTATGTATTGATGTTCCTTCTGTTTTATTATCAGATCTTAGTACTTTTTTACTTGTTTCGGCTAGGTTTAAAAACCATAATTTTACTGTTTCTATTAATGTCTTTTCTATATATTCTGGTGTGCTTATTGTATCTATTTTATTATCTAATAATTGTTTTGACATGTATCCTACCCATAGCTGTATTGTTTTATTTGTGTCTATTACACAGTCTAAATCTAAAAGGTTGTAATTAATTATTTTTTTTGGTGTTCATTTATTATATTTATTCTTTGGATTATATCTTTTAAACTTATTTTTATAATTATAAGTTGGTTTTCTTATTTCTAATGTACTAGGTATTATATTTTTATCTAGAGTATTTACTTCTGTATTTATTAGTTCTAGATTCTCTTTATTAATTACTTCTTGTGTTTCATTAATTTCTAGTTTTCCTATGTTTTCTAGAATTTCTGTATATGTTTCACTATCTTCCGAATCATAATTATCTGTTTCTTCAACATCTATTGTATTTATTTCTAATTCACTGGTTTCTGGTTCTTTATTTTTTATTTTTCTTTAAATTGATTTATCTCGTTTAATAATTTTTGTTCTTTATTTTTTTCTTCTTTTTCTTTCTGTCTCTTTTCATATAAATTTTTTAGCATTTGTAGTTCTTTTTCTAATTCAGCAATCCTACTATTTTTAGTTTCTTCTATTTTTCGTATTTCTTCTGTGGTTTGTTGTTTTATTTTATCTATTTCCTTTTTTCTGTCTATCTCTTCGTTTTCTCTTTCTATTCTTACCATGACTACCAACTTATCTTCTAATTTTAATTCTTTTTTTTCTAACATTAAATATAAATGTTCACCTATTTTCTTATAGCTCCTTCCTAAATTAGAGAATACTATTTTTATTTTTAATCCTTCGTGATTTTCATATGTTTTTTCATCTATTATAAATTCTTCTTTGTTCATTTTATTTAAATGTATATAGGTTATGTTGATATATATATTCTAGACTATCTATTGTTGATTCTAAATTTGATATTTCTTCTTTTTGTGCATTTATTGAGTTTTTACTAACTCCGGCAATTATGTTATACTGTAGTCTTTCTATCCTTATTTTTAATTCTTTACGTTTTTCAGATATTATTTGTTTTAATTCTTTATATTTTTGTGGTTTTTGTACGTTATTCATCTAAACAATATTTATAATATTTTGGTGGATATCTAAATCTAATTTTATCATAACTAATAAATTAATCAAATAAATTCAATTATATACTATTTCCGTAACTTTAATTAGCATAGGCTCTGATACTATTTGTAGGGGAGTGCGGATAACGTGGATAATAAATAGATCTCTTTAACCAAACCTACCCACATTTGACCTACTAAGAATGAAGTTGGATATTAGTATCCACGTGAAACTTCCCTTAGTAATACACAATCCAAAGATCCATGCCTAATTTATAAAACCCTAAATATTCATAGCCCCGAATTTATACTAGAAAAACCCTAAAAGAAACATTAGTCTTGATACTTATCTCCTCCATTTTTATCTTTGTGTAATATTGGTTTGAATTTAACAAGTATCAATTATTTCAAATTAACATGATTTCCATTCATATTGTTCCTCGTGGATTTGACCCCAACTCTAAAGTTGGGTAAAAATAGACGATGACCGCCTTATACTTAAATTGACGTATAAGTTCAGTGTTATCACCACAAATAAGATTAGGAAAGTTGCTTATTTGGTAAACACCACCCTCCTATTCCTAGTCCTATTAATATGTTGTATTAAAATCTTATGTACGGATATTGTCCAATGTTGATCGGGAGTTCAGGATAAAAATGATGCCCAATATTACTTTGATCAAGTATTATATGTATCCTCTAGCTGAAGCTAGAGGTCCAGTGCAAGATTTAGCTCCATGGGTAGCTGAGGAGGTAGCCCCTACTGATTAACAGCTGATGTTCTTGCTTTAAATATTAGTGCGAAAATAATCACTATGAGTTCCACCGCATCCTTATCACCACAACAATTTGTTTTACCATCTACAGCATTTTACCCTATTCTCACATGATATGCTTTAGCCTGTAAAGAGTTCCTTAAAAAATGCTTAACAAATTGAAAATCTCTGAAGGAAGACTTGAAAAGTTAAAGAAAGGGGTCACACCTTTTGTGAATTATGAGATTAAGAGTGTCTTAAGGGGTATTCAAGTGAGGTTTGATGATTTGGGTGTTCAGATAACCAACTGATTGGAAAATTTTTATGCTCCATATTTGAGTGAGGTCACATCTGAGCTTGCCTTCTTTGGATAGCTTTGAAGAAACTTATTGAGAGACAGTTCAAGACAATGTCGCCTTCTTTTATGATAATTATTGAGGAGGTGTTTGATATATAGGTGTTAGAATTCTATGCCCAGGTCCTAACAAATATGTGTAAGGATAAAGAAATTGATGATAGGGAAAAAAAGGGTAGCCTAGGTAGAAGAGAAAGGCAAGCTGTATGGGAGTGAAGAAAAAAATGGTGGGTGAGTGCATGTAGACCTTTAAACAGAATGTGTTAGAGATTGGTGTGATCCCATCTGAGGTTATTATTGTTGTTGACAATAGAGGTTGTGGTATAGAGATTTCCCCCACTAAATCTACACCATTGAGTTTGCCGCTCACCTAATATTTTTATATACCCTTTATGGGAGCCTTCTAGTACACTAGTTTGTAGTTTATCCTTAGAGAATACTACCCTAAATGTGTACTATATCAGTCCATGAGGATGGAATATTAGATATCCATGGATAGATGCATTTCACCACATAGACCAAATTTCTCCAAATTTCCAGTGTCATGTTGTGTAGAGATATTTTTCCTTCATGTTTTGCAATATTCCTTCTCTTCCACACCTGTATAAGTATAAAAGATGGGACAACTTTAAAAATTGACTTTAATTTTGGAGCAACATTTGCTCTCAACCACTTATATACAACCTCTTTAACCTATAGAAAAAGGCTATCAATACGAGTAAAACGTAGATACCAACATTTTACCGTAACAAAAGAGTTATTGGAATAAACAATATATTATCAGAGTTATTTAATAATTATTCAAATAAAAAGCCAGTTTGGATATATAATTCAAGGAATCAAGCATTGATTTATTCAACTTGCAAAGAAGTTAGAGATCATGACATGGAAGAACTTAAAAAATGAGGATTAACACTCCTCAGACCAGAAGAACAACCATTAACGAAATCTATCAGTAAGAGAATTATTTCAGAAGAAGCTATGGATCAATTTTGTGAAAAAGTTGACCAAAAATACAAAGACCACATATGCAGCATATGCCTCAGTTATTCTCCATCTAATCAAAATTTCCCAATGGGTTGTCTATTCATCAACAATCTCCATATTAAGAAATAAACTTTAAAAGACGGACCTTTTAACAAAATATTCTTAAAATTTTTAGAAACACTGTTGCTCTGTCATAGGAAGACCTAATAGTAAATATTCTAGTGCTATGTATCATCCACCATGGCTTGACCTATGCATTTGGGTCTTCTTAAAAATTAACATTACGAGTGTGTACTAATATACATCCTACGAAAAATAGTTGATGCTTTAATTTAGTATTCCACTTTCCATTACGAAAGAGCTAGCCAACATCTTCCCATTAAAGGTTAGAAAGAGTAGAAACAGTAGAAATAGGCATGTAAAAATGAAGAACTCCTAACTGAGTCCAATTATAAAACTACATACTAAAATCCCCCTTATTTATCTCCCACCAAATATCTTTGTCAAAATTATCTCTTGCCTCTAACATATTTTTCCTGATCATGGTGCCACCTTTTCATTCCACCATTTGAGGTCTCACCTTTTTGCAATATTTTTTCCATAGAAAATTAGTCCACATTAATTTTTTGTTTTTAAAAATTCACCATAGTTTAGCAAACACAGCTTTAGATACATCAAATAGAGATCTAAAACCCAAACCACCTTCTTCTTTAGACCTGCAAATATCATTCCATTCTACCCTAGGCTTTTTCTACCATCTTCTGTAATATTTCATAATAATCATACAAAAATCCAATGAGAGTAATGAATCACACACTTAGGAGGAAAAATAGTAGATAAAAGATATATTATAGTGCTGCTCAAAACATTATTAATCAATACTGCCTTCCCCCAAATAAAAGAAGCTTGCCTTTCCAAGCATGTAGTCTATTTTTGACCACTTTCAACATCTCTGAAAAGTGACTTTTCCTTTTTCTTTCATGCCCAATTGGATTGGCCTAAAATATTAAAGGGAAGTTGCCTTTTCTGAATCTTGTGAAATCTTTCACCGTACTGATAAGAGCTTGAGAAATTTGATATAAAATAAAAAAGAAACTCTTCTCTTTATTTATTAATTGCCCTGAATGAGCCTTATATTTCTCAAAAACTTTCCAAAAAAGTTGTACGGATGTACAATCAACAGACGCAAAGACAGTTGTCTCATCAGCATATGCTAGATGATTATTCTCTAGAGCCTTAATACCTTAGTTGAAAGGATGAATAAAGTAGGAGATAGAGGGTATCCTTTTTTACACCCTTATGGAATGAAAGAACCCAAAAGCTTTTCCACTAATTAGTATTTAATACCAATTGCGGGCCACCAATCTCAAAATCATATTTCTCAGTCTATCATCAAATCGCATTTCTCTAGAACTAACATAAATTTTTTTATATTTACCCTATCTTAAGCCTTTGTCATATCTAATTTTATAACTACATTAGCTATCTTACCTCTCTTACTAATATCAATAATGATCTCTTGTACCAAAACCATATTCTCTATGATACTCCTTTGTAAGACCCTGCAAAATTCTTATCTTAATTCAGTCCTTTAAGCTTGTCTAGGGGTCCCATACTTAGAAAATTCTAGCTAAGTATTCAGACTTAGTGTTATTTTAGCCTTCAAAAGTTGGGAATCTTATTTGGTGACCTATACATCCCTTCAATGATGATATTTAGGTTGATTCATGATCAGGAATGTCCGTAGGTGTTTCCGGACTAGTTTCAGATTTTGCGTACTTTGTTTGAAGCTTGGAATCGTAAAACAGTGAATCAATGCGATCTTGGTGCGCCGCATCGACTATCACGTTGATAAATGTTTTCTCCATCTCCCAGCGTCAAATTTCCGGTGAACCGATGCGAACATGGCACGACGCATTGGCTATCGCATCGATGCCATTGACGCGCAGCGTCGGTCTGCGCATCGATGGTACAGTTTTTAGTCATTAAAAGACCGTGTCCTTGGGGGTATTTGGGTATTTTTCTCCCAAGCTTAAGCCGCCAAAAACACAAAATTCAGCCCTTATTCACCAAAGAATACTTACTTTCTCTCAAAATCTCTCAAGAACAAGCCTTAGGGTTTTTAATTCAATAGTCAAATCACAAGAACTCTACCATCAATGTCTCAAAATTCAGGCACTAAGGTATGTGAAGTGTTCATCCAAGGGTTCCTTCCACCCTTGGAGTCTAAGAATCTTTTTTTGAACTTCAAGTAATTGATTTTATGATTTCCATGGTTGGAATTAAAGTGTATCCATGATTGATATTTGGATAAAGTTCCTAATTCATCATTATATAAATATATCTCATATGAAATTGATCATTATGTGTGTAGATTCATGTGAATCCATGATAAACTCTTGACTTATGAAATTAGAGATGAATTATGATGCTCACTTGTTGTTCAATACTATGTGCATATACTATGCTCACCAAGTGCTTGATAAATTGACTATGTGAACTATTAAGAGAATGAAATCATGTAAAGTTAGCTTATGTACAGGCTATATCATGCAAGTGTTTGTCAAAAAATGTTCAAATGAATGAATGATGATCAAGTTCATAGTTTATATGTTCATATTATGCCATGTCTCTTAATTTATGCTATCAAGTCCTGGGGGTACTTTTACCCGACAATTTAGCTGATTACCTAGGGCCATGGTCAATCATAGAAAAATATCAGTCATGACATGATCAGTAGTATTCTCAGTCAGTTACAGAACTCAGGAAAACTCTGTAGAGTTAGTAATATTTTAGTCTAACTCTGTATTCAGCTCAGACCTTAGTAAAGTCTATCAGTTAACAGAATTCAGTAGTATTTTGTCAGTCAACGAAACTCAGTGAACTCAGTTCAGTTCAGCTAAACAGTAATCTCAGTAATAGTTTAGTCCAACCTAGTATAGTCAAGAATTTAGTCCATTGTGTATTCAGTTGGGAGTAGGATTCAACACCGAGTGAACCCAAGGATGGGGACTTACCTACCAGTAGAGGGTGAAATCCTTAGGAGCAATCATTGAGTTTAAGAACTACATAGACAACGTAGGTTGGGATATATCCCTACAAGATTAGGTTTGATATATACCATTTGAGTTTTCCTACCAACAAGGGTTGACAGAAGAGCTTACCATCAGAGAGGGTTAACTCACAACTTGTCTTTACCCGTGGCACGGTATTAACACCCTTCCAACTGGGGTTATAGGTTGGAACCCAAATCAATTAGAGAAGGGTCATGTCGGTTAGATCATTACCTTCCACAGTTTCAGTTCCAGTCTCAGTCTCAGAATAGAACTCAGTTCAGTTCTATAGATTCAGGATTATCAGACATAGTCACTCAGCTTAGTATGGAACTCAATATCGTTCCACAGTATTCAGAACTGTCAGATACAGTCACCCAATTATCAATTACACAGTATCTGTTATCCAGTAAATTCGTTGATTAGTATTTAGACTCAATGTTCAGTGTTATCACGATTTCAGTTATGGTATATGTATTTATGCATGTACTTTTATTTAGTTATACTCATGTTATAAAGTTATTATTGTTCATGAATATGAACCCATGCATTTCAGGCTACCTCACTGAGCATACCAGTACATTTAAAGTACTGCCACATGCTTTTGCTCTATGATGTCTTATATCATAGGTTTCGATGCACGAGCTCCAGAGCACCCTCAGTAGAGCAGATTTTTAGCATTCAATGTAGTGGTGAGTCCTCATAGTTCAAGGACATGATTACTATTTATAGTATTTCAGTTTATGTTAGTAGAAGAAGTTAGTTGGGGACTTTTCCCATCAACTCCACAGTTCAGATAGTTAGAGGCTTCCCAGACTAGAGTATTTCAGACAATTATTCAGATTTTAATTTTGGTATTTAATACCGTATTTAGTATTATTCAGTATTATTTATAGATTGAACCTTATGGATTGTTTCCACCTAATTCCGCATATTATTCAGTGTTATTATTCTGTTATTACAGCAGGTACCAGTCATGGGTTAGCTTGTGGTCCCTTGAGATAACGAGCATCATGTAGCTTCTGGGGTACAGACTTGGGGCATTACAAACTTGGTATCCGAGCCTTAAGGTTCAATAGAGTCCTCGGAAGTCTGGAAGTCGTATCTAGTAGATTCTTGTGCGTGGGTGTGTTGTGTGACACACTTATGGACATGAGGCTATGTGATGTTTTAGGAACAGTTTCCCTTCTTTCAGTATTTATATCGTACGAGTGAGCATGAGCTCCAGTTACACTCTCTTTCTAATCCTAGATTTTTATCTGTTTATAGAATATACCTCCAAAGAGGACTCCGAGAAGAGGAATGAGAGATCAGTCAGTCCCTTAGACGGTCCATCCTGATCCTTTGGGCGAGAATGTCTCCCACGCAGAGTTCAGAACAGACTTCACAACCCTAGCTCATTTTGTGGTAGCCCAGAATGAATGTTCAGTGGAGGTTTCAGCCAACCCAGTGGATAATACTGTTGCTGCCATGATTCAAGACTTCACCCGAATGAACCCTCCATTATTTTCCGGGTCTAAGTCAGATGAGGACCCTCAGGAATTTCTTGACCAGGTTTAGAAAGTCACAGATATCATGGGAGTGAATTCCAATAAGAGTGCTGAGTTAGCCACCTATCAACTACAAGACATAGTCCATACGTGTTTTAAGAAGTGAAAGGTAGACAGGGGTGCAAATGCAGAGCCCATAGAATGGGAAGAGTTTTCTACAACCTTTTTAGATATATTCTTCCCCTTAGAGATGAAAAAATCCAAGGTGTTAGAGTTCATCAATCTCAGGAAAGGCAGTATGAGTGTGAAAGAGTATTCCCTCAAGTTTACTCAGTTAGCCATGTATGCTTTCTATGTAGTAGCAGACAATAAATCCAGGATGAGCAAGTTTGTGTCTGGGGTATTGGGTAGAGTCGTTAAGGAGTGAAGGACTGCGATGTTAATTAAGGAGATGGATATATCTAGGCTCATGGTCCGTGATCAACAGATTAAGGAACTGAAACTTAAGAAGAAGAAGAGAGAAAATAAGAGAGCCATAACGGGTACCTTTAGTTTTACCCAGCCAAGGCCAGAGAATGGTAACCATTCTTGGTTTAGTCAGAAATTTTCAGCCCCAGTTCCATCTTCAGCTAGTACACTAACACCAAAGTTTAGGAATGGTAGTCATGATAGGGCGCCAGACTCCAAAACCCAGGGTAGGGCGAGAGGTATTCATACTAATCTGCTTTGAGAAGAATGTGGTAAAAATCATAAGGGTATGTGTAAAGACGACAGTGATGTGTGTTTTGGATGTGGTGAGGCAGGTCACAGAGTTCGAGGCTATCCTAAGGCCAATCTACAAAGTTAGCAGAGTCATCCCCCAACTCAGTCCGGTCGCCCAAATCTGCAGGGTACCACTTTCAGTGCTGCTAGTGGGCAGCGCCCAAATAGGCTTTATGAACTTCAGTCCAGGCAAGATCGGGAAAGTTCTCCTGATGCGATCACTCGTACGTTACAGACCTCCCGTTTAAATATTTATGTCTCATTAGATCTAGGAGTTTCTTTGTCTTTTGTAACTCCTTGTATATCAGTTAACTTTAAGGTCAGACCAGATATTAACAAAACCTTTCTCAACCTCCACCCAGTTGGTCTGTCTATTATAACCTAGCAGGTATACAGGAACTGCCCGATTATGATATCTCAGCAAGTCAGGCTTCCAGATTTCACTAGTAATATTAGTATGTGCAGAAAAGTAATGGGTGGGAATGATGCCCAACCCTTCTTTACCTCAGTTTAAAGCTTGTACTTTAGTCATCACGATAATTATGCGTGCTTTACGTCTCAGATCCATGAACACAACTTCTATTCACACACTTTCCACAGAGTTGTGTGCATTTCCATTTCCTAGTATGAGGAGCTCCAATTCACTCAGCAGTACAAATTATATTTCGTGAAATCATGAACTCCAAACTCAGGTCATGCAGCTCATGACTTCTGCACTTATGCCTTACAGTGTGTTTAGTCCCAGTTATTATATCAATCATAGTCTTAGTTATAGTCTTAGTTATAATGTTAGTCTCAGTCCAGTAATCATATCAGTAAGTCAGTTCAGTTTCAGGTTTGCTTGACCATAGCGTACAGTTATTAATTATTTAGTTATCAGTATTTTAGTACCTCAGTTTACAGAATATTTTAGAATCATGTTATACGTTTGGTCTTGCATTCTCAAATAATACAGATTTTATTTTTCACAAATTCATTCTTAGTTATCTTATGTTACTCAGTCAAGCCTTACCTCATATGTATAATACTCTACAGTTTTAGTCCCGTTATTCAGACTAAGTACAGTTCAGTCTTACATGGCTAGTATTCAGCTATCAGCCATCCAGTTAATCAAATAAGTTAGTATGCTTATGCATTCATGCGCAGTGCCCATGTGAATATTGTTTAGTAATCCCAAGTGAAGTGTCGTACTAAGGTGGAGAGTATAGTTGAGAATAAGTTTTCAGTATGAGTTAGTTTGTAAAGCCAGTAATTCAGTATTAGTAGTTAGACAAACAAGTTTGTATGGTGTGGTTTCCACCTTTCCATTTAGTCTCTCTGTTCGAATGTCTCATGAATTAAATTATTCCAAGATGGAGCAATCAGGTAGTGTGTGTTCAGCTCAGTTCATGTATAATATCTCTGTTTCAGATCCCAGATATTCAGTCACGATTTAGTTCGTAGGTGCCCTGTGCATTGTCCCAATTTTCCTTAGTATCACAGCCAAGTTAGCATTCTTCAAGGGATATAATGTCCCAAGGGGGAGATACACTCTAACCTCGAGCTTTTATGTCCTAAACCTCCCAGTTCACTTCATATAACGAATCCAGTTTGGAGTAGTGGGTACTCATAAGTTGACCCTCAAGTTCTAATCTCATCCATAATCCACGAATTCAAGGGGCTCAGTTCAGTATACGATATTCAGTTCATGTACCACGTTCCAGTCTCAGTCATGTTCTCATGTCCCCATTCATGCTTACTCTGAAAATAATCTTGAGTTCATCAGTATTTTTCATTTTAAGTAATAGTTTTCCTTGAACTCATTCAGTTTCATGTTCAGATTTCAGTTACAAACTTGGTATCAGTTACCATTGCATGTTTAGTCATACGTTCATGAACCAGTTCAGTCATGTATCCATACATCAGAGATGCATGTTCAGTATATAGATTCAATTTATCAGTAATCCCAGTCATGCATTCATGAATCATGTTAAACTATATCCACGCATAAGATATGTATGTTCAGTATGATAATTCAGAATACCAGTAACTTCAGTCATATAGTCATGTTCTATATATTCATGTCCAGTAAGTATTCTCAGTCTCAACTGTCTCATTAGAGGATGAATGTTCCCAAGGGAGAGATAATGTAAGACCTCGTAAAATCCTTAACTTAATCAGTCCTTTAAGCTTGTCTAGGGATCCTAGACATAGAAAATTCTAGCTAAGTATTCAGACTTAGTGTTATTTTATCCTTTTAAAGTTGGAAATCTTATTTCACTACCTTTACATACCTTAAATGTTGATATCTAGGTTGATTCATGATCAGGAATATCCGTAGGTCTTTCTGGATGAGTTTTGGATTTTTTAGATTTCGTTTGAAGCTCCATTGGAATCCTAAAATAGTGGATCAACGCGATCTTGGTGCACCACATCAACTATCTTGTTGATAAATATTTTCTCCTACTCACAGCGTCAAATTTCCAATGAACCAACACTAAAATGGCGTGATGCATTGGCTATCACATTGATTCCATTGATGCACCGCGTCGGTCTGCACGTTGATGGTACAATTTTTAGTCATTAAAATACCGCGTCCTTGGTGTTATTTGGGTCCTTATCCGCCAAACTTCATCCCCCAAAACACGAAATTTAGTCCTAATTCACCAAAGAATAATATTTTTCTCTCAAAATCTCTCAAGAACAAGCCTTAGGGTTTTCAATTCAAGATTCAAATCTCAATAACTCTACCACCAATCTCTCAGAATTCTGGCACTAAGGTATGTAAAGTGTTCATCCAAGGTTTCCTTCCACCCTTGGAGTCCAAGAATTTTTTTTTGAAACTTAAAGTAATTAATTTTATGATTTCCATGGTTGAAATTAAAATGTATCCATGATTGCTATTTGGATTAAGTTCCTAATTCATGATTATATAAATATATCTCATGTGAAATTGATCATTATGTGAGTAGATTCATGTGAATCCATGATCAACTTTTGACTTGTTAAATTAGAGATGAATTATGATTCTCACTTGTTGTTCAATACTATGTTCATATACTATGCTCACCAAGTGCTTGATAAATTGACCATGTGAACTATTAAGAGAATGAAATCATGTTTAATTAGATTATGTGCAAGCTATATTATGCAAGTGATTGTCAAAAATGCTCAAATGAATAATGATCAAGTTCATAGTTTACATGTTCATGTTATGCCAAGTCTTTTAATTTATGCTATCGAGTTCTGGGGGTACTTGTACCCAATAATTTAGCTGATTACCTAGATCCATGGTCATTCATAGAATAGTATTAGTAATGACACAATCAATAGTACTATCAGTCAGTTATAGAACTTAGGAAAATTCAGTAGATTCATTAATATTTCAGCCTAACTCAGTATTCTTCTCAGACCTCAGTAAGCTCTATCAGTTAACAAAATTTAGTAGTATTTTATTAGTCAACGGGACTTAGTGAACTCAGTTTAGTTTAGCTAAATAGTAATCTCAGTATCAGTTCAGTCCAGCGTAGTATTATTTAGAATCCAGTCCAGTGTCTATTCAGTTAGGAGTAGGATTCAGCATCGAGTGAACCCAAGGATGGGGATTCACCTGTCAGTAGAGGGTGAAATCCTTAGGAGAAATCCTTGCGTTCCTGAACTATGTAGCTAATTTAGGTTGAGATATCTCCCTACGAAACTAGGGTTGATATATCTCATTTGAGTTTTCTTACCAGTAAGGGTTGACGAAAGAGATTTCTGTCAGAGAGGGTTAACTTACAGCATTTCCTTACTCGTGGCACGGTATTGACACCCTTCTAACTGAGGTTATAGGTTGGACCCCAAATCAGTTAGAGAAGGGTCAAGTCGGTTAGATGATTACCTCCCACAGTCTAAGTTCCAGTCTTAGTCTCCGAATAGAACTCAATTTAGTTCTACAGATTCAGGACTATCAGACATAGTCACTCAGCTCAGTATGGAACTCAGTATGGTTCCACAGTATTCAGAACTGTCAGATACAATCACCCAGTTATTAGTTATACAGTATCAATTATCAAGTAAATTATTTGATCAGTATTAAAACTCAATGTTCAGTGTTATCACGATTTTAGTTCTGGTATACATATTCATCCATGTACTCTTATTCAGTCATACTCATGTTATACAGTTATTATTGTTTATACATATGTACCCATGCATTTCAGCCTACCTCACTGAGCATACTAGTACATTAAAAGTACTGATGCATGCTTTTGTTATACAAACTGTGATCTCTAGTGAAAGTGAGGTATGGAAGTTATTTCGGTAGTCTCAGTTAATGATGCATCCACTTGTCCAAGTTTCCAGTATATTTTGGTAGTCTCAATTACTGATGCATCCACTAGTAACTTGGACAGAAACTTAGAGAACTTAAGCTAGTGTAAGACACCACAAAATCCTCATCGTCTAAATCCCTTAAACGATGCCCAAAGAGTTCCTAGACTTAAAAAATCTAGCTAAGTGTTGGGACTCAGTCATTTCTAGAGCCTTGAAACCTTGAGAATTTTATTACAAACCTTCCCGGCCTTCGATAGTTGATATTTTAACTAATTCATGATTAGGGAAGTCAATAGGTGTTTTCGAACAAGTTTTGGAATTTTCGAACCACGTTTAGACCACGTTTGGTGTCCCAAAATAGTGGACCAATGCGATCTCGGTGCACCGTGTCGCCCATTTCGTTGGTCAATTTTGTTACAGGAACAACCAGTCAAAAGTACTAAGGCTTGTCATAATTATAGCGCAATGCATCGATATTGCATCGCTAATTGCATCGATGCCCAGTTCTTCAACTTTTAAAATCCGTGTCCAAGGGGGTAAATTAGTCTTTTCCCCCACCCTATATCCGTCATATCACGGGATTAAGGTCCCTAAATATCAAAATATAACCTTCTTCTCTAAAATTCACCAAGAACACTTTCTAGGGTTTCAGCCCAAAGTTCAAGAGAACTCAAGGTTTAACCGTTACTTTTCAAAATTTCTTCAAGAATCGGAGTCCCCAGACCAAGGGCATCAAGAATATCCGTTCAAAGTCGCGAATAGAGTCACAAAAGTGAGAGTTTATTTAAAGTCCATAATCTAAGGTATGTGAGATTTGAACAAGAACACTTCTTCCATTCTTGAGCCCAAAGCTTTTATTTTATTAAAGAATTTCATATTTTTACAAGTGAGTTTATATCCAATTTACTCTATTTTGAGTTTATGAATTTAGAAATTGTTCAAGTCTTGAAATTGCATGTTAACTCAATTAGTTATGCCTTGGATTGAGGATTTATGTTGTGAATTGTATTTCCCCATTGAAAATTGATATTTTTAAGTGTTTCCAAAGTTGAAGTCAAGAATTAAACCTTATTATGAAATTTAGATCATTTGAGTATATGTTCATGCTTTAAGTCAAGTATGAGTTGTGATGTTTCTTGAAGGCTAAGTTTTTAGCATGATTTGATAAGCAAGTACTTTGATTATAAAGAAGGTTGATCTTTACTCCTAAGCTAAGATAGGAATCCACTTTTATCTATGATTTAAAGCAAAGCAAAGCGTAGTTAGCTTTCATTACACATTATAGTACTATTCAAAGTGGATTTTCCTAAAAGTTCTGAGTCTAAGTATGAGAGTAGTATTTAGCACCGAGTTGATATTGATTCAAAGGTTTCATGCCCCATAACTACGAGCCACTGTAGGATGATAATTTACCCCAAGTGGGTTAAGATAGTGATTACTAAAGTTAAGGTTCTATTTCGATGGAAAGGGTAGAACAAATCTCCCCAACGTGGGCAAGATGTTGGACTCCATGTCAGCTCATATGGTTTATGTCGGTTAGAAGAAACTCCCAAGTTCCCAAAGAGTCCTAAATTTCCATTATCATAAGTCTTTGAATTCCTAAAGTTTCAAAACAAGTTCTTTATTCTTCTTAAGATAAAAGTATAAGTTTGAAACTTATTGTTTTAAGATTCCATTTTTTGTTTTACAAGCTTTGAGAATAATAGGAGAATACAGATTTTAGAACTAAGTATAATGTCTCACGAGATTTATATTATGTGTTTCATTGTTCATGACTTATGAGATTTATATTTTGGACTTATTCAAGCTATGTGAGTCATTCATATTTTCCTGCATGGTTTCATAAAGAGTAATAATATTATTTACTTAATGCATACACCTCCATATGATCAGTTGATCCTCATAGTACTGATCCACATATATGTTTGTGTTCTACATTGTCTCATAATGTAGGTTCAGGTGCTCAGTCTCGGCAGCGACAGTGATCTCCGAGTACCTCTATCTACATCTTCACTGTTGGTGAGTCCTCATGGTTCGAGAACCTATTTTACTAATTTCAGTCTTTGTAGTAGTTGGTTTATCCCTTTCCAGTTCAGTAGGAGTCAGTTGGGGGTTTGTCCCAATGACTCTCTAGTTCTTAGTAAGCGGAGGCTTGTCGGACTGTTAGTTGAAGTTTCCAGATTTTTAAGTGTCATGCTATCCAGATATTTTTTTTCAGTTACTTTAGTTTAGAATGATATAATATAACACCATTACTTGGTTTATTCATCCTAAAGTAAGTGTTAGAAGTAGTAGCAGGCTCAAAGGGTTAGCTTAGGGCTACTTGTATCCTTAAGCACCGTGTAACACTTCAGGATGAGATTTCTAGGCGTTACAAACTTGGTATCAAAGCCTAAATTTTAAAGAGTCCTAGGGAGTCTGACAAGCCACGTTACGTAGAGTCTTGATCAACGGTGTGTAGCGTACTACATCTATGAGGAAGAGGCTTCAAGATGTTTTTGAAAAGTTAACTTTTTCTTTCATAATCCATCATACTTACAATTTTCTCTCTCTGCTATTAATTCATGCTCATTTATGATAGAAAATGCCTTCCCAAGGAGATAATGCCTATAGGAATAATAACTAGCAACCTCAGCCTGTTGATCCCTTGAATGAGAATGTGTCTCATGCTGAGTTTTGGTAGCTTTTCATGCGTTAGCCCAGACGGTCACTGCGAATGTTCAGGCCAATAACCAGGCTACAGTTCTGTATCAGCAAGGAGTTGATTTAGCTGCAGCCAGGATTTGAGATTTTATGAGGATGAATCCGCCAGAGTTCTATGGGTCGAAGGTAGGTCAGGACACACAATTGTATCCTGATGAGGTGAAGAAGATTACCTAAGTTATACATATATCTGAGGAAGAGAGTGTAGAATTGGCATATTATAGGCTGAAACATATTGTATATGATTGGGTTGTGATGTAGAGGAAGAGTAGAGGGGAGAATACAACTCTTATGACTTGGCAGGTGTTTTAGGATGTGTTCCTGGATAAGTTCTTCCCACTTGAGATGAGGGCAGTGAAGATAGAGAAATTTAAGAACCAGAGGCAAGGCTCAATAACAGTATATGAGTACTACCTCAAGTTCAACCAGTTATCCAAGTATGCTCCTAATTTGATGGCTGACCCCAGAACCAGTATGAGTAAGTTTATGACCGGTGTGACTGGATTAGTTGTTAAGGAGTGTAGGACTGTTATGCTCAATAGAGACATAGATCTTTCCAGACTGATAATGCATGCTCAGCATATTAAGGTAGATAAGATAAAAGAGGGAGATATAGTAAGAGAAAATAAGAGGGCTAGATCAGAGAAGCATGAATATGGTCAGACTAGATCCCATAGAGGAAACCGTCGGTAGTTTCAAAGTCGACCGTTTATGCCAGCTCCTTCATCAGCTAGTGCTTCCTCACCTAGAAACAGGCAGGAGTAAGGGAATAAGTCTTCTATAGCCAGATCTAAGAATAGTGTGAGTAATAGGCCTAGTTATCCTCCATGTGCTAAGTGTGACAAAACCCATCCTGGCGAGTATTTGGCCGAATAGAGGGGTTATTTTGGTGTGGCAAGTTGGGCCATAAACTTAGAGAGTGTCTGCTTACTAGGAAGAGGAACAAAGATGTTTGACCCCAGACTTAGGCTACTGGTGCACCATCTCCTTTAGCCCGTCCATCCCCTCCTCAGGACACTTCATCCATTATTGGTGGTGGACAGTGCTAGAATAGGTTATATGCATTACCACCGAATCAGGAGCAGGATGATTCTCCTGATGTTATTACTGGTATGCTTTGTGTCTTTCACTTTAATATTTATGTGTTGCTGGACCCAGGGTCAAGTTTCTCTTATATGACCCCATTAGTTGCTGTAAATTTTGAAATAAGTCCCAAAATGATCCCTGAGCCTATCCTGGTTTCTACACCAGTAGGTGAGCCAGTTGTTTCTAATAAAGTGTATAAGAAGTGTCTTATTAATTTTCTTCATAAGTTCATATTCGTTGATTTGATAGAGTTAGATATGGTTGATTTCGATCTTATTCTAGGTATGGATTGGCTTCACTCCTGTTATGCATCTATAGACTATCATACCCGTGTGGTTAAGTTTTAGTTTCCTAATAATCTAGTCTTCTAGTGGTTCGGGAGTTCAGTATCTCCCAAGAGTCATTTTATATCCAATCTCAAATCTAGAAAGTTAATATCCAAAAGTTGCATCTATCATCTAGTTAGAGGTAAAGACACTACGTCTGAGGCTCCAACTATTCATTCAGTTAGTATAGTTAATGAGTTTCTGGATGTTTTCCCAGAAGATCTCCCAGGGGTACTTCCCAATAGAGAGATAGATTTCAGGATTGACCTTCTTCCCGACACATAACCTATTTCTATTCCTTCGCACCATATGGCACCCGCAGAGCTTAAGGAGTTGAAAGAGCAACTCAAAGATCTTCTAGAAAAAGGTTTCATAAGGCCCAGTGTTTCACCTTGGAGCGCACCCATCCTGTTTGTGCGAAAGAAAGATGGCTCTTTGCGTATATGTATTGATTATCGTCAACTCAATAAGGTCATAATCAAGAATAAGTACCCTCTTCCTAGAATTGATGACCTGTTTGATCAATTGCAAGGTGCAACTTATTTCTCAAAGAGAGACCTTAGATCCAGCTATCATCAGCTTAAAGTAAGAAAGTATGATATTCCAAATACAGCCTTCCAAAGCCGCTATGGTTATTTTGAGTTTCTAGTCATGTTTTTTGGGCTAACCAATGCTCCAGCAGCTTTCATAGACCTCATGAATCAAGTGTTCAAATAGTATCTAGATATATTTGACATAGTATTCATAGACGATATTATTGTGTACTCCCGTAGTAAGGATGGCCATATAGACCATCTTAGAATTGTCTTGCAGACTCTTAGATATCATCAATTGTTCTCCAAATTCAGCAAGTGTGAGTTTTGGCTAAGGTCAGTAGCTTTTCTAGGTCATATTATTTATGCCGAAGGCATTACAGTTGATCCCCAAAAGATAGAAGCTGTAAGAAATTGGCCTAGACCTATCTCTTCGTCAGACATTAGGAGTTTCTTGGGTATAGCTGGCTATTACAGCCATTTTTTCGAAGGTTTCTCTTTTATTGCGTCTCCCATTACCCGATTAACCCAAAAAAAAGTTAAGTTTCTGTGGTCAGATTCCTGTGAGAAGAGTTTTCAGGAGTTGAAGACTCGACTCACTTCAGCCCCTGTATTAACTTTGCCCGATGGTATAGATGGTTTTGTGGTGTATTGTGATGCCTCTAGAGTTGTCCTTGGTTGTGTGTTTATGCAGAAAGGTAAGGTTATAACCTATGCCTCTAGCCAGTTAAAGCCGCATGAAAAGAATTACCCAACCCATGATCTTGAATTAGCTGTTGTGCTTTTTTCTTTAAAAATCTGGAGACACTATCTTTATGGTGTTCATATTAATGTGTTTACTGATCACAAAATCCTACAGTATATTTTTACTTAGAGGGAGTTGAATCTTAGACAGAGAAGATGGTTAGAGTTGCTAAAAGATTATGATATGAGTGTGTTATATCACCAGTCAAGGCCAATGAAATAGCAGACACCCTTAGTAGGTTGTCTATGGGCATAGTGGCTCATGTGGAGAAAGTTAAGAAAGAATTAACTCATAAAGTTCATTGTTTGGATAAATTGGGTATTAGGTTATTTGATTCAGCTGAAGGTAATGTGTGGTTTTAGAGTAGTTCCAAATCCTTCTTACTTTTGGAAGTGAAGGAAAAGCAAGACATGGAACCTAGTTTGGTTAAGCTGAAGGAGTTAGTTAAGGACCAAAAGGTAGATTTTTTCTCCCAAGGGGGAGATGGTGCATTGAGGTTTCAGGGTAGATTTTGTGTTCCTTGTGTTGGTGATTTAAGGCAGAGAACTATCGCTGAAGCGCATGGCGCGCGATATTCTATTCATCCCGGTGCTACCAAGATGTACCGCCACTTGTGGGAAATCTATTGGTGGAGTGGCATGAAGAAGGATATAGCAGAGTTCGTGGTGAAGTGTACAACTTGTCAACAAGTTAAGCTAGAGAACCAAAGACCTGGTGGTGAAATGAAAGAGTTTGGTATACCCACTTGGAAGTGGAAAGAGGTGAATATGGATTTAGTGACTGGTTTACACCTTTCGCGTCATCATCATGATTCTATTTGGGTTGTTATAGACAGGTGAACTAAGTCAGCACATTTTTTTCCAGTGCATACATCTTATACAGTTGAGGATTATGCTAAGTTGTATATCCGAGAGTTAGTCAGATTGCATGGAGTTCCCTTGTCTATCATCTCAGATACGGATAGTTAGTTTACTTCTCAGTTTTGGAGAGTTTTTCAGAAGGTTCTTTGTACCCAAGTGTATCTTACTTACACCTTTAATCTACAGTTAGATGGTCAGGCGGAGAGGACCATCTAGACTTTGGAAGATATGTTGAGGGCATGTGCCCTTGATTTTAAAGAAAGTTGGGATGAGTATTTGCCATTGATTCAATTTGTGGATAACAATAGTTATCATTCTAGTATTCAGATTGCCCCGTTTGAGGCTCCTTATGGGAGGAGATATTGATCACCCATAGGTTGGTTTGAAGTAGGTGAGGCTTCTTTGATTGGACCTGATGCGGTGTTTGAGGCTATAGAGAAAGTCAAGATGATTAGAGAGAGATTAAAGACAGCTCAGAGTTGTCAGAAGTCATATGCAGACGTGAGGAGAAGGGACCTCGAATTTGAGGTAGGTGATTTGGTGTCTTTGAAGATTTCACCCATAAAAGGGGTGAAGATATTTTGAAAAAAGGGGAAGCTTAGTCCCTGTTATGTTGGCCCCTATAGAATTCTAAGTCGTATTGGGTAAGCAGCGTATGAGGTAGAGTTGCCCGCAAATTTGTCAGCTGTTTGTCCTGTCTTTCATGTCTCCATGCTTAAGAAGAACATTGGTGATTTTGTTGTAGTAGATCCTTCAGAGAGATCAGATATTTAGAACACTCTTTCGTATGAAGAGAATCTAGTTGAGAACCTAGACCATCAGATTCGTAGACTAAGGAACAAAAAAGTTCCTTTGGTCAAAGTTTTGTGGCGAAACCAGTCAATTGAGGGTGCAACTTAGGAAGAAGAAGCAAATATGCGATCAAAGTACCCCCATCTCTTCTCCACAAGTTTAGATCAAGCTGAAGGTACTATTCTTTCTTAATTCAGATCCTCTTTAACCAAAGATTCAGATATATAACTATTATCATTAAGAGTCCGTGCATTCTCTGAAGTACTCAAAGTTTAGACGATGTAGAGTCAACTTAGTAAATTATTTCAGCTGTACATCTTTAGTTTTCTCTGTATTCTTAACCTAACTAGTGACATTCAAGGAAAAATATTTCCAAGGGGGAGATATTGTAAGACGCCGCAAAATTCCTATCGTCTAAATCCCTTAAATGATGCCTAAAGAGTTCCAGACATAGAAAATCTAACTAAGTGTTGGGACTTAGTCATTTCTAGAGCCTCAAAACCTTGAGGATTTTATTACTAACCTTCCCGGCCTTCGATAATTGATATTTTAGATAATTTATGATTAGGGAAGTAAATAGGTGTCCCCGAACAAGTTTTGGAATTCTCAAACCATATTTAGACCACGTTTGGTGTCCCAAAATAGTGGACCAATGCAATCTTGCCACGCCGCAGCGTCCATCACATTGGTCAATTTTATTGCGGGAACTACTAGTCAAAAGTACTGAGTCTTGGCACGATTATGGCGTGACATGTAGGTATCGCGTCGATATCATCGACGCACCACATCGCCAATAGCATCGATACCCAGTCCCTCAGGTTTTAAAATTCGTATCCAAGGGGGCAATTTAGTCTTTTTATCCCACCCTCTATCAGTCATATCATGGGATTAAGGTCCCCAAATACCAAAATATAACCTTCTTCTCTAAAATTCACCAAGAACACTTTCTAGGGTTTCAACCTAAAGTTCAAGAGAACTCAAGGTTTAACCGTCACATTTCAAAATTTCTTCAAGAAATGGAATCCCTAGAACAAGGGCATCAACAATATCTGTTTAAAGTCACGAATAGAGTCACAAAAGCGAGAGTTCATTCAAAGTCCACAATTTAAGGTATGTGGAATTTGAACAAGAACACTTCTTCTATTCTTGTGCCTAAAGCATTGATTTTATTAAAGAATTTCATATTTTTACAAGAGAGTATATATCAAATTTACTCTATTTTGAGTTTATGAATTTAGAAATTGCTCAAGTCTTGAAATTGCATGTTATCTCAATTAGTTATGCATTGGATTGAGGATTTCTGTTGTGAATTGTATTTCCCCATTGAAAATTGATATTTTTAATTGTTTCCAAAGTTGAAGTCAAAACTTAAACCTTATTATGAAATTTAGATCATTTGAGTATATTTTGATGCTTTAAGTCAAGTATGAGTTGTGATGTTTCTTGATGGCTATATTTTTAGCATGATTTAATAAACAAATACTTTGATTATAAAGAAGGTTGATCTTCTATCCTAAGCTAAGATAGGAATCCACTTTTATCTACGATTTAAAACAAAGCGAAACATAGTTAGCTTTCATTACACATTATAGTATTATTCAAAGTGGATTTTTCTAAAGTTCTGAGCCTAAGTATGGGAGTAGTATTTAGCACCGAGTTTGGCTTGATTACAAGATTTCATCCTCAAGAACTACGAGCCACCGTAGGATGATAATTTACCCCAAGTGGGTTAAGATAGTGATCACTAAAGTTAAGCTTCTATTCCGATGACAAGGGTAGAACAACTCTCCCCAACGTGGGCAAGAAGTTGGACTCCATGTCAGCTCATATGGTTTATGTCGGTTAGAAGAAACTCTCAATTTCCCAAAGAGTCTCAAAGTTCCATAATCATAAATCTTTGAATTCCTAAAGTTTCAAAACAAGTTCTTTATTCTTCTTTAGATAAAAGTATAAGTTTGAAAGTTATTGTTTTAAGATTCCTTTTTTTGGTTTACAAGCTTTGAGAATAAGAGAAGAATACAAATTTTAGAACTAAGTATAATGAATCACGAGATTTATATTACATGTTTCATTGTTCATGACTTATGATATTTATATTTTAGAATTATTCAAGCTATGTGAGTCATTCATATTTGCATGCATGGTTTCATAAAGAGTAGTGATATTGTTTACTTAATGCATACACCCCTATATACTCAGTACATCCTCAAAGTACTACAACAACAACAACAACAAACCCAGTGTATTCCCACATAGTGAGGTCTAGGGACATCCTCAAAGTACTGATCCACATATATGTCTGTGTGCTACATTATCTCATAATGTAAGTTCAGGTGGTCAGTCTCGGCGGCGACAATGATCTTCAAGTACCTCTATCTACATCTTCACTGTTGGTGAGTCCTCATGGTTTGTGGACCTATTTTCATGATTTCAGTCTTTGTAGTAGTTGGTTTATCCCTTTCCAGTTCTGTACGAGTCAGTTGGGGTTTTGTCCCATTGAATCTCTAGTTCTTAGTAAGTAGAGGGTTGTCGGACTGTCAGTTGAAGTTTCTAGATTTTTCAGTGTCTTGCTATCCAGATATTGATTTTCAGTTACTTCAGTTCAAAATGTATAATATAGCACTATTGCTTGGTTTATTCATCCTAAAGTAAGTGTTAGAAGTAGTTGTAGGCTCAAAGGTTAGCTTAGGGCTACTTGTAGCCTTAAGCACCGTGTGACGCTTCGGGATGAGATTTTGAGGCGTTATAGCTACTGACCTTACGACTTAGCTTCATATGATTAATTTAGTAATATTAAGACTCTAAGGGTTGATTTGTACCTAAAATATAACGTAAACTATGTTACACTGTCTTCTATATGACTATAACATGCGACTAATATATTTTGTAAATAACTTAAGGAAAGGAGTCGTACGTTACATGGTGATCTTGAAACACCGATTATTATACTTCATTTTAAAAATTTTATGGATGAATCATAGCTTTCTTTCCTTCTTTACTGATCTAATGAGATACCAAACCGTGAAATAACTTAATAATCTCTTATTTTGTTCAGGTTTCTACAAGTGCTGATTTTGTTTTTGTTGTAGTCAGCTCCAACTTCTGAGTTGTTGATATATCAATGCTCTTCTCATCATACAGTTCCTAGATGGAATATATAGTTGTATAATAATCAATATCCTTGTTTTTTATCCCTACATCATATGCATCTATCTATAATAGGGTATGAAAAGTAGCCTATGCTAATTGTTTTTCTATATCTTCTTTAGTTGTGGTGACCATCTCTCTCTTTTCCATGTCATTGAGTTGTGCAGATGTTCTTAAGATTCTACATGATTGTTTCCAAACTCCATCCGCCGAAGATCTTTTGAATATGTTGCTACTTTCTCCTTCTTATCATCTAACACCATATCATTCACCTTGCTTGGATGTATTATTTTTTATTTATAGGTCATGATATTACATAAAATTGTAATATCCTATGAATGAGGAGTATTTCTTTTATTTTTATCATTATTTTGATTGCTTATTTGACACTCTTCCCCTTCACTTTTATTTAGTAAATGCCCCTTGTTACTAATTTCAATGCTTTCCTCTTCTTTTTTCTTCCTATTTAGCTCACACTCATGTTAAGTGATCTTAATTTTGTATGTTGTTATATTTTTCCCTTCATATTACTACTGTTATTCATGGTCTTATCATTCTACTTTTCTCCCTCACCATCACACTCATCATGCTTCTATAATGCAACAAAGGGGTATGTAGAAATAATCCATTTTTAGATGTGTCTATCCATTCTATAGCATCACTTATTAACTTGGTGTTACCTTTCGTAATCCTAAATATCTTACTCGTGTAATTCCCCTTTGCCAAACTTAGTTTACCATTAATGTGTCTTTTCTAAAGTTGATTATCATACAAATCAACTTTTTGGCCTTTTCATTGTTGCTTAATTTAACCTCTTGCTTTTGTTTCATGTGTAAACTTCTGCATTCATCTTCTAAATGTCCTTGAAGCTTACATGTGTGACAATACTTTGGCAACATATCATTTTGTGACTTCCTTTTATGTATTATTCCTTTATTTGTTTTGATATTTTGTTATTCTACTTCCACATACTCTTGTAATTTAGCAGCAAAATCTACCTGAATTTTGTCCTTTGCACAACTAGGTCGAGTTTGATTAATTGTGATAGTATCAAAATCTGTTGGCTTCTTCACTGCTCAAGCTATAGAGAACTAAGCATCATCATTCGTAAAAGTAGGTGGAAAATTTGGAAACGAGATCCAAGCCTTCCCTTGTGTGGTCTTTTTATCAGGTTTTAAATAAGAATCATAAATGAAAGGTCTCATTTCTAACGCTATCCTATCTTTTATTGTAATATGGTTTACATTTTTGGATAACATGTTAACAAAATACTCCATCAAGATGATTCTCATTAGGATGTGTCTATGTATCAAAAGTCTAATTTTTCAATCACCTTTTAATTTTGCATTTATTTTTAATTTGATTACGTAAGTCATCCAATTCTGGTCAACAATAAAAATTTTCCTATCACTATTAATTGCAGTTCATCAATTACATTCATTTTCTCCACATTCTCTTTCGTCCTTGTAAATCTTGGCATGCCATTATTATATTCCACCTTTCTAATTGGAATGGATACTTGGAAACGTTTAATACTTGCTTCATAGAGTTATTGGATTTCATTAAGTCTATGTATTTTGGGTTTTACAACTTTGTCTCATCAATACCAGCCTATTATTCTATATCAAATGTTGCAATGGGAAAATCATTAGGCTTTCAAGAGGTATCACTAATTAGAAAGGGATGCTAATTAAGGGATTTAGGATGATATAGTTCAAGGAAATATTTTTTAGATCTAACAAAAGAAAGATTGGGTTGTTGTCCAGTCCTAGTAACCTGTCCGCTGGTTGGACCGACCATATCGGTGGTGATCAATCTATACGGTTGTCAAACTTTATTTTTGTAGGTTTGGGGTTCCTCCTTTAGTATGCAGTTTTGATTTAGATAAGTTTTATTGTTTGTATGTTTAATTAAGAGAGAAATGGGAAAACTTGGCGAAGTCAAAATAAAAAAAGCATGTAACCTTTGTTTTTGATTTTTTTGTTTAAATGATACCCTCCTTTTATTTTTAAGTTGTATTTTATGTTTTCTAATAACCGTGACAAGTGTGGATCTTATTATGGATATATGGGCTTGTAATGACCCTTTTGGTCATTTTTCATATTTTCTCTTATTTTCATTGTTTGAGTTTCTCCATAGCTTTCCCAAGTTATTTATTACTTATTTGGACTGACGTTTTTGGTTATCAGGCAGTCTGTTTAGTTTTTTAGAACCAATTCCCTATTTAGAAGTCTTTGCTTGTTCTAAATGTCCACCGGGTGAAAACTTTAGTGAAATGATCTCAGATGCCAATTTTGACTACACTAGCAGATTTGGAATATCAATATTTGGCTAGGTAGACCTTTGGTTTGTCTTTCAGTGCACTCGATCTCATTTCGACCAATTGGTTAGATAGTTGGAAATCGATAAATATGGGCGTGGAACCACCCAAAATTGGTCTAAACGACCTCCAATGAAAAATATGACTTAACTAATTCATACAGAAGTGGGGTTATATAGTTTTTTTTTTTTGCAAAAATTGAATCCCAAATAAGTCTCGAGGCATTGGATAAAACTTAGAAATATTCCAAGTTTTATCTTTCATCTGTGATGACGAGAGGTAGAGCAATCATGGAATGTGCCCTATGGCAATTTACATTAGCGTAATCCCGACCCATAGAGGGTGATCTCCCTATCTTCTTGCTTGGGGTTCCATAAATAGACCCCACACAAATTTGGGCATTTTGTCTTCTCCCTTGAGACCCAAAAACACTAAATGGGTATAATAACTCAATATTGAGTTGTGTCGACGATGTGGGAGCTTAGTTATCATCTATTAACACGAATATCTTTGAATTTAAGGTATGAATTCTTTAAATTCATGGTTGAATTTCTTAGTTTAGACCCAAAACCCCAATTCGTCTTAAGATTTGATTTTAGCCAAATATTTGAGTTATTTTCACCCATTCCTTGAGGTTTATGATTCCTTGTTCATGTATGAATGTTGGGTCGACCTCAAAAATGCATTTTCCATAAGTGGGACCCCCTTGGATTTTTTGGTGTCATTTTTAGAGCCGAAGTATAATAGTACAATATGGGTGTTATTAGACTCGCATTGATGACTAGGATATGATTCTAATTATGTGAAGGTATTATGGGGATGGTGAAGTGAAGATGAGGAAGTGGTTAAGGGTGTAAGGTTTTGTAGTTCGGCTTTCAGGTATGTTTCTATCTGCTCTTTTTTGAAGATGATATGTGATATATATATATGTATATTATGTATGAATGGGAATGTTAGGATTGATTATCATTTGAATTGCTAAGTCTTCATTACTATATACTTTTGGATTAGATGAGGAATTTGGACCAGTAAGGGAAAATTCTTAGTACCTTTTATAATCTAATTGCCTCCTCACTAGATTAGACTAATTTATAGTATGTATATAATATATGAAGCTCTCTTTGAAATATGGTTTATGTGTTGGGATCATGATTAGTATATTGAACCCTATTGGGCTAGTGTGGTCACTTTGAAATTGTAGTTTGGGTAAAGTTAACTTGAATACCCATGGTTTAGACGAAGTCCCGATTGTAGAATTGGTTATGACTTACTTAACATCTTGAAGTTGAACTAGATACCTTAGCCTAGTTTGGGGCGTATATTTCCTAAACATGGAAATCGAGGATTAGAAGGTGGATTATCGTGACCACTTAGTCCAAGAGTTGGGTTAGCCTTAGGGATTTAGTTATGGATTTTAGGAATAGTTAAAATTAGAAAACTTTAGAGTATGTTTAATTTTTGGCTTGGTAAATTGTGATAGTATTTTCCTTGAATAATGATTGAATTTCTCATGGCCATGATTTTATTATAGAAATGATGTTGGGACCATAGAGATGTTATTTACTCTTAAACCTTATATTTTTTCCATTAAGAAGCTATTTCCTCCTAGACTTGATATTTGACCCATAGAGATGCTATTTCCTCTCAAACTTGATATTTGGCTCATAGAGAAGCTATTTTCTCCTATACTTTATATTTGGCCCATAGAGAAGCTATTTCCTTTTAGATATGTTTTTGGCCCATAGAGGTGCTAATCCCTCTTAGGTATGAATAATGGCCTTTAGAGATGATATTCCTCAGAGTCATGAGATATGACCTATTGATGCGAGATAATTATTGATATTATGCCTCCTAGATGTGAGATGTATCCTATATGTGAGTCGATTATAGATATGCTTAATAGCTTATAGAGATGTTTTGCCTCATAGTTAGGCAATGATTTATAAATGCTAGATGGCCTACTAATATGATTATTTTTATTATTTTCGGATACGTAAGTGAGCATAAGACCTTGATTATGATATGATTATACCAAGCACATTATTTAGCCAAATTCCATATTATGATATTGATTGGATATTTAGGAAGTATTTATCCTTTTAAATGATATAGTCATAGTTCATAAATGTATATAAACATATATATGTGTGTGTTTTTACATATATATCTCTTCGGTATGTGATGGAGGAAGATGGGGTATGAAGTTTATGATTTTATTGACTTAAATATAGGTGATGGCATGCATAGATTCAGTACATTCGTGATTATTGCATCGATGACTAATACGATTCCAATTAGATTATAATACTATAATTGTTGTCACAAACTAAGCTCTAAAGCCCACTTTCTACCTTAAAATAGATTTCATCACAATAATAACTACCTAACTTAATGAATAAGTTAAATATGTAAAAAAGGTTAATAATGGTGTTTTAAAGATTTAACTGAGATATATTCTGGTCCATGATTTGACACTACTATTTTCTTTGGTCTTGAGATATTTCGACCCTTTCTATATGATTATGATGATTTACTCCTAAAGTCTACTTCAGAAAATGAACATGTAGATTTACACTCTTTTAGCCATGGATTGAGTCCGTGTACCTTTTATATGTACACTTATTAACTATGTGATATTTATTATGAATGATGAATTATGGGAGTATACTCTATCTTGCTTCTCTTCTCATGATTATTTACTTTAGCCCTCATGGGGCTTATAATTTACTTTATTCCTCGTGGGGCTTGTCATTTACTTTAGCGCTTGTGGGTCTTGCACTTTACTTTAGCCCTTGTGGGTCTTGCCCCCTATTATGTGACATTGGTTTGGATACTATGATGATGATATTGATAAGTTGCAAGGCTGGAGGATATTATGATGATGTGATGATACCCGACATGATCGTAGGATATTTTGATGATGCGATGATACTCAGCAAGGCCGGAGGATGATGTGATGATCATATACGCAGCAAGGTCGAAAGTTTATTTCAGCGATGAGAGTTATTATGATGACAATTATGGTTTTGTTGATTAAGTTTCATTCCTTTTTGCATATGTATCGCCTATCACCAATATGCACCTACGTCTATGAGCCTGTATGGGATGGTTGCATAGATATATGTGATGAATATGCCTTGTATTGTTGTATATTGATTGAGCCTTTCGATCCTAAAGTGGTGAGGGTAAGAATAAGCTAGGTTAGATTTTCGTTTGTCTAAAATATTCGGCTACTCACGTTGTCATTGATATTGTTATTATCATTGTTATGATCATTATTATGTCTAGCTTATGACATATTTTTGATAATTCAGTATGAAGATTTGAGGTATGTTTTTTGCCTCTTCTATCTTGTGATTGATTATTATGCATGATTATTTCCTTGTCTAGCCATGTGGATTAGAACCCTGAGTATGATAATATTAAATTCGTATAGGAGTATAATAAGGTCTTAAAGTGAAGACATGATTATTTAGGTTATGTCTTGAGTTGACTTCATTTATATATATATATATATACACACACACACACACACTTTGCTATATGTAGACATAGAACTATCGTACATCCCTTTCTTCAATTATTCGTATTGAATACCCATTCCTTGGACTTGTATAATTATATGTATCTTCCTTCCACTTGTACTTTGCATACTGGCCTGTGATATACAGTATATTATCGAGATTCATGAATATGACTGGAATAGGATAGTTGATTCTTATTACTTCCTTAGTCTTAATATTTTAGTCGCTTGGACATAAATAGAGTAGGAAATCATTATTATGTCATTGTATTATTATATGATTTTTGGATTCTTGGGTGTTGTTTCCATTTTATTATATGTTCTATATATCTTCTTAATCTTTGAACTCAGTTGGTAGTTGACTACTGAGTACCATTCCTTTGATACTTATACTACACTTCTGTAGCCTACAGATCATAGTACAGGTTATTTCCATTAATGTATGCGTCGTATGGAGAAACCATGATTCAGAGACTCAGAGTAAGCTCCTAATGTTTGGAGTATTACTTATCTCTCTCTTATGTATTAGACTAGTCTCTGTATTGTATTCAGAGATAAGTTTTATTGGTGTAATTCTTTTTCTATTTAACTTTTTTATACTTGTTATATTAGCGGGTCTTGTACTGATACCACTAGGTGTTGGGATTTATTCATGTATTCAAACTTTTGTATTGTTTATTTTGTATTCTTTCTTATTTTATTTGGTAGTTTATTACTAGCCATTTTGGATATGTGTTTGGCATTCCTTAATGTGGTTTATAGTAGACGCCATCATGACTCAAGAAATTAGGTTGTGACAAATTACTTTCAGAGCCTAGGTTTCAATGGTGTGTTAGTATAAGAGCTAAGAGTTAGTAGAGTCCTACGAATGATATAGAAATGTCCGTAACCAATCTTTAGAAGGCTACACTGATATTTGAGGAAATTCACTACTTGACTCAAACATATTTTTAAACTCTATTCTATCCACGAAGGATGATACAACATTGGGGACATATACAGACGAGACTTTTACATGTGTTTCTAGAGTTTTAGCACAGCATCAAACTAGAGAGTCAGAGGTGGATATCAAAGATTTTCAGTGGGAACAAAATGGGATTTAGGCCAGCTTAGGCTCTAATTGAGGTTGTGACTACTTGATCCTTTAAGGTTTAGCAACAAAAATTTGAGTCATGTTGTAGATCCCTCTCAACCATGGATGGTATTTGAATTATTGATGAATTCTTAGAAAAGAGTTGGGTCTAATGGTGTTCATCAGCTTCTATATATGTTTTTGAGTATAAGATTGGATTTCTCGAGTGAGCCAAACTCAGTCCTATGCTACGTCTTTCTTAGCACGACATTGGTGCAGGGATGTGCTAGAGAACTAGTATTGTCGCTCTATTTAGAATCGAAGCACTCCATAGAAGTTGAGTATTTCTTCCCTCGGTTTATTAATTATGAGAGGACCATAGAGAGCATGTTTTGAGACTTATGGAAATGGCTGCAAGAGGCTATGGCATCCGTATAGTGCTATTGGTATTTTATCCCCGAGTGAGGATTCTTTCAGTGGAGTTCATCATCACTTGTGGCATATTATCTCTATGTAGATAGTATTCTAGACTGTGAGTGGTTCTTAAATTAGTTGTGATGATTATAGTGGGCATAGTCCCCATCATACTTGCGGAGTTTTTGTATGGTCCTTTGAGCATTGTCATCTATTTTGGATTATAAGGGGTAGTATCTCCAAGTATTCCAGGATCATGGTTTGGATATGTTTTGATGAGACACTACTTTTGAGATGGCCTCTGATATGAGTTAGTTGATCATATAGAGTTAGCATATTTTCCCTGCCAGCCTAGAGTTTCTGACATAGGCTATGATTGTAGGAAGGATGGATACTCTACTAGAGTTTGCTCTCAGTGTCAGTTGGCCAGCCACTTGGGCTTTGTTTGGGTTTTCTCCATATTGAAGCTTTAAGAGTTGCTACGACTATAGTGAGATCGGCTACTGCACTAGAGAGTGTCCCCGACATCAGATTCCTCAGTTGATATTGTGGCATATTCAGTTTAAGATAGTGTATTTGGTTACTCAGTTGATGATTTAGTTGGTATGACCAAGTTTTGACCCATTCAAATTTATTCACCCTATGATCGCTAGGTATTTGATTGTGGATTTCTCCAAGATGGTTATGCTTTTATTTCCTATATTTACCTTTTATGATGTGTATTGGGGTTTTCATACCATTTATGATTATATGCCTTGATGAATTGTTATTTGTTATTATGTTCCTTATTATTGAATTCATGATTATGTTACTACTTTGTTGTTTATTTCCTTTAGTAGTGGATGGAGAAGATCTATGCTAATATTTCACATTATGAGTGTAGCATTTAGGTTTGAGTTCTATTTATCTTGGCATATTGTCCTTATTATTTCCCTTGAGTGGTAGATGATATTGATATTCATTTTTGTACCGCCTATTCATTTTATCAATTTTGATATTGTTGTTGCTAATGCTATCACTACTTGAAGTTATTGATATTATTTGATATTATTATTTGATATTTTGTGATCTTATTCGGTCGCTTGATTAGATATAGCCCGATTTGATAATTTCTTTTCCATAGCATGGTGAGGTTGACTGTATTCCCTCTTGGTTAGCTATGTTGGATTGATTTGGGGATGTATTTTTTTTTATTAAAGGTATGTTGCACTTTTGTGGTTTCGTTATGATTTTAGACTTGGCAATTTAGTTATATTTCCTATTATTGAGTTGAAGATTCTTAGACTTGCCTCTTGGGTTGCGGAGGCTTTTGTTTTGGCTATCCCTTCCTATATAGCCTGATTGCAAGATTGACCAGTTTGAGGTTTATTCTTCAGTTGTGACTATTTCACCGCCCAACAGTTGTTTTAATATTGAGATTGAGATGTCATAGATTAATCTCATAGGTTTGTTGGGTTCGTTCCCTTGTGATGTGTTGCTCTTTTTATTAATGTAGAGATTGGATGCTTCTTTTTTGCAGATTTATGGTTTTGGCTTAAGTGAAGTTAGATAGTTAGAGGCAGGTGTCCTTTCCTAGATCGCTTCTTAACTTGGCAATTGCAAATTCTTCATCTTGAGTTGTTGATTTTTTGCTCACGGTCTTGACTTTGATATCAGTTTTGAGATTGGTATATTTCTTCTTCGATGATGTGATTCTTGGGTGGATTTGGGAAGTCCCCTTTTTAGAGTTTGTTCAACCTAATGAGGATTGGTGTGGTGTTTCTCCTTAATGATAGGACCTTAGGGCTATTCTTCTTCAAGATAAAGTGTCGGATTGGTTAGTTTTTGGCTTGAGTTACATTTCTCCACATTGCTTGCATTTCTTCCATCACTAGTGTGATTTGTGGCCCTTATAATTTTTAGTATGTTTTCATAATTCATGCCCTCCAGTGGATAAGGAGTGGATTTCTTGTGTCCTCCGATGTATTATCCTCTTTTGTGAGTTTATTCTTTAGCTATGTTATGATTTTGGCTCGATATGATATGGTACAAATATACTTGATTCTGATAGTATGGTTAATGTGAGTATTCGACTTGGTTTGGATTTGGTGGCTCAATTTTGGATTTAACGCCTTGAAATGGCAATTTGGAAATTATGATAAGTTTAGAGTATGGGTGCCTAACCATCTTTGGGTTTTGCTTAGATAGTTGAGATCGAGTGATTCAACCTTGGTATTGAGATTTTAGCTTTGTGTTGTAGAGCTTGCCTGCAACCTTTATTTTAGGAATGTCTCAGTTTCAGTTTCGTTTATAGGCTTGTTGAGCCTACTCCATATTTTCCTATTCGGTCTTCTTAATTTTGGATGGATTATAGTTGATAAATGTTCAGATAGTATCCTATGGACCCGATATTGGTTCTTTCAGCTCTGACCTAGAGTTTTAAGTTTTCTTTGGAAATCTTGAATGATATACTCAGCGAGAGTAATGTACTTGAGTTGGATTCAGCATGGCTCAATTCATGGTTGATAGGATATCCTGGAGTGGATAGTCCAGTGATGAGTAGTTATGACTAGATCTTTTGGACCCCAATTTTTATTTCCACCCGGGCTAATTATAGCATTGTCTGAGATTGCATTCCATTAATTATATCTGTTTGTGTGCCCAAAAAGTCCCTTTTGAGTATATTCTCATGTTTACCATATGGACTTTCAGTGTATCACCTTTAGTTCTTTGAGTTCTCTGTGATGAGATTATGCAGATAGGTCTTCGATTATTCTCCTCCTAGTTTGGAGTAGATAGCAAGTATTATTTGATAAGGGAAGTGTATATTTGGATTTGGAGTCAGTTACATGACTCATGTCTGGGTTTGTTTTTGGCTTTGATGATCCTTTGTTTATTTGTGGAGATTTAGAGATGGTATGAGTGTGTTGTTGGTTCAGTTTTTCTTCAATCATCCTTTTTCGATTTAGTTTGATGCCAATTGGTGATTGAATTTAAGTTTTGCCTAATTAGAAGTGGAGTAAAAGGTACTAGTTAAAAAAAGGATTCCTGTGGAAAAATGCCTTGAAGTTATTCCCTCTTAGTGGAGATTATCTGAGAAGTCATGCAGTCCCACTACGTACTTTTGAGATTCATTCTATCCATTGAATTTCAGGAACGAAAGTCCTTTAAGTAGTGGATATTTTAATGACCCTTCTAGTCATTTTTCATGTTTTTGCCTATTTTCGCCATTTGAGCTTCTACATAGTTGCCCCAAGTCATTTATGATTTGCTGGGACGGACGGTTCAGTTACCATGCAGCTCGTTTGGTTTTTTAGAACCAATTTCGTATTTAGAAGTCTTTGTTTGTTCCAAATGGCCATCTGGAGAAAACAACAGGGAAACAATCTTGGATACAAATTCCTACTACACCAGCAGATTCAACATATCAATTTTAGGCTAGGTAGACCTTTGGTTTAGGTCCCAGTGCACCCGAGCTCATTTTGACCAATTGATCAAAAATTTGAAAATCGATACGTATGGGTGTTGGAATCATAATTTGTCTAAATGACCTCCAATGGAAAATACGACTTTACTAATGCGTTTGGAATGTTGAATTTAATGGGGTTACATAGTTTGTTTGTGAAAATTGAATCCCTATTGAGTCCCGGGGCATTGGTCGAAACTTGGAAAAATTCCAACTTCAAGAATCTATGATAGTGTGAGGAAGCGTGATGATGGCACACACCCTATGGTGATTACTATTAGCTCGATCAAAGACATTAGAAGGCAATCATCCTATCTCCGTACCTGGGGTTCCATAAATAGACCCCATAGTCTCTAATTTTGGCATTTTCTCGTCTCCCTTGACACCCTTAAACCCTAAATAGGTACATTAACTATAAATTGATTTGTGTGGTTGACGTGGGATCTTGATTATCATATATTAACACGAATATCTTAAAATTTAAGGTATGAATCCTTCAAATTCATGGTTGAATTTCTTAGTTTAGACCCAAAACTCCAATTTGGCTTAGATTTGATTTTAGCCCAAAATTTGAGTTGTTTTCACCTATTCCTTGAGGGTTATGATTGCTTGTTCATGTATGAATATTTGGTTTTGGACTCGAAGTACAATTGTGCAGTATGGGTATCATTGCACTGGTATTGATGAGTAGATTATGATTTTGTTAGTATGATAGCATATTTGGGATAGTAAAGTGAAGATGAGCATATGGTGAAGGTTGTAAGGTTTTGCGATTCGGCTTTGAGGTAGGCTTCTACTGACTTTTCTTCGAAGATGACCCTTGATATATATATATTGCTTGTTAATGTGAATGTTAGGCTTTATTATGATTTGAATAGCTTGGTCTTAGTTGCTAAATTCTTTGGGACTAGACGAGGGATTTTGACCTGTAAGGCAAAATGTTTAATACCTTTCAGAATTCCATTACCTCCTCCCAATATTGGACTAATTTGTAGCATGGATATAATATATGAAGCTAGATTTAGAATATGGCTTAAGTGTTGGGATTATGATTAGTATATTCAACCCTATTTGTCTAGTGTGGTGACCTTTAAATTGTAGTTTGGGTAGAGTTAGCTTTAATGCCCATGGTTTATACAAAGTACCGATTGTAGAATTAGTTATGGCTTTCTTAACATCTTGAAGTTGAACTAGATAGCTTAGCCTATTTTGTGGCGTTGATTGTTGTAATACCTCGGGTTTTGGTCCTCAAAATTTTTTCTAAGTTCTGAGCTTCTGCCCTAGCAATGACTCACACGATGAGACTCACATGATGAGTTGTAATTTGTCTTGACGGGTCAGGTGACCCTAGTCGTAACATGTCCAATAAATGATGCTTGAGCTGTTATCTTTTGTATGACTTGGGGACACAAGTCATCAAGACTCATAATGAGTCGTTGAGATGGAATTATGACAAAATAAAAAATTAAGTGGTTATGTTCTTCTTTGAGTACGAGTGGCTCACTATGAGCATAAGGACTTGTTATGAGTAACAGGGTGCAAATCATAGGATGTCCAGTGTTTACCCAATTGGGTTCTATTTTGATTACTATTGGACCGTACGAGTTGTAGGTTCTTATTACGGGTGGCTTCAGTTGAGTCATAGGGTCAATAGTAGGTGAGGGTCCTGACACTATCTTAGTTACGACTTGTAAGAAGTGGCGAAGAGTCATGGTTGACCTGTAGTCAATGGCGGCACTTTTTCAGCTTTTAAGTTACGTACATTCTAGACATTTCCCTTCTTACCCAAATTAAAATCCACGTCCTATAACCCCTTTAGGGTGTCATTAGCACTAAAAAAACAGATCCAAGTAACTTCTCAAACACTCCAAAAGACACTTTAAATTCCTTCAAGAAAGTAAAGCTAGGGTTTCATCTAGTTGTTTATATAAGGGCTCAAGGGTCAATTTCTCTAAAAAAGTTCTTGGTGTTTAAGGCATGTTACTCTTCCCTCATTGGAAAATTGTTAAAAACATGTGTTTAAAGTATTGTTCAAGAGATATTCATGTTGGTTTTGAAAAAAAGGTTGAGGGTTTTTGAATTCTCGTTGTTGAATAATGTTTCCCCATTGTCTATATATATGATTTTTCATGCGTTAATTATGGTTTTGAACTTGTGAGTGCATGGGTATGGTGAATGAACTAGGAAATTGTGATTTTCTAAAACATGTGACTTTTGAAGTGGTTATGAACCTAACCCTATATTGTGAAACTGGATTATAATTATGGGAGATGTGGGAATTTGTAAAATAGAATCTATGGGGTTGTGAATTTCCCCGAGTAATGTAATTGTTTTGGCATGTTGTTATTACCTTCAAAGATTAGTTGGTATGACGAAACCAACAATGTATGCCTTAATGTGTTTTATGGTTCAATGTATGGGATTGTGTGATAAATATTTTAATTTGGGCTTTAATGAGGGTTGTATAGTTGAGTCATGAAAGTGGAGGTCCGAGTGACCAATACTGGAAACCATATTTGCCAAAATAGAGGTCATAGTCACCAAGGAGGCTTGAGTCCCCCTCATTATTATTTCATGATTAGAGAGGTTTGAGTCCCCCGTAAATGATCACATTATCAGGTGCCTAAGTTAGCTTAATATATGATTTGGAGGTTCGAATCCCCCTACATATTTATGAGATTATTCTCTGGTTTGTGTGGCTACACGCATTGGGGCCTAACCGCATATAGCCCGTGGGTACATGTTATGATGGATCTACTACCTAATCTAAACTAAGATTTTTAATTGCATGTTAAACCTTGTTTCCTATCCCTCAATGTAATATATATATATATATATATACACACACATTTTATTATGTGCATTGTTTTTTAATGATTTTGACCTGTTGACCATTCATTATATTATCCTTATCTTAAGTTTCATGCTAGCACTCCAACAGCTAACTGTCTTTTGACAATGTATCCCCACGAGATTCAACAATTAGTCATACTTCTACTCTTCTTGCTCCGTGACTAGGATTCGGGATCATCTCATGAGTTGGCATTGAAGTGGTGAGATTCCATACTTCAGAAGTCTATATTTCATGTTTTGGTCTCTATGTCTTAGATTTTTTAGACTTATGTTTTGCTCTAGTTAGGAGCATGTCTCGACTCTCTATTAATACTCAGTTTTAGTTCTTTGTTTAGATGGCTTTGTTTTGACTACTGTAGATATTAGACGGTGATGGTCAATTGTTTGCCTGGTCATCAGTGATTAGTTATAGACTTGTTTTGAATTTTCTTATGCTTATTGCACGCTATCTGGTTATATGTTTAGAATTCATTTGACCTTGAGGTAGGTTAGGTTTGTATTGTTTATATGTAGGGGTGATCTCTAGTCCACGTAGGACTTGAGATACCTATCACGGCCAGGCGATGGTTTGGGTCGTGACAGAGATGGTATCAAAGCCTGGGTTTGATGTCATTGGTTGTCCAACAAATCCGTGTCAAGTAGAGTCTCATTAATTAGTTTGTAGCGTACCACAATTATAAGGAGAGGCTATGAGGCGTCTACGAATATTTCCATTTCATGTTGTTCTATTTCAAGCTATAGAGTCTAAGGTCTTGAATCACCTCTAATTTCTCTTTGTTCTCTTTTTAGATCATGCCTCCCAGATCTTTTGATGTTCGTGAAAACCCTTCTATCCTGTCTGAGGATAATGTGCATGGAGTTCGTCTGACTCTAGAATTTCAAATATGGTCTACACTCATTACGTCTAATTTCCCTGAGAGAGATCCACCGGTTCCATCTATCCCTCCTCAAGCACGTCGAGCAGACATGTCTAATGCTGAGTTTCGCCAGTCGATTCATTAGCTTACCCAATTAGTTGCTTCTCAGACTAAGTATGTTACTTGTATTTCTCTATCATTTTAGGCCACTTGAGTTGGCCAATTTATGAGGTTGAGTCCTCTTGTTTTCACAGGTTCCAAAGTTGTGAAAGATCCTCTAAACTTTATTGATGAGATGGAAAGGATCTTCCGCATGATGTAAGCTTCTTGTCGGAGAAGGGAAATGAATCATTCTTAAATGAAGGGTGTAGAGTTCGCTGCTTATCAATTGAAGGATGCGGTGTACCACTGGTATGAGGAGTGGGACCAGTCTAGGGGTGATGATGCTGTGTCCGTATTGTGAGATGTTTTTTCTAGTGCTTTCCTTGATCATTTCTTTACTCAGGAGATGAGAGAGGCAAAGGTTGAGGAATTTATGAGTCTGAAACATGATAGAATATTAGTAAAGCAGTATTCCTTGATGTTTAATTAGTTGTCACGTTATGCTCATGGATTGGTGTCTATCATGAGGGAAAGAATTAGAAAGTTAACCTTAAGTTTGTTTCATGAGTTAATCCTGGAGAGAAAGGATGCCTTGTTAAACAAATATATAAACATCTATAGACTTGTGGTATATATGAAACAAGTGGAAAAAGAAAAGAAGAAACAAATGGAGATAAGTGAGAGAAAGAATAAGAAGTTTCGCTATTCGGACCAAGATAGAGGTTAGCAACAAAGTAATAGAGACGGTGGGAAGTGGTATAAAGAAAAAGTGGGGTAATTCGGGTTCTTACACTATGACTAACTCTCCTTATCTAAAGTCAATGGTTGACTATTGTTCTTAGTATAATAATGGGTTTAGAGCATCAGGATCGCAGTAGTAGGCTAGTGGGTCCTAGTCAACTCCATTAAATCCTTCCTATAGATTTTGTGTTCAAGTGCATTGTGGTTTTTGCAAGGAAAGGAGGAATAAGTGTTTTAAATGTGGTCAGACTTTACATTGATAGAGTAATTTCCAATCTAAGGTTGCTTTTGTTGCAAATAAGAGTCCTATTTGTACTTCATCAGCTCCTGCACTAAAAGGTGCTACTTTTACTTCTAGCTCTGCCATTTATCGAATCGTCTGTATGCTTTTGCCACTTGCTGAAATTATGAGGAATCCCCTGATGTTGTTACTGGTACGCTCAAATTCTTTTCTCATGATGTCTATTATCTACTTAATCCCAGGTCTACTCTCTCTTATGTGACCCCTTACATAGCTATTTGGTTTTGTTTTGATCCTGAGTGTATTTCGGATCCCTTATTTATGTCCACCCCTGTGGATGACTCCATTGTTGCTAGAAAATTCTATAGGGGTTGTGTGATGTCGGTCCATGGTAGGGAAACCTTTGTGGATCTAATAGAGTAGGACATGTTCATCTTTGATGTTATTCTAGGGATGGATTGGTTGTATTTGTGCTATGCGTCTCTTGATTGGTGGACCTAAAGGGTTAGTTTTCACTACCCTAATGAGATGGTAATTGGATGGAAAGGTAGTTCCCTAATTCCTAAAGTAAGGTTTATTTCGTATCTTAGAGCGCGAATTTTTTTTCCCAAAGGGTGCCTTTATCACTTAGTGCATGTTAAGGATTCTAGATCTGAAGGTCTTTTTTTACAGACTGTCCCTGTGGTTTATGAATTTCCCAAAGTGTTTTTTTATGATCTTCCTGGTATTTCTCCCAATAAGGTAGATTTTGGGATTAATATTCTTTCGAACACTCGCCTTATTTTTGTCCCTCCTTATCAAATCGCAATGGTTGAGTTGAAAGAACTCAAGAGGCAGTTGAATGATTTTCTTGATGAGGGTTTTATCCGCCCTTCTGTGTCTCTGTGGGGTTCTCCCTTGCTCTTCATGCGTAAGAAGGATGGTTCCCTTTAGATGTTTATTGATAACCGGTAATTGAATAAAATAATTGTAAAGAATAAGTATCCACTTCTGAGGATTGATGATCTCTTTGATCTTCTTCAAGGTTCTTAGTAATTTTCCAAAATTGATCGTCGGTTTGGGTACCATAAGTTGAGGATTAGGGAGGTGGATTTCCGTAAGACTTCTTTCCTAACTTGGTATGGTAATTTTGAGTTTTTGGTGATGTCCTTTGGTTTGACCAATGCCCCAGACGCATTTATGGAACTTTTGAATCTTTTTTTTCATTAGTTCTTGGATTGGTTCGTGATTTTCTTTTTTGGTGTCTTCCAAGAGTGAGGCAAATCATGTCGATCACCTCTGCCTTGTGTTGAAGAACCTAAAGTATCAACATTTGTATGCAAAGTTCTCTAAGTGTTAGTTTTTGTTAAATGTCATGACATATTTAGGTCATGTTGTTTTTAGTGAAGGAATCATGGTGGACCCACTAAAGGTTGTGGTGGTTCAGAAATGGCCTAGACCAACGACTCCATCAGATATTCGAAGCTTCTTAGGTTTAGCCAACTACAATAAGAGGATTCTGGAAAGTTTTGCTTCCATCATTGTCCTTTTAACTAAGTTAACGCAGAAGAAGGTGAAATTCTTATGGTTTGATTCTTATGAGGGTTGATTCGAGAAGTTGAAGGATAAGTTGACTTCGTCTCAAATCTTAAATCTATTTAAAGGAACTAACAGTTTGTTGTATATTGTGATGCATCATGGGTAGGACTGGGTTGTGTGTTGATTTAGCATGGCAAGGGGGTTGCTTATGCTTCTAGACAGTTGAAGGTTCATGAGAAGAATTATACAACCCACAATTTAGAATTGCTAGTTGTGGTATTTGTATTAAAGATCCGGCAGCATTATTTGTATGGAGTTCATGTTGTTATATATTCTGATCATAAGAGCCTGCAATACGTGTTCACCAAGAAAGATTGAATCTTAGGCAAAGGAGGTGGCTTGAATTGCTAAAGGACTATGACATGAGTCTTTACTATCATTAAAGTAAAGCTAACGTGGTTTTTGATGATCTTAGCTGGTTGTCCATGGAAAGCTTGTCTCATGTGGATAAGGAGAAACGGGATTTAGTCTAAAATAATCAACGTTTGGATAATCTCAGAGTTCATCACTTGGGTTTTGAGAATGGCGGTGTGATTGTTCAAGAGATGACGAAGTTATATCTTGGTGCTGAGGTAAAGGAGAAACAAGTGTTGTATCCTATCATGATGCAAATCAAGAATGATGTACGTAGGAAGAAATTGATGATTTTCGAGATCGACAATGATGGTATCTTGAGGAACCAAGGCAAATTATGTGTTCTAGATGTTTATGGGTTACGAGGATGAATTTTGGCCAAAACTCATGAGTCGCTTTATACTATTCATCCCTGTTCTATGAAGATGTATCATGATCTCAAGGGAATTTATTAGTGGAATAATATAATGTGGGATGTGGAAAATTTTGTGACAAAGTGGATAGTGTATTAGCAAGTGAAGGTAGAGCACTTGAGGCCCAGTGGGTTACTCAAGAGATTGAACTATCAGTATGGATATGGGAGATAATTAATATGGATTTTATTACCGATGTTTCGTGGTCTCGCCGGCAATTTGATTCGATTTCGATCATCATTGATAGAATGACTAAGTGTGCTCACTTTTTCCCAGTAAGAACAAATTTCACTTCCAACGATTATGCCAAGTTGTTCATTGAGGAGACTGTAAAGTCGCATGGTACTCCAGTTTCCATCATATCTAGTCGGGGTACTCAATTCTCATCTATCTTTTGGAGGCCCTTCCAATGAGATTTGGGGACTAAGGTGACCCTTAATATGGCTTTCCACCTGCAGAAGGATGGTCAAGAAGAAAGTATGATTGAGGTCTTAAAAGACATGCTTCGAGCTTGTGTGTTTGATTATAGGGGTGGTTGAGTTGACCACCTACCTCTCATAGAATTTTCCTATACCAACAGTTATCACTCTAGCATTGGTATGGCTCTATTTGAGGACTTATATTGTAGAACGTGTAGGTCTCCTATTGTTTTTTTTTAGGTCTATGAAAATAAGTTCTTTGGCCTTGGATTGGTTCACCATGCCATGAAAATGGTAAAGGTGATTCAAGATATACTTATGGCTGCCCTAAGTCGCCAAAAATCCTACGCGGATGTAAGGTGAAGAGAGTTAGAGTTTAGGGTGGGTGATTGGGTGTTCTTAAAGATATCTCCCACGAAAGGAATGATGCAATTTGGTAAGAATGGGAAGATTAGTCCCCATTACATTGGGCAGTACTTGGTATTAAAGAGGATTGGTAATGTTACATATGAATTGGTGTTTCCTTTAAGTTCGAGCTCTATTCACCTAGTGTTTCATGTTTCAACTTTGAGGAAGTGTATGGGTGATCCTTCAATGGTTGTTCCTCTGAGAAGGTATGTATTTCGGATTCCTTGTCCTACAAAGAGGTCCTAATTGATATTTTGGATCTTCAAGTCCGACAATTGCGAATGAAGGATGTGTCTTAGGTAAAGGTTCTTTGGAGGAACCAAAAGGTTGAAGAAACTCGTTGGGAAGCCGAGGAGGATATGAAGTCCAAGTATCCATTCTTGTTCCCTATTTCAAATAATTATGCTTAAGGTATGTCTATTCCTTAACATCTTTGTTTTTAGACTTTATTAAAGGAAAGAGTGATTTCCTTGGCATCTTTGATTTCTGTCTTTTTTAAAGGTAAGAGTAGAGGTATGTGAAGTCAAATCGTGATAATAAATGCCTTGTCCTATCAATCGAGGATGAATGATCCTAAGTGGGGTGTATGTAACGCCCCAGTTTTGGTTCTTAATTTTTTTTTTAGTTCTGAGCTTTCTGCCATGGCAATGACTCACCTGATGAGTCGTAATGTATCTTGACAATTCAAGTAAACCTAGTCTTAAGGTGTCTAACTAATTGTTCTTGATTTGCTATCTTGGGTTTGACTCAGGGGCACAAGTCGTAAAGACTCATAATGAGTTGTTGGGATGGAATTGTAACCAAATCAGAAATTTAATGGTTAAGTTTTGCTCTGAGTACGAGTGGCTCACTATGATCCGGAAGAACTTGTGATGAGTCATTGGGTGCAAGTCGTAGGATGTCCAATATTTAAGCAATTGAGTTTTGTATTGATTATTATTGGATCCTACGAGTCATAGGGTCTCATTGCAGCTGGAATTAGTTGAGTCGTAGGGTCAATAGTGGGTGAGGGTCCTGAGACTTTTTTGGTTACAACTTGTGCTGACGAGTCTTAAGGAGTGGCTACGAGTCACTGGTTGACCCGTAGTCAATGGCGGCACCTTTTTAGGTTTTAAGTTAAGGGAATTCTGGAGATTTCCCCTGTTACCTAAATTAAAACCCACATCTTATAAACCCTTTAGGGTTTCATTAACACTCATAAAAAAATCTAAGTAACTTCTCAAACACTCCAAAAGGCTCTCTAAATTCCCTCAAGCAAGTCAAGTTGGGGTTTCATCAATTTTGTCAGCTAAGGTCTCAATGGTCGATTTCTCTCCATATTTCTTGGTGTTTAAGGCATGTTACTCTTCCCTCATTATTAATTTGTTAAAAATATTTACTTAAAGTATTGTTCATCAGTTTATTTTTGTTTTGAAACAAGGGTTGAGAGTTTTTCAATTCTTGTTGTTGAACAATGTTTTCCCATGATTTATATATAATTCTTAATACTTTAATTATGGTTTTGAACTTGTGGGTATATGTGTGTGGTGAATGAACTAGGGAATTGTGATTTTCTCAAACTTGTAACTTTTGAAGTGGTTATGACCCAACCTCATAATGTGAAACTGCATTTAATTTTGAGAAAAGTGGGCATTTGTAAATTTTAATCAAGGGGGTTCTGAATTTCCCAATGATGTAATTTTTTTGGCATTTTCTTATTACCTTGCAATTGTATTTGGTATGACGATACCAACAATGTAGGCCTTAATGTGTGTTATGGTTCAATGAATAGGATTGCGTGATAAATTTTTTAATTGGGCTTTAATGGGGGTTGTATAGCTGATTCGTGAAAGTGGAGGTCCGAGTGACCAATACTGGAAACCATGTTTGCCAATATGGGGGTCAAAGTGACACTGGAGGTTCTAGTCCTCTTCATTATTATTTCATGATTAGGGAGGTTCGAGACCCCCATAAATCATCACAATATCGAATGCTTAAGTTACCTTAGTATATGATTGGGAGGTTTGAGTCCTCTAAGCATATATATGTGATTATTCTCAAATTCGTGCAGCTACACGCACTGGGGCCTGACCAAGGGGTAAAATCTAGTGACCATCTATCCCGTGGGTACATGTTATGACGGTTCAACTACACAATCTAGACCGAGGGTTTTAAGTGCATGTTAATACTTGTTCCATATCCTTCCATGTATTACATATATGTATATGCATTTGATTATCTGCATTGGTTTTTAATGATTTGGAACTGTTGACTAATTAATTATTTATCCTTATCTTAAGTTTAATACTAGCGCTCCAACTGCTAATCGTCTTTGGATACTGTATCCCCACATGATGCAGGAATTGGGCATACTTTTATTCGTCTCACTCAGTGACTAGGATTCGGGATCACCTCGTTAGTTAACATTGAAGTGGTGAACTTTCATACTTCAAAAGTCTATATTTCATGTTTTGGTCTCTTATGTCTTATACTATTTAGACTTGTTTTTTGCTATGGTTTGGGGAATGTCCCAACTCTCTATTAATAATCAATTTCGGTACTTTGGTTAGAAGGCTTAGTTTTGACTACTATGGACATTGGGTGGTGACGGATGGTTATTTGGACGGTCATCGGTCATTGGTTATAGACTTGTTTTGAAATTTCTTAAGCTTACTACACGCTATCTTGTTATATGTTCGCAATTCATCTGACCTTGGGGGGTGTTGGGTTTTGTTTTGTTAGGTGTAGGGGTGACTCCGGTCAACGTGGGACTTGAGATACCTGTCATGGCTAGGCCTTGGTTTAGGTCGTAACAATTGCATAAGGATGGAAATAGAGAATTAGAAGTGGAATTGTCCGACCCACTTAGGCCAGGACTTGTTTTAGCCTTGGGGATTTAGTTGTGGATAATAGCCATAGTTGAGACTAGAAAACCTTAGAGTAAAGTTACTTTGTGTCTTTGTGAATTGTGATAAAATTTTCACTAGATAATGATTAAATGGCTTGTGGGCATGATTTTCTTATAGAAATGATGTTGGACCCAAAGAGATGCTATTTCCTCCTAGACTTGATATTTGGTCCATAGAGATGCTATTTCCACTTACACTTTATATTTGGACCATAGAGATGATAGTCCCTCTTAGTTGTGAAAAATTTCCTTTAGATACAATATCCCCCATAGTCATGATATATGACCTATATATGTAAGATATTTTTTGATATTTCGCCTCCTAGATATGAGATGCCTCTTATATGTGAGATGATTAAAATATGCTCAATAAGTTGTAGAGATGTTATGCATCATAGTTAGGCTATGATTTATAAATGTGAGATGGATTGCTAATATGATTATTTATATAAGCTTCGAATACATAAGTGGGCCTACGATGGTGATTATGATGTTATGATTATTCCATGCATATTATTGTACCAAAGTACATATTATTATATTTATTGGATATCCAGGAAGTATTTATCCTTGTAAATGCTACAACAGTAGTTTATGAATATATATGTGTGTGTGTTCTTACATACACATATCTCTAGTATGGGACGGAAGATGATGCAGTATGATGTTTATGATTTCATTGATTTTAATACTAGTGGTGGCATACATAGATCCAGTACATTCATGGTTATTGCATCGATGACTGATACGATTCCAATCAGATTATAATCCTATTATTGTTGTCATTAACTATGGGCTAAAACCCACTTTCTACCTTGAAATTGATTCCTTCAAAACAATTACTGCCTAACTTAATACATAAGTTAAATGTATAAAAGAGGTTAATAATGATGTTTTAAAGATTTAACTAAGATATATTCCAGTCCATGATTTGACACTACTATTTACTCTGGTCATGAGATATTCTTATCCTTTATATACAATTATAATGATTTAGTCCTAACATCTAATTTCGCGCAATGGACTTTTGGGTTTACACACTTTTAGCTATGGATGGAGTCCGTGCACCTATTATATATACGCTTATTAACTATGTGATATTGATGATGAATGCTGAATTATAGGAGTTTACTCTATCATTATTCTCTTCTCATGATCATTTACTTTAACCCTAGCGGGGCTTGTAATTTACTTTAGCTCTTATGGGGCTTGTTATTTACTTTGGTCCTTGTGGGGCTTTCCCTCTATTATGTGACATTGATTTGGATACTATGATGATGATATTGATACCCGGCAAGGCCGGAGGATAATATGGTGATGTGATGATACCAGACAAGGTCGAAGGATATTGTGATGATGTGATGATACCCAACAAGGATGGAGGATGTTGTGATTATTATATACCCAACAAGGACGAAGGTTGATTATTCTGATAATGATTATGGTATCGTGGATTCAGGTGCATTCATTATTACATGTGGATCGCCTATCACCAGTATGCACCTATGTTTATCAGCAAGTATGTGATGATTGCATAAATATTGGTGATGATTATTCCTTGTTTTGTTGTATGTTGATTAAACATTACGAGCATAGGGCGGTGAGGGTACGCCTAGGCTCGGTTAGGTATTTCGTTTTCTGAAATAGCTTGTTACTCGCACTATCATTGATATTGTTATTATTATTTTTATGATCATTGTTATGTCTAGCTTATGAAAGGCTGGTCGTTGATTCGGTATCGAGACTTGAGGTATGTTTTTGGCCTCTTCTATATTATTATTGAATTATTATGCACGATTATTTCCTGTCTACCCAAGTGGATTTGAACCCTTAGTATGATAGTATTAAATCCTAATAGGAGTATAATGAGGTCTTAAATTGAAGACATATTGATTTAGGTTATTCCATGAGTTTACTTCATATCTATATATTTGTGTGTATATATATATATATGTATGTAGCTATATGTAGCTATGGAACTAGCGTATATCCCTTTCTTCTATTATTCATATTGTATACTCATTCCTTGACCTTGTATATTTATATGCACCTTCCTTCCACTTTTACTTTGCATACTAGACTTTGATATACGGTATAGTATCGAGATTCATGAATATGACTGGAATAGGATAGTTCATCCTTGTTACTTCCCTAGTCTTAATATGTTAGTCTCTTGGACATAAATTAAGTAGGCTATCCTTATTATCTCATTTGCTTGTTATATGATTTCTGGATTCTTGATTTTAGTTTCCATTCTATTTATATGTTATATATATCAGCTTTATCTTTGGTTCTCACTTGGAAGTTTCCTATTGAGTACCATTCGTTTAGTATTCATACTACACTTCTCCAACTTGCATATCATATTACAGGTAATCGTTGTTAAGGTGTGCATCATGTGGAGCATCCACGATTCAGAGACTCAGAGTGAGATCTTGACGTTCAGAGTATTAGTTATCTCTCTCTTATGTATTAGACTAGTCACTATATTATACTTAGAGATAAGTTGTATCGGTGTAATTCTATTGTTATTTCACTTTTGTACTCTAGTTATATTAGAGGCTCTTTTACTGATATCAGTAGGTTTTTGGATTTATTAATGTATTTGAACTTTTTTTCTCTTGATTTTACATTCTTTCCTTATTTTATTTGGTAGTCCATTTCTAGCCGTTTTGAACTATAGGTTAGGCTTGCCTACAGGTGGTTTATAGTAGGTGCCATCATGACTCAAGTAATTGGGTTGTGGTAGGGCTTGATAACTATGGCCTAACTATACATGAACAAAAAAGGTAGTAATTGCTAATGTGTCATTAAGCTATGTGTGTATGAGGTACTTACCTAGTTTGGCATTGTGTTTTCAATCTAGAACTTAATTGTTTAGACTCGCTCAAGTTATAGGATAGTTGATTAGCAAAGGATCATAGACTATTCTTGAACAATCCACTCTGAGCCCAAAATCCTTATAAAATAGAATATGATATCCCATAATCTTGATTTGAGCCAAAATAGACCTTTTCCTTTAATTAGTCCATTAACCTTCCGGATTCTATTATAATGAATCTGCTTTTTCCCTGGTCCCACCAGGGACATTATGCACTTTAAATCAAGTAAATTGCCTAAGTTGAGGATGGCTATCGTAGAGGTGCTAAATAAAATTTGGTATGTAAAATAAGTTAGTAAGTGAAAAGAATTCTTGTGTGGTATTGTGCCAAAGATAAAATGAAGAAAGTTTAAAGATAAAAAATGAAAAAGAGAAGAGTAGATTTAAAAAAAAACTCACCCAAAGTCTGAAAGTCATAAGTGAGAAAAAGAAATAAATAGTGTTGAAAAATAGATCCTAAAGTTGTGTAGTGCCAAGGACGATTGAGTCACTTAATCCATATTTACAATACCTGCATCCAATCCTACATTACGAGCCATCAAATACCTATAGTAATCCTACCTCGCTATCCAAAAACTAAGTCATAAAAAATAAAGGAAATCCTAGGGAATTTCATGTGCACCATCTAAACTTCTTTGGGAGAGTGAGTGCTTTATTTTGGTCCACGTGATGAGATTCATTTTATAGCGTTAGTATACAACACTTTTTTGATGAAGGGTCTAGGTTTTCATTATAGTTTCTAATCGTTCGGGTTTTGATTGTATCGGAGTGGGTGAAAAGTGATTGAGGTACATTCACACTAATCTTATTTAATAATGTGACTGTAGTAAGACTCATAGGTTTCTCTTAGTTAAAAATTACATGTTTTGTTTGATTTTGTTTTGTTCTCTAGGACATAAAAACATTTTAAGTTAATGAGCCATGGTTTTATGATATGTTTTATTCTTAAAAGAAGGGAAATATGCTAGTCTAAGTCTAATTTATGTGGGTATGATATGATTTTGTGGTATTTTCAAGTTGAAAAAATCTTAACAGTTATAGTGTAGAAAAGGCAATTCAGGTACATCAGACTAGCCCTCAAAAGATTGTTGGAGCCCATAATAAGCCATCTGATATTCCTAATTTACAACTCCTTTAAGTAGCATAAGTTGTCATTGTCAAATATATAAGACTATAGAGGTTAGGGTCAAATCCCACACTAAATACACAGTAATTAAACTATATGTAATTTAGAAGATTGGTAGTTAGCAATTTCCACAAGATAGGGGATATTGTTATGGATGTTAGTAAAATAGTATACACAATGTTAGTAGAGAAGAATGTTAAATTGTAGAGATATAAATCAGTAAATATATTGAATTAGGATCCTGTTCACCATGGTTACTATTGGAACTAAGTATCAATCATCTCATGGAGTACTCGTAATATCAGGAAGTGTAAAGTTATTAATGTTTATCCTTCTCCCAATCATTGATTGGTCTTTGGAAAGGTTTTTTCCCTCCCTATTGAACTAGAACACAAGCCTCTATAGGCCTTGTGCTAGTTGAATATGAATATGAAGGGTGCCTCGAAATTGAGGGTGGAATAACTTCAAGAGATCGATGAATTATGCTTTAGATTTTATATGAGTTCTACTCTCTACAAGGAGCATATGAATAGATAGCATGATACTAAAATTATTAAAAGTGAGTTCATGAGCAGTGATGATACGCTAGTGTTAAACTCAAGGTTCTAGTTGTTTATGGGTAAGCTCAAAACTGGATGGTCAATTCCTTTCAATATGGTTCAATATTTTCCTAGTAGAGCTATAGAATTGGATAATGACAAGGAATCTCGATTTATGGTGAATGGAAAAATATTTAAACATTATCATTTGATGTCATAGGAAATGGATTTCTTAGCGGTGCTCAATACTAATGATTCATGGTTGATAAAGAACAATATCATGCCATAACGATAACAAAGGTGCTTCTTAGGGAGGCAACCAAAGTTTATTTTTTATTGTTTTGAAAAAAGTGTGTTAATTGGTACAAGTATGTGATGGAGTTGTAATCTATGAACATTCTAAAAAATAAGTCAAAGAAGGAAAACTGTGGACATCATGCACAGATTTCCAGGTAAAAGGGTTTGGCTATACACTAACCTAATTGGCAAATCGCCGAAGCATTTCATTGAAATAAATCTCCTTATCCAAAACTAATTGTTGAAATTGGCAATAGAGTGTGTCATTCAACATATGATAGAACTATTTGGCAAAGGGATAAACATCACCGAGTTGTTTGCCAATAAAAAGGCCCTAGGCTTTAAAAATTGTCAGATTTGGTGATGGATATAAAGATCGATGCATTGTCGACAAGTTTTTCAAAATGGATGTTAATCTATAAAAAGGGTCATGTGTTTATAATTTGATGCATTGGCTTCTTTTGAATCATTACATTTTATTAGCTTTTTTCCTTTGACAATATTCAAACTTTGACAATTCTGAGTTTTCTATTTTCTTTCTCTCTCTCTAATCAACTCACATACAAATACACATGTTTCACACACATCAATTTACACACATATCATGACAACCATCACACGGGCACCATAGTCATCAAAATTGCATGCCACAATGATCTCTCTCTTCCCTTTCTTTATTGAGTTTTCTATGTAACTCTGTAAGGTTAGAATCAATTTTTATTTAAACCCAATAACTGTTAATAGTACTCATGGTTAGTTGTTATTTCATAATTTTTATTATGTTTTTTTCTATGTTGGATTTGTTTTTATTCGAGGTTACATGTGTAGACTAAAGTTTTTTGTTGAACTTGTTAATTCAATTTGAGGGATTTTGTTAAAGGTGATGTTTAATTGTTGCAATTTGGGGAGTTAATGCTATATTTTTTTCATGCTCGCACTGTATTTATTGTTATAAAATAGGTGTAAAAAAGTCGTAGGTTATAGCAAATGAATTTGAAATCGACCAATTTTTCCCAATGATATATTGGGTGACGATGTTCTTAAGTTAAAAATCATCATAATGATTTTTTTATCATTGAAACTTGAGGAAATTTGAGTACGCATGGTGTTGGGAATCGGGAATTGCCATTGAAATAGATTGGAAAGTTTTTCAAAATCCCGACAGTTCTTTGATATTGATGTCATTTTGGTAATAGGTTGAGTACTTTGGCAATGTGTTGAGCTTCATGGTGCATCGCCAATGCACACATATTGTCGATTATTAAAGTGTATTGTCTAGTCCAAGTGATATTTAGCGATGATGATGCAGGTGGTAATGCCTTGGAATTATTACCAAACTCTACAACAAATAACAGATCTACCCCTTTTACTCACCGTTCTTTCTGCTTATTTTGGTTCCAATTAGTGATGGTTGTTGTCCCTCACCAATCTATTTTTTGATGGATGACTAGTCGGTGATTCTTCTCTAAAAAGTTTGGTATTATGTTTTTCTAACTATGACCTTGGTCATTTCAACTCGTATGTAATGATATTACTTGCAAAAGGCATGTGGCTAGGAAACAAGTAGGATCTCCCCTCTTTCTACTTCAAAACAATCCAAGGTGTTATCTATTAAGGAAGGTTCTAAATTGGAAAGCTTCTACAAAAGGAAAAAGGGTTGAAGAAAGTAAGTACTGTATCCTGATAATTGAAGACGAAAGCTCTAAGCATATCTAAAACTTCAAGAGGTACAATCTCAATTCCTCAAAGAAGGGGAACACTACCTCTATTTATGAGACATTGCCTACTCCTGTAGTTGATCCTCCATAGAAGAAAAGGGTAGAACAATACTCTACTACATCAAAGACTCTACCCCATCCTCAAGAGGCCCATATTGCCTCAACCAACTTAAGGTTCCCAATTAGCAAATCACCATTAACGAGCAATAGCTAAGTCTATTACTCTTAAAAGTCAAGCATCACAGGGTGCTATCTGTGATAAAGTACCACGAATTCTAGGTATTCACTGAATTTTTGAAGCTTTATGTTAAAAATTAGATTAGGGAGTTTTATATAGCATATGGAAAGATTTTGCTAGCTAAGAAAAGTGATGGTTGCAATAAATAAGAGAGGTTATCAGCGTTCGAGGTATGAGTGAGCATTGTGATGACACAATTACAAAAAAGATTTTGGGATGCAAAACATTTAATATTCAATACTTTAACATAATAATTGGGAACCTTGTAGCTGAATTACAGGGTTGGTTAGCCACTTTGATAAGTGATAGTCCACCTCTACGGTTTATACTGGAGATACAAATTCAAATGGGGAATATTAATTTAGAGGCGCGATATTAGTTGAGCTCCATTTGTAGAAACTTTTTGCCTTAAATAAACCAATCAATACATGTGCACCCTTGAGAATTGCTTGTGGGCACTATTATTGTAAATTAATAATATCATAACAATTGCCTGAAATAAACCAATCAATACATGGCTTTAGTTGTTTCCCCAAATATTGCTTGCTGGGAACAACAAAAGTAAACCTCTCTTGAATATTATTGTTTGATCACCAAGTAATGACATTGTGCTACCTTGTATTTTTCATGATTTTTCATTGAATTATGCCATTGTGCCAAGGTTTCTTTTTATAAGAAGAAGGATTTTTGTAAGATCCCACAAAATCCTAAGCTTAACTCAGTCCTTTAGGCTTGTCAAGGGGTCCCAGACTTAGAATATTTTAGCTAAGTACTCAGAACTAGTGTCATTTCAGTCTATGAATGTTTGCAATATTATTTCGTGATCTTTACATCCATTAAATGTTGATGTTTAGGTTGATTCATGATCAGGGAGGTCTATAGGTGTTCTCGGATGAGTTTTTGATTTTTCGGACCTCGTTTGAAACATGTTTGAGTGCCCAAAATAGTGGGTCGACGCGATTTCGGCACATCGCGTCAATGGATGATTTTCCCCAGCTTTAGTGCAAATTCCAGTGAGCCAATGCGAACTTGGTGTGATGCGTTGACTATCGCGTCGATGGCATCGACGCGGTGCATTGACCTGTACGTCCGTAACCCAATTTTCAGTCATTAAAAGACCTCATTCTTGGGGGTATTTGGGTATTTTTACCTTGACCGTTAGCACGCAAAACACGAAATTAAACACCCTATAGAGAAAATATAGTCATTCTTTCTCAAAATATCTTAAGAACAAAACCCTAGAAGCTTTAATTTCAAATCAAAGGCGCAAGATTCCACCATAAACTTTCAGAAATTCTTCAACAAATCTATGTAAAGTGTTTATCCAAGGGTTCCTTCCACCCTTGGAGTCCAAGAATCTCTTTTGAACTTTAAGTAATTGATTTTATGATTTCCATGTTTGGAATTAAAGTGTATCCATGATTGCTATTATGTGTGCAGATTCATGTGAATCCATGAGAAACCCTTGAATTGTGAAATTAGAGTTTAATTATGATGCTCATTTGTTGTTCAATACTATGTGCATATATTGTGCTCACCAAGTTCTTAATAAATTGTACATGTGAATTATTAAAAAAATAAAATCATGTCAAGTTAGCTTATGTGCAAGTGTTTGTCAAAATGCTCCAATGAATGAATGATGATCAAGTGCTTAGCTTATATGCTTCAAGTTGTGCCATGTCTCTTAATTTATTCTATCGAGTCCTGGGGGTACTTGTACCCGATAATTTAGTTGCTTGTCTAAATCCATGGTCATTCATAGAGTAGAATCAGTCATGTCACGATCAGTAGTACTCTCAATCAGTTACATAACTCAGGAAAACTCAGTAAACTAAGTATCAGCCCCGTCCAATTCAGTATAATCAGTTCAGTGTCTTTTAGTTGGGAGTAGGATTCAGCACCGAGTGAACCCAAGGATGAGGGCTCACCTTCCAGTAGAGGGTGTGATCCTTAGAAGAAATCCTTGCATTCCAAAACTACATAGATAACCTAGTTTGAGACATCAAAACTGCCAGATGAGGGTTGATGAGGTGTTTTAACCTGTTAGATTAGGGTTCCACCATTCTCATTAGAGTAGCTGCCAAATGAGGGTATCTCCTCAATTTTCTTTACCCGTGGAATGTTATTGACACCTTTCCAACTGGGGTTACAGGTTGGACCCCAATTAGTTTAGAGAGGGGCATATCGGTTAGATAATTACCTCCTAGAGTCTCAGTTCCAGTCTTAGTCTCAGAATAGAAATCAGTTCAATTCTACAGATTCAGGACTATCCGACATAATCATTCATCTCAGTAAAAAACTCAGTATGGTTCCACTGTATTAAGAACTATCAGATACAGTCATTTAGATAATCAGTAATATAGTATTCATAAAATTAGATATCGATTATCAGTATTCAGATTCAGTACTCAGTATTATCACGATCTCAGTTTCAGTCTATGTATTCATGCATGTACTCTTACTTAGTCATACTCATGTTATTTAGTTATTATTGTGAATGCATATAAACCCATTCCTTTAAGCCTACCTCACTGAGCATACAAGTACATTCAAAATACTGACGTATGCTTTTCTTTGCACTATGATGTCTTATATCATAGGTTCAAACGTACAGGCTCTAGAGCACCTTAGCAGTTCAGATTCTAATATTTCATAGTAGTGGTGAGTCCTCATAGTTCGAGGACATGCATATTATTTGAAGTACTTCAGTTTTATTTTAGTAGATGCAGTTAGTTGGGGGCTTATCCTATCAACTCCACAGTTCAGACAGTTAGAGGCTTTTCAGACTAGAGTATTTTCAAACAGTTGTTCAGTTTTTCAGTACTTATATTCAGTTTTGGTATTTTGATACCGCATTAATATTCATTTATAGATTTGAACCTTATGGCATATGTTTCTGCCTATTTTCGCAATCATTACAGTATTTATTACATAGTATTATAGCAGGTACCAGTCATGGGTTAGCTTGTGGCCCTTTGAGGTTATAAGCACCGTGTAGCATTCGGGATATAGACACGGGGTGTTACAATCTTGGTATAATAGCCTAAGGTTCAAAAGTGTCCTAGGAAATCTGAATGCCACATCTAGTAGAGTCTTGTGCATGGCTGTGTTTCGTGCCACACTTATGGATAGAACGCTATGAGATATTCTAGGAAAAGTTTCCCTTCTTTTAGTATTCATGTCGTGCGAGTAAGCATGACATACAGTTACACTCTCTTTCTAATCCTATATTATCTTCCATTTACAGAATATGCCTCGAAAGAAGACTCAGGAAAGAGGAATGGGAGACCAGTCAGCCTTTCAGCCCGTCCATCCAGATCCTTTGGGCGAGCATGTCTCCCACGGTGAGTTCAGAGCAGCCTTCACCACCCTAGCTCATTCTGTGGCAACTCAGAATGAACACCCATCTTTCGTTTTGGCCAACCTAGTGGCCAATACTGTTGCTTCTAGAATTTGAGACTTCACCCAAATGAACCCTCTATCATTTACCGGGTCTAAGTCAGATGAGGACCCTTAAGAATTTCTTGATCAGGTGTAGAAGGTTACCGATATCATGGGGGTGACTACTGTTGAGAGAGCTGAGTTAGTCGTATATTAGTTGCAGAATGTGGCTCACTCGTGGTTCAAACAATGGAAGACAAAAAGGGCTACACATACAGGGTTCATAGAATGAGAGGAGTTTGCAGTAGCTTTTCTGGATAGGTTCTTCCTGCTAGAGTTGAGGGAAGCAAAAGTTTTGTAGTTTATAAATGTGAAGCAGGGAAATATAAAAGTGCAGGAGTATTCTCTCAAGTTTACTCAGTTAGACAGATATGCCCCACTTGTTGTAGAAGATAGCAAAGCGAAGATGAGTAAGTTTATGTTAAGGATGTCTAGAAGCATGGTCAAGGAGTGTAGGATCACAATTCTTATTAAGAAGATAGACATAGCTAGGATTATGGTCTATGCTTAGTAGATAGAGGAGGCCAAAAATAAAGAGAAAGAGAGGGAGAATAATAGAGCGAGAATAGGTAGTTTCAATTTTTCTTAGTGGAAGTCAGAGGGTGGGAATCGATCTTAGTTCCACCTGAAATCTTTAGTTCCAGCTCCGTCCTCAGCCAGTGATCCAGTACTGAAATTTAGAGATAGCAACATAGATAGGACATCATGTCCTAAACCCCAAGGTAGTGTTAGCAGTGCCCGAACCAATCCCTTTTGCCAGAAGTGCGGTAAAAACCACCAGGGTATCTGCAAAGAAAGTGCAATATGTGTTTCGGGTATGAAAAGTGAGGCCACAGAGTCAGAGATTCTCCCCAGTCAGGTTCTCAGGGTCAGAATAACCGTCCCCTAGCTCAATCCGGTCGCCCGAATCAGTAGGGTGCCTCATCCAGTGCCACCAGTGGGTAGCACCCAAATAGACTCTATGATCTTCAGTCTCGACAGGATCAGGAAAGTTCTCCTGATGTGGTCACTGGTACATTAAAAAATAATCATTTGCATGTTTACGCTTTGCTAGATCCAGGAGCTTCCTTGTCCTTTGTTAGTCCTTATATAGCAGTAGACTTTGGAGCCAGTCTTGAAATCCTAGTAGAGCCCTTCTCAGTCTCTACCCCAGTGGGTAAATCTATCATAGACCGGCAGTTATACAAGAACTTTTCGGTTATGATATCTCAGAAAGTCACTTCAGCTAACTTAGTCAAATTAGAGACGACTGATTTTGATGTCATTCTCGGCATGGATTGGCTTCATTCCTGCTATACCTCAGTTGACTGCAGAAACAAAATTGTCCAGTTTGAGTTTTCAAGTGAACCCGACCTATATTAGAGGGTAGCACTTTAGCACTTAGGGTTCAACTTATTTCTTAACTTTGGGCAAGAAAAATTATAGCTAAGGGATGTGTCTACCATCTCATTCGAGTCTAGGACTCTAGTTCAGAAACCCCTACTCTTGAATCAGTGTCAGTAGCATATGAATTCCCAAATGTGTTTCTTGAAGATCTTCCCGGAGTTCCTCATGAAGGGGAAATTGATTTCGGAATCGATCTCCTTCCAGATACTCAGCCCATATCTGTCCCGCCATACAGAATGGATCCAGCAAAACTCAAAGAATTATAGTAGTTAAAGAATATCTTAGATAAGGGATTCATCATACCCAGTGTGTCCCTATGGGGCGCACTAGTGTTATTCGTGTGTAAGAAAGATGGTTCCCTCAGAATATGTATAGATTATCGTCAGATAAATAAAGTTACGGTCAAGAACAAGTATCCACTCCCCAGAATCGATGACTTGTTTAACCAACTTTAGGGTGCTAGTTATTTCTGTAAGAGAGACCTCAGATCAGGCTATCATCAACTCAGAATCAGGGAATGTGACATTCCAAAAATAGCTTTCAGAACTCGGTGTGGTCACTTCAAATTTTTAGTTATATCCTTTAGTCTTACCAATGCCCTAGAATCTTTCATGGACTTGATGAACCATGTGTTCAAGTAGTACTTGGACATGTTCATCATAGTCTTCATATATGACATTCTTGTTTACTCTTATAGTGAACACAATTATGCAGAGCATCTTAGAATAGTATTGCAGACTCTCAGAAACCATCACTTATTCACCAAATTCAATAAGTGCGAATTTTGGCTAAGGTCAGTAGCTTTTCTTTGCCATATAATATCTGGTGATCGCATTAGACTTGATCCCCAAAAGCCCAAATAAGTGAGAAACTAGCCCAAGCCCATCTCTCCGTCAGATATCAGGAGTTTCTTGGGTTTGGTAGGCTATTACCGATGGTTCATTGAGGGATTTTCATCTATTTTATCCCCTATGTCCAGATTGACTTAGAAGAAGGTCAAACTCGAGGCATTTTTAGTATAACCCTAATTCTATAGTTGATTTTACTGGACTTGAGTAATTAAGAAAGTGTAGAAGAACAAACTCTGGGCTGATGATTCCCAAAAAATTCATATTTCTACTCTTGATAGTGGTGTTAACCAGCCTCCTCCTCCTCCTCCTACTACAGTTCCTACACCTCCCACATTACATATAGATCCTCCACCTTTTATTTTTCTTCAAACCCATCCACTCAGCCTTTGGGACATATTTGTTTTGTCCCTCATCCGTCCACTACTCCAGAATATCGAGGGTCCCATTTTCTTAAGGTGACATTATGTTGATAGGCTAGTTTTCATACTCTGGTGACATTAGGCCAGCCAAATAAGAGAAGGAGATACCTTAGTTGATCATTGATGATGTAGAAGTATCTTTGGATTCAATTTATGATGAGTTATGTGGTGTCCATGAGACCTTACAGATTTTTGGCAAGAGAAGATTATTCCCTAAGAATCCTATAAAACCCTAAACCCTTAAACTTAAATCATAATCTAGCTTTTCTTTAGAATTATATACATGAGCTTTGATTCCCACATATACATATGTACATAGAGCTTCGTCTAAGAGACAGAGTAATCACCCACTCATGAGGATGAACGTGTAGTAGAAGAGGAGGAGAAGGAAAAGATTGGTTTTTCTTCAGATGAGGATGTTGATGTCTTTTATATCGAGGGTTATTTTAAAGAGTAGGAACAAATTAGAACACAAGTTGAGCCTTGGGTTGCTATATATATTGATTAATAGACTTATAGGCAGGAGACTGGAGACGATATCCTTGTTGTTGCTTTTGAGAGGTAGATGCATAAGACAATATGGATTAGGATCTTTAGTTTAGCTACAGATATAGAGAATGAGGATACTATACAGATCCACCCATTTTGAGTTAAGTGACCAATCTTGTCCAAAATTTGAACATTGGAACCCTTTTTCTTAGATAAACTCATTCCAAACAAAAACCCATTATTCAAAGTCCCCTCTTTTGAACCTAATCCTTCTTGAATCCTTTAGGTGAGACCAAAAAACTTCTTTGGCCAAAACCATATGTTGGGAGCGGTAGAGATCCCAAGTTGGACTTAAAATAGGAAATTCATGGATTTCAGGACTAATTATTTTTGGTCCTTTCTAGTTATCCTAGTATTTCTTTGGAATAGTAAGAAAGGAGAGGAAAAGCATGAAAAATATTTAAAAATAGTTCAAAAAAGCATAAAAATTATTTTAACATGTTAATAAGATATTTTTGTGTTGAATGGATAGGAAGGGAAAGATTGCCTGAAAACATTTGACAATTGGTCCTGACAATGCTTTAGATGTGAGATTTGAGAATTAAGTGGGGTTGAGGTCTCCGTAGATGATTCAAGAGGGTAGAGTTATTATAGCTTTAACTTTACACACCTTGCACGATGCCTACACTGCATGCCAAAATAAGACAATGGTGATCTTCAGTGTAGCAACATATTTGTCCCTAAATTTGTATGAAATCATGTCCTCAATGATAATTTGAATGTATTTTAATGTTAATTTACTTTAATCCCAAGATTATGGCCAATAAATGGTTGAAATAGCCAAAAAAGCAAGAAGATGAAAGATTAGAGCAAAAAGTGCAAAGGAGCATCGCTTGGAAAAATTTATTCATCATAAAGTGGAAAATGTGTTTCTAAAAGGAATATCCCATTTCAAAAAATCACATCACATCGTCCAGTTTGTTTTGATTCTTATCCTATTTCTGTATTTTGGAGATTTTAAAGTTGAGAAAATAGTCATCAGAAAAAACATGTAGTAAATGCCCTCGGATGATTTTTTTTTATTGTTTTGTTAGCTCCGTAGTATAGATTTTAGTCTTGGAGGACCTTTTGTTTTTGTCCTAAGGATTCTAGGCTTAATTTTTGCTATTGGGTGAACTTTGGTAAAAATAATACCTAATGTATGGGGCCCAGATTTTATCAAACTAACCTCTGTTGAAAATTACAATTGTTCTTTTGAGGCTGGAATGCCACTTTTAGTGATTTATCTTAGTTCTCTTGTATTCATTATGTTCCAAACATATCCCAAGAACCTAATCGGAGTAATTTTGTACTTGGAATTTTTTTTCGTTTTTGGCAGTTGGTGTAGCCGTTTTAGAGATACTTGTTACCTAGGAAACAAATGCTAAAGAGGAACTTGCTTAAGAGACCAAGGTGTCACTTTAGTAGGATTTCTACTGCACATGTCACTTTAGTAGCAGTCGCTTTAGAGGATAAATGGTCGCTTAACAATCACTAGTTGTGCATATATTTAAGTTCTTTATCTCTTTTAATTATTATAAAAAAATTTCCTCAATTGTTGAAATATTGATCTAGAAATAAGTGGGAATTTCATCCTATTGAGTTCAGGTAACATTTTTGTATCCTTCATAATCATTTCTAAGTAATTCTTCCATCGAGATTTCATTTTGTTTCTTTAAATTCTTGATTTTGGGTGTTTTTGGTCCTTCGCTTGATGAACTAATTTGAGCCTTGGTTTAAGATCAGATCATGCGTAAATTGTGAGACTACAATGTTGATACATTTATATTGCAATATGGGTCTAATTTGACTCGTAAATGTATAGATTGTGTTTTTGATAGCACAATAGGTGTTTAGAGATCAAGAGGATGGGATAAGAAAATCGTGGATGGTGCGAGGGTGTTATTCTGTAATTAGGTAGGCCAGGATCAATTTTACTCAACGTGTTGGTGTACTATATTAATTGCATGTTTGATAGAGGAACTTTAGATACTATATAAATCCCTTAAGGTAGCTATGACAGAATATACCTTTTTATTAGTACGAGGACCTTAGACTTCTTTGGCACCATATGGTCCATTTGATATTGACCCCATGACTTAAATATTTACCCTTCTATATGTACAACATAGATTAGGATAAGAGTCTAGGTTACTTTCCATGATTTTAAGGTATAAATTGTGGTCCGTAGCATAGGTTTTGGTTGGTACCTTGAAACTAGGTTGGTTTTCATATTTTGAATCCTCTAATTCCATACTTTATCCCGATTATCCTCTTTTATCTATATATCTAAGTATACTCATTGTTCAATACATACATATATATATGTATATATATATATTAACATCACTCTTTATATTATTGGACCCGAGTTTCAGTTACGAACCAGTAGGATACTAGTCTAATTCTTAATGCTCCAAAAGAGTTCTGGGTTAGTTTATTGATTCTTAGGCACTTACGTTTTCATTGTTTGGGAACTAGTGATGTAATGTACATGATTTAAACATATTTATTGGTACAATTATAAATAAAATCATTCTTTTTTATATTATTTTTGATAAGGGATTTATTCCCAATTTTCACTCACAAATTATTGATAAAAAAAATTGTACCACCCTTTCTATTTGATGTTAGTCTTGTGAACTAATATGCACCACTTTGGAAACATCAACCAAGGTATATTCTATTGCATTGTCGTTCTACTGATTTATCCTTATTTACTTATTTTGATTGAGAGAGATTTTGACTTTTCTACACTATTGTATTCTTTTAGTCTCAGTTAGATTATGAGCATTGATTTTTACAGATTACTACTTTTTATTTCTCGATTTGATTCCAAGCACTTATTATACTCCTTATCTTTGGTATGATTATGGAGCAGATTTGTAATGCATGGTTACTTGAAGTCCTATTTCAGGACCAAATAGTATATACAATTATCTAGAGTCCCCTATGGGTCCCTTTGTCTGGGAACCATGTTCTGGAGTAAGGGATAATCCATAGTTCTTGTAGCTGACAGAGGTTCGTATACTTTGTAAAATATGTCACTTAGTTGGAATGTTAGTATTGGATTACTTTGAGTGCTTTCATTCATATGCATTGCCTATCTCCAGTGTTATTGTTCCGTACTTGTACCTACCAGTCTTATGAGGTGCTGGTAGATATAGGTTATTTTTGCTATTTATTGAATGTATGTTTTTTCCTTCTGGGATTATGGAGGTCTAATTAGGTTATTGTTTGTCCAGGCATATACATTTGAAATGCTATTTGGTTATTGTTTTTTAGTTTCTGGCAGAATGGTTATGGATTTATGACTAAGATTATAGGTACGCTTTGCAATTTCTCTTTCATTTTAATATTATGAGCCTCGTTACAAGATTACATTATTATTATTATTATTATTATTATTATTTTGTGTTAGATGTTCTAATTTTCTAAAGATTCTCCCTTCTTATAAATGATTCTCGTGATATTTGGGATATTAGGCAAGCTACCTCTGGTTACCTTTATGTTTATCTACCTATGTATTACTATTATATATCCATTTCTTTTTTAGTTATTCTTATTGTAAATTACTTGAAACACTCTGGACTTTGGCGCTTGTAAATTTCCTGGGCTTTGAGCTTACTTCCTTGGTTACTAGTTGACCCCATTAATCGTAAGGTGTCTTGATGGGTCATGTGACCCAGTCCTAAGGTGTCCAGTGGATGTGTTGAGTTTCTGTTCTGGGTACGACTTGTGGGAATGAGTCATGAAGACTCATGTGAGTCATTAGGATGAGTCATACCAAATCATATAAGTTGGTGGCATTATTTTTCTTTGATTATGAGTTGCTCACTGTGAGCCGTAAGGACTTGTTATGATTCATAACGATCAAATTGTTGAATGCCATGTGTTCACCCTATTTGGTTCTTCTCTGGTTAGGAGTAGGACCCTACGAGTCATAGGATTATGTTATGAGTTAGTCGGTTGATTGCTAAGGAAAACAGTGTTGAGGGTTCTGGAGACTGTCATAGTTATGAATCATGGTGACGAGTCATAAGGGGATGTGATGAGTAGATGTAAGACTCGTAACTAAGGATGATGCTTTTCCAGCTTTTAACTTGGGGGCACTTCAGATATTTCCCACTTAAAACCCTTTACACCCATGTCCATAAAACACTTTTGGGGCATTAATTCAACACTTAAATGGATTAAACACTCTCTCTAAATCCTCTCAAGCAATTCAAGCTAGGGTTTGACCAATTTTTTCATTTAAGAGCTCAATGGTTAATTTCTCTTCGTAAATATTTGTGATTCGGGCATTTTGTAAAAGCACGTGATTTAAAGTATTTTTCATGAGTCATTGACATATGTTTTGAAACAAATGTTGAGGGTTTTAAATGTTTATTGTTTAATAAGGTTTTCCTATGACTTAATTATTATTATCTATGCTTTAATTGTGGTTCTGCACATGTGTGTGCATGGGGATGATGATTTACTTGAGGAGTCATGGTTAATCCCCAATTTGATAGTTCTACCTTGGTTTTTGTTTTGACAACGATAAACCCTCAATCTGTCAGTGAAATTGGTATTGAGAATGACCCTGTCCCAAGTTTGAATTGTATGTTGAACTAATTCATGGGTGTAAAATGGTTAATGAATGATGAATGGCTTTATAAAAGCCTTGATGGCCATAAATAGGTTTAAATTGTAACCTTGTGGGTTTGATTGGCTAAATGGGTTTGAGTCCCAAATGTTGTAGTAACTTGACATCTTGGTTTGGACAAAGGTTTAAAGTCCCATTTGATGAAATTATTTTTATGGCATATTATATGCTTGCAAGTGGGGTTGGTATGATGATATAAATAGGGTGCCTATATCTATAATAGGTTAATTAATGTTGATGCATATCAAATGTTTTAAATTGGGCTTAATATTGGGATTTGTAGCCAAGCCATGAAAGTAGAGGTCCTGAAGGTTTAAAACTTGAAACTGCGTTAGCCGTTGCGGGTGTCTAAATCATCGGGAGGTTCAAGTCCCTCATATTGAATATTTGAGTGGGAGGTTCGAGTCCCTCATGTTGTATTCATTGGTTCTTAAGTCACCTTGATTATGCCGAGAGGTTTGAGTCCCCCATAAAGGCATAAAAAGATATAGATATTCTCTAGTTCGTGTGGCTACACATATTGGGCCCTTTCAGCTATGGAAGAGTTGGGCCCATATAGTCCCTGGGTTCCTTATTGTATCACAGTTATTCTACATAACCCAGGTTAAGGTCTTCAAAGTTCATGCTAAGCTTGCTCCCCACCCTAGCATGTCATATTATATATGCATGTATATTCAATTTAGATAAAATTATGCATTGAATTTTGTATTGGTTTTAAACTATTATCATGCCATTATTTTGTTCTGTTATACCTGAGTTACATGCTATCATTCCAACTGCTAACCGTCTTTAGATATTGTATCCCTACGCGATGTAGGAACCAGTTGTACTTCCATATCTCCTACCCTGTGACTTGGATTTGGGATCAGCTAGTGAGACAGATTGAAGTGGTAAGCTTCCATCCTTCGCAAGGCCCCATTTAATGTTGTGGTTTCCTTTTTATGAGTTGACTATTTCTTTGGATTTTGGTTTTGGCTATTGTTGGGGGCTTGTCCCGATATTTTATTTATTTTCAGTTTTGTAAAGGCATTGACAAATTATTGTGGACTTTGGTGGTTTGTCAATTATTTATTGATAGATAATTTTTTGGTTATCGGTGGTTGGTATAGACATAGACATATTATGAATTATCATAAGTTCTATTATATGCTATCTTGCTATTTGTTCGAAATTCATCTGACACAAGGTATAGGGTAGTTGGTGGTTTGGGTAATTAGGGGTGGTCTTTCTTCCTCGATGGACTTGAATTACCCGTCATAGCTAGACCCAGGTTCGGGTCATGAAAAAGGTGGTATTAGAGCCTAGGTTCATGGTCAATTGGGTGTCCACAAAGTCGTGTCATGTAGAGTCTTTTTTATGGGTGTATTGCGCACCACACTTTTAAGGGAGAGGCTATGAGATATTTAGGAATTTTTCCCTTTCTTGTTGTCTTTATATCGGGCTATTGAGTCAAAGGTCTTGGATCCTTTCGATTTTTGTTTGTTTGTCTTTCAGATCATTCCTTCAAGAAGATCTGATGTCCGTGGAACTTCTCCTGTCTTGTCTGAGGACAATATGGATAGATCTCATCCAAACTCTTGGTACAAACCCTATCAAGTGTCACTTCATCTAAATGTCCTCGTAGAATCCCACCTGTCCCCACTAATTCTAATTATTAGAGTGACACTCCTACTCAATCACCTCACGAAGAGGTTACTAATTCTGAGTTTTATTGCTCCATTAACCTATTAACCCAATTGGTGATGTCTTAGTCACAAAAGTTGAGTTTTGCTAGGACTGCTATGGGTTTGTCCGAGGCCACTAGATTTGGCCAGTTTATGAGCCTACATCCTTTAATGTTTATTGGTACTAAGGTTGAGGAGAATCCTTAAAGTTTCATTTATGAAATAGAGAAGATATTTTGGGTTATGTATTCTTTGAAGGTTGATGATGTAGAATTTATTGCCTAAGAAATGAAGGATGTGACGTACCAATGGTACGAAAAGTGGGAATAGTTGAGAGGGAAAGATATTGGTTTTTCCTTATGGGATAATTTCTCTAGTATGTTTTGGGACCGCTTCTTTTCTAAGGAGTTGAGGGAGTCGAAGGTGGTAGAATCTGTTAACTTGAAACAAGGAGAAATGACAGTCAAGGAGTATGGCTTACAAATTCACCAGTTGTCCCTGTATGCTGCTGAGTTAGTAGCTAGTATGAGCACCTGGATGACAATCTGACGAGTAAGACTGCCTTATTAAAAAAAGATACGGATATTTCTTGGCTTGTGGTTTATATACAGCAAGTCAAAGAAGACAACAAGAACCAATCTGAGATTGGATAAATCCAGAGTAAGAAATCCAGGTATTCAGAATAGGGTGGAGAATAGGAGTAGAGTGGAAAGTGGTCTACAAAGAAAAGATGGGGGAGTCCTAACTTCTATTCGATTGCGAGTGGTCCCTACTTAAAGTTGTATGGTGATTGATATTTCTAACGCGATGATACTTCTAGGGTAGAGGGTGACCAATGTTTGGATAGTGGGGCCCAGTCAGTACAATCCTACTCTCCCTATAGATTTTGTGGTCATAACCACGATGGTTAGTGCGATAAAGAGAGGAACCGACATTTAAATTATTGTCAAATTAGAAGCGGGATTGTCCCTTTAAAGTTTCTTATAGAGCAAACAAGGTTCCTGTTGCCTCTTTATCAGCTTCTGCACCAGAGGGTTCCACTTCTAGCTCTGGCACTCATCAAAACTACATTTATTGTCTCACTACTCATCAGGAGTCTGAGGTATCTCTAAATGTTATTACTGGTACGTTGAAACACTTTTCTCATAATGTGTGATGTTTACTTGATCTGGAGTACATTCTCTCATATGTGACCCCATCTTTGACTATGAATTTTGGTTTCAGTCCTGTGTGTTTATCTGACCCTTTTCTATTTCTACCCCGATTAGTGACTCTGTGGTTGTTAGAAGAGTCTATAGAGGTTGTGTGGTATCTGTTGGTAATATAGAAACTTTGGTAGACTTGATAAAGTTAGACATGGTTGACTTTGATGTTATTTATAGGACGGATTGGTTGCACTCATTCTATGTTTCTCTAAACTACCGGACCCGTAAGGTCATGCTTAATTTCACTAATGAGCTAATTGTTGAATGGGAGAAAATTCCCTAGAGCCTAAGGGTAGGTTCATATCATATCTTATAGCCTAGAAATTAATTTCCAAAGGTTTTTTATATCATTTGGTTTGGGATAAGGATTTTAACTCGGAGGACCCGTCCTTACATTCTGTCCTAGTGGTAAATGAGTTTCCTAAAGTCTTCCCTGATAATCTTCTTGGTGTCCCTCCTGATAGGGAGATTGATTTTTATATTGATCTTATTCTGGAAACTCTTCCTTTTCCTATTCCCTCGTATTGATGGGCTTTATCTTAGTTGATGGAACTTAAGAAGCAGTTGAAAGATCTCTTAAACACGGGTTTTATCCCCTCCTAGCGGTCCTAGTGAGGTGCCCCTGTCTTTTTCATGCATAAGAACAATGGTTCACTTCATATTTGCATTGATTGCCGACGGTTGAACAAGGTAACATAAAGAATAAGTATCTACCTAAGAGAATTGATGATTTATTTTACCAGCTCCACGGTGCTAAATTCTTTTCTAAGATCAATCTTCAGTCTAAATATCATAAGTTAAAGATTAGGGAAGTGGACATTCCTAAGATAGAATTATGTACCTGGTATGGGAATTTTGAGTTCTTGGTCATGTCTTTTGTCTAAACCAATACCCCAATGATTTTTATGGACTTGATGAAAAGGGTCTTCCATCAGTTTCTGTATTTGTTTGTGATTGTCTTCATTGATGACATTTTAGTGTACTCCAAGTGTGAGGCAGATTATGCCGATCACCTCTACATTGTGTTGCAGACCTTTAACGATCAGTAGTTATATGCCAAATTCTCTAAATGTGAATTTTGGTTGAACGTTGTTACTCTTTTAGGTCACGTGGTGTCTAGGAAAGGTGTCATGGTGGATTCCAAAAAGGTCGTGGTAGTTAAGAAGTTGCCGAGACCCACAAATCCAGTCGATATTTAGAGCTTCTTGGGTTTCTCTATTACTATAGAAGATTTGTGAAAAGATTTTATTTTAAAGATACCTCATTGACAATGTTGACTTAGAAGAAGGTGAAGTTCTTGTGGTCTGATGCTTGCAAGGGTAGTTTTGAGAAGCTAAAAGATAATTTGACTTTAGCACCTATCTTGACTTAGCCTGAGGGCAATAAGGGTTTTGTCGTCTATTGTGATATATCTCGTGTTCGTATGGTTATGTGTTAATACAACATTTCAAGGTGGTTACATATGACTCTAGGATGTTAAAGGTTCATGAGAATAACTATTCGACTCATGACTTGAAATTGTTAGTCGTGGTATTTGCATTAAAAATTTGGTGTCACTATTTGTATGGGGTACATGTTGATATCTTTTTTTATCATAATATCCTGGTATACGTGTTCACTCAGAAGGAGCTTAATCTCAGGAAAAGAAGGTGGCTTGAGTAACTAAAAGACTATGATATGAGTCTTCACTACCATCCATGTAATCTAACGGGGTTGTTGATGCTTTAAGCAGGTTGTCGATAGGTAGCTTGTTGCATGTGGATGAGGATAAGTGGGAATTGGTGAAATATATTCACCATTTGGCTAACCTTAAAGTTCGTCTCTTGAAATTTGAGGATAGTGGTATGTTTGCACAACAGGTGGCACAATCACCTCCTCGATCAGAAATAAAAGAGAAACAAGTTTTATACCCTTTCTTATAGAAAAATCAGGATGATGTGGGTAAGAAGAAGGTAATAGCCTTCGATATAGGTGGTGATAGTATCTTGAGGTACCAAGGAAGGTTGTGTGTTCCCAACTTTGATGGGTTACAGGGTAGTATTTTGAGTGAGGCTCATGAATAATGGTATACGGTTTATCCTGATTCAACAAAGATGTGTCATGATCTCAAATATTTATATTGGTGGAATAAAATAAGGCGGGATACAACCAACTTTGTGGCTAAGTATATGGTGAGTCAGCATGTGAAAGAAGAGTACACGAGGCTCGATGGGCTAATTCAAGAAATTGAACTGCTAGTATGGAAATAGGAGATAATTAATATGGACTTCATTATCGGCCTTTCACAGTCGAGAAATTAGTGTGACTCTATTTGGGTCATTGTGGATAGGATGACTAAGTCTGCTCACTTCTTGCTAGTAAGGACTAAATATTCTGCCAAGGACTATGCATATTTGTTCCTTCATAAGGTCGTAAAGTTTAATGGTGCGCCTATCTCGATTATCTCAGATCATGGTACTCAGTTCTTATCGCATTTCTATCACTATTTTCAATGTGTTTTTTGGAGTAAAGTCATCCATAGAACTGCCTTTCACCTATAGGCGGATGGACAAGTGGAATGAACCATTCAACTCTGAAAGACATGTTGCGAGCTTATGTAATTGACTTTGGTGGTAGTTTGTTCGACCACTTGCCTCTCATTGAATTTGCCAATAACAATAGTTACCATTCTATCTTTGGTATGGATTAGTTTAAGGCATTGTATTATAAGAGGTGCAAATCTCTTATTGGATGGTTTGAGGTTTGTAAGGCAGTGATTTTTGACCCGAATTGGGTTTACAAAGCTATAGATAAGGTAGAGGTGACTCGGGATTAGCTTAAGACAGCCCAGAGTCGCAAAATGTCCTATGTAAATGTAAGGCAAAGGGAGTTAGAGTCTGAAGTTAGAGATTGGGTGTTCTTGAAGGTGTGTCCCATGAAGGGGTTAATGCAGTTTGGGAAGAAGCGCAAGCTTAGTTCCCAATATTTTAGCCCGTACTTTCTCTTGAGAAGGATTGGTAATGTGGCATATGAATTAGATTTTCCCTCTTTTATGAGTTCCATTTGCCCGTTGTTTAATATGTCCATGTTGCGTAAGTGTGTGGGTAATACGTCGTTTGTTGTTCCCTTTGAAAACATTCTTATATAAGATTTTTGTCATATGAGGAAGTCCCGGTTAAAATTTTGAATCGGCCAGTTTGAAGGTTTCGAATAAAGGACGTAGCTTCGATAAAGGTTCTATGGAGGAACCACAGGGATTAAGAGGTTGCTTGGGAAGCTGAAGTGGACATGAAGTTCAAGTATCCATTCCTATTTCCTATTTTGAAAATTCGTCCTTGAGGTATGTGTATTTTTAACATCTTTTTTTCTGAATTTGTTTTAAAAAAAAATTGTGAATTCCTTGAATTCATTGTTTGTGATTTTGTTAAGGGGAAGTGTAGTAGTGATCCTAAGGGTGGAGACTGAAACACCCCGGACTTTGGAATTTGATAATTTCCTAAACTTTGGGCTCACTGCCTTGGTTACTACTTGACCACATAAGTCGTATGGTGTCTTGATGGGTCATGTCACCCAGTCGTAAGGTGTCCAGTAGATGTGTTGAGTTTATATCCTATGTATGACTAGGGGGAACGAGTCGTGAAGACTCATGATGAGTTGTTAGGAAGAGTTGTAACAAACCATGTAAGTTGGCGTCTTGATAGTGCTTTGAGTGCGAGTGGCTCACTCTGAGACGTACGGACTCATTCCGATTCATAACGATCAAACTGTAGGATGCCCAGTGTTCACCTTATGTTGTTCTGCTCTAGTTACAAGTAGGACCCTATGAGTTGTATTATCATGTTATGAGTTGGTTGGTTGAGTCGTAAGGATAATAGTGTTGGGGGTCCTGAAAACTATCCTGGTTACGCCTCGGGTAACGAGTCGCAAGGCGAGGTTATGAGTAGATTGATGACTCGTAACCAAGGACGATGCTTTTCTAACTTTAAACTTGTGGGCAGTTTAGACATTTCCCATTTAACACCCTCTAGACCCTACATCCATAAAACACTTTAGGGGCATTCATTTAACACTTTAACGAATTAAACACTCTCTCTAAATCTTATCAAGCAAGTCAAGCTAGGGTTTCTCCAATTTGATCATCTAAGGGGTCATGGGTTAATATCTTTCCATCAATCTTTTTTATTTAGGCATGTTACTCTTCCCTCATTGTTAATTTTATAAGAGCATATGATTTAAAGTATTGTTCATGAGTCATTGACATGAGTTTTGAACTAAAGGTTTAGGGTTTTTAATGCTTATTGTTGAACAAGGTTTTCCCATGATTTATTTATGATTATTTATGCTTTAATTGTGGTTTTACACATGTGGGTTCATAGGGATGTTGATTTAATTGAGGAGTCATGGTTAATCTCTAATTTGATGGTTCTACCTTGGTTTTGGTTTTGACAATTGTACGCCCTCAACCCGTCAGTGAAATTGGTATTGAGAATAACCCTGTCCCAAGTTTGAATAGTGTGTTGAACTAATGCATAGGCTTAAAATGGTTAATGAATGATGGATTGGTTTATGAAGGCCTTTATGGATATAAATTGGTTTAAATTGTATCCTTGGGGTTTGATTGGCTAAATGGGTTCAAGTCCCAAATGTTGCATTAACTTGTCATCTTTGTTTAGACAATGGGTTAGAGTCCCAATTGATGAAATTATTGTTATGGCATATTATACGCTTGCAAGTGGGGTTGGTATGACGATACCAATGGGGTGCCTATATGTATAATGGGTTAATAAATGGTGATGTATATCTGATGTTTTAAATTGGGCTTAAAAGTGGGATGTATAGTCGGGCCATAAAAGTAGATATCCTAAAGGAATAACACTGGAAACCAAGCTTTCCAGTGAGGGTGTCAAAATGATTTTGAGAATCTAGTCCACCATATTGAATATATAAAGGGCAAGTTTGAGTCCCCTATGTTGTATACATTGGTGCTTAAGTAATCATGATTATATCGAGAGGTAAGATATTCGGATATACGAATATAGATATTCTCTGGTTTGTGCGGATACAAGCACTGGGTCCCTTAAAGCTAGAGGAGAGATGTGCTCATACAGCTCGTGGGTGACTTTTTATATGACAGTTATGCTACACAGTACAGGTTAAGGTCTTTAAAGTTCATGCTAAGACTTGCTCCCCACCCCAGCAAGTGCTTGAATGTTGTATTGGTTTTAAACTGTTATCATGGTATTTTTTTCCTTTATCCCTGAGTTACGTGTTAGCGTCCATCCGCTAACCGTCTTCAGATGTTGTATCCATACACGATGCAGGAATCGAACATACTTCTACATCTCTTTCTTAGTTACTTAGATTTAGGATCAACTAGCTAATCAGATATAAGTGCTAAGCTTCCATCCTTTGAAAGGCCCCATTTCATGTTGTCGTTTCCTTTTTATGTGTTAACTATTTATTTGGATATTTATTTTGGCTATTGTCGGGGGCATGTCCCGACATTTTATTGACTTTCAATTTTGTAAAGGCTTGGTTGGATTACTATGGACTTTGGTTGTTTGGTCGATTATTTGGTGACGGACGGTTGTCCGGTTATCGATGGTTTGTATAGACATATCATGAATTATCATAAGTTCTATTATACACTATCTTGTTATATGTTCGGAATTAATCTGATCTGGTGTATAAGGTAGTTTGTGGTTTTGGCAATCGAGGTGGTCTCCAGTCCTCTATGGACTTGAGATAACTGTCATGGCCAGGACCTGGTTGGGGTTGTGACATTACCTTTGTCCTTTGTTACTATAATTATATTTAGCCCTTACATCCCTATTACTTGTACAATATGGTGGTTTACCTCGGTTTCTTTATCATCCTTATTGTATTTTATTTCTTAATTAGTTTACTGTAATATATATCATTGCCTTATGTGTAGTTTATACTTGTATTTAACTTTAGAGCTCAACCGAGCTATGCCTACTGAGTAGCAAATGTTTGGTTACTACACTTCTGCACCCTACAAATCATAGTAAAAGCTTTTGTTGCAGATATGTGCATCATGTAGGTTTATCTTGGATAATAGATTTGGGGTGATCTCTTAACGTTTAAGGTTGTTCCTTTTCCCCCTCTCCCTCTTTTGCTATACTGATCCTTATTTTCTATCTTTCAGATGGTTCTATATTTATATATATATATTATGTTCACCTAGTACTCTTTCTATGTCAGTAGCTAGTACTCTTTCTAGGTCAGTGGCTCCTGTATCAACTGATACCCTATTCTCTTTCTCCTTTTATTCAATTTTGATTATCTTTTTGTCTTATTAGCTCAATACTTGTCGTCTTAGGCTATAAGTTGTCTTACCTAATGTTGGGTTATTGTTGGTGACATTAAGATCTGAGAAATAGGATCGTTAAAGAAACCTTGCTATGTTCATTTTTAATAATGCCATATTATTCTACTAGTACTCTAATTCAAAAGTTGTACTTTGATTTATGGACATGTAAGAGTTAAAACTTACTATTATATTGCATCATTTTCCTGAATCTACTATAGCAACGTTATAAACAGAATAAAAAATACAGGCTGAACAAAAACCCAGCTCTAAATATAAATAGCTTTGATCAAATTTTTCTAATAAACTTGAAATTCAAAGGAGGATAAAGTTCTTTTGAGATGGACCATATAACTTCCTTGATATTAATGTGGGAAAAGTCTTGATTTTGGTGATTTTGTGGGAAAAGTCTTGATTTTGTTGGTGATTTTGTTCTATGTTGTATAGTCCTATTATGTTCTTGATCTCTTTGTAAATTCCCCAATCAGCGATAAAACAAAATGAAAGAAAAAATTAGCAAAATTGTACTATGTGTATCGTGTTCTCATGCCTCAAACATTCAGGTCATGATGACATCAACTATAACCCACCAGTAAGTAAGTTGATTCCCCTAGCCTAGCATAGTAAGTAATAGGCTAGTAGTAAGAATGGACTCATCATGGGAATAGTTCGGTCAAATATAAAGACAAACTTAGATCATAAGGCCCATAAAAATATATAAGATACCCATAGACATAGTATCAGTAGGTATAAAAGTTGTTGTACATTAGGAGTACTATAAAGATATAATATGTGTAGAACTGTCTCTGAATATAGAAAATAATGATTAATCCAACAAAGTAGAGGTAGAAGGAATGACTCCAGATATTAGGTGGTCACCACAAGTCATCAATCCAATATGGCTCCATATAAGGTACATAAACAATGAGAACTTGTACTAGGACATGCATCAAGAAAAGAAGATGTAGAAGTGTAGTATAAGACCAAAACATACGGTACCTAGTAGGTTTCATAGGCCGATTATGGTCAAATCAATAATCCCCATGCACTTCTCCAGCTCCAGGGTCTCATAATGGAAGTATCTCATATAGAATGATGTAAATAATTTAGAGAAAACAAGCTTATATATAGTGTCAGTAGAGATCGAAAAAGTTATCCATTGATGCTAAAGTAGCTACCGAAAAATCCATCATGGGACGTAAAAGTATCTACCACAAAATATGAACACCATTTTATGCTGAGCCAAAAAATTGCAAAGTTCAAACTATTAAAAATGGGTCCTCGGGATTCATTCAAAACCTTATGAGCGATAATTAAATATTCTATTCTATCAAAAATGACATTCTGGACTCACCAAAATTATTTAAATTCCCAATAGAGTTCATTATGATTAAATATGGGCTACACACTCATTCTTTTAATTTTTAAAAAAGTCCATCCAATAACACAAAATTAGCCTAGATGACTTGAGACTTGAACCAAAGGTCCCTTTAGCCAAAAAATCCCCATTTAGAAGCTAATGGAATTGTCAGAATTTACACACAAAGACATTAATTAGATGTTTTGGTAAAAGACCAACTTTTCAACTTCGAAAGCTCCTTAACAAAGAAAATTGGCTTACCAAGAAAACTACTCAAGAATCAACCCACCTATCCCAATGGGTCATAATTGATGAGTAAAAAATGTTAGAATTCTCAAAATCCAAAAATACAATTTTTTTTTATAAAAATGGCCTAGTGGGTCATTAGAATACCCACTATTAAAAGGACTTTCTTCCTCAAAATTTAATGAATTAAAAGAGACCGAAAGATCAAAAAGAAGAGGGAACTAGATTCGCATACCTCGCTAGACATCCCAATTAACTTCCAAGGCTAGACAATGCTTTCATGAAAACTTAATTAGAGGAATCCCTCCTCAAATTTAACTTTATTATTACTCTTCTCAAAATAAAAACCAACTCTTCTTCAGGCGCCAATGACCACCCAACTGAACAAAAATTTATTAAAGCATGCAATACTGATCCATTATATACCAATAATACATAGATATGAGAAAAAACAAATGAACTCCATATATGGCTTTAAGCAAAATAACATATATTTTAGATCACCAACAACAAAATCTAAGTCTAGCATCCTACAGTCATCATGAACTTCCTTCATGCTCTGAGTTGTACAAAATCCCTCAAGAATTATTGAATTCTATTCGTAATCACTCCATGGTTATGTGGATCATGGACCAACCTTAAAAGGATGAAGCCAATCAACCAGATCTGCACAGTTAATGCTGGCACAATGTATAAAAAGGATCCCCTTGGATACTTGAATGGTAATAGCTATTAATATCATACTCTAACCATGGACAAAAACCGTTCCTAATAACCCTTGAAACATACAATACCGGTTGAAAGCCTATCCTCCAGAACATGAATGAACGACCTTAATAGATTATCAATCTATGGATGAAAATCCAGGTTAAGCTCATTTTTTATATCCATCTCCTCCAAATAGGCTTCCAGAAACCCAATATGGACTGAGAACCGAAGTTAAAACTAGTAGAAAATGATTCTCTATGTCATTGAATCATCCCTTGAAATACACTTGAATGAATCCTTAGAAATCTAGAGAAACTGAACTAGTAGGAAGTGAGTTGACCTAGACAACCGATTTAAAATGCCCCAAATAAAATTACATCCCTAAAATCCATGCTAAAAACATATCAAAATCCATTGTTATCTACATAGAATCATAGTCAAACCACTTGCCCACAGGTGGCCAAGCTATACTAGATAATTGTCAAGCATTTAAATACAAAGTATATCATATGCCTTTGGCCCTTACCCAAAAAATTAAAAATCAAAATTAGAGATAATAGGCCTTGAGCTCGAGAAGGCTCACCTAGTTTTGGTCAGACCACTAGAGATGGAAATCTCACAATAAATCTAATCAACCATGCTATAAAAAAAAAATTCCTTAACCAAGTAGTCTGATGTAACATGGTAACTTAACACACTACAAACATTGCTAGGAGAAATACGCCTAGCCTTCAATACAAACTACCTCAATGACAAACCTATCATAATCTTATTTTTGAACATGACGTGCCCTGAAAATGTCCATGATCCAAACAAAAATTACACTCAAAAACTTAGTATATGACCCCTAATCCATAAAGTCTAGAGGTATGGTGTCTTTAGTGAAAATTATCATGATCAAGTCCAATTAAGACCAGATCACATGACCCATTAAATCATACCTACTATGAGTGAATTGACAAAAATTAATGACATAACTATCATGACCCATTTTCTAAGTCATAATGGCACCTACTTTATCCTACTTGTAGGTAAGCCAAATTGTAGCCCGAAGCTATAAGCAATGGGTTAATTTGGTATAAAATGGCATAAATGTCAAAAATATGCATCTAAAAGATTTACAAGCAATAAATCATCAAGTAACAATATAATAGAAGAGAAATAAGAGAAATTATAACATCCCATGACCTAGTAGTATCGGTACAAGAGCTATTAATAAAAAAGAATATGATTACTATCATAGCCGAATATACAAGAGTCTAAAAAATAGAAAGACAAAGAAAAATATAGAAAATGGAGAAAGGTCAACTCCATCTCTGAGAGCTCAAAATGTCTTACAACTTTAGCTTGCACGATCACAAGATTAATAGTGGCAACTAGTACTCGAAACAACACAAAAAAGGAACAGAAGTGTAGTTTGAGTGTCAAATCGATGGGTTCTTAGTAGGCATCATCAATTGGCTAAGCTAAACTATAGTACAAATATAATAAAATGAGAGAATAATAAACAAAGTCTAGGTAAGAGAGAAAGCCTCAAATAACACTCCAATACTGTAAATAAATAACTTGAATGATAATATTATGTCACGACCCAAACAAGGGTCTGTCTGTGAGTCCTACGTGGATCGGATATCACCCCCTGTACCTAACCAAACCAAACACACCACACCCCGAGGTCAGCTGAATTTCAACAATATAATAAGATAGCGTATAATAGTTTAAGAAAGTTTAAATGTATGTCCACAGCCAACCACCGATGACTGGCAAACCAACTGACCAATACAACCCAATATCCATAATAGTCCAAACAAAGTTTTCTAAACTATGATCCAAAACTAAATATCAATAAAATACAGGACATGCCCCCGACAGTAGCCAAAAACCAAATCAAAAGGAATAGTCAAAATGTAATGGAAACCATAATCATGAAATAGGGTCTTCCAAAGTATGAACGCTCACCACTTCAATCTAACTTGAGAGCTGGTCCCAAATCTAAGTCACTAAGCTATAGGAGTAGAAGTATAACAAGTACTACATCACGTAGGGACAAAACATCCAAAGACAGTTAGCGTGGTGAACACTAGCATGAAACTTGATGGTAAGGATAACATAATGATATGGTCAACAATTTAAAATCATTGAAAACCAATGCACATAATAAAATGCATACTCACATACATATATACATACATACATATATATATCACATGCCGAGATAGGTAACAAGGCTTAACATGCTTTTCAAAAACTTAGCCTAGATTGTGTAGCTAATCTATCATATAATAGTATCCAGGGCTATATGGGCCTCAACTCTCACCCCTAGTCAGGCCCCAGTGTTGTAGACATACAAATCAGAGCATAATCTCATCTATATGCACATTGGTGACTCGAACCTTCCAACATATACAAAGGTGTCTTAAGAACCTGATCAGATAATTATTTACAAGAGACTCAAACCTCTCTAATAATAAAATAATACTAAGGAGGAATCAAACCTCCCTGGTCATTCTGACCCCTGCATCAGCAAATACAATTTCTAGTATTGGTCACTTGAACTTCCACTTTCACGACCCATCAACATAACCCTTATTATAGCCCAATTAAAACAAGTATCATACAATACCCATTTACATAAACACATTTCATATTATAGAATACACTGTTGGTATCGTCATACCAACTATACTTGTAAGGAAACACATCTTGCAAAAAAAATTATATTAACTTGGGAAGAACAACTCCCTTTGTTCATTAATACACATTGGGGAACACCAACTCCCTTTGTTAATTAAATCATACCATTGTATTTCAAATACCTCTTTATATTATGTAATATTTTAAGACAAATTCATCTTTACAAATTCCCACAGTTCCCATAACTAAAAATAATTTCACACTGTTATAACCACTTCAAAAGCTACAAGTTTTGGGAAATCACAATTCCCTAGTTCATTAACCATAACCATGCACCCATAAGTTCAAAACCATATTTAAAGCATGGAAATCATAAATAAATCATGAGAAACTTTGTTCAACTCATAAACATACAAAACCACCAACCTTTGCTTCAAAACAATCATAATAATCTCATGAATAATACTTTAAATCAAATGCTTAAAAAAAATTAACAATGAGGGAAGAGTAACATGCCTTTAATAGTAAGATGTACAAAAAGAAATCACCATTGAGAACCCTAAATGATCAACCTTTTGAAAACCCTAAGTGTTCTTGACCTTGAGGATTTGGGAGTATTTAAGGAGTTACTTAGATATTTCTAAGAGAAAATTACACCCTAAAAGAGTTTATAAGTTGTGGGTTTTTTTATTAAGAGGGGAAATATCTAGAATGCCCTCAACTTAGAAGCTGTAAAGTGCCACCTTTAATTATGAGTCAACCACTTGACACATAACCACTCCTTACGACTCTTTACCACGAGTCGTAACCAAGGAAGTACAACCAAGTCACCTTAAATTGTTATCCTTACAACTCCATGGAACCAAATGTAATGGGGCCCTATCACTCATAGGGTTTAGTGGTAGTCAACATAGAAAATAAATTAGGGAATACACTGGACACCCTACGATTACACCTAATGACTCGTAGCATCTCATTACGGCTCTTAGTGAGCCACTCGTGCTGAGAGCAGAATCAAGCCATAAACTTACTGGTTTGGATATGACACATCCCAATGACTCGTTGGGGTACATTTGTAACCAAAGGAGTGAGCTCAAGGCTTAGTAAATTTTCAAGGACCAAAATACAAGGCATTTTAATTCTCTCCCACATGGGTCATTCATCCTCAAATGATAGGAAAAGGAAATTTCTAGCATGATTTGACTTGATATACCTCTACTCTTACCTTAAGCAAACAAACAAAAAAAAGATATCAAGGGAATCACTCTTTTCTTTAACAAAGAAAGAAAACAACGATGTTAAGAATAACACATACCTTACGCACAATTATCCAGAGTGTAAAACAAGAATGGATACTTGGATTTCATCTCTTCTCAAGCTTCCCAATAAGATCATTCAACCTTGTGGTTCCTTCATAGAACCTTTACTAAAGCTACATACTAGCCAATCCAAAATTTCAATTCGGACATCTTAATATGATAAGGAATCCAAAATACCTACCCCCTCAAAAGAAATAATGATATGTGAGCTAATGCTAACACATTTGAGGCTTTTAACTAAGAATAATTGTGATTTCTTAAGAAACTTTTGTCGTTTTTGATTGTTTTATGTTTGATTTTACAGAAGAAGCTAATATGTTAGAGAACCAACAAGAATGGAAGCAAATGAGCTAATATCCGAAGTAAATAGAGGAAAAGTATGGCTGACAACATTTTTGATAAGTCGTCAGCCCTGTGATAAGCTATCAGCTTCATCGTCAGCCATAGACAGAGAATTGGCCTAAGTTGAATGTTGTGATGACATTTTGTGATAGGTCGTCAAGGAGATGATAAGCCGTCAAGAATGTCGTCAGCCTAAGGCAGCACATGAGAACTAAAGCAGAGAGTTAACGACATTTGTGATAAGTCATCAAGGAGTTGATAGGGCATGACTATTTATCATCAGAATTAGGCAACAAGTGTCCAAAGAAAAGAGGATGCTGACGATATTTGTGATAAGTCGTCAGCCTCCTGATAGGCTATAATAAATGGAGTCACCTAATCCAAAGAATTTCTGAATTTTTTTATTTTTTTTCCAAAATTAGGGTGAACTATTTAAAGCCTTATTTAGGGTTTTCTTAGTATTTACGAACATTGAGTTTTGAGACACGATACTTTGATATTTTCTCTCTCTAACTTCTTGGCTTAAAAAAGCAATTATTTTGGGATTTTCTATTCTGATCTAATCTGAGATTCACTAGTTATTATTCATTTTGTGGTAAGTTTATCTTTCTAAGCATGAATTCATCTAGTTGCTTCGATTATTACGTCATGAGCAGCTAAATTCCTTTAACCTGAATTATGGGATCTAGGGGTAGGCCTTGATAAGGTGCTTAGTGTTCAAGATTCGAAAGGTGGTAGGACTCCTTGATAATTCTGATGTTTTAATTACTGTCTATTGGTTGCAAATGATAGATAACGCCTACTTTGATTTTCTTGAGAAAGAAATCAAATATAGTGGGAAGTGAATTATCAACAAGGACTTGGAAATACTAAACTTCCGTTTAATAATCCGCGTTGTAACAAGGTTGGTTAACCTGAGGTAAAATCTGGGCAGTGAATATAAATTACCTAAGTTCGAGAGGATTAGGTAATTAAATGCTTAAGTAGGTTGAGAGACATTTAAGCATAACTTCGATAAAGATAACTTGTTGTCCTACCTACTGTGAGAATATTGAACCACTAGTAGCATCTGTCAAGTACCAAAATCCCTAGTGAACATAATTCTGGTTTTTCATAAACTCTTGATTACAAATATTTAAACTAAAGTTACCAACAATTACTTCTTAACTAAACCCCCCCCTTTTCTGGAAACATCCAACTATCAGTTGATTAAATCGCAAATGACTTACGTTCACACCATATTCCCTGTGGGATTCAACCCCAACCTGATCGCTTACATTCTCGTTGAGAGGTGTAGTGTGAGCATTATAAAAAATGGTTCCATTATCGGAAAATACCATTGAAAATTGAAGTTTGTGTACGCTAATTGACTGTTAGTCAAGTTTCCTAGTTTTACATTTATTTGTTGTTTTTGTTTATTTGCAGGATCTTTATAGTGTATGCCAAGAACCAAAAGTTTTGAAGAACCGCTATTACCACCTAATCCGTAACTGTAACAAATTGGAAGAATACAAGAACAACAAGAGACTGCAGATTGGCAGCCTTAGCTAGATCTCAGGGGAATGTGCAAAATGTTGGGCAAGAAGCACGACATCCAAATCCTGAGGATGAAGATTTGGGAGATGAGGAGTTGTTGAATCCTGGTAACCCAAGGCGTGCAGAGCAAATAGCTGCACCAGTACGGCGTGATGTTAATAGGAACCCTTCATTCCGAGAAAGGTAAGAGTACCAGTCGGTCCAGTATGATCTCAATGATGATGATGATAAAATGGACGGAGCAGGTGCAATGGGTGCAATTATTCCTCCACCATTGGCACCTGGGAAAAAATTCAACATTATGAGTACTATGATTCAACTCCTAAATCTGAAAGTGTTGTTTTGTGGCCTTCCTGGGGATGACTCGAACATGCATCTGGTGAATTTTTTCACTCTCTGCAAATCTTTTGAAAACCCAGGAGTGGGCTAGACTGCTATCCGGTTGAGATTGCTTCTATTGTCTCTGTCTGGGGAGGCAACATTATGGCTAAATGAGCTGACACCCGATTCTATAACTAACTGAAGGCAGTTGAAAGGAGCTTTCCTAGAAAAGTTCTATCCGCCTTCCAGGAGAATACAATAGAGAGACGAGATCAACAACTTTAGGCAGCTCCCGACTGAAGCCTTGCATGAAAACTGGGAAAGATTCAAGAAGAAGCTAACACAGTGTCTGAACCACAACATGACGGACATATATTTGATGGAGACTTTGTACAGGGCTCTTAACTCTGTTACAAAGCCAATTATTGACAATGTTGCTGGTGGTTCATTTGTTGATCTTACATTCCCAGAGGCTTCAGAGATGCTGGACCGAATGACCAAAAAGAGTCGGGTATGGAATACCAGAGACTCTGTGGTGCCCAGCCCCACTACTTCTATAGGTATTACTGCAGAACAAAGAAAAGGAGAAGAGGAGCGTGACCAAGACATGGCTCACCTTAAAACACAGATGGACTTACTAACCAAGCACTTGCTATCAGGCAAGATTGAAAAGGTGAAAGCTGTGGGATCTCAGGATAAAAGTGAGGCTGATGCAAATAAAGAGGATAACTATTTTAATAATCAGGGGGTTTCCGAGGCAATAGCCAAGGGAATCAAGGTCGGACTTACTATGATAAGCCTAGTTATAAAGATAGGGAGAAAGGAAATTAGAGGAATAACAATGACAGGAGCGGGCTATATGTTCCTCCTAGAAATCGTGAGGTTGTTCCAACAAGTTCTGAAAAGATGTCCATGGAGAACATGATGTCTAAGTTTTTGAAGGGAGTGGAAGCTACCAACTCTGGTGTGACCACCATGAAGACCGATATGACATCCATCAGTCAGTTGGTGCACTCATACTCCACCGCAATCAGATAATTGGAGCAACAGATGAGGCAACTCTCTGCAGCATTCAACCAGAGAAAGAGCAGAATGTTACCAAGTGATACGGTCTAAAATCCGCTGAATGATGGCTCATGCATGGATATTACCACTAGAAGTGGTAAGATATTATCTGACCCTTCTGTGGGCAAACCTATAGTTGATGAGGTAGTTGATATTGAATCGGACGAAAGTGGTCCAGTAGAGTCTAAGAAGTTGGATAATTCTGATGACGCTCCAGATAAAGACAAAGAGAAGGAGAAGGAGGTAGTGCTGAAAACTATTTCAAGACCACCACCTCCATTTCCTCAGCGGTTGAAGAAAAAGGTTAATGATGCAAAATTCAGAAAAGTCATGGCAATGCTCAAGAAATTAACAATAAATGTGCCTTGTGTTGAGGCACTTGAGAAAATTCCAGGATACACGAAGTTCATGAAAGACCTTGTGACTAAGAAATGGAAGGTTATCCATGAACCGGTGGACAATCTCTTTTATTGTAGCTCTATCTCTACAAAGTCTTTAGTGCATAAAAAGGTAGATCCGGGAGAGTTCACCATCCCGTGTACTATTGGGTCCCTGAATTTCATAAAAGCACAATGCAATTTGGGAGCCAGTATAAACCTAGCCACTCGCTGTGTAAAAGAAACTGGGTTTGGCAGATCCTACCCCAACGAACATTCGATTGGTGATGGCAGATAGGGCTGTAAAACAGCCAGTGCGTATATTACATGATGTATTGGTAAAGGTGGCCGACTTCATTCTGCCTGCTGATTTTGTAGTCCTGTACTGTAAGGTGGACTTTGAAGTGCCCATCATTTTGGCTAGACCATTCCTTGCAACTTGGAGAGTGATACTGTATACGGAACTGAATGAGCTGAAGTTCAGGTTCAATGATAAGGAAGCAAGATTCAAAATACACTTATCCATGACACCAGCAAAGGAGATGAGTGTTTTCTTAATTGTGGACGTATTCTATGAAGATGGTAAAGGGGTATCAACAGGTTGTCTTGGCAAAGTCTGAGTAGTCAATATAACCAAGTCATGCCGCGATAGTAAATTAGGAGCTATTGGGAGGAAACCCAAAATTTTTATATTCCAGCAAATTATTTATTTTTGTAGTTAGGTTCTAGTTCAAAGAAGGTGGAATCGATATATCTAGCCAAGTTCTCCTGACGATATTTTTGACAGGCTGTCATAGTTGTGATAAGCCTTCAGCTTTTTCATTAGAAACAACAGCTCTGAGACAATTTCTGTTAAGGCTGACGACATTTGTGATAAGCTATCAAAATTGTGACTGCTTATCAGAAATATTGTCAGAAAAAGCCCAACATTAGCTGAAACTGTGGGCCAAATTAAAAAGACCCGACCTGGCCCACAACTTCGCCTTTCCACCTTCCCGCTTAGTTTTTATTACCTTTAAGTTATTCTCTTTCCATCTTTGATTTATTTTCTTCCCTTTTCAAAGTCTCTCTAACTAAAACAAAAGAAAGTTTCCTTGTATGTATGGGTTTGAAATCAAAATCAAGAACCTCTCTTTATTTATTCTTGCTCGTGTGACAACATTGAAGGCTCCCATTAGGTATGCTCGAAACCTAGCCTTTCTTTTCAAGTGGTAAGTGATAAATTGATGAAAACCCAAATTCCCAAGAAGCTTGAACCAAGTTCAGCTTGCTAAAATGTCTAAAAATCGAAACTAGGGTTTGCTGTGCAAGTTTAAGGTTTAAAAGTTCAGATCAAAAATGAAAATCGAGTGGATTTTAAGAAAAAAAATGGGACCAAAAATTGAGTTAAAATCAAGTTAGGGTTCTATTTATAGCTGACGACATTCATTATAAGCTATCACAACTGTGATGGCTTATCAAAAATATCGTCACACCTGGGACCTGAAGTATTACTAAACCCTTTCAAGGGGTGTGGAATGTCAATGTTCAATGTGTTTGTGTTTATACTCTTGAGAGTCAACTAATGGTTTTTCTCTTGCTACATGTCTTGAAATGGCACCCAACGGAAAGAACTTAAAATCCATAAAGAAAGTTACCAAGGGAAGTGTACCTCAGAGACGTCTGATTATGAAGAGTAAGAGCCTCTTCTCAGGAAGAAAAAAAAGAAGAAAATCACTAAAAAGACTCCACCACCCTCACCATTTAAGGTTGACAAGAGTGAAGAAACTAACACTAAGACAACAACATCCGAGCATACAAGTTCTGAGCAGATGGTCTCTGAGCAACAAGAGTCTGAACATGTTGAATCTAAAGAGCATGATTCATATCATCCTAATTCGGAGAGGCATGAGTATGAGGGACCATCAACTGAGTCCCCTTCTGTTGATCCAAAGATGGTGAAGACTCTCCGATTCGGGGAACTATGGTCAAATTCAAGAATCCTGAAGTTTGAGATGGAACTAGATGGAAGATTCCCAAAGATTAGAAAATCTTCTTTGATGGGCTTCGCAAAACCAACAGAAGATCTGTCAAGAGGCCAATCTTGGAGGAGAAGAGAATCATCACTAAGGGGTTGAGCAGGTACTCGGAGGAGGACCAGAAATTTCATGGCTATGATTTGGGATGAACTACACAAGGAGGAAATTTATTTTTCCCTACACTAGTTAGGGAGTTCTATGCAAACTACCAAGATCGCTTGGAAAATATGTGTAAAGAGGGAGAGAAAGTAGTTGACCAACCTTTGTTGGATAAAGTTCTAGTACGGGGCGTAATGGTGGATGTTTCTGAAGAAACAATCAACAGGTTCCTTCATGGCCCAAACTTCACTTCTCAGGCCACTTCAACTACTTTCTATGCCTGGTTAAAGCATCGAGAAAATCAGCAGAATTGGTTAGCCACACTCATAGCCGATGGAAAACCGAAATGGCTAACAAATCTGAGTGAAAGGATCTTCAAGGTCTCCCTGACTTCAGAGGCAAGATTTTGGTGGGGTATTGTACATACGTGGTTGATGCCCATAGATGGTGATAATATCCTTGGGGATGAAAGAGCAATATTAGTTGCAAGTTTTGTGTCTAACCTCAAATTGAATTTTGGAGAGATTATCACCGAAGAGATAAAAAATTGGGTCGCGAGGTCTGATACAACATATCCCTTCCCTTGTTTAATTACAAGGTTGTGTAGGGAAGTAAATATGCCGAATATTGTAGGGTTAGAAGAAGAACTCTTTGCTAGGAAGACCCACAATCTGATCCGAAATGAGGAAAATCAGCCAAGGCTAATGCTTGACAGGGTCGTAGAGATTCCAACTGATCCACCGGTTATAGGTACTAGTTCAGCACCTAATACAGAGGTGCCTGATTCTAAAGTTGTGCCTCCAACATCCATAACAATGGCTGAATCATCAGATCCCAGAACTGGGATAATTCCTTCAGCTGCAGTGCCTACAAAAAAATTTGCCTTCAACCCTATGATTTTCAGAAGAGTAGCAAAGCAGTCCAAGTGGTGGGAGTCTCAGCTTAAACTATTTGCTAAGAAATTCGCAGCTGCGGTTGACAAAAGAGTTAAAGATGCACTTGAGCCTTACAAGGCTCTACGGGCCGTGTTGATGAATTGGAGAACCGCTTTAATGAGCAGTCGAGAGAGAGATCAGCTCTAGAGATGGAATTATTTAGATCATACCTATACAAAGTAAAGGCGGAGGTTCGAAAGCTATAGCAGCATCACTTTATGGTGTCAATAAATCTAGTAGCAGAGGAGTCTAAGGGAGAAATCCTGATGCTTGATCTCATGGAGGAGCCAGTGAAGAAAAAGAAGAAGAAAGGTGAGAAAAAAGGAAAAGGAAAGAGAAAGAGGCCCGACAATGATGAAGAAAGAAAAGCAAAAAAGAAGGCAAGAAAGAAGTCTGAAAAGGAGGAGATAAAAAGAAAAGAATTGAGTCCTTAGTGGACAATGAGATATGGGAGACAGCCATCCGAGCGAGAGTCGTAGGTGCCTCTACTAGTAGGCCTACAGATACTGATAAACCAGCTGCACTAAAATAGAGAGAGGCCCCAGATGGAGATGCGGCAGCAGGGTCAGGAACCCATGACCCCCGGGATTGATCTATTCCAGGTATACTCTAACCCATAGTTTAGATTTTCTTTGATTTTAAGTTGAGGGTGTAGGGTAAATTTGTTGTTGTAAAATTTTGTATTCAACTAGGAGAAATACTTGTACTTGAGGCAGTTGAATTGTTTTTTATATTTTTGTACACCTCTTCAAGTGGTCTGCTACTTTAAACTGAGTGATTTGCATTTAAGTGTGACCACCGTGCATCTTTGTATGGCATTAGTTCTAGTAACATAATAATCATTGCTAAACAACTGCACGAATTGAATGAGTAGTCGAGTGCGATAAATCTGTGCGCCAAGTGTGTGTGTGATATGTTACTTAGTTACCTCTGTATGCTAAAGCCAGAACTTATTTGGTTAGTCTTACCTAGGTTAAAGGATAGGGGTTAGGAAAGGATCATAGGTCGTTTTAATATTAGCTCACTTTACTCTAAATGACCTTCCCTATGTGTATCATATCCCTTGATCCATTTTTTGAGCCTAATTAGCCTATTTCTTTGTAAGACACATGTCACCTTCTCATTTAGATCATAATGAACATGTTTTTTCCCTGGTCCTCCTTGGACACTATGCACCTTGACTTAGGTAATTGACCTAAGTTGAGGGTGGCTATCATAGGGTTGTGTGATATGGAATGAGTATGAAGAAAGGTAGAATAAAAAAAAAGAATAAAAAGTTGGGTGTAGAGAAAAAGAGAAAGAAAAAGAAAAATTATGAAAAAAGAATAAGTAATTGAGAAAAGACTACACCCATCCTAAATAATTATGATCAAGAAAAGAAAAGAGCGGAAAAGGCTAATGAGTGAAACCCTAAAAATCTAATGTAGGGTCAAGGAGGCTTAGTCACTTTAAATACCATCGAGTATCATACCAGCCCTCAGCCTATATTACAAGCCTAAGAGAAGTCCTATAGTGATCCTAGCTAACCTATCTGAAGATCTTGGTAATGAAAATAAGGGTAAGCCTATGATACTTGACATACATTGATTGGAACTTCATTCTGAAAGTGAGTGTTTTGATTGTCCCCATGGTTACATATATAATTCCTGATATAAGATAAGGGGGATTTCTTTGCTGTGAGGGCATACTGGTTACATTGCTAGTTACTAATTTGTTCGGGTAGTGTAATACTGGTCTATGCATGGTTGTTATAGCTAAATTGATGCCATATCTTGATTCATATGTGTTGTATTGGTGTTCTTCATTGTACTTAAATTGACTGACTTTGGAGATAGTGAAAGTGTTTTGAGATGATATGGATGATTGACTGCCAAATGTGCTTTGTATTCTCTTAGTTGTACTGAGTTGCTTGAGGATAAGCAATTGTTTTAAGTTGAGGGTGTTGATATGTGAGATAATTCTAACACATTTGAGGCTTTTAACTAAGAATAATTGTGAAGTCTTAAGAAATATTTATCGTTTTTGATTGTTTTATGTTTGATTTTGCAGAAGAAGCTAACATGTTAGAGAACTAACAAGAATGGAAGCAAATGAGCTGAAATCTGAAGTAAATAGAGGCAAAGTGTGGCTGACGACATTTGAGATAAGTCATCAACCCTGTAATAAGCTATCATCTTCATCATCATCCATAGACAGAGAATTGGCCTTAGTTGAAAATTATGACGACATTTTGTGATAGGTCGTCAAGGATCTAATAAGCTGTCAAAAATACCGTCAGCCTAAGGCAACACATAAGAACTGAAGCAGAGACTTGATGATATTTGTGATAAGTCATCAAGGAGATGATAGGGTGTCACCGTTTGTCATCAGCGTTAGGCAGCAAGTGTCCAAAGCAAAGAGAAAGCTGACGACATTTGTGATAAGCCGTCCGCCTCCTGATAAGCTATCACAAATGGCGTCACCTAATTTGAAGAATTTCTGAATTTTATTATTTTGTTTCCATAATTAGGGTGAACTATTTAAAGCCTTGTTTAGGGTTTTCTTTGGAGTTCAGAACTTTGAGTTTTGAGACACGATACTTTGATATTTTCTCTCTCTAGCTTCTTGGCTAGAAAAAGCAATTATTTTGGGATTTTCTGTTGTGATCTAATCTGAGATTCACTAGTTATTATTCATCTTGTGGTAAGTTTATCTTTCAAAGCATGAATTCATCTAGTTGCTTCGATTATTATGTCACGAGAAGCTAAATTCCTTTAACCTGAATTATGGGATCTAGAGGTAGGCCTTGATAAGGTGCTGAGTGTTCAAGATTCGAAAGGTGGTAGGACTCCTTGATAATTCTAATGGTTTAATTATTTTCTATTGGTTGCAAACAATAAATAACACCTACTTTGATTTGCTTGAGAAAGAAATCAAATATAGTGGGAAGTGAATTATCAACAGGGACTTGGAAATACTAAACTTCCGTTTAATAATCAGCGTTGTAACAAGGTTGGTTAACCAGAGGTAAAATCTGGGCAGTGAATATAAATTCCCTAAGTCCGAGAGGATTAGGTAATTAAATTCTTAAGTAGGTCGAGAGACATTTAAGCATAACTTCGATAAAGATAACTTGTTGTTCTACTTACCATGAGAATCTTGAACCACTAGTAGCATCTGTCAAGTACCAAAATCCCTAATGAACATAATTCTATTTTTTCATAAACTATTGATTACAAACATTCAAACTAAAGTGACCAACAATTACTTGTTAACTAAAATACACCTTTTTCTAGAAACATCCAACTATCAGTTGATTAAATTGCAAATTACTTACGTTCACACCATATTCCCTATGGGATTCGGACCCAACCTGGTTGGGTTTTATATTGACACTGATCGCTTACATTCTCGTTGAGAGGTGTAGTTTCAGTGTTATCAAATAACCATCGAAGGATAACCCATACACTTTCTCAATATCAAAATACGAAATACCGAACGGATGGTGCTCCAATTAGGATGCAACTCCAACTCATACACCTTATTACCAACCCTCTTTAAGACCAAGTACAGGCCAATATAACCGTATTACTGCTACTTATTCTCATCCACATGAGCTAGAATCCCTATGGATAACCTTCTAAGAGAAACAACAACCACATTAGATTTACCTTGGTGATAGTTGAGACTTATGTCATTGTCTTTTAGAAACTTAAGACACTTCTTCTGCCTGAGATTCAACTCCTTTTGGGTAAACAAATATTGCAGACTTTAATAATCAGAAAAGATATCTACATGGATTTGATACAATTAATGACACCAAATCTTCAATGTGAACATCATAGCCAATAACTCTTGCTCATGAGTCAAATAATTCTTCTTATGAACTTACAACTATCTGGAAGCATAGGCCAATAATCGTCCCTGTTGCATCAAAAAACAACCAAGTCCCATATTGGATGCATCACAATAGACTACAAAACAATTTGTACCCTCGGGCAGAGTCAAAACTAGAGCTAAAATCAACTTATTTTTTAGCTTCTCAAAACTACCCTCACAAGCATAAGACCACAAAAATTTTACCTTATTATGGGTCAACTTAGTCAATGGGGTAGCTATAGATGAGAAACTCTCCACAAATATCCTATAGTATTTGAATAAACACAAGAAGCTCCAAATATCGATTAGAGTCGTAGGCCTAGGACACTAAGTAAGCACTATAACTTTCTGCAGATCCACCATGATCCCTTCACTAGAAATGACATGACCCAGAAAAATAACATCCTACAACAAGAATTCGCACTTCAAAAACTTAGCATACAAATTCTGATCTTTCAAGGTTTGTAACACAAAATGGAGATGATCGGCATGGTCTGCCTAACTCTTGGAATAAACCAAAATACCATCCATAAACACCTTAAGAAATAAATCCAGAAACTTATGGAAGACCCTATTCATAAAGTGCATGAATGCCATTGGCGCATTAGAAAGGCCAAAAGACATGGCTAAGAATTCATAATGACCATACTAGGTTCGAAAGGTAGTCTTAAGGATATAAACCTCCCTAATCTTTAGTTAATGATAACCCAACCTGAGATCAATCTTAGAGAAACATCTAGCACACTAAAATTGGTCAAACAAATCATCAATCCGGGGAAAAGGATACTTACTCTTCACCATAACCTTATTCAACTGATGGGTAATTGATTCACATTCAAAGCGAACCATCCTTCTTACATACGGACAAAATAACAGCACCCCATGGTGACACAGTAGGATAGATAAAACCCTTGTTAATTATGAGGAGAACCCTATGATAACACACTAGGATATATATATATATCACATGTTAGGATAGGGAATAAAACAGGAGCACCATACAGTGACACATTAGGATATATAAATATATCATATGTCGGGATAGGAAAAATGGATTAAAATGCATTTCAAAAGCTTAGCCTTAATTGTGTAGATCAACTGTCATACAATAGTATCGATGGGTTATAGGGGACCTAGCTCTCACCCCTTGGTTGGGCCTTAATGCATGTAGCCACACTAACCAGATAAAAATCTCACATATATGCACATGAGGGACTTAAACCCACCAACATATACCAAGGTGACCTAAGAAGTTGATCGTATAATAATTTACGAGGGACTCGAACCTCCCTTATCATGAATTAATAATAAGGGGAACTCTGACCTGTTTGGTAACTTTGGCCCAAGTGTCGACAAATACAGTTTCCAATATCGGTCACTCGGACCTCTACTTTCAAGTCTCAACTACACAACTATAATACCTTAGATTTTTGTCCCTTAAAATTCTTGAGCTTTGGGCTCACTACCTTTTTTACGAGTGGACCCCAGAGTTGTAGGGTGTCTTGACGACTCGTTGGATAAGTTGTAACCAAACCAATAAGTTTGTGGATTTCTTTTTCTCTGTGTATAAGTGGCTCCCTTTAAGCCATAAGGATATGTTACATGTCATAGGTTCAAATCGTAGGATGTCCAGTGTTCAAATTATTTGGGTTTTGTGTTGGTCACGACTAGACCTTACAAGTTGTAAGATCTCATTACGAGTTGGTTGGTAGAGTCATATGGTGGGAAGTCTATGGGTTCATAGTCACTATCTTTGTTATGACTCATGGTCATGAGTAGTATGGTGTGGGTATGAGTCAAAGAGTCGACTCATTACAAAAGATTATTTTTTTTAGCTTTTTAGTTGAGGGCATTTTGGATATTTCACCTCTTTCCCAATTGAAAACCAATGTCTTATAACTTCCTTAGTTCATCATTATCAATCAAAAACATATCTCCCAAATTCTCAAGGTCAAGAACACTTAGGGTTTTCATCAGGCACATCAATTAGGTCTCTCAAAGGTGATTTCTCTCTGTATTTCTTGGTGTTTAAGGCATGTTACTCTTCCCTTATAGTTAATTTTTTAAAAGCATTTGAATTGACGTATTATTCATGATATATGGATATTGGGTTTTGAACTATGGGTTGAGGGTTTTTAAAATAAATTTCTTAAATGATTCTTCCATGTTATCTATGAAAGTATTGTGTTTAAATTTATGATTGGTAAATGCATTGGGGTGCATGGGAATGGTTCATCAAAAGAGGGCTGCAATGGAAACCACAAAAGTGATTGTTTTGGTATGGAAATTTGTAATAAACTCACTCCATTTTCATAATTGATTTTTATTTATACATTATCACATGGCCTGGCTTTTTTCTTGAAACTAATGCGTGATATAAATGGTTAAATAGTTAAGGATGGAGTTGATAACCTTGAGGGGTACACGAGAATCCCCCAAGTGATATTAATAATAGAGTCTTTTGGGTGCATGGGAATCCCCTCAGAGCTATCTTAATGACATTGCTTGCAAGCAAAAATCGGTATGACGATACCACTAATTAATACTTTAATAATTAACTCCTAGAATCGGTGGTTTATATAGGTGTTAAATATTTTAATTAGCCAATAATGAGGGTTGTGATAGCTAGTTGTGAAGGTGTGAGTTCAAAGGATGAACACTGGAAACTCATGTTTTCTGACATGAGGGTTAGTCTCGATGACCATGTGCTTGCGGGGTACAAAGAAATCCCCCAAGCCTATGAATGTCTATATGATATGGAGGGAAAAGTGTAAAAAGGAATCCACGGCCATCTATGATATCTTCTGTTTGTGCAGCTACGTACACTGGGCCCATTTAAGGGGTAAAATTGGACCCATATAGCTCGTGGGTCGACTTTTGATGATAAACTTACACAATCTAGGTTAAATGTTTTAATGTTCTTGCTATACCTCATTCCCTAACCCAACATGTCTATATATATATATATATTTTAATATAGTTATGTGAATTGGTTTAACTTGGTTTTGGATTGATAAAATTACTTTATCATGATCTCTAAGTTACATGCTAGTGTTCACCACACTAACTGTCTTTGAATATTGTATCCCCATGTGATACAGGAATCAGCCATACTTATCCTCTTTCTCAGTGATATGGTAAATCAGGGAAAACTTTTGATTCAGACTGAAGTGGTGAGCTTCCATACTCTAGAAGACCCCATTTCTTGCTAAGGATTTCCTTGTCTTTATTATTTCTTTTATTTTGGTTTGTCTATGGTCGGGGCTATGTACCAACTGGATATTCTTTGATATGGATTAGAGGCTTTGTCGGACTATTGTGGACATGGGAAGTGTCGGTATTGGTAGTGGTATTGGTATGCATATTAGTTGGTCATTTGGTTATAGTTGGTTGATTTTGGATGTAAGCTTATTACAATGTCTTTGATTTGATATTCTTTTACCTTGTTATATCTTTGAAATTAATCTGAAAAGGGGTGTCATGTATGATCGGTGGTTTGGGTTTTTGGGGTGATCTTGGATCCTTATTGGACTCAAGACACCCATCGCATCTAGGACCTAGTTTAGTTCGTGACAAGGTGGTATCAAAGATCTAGGCTCATCAATAAATAGGTGTCCAAAAATCCGTGTCAAGTAGAGTCTCTTTTAAGGGTGTGTAGCATTCCACACTAATAAGGGAGAGGTTACGAGTCATTTGGGAATGTTTCTTTTTCTTGTGTTTGGTTTTTGGGTTGTAGAATCTAAGGTCCTGAAATCTTCTCTAATTCTCATTAGTTCGTTTTTCATTTCATGCCTCCCAGATGATTTTAAGCTCCTGGAAACTCGCCTGTCCCACTCAATGACAAAAGTGATAATACACGAACTGTTTATGAGGTCCAGACCTGATCTAGGGTTCCAATTCCTAATTGCCCTTCTGGAATTCAATCGGTCTCCTATAGTCCTCCTCGAGATCCTTAGACGGATGTGATGAATGTTGAGTTTCATTATTCTATTCCTATGTTGTCTTAGTTGGTAGCTTTTCAGACCGAGCATGGTGCTTCTGTTACTTCATCTTCTGAGACCACAAGCGTTGGCCAGTTTATGCGGTTGAGCCCTCCTATGTTCACTAATTTGAAGGTTGATGAGGATTCTCAAGTTTTTATCGAGGAGATGGAGAAGATCTTTTGAGTTATGCATGCTTTTAAAATGGATGGTGCAGAATTTGCAGCCTATGAGTTGAAGGATGTAACATACCAATGGTATGAGGAATGGAAGCAAATTTGGGGTGATGATGCTGACTCTGCACTATGGGATGATTTCTTTAGTGCCTTTCTTGACTTCTTCTTTCCTCAAGAGCTGAGGGAGGCGAAAGTTGAGGATTTTGTCAACCTGATGAAAGACAAGATGTCAGTGAAAGAGTATACCTTTAAGTTCAACCAACTATCTCGGTATGCTCTGGAGTTAGTGTCTCGCATGAGGGCTTGAATAAGGTGCCATCAAGATCATAGAAATAGTAACATGAAAGAAACCTTACAGCCAAATTATTCTACTAGTAATCTAATTCAAAAGTTGTACTTTTATTTATAGACATATAAGAGTTAAAACATACTATTATTATGCATCATTTTCCTGAATCTACTGTAGCAACCTTAACAACAGAATCAAAAAATGCAGGTTGCACAAAATTCCAACGTTAAAAATAAATAGTTTTGATGAAATTTTTCTAGGAAACTTGAAATTCAAAGGAGGACAAAGCTTTTTTGAGATGGACCATACAACTTCCTTGATATTAATGTGTAAAAAGTATTGATTTTGTTTTTGATTTTGTTCTATGTCCTATACTCCTATTATGTGTTTGATCTCTTTGTAACTTACCCTGTCAGTGATAAAACAAAATGAAACAAAAAATTAACAAAATTGTACTATGTGTCTCATGTTCTCATGACTCGAACATTAAGGTCATGATGGCATAAACTTTAACCCACCAGTAGGTAAGTTGAATCCCAAATTCTAACACAGTAAGTAATAGGCTAGTAGAGAGAATGGACTCACTATGGAAATAGTTAGGTCAAATATAAAGACAAACTTACATCGTAAGGCCCATAAAAATAATCAAGATACCCCCATAGACACAGTATCAGTCGGTACAAAAGTTGTTAAATGCATTAGGAGACTATAAAGATATAATACGTTTAGGACCGTATCTGATTAGAGAAAATAATGATTAGTCCAACAAAGTAGAGTTAGAAGGAATGAATCTAGATATCAGGTGGTCACCAGAAGTCATCAATTCAAGACGGCTCCATATAAGATATATGTCAACAATGAGAACTTTTACAAGGACATGCATCAAGAAAAAAAGATGTAAAATAGTAGTATAAAACCAAAACACATGGTAACTAGTAGGTTTCATAGGCCGATTATGCTCAAATAAATAATCCATATACACTTCTCCAGCTCCAAGGTCTCAAAATGGAGGTATCTCAGATAGAATGATGTAAAAAGTTTAGGGAAGATAAGCTTATATATAGTGTCAGTAGAGATCGAAAAAGCTATCCATTGATGCAAAAGTAGCCACTGCAAAATCCATCAAGGGACGCAAAAGTATCTACCACAAAAGATGCACACCAGTTTACGCTGAGCCAAAAAATTTCAAAGTTTTAACTATTCAAAATGGGTCCTCAAGATTCATTCAAAACTTTATGAATGGTAATCAAATATTTTATCCTATGAAAAATGACATTCTGGATTCACCTAAATTATTAAAATTCTCAATATAGTTCATTATGATGAAATATGTCCGCACACTCACTCTTTTAATTTTAAAATAGTCCATCCAATAACCCAAAATGAGCTTGGACGACTTGAGACCTGAACCAAAGGTCCCTATAGCTGAAAATCCTCTTTTAGAAGCTAATGAAATTTTTAAAATTTACATAAAAACCCATTAATTAGATATTTTGGTCAAAGACCAACTTCTAAACTTCAAAAGCTCCAAAACAAAAATAAATTGGCTCACCAATAAAACTACCCAAGATTCAACCCACCTATCCCGATGGGTCATAAATGATGAGTAAAAAATATTGGAATTCTTAAAATCCAAAAGTGTAAAAAAAAAAATTAAAAATTACCTAGTGGGTCATTAGAAAATCCACTAGTAAAAGGACTTTCATCAACAAAAGTTAAGGAATTAAAAGAGACTAAAAGATCAAAAAGAAGAGGTCACTAGATTCTCATGCCTCGCTAGACTTCCCAATTAACTTCCAAGACTAGACAACGCTTTCATGAAACATTAATTAGAGGAATCCCTCCTAAAATTTAACTTTCTTACCTCTCTTCTCAAAATAACAACCAACTTTTTCTCGGGTGCCAATGACCACCCAACTGAACCAAAATTTGTTAAAGCATTCAATACTCATCCAATATATATGAATACTACATAGATACGAGAAAAATAAATTGAACTCCCAACAGGGCTTTAAGAAATATAAGGTTTATTTTAGATCACCAATATTAAGCTCTAAGTCTAGCATCCTACGGTCATCATGAACTTCCTTCATGCTCTGAGTTGTACAAAATCTCTCAAGAATTATTTGAATCCTATTCGTAATCACTCAATGGCTATATGGACCATGGACCCACGTTAAAAGGATTAATCCAATACAGTTAACGCTTGCATAATGCATCAAAACACAAATGAACGACCCTGAAATATTATCAATTTTTGGATGAAAAGTTGGGTTAAGCTCAATTTTGATATCCATCTTCACTAAATAGACTTGCAGAAACCCAACATTAAATAAGAACTGAAGTTAAAACTAGTAGAAACTGATTTCCTATGCCATTGGATCATCCATTTAAATACACTTGAATGAATCCCTCAGAAATTTAGAGAAACTGAACTAATAGGAAGTGAGTTGTCCTAGACAACCGATTGAAAATCCCCAAATGAAATTAAATCACTAAAATGCATGCTTAAAACATATAAAAATACATTGTTATCGACATAGAATCATAGTAAAACAACTTGCCCACAGTTGTCCAAACTATACCAGCTGATAGTCAAGCATCTAAATACAAAGTATATAATATACCTTTGGCACTTACCCAAAAAAGTAAAAATCAAAATTAGGGCTAATAGGCCTTGAGCCCGAGAAGGCTCACCTCATTCTGGTCATAAATCATAGCTACTATGAGGGAATTGAAAAATATGATTGACATAACTATCATGACATGCTTTCAAAGTCACAAAGGCACCTACTTTATCCCACCTATAGGTAAGCCAAACCGTAGTCTGAAGCTATAAGCAATGGGTAAATTTTGTTTAAAATGGCCTAAATGTCGAAAATATGCTAGTAAAAGATTTACAAGAAATAAATCATTAAGTAACCATAAAATAGAAGAGAAATAAGGGCAATAATAAAATTTCACAACCTAGTACTGTCGGTATAAGAGCCATTAATAAAAAAAAATATGATTACTATCATAGTCAAATATACATGAGTCTCAAAAATAGGATGACTAAAAAAATGTAGAAAATAAAGAAAGGTCAAATCCATCTCCGAGAGCTAAGTCTATCTTATAACTTTAGATTAGATGATCTGTAATACCCTGAGTCTGTACCCCAGACGCTACATGGTACTCATGATCTCGAAGGACCACAAGTTAACCCATGATTGGTATTTGCTGCAATAACTAAGTAAAAATACTATGATAATGCGAAAATTTGGTAAAAATTTACCATAAGGCTCAAAACTGAAAATAAATACTGAATACTAAAATATATATCTGAAATACTCTAGTCTAAAAAGCCTCTACTGTCAGAAAAAGGAGTTGATGGGATAAGTCCCTAACTAACCTCGACTACTGAAATAAACTAAGTACTGAATACTATAATAATAAATCTGTCCTTAAACAATGAAGACTGACTATTAGTCTATTGCTGATGGATCAAGCTGCTAAGTATGATCAAGAGCCCGTGCGTCCAAACCAATGATATAAGACATCATAGCACAAAAAAAAGGTATGTGTCAGTACGTTGAATGTACTGGTATTCTAAGTGAGGTAGACTGAGATGCATGGGTTCATATGCATAGACAATATTGACTAAATAACATGAGTATAACTGACTGAGAGTACATGCATGAAATACATAAACTGTAACTGAGGTCACGATGACACTTGATACTAAGTTCTAAATACTAATTTACTACTATCTGAGTTTATTGATATTGTATTACTGATAACTGGGTGATTGTATCTAACAGTCCTAATTTTGGAAACCTGATCTAGTTATATACTGAGCTGAGTGACTGTACCTGACAGTCATAAATCTATAGAGCTAAACTGAGTTCTATACAGAGACTGAATCTGAAACTGATCATCTAACAAACATGCCCCAAATAAGATAACTAAATTGGGGTCCAATCTATAACCCCAATTAGAAGGGTGTCAGTACCATGCCATAGGTAAAGACAACTGGTTGTGGGGTCAGTCCTACTCTAGCGGGTGACCCCTGAGATCAGTCCTAACTAACGGGTGATCCCTGAGTATGTCAGTCCTATCTAATGGGTGACATCTCATAACCTATGCTGAATACGTAGTTCTTGAACTTAGGGATTTCTTCTAGGGATCTCAGTCCTATCTAATGGGTGAGCCCGTATCCCTAGGCTCACTCGGTGTTGAATCCTACTCCAAACTGAAAGACACTGAATTAATTTCTAAACTTTCCTAGGCCTAACTGAACCGTTATTGATCGTGTTGTCTGATTGAACTGGAATGAGTTCACTAAGTACTGAACTGATTATTGACTGAATTCTGTGAACTTACTGAGTCTACTGAGTTCTGAACTGAATACTACTAAGTTCTAAACTGAATATTGAATTGAGATTAAATACAAAGTGCTACTGATACTATTCTGTAACTGTTATAGCTCTAGTAAATAGCTAGGCTTTTCGGGTATTGATAACCCCCAGGACTCGATAGCATGAAAAGTAGAACACTGCATGAATTTAGTAGCATAATAGTACTTGCTCGCTAAAATGCATTCATTTAGATATTTTGTCAAACACTTGATATACATGATATAATTTCATTACTTAACTCGCATGAACAACTCACCAAAACACTTAAAGAGTATAATTTATGGACACGACTGTATTACAACATGCAAGCATCATAATCATAGTTAGAACTTACAATTTCAAAGGGGTTTTTAACATAAAACCATACAACAATCCACACATGCCATTTATTTCTCATGAACTTAAAATTAATCATGGATTCTAAACTCAACTAACATCATAGTAATGAATACAATCAGATTCAATCATGAAAGTCATCAAAACTATTTAACTGTAGTTCAAAAGGTTTCTTGAACTCCAAGGGTGGAAGGAACCCTTGGATGAACACTTAACATACCTTAATGCTTGAATTCTTGAATATTGATGAAGTGTTCTTGAGAATTTATCTTGAAATTGATATCTTTTCTTGAGAGCAATTTGAGAGAAAGAATGAATTTTTCACTAGGAATGACTTAATTTCGTGCTTTTGGGGCTGAATAGCGGTGGAAAAATGACCCAAATACCCCTCTGGATGCAGTTTTTAAAGATTAAAAACGTGCCCAGTGACATGCAGACCATCTCATCGCGTCATTAGGATTGACGCAATTTCCAACGCACTGCATCGAGTCCATGTCAATTCACTAGAATTTGCACTGGGAGCTGGAAAAAATAATTCATCGACGCGATGGGCGACGCGGTGCGTCGAGATCACGTTGGTGCACTTTTTTGAGATTTTAAATGTGTTTCAAACAAAGTTTGAAAAATCCAAAACTTGTTCGGGAACACCCACTGACATTCCTGATCATGATTCAACCTAAAAATCATTACTTTAATGTCATAAGGGTCGTGAAATAGAGTTGCCAACCAACGAAGGCTAAAATAACACTAGGTCTGAATACTTAGCTAAAATTTTCTAATTCGGGGACCCCTTAACAAGCTTTAAATGAATGAGGTAAGCTTAGAATTTTATGGGGTCTTACAATATCTCCCCCTTGGGAATATTTGTCCTCGAATAAGTATAACTGACTGAGAGTACATGCATGAAATACGTAAACTGTAACTGAGGTCATGATGACACTGGATAATGAGTTCTAAAGATTGATTTACTATTATCTGAGTTTACTGATACAGTATTGCTGATAACTGGATGACTGTATCTGACAGTCCTGATTCTGTAAAACTGATCTTAGATATATACTTAGCTGGGTAACTGTACCTGACAGTCATAAATCTGTAGAACTGAATTCAGTTCTATACTGAGACTGAAACTAAAATTGTGGAAGGTAATCATCTAAAGACATGCCTAAAATAAGATAACTGAATTGGGGTCCAATCTGTAACACCAATTAGAAGGGTGTCAGTACCATTCCACGGGTAAAGAAAACTGGTTGTGGGGTTAGTCCTAGTCTAGCGGGTGACCCCTGAGATCAGTCCTAACTAGCGGGTGATCCCTAAGTATGTCAGTCCTATCTAACAGGTGACATCTTTTAACCTACGTTGGCTATGTAGTTCTAGAACTTAAGTATTTGTTCTAGGGATCTCAGTCCTATCTAACGGGTGAGCCCCCATCTCTATGCTCGCTCGGTACTGAATCCTACTCGCAACTGAAAGGCACTAAATTGATTTCTAAACTATCCTAGGCCTAACTAAACTATTATTGATCATGTTATTTGACTGAACTAGACTGAGTTCACTGGGTACTCAACTGATTACTGACTAAATTCTGTGAACTGACTGAGTCTACTGAGTTTTGAACTAAATTCTACTGAGTTCTGAACTGAATACTGAACTGAGACTAAATACTGAGTACTACTGAAACTATTCTATAACTGCTATAGCTCTAGTAAACCGCTAGGTTTTTTGCATATTAAATACCTCCAGGACTCCATAGCATGAAAAGTAGAACACTGTATGAATTTAGTTGCATAATAATACTTGATCACTAAAATACATTCATTTAGACATTTTGTCAAACACTTGATATACATGAGCTTGTATAAATGCTAACATGATATAATTTCATTACTTAACTAACATGAACAATTCACCAAAACACTTAAAGAGCATAATTTATGCACATAACTGTATTACAACATGCAAGCATCATAATCATAATCCCAACTTACAATTTCAAAGGGGTTTTTAACATGAAACCATACAACAACCCACACATGCCATTTATTTCTCATGAACTTGAAATTAATCATGGATTCTAAACTCAACTAACATCAAAGTCATGAACACAATCAAATTCAATCATGAAATTCATCAAAACTATTTTATTGTAGTTCAAAAGGTTTCTTGAACTCCAAGGGTGGAAGGAAACCCTTGGATGAACACTTAACATACCTTAATGCTTGTATTCTTGAAGATTGATGAAGTGTTCTTGAGGATTGATCTTGAAATTGATGTCCTAGGGTTTTGTTCTTGAGAGCAATTTGAGAGAAAGAATGAATTTTGCCCTAGGAATGACATAATGTCATGTTTTGGGGGATGAATAGGGGTGGGAAAATGACCCAAATACCCCTCTGGACGCAGTTTTTAAAGATTGAAAAAGTGACCAATAATGCACAGACCGACGTGCCACATCATTTGCATTGATGCGGTGCCCAACACACTGCATCGAGTCTGCATCGATTTACTTGAATTTGCAATGGGAGATGGAGGAAAATATTTATTGATGCGATGGGCGACGCGGTGTGTCGAGATTGCATCGATCCACTGATTTGAGCTTTCAAATATGTTTCAAACAAAGTCCAAAAAATTTGAAACTTGTCCGGGAACACCCACTAAAATTTCTGATCATGATTCAACCTAAAAATCATTACTTTAAGATCATGAGGTTCGTGAAATAGAGTCTCCTACCTACGAAGGCTAAAATAACACTAAATCTGAATACTTCGCTAAAATTTTCTAAGTCTGGGACCCCTTAATAAGCTTTAAAGGACTGAGTTAAGCTTAGGATTTTTCGGGGTCTTATATGATCACAGGATCAGTGGCGGTAACTAGTACTCAGATCTGCACCAAAAAGGAATAGAAGTGTAGTATGAGTGTCAAAACTATGGGTACTCAGTAGGCATCATCGACCTACTAATCTAAATCATAGTATAAATATAATATAATGTGAGAATAATAGTCTATGTCGAGGTAAGAAAGAAAACCTAGAATAATGCTCCAAATACTGTAAATAAAAAACCTGATTGATATTATTATGTCATGAACCAAACCAGGGCCTGATTGTGACGGGTATCTCAAGACCCATATGGACCGTAAATCACCCCCTGTATCTAACCAAACCAAGTAAACCACACCTCGAGGTTGGCTGAATTTAGAGAATATAACAAGATAGCATATAATAGTCTAAGGAAGTTTAAATGTATGTCCACAACCAACCACCAATGACTGGTCAACCGACTGACCAATACAACCCAATAGCCACAATAGTCTAAACAAAGCTTATGAAAATATGATCCAAAATTAAATATTAATAAATGTTCAGGGCATGTCCCAAACAATAGCTAAAAACCAAATTAAAAGGAATAGTAAAAATGTAAAGAAACCATAATCATGTAATGTGGTCTTCCAAAGTATGAAATCTCACCACGTAAATATGATTGGCTAGTTGGTCCCAAATACAAGTCACTGAGCATTAGGAGTAGAAGTTTGACCAGTTCCTACATCAAGTGAGGACACGATATTCGAAGATGGTTAGCGGGGTAAACACTAGTATGAAACTCGATTATAAGGAAACATAATAATACGATCAACAATCAATCAAAACCAATGCACATAATCAAATGCATAAACATACATACACACACACATAAATATATGTATATATATGTATATATCACATATCGGGATAGGTAACAAGGCTTAACATTCTTTCAAAACCTTAGGTTGGATTGTGTAGTTCAACCGACATATAATAATACCCAAGGGCTATATGGGCCCCATATCTCACCCCTTAGTAGGGTCCAAGTGCGTTTAGCCCACAAACCAGAGAATAATCCCATTTATATACATATGGTGGACTTGAACCCTCCAACATATACAAAAGTGTCTTAAGTAACCGATCAACTATTGATTTACAAGGGACTCCAACCTTCCTAATCATTAAATAATAAAAAGGGGGACTCAAACCTCCCTGGTAACTTTGACCCTCGCATCGGCTAATCTAGATTCCAGTATCGGTCACCCGGACCTCCACTTTCATGACCAATCTAAATAACCCTTATTATAGCCCAACTAAAACAAGTATCACTCAATCCCTATTCATTTAAACACATTCCACATTTAGGTATATACTGTTGGTATCGTCAAACCAACTACACTTGAAAGGTAACACATCATGCCAAAAAATTTCCATTATCTTAGGGAGGAAAACTCCCTTTGTTCATTAATACAAATTGGGGAACACCGACTCCCTTTATTCACTAAATCATAACATTGTATTTAAAATACCTCTTTATATTATGCAATAGTTTAAGACAAATTCATCTTTACAAATTCCCACAATTCTCAGAACTAAAAACAATTTCACACTATGGGATTGGGGTTATAACCACTTCAAAAGCCACAAGTTTGGGAAAGTCACAATTACCTAGTTCATTAACCATAACCTTGCACCCACAAGTTCAAAATCATATTTAAAGCATAGAAGTCAAAAATAAATCATGAGAAACTTTGTTCAATTTACAAACATTCAAAACCGCCAACCTTCGCTTCAAAACCATCACAATAATCTCATGAACAATACTTTAAGTCGTATGCTTTTACAAAATTAACAATGAGAGAAGAGTAAAATTCCCATAGTAGTAAGATGTACGGAGAGAAATCACCCTTGAGAACACTAAATGATTAACCATTTGTAAACCCTAAGTGTTCTTGACATTAAAGATTGATGAGTATTTGAGGAGTTACTTGGATGTTTCTAAGATAAAATGACACCCAAAAAAAAGGTTATAAGTCATGGTTTTTTTGGTTAAGAGGGGAAATGTCTAGAATGCCGTCAACTTAAAAACTGAAAAGTGTCGCCTTTGATTATGAGTCAACCACTTGACTCGTAACCACTCCTTACTACTCATCACCACTAGTCATAACCAAGGAAGTACAACCAAGGAACCTTACATTGTTATCCTTAAGACTCTATGGATCAATCGTAATGGTACCCTATGACCCATAGGGTCCAGTCGTAGTCAACACAAAACTTATATTGGGACATACACTAAACACCCTACGATTACATCTCATGACTCGTAATATCTCATTACAGCTCTTAGAGAGCCTCTCATGCTGAGAGAAGAATTAAGACATAAACATAATAGTTTAGATAAGACTCATCCCAATGACTCATCATGTCACCCTATGACTCAGGGGGTCCAGTTGTTACCAGGGCAGTGAGCTCAAGGCTCAGGAAATTTTCAAGTGCCAAAATCTGTGGTATTTCAATTCTCCCCCTCTTGGATTAGTCATCCTAGAATAATGAGACAAGGCAATTTCTCTCATGATTTTACTTGATATACCTCTACTCTGACTTTTAACAAACCCAAAAACTTAAGATGTCAAGGACATCACTCTTTCCTTTAAAAAAGTCAGAAAACAAAGACGTTAAGAATAACACATACCTTACACATAATTTATCCACAATGAAAGACAAGAGTGAATACTTGGATATCATGTCTCTCTGGCTACCTAATTAGTATCTCCAACCTTATGGTTCCTCCATAGAAGTTTTACCGAAGCAACGTACTTTCTGACCCAAAAATTTAATTGGAATATCCTTATATGATAAGGAAATTGAAATACCTACCTCCTCAAAAGAAATCACCATTGAAGGATCACCTATACACTTTGTCAACATCAAAACATGAAACAACAAATGGATGGAGCTCAAATTAAGATGCAACACCAACTCATACACAATATTACCAACCCTCTTCAAGACCAAGTACGGGCCATCATATTGGGGAATAAGTTTTCTTTTCTTCCCAAACCTCATTACTCCTGCTTATCCATATCCACATGAGCTAGAGTCCCCATAGATAACCTTTTAAGAGCAACAACAACCAGATAATACTTACCTGAGTGATATTTGAGACTTATGTCATAGTCTTTCAGCAACTCAAGCCACCACTTTTGCCTGAGATTAAACTTTTCCTAGGTGAACACATATTGCAGACTCTTATGATCATTAAAGATATCTACATGGATTCCATAAAATTTATGACACCAAATCATCAATGTGAACACCATAACCAACACCTTTCTTTTCTGCATCAACACACATCCAAGTCCCACACGAAACGTATCACAATATACAATAAAACCATCAGTATCCTTGGGCAGAGTAAAAATTAGAGTTGTCACCTTCCAAAACTACCCTAACAAGCATCAGATCATAAGAACTTCACTTTTTGGGGTCAACTTAGTTAATGGGGTAGCTATAGTCAAGAAACTTGCCACAAATCTCCTATAATATACAGCTAAACCCAAGAAGCTCTGAATATCAATTGGAGTCATAAACCTAGGCCACTTTTTAAGCATTACAACTTTCTGCAAATTCAACATGATTCCTTTACTTGAAATGGAATGACCTAGAAAAATAATAGCCTTTAACTAGAATTCGCACTTTAAAAACTTAGAATACAAATGCCGATCTTTTAAGGTTTGCAACATGATACAGAGGTGATCGTCATAATCTGCCTAACTCTTAGAATACACAAGAATATCATCTATACACATGAGAAAAAACAAATCAAGAAACTGACAGAGAACCCTATTCATAAAGTCCATGAATGCCACTGGTGCATTAGTCAAACCAAAAGACATGACTAAGAATTCCTAATGACCATACCTAGTTCAAAAGGCAGTCTTAGGGATATCCAGATCCCTAATCTTTAGCTGATGATATCCCGACCTGAGATCGATCTTAGAAAAACATCTAGCATCCTAAAATTGGTCAAATAAATTATCTATTCGGGGAAGAGGATACTTATTTTTCACCATAACCTTATTCAACTGACGGTAATCGATTCACATTTGAAGGGAACCAACCTTCTTAGGTACGAACAAAATTGGAGAACCCCATGCCGACATACTAGGATGGATAAAACCCTTGTCAAGTATGAGAAGCACCCCATGATGACACACTAGGATATATATATCACATTCTAAGATAGGGAACAAAACAGGAGCACCCCATGATGACACACTAGGATATATATATATCATATGTTGAGATGAGAAAAAAAGCTTAAAATGCTTTTCAAAACCTTATCGTGGAATATGTAGATCAACTGTCATACAATAGTATCCATAGTCTATATAAGCCCCAGCTCTCACCCCTTGGTCAGGCCCTAGTGCGTGTAGCCAAACGAACAAAAGAATAATCTCATATATATACACATGGGCTACTCAAACCCTCCAACATATACAAAGGTGACTTAAGCAGCCGATCATATAATAATTTATAGGGAACTCGAACCTCTCTAATTATAAAATAATAATAAGTGGGACTCCAACTTTTATAGTCACTTTGACCCAAGCATCGACAAATGTAGTTTCCAAAATTGGTCACTCAGACCTCCACTTTCACGACTCAGTTACACAACCTTAATACCCTGGATTTTTTTCCTTAAAATTCTTGAGCTTTGGGCTCACTTCCTTGGTTATGATTGGACCTCGGGAGTCGTAGGGTGTCTTGATGACTCATTGGGATGAGTTGTAACCAAACTAGTTATTTTGTGTCTTAATTCTGGTCTGAGTATGAGTGGCTCACTATAAGTTTTAAGGATATGTATGAGTCATAGGTTCATATGGTAGGATGTCCAGTGTTCAAATCATTTGGAATTTGTGTTGGTCACAACTAGACTTTATGAGTTGTAATATCTTATTACGAGTTGGTTGGTAGATTCATAAGGTGCGCAGTGTATGGGGTCTTAGTCACTGTCTTGGTTATGATTCATGGACAAAATTTGTATGGTGTGGGTATGAGCCAAAGGGTCAACTCTTTACCAAAGGTGGTTTTTTCCATCTATTAAGTTGAGGGCATTTTGGATATTCCCCTCTTGCCCAACTTAAAACCCATATCTTATAAATTCTTTAGTTCATCATTATATATCAAAAACACATCAAATAACCTTTCAGAACACTCCAAAATCCTCAAGGTAAATAACACATAGGGTTTTCATCAAGCACATCAATTAGGGTTCATAATGGTTTATTTCTCTCCATACTTCTTAGTGTTTAAGGCATGTAACTCTTCCCTCAATGTAAATTTTTTAAAAGCATGTGAATTGAAGTATTATTCATGGAATATGAATGTTGGGTTTTGAAATATGGTTTGAGGGTTTTTAATATAAGTTTCTTAACTGATTTAACCATGTTATCTATGAAACAATTAGGTTTAAATTTATGATTGGTAAATGCATTGGGTTGCATGGGAATGGTCGATGGAAATAGGGGTACAATAAAATCCCCAAAGTGATTATTTTGGTATGGAAATTGGTAATAAACTCAACCCAATGGCATAATTGATTTAGACTTATACATTATGACATGGCCTAGCTTGTTTCTTGAAACTAATGCATGATATAAATGGTTAAATTGTTAAGGATGTTTTTGAAAGCCTTGAGGGGTACTCTTAAATCCCGCAAGTGATATTAATGATATTAATGATGGATTCTGCAGGGTGCATGGGAATCCCTTAAGACCCGGCTTAATGACATTGTTGTCAAGCTATAGTTGGTATGATGACAGCACTAATTAATTCTTTAATAATTGACTCATAGAATTGGTGGTTTATCAAGTTGTTAAATATTTTAATTGGGCAATAATAAGGGTTGTGATAGCTAGCTGTGAAGATGTGATTCCAAACGACGGATACTAGAAACTCATGTTTTCCGAAAATGCGGGTTAGTTTTGATGACCATGTGCTTGTGGGGTACAAGGGAATCCCCCAAGCCTACACAAATGTATATGTATCATGGAGGACAATGAGTACAAAGGAATCTCCGGCCTTCTATGATATCTTTGATTCATGCAGCTATACATAACGGGCCTGTTTAGGGGGTAACACTGGACCCGTATAGCTCGTGGGTAGACTTATGATGGTAAATTTACAAAACCCAAGTTAAATATGTTAAAGTTCATGCTAAATCTCTAATGGAACTGATCTATTCCTCTACTTAGAGGCTAATCCAAAGTATTCTTCACCCTAAAATTACACAATATTTTCTTCTCTAAGTATGGGGGTTATTAACTCAAGAAAAAAACGTAACTATTATGGAAGATGGAATATATTTAATAATAGGGTTTGAGTCTTGTTTTTGTCAAATTTAAGATTAGCAACGTATATTTATACTTCCGCCCTTGGGCAGTATTTTTCTGCCATGCAGCAATCGTACAGGCTTGGCCACGACCGCGGTGCCATGACCACACTAGACTCACGTGATTGTGCCTTATTAACTTGCTTAACTTTTGTGATCACGGTCCTCAGACCGCGACCGTGGGCTATTTCCTACTCCAAGTCGCCAGTTGCACTTTCTTTCTTCTTTTTTATCATTTTAAGCTCCAATTCGTATCTTTTTATCTCATTATCTATGTGCCCGCAAAATATGGATATTATTTCATTCAATCACAATAATGTCTCATTTATTCATTCAAATATGGTAATGTGCACGAATGTTGAGTGCAAATGAGTGTTAAAATCACCACTTATCAACACCCCCAACTTAAAGTTTTTGCTTGTCCTCAAGCAACACTACCTTTTAGCATGAGACCACAATTATCTATTCCCAAACTTCATGCCTCTAAGATTACAATGACATCAGCTCAGTCACTACCATAAGTAGCTCGTTACACAGGGGCTAAGCATTTTTCATTGCACCACTCAACATAAAATGCAATATTTAAGGATGCATAAGACTTCTAAGATAAACAAAGCAACAACAACCAATACTCTAGAAGTGACTCTCTTTTAACTGAAACTAGGCTATACTCCATTTGCCTCATTGCACAGAAGGTGAAAAAATCACCAACCTTAACTCATTCACATTCCTCCTTTCAAGAATGAAAATTTTACACACCAAGTTACCAAATATACAACAAGGAATTTAACTGAAAAAACTCTCTCCCTCGCAAAAGAATTATCATTGTCAACAAGTGTCATACCATAGGATTTCCCCTTTTTTCAATCGCCACTATAATGAAAGTAAATGGTTGAAGATCTCAAAGGACTTTGAGCTTGTAATGTAGGTTCGGGTTAGGGTAGGATATCATTTTGGAACAATATGTCTACACCTTTCCTTGAACATCTACATCACATTATTTAATCTACCTTTTTTACTATGGACCACTCCTCTTTGATCCCTTCTCTTTTCACCTGTCCATTTTTTGCCTCTCTTGTTCACCCATTTTCTTCTATTTCTGTTTCTTGCAATTTTCATGAAATTCTTATCTTTGCTTGACCCTTTCTTTTTCTATTCATTTTCTTTCGATACTTGGGTACTTAGGCATTTAACTTACAACTTCATGGACCCACTCTTACTTCCATCAATCTTCACCACCTCCAACTTAGGCTTTTAGCCTCAAGTTGCATTTTAAAGTTAAAGGAGGGTATGGTTCAAAAGTTGGATAAAAAGAATATTCATTGCTTGTAAAGTGTTTTCCAAAGAAAAGTCCAAAGACACAAAGTGGGTAACTAGGGATTGCTTTTATACTTTGGTAGGCTTTTTAAGATAAAGAGGTTTCCAAAGTCACAAATATGGCCTAAGATCATTTCTCCAGCCAAATACAATAAAAATTAGCAGTAAGAGTCTAACAGGGCAAGTTCTAGTTAACACAAGTACACAAGAGATGAAGGTAAATAGCTCACTATACATGGCATTCAAAATTCACCAAGGAGACTCAATTTCCCCTCCCGTTAGAGACTAAATTGGAGTATCTATCACTATTGAAAAGTCAAACATTTGTGGAGTCACAAAAAGAGAAAGAGTTTTGTTACAAGGTTGCTCACGTCCATGCCCTTGATTTTTGAAAGATTTTGGACGGAAGGGGTTGTTTATTTTGCATTAGCACCATACTCAATTTTCTAGGTTATGGCTACAACCAGGGCCTTAGTCTTACATTTTGGCTCAAAATAGGCACACCAAATGTATGAATCCTCAGATTTTGCCAATCGCGTAAAATGTGACCCCAAATTTACATATTACAATGCCACAGGTATTCAGACTTCCCTAGCATTCATGACATTTATTCTACGGGTACTCAGACTTTCCTTGCATCTATGTCTCAAAACCCAAACACAACGCTTTACCCTTAAGAATGTCATAACTCAATCTATCATAGGGAAAATCTAGTCATGCATTACCATAATTAAAATAATACTAAAGTAAAAAAGAAAACCTAAAAATAAACACACATGATAATCCACGAAAAACATGGGCATCGTTAGAGTGCCAAAACAAAATAAAATTGTATCAAAAATGTCATCCAAAACAATCATAAAAACATACATTCAACAATCAAAATAATATAAAGGTTCCCCCAATAAAAAAGCTAGTAGTATCCCCAGTACACGATAAAAAATAACATAAACACCATGTAAGGGGTCCTCCCTGCATCTGCATCAGGAGCTGTCCTCTCCCGCTGACTCTACATCACAACCACCTAAATTATTAGCTGACCAATCTGCAGGGACCTCTTCATCACTATCCAACCTTGGTTAAGGTAGTCGGTCATTTGGTTTGTGCACCTTGAAGATGCCATTTCCACCTTTTCATAGCTTCTTGAAGAATTTATCTCTCTTCTTTTCTCTCTTCACCATCTTCTTGTGCAAATTTTCGAGATACCTATATGATGTATCTAATGCTGAATAATCTCTCTCCAAGCTAGAAATTATGGCTCCCTACTTCTTCTACTCCTCTCGGTATATCTTATAATCTGACTGGGCTACATATGAGTGGCGAGCAGTGGAGGACTCTTTCAGACCTTAGTAAATTTGGAAAAGATCTCCCTAACCACTCATATCTAACCTGAGATGTCATCGAAGGGGCGGGCTGATGAGGGTCTACAAGAGTTCGTGTCCTCTTGAGCTGATTTGCCTGAGTCCATCATCCTTTTCTTGCTCTGACGTGGGGCACCCTTACCCTAAAATTTGAGTGGGAAGATGTGAGGACCTAGGATCACCCATGTATCTACAGCATACTCCTCCACCTGTGCTCTCCTACATAGCTCAGTAATAAGGCATGGGAAGAGAAGATATGTACCTCCATGGTTCTTCAAGTACCTCTACTTTGAGAGTACACTCTCGCCTACATTGAATACAATGCTAGGAAGGATACAAGCCACCATCCGAGCTCACAATTCTATGAAAATGGTCATGTGAGTGCATGGTGATAATCTACTATAGATGATATTCAGCCAAAGCCTGGCCTCAACTGTGAAATCATTCATAAAAATGTCTTTCTTAGTGGTGGCCCAGGGAACCTCTTGGTTAGGAAATAAAAGGTTTGTCATATTGGTCCCTGTCTTGCATGCTTTTGTATGGAACTTCTCCATGTCAGAATCTAGGAGCCTATATACCTCGGTAATCCACTTCGCTCCAAAGTTAACTTTTTTACTCCGTATTGTCATCACTAGGTTTGCGAGAGAAACTATGTCGATGTTCGCGTAGAACTCACATACCCACTTCACATTAGCATGGAAAGGGTTTGGGGTAAAGAATCTCCACCCAATCGCAGTGAGTCTCGCATAGAAACCTAGGAGCTGGTCCTCCACTTTGTTCAAGAAAATACCCCTATCAGGGACCAACTTTGTCCTAGGCAAAACAACATAGTAGAGGTTTTGACATTGAGCGACCATGAATATGGTGGTGTCAAAATCTCCCATCTTTATGGCTTAGAACCTGTAAGCAATAAAAATCAAACCATCATTGGCATTATGAAACCCAAAAGCATGCTAGATTGATAAATTAACTTTATATGGAAGTGTTATAGTAGGTTCTAGGGTAAGAAAATGATGTGCAGAAATTATGTTTTTTGTAGACACTGCCCTCAGATATGGCGATAGTTGAGCAACGACCGCAATTGGAGTGCTGCAATCGCCATCATTGGGATTACGATCGCGGTACCTGAGACCATATTTGACATTTCTGCACATCAGTCATAATACCCCATTTTATCCCCAGATTTGTGTTCTACTAGGCATATAACATCATGACCAAGGAAGTTGATCCTAGATATTTTTATTATACCCCCAAATATAAAGATTTTAACATAAAATTCATAGGGGCATTGAATTGAATGCATGATGTACACGATAGTTTCAACAGGTTAAGGCCTAAATCTGGGTACCCCAGACTTCCCCATAAGTGTGTATATCAACTACAACAGCTAATAACCACAATATTCTACACAAACATATATTTTCCAATCAAAAAATTATTTCAGGCCTTTCCTATATTACAAGTTCTAACCGTGCAATATATATCAAAATCAAGGGGGTTGAGATGACACACCAAGTTCAAAAGAGTAAATGGATTGAAATGACACTTGGATACTAAACACTAAGCCAAAATTTGGAGAGAATTTGAGAGAATATTAAATAAGTTACGTGTGAGGAAATAACAGTTGGATGGTCATTTAGACTAATTCGACCGCGATGGCGGTCCTAGTTATGTGATCACGGTCATGCGGCCTCTACGATCGCAGTGGCACGAACCACGGCAGCGATAACCGTGAACAAAAATTGAGGTCTCCTACACTCCTTTATTCAGTCTAAACATGCCAATTTCACACATTACCTTTCTCACTTCCAATCAACATTCTCCTAGCACCACCTTTTCATGGAGTATGCATGAATAAATGCAAAAATAAAATCTACTCTATCATGCATAAAATAAAAGGATACGAGCCACTTTTCATGGCTTGATGGGGTGCCTCCCATCTAACGCTTACTTTAATGTCTTAGAATGATGCCTCATCCACTTCCTTTTGTGCTTCTACTTAAAAGATTTGAATATCCATCCCAAATCTTTTTGATTATGCAATGAGCGGAAGAGGGATAAAAGATTCAAATCTTCTAATATAAAACATGGAAGATGTAAGGAAATATCGAGGGAGCTTCGATCTCACCATTTTAATGACTTGAACCTTTTACCCAATTTGACATCAAATTTTTTATTTGGCTCCTTAGGCAAAGATGGAGACTTCTATAGGCCATTAGTTGCACATCGGAAGTTTGAATCCTTGGCCATTGATGGTGGGGCATCCATGTGCTCTTTTATAGTGTCAAATCCTAAAAAGTAGGGATAGTACTCTTTTTTCTCACAATCCACCATTTGCCTAGGTACATGGATTCTCATCACATCCTCTAAGCACAATGTTGAAAAGTGGTTTTAATGAGGTCTAACCCTTAATTATGGAATTTCCTCTTTCATAGCACTTTCACCCTGAAATGAACAAGAGCGGCCATAATAAATGTGTTTTGGTTCTTTTTTTGACTCTAGTACCATTTCCTTTATTTGGACATCTTCCACATCATTTGATTCGGTTGATTGGGAAATTACCGAGAATTCTTCGCTAGAAAGCTCATCATAATAAATTGGTTTCTCTTCTTGATTATCTCCATCTTGGGAAATGGGCAAGGTAGTGATGTTTGCTAGTTTTGATATCGTGCCTATTTCCTTTATCTTGATAATTTCCCTTCCAGATGCCTTGATGGATTGATGTATATTTTGTACATTGTCCCCTGTTGTAGTTACCCGATCTAAAATAGTTTGAAGCATTGCATCCAAACTATTGAGTCTGGTATGTTTCTCTTCCTTCGCTTCATCATAAGACCTATCAATCTCATAAGAAGAACTAGCAACTCGATTAGAATAATAAGGGGAGGGGGTATTTGGGCAATCACTCCAATGTCTATCTCGACCACCACACAAAGAACAAGTACACTCTTAATAGGATTGAGATGGTGTTTCCCTCTCTCTCAGAGGAGCATATGTGCAATCTCATCCAAAGTGCAGTCCATCATAATATAGACATGGGTCGTCAAGATAGGACTTCAAACTACCAAAATCATATTTTCCAGAAGATGCCATAGGGAAAAGTAAAACAAAAACAAAAATCTACCTAACACAAGAAACAAAAAAAAAAAACAAACAAATATATATCAGTATGAATTCAAGCAAGTAAGCTAGAATTCCAAACTAACTCAATACGTCAAATTGTTCCCCTACAACAGAACATTTTTAATAATGCTCAACTTACACGTCGATTTATGTGCAAGGCGATCGTCGTTAATATAATTACCCAACTTTGGAGTCGGGGTCAAATCCACGAGGAACAATTCCCCTACAACAGAACATTTTTAATAATGCTTAACTTACACGTCGATTTATGTGCAAGGAGATCGTCGTTAATATAATTACCCAACTTTGGAGTCGGGGTCAAATCCACGAGGAACAATGTGAGTGGAAATCAAGTCAATTTGAAAAAGTGGATACTTGTTAAATTCAAACCAATAGTACACTAAGATAAAACAAAATGAGGGGTTGAGAAGAGTATCAACACTGATGTTTCTTTTTGGATTTTTCTAGTATAAATTTAGGGCTACAAATAGTTAGAGTTTAAACAATTAAGCACAAATCTTTGTATTATTAATTACTAAGGGGAGTGACATGTGGATGATAATAGTCAACACCATTTTAGTAGATCAAGTATGGGTAGGTACATTTATGGGTTTTGATGCTAGCCTTTCAACAAAAGACCAAACTTTTACCCATTTATTATTTTGAATACCTACTGGGCGTGTTTAACAATTTGTAACCAAACCTCAATTTGGGCATCCCTATTTCTAGGATGACACCCATGGTATAGTTAACTTCACAACCACACTTACGTCTAAGATAGTGATAGATTAGAAAATAACACATATAATAGTCTACCATTGTTTTGGTATTCTTATCCCTCTTTAAAGGATGATATGGATTCCTAAAGTTCTCCCAAAACCCTTTTTTTGAAGATGGCTTTGAGGTTTCTAGAGTTTGGAGTTTTCACCTATCAAACCCTTATGGGTATTTGGGGCTTTCATCTACAAATTTCAACCAAATTGGTCAAGAAATGATATATCCCATAAACATGAACTACCAAATAGAAGCTAACATTAAAAAAAACACTTTAATCCCTATTCACATATAATCCCAAAAGGGAGATCGGTTACACATATGATAACTAAATAATGATATATCCATAATCTTTATTGAAATGATTTATTGAAGGCTAAGTGAATGTTGCTTCAAATTTTGAACTCCCACAAATCTACAATGGAAGTGAGCTATTCCTCCACTTAGAGGCTACTCTAATTTATTCTTCACACAATATTTTCTTCCCCAGGTATAGGGGCTATCAACTCAAGAACAAAATCTAATTATTGGGGAAGATGGAATATATTTAATAATATAGTTTGAGACTTCTCTTGGTAAAATTTTGGATCAGCCACGTACATTTACAATTTTCCTTAGGATGTATTTTTCCGCCATACTGCGATCGCATAGGCTTGGCCACTACCACGGTACCACGACCACACTAGACTTACGTGATCGTGCCTTGTTAACTTTCTTGACTGCCGTAATCACGGTCCTCAGACCGCGATCGCGGTACCTGAGGCTATGTCCTGCTATAAGTCTTCAACTGTACTTTTTTGCTTGCCTTTGATTATTTTAAGCTCTAATCTACATCTTTCTATCTCATCATCTATGTGCCTACAAAATATGGATATTAGTGCATTCAATCACAATTATGTCTAATTTATTAATTCAAAACATGGTAATGTGCACAAATGTTGATAGCAAATGAGTGGTAAAATCACCACTCATCAATACCCCTTGGAGATTAATCTCTGAGATTTAGGATATGATATGAACTTCCCTTAGGAGCTAAGGAACCACCCTCCCACTCAATATCTAGCTAATTAGGGAATTTAAAGATAACCTTACAGGTCTGATAGTCTATACATGCATAGCACTAGTGCAACCAATCCATCCCTAATATAACATCAAAATCCACCATATATAATTCAAATAGGTCCACCACAGTTTCTTTAATACCTACAGATACCACACACCCCTTATAGACTCTTCTAGAAATCTTTGAGTCACCTACCAAATTAGAAACTGAAAAAGGGTCTGAAACACACTCAGGACAAAAAAAATACACAACCACAAAAAGGGTCACATAATACAGAACGGACCGCGGATCAAGTAAACAGTACACAACACTGGAAAAGAGTTTCAACATACCATTCATTACATAAGGTGATACCTTGTACTTCTGTCGGGTAGTGAGAGCATAAACACAATTCTGACCAGTGCCAGAGCCAGATAGCATACCCATTTGTGTCGGAGCTTAAGAAAAGGTAAGCAGAACCTTGTTTGCCACAGAATCAACCTTAGTAAAAAGACAATTTCTAAGAATATGCCTTGGTTGACTACATTTGAAGCATCTATCCCTACTATCATCACAAAAACCCCTATGCAAATGACCACAAATCTGTAAAGAGGATATGATGGAGCTAACTGAGCCCCACTAGGCAGATACCGGACACGGTGTGCCCTATATTTGTCACCACCATTCAAACACTTGTCACCCAAAGTCTTTCGGTAGGGAGAACTAGCGGTCGTGTAAGATCAAGAATTTCCCCACTTCATCTTGGGCCATTTTCTACTATCCTTGCTACTCTTCTATTGTCCACCGACCTACTCAAAAAATCTAAACTTCATTCCCTGCCTATTTCCTAACTCAACTTTCTTATTCTTCTCTTCCTCAACCCGCTGCATTTGAACCACCAACCTGGAGATATCCATATCCTTGTTTAACAAGGCAGCCTTACTTTCCAAAATTATGTCTCTAGACAACCTAAAAGAAAACTTCCTCATTCTTGCCCTCATGCTAAAGACCAACTCCGGAGCATACCGCGATAACTGGTGAAAAAACAATGCATATTCCTTGACTAACATCTTGTCTTTCCTAGATTAACAAACTCTTCTACCTTCGGTTCCCTCAGCTCTTGAGGAAATAAACAATCCAGAAAAGTATTAGAAAAATCCTCTCATAGAGATAACTCAACATCGTTACCCCTTGCTTGATCCAACTCTTTGTAACACTAGTATGCCATATCATTCAGCTGTTAGGTGGCAAACTCCACACCATCCACACTAGTCGCATTCATCACATAAAAAATCTTTTCCATCTTATCCAGATAACCTTAAGGATCATCCTCAACCCTAACACCAGTAAAGGTCGGAGGGATCAACCTAATAAACTAGCCAACTTTCGTGGCCTCAAAAGAAGGATTAACATGAACACCCCGCTTAGACTAAGAAACGACAAACTGTGCCAACATATAAATAGACTAACAAAACATAGCATTCGTTACTTCAGCTTAAAGAGCTCGGGAAAGACTAGAAGGAACTGGTGGAACTCCAGGACAATCAGGGACTTGAACCCTAGATCAAGTATGGACCCTATTAGTAGAATAGGTCCCATCAACATTGTCCTCAGTTGGGATAGATGAGTTTTTGTGAGCTTTAGATAGTTGAGGAGGCATGATCCGAAAAGCAATCAAACTGGAACTAGAGGAGAATTCAAGAAGAGAAACAATCAAAAATAGAACACAAGGAAGAAAAACAATCTTAAATGCCTCATAGCCTCTCCCTTATGAGTGTGGCATGCTACACACTCTTAAAAGAGACTCTAATCGACACGGCTTAGTGGACTCCCAATTGACCATGAACTTGTGGCTCTGATACCAATCTGACGACATTACCCAAACTAGGGCCTTGTCGTGTTGAGTGCATCAAGTCCAACCGGGACCGGGGATAAACCCCAATACCCAACAAAAACTACCTTGCAACCTATATCAGATGTATTATAAACATATAATAAGATAGAGCAATAATAAATCAAAGACATAAAAAAATCATAACCATAACCAACCAAACATCTAATCAAATATTCAACCGGTGTCAACCACTATGCTAATACTAATATGAAGGATAACACTAATATCGACACTGCCCATGCCTATAGTAGTACCACAAATTCTCTAGTTGATAACAAAGAACATTCAGTCAAGACAGGCACCCGACCATAGACAACCAAAATCCAAGAAACAGAAATAATGTAAGGATGTCCATATCATGAAATAGAGTCTTCTGGAGTATGGAATCTCACTACTTCAGTCTTACTCTAAGTTGTCCTCAAATCCAAGTCACATATTAGGAGTAGGAGTATGGTCAGTTCCTGCATTGCGTGGTAATACATCCCCAAAGACGTTTGGCGTGATGGTAGCTAACATGTACTCAGGAATAAGGATAAATTAATGCAATTATTCAAAACCAAAGTAAAAAAACATATGTAATCACACATATATATACATATATATCATATCGGGGAAGGGAACCAAGCTTAGCATTCATTTAAAACCTTAACTTGGTCCATGTAGATTGACCGTCCTAAAACTACCCATGGTCTATATGGGTCCAATGTTACCCGCAGAACGGGCCCTAGTGTGTGTAGCCGCATGAACCAGAGATATCATAAGGGTTGGGGATTCTCGTGTACCCTTTTCCCTTCATGTTACATATATACAAGTATAATTATATGGTCACCACGACTAAACCTTATGTCAGCAAACATAAGTTTCTAATCTCTGTCCATCGGACTCATGCCTTCACAGTTAGATATCACAACCCACCATTATTTCCCTACTAAAACCTTTAGAATATAATATAACCACCAATTCCAAAATCTAGTTACCAAGGCATTATGAAGTGGTATCGTTATATCAACTATAGCTTGCAAGAAATGTCATTAGTCAACACTTATGGGATTCCTATGTAACACATAAGGTTCGAAATAAAACCAACGCCATGTCTACTAAGTCCATTCTAATCTATATGAAGCCAATTTAAGTTCCATTACCATATTATGCAATGCAAAGATTTCAATAAAAGTCAAACTATATGACAAAATCATTCTCATTGGCATTATATCAAACATGTTGAGGGAATATAATATCTAAAACCAAAACCAAGCATCAATTGACCATTCCCATGCAACCACATGTACAAACCACCAAGAACAACCAAAACTCCCATCATATATTTCAAAACAAAAATATTACCTCAATAATACCATGAAAACCATTCATTAAAACATGTTTTTAGTTGAACTAACAATGAGGGAGGAGTAACATGCCTTAGAAATGAAGGAAGATAAAGAGAATCCACCATTAAGAGCCTTAATTGGTCACCTTGAAGAAACCCTAGCCTTTTCTTGAACCAAGATCTTGAGAGAGATTTAAGAGTCTTTAGAGAGTGTTTGATTGAAACAAAAATAAGTTAAAGAAGCCTCCAAAGGTGTTTTATGGCATGTGGTCAAAAAGGGTTAAGAAGGGAAATGTTTAGAATACCCCCAACTTAAATAGTAAAAATTTTCGCAAGTGGGTATGATTGGATCCCTCAACTCATAAACATATCATATGAATGGTACCCTCCAATCATATACAAGACAGAAAGTTGGACTCCATATTCAGTCCAACAAATGAATTCCGTACCTAACTCTTATTATCACCATACAACTAGTAACTTTATGTCGTACCCTAGGAAAAACATCTAAAACTAGACACTGGAGAACATACTATTGGACCTTATACTTCTCGCTACTTCAACATACGACTCGTATGGAGTCTTTACATACCTTGGACAGAACTTGGCCAATATCATACGGAATAACATACAACTAGGGTACCTAGACATGTACCCAAACCATATGACTAGTATGTTGAGCTGTATGATTAATAAAAGGCTCAAAAATAGGAAATTTCCAAGAGACGACACCTTGGGTGTTTCACCAAGGCACCTCTCAGTAACCATCTAAACCTTCTACAAAATAAAAGAATTTCTTTTAATTACAAACAACGTGTAATGATTGTTTAGAGAATATTCTAGTCCTATTCTTAATGTTATGGCTTTAGCTAAAATACTTGGACCATTATTTATTTTCCTTTTTTGTGCATACACCAGGTTACCTTCCCAGTTTCAAATACAAAAGGAAAAAGAACTACTCCTAATCTCCCTTTTTGATGACACATCTGCATTGCACTTGTAAACTCCTTCAGTTGGTGCTGACCATTTCTCTATCTGAACCTCAATCCAAGGTACAAATTGTTAAAATAATTGAATAATCTTAGGACATGTTACTAGTAAGTGAGATAGCCAGGTGAATGTAGTTCTAGAAAATATATTAATATTGCTATTAACTTCAATCTCCATCATTCAATAAGAATATTCTACTACCTGGATGATTATATTCCAGGCCTTCCATATCTACCAAAGAATGAAGATTGACATAGCTTAATATAGTAGTTTAACCTTAGTATTTCAGTAGCATACCACTATCTATATATTTAGCATTTCATCTTTACAAAAGGACCTCTTATACCTGCAATAGTAGAAAAGGTCTTCCACAACCTAGTAGCATATCACAAGTAAGAAATAAATGTTCCTAAGTTTCTGTAACTTGCTCATTGCAGCAACAACTAATCAAATCACTTGTGTTACCCATTCTACTATTAACCTCCCTAATAGGAAGTCTCTATATGCATAATCTCCAAAAGAAAAGAGTTTAATTTAAAAGGAATTCCTTTAATCTACATTATCTTATAAACTTCTTTCTCTTCGAATCTTTTTCTAACAAACTCCCTGGTACATGCCACAGTGAATTACCAGTGCTACATTTCATTAACCAAGTATAATCCCATATGTTATCTCAAATCATCACAGGTAGTTCTTTGGAGATGTGCTGACAAATCTGTTTTGGGAAAAGTTGAGCGATCAACTCCTCATTCCAATTTCTTTCTTGCCACAATTTATTTATTTCCTCTAACTCACAGTTAAAAACATGATTTATCGGAATATAGAAGTAAAATGCACCAAGTTTGGTAAAACTATCAAACCAAATACTAGAGCGCCCACATCTAGGTTCCCATCAAATTTCTTGATTAATGGAATCATTAGCTTCAATATAAATTTCCAAGTCTAAGACCCCCCCTTCCATCTATTCTACCAATTATGGTCTATGCTTTTTATAATACATATTCCATAAAATATTTTTCCACATAGATTTTTTGGTTCTGAAAATCCATTGTAACTTAGAAAATAGAGACTTTGATACATCAAATAAGGATCTGAATCTCAGATCTCTTTCTTTTTTGATTAGACACATATCACTCCATGCAACCCAATGCTTACTCTCACCTACTTACTTGATATTACAAATAAATCTAGAAAAAAACTCTATGAAGATCATGTGCAACACACTTTGAAGGAGAAATAACAGACAAAAGGTAAATAGGAATATTCTACAACATATTCTTTTTAAGAACATATTTACCTCCAAATGATAGAAGTTTACCTTTATAAGTCTGAAACTTATACTGAACTTTCTTTATCAATTCTGAAAAATAGATTTTCATTTTCCTAGCATGGCCAATAGGACATCAAAGGTAAGTAAAAGTGAACTTACCTTTATTAAGTCCAGTATCACCTTCAATCCCAATAGTCTTATTATGGATATAGAAGAAGCTCTTTTCTTTGTTAATCTTTTGCCTTGATTGCAATTCATAAACACAAAGAGTATTTGTAACTAGTTGCATACTTTTCTTATCTATAGAGGTGAAAATAATAGTATCATCTGCATAAGAAATATAATTAATTTTATCACTCCATTTGGGCATTCCAAAACCCTTAAACTCTTTTTTATAAATAACTCATTTATGTTCTTAGATAACACATCAACAGTTAGAATAAAAAGTGCAGTTGATAAATGATCTCCCTCCTTTACCCCTCTAGTAGCGTCGAAGAAACCATGAGTTTGTCCATTGATTAGGACAGAGTACCAATTGTTAGAATGTAATTTCAAAATTTTGTCAACTACTTCTTTATCAAAACCCAGTTTTTCTAGATCATTAATTAAGAAATATCATTCAACTCTGTCATAAGCCTTAGCCATATCATGTTTAATAACCACATTAGAAGGTTTACCCTTTTTTATTATATAAGCAATGAGCTCGTGAGACAATAAAAAGATTTCAAAAATATTCCTTTCTATCACAAACCGTACTGATTTTGAGAAATAAGTCATGGTAATAAATCCTCCAACCTATCATGCATAATTTTTTAAATAATATTATTTAGAAAATTACTAACAATTATAGGTCTTAAATCATAAAATGATTGCATTATATCTTTTTTAGGAATAAGGACCAAATTTGTATGGGTAATTTATTTAGGAAGGGTCTGACCTTGAAAGAAGGCATTAATCACTACACACATATCTTTGCCTACAAATTCCCAATACCTTTGAAGGAGTATGCCAGTGGAACCATAAGGTCTAAAAGCATTGTCTCCACTTAACTAAAATAAAACACCTTTTATCTCTTCTTCAGAAAAGCTAGCATTTAAACATCTATTTTCTTCCTGTAAAGACAAATCACCTTTAAATAAATTAGAAGTAAACTGCTCCAGAAAATAAATTATTGCTTCAACTATAGTCTGGTCCCTGTCTTATGCTCATTCTCTAGTAGTTCTCTTAATCCTCTGAATATTCTATATTTTTCTCCTTCCCCTTGACTAAACAATGGAAAAACTTAGTATTAGGATCCCTTTTAGAAAAGCATAGAATACCAACTTTTTTCTTCCAATAATCCTCCCCCATTTTAAGATATCTGATCAATTTAGCTTGGTCTTGCCTCAAAAATACACTATAATCACCAATACAAAATTACTCGAATAACTTTTATTTTTTCCTCAAAATGTCTTCCATAATTGCTAGTTACTGAAAAATGTCCCCCAACATCTCTTTGCTCCATTTATTCAAGGATATTTTAGTTATATTTATTTTTAATTTCAATTAATGAATACATCCTCATAAGTAATAACTTCCAAAGAATTTTGAACTACTTCCTTGAAGCATTCAATATCGATCAAAATTTTCAAAAATATGAAAGGTCTGTTTGTCTGCTCTTCTGGACCTCTATAAGCTAATAAATGAGGCATATGATCTGATCCTATTCTCTCCAATTTTTCAAAATCAACCTTACTAATAATGCCCAAAAATTATCAATTAATGAGTTGTCGATCAAGTGTCTTGAATATACATTCTTCAACGTCTCTTCTATTCCCTTCGTGAAGGGACTAGCTTTGAATTTAATATCTAATAAATCAATAGAATTGACACAAAAAGCAAAATCATCATATTCTTGTGGATATACTGGTATTCCACCAATTTTCTCTCTAATATTAAGATAACATTAGAATCCCCTTCCTCAAGCCAAGGCACTGCTATGTTATGATGGACAACATATATATCACTCCACAAAGTCATTCTTTGATTAGAATAACATTTTCAATAAAAAAAGGTGATCACCAATTATTGACCAACATCTATGAACTTCAATTTAACAATGATTTGTTGTCTTAAATCTACCAAACCCTCTAATTGGATGTTGTTTTGAACAAAAATCTACATTTTCCCATTTATATTGCAATTAGCATATTCCATATATAATTTTCTTTTATATTTTTGGAGTTGATTAGCCTCTTGAAATGGTTCCATTAAGGCTATAAAATTGAATTTGGAGTGCTTATGGAGCATTTGAAATCTATGAAAAGCATTATTAGTCCATAGACCTTATGTTCTAAAAAATATTTCCTTATTCATTTATCAGAGTATTTGGTTCCCTTTTTAGGCAACAATCTTTTAGTTTGTTGCACCACTGATTTGCCTCTGATTCTCCTTGTATATGAATTTGTTGTTGGTGATAATCTAGCTATTTTCACAACTTATTTTAAAATTGGTAGATTGTCCTCTCGCTCTTTATTTTCTTTAGTACTTTCTCAATTACTGGATTGTTATTTTGCAACTCTCTTATCACTACATTTGTGGGATACTATTTCATGTAATTTCCTCATAGGTGGTGAACTTTTTTTCTACTTTATTGGTATTGGTAAAATAACAATATTTTCTCCACCATTGATGATGTTGGTCAACATCTCGCTCTTAATACCCCATGTAGTCTCCTCTACTAGGTGGTGCCTCAACTAAACCTTAGTGTAATGACCTAAACTAGGGCCTAGTCATGACGGGTATCTCAAGCCCACCCTTAGATGGAGACCACCCCCAAAGCCTGTCCAAAGCATATATAATAAATAGCGGAAGACAACCATGGACGATAAGATAGTACTGTAGCTTCAAAAATAATCTCTAAGAATCAACAAAGACCATATATCCCATATATGTCCACAAAAACCTCTAACAAAGATTGATTATCAATCTAAGTCATGACATGCCCCCAATAATAGCCAAAAAACTAAAACCAAATGACTATCTAAGACATAAGGGATAACAATGCTTTAAAATGATAGGCCTTCCAGAGAATGGAAGCTCACCACTTTAAGCTGACTAGTGAATAAACAAGAATCACTTGACATCGCGCAAGGAAATAGAAGTATCCTCAGACCCTACATTATGAAACAATTTATCATAATATGACGGTTAGTAGGATGAGAGATAGTATGTAAATAAGGAATAAGAGATAGAATAATCATGCCTTCGCAGAACGAAATCCAAAACTCAAAGTACATGTTTACATACATGCATATATACACATATTTATGTAAGATGTTAGGATATGGAATAAGGTTTATCAACAGATGTAAAATCATTAACCTAGACTATGTAGCTATAATTGTTTTAATAACACCCTCGAGCTATATGGGTCTAGATCCCCCCATTGAAAGGGCCCCAGTGCGTGTTAGCTGGACGACTCGAAGAAATCAAAGGAAGGGCCAGGGAGTACATAATACCCAAGCTATTACAAATTATATAAGTAATGTGAACTATGCACATAGTCACAAAGTCCCCCACGCCAGCAAATGTGGCTTCTAGTATCGGTCTCCCCTTTCTATGGCGAGCTACCCAACCCCCATTAAGGCCAATGAAATCATTTACACATAACCCATCCATTTAACAAAGGATTTATAAATTATGACAATTACCGAATGGTATCATCAAACCAATTAAACTTGCAAGTCAATTTCCATCATGCCATTCTATTTACCCATTATCTTAGGGATTCCACGAACCCAAAATCCTAATTTATAACCAATGCATGGAAACCAAGACCTTTTAAGATCGTCTATATTCCATTAAAATTTTATGAAATACAATAGTTTCAAAAGTGGGTTAAATCATGCATATTTCCATGTTCCAAAACCAAATTTTAGAAGTGGGTTGCGATTAATGCCAATTCCAAGCCAAGATTCATAAAATTGGGGGAATTCCATGACCCCCTTTCCAATTCACCAAACCCATGCAAACATTAGTTCAACAATCATGAGACAAAGCATGAATAAATATTCCAAACCATGGGAAAACAAAACAAGTAACAATTTTTCAAAACCCTCAACCCATTATTCAAAACCCACAATTAAAATCATGGGAATACAAACCATTGCATGACATAATAAATAAAAGTTTAGGGAAGAGATACACGCTTGAGACACCAAGAATTTTAGAGAAACCATAGTGGATCCCTAGATGAGCAATCCTTAGAAAACCCTAAGGAGCTGTTTGGTTTGCAAATAAACCCGGGATAAAATAATGATCCCGGGATAAAACTTTTTATCCGTCGTTTGGTTGTAAATATTTGGGACAACTTATCCCGGGACTAATAATTAGTTCCGAGATAAGTAATCCACCCAAATAGTGTGATAACAATCCCGGGATTATTTTCCTTTGGTATAAAATTCTACAAGGACAAAAATACCCTCTTGGGATTGTTATATATAATTAAGCTATATATAATTAGACAAAATTAACATAATTTAACATAATATATTATAATTAAATATATTAACATAATATATATATAATTAAACATAATTAACGTATATATATTCATAATATTATACATTTGGTTGTAATAAATATATATATATATATATTGTATATATATTCATAAATAATAAATTATGTTTAATTAACATATAATATATTCATTAATTATGAATATAATATATTACGTAATATATAACGTAATTACGTAATATATAACGTATAATATTATGAATATATTATGAATATATATACGTTAATTATGTTTAATTATATATATATATATTATGTTAATATATTTAATAATAATATATTATGTTAAATTATGTTAATTATGTGTAATTATATCTAATTTAATTATATATAACATAATATATAACGTAATATATTCTCACACACACATAAATTATGTTTAATTAACATATAATATATTCATAAATAAATAAATTTTGAACAGTTTACCATTCAAAATGGTTGTAAAATATATAAATTATGTTTATTTATATATTTTAATTTCTCTAAAAAATAATAAAGAATTTTAAGAATAAATATTTAAAGCTTAAAAAGAAATATATACATATAAAAAGTTAAATAAGATGGAGGGTATTTTGGTAACCAATCAATTTATTTAATACCATCCATATTACTTTGAATACAACAAACCAAACACTCAATAAAAAATAATCTCAGCATAACTAATCCAGTATAACTTATCCCATCACAACTTAATCCCAGCATAACTAATCCTGATATAACTTGTTTCAAACCAAACGACCCCTAATTGTTCTTGACCTAGAGATAAGAGAGAAGAGAGAAGTGATTAGGAGTTATGAGGTCACTTAGGGTATTTTATATCATGGGTTATACTTGGGGGTGATAGCAAATGACCAAAGTTCCCCTAATTAAAACACAAGAAAAACTATCCCAAGTCATTATGGGTCTATCATGACTCGTGACGACTGGATACTAGTTTTTGCCTGGACTCATAGCCTGGGCAGTGACTCAGGGAAACCTTACTACTAATTTTACGAGTCCCACACAACGACTCGTGACCATACATGATGACTTATACGGTCCGAGTCATCATCATGGTAGAAATAATGGACCACCACAATGGTCAGACCAAGAGTCCCACCATACGATATGTAATATCTACCCCGACTTATGAGGTCTTAGTCATTCTCAGGACAAAAACTTTAGCCAACTTATGTGTTCTTCTATGATTTGCCCCTTACGACTCATGAGGAGTCTTTATGACTCATCACCTAAGTCGTAGTTTTGATAGAGAGCTCAAAACTCAAAAATTTCCAAAGTCCAAAACATAGGGTATTACACATAGCTGATAGAATCTTTTTAGTGTATAACAGCCTGACATTACCAGCAAACATGAACATAGGCTCTTCCACATAAGTTATCTGCTCATCCAACTGAACTGAGTCCTATCTAAGAACATAAGAAAGGTTAGGAATGTAGCACTGCAAAGCAGTAACCTGGAAAAACTTGATAGACAACAGCAAAATATGGAGGTAAGGCTAACTCATAAGCCAACTCACTAACTGTACAAAGAATCTCAAAGGGCGTAATATATCAAGGGTTGAGCTTGCCTTTCCTCCCAAACATCATCCACACCTTTCATGGGCGATACAGGGAGTAATACTAAATAACCTACTCTAAGTCTCAAGGCATGAAGTCTATGATCTGCATAAGCCTTTTACCTACTGTGAGCTGCTTTCAAATTGACATGAATCACACTGACTCTATCCAACAACTGCTGAAGAAAGTCAGTACCACTGTGTCACGACCAAAACAAGGGTCTGGCTGTGACGGGCATCTTAAGTCCATTGTAGATCGCAGACCGCCCCTTTTTCTATCCAAACAGAGCATACATACAAATGGGGATGAAATTCTAAACATATAACAAGATAATAAAGATAGTTCAAAAGACATGATCATTATACCAAAAATAGTCCACCAATACCAATGACCATACCCAAGTCCACATTTATCCAACAAAGCCTCTACCAAGATGAATATTAATGAAGTGTTGAGACATGCCCCCGACAGTAGCAAAAAAAGTCTGAAATAAAGTTTCAGACATAGGAAACCAGAACCATGAAATGAAGCCTTAGATGTATGGAAGCTCACCATTACAATGTCAATTTATGAACTAACATGGGGACTCAAAGTAGGTGATTTAAGCACTAATTTATAAAACATGGGTGATTTAAACCATCCAATCATATAATATACGGGGGACTCAAATTTCTCGGTCATTTAGACACCCTGCGCCAGTAAGCGTAGTTCTCGGTGTTGGCTCCTCGGGACCCCCACTTTCACGGCCCATCTACACAACCTTCTTTTAAGCTCAATGAAAATATTTAATGAACAATACAAGTTTATTGAACCAATTAAGCATTGAGGCATACCATTGGTATCATTATAAAAAACCTACTTGCAAGATTATGATCATGCCATAATTCATTAACCATCACAAGGGGATATTGCAACCCCTTAGGTTCAATTATGCATTTACACGGGGAATTCACATACCCCAAGGTTTAATACAATCGTACCATGGTTAATTAACCTCTTATACTTTGAATCAGTTCAAGAAAAAAAGTCAAATCATGTGATAAAGTTGTTTATTATCAATTTCACCCTTAGGTTGAGTACACACAATTTCCAAAGCCACAAGTCAAGGAAAACCCATTAACCTTTTTATCCATAAACCAAACCGATGCACCCCATGGAAATAGAAGTGGGGGCAACGGTTCATATATCATCTCCATAGATATCAAACATATCCCTATAGATTAATGGTGATGGTTATAGCTCCAAATAAAAATGATTTTGTTATAGTATCGATAAAGTAATGGTTGTGTATGGAGGTGACAAAAACCATCTCTATATTGGTACCTATCATGATGGTTATTGTTTTGAATAAATTATGATGGTAGATAAGCTGGTGAGACAGCTATGAAATATCCCTATATACATGTTATAGGATGGTTATAAATATGTTATTGCAATGATTGGTAATCTATTGAGATGACTACCAACCATTCTAATAATATGTATTAGGACGGATATAAATATTTTATTACAATGGTTTATAATCTGTTGGGATGGGTACCAACCATCCCTATAACACGTATTAGGACGGATATGTATATGTTATTTCTATGGTGTATAATATGTTGGGATGGCTACCAATCATCCTTATAACACGTATTAGGATGGTTATATGTGTGCTATTATAATGGTGAATAATCTGTTGGGACGGCTACCAACCGTCCTTAAAAAATATTATAGGAGAGTCGTTTGTAGGCTATTACAATGGTTAAATAGGATCTCAACTTATGAAAATGCTAAAGTGGTCTGGGATTTTTTAAGGACTTCTCATGCGGTAACAATGGATGTGAAGGAATATAAATTAGACATGTTGAAAACTCAGTATGGAAGCTTTACAATGAAAGAAAGAAAAATAATACAAGAAATGCATACAAGATTCACCTCCATCAGAAATGAGCTACACTTCTTAGGAAAGGTGATTCCATTGTATAAACAAGTAAGGAAGATCCTTGTTGTTCTTCCCAAATAATGGGAAAGTAAAGTAGATTCTATAACTGAGGTAAGAAATATGAAACTCTTACCATGGATGAGCTGATTGGAAATCTAAAAACTCATAAGCTCAAGAAGAAACAAGAGCTAGAGAAGAAAGATTGAAAAAGGGAAAAATCTCTGGCATTGAAAGCTTCAAATAATGAATCAAGTGAAGAAGCGACTGATGTTTCCTGTTATGCAAGAAGAATGGTCAAAGCAATAAAAAGAAGTGGTAATTTCCAAAGAAGAAGAAGAAATAGTAGCAAGGGAAGCAATGTTGAGGTATGTCATAAATGTGGAAGTCCTGAGTACTTCATAGACTGTCCAATGCATAAGATGGATCATTAGTATTACCTTGAGACTGAGAATGACAAAAGAAAGATCATGGACTAGTTACTTGATAACTCAAGAAGGAAGGAAGTAGTTGATATGCTATAAAGCAAGTTTTGGCAGTATGGGGAGACTCTTCCCATGATTCAGGTGAAGATGAAAAGACTGCAGGTGTCTCATTGCTAACAGGGAAGGATTAAAAAGTGACCTTTGACACTTTGTTTGCGTTTATGGAAAATACTGAGGATGAATAAGAAGATGAGGTAAAACTCTCAAATATTAAAGAAAACCAAGAAAATTACTCTGCTAGAAAAACAAAAAAAACTTGCCAATATGTTTATTGATTCTATGTGTGAAATGACTAATGAAAAAATGCTTTGAAAGAAAAGGTAGAGAATCAAGAGCTTGATATAATTGCTCTAACTCTTCAAATATCTAAAACTAAAGAGCAGGTTACTAAGTTGAAATATGAAAATTCAAGCTTAGTGAATAAACTGGAAAAAGCTCAGAGTGTATATGATAAAGAAAATATTAATACTCTAGAAGAAAAGATTGAAGATCATGAGCTTGAGCTGATAGCTTTAACTCTCTAGACATCAGAAACTGAGCAACATGTTGCTAAGATGAAACTTGAAAATTTGAGTTTGGTAGGTCAACTGGAGAAAGAAGATGGTTCCAACAATAATGAATTGAAAAAAGTCTCAAAGTTTTAGGTTTAGCTTGAAGAAAAGTTGGAGTACTCTCAAAGGCTTCTCTTGACTGCAGTTCAGGAGAATGAGGAGTTAGAAAAGGACCTGGTCCATCTAAGGGAAGAACTTAATAAATCCCTACAATGGACTGTATCTTCTCAAATACTTTCTAACTTAACTAATCAAGGCGCTAATAGTGGGAAAGGTATTGGTTATCAAGAAAGAACCCAACCTAGTGGGTCTCAAGGTATAATTGCTTATAATTCTAAGACAAGGTTCACAAGCCTCTATGCACTCACTATGGAAGAAATGGGCACAAAAGGTGGAATTGTCAGAATAAGATTAGAGATAGGATGAATGTTTCTAAATATATTTAGCAAGGAAATGCTCATTCTAAGTGTCCCAAGCCTCACAGAATTGTGAAAAAAAACTGTCTACCTAGATGGGCCAAAAGGGATTTGATCACACCATTGTCCCGTTACAGGGAACATAGGCTCAAATGGGTCTCCCAAACTGGAAAGTGGTCATGAGTCTAGGCTTGAGCAGGGGATTATAGTCAGAAATAGCTCGTTGATTAAAATATTTTAAACCTCAATAATAGAAAGACTGACTGTGTTCTCTCTCTCTCAAGACACTTTTGGAGAAGGTGTCTTTTTGTGAAAAGATGATTTCAAGGACCTAATCCTGGAATATGAAAGATGATATTCAACAAGAGAATGAGTAAAGCTTGTGTTCTAAAGGAAGCCCTAGAATGACCTTTAGAGATGATGCATGAAAATTCTCTGATCCTAAAGATAAGTCCTGATTCTCAAGGACCTGGTCCCTAAGAAATTCATCTTTGAAGGAGAAAGCTTTAACAGCTTGACATGCTTTGGGAACAAGTTCTGAGAAAAAAAGAGTGCAAGAATTAAAGTATGGTAATGACAGCCTAATATGTGAATTAGCTTTTCTTCCTAAACTGGCTATGCTCAGGAGATAGGTATCATCAATAAAGTAGGTGGATTTTGGTCTAACTCAGTACTATAACCTTGCAGGTATGCACCCATGGGAACAGCTTAGGAAGTGGACAAAAGTGATAAGCCCAAACTTTAAGATTCAGTCAAAAAAGAGAGATTTTATCTTATCTCAGAGGTTAGTACCACTATAGTATGCTTTAATAATCATAAAATATACTGTCTAAGAAAGGCATGTAATATTTTCTTCCTTCATAAATGTTATCAATTCATTTTCAAAATAAAGAGTCACTCTTATCAAAGACAAACATGTCATTCTCTGATAACAACGGTCACCTCTTCAAATTGCTAAAATAGGGCACTTCCCAATTAGAGTCTCAACTTATCACACATTGCCACCACCAAACTAAATTTATCTTTCTCATTCTCCTTCCTCCAGAAAATCAAACTGAATATGCCCTCATCAAATGTCCCAATCCTTCACTAATCAAAACCATAATAACATCATCTTAGGTCCTCTAAGTCAAAGTTTGGTAACCCTTCTTGAATGAGGCAGAAACACATAAGATGAGAAAAAGAAGAAAGCCTATGAAGGACATAGTCCCAGGAAGAAAAATTTGTTATTGAAAGGATAGAGGAAACTAATGAAAACAAAGGATGAGATAAAGAATTTAGGTCGTTATAAATGGGATTAAAATGTTAATTCCTCATTCCAATATATGTGAGAAAAAGGGAAACATGAAATGTCATACGGGTACCTCCCCAACTAAGTATTTGATCACTTTGAGGTACTTGGGAAAAGGAGATCACATAATATAGCCAAATTGATATTCAGATTGAAAAAAACTTGTGAATAATATATATCAAGTATTTGAATAGTTAGCTGTTCAGGAGAAGTTGGGAATGAAAATAGAGGAGTTAAGAATCAAGTTAACAATCAAAAATGTTGGATTAAATATATTTGGCATTATTAATTCAAAGTCTATTCTCTAAAGGATGAAATGCCACCGATGATCATGTGGTTGGAAAAGTAAAAATCCAGGCAAGAATGGCAAATTTGAATGCTGAAGTGAAGATCTTACTAAACAGTTGATGGATACTCATGTTACTATAGATGAAAGAATGGATTACTGCTTAAGTCCTTTTCACCCAATCCTCCTTTCACCTGAGCCCTGTTATCCTAATTCCCTCATTAACCTTATGTCAGTTCCATTACCTGAATCTCATAATGGCTTTTAAAGATAGTTATCTTATGATGATTACTTTAGCTTGTCGTACTGGTACAAACTATTATGAGTGAATGAATCTTTAATTTATGTATATCATGTGTCTCCTTACTTTAGAGTTGTTCTATATGTTAGTGTTGCCCCAGTGGCCATAAGTTAACTAATCTGTGTTTATCTTTACTCTTGGTTTATTGTTAATTTTTTTTAATGATGCCAAAAGGGGGACTACTGAGTTCACATATAGTAGGGACTAGGTAAATTGAGATGCAGACCTGAAGAGAGTCATACTGACAGTGGGTGTGTAAATATAAAGGTACCATATAAAATGGAGGTACATAATGACAGAGGGGGATTTTTTCTACAAAATGACAACAAGGGCCCATTTACCTTTGTTGCATGATAGAGAAAGCATGATGATATGGGGAACATTAGTCTCCAGGAGGTAATCACTCTTATTAAATCTGATGAATGTGCACTAATGATAAAATTGTATGGTTTGATTTGTCATCATCAAAAAGGGGGGAAATTTCTATATGTATTTTTATTGATGAGCAGCTAAACTACGAGGGACCAGGTCCCTAGACGTGCAAAGTACAGTACAATTGGCACGCGCCTTCTGCAAAGTTTTGTCATCTTGTGTTATAAACTTCTAGGTGCTATTTTGTGTTGTTTTGTACTGACTTGGACAAATGGTCCAATGATCTTTCAAGCTCTAATCATCACCAAACTATAAAAGAAAAGAAATATTTCTTCAACAATTGGTTTTTCGCAAATCCAAAGAGTAAAGAGAGGCAACAAAAACCCCATGTCAACACTAATCAAGTTCTTAGCCTTATGAATATTTAAATTATAATAGCTCTTGAGTGAGTAATGAATTGTAACTAAACTGCTCATCTTATGAGAATAGTATTTTCCAATTGACAGAGTGTTGCTTAGGTAAAGTTACCTAAGCTTGAGACTTATTAGAGCTAATCAGCACAGAGAAGATTCCTTGGTTGAGTTACCAAGATAAGCTGGTAGTAGAGTTACTACTAGTGCAACAAGCCTAGAGTTAGACTGAAATCTAGACTATAATCAGAAGGTTAATTATAGTGGATTTCATTGGTGCTTATGAGGGCAAGCTATCTTTTTCCCCATTCTAGGTTTCTATGTAAAGCTCCTTGTGTCTTTTACTCTTTTTGCATTGTGTTTAGTTTTCCTGCACACTATTATTTATTTCCTGTTTTTTATTCTGAGGGAGCTGGTCCCTTACTATGTGATGAAACCCCCAAGGGTTCAACAAGCATCATCTTAGAAATAAGGGTGTTAATTAAGGTAGCAAATTTGTAGATTGGATATGCTCATGATGTGTTCAAAAGAATCCATGAGTGAGATTTGGTGTTTTATTAGAAGATTAACACTAACACTTAATCTAACCTACCCAAAAACCTTGACTAAACTTGGACTAATTGTTGATAACTCATGCATGACTCGCACCTAAGATAGCATAACCCCAAGATTACTTTCAATTTGGTAATACTCAACTTTTTAATCTCACAACATTGTCAATTATTACTGTGTTTAACACTGTTCAATTCAAACCCCCCAATTATTTTTATTTGTAGTTAAATTTGGCATTACGGGTTAACACAAATAATTCCTCATGCAATTGACCCCCAAATAAACCTATCATTTGAAGAAAATGGAGCACCAACTCTTTCCTCAACTCTTTTTATAACCAACTCTTCAGATAATAACCTTCTAGAGTGGTTAAGTGAATGAACCTCAAATTATCCCATTGCCACCAGTTAAAATTCCTCCCTCATTCCTACAAAGGCTCAAGAAGAAATATCACAATGCCAAGTTAAAGAAGTTTCTTTCAATTTCTTAAAGAAATAATACTTTGGATTTACTTAATATCAAGAAAAGTTACCTCATCATCTTCTTCACCATTAGAATTTGCCATGAGAGAAAATTGAGAGATATAAATTATTGCATCATCTTCCACTGCTAGTATAGAGGCATAATTAGGGTGTTGTACCTCATCAGAATCATTTGATGAGTCTTCTTAATTAGCAAAGGCCTGCTCGACTACATAGTTTATTGTAGCTTTCCTTTTGGACTTGGAAGGTACCCAATACTTTTGCTTCCCTTTTTCTCTTCTACACTTCACATATTCTCTATAGTACATCTTGTGTAAGGGATAGTCCTTGATGAAGTGACCAGGTTTATCATATTTTTGGTAGCAATCATTTTCACCAGAAGGTTTGCTACTTCTTTCTTTCTTTTGAAATCTACCACTTCTCTACATGGCTCTAATGAAATTTTGAGCTAAATAAGTAACATCCTCATCATCCTCACTTTAATCTGATTTTGTGTCCTTTATTGCCAATAACTTCTCCCTTTTACGCTATTTCTTTTCTTGGTCTTATTACTTTTACAACTCCTAAGTTTTCAAATTCTCAATTAATTCATCCATAGTGAGAGTTTTAAAGGTATCTGGCCTCAGAGATGGCATTGACTTTACTTTTCCATGAGTTAGGTAGCAGACTCCGTATTTTCATGACTTATTTACTAGGACAAATGACTTTACTAAGATAGTGCAGCTCATTGGTTATATAGGTAAACCTGGTACACATCTTTTGTATAGTTTCACTTTTTTTTCATAATGAAAGCTTCATAAGGAGTGGTACGCAATCCACTTTGGATTCTTTGATTTGACTTTTCCCATCATGAGCTATTTGTAAACAATCTCAAATTTCTTTTACTGATTCACAATCTAAAATACATTATACTCATCAGAACCTATACCATAAACTAGTAGTTTCTTTGCTTTACAGCTCTTCGCGAGCTTCTTCATGTCATCTTCATCATATTTCTTCCTAGTTCTTGGGACCATCTTGGAGACATTTCCTTCCTTCACCTCCTTCATAGAAATGTATGGTCCATCACAGATGATGTCCAACAGCTCACAACCTTTAGACATTACAAATTCATGCATTTGAGTCTTCCACTATCCATAGTACTGACCATTGATGTGGAGAGGTCTGGTGGTTGACCGACCTTCTTCTAAATTAGGTGAAGCAACCATGACTAAGGATCCACTCTAGTTGTTAACTATTTAGAACTGCTCTGATATCAGTTGTTGACTTATATAAATCTTTCACCAACAAGGGACCAAGGCCCTTGTGAATATTTGATTAAGGAAATAAACAGAGTAAACAGAAAGTACAGAACAAAATAACATATGATATTTTACGTGGAAACCTCCTTGCTCAAGGGAGGAAAAACCATGACCTATCCTCACAAGTTTTCTCGAACTCCACTAAAATCAAACTAACAACTGATTACAGACTCAAGTAATATTAATCATATTGCCCTAAATCCTATCTCTTGTAATACCTCTATAACAAACTAGTGTGGCAACTCTACCACGCTACTACCAATCAACTACCTCTAGTCGATGTAGCTAGGTAATTGTACCTAAGCTAACTAAGATCATACTAAATGTAATCAACTACATCACAATTGAAGGAATAAACTACAAATTTTGAACAAGACTCAAAACTCAACAAAAATAATATCAAAAACTATTTGTCGTCCGTTAAGATGAGTGAATTTCTATTTCATGAGCACTTTTGCCTTTCTGGAAATTTCCTTTGTAGAGCAAAACTTGGGTTTGAATTTTTCATTATCTTGCTTATTTAGAGAGGAACAAAACGTAAGCTGCCTTCTACTAGACCACATTTCATTAGGTCATACATTGCACTGTTGTACTGTCGTTGCACTATCAGGCAAAATAGTAAAATGCACAACTATCCAGGATTATACATGCAGATTCAGCGCACTACGGACCTGGTTCCATGATTTCATGGATTGAAGTCAGCATCAAAACTAAATACAACACTTCCTAGTACATAATTTTTATTTGCAAAATTCCAAGTAATAACTCAACAAAGTTGTGTATTGAACAAAATGTGGAAGGCAAGAGAAGTCCATACAGCAAGTTTAGCAATTTATGTCTTACAAATCCCTGTTTAATGTACACATCCGTTTTGTCAAAGGGAAATTAAACCACCTTTTACATCTCTAAAATAGAAGAATGATAAGGAAACCATATTATTTGGCATTGTGTGTTTCGAAGGCGTGCAATTTAATTAATTATATAATCAAATAATTTGTATACTAATATAAATATAACTAGAATTAGAATCTGATCAGATAGGGTAATTATCTTTTCTATTTCATTGAGGTTAATAAACGACCACTTGAGCTCCAATGATAATAATGCTTGGTCTATGTGAAGGATTTGTTTCAATGCTACTTCTCCATCTGCAGACCTGAATTTTCCATCACTCCATTCCTATAATTAATAAAGAATAACTTATGTCATAGTAAATTGCTATCTAATTATTTGTTGATATTGGTTTAAGATGTACTTTATTCAACAGTGTATTCATGCATGCTTTCTCTTTCTTCAACTTCAAAGGATGATTAATTAAAAAATATATTTTTTAATGATCAAATCTTATATTTTGTACTAATATTTTCATATAATTTACCTTCTTCCATTTTTTAATATTCTCCGTATCATCCACTCCCTCCGTCTCAATATGTGTGTGTAACGATCCGCGACTACCCCTAGTCATAACACGGTATCTAATGTCACAAGTAACCCCAAGTTAACTCATGGCCTGGCATGCATTAGGATATTGAAGAAATTATCAATATTTTGGGCGGAAGCTAACTAATATAACTGGTAGAAATCATAAAAATGAAAAATTGAATATCGACCAAAACTAGAAATAGAATTGTCTGACAACCAATCATGCTGAAAATCTAAACATTTGTCTGAAAGCCTGTTTAATATAATGAGTTATTGGGACAAACCCCCAACTAACTCAAACCGACTAGAATGAAAAGTAGGCTAAAAATAAATAACTAATAACAGATCCTCTAATGATGAGGACTCACCAAATAATGCAATTGATGATACGGAGGCATGCTAAGTGTGATCCGAGTACTGAGCATTCAAACCTATATTATGAGAAAATATAGCGTAGAAAAACTGTGTGATCATTACTTTGAATGTACTGATTATGTGAGATGGGAAGACTAATTCGCATAAAATAAACATGAACACATGAACACATGAAAAAATAAACTGAATGCGAAATCAAATATAAGCATGCACTGGATAAAACTGAATAACTAAATACTCGATCAAGCAAACCTAAATTGAACATAAATTGAAAACTAAACTGAGGACTGTGGAAACTAACAATAACCAACACACCCCAATTTGAAAAAATCGAGATCCAAATGTAACCCCAGTTGGAAGGGTCCTAGTACCTTGACAAGAGTACCAACACTAGCTGGCGTGGATCTACTAAACTGATATTTTGAAGGACTAAGGCGCCAATCCTCAACTAGCAGGTGATCCCTAATAACCGAATATGACGCCATAGTTATGGAACTTAGGGACTTCTATTAAAGGTCTCAGTCCTTTATTGACAGGTGAGCCTTCATCCCTGGATTCACTTAATGGTAGGTACCACTCCCAACTGAAAGACACGGAAAAATGAGTTGTCTATTGTAATTATATTTTAAAATATCAATCATGGATAATCTGAAATGTCCAGGACATAAAAACATGTATATGCATTAATTCCTAGGTATCGAGTGTTCATAACCCAGGACATAAAAATATGATAACATTAAAAATTGATCATAATAGGAAATTTCATAATTCAAGCCAAAGCTCCACAATTTATCACAATAATGGAATTCATGATTTTTTTAACATAGGGTGATGCTACTCTAAGGGGGAAACATGCACCCATGGTTTATTTACAAAAATAAACTTAAGGAATTAAGTAAACTCATATTTGACCTGGAGTTCAATTCTAGAGGAAAATTAAACTTGGGAATTTGAAAAGTTATTGACCCTCAATGGATGGAAGAAATCCATTGATGATATCCCATATGCCTAAAGGTGGAAGCCTTGGAGAAATCCTTAGAATTTGAACTTGAAGTTGAGAAATCCTAACTTGGATTTGGAAAAGAATAATCACCCCTTTACTTGGTTTCAATTGATTTTGTGACTTAATAAGGAATTTGGGGAAGTTTAGGCTTATATACCATCCTTGAGAAAGCATAAACAACATGGGATGGGAGTTAAAAGAATGGGAAAAGACTAAATATCCCTTTTTAAAACATGCATGAAAAATTTAATACCAGTCATAACGACTGAGGTAATGACTCATTAGGTCAAGTAATGATTCATAACCTGGAATCATCGTCAGAAGTTCTACAGCTTGGTCCCTTACTCTTATGAAAATGGCATACCTCCTGACTACTTGTTAGGTCTGATAACGGATCATTAGAAGAAGTCATTGTCAGGGACTTAATTTTTGGATTTCTTTCTATTGTGACGACGGGTCCACTTAACGACTCGTTAGGACTGATAACTAGTCATCTGTTGAACTCGTCACTATTAAGCTAAAATTTGGGATCCCTCACTGTTATGGCAACGAATCCATAAAACAACTTGTTGCGTATCATAATGGGTCATTGCCAGAGTCATTGTCAATGGCAGTTGACAATACCTCAGGCAAATTTTCTAGAACTTCTTACTATGATATTAGATAAAGGTTAGACTAGTGGAATTGAAAAGCTAATTCAGTGGCCCATATTTTGATTTGTCTAGAGCTCAAAACATGGGTTATTACAATATCTCCCCTTGGGATCATTCATCCTCGAATGAAACTAACTAAGCTGAAAGGCTAGGGAAAAGATAAAATTTTCCATTGAACACTTACAAGTTAAACATTGAATTGATATCTAATTCAATGAGTGATGCACGGACTGAATTAAACTAATGAATGCATGTTATGACATAAAAATAGTTGAATAGTCTGAGATAGAAATGAAAGAATTAATTAATCAATTAATTAAGAGAACTATAATATAGAGCTGGGATTGAGTTCAAAGAGAAAAGATGGTGGTATTTTGCCAGCATATCTACCTCTGCTTCCAAAGTAGCTCGATCAACTGACTGATTCCTCTACTGAACCATTGCCAAAGCGACCTCTTTATTCCCCAGCCTATGGATCTGACGATCAAGGGCCTCAATTGGGACCTCTTCATAAGAGAGGCTATTTTTCATGCCAACCCTTTTAAAAGGGACTATTGAGGCTGGATCACCAATGTATTTCTTCAACAAGGAAACATGAAAAATTGGATGCACTATTGCTAACTCTGCATGTAACTACAATTCATAGGCTACCTTATCAGATTGACTCTAAATCTTTTAAGGACCGACATAATGAGTACTGATCTTCCCTTTCTTACCAAACCTCTTTGATGCCTTCTTGGGTGAAATTTTCAAGTAGATGAAATCACCAACACTAAACTCAAGATTCATTCTCCTAACACCCGCATAGGATTTCTAATGAATGTGACCAATCTTTAGCCTTTCTTTAATAATATTAACTTTTTCCATCACCTCATGCACTGAATATGGCCCTATCAAGGCAACCTCACCAACCTTAAATTAATCAACAGGAGATCTACACCTTCTACCATAAAGTGCTTCAAACGGGCCCATCTGAATACCAGATTGATAGTTGTTATTATAGGCATACTCAATCAAAAGCAAGTGATTATCTCAACTATCCAAGAAATCAATCATACATGCCCTCAACATATACTCTAAGTACTGAATGGTCCTCTCATCCTTACTATCTATCTATGGTGAAAACTTATACTGATATGAACTTAGGTACTAAGACCCTTCAGAAAAGTCTTCCAAAATCTAGAAGTAAACTTGGTACCCCTATCTAAAATAATGATCAAAGGAACCCCATGCAATTTCACCAACTCCCTAAGATAGAGCTTAGCATAATCTTCTTCTGAATTTGAAGACAGGTCATTAAATTAGCTTTCCAATGACACTAGTTTTATCATAGTAAAAAAGTTTGGAAAATTTTCTTGAGGGACTGTCAACTGTCAGTGACAACGACTCTGGAAACAATCCATTTTCAGACACAATGAGTCATTATGTGGAGTCATTACCACAGCAGTGAGGGTTCCTAGATTTTAGCTCAGTGGAGACGAGTTTAGCATATGACTCATTATCAGTCCTGATGAATCATTAGGTGAACACGTCGTCACAACAGAATGAAATTTAGAAATCATATCCTTGACAAAGACTCCTCCTAACGATCAATTATCAGACCCAATGAGTCTTTAGGAGGGAAGTCATTGTCACATCAGTAAGGGTCCAAGGTGTAGAACCTTTGACAATGATTCTAGGCAATAACTCGTTATCTTACCTAACGAGTTGCTACCTCAGTCACTCCGAATGTTATCATCTTTTTCCTGTATGTTTTAAAAAGGGTTGTTTTAGTCTTTTTCCATTCTTTTAATTCCTAACCCACGTCATTTAGGCTCCCCCAAGGATGGTATATAATCCTAAACTTTTCTATATTCCCAATTAAGTCATAAATCAATTGAAACCATGAAAAGGGGAGATTATTATTTTCCAAAGTCAAGTTAGTGTTTCTCAACTTCAAGTTCAAATTTCAAAAATTTCTCCAAGGCTTCCACCTCCAGGTATGTGGGATTTCATTAATGGATTTCTTTGATCCATTGAGTCCCAATAACTTCTCAAATTCCCAAGTTTAATTTCCCTTTAAGAATTGAGTTCCAGGTTAAATATGAGTTTACTTAATTCCTTTAATTTATTTTTTAAAATAAACCACGAGTACATATTTTCCCCTATGAGTAGCAACTTCCCATGTTCACATATCATGAATTCCATTATTATGATAAATTGTGGAGCTTTGGCTTGAATTGTGAAAATTTTCTATTATCATCAACTTTTAATGTTATCATGTTCAGTTGCATTAGCCAAAAGTTGGTGGGTTATTAAAACCCGATACCTAAGGATTGATGCATATGTATGTTTTAATGTCTTGAGCACTTCATATTATCCATGATTGTTATTTTAAGAATGTAAATACAATAAACAAGTCAGTTCTTAGTGTCTTTCAATTAGGAGTGGTACGTAGCATCGAGTGAATGCATGGATGAAGGCTCACCCGTCAGTAAAGGACTAAGACCTTTAATACAAGTCCCTAAGTTCTAGAACTATGGCATCACCATCGGTTATATGGGATCACCCGCCAGTTGAGGACAGATGCCTTAGTCTTTCGAAATATCAGTTTAGTAGATCCACGCCAGCCAGTGTTAGTACCCTTGGCAAGGTACTAGCACCCTTCCAACTGGGGTTACAGTTGGATCACGATTTGCTCATTTTGGGATATTTCGGTTATTGGTAGCTCCCATAGTTCTCAATTCATTGTTCAGTGTTCATTTCAGATTTGCTTGATCGGGTATTCAGTTATTCAATTTTATCTAGTACATGTTTATACTTGGTCTCATATTTAGTTTACATGTTCATGCATTCATGTTCAGTTTATTCTAGTTAGTCTTCCCATCTCACATACTTAGTGCATTCAAAGTACTGATCGGATACTTTTCTATGCTATATTGTCTCATAATATTGGTTCGGACGCCCAGTACCCGGATTGCACTTAGCATGCCTCTGTATCATCAGTTGCAGTATTTGGTGAGTCCTCATCATTCGAGGACCGGTTATCAGTTATTTATTTTTATCCTACTTTTCGTTTCAGCCAGTTGAAGTTACTTGGGGGTTGTCCCAACAACTCATTATGTTTTAGAGACTTTTAGACAAATATTTAGATTTTCAACATGATTAGTTGTCAAACAATCCTATTTTCAGTTTTGGTCGATATTCAGTTTTTCATTATTATGATTTCCATGGGTTATTTCAGTTATCTTTCACCCAGTATTTTGTTAATTTCTTCAATATCCTAATGCATGTCAGGCTACGGGTTATCTTGGGGTCACCTGTGACCTTAGGCACTGTGTTACGAATAGGGGTAGTCGCGGACCGTGATATATATATATATATATATATATATTCATATATCATTATTTCTAAAAGTTATTGGCTCAGATTATTTGTCATTGTAGAAGTTTAATACATATTTTATTTTATTTTATCTTTAGACACATATCTCAACAGAGTAAATATCTAATGAAAAAATATTTTTTCTAAAAACATACCAAAGAGAGTGAAATAGTCAAGAACCTCCCATAACTGATGTTTTTATAACGAACATGTATGAACAGAAATACAAGAGATGATTGAGATGGAGGAAGTACCGTACGTCTTTGCACCCGTAAATTAGCCTTAATTGTATCAGTATTTGTCTAAATTAACCTCTATCTCTCCTTAAATATATAACTTAGTGAACACTCCACTAAATAAAAGAGTTGGTGTGAATTTTCGAAAAAAACAATTATATTTTATATTTAAACAAATTCAATTTGCTAAAACGATTAATTTTTAAAATTAAAAGTAGTAAATCTCAAAAATTTCTTTCAAAACAAATTATCTGTAAATCATTCTAATTCATGATAAACTCAACCCTTTGGAACTCTTTGTAAACGTAAAAAGAGTCGAATTGGCATCAAGAGAGATTTCTAAAAGGATAAAAAAATGGTGAAAGATAAATCGTCAGAATTAAATCCTAATATAACAGGACATAAACACATTCTATTTTCCCTTTTAATTTGGTGGAGGACGGGGGGGGGGGGGGGGCAATGAGAACGTAGAATTAATGTTTGTTAGCTAACAAAGTCTTTTGAAATACATACCTCGAGTTGATCTCCAATTGTGACAATGATTGTGTCTGGGCTGGTCTTAAAAGGCAAGCGACCACGTTTTGAATGCATAGAGAACTCAGTTGGTTCCAGTGGGAAAAACAGATTCAAAGCATATTTAAATGAATCTCTATGTGTTGCATTATGGGGTGGAATCCATGTTTTGTCCACGTTATGGGATTGATTTTTAGTGCATCTGTATATGTACATTTTCACTTCTGATGAATCAATTTTCTTCCAATATTGCTCACTGTCACTTAATCTGATTATTTCATCCACTTCGTTTGCTATTACTTTTAGTTTGTTCAATATCTCTTCCAACTTTTGCCTGAACCAAAAGAAAATTTATCATTCTCAATTTTTATTAAAAATGTTTCAAATAAAGAAGAGCAAAAATAGAATATAAATTATAGTTGGTTAAGATTAACAAGAAACAAAAAATATACTAATCTTACAACTAATTAGTAACTACTACTCCTTCCGTCCATCTTTACTTGTACATGTAACTAAAAATTAGATGTTCAACAAGACTTATTTAACTTTGAATGTTTTTATCTATGAATTGTGATATTCAATTAAATGAGAATATACACTAGATTATGGGTGTGTGTTTTATGAAGGAAAGATTTTCCTTAGAAAATGAGTGTTTTTTCTTATTTTCTAGAGTATGGTTAATAAGAAGAAATTAAAATATTGTCAACCTAGGCAATTACATGACATCGCACATGACCACAACCTGAAACCTTGACTTCGCATACAGAATTCAAGACATGACCCTAACAAGCGACCCGAGACCTGACCTCGACCACGACTCTGTTTCCTGACTAAGGATCTATCCGCAACACCTAATCCAATTCCTGATCCCGACCCCAGCCTCGACTCCAACTTTCAACCAAGGGCTCAACCCTTAGACCCGACCTAAGATCCGACCTCGACCCTTGGAACCCAAACTTGACATTGGACCACGACTCTTCATTCAAGTCCCGACTCCTGATCGAGAACCCGACTTTGAATATTGAATCGTGAGCTTGCCATGACACCCGACCTCAACTCCTAACCCAAGACCTAACCTCGACTCATGATTAAGGACTCGACCTTGGCTTCCGATCCTAGACCGGATACATGACCCAATGCTGAATCCAAACTTAGGAACTGAGGCTAAGTCATGACTCTTTGCTTGAGACACAATATGAATGTTGACCCCAACCCTTGACTCGATAACCTATCATGACTCTCGACCCCAACTCGTGACTTGATAATCAACCCCAACTTTCCAATTTCGATCAGGGGCTTTAGCTTGACACTTGACACTAAACTTGACCCCGACATTCAATCACAAACCTGACCCCAACTCTTAATCCAAGACTCGACCTCAACTACTGATCCAGAACCTGACCCTATTTATTAACCAGGGACCTAAGTTGGGTTGGTGTAAAGTGATAGGTCTTGAGTCAAGGTCAGAATCAAAGTCAGAGTTAGAAGTTGGTATTTTGGCCGAGATCAGACCCTAATTTCCAGGTTGAGGTTGTATCTTAAGTTAGTATTTAGAGTTGTTCTATGATCAGGCTTAGTGTCAGGTTAAATCCCAAGTCTCAAGTTTATTTTAGGCATTCGGACCCAGGTCAGGTTTAAGAGTTAGGTCTCGAGTAGAGGTCGAATCTTGAGTCATATGTCTTTGATCAGGTTTGAGACTCAGGTCTTGAGTTAAGAATTTGATATTAGGGTTGTGAGTTGTATCTCAAATCAAGTTCAGGAGTCGACTCCTGAGTTAAGAATCTGGAGTCAGGGTCGGGGGTCGAATCTCATATCAGTGTTAGAATCGATATCTGAGACTCAAGTTATGGTGAAAAGTTGGTGGGCGTGACGTTTAAAGATAATATTGAAAAATATTTTCCTTACTTTTTGAGGGAAAGTCATTTCCATAAATTTGAGGAAAATAAGTTCATTTGGAAATTACTTTTGAAAAACATCTAAGCCAGCCAAACATGAAAAAATTGAAAATATTTTCCTTCGTACCAAACACACTCTATATACTGAATGAACTGATTTATAAAGTGATTTCTAATATGTCATTTGTATGAAATATGTATTGTGACATTGGAAATTTGTATGGAAACTGATGCGCACCAATTTTTATATGTTATTAATTGTTTTAGTGATGCAATGGATATACTAACTGATATTTAATTACTTTGAAAATTGATATGGAAATTGATACACGCCAATTTTTATATGGTGTTAATTATATTAGTGTATATAATTGGTATTCTAATTGATATTTATGCATTGAGATATGAAACTTAGGTAATACCAATTTGTATAACCATTACATACACCATGTGCTTATCTATTTCATTCAAGATTCCATCGCATCTACTCCGTGTTGAATAAAGATCGAATGAATGGTCACCTCTAATACAGTATAACTTTCAAATTCTGTTGTTTTTCAAGATTTATAAAAAAATAACAAAAAGAAGAAATACATGGATGAAAGTATGAAAATCATGTCGACGAATGTATAAAACCTCATTTTCAAAGAAAATTTCTTTTTTGAGACAAATATCAGAGAGTAAAATATCCATGAATGAAAAGGTTAATGATAATTCATGTGAGAATATAAAGGGGAGATATTTTAGGAAGAAGGTAGATTTTTCAAAAGAAGATTAGAGAGAATTATTTATTTGCATTAATTATGGAGAGAATATGGAAAAGGAATAAATATACCTTCGAACTATGATAAATGGTGTGTATATATCATCCGTCATACTTTAGGTATACATATATCTCTAACATTAATGGTATGGTGTGTATATGCCCCTCATACTAACGGTAGGGGCATATGTGTATCCAAAGTATTACGAACGATATATACGTACCATTTATCATAGTTCGGAGGTATATTTTTCCTTTAAATTATTTAATTTTTTAATTTCAAATAATTAATTCAAACCCAATAAACCCATTGAACCCAACCCGATTCAAATTAAAATCCAAGAGATGTCTATCAAATAGATGAATTTTCCACGATAATGATATACACACACAATACAATAACAACCACAACTATCAATTTTAAAAAAATCATTAACCCATAACACCTAAAAAAACTACACCAGATAAATTGAACCCCTCACGTTTTATTTTTTAGCTTTAGCGAAATTCCATTGGAAAAACACTTTCCATCACGATCAACACCACATAGCCACCGTCTCTGTCCAATTGCAAATGCCTCACCGACGAACTATAAGACTTCGTAAGATCCTAGCTCGTTTCAGCTCACTAAGTGTTAAGACTTAATCATTTCAAGCCTCTTAAACTTGTATGATTTTAATTCTGACCTTTCAGGACTTAGAACATAGATTTTTAAGTTAATTCATGATTGACGTGGTCGATAACATGTCTCGGGTAAGTTTTGGATTTTTTGGACGAGGTTTGAGGCTTGTTTGGACGTTCAAACCAGTGAGTCAGCGCGATATGGCCGCGGCGCATCTCTTATCATGTTGGCGGGGTGTAATACGGTGCGACACCTAATGTGTTGACTGAGTGCACGTCGCTTACCGCATCACTGGCTATGTTCAGTTTAATTAATTTCGGGTATGTAGGGGTATTTGAGTCATTTTTCCTTTACTTTGCACAACCCATAACACGAGATTAAGGCTCAAAAAGGGAAAAATTACTCATCTTTTGACAAACTCTCTCAAGAACAAAACCCTAACTGCTTCAAATCCAAGTTCAAGCTTCAAGAAAGTCACCAAGAACGCACGAAAATTCATCAGTTAAGGTATGTTAGATGTTCATTCATGGGTCCTCTTCACCCATGGAGTCCAAGAATCCACTTTAAGGTGTAAAATATGACTTTTACATGTTTTCATGAATTTTATCCGTGAACTTCCATGAATTTTGATTTATATATCATTTTTACATGTGTTTTTGTTGGAATTAGCCTTTGATCCATTTGAAGGATGATATTTGCATGTTAAATCCTTAACCTATGATTTAGTATTGAAATTATGTTACTATGCCATAATTTAACTATTCTCATACTTTAACTCATGACCCCCATGTGTTTGATGAAATGCCTAGATGAATGGATTTTGAACAATAACTACTTATGATGTCCTTAAAGTTGTATTATGGTTCTATTGTTATTTCTATCAAGTCCTAGGGGTTATGAATACCCGAAAAGTTAGTTGTTTACTTGGTTTTAGTATCTTTAGAATAGTTTCAGATATGTTATGAGCATTATCAGTTCAGCCAATTATCATAATCAGTTAAACTTAGATCAGTTCAGTATTCTGAGTTGTTCCGTTGGGAATAGAATTTAGCACCTAGCGAATGCAGGAATGACGTCTTCCCCATTAGTCAGGCAGAGTCATTAGTAGCAGTCCCTCTATTCCAGAACTACATAGACAGCGTAGGATATGAGGAGTCACCCATCAGTTTAGGCTTGACTTTCTCTCAGGAGTCATCCGTCAGTTTAGGCTTGACACCCTGGTCCTTTAGGACATCATTTTAGTGGATCCACATAGTCACTATTAGTAACCGTGGCATGGTACTGACACCCTTCCAACGGGGGTCATAGGTTGGACCCCAATTAACTCATATTGAGGCATGTCGGTTAGATGATAACTCCTACAGTCTCAGACTAGTATTCAGTACAGAGTTCAGTTTTAGGTTTTCTTGACCATGGCATAAAACTACCATTTATTCAGTTATAAGAATGTCAGTATTTTAGTTTACAAACTATTTCAGAATCATATTATATGCTTAGTCATGCATTCTCAAATTTCACAGTTTTTATGTATTTATATTCAGTTACCTTATGCTATTCATTCATTCAATCATTTTTCATGCACATGAACCCCTGTATATTAGCCTAACCTCATTTAGCATACCAGTACATTCAATGTACTGATCGTATACTTATTTCTTATGCTATGATGTTTAATATCATACGTTCGAATGCTTGGGTTCCCAACTGTACTTAGGAATTCTAGTGCATCAACAGTAGCAATAGTGGTGAGTCCTTATCAATCGAGGACATGGTCATTATTGCAGTTCATTTTAGTATTTCATTTTAGTTAGATAGTTAGAGTTAGTTGGGGCCTGTCCTATCAACTCTCTTTCAGATAGTTTTTTAGGCTTTCAGACATTTTAGGCAGTCAATCAGTTGTTGGTCTTTTCGGTCAAATTTTCAAAAAGTTTGCATATGTTTCAGACTTTTGGGCTTTTAGTTGTATTACTGTCATATTTAAAACCTTAAGGCATATTCAGCTATTCCGCATATGTGTATTTTGTTATTATTATTCAGTGCTCACAGTAGGTACCAGTTCATGGTTTAGCTTGTGGTCTTTTGAGATCGTAAGCACCATGTGGCATCCAAGAAGTATTTTTAGGATGTTACAAGTTTGGTATCAGAGCCTAACATTTTACAGTGTCCTAGGGTATCTGAAATTCACGTTGAGTAGAGTCTTGTGCATGGGTGAGAAGTGCGCCACACTTAAGGACAAGAGGCTACAACATGTTTTTAGGAAATGTTTCCATTCTTTCAGTATTCACGTCATACGAATGAGCATGATATCAAATTAAACTACCTTGCTAATCCAATATTCCTTCCATTTATAGAACATGCCTCCAAAAAAGAATAATGAAAGAAGAAACGAGAATCAGCCCACACCTCCGCCCGTTCAGGATGATCCCCTGAATGAGCATGTTTTGTATGCCGAGTTCAGAGTTGTGTTCACTACTCTGGCACACTCTGTATCAGCTCAGAATAATTGGCCATCTGCTTTCCTAGCTAACCCAGTAGCTAATACCTCCGCAGCTAGGATTTTGGACTTCATCCAAATGAATCTCCTCTTTTTTTGGGATCCAAATCTAATGAGGATCCATAGGAGTTCCTTGACATGGTTTAGAAGGTAACATACATTATGGGTTTGAATTTTAGTGAGGGTGCGAAATTGCCCGCTTACCAGTTAAAGGATATAGCTCATACTTGGTATAAGTAGAGAAAGGGGGATAGAGACGCGGATGCAGGGCCTATTAAATGGTAGGAGTTTGCTACAGCCTTTTAAGATAGATTATTTCCTTTGGAGTTAAGTAAAGATAAGGTGCTGGAGTTCAATAATTTAAAGTAGGGAAATATGAGTGTGAAGGAGTATTTGCTTAAGTTTACTCAGCTAGCCAGGTATATTCCTCATTTGGTGGCTGATAACAGGTCTAGGATGAGAAAGTTTGTGTCTGGTATATCTGATAGTGTGTGGTCAAGGAGTGTAGGACCACAATGTTGATTAAGGAGATGTACTTATCTAGGCTTATGGTCCATGCTCAACAAATTGGGGAGGAGAAGGTTAAGGAGAAAGAAAGAGAGAACAAGAGTGCTAGGATAGGTAGTTTCAACTTTGCTCAGCTGAGGTCATAGGGTGGTAACTGTCCCCAATTCCATTAGAAATCTTCATCTCCGTCTCCATCTTTATCTAGTTCTCCTATGCCAAAGTTCAGAAATGACAAGAAAGATAGGGTGTCAGGCTCTACGTCCCAAGGTAGTGTAACTAGTGGTCGCACAAATCCTCTATGCCAAAATATAGTGGAAACCATCAGGGTGAGTGTAGATCTAGAAGTGATGTATGTTTTGGGTGTGGCAAGCTAGGCAATCAGATCTGGGAGTGTCGGGTAGTTTCTCTGAAGGGAAGGGATTTACGCCAATAGGGTCAGTACCATCTGTCATCAGCCCCAATAGGTCGTCCAACTTTGCCATCTCTAGTGCCACCAGCGGTCAGTGCCAAAATAGACTATATGCACTTCAGTCCTGACAGGATCAGGAAAGTTCTCCTGATGCGGTTACGGGTATGTTGCAGGTCTTTTATTTACTTAGACCCTGGAGCTTCACTTTCTTTTGTAACCCCCTAGATAGCTATTAATTTTGGTGTCATTCCTGAAACCTTAACCGAACCCTTCTTAGTGTCCACTCAAGTAGGTGTCTCTATTATAGCCAAGAAGGTATATAGGAAATTTTCAGTCATAATATCCCCGAAAGTCACTTCAATAGATCTTGTGGAGTTAGAGATGACCGAATTTGATATCATTCTCGACATGGATTGGCTCTACTCATGTTATACCTCAGTTGATTGTAGAAATAGGGTCGTTCAGTTTCAGTTTCCGAATGAACCAGTACTTGAATAGAGAGGTAGTACTTAAGCCCTTAGGGGTCAGATTATTTCGTATCTTAGAGAGAGAAAAATGATATCCAAGGGGTGTGTTTATCATCTTGTTCGAGTCAAAGACTCTAGTTCTGAGACTCCCAATCTCGATTCCGGTTTAATAGTGAGGGAATTTCTAGATAAATTCCCTAAAGACCTTCCCAGAGTTCCTCTTGAAAAGAAAATTAACTTTGAAATAGACCTTCTTCCAGATACCCAGCCTATCTCTATTCCGCCATACAAAATGGATCCAGCTAAACTCAAAGAGTTGAAAGAACAGTTAAAATACCTTTTAGATAAGGGATTTATTAGGCCCAGTATTTCCCCATGTGGCGCTCCAGTCCTTTTTGTGCATAAGAAAGATGGTTTCCTTAGAATGTGTATCGATTACCGTCAGTTGAACAAAGTCACCATCAAGAATAAATATCCAATCCCCAGAATCGATGACTTTTTTAACCAACTTAAGGGTTCTAGTTATTTCTATAAGACAGACCTTAAATCCGGCTATCATTAGCTTAGAGTCAAAGAATATGACATTTTGAAAACAGCTTTCAAAACTCACTATGGACACTTTGAATTCCTATTATGTCTTTTGGACTAACAAATGCCCAGCAACTTTCATGGACTTGATAAATAGAGTGTTTAAATAGTACTTGGACATGTTCTTCATAGTCTTCATTGATGACATTCTTGTCTATTCCCGTAGTGAAAATGATCATGTAGACTATCTCAGAATTGAATTCCAAACTCTTAGAGCCTATCTATTGTTCGTAAAATTTAGTAAGTGTGAATTTTAGCTAAGATCAATAGCTTTTCTTACCCATATTATTTCCGGTGATAGCGTTAGTGTTGATCCTCAAAAGATTGAAGCAGTGAAAAACTGGCTCAGACCCATCTCTCCGTCAGATATCAGGAGTTTCATAAGTTTAGATGGCTATTACCATAGGTTTGTTGAAGGGTTTTTATCTATTGTATCACCCATGTCTAGATTGACTTAGAAGAAAGTCAAGTTTCAGTGGTCAGATTCTTGTGAGAATAGTTTTCAAGAGTTGAAGACTCAACTCACCTCAGCCCAGTTTTGACGTTGCCAGACGATTCAGAGGGATTTGTTGTTTACTGTGATGCTTCCAGAGTTGATCTTGGTTGTGTGTTGATGCAGAGAGGTAAGTTTATATTCTATGCCTCAAGAAAACTTATACCCCATGAAAATAATTATCCTACCCATGATCTTAAGTTAGTTTATGCTGTGTTTGCCTTGGAAAATTTAGTGGCATTATCTCTATATGATGTATGTTGATGTGTTCACGAACAATAAAAGCTTGCAGTATGTTTTTTCACAAAAATATTTGAATCTTTATCAGAGAAGATGGTTGGAGTTGTTGAAAGACTATGATATAAGTGTTTTGTATAACCCAGGCAAGGCCAATATTATGGTAGATGCCCTTAGTAGATTCTCTATGGGTAGTGTTGATCATGTTGAGAATGATAACAAGAAGTTAGTTTAAGAGGTTCATAAGTTTGCTTGATTAGGTGTTCGCTTGGTTGATTTAGTTGAGGGTAGTGTTTGGGTTCAGAGTAGTTCAAAATCTTCATTGGTTGCAGAAGTAAAAGAGAAGTAAGATAGGGATCCCAGTTTAGCTAAGCTAAAAGAATCAGTAAGAGACCATAAAGTTTAGTTTTTCTCCCAAGAGGGAGATGGCGTGTTGTGTTGTCAGGGTAGACTATGTGTTCCATGTGTGGATGATTTGAGGCAGTGGATTCTTACAGAGGAACATGGTGCGCGTTACTCTATTCACCTAGGATCCACTAAGATGTACCGTGATTTACGAGAAATCTATTGGTAGAGCGGTATAAAGAAGGATATTGCAGAGTTTGTAGCTAAGTGTTCTAACTGCCAGCAGGATAAGGTTGGGCACTAAAGTCCTAGTGGAACCTTATAGGATTTTACCATTCCCACTTGGAAGTAGGAAGAGGTGAACATGGATTTTGTGACATCCTTGCCTCGTACGCGTCGTTAGCATAATTTGATATGGGTCATTGTAGATAGAATGACCAAATCAACCCATTTCTTGCTAGTTCATACTTCCTATTGGGCTGAGGATTATACAAAGCTCTATTTTAGAGAATTGGTTAGGTTACATGGAGTCCCGTTGTCTATCATTTCAGATAGAGGTACTTAGTTTACCTTTGACTTTGGGATGGCTTTTCAGAAGGGTGTTGGCACCCAAGTTCATCTCAGTACAGCTTTTCATCCTCAGAAAGATGGTCAAACAGAGAGGGCCATTCAGATCCTAGAGGATATATTAAGGGTGTGTGTTCTCGATTTTAAGGGTAGTTGGGATGATCATTTACCCTTAATTGAGTTTGCCTATAATAACAGTTATCATTCCAGTATTTAGATGGCTTCGTTTGAGGCTCCCTATGATAGAAGACGTAGATATCCTATTGGTTAGGTTGAGGTAGGTGAGACTATAGTATTAGGGCCTGATTCAGTATTTGATGCAATAGAAAAAGTTCAATTAATTAGGGAGAGGATTAAAATAGCCCAAAGCCGACAGAAATCCTATGCAGATGTAAGGAGAAGAGATCTTAAGTTTGAGGTTGGTGACTTGGTCTATTTGAAAATATATCCAATGAAGGAAGTAAAGAGGTTTAGCAAGAAGGGGAAGCTTAGTCCCCAATATATTGGCCTTTATAGTATCTTGAGCAGCTTTGGAAATGTATCTTACGAGCTTGAGTTGCCTGCAGATTTGGCATCAGTGCACCCAGTGTTTCACGTTTCTTTGTTGAAAAAGTGTATTGGTGATCTAGCTGTCGTTCATCCTTTAGAAAGGTTAGATGTTAACGCTAGCATTTCTTACAAAGAAGTCCCAGTTGAAATATTAGATTGCCACATTCTCAGACTAAGGAACAAAAAAGTTCCCTTAGTCAAAGTTCTTTGGCGGAATCAGTCCGTTGAGGGAGCCACTTAGGAATTAGAAGCAGATATACGAACCAAGTACCCTCACTTTTTATCTGCAAACTCATATTCAATTCAAGGTAACAGTTTTTTCTTAGATTAACTCTTTTCCATTCTTAGTCCCAGCCATATGATCATATTCATGTCATTACATGCATTCACGAATCAGTTCAGTCAGTTAGCATGTTCAGACTCAGTCATGTAATCATGTTTCAGTTGTGCATATTCAGCGTGTAATCTCAGTACCTCGGTAATTCACAGCTTAATCAATCTCATTAAGGGGAGAATATTCCCAAGAGGGAAATATTGTAAAACCCCGTATGATCCAAACTCGTTTAGCTCACCCTTGCAAGGAAGAAGGGAACGAAGACTTAGAAAAATTCACTAAGTGTTAAGACTTAGTCATTTCCAAAGCCTCTTAAAATTTAATGATTTTAATTCTGACATTCTCTACCTTAGAACATCGATTTTCAAATTGATTCATGATTAGAGTGGTCGACGGTATGTCTCGAGTAAGTTTCAGATTTTTCAAATGAGGTTTGAGGCTTCTTTGGACGTTTATACCAGTGAGTCAGCGTGATATGGCCGCAACGCACCGCTTATCGTGTTGGTGGGGTGCAACGCGGCGTAGCGCCAAATGCGTCGACTGAGAGACGTGAATCATCACCTACCGCCTCACAAGCCACGTTCAGTTTAATTAATTCTGGGTATGTGGGGGTATTTGATTCATTTTCCCCTTATTTTTCCCTACCCATAACATGAGATTAAGGTCCTAAAAGTGCAAATTCACTCATCTTTTCACAAACTCTCTCAAGAACAAAACCCTAGCTTAATCAAATCCAAGCTCAAGCTTCAAGAAAGTCAAAAAGAACTTACAAAAATTCATCAGTTAAGGTATGTTAGATGTTCATTCATAGTTCCTCTTCACCTATAGAGTCCAAGAATCCATTTTAAAGTTTAAAATCATAACCTTTACATGTTTTCATGAATTTTATCCATAAACTTCCATGAATTTTGATTTTTATATCATGTTTACATGTGTTTTTGTTGGAATTAGCCTTTCATCCATTTTAAGGATGATATTTATATGTTAAATCCTTAACCCATGATTTTGTATTAAAATTATGTTATTATGCCATAATTTAACTATTTCCATGCTTTAACTCATCACCTCCATATGTTTGATGAAATGCCTAGATGAATGGATTTTAAACAATGACTACTTAATATGTCCTCAAAGTTGTATTATAGTTCTATTGTTATTGCTATCGAGTCCTAGGGTTATGAATACCCAAAAACTTAGTTGTTTACTTAGTCTCAGTATCTTTAGAATAGTTTCAGATATGTTATGAGCATTATCAGTTCAGTCGGTTATCATAATTAGTTAAACTTAGATCAGTTTAGTATTTCGAGTCAGTTCAGTTGGGAGTAGGATTTAGCATCGAGCAAATGCAGGATGACGTCTTCCCTGTCATTCAGGCAGAGTCGTTAATAGCAGTTCCTGTATTCTAAAACTACATTGTCAGCATAGGATATGAGGAGTCACCTACCAATTTAGGCTTGAGTTCCTCTCAGGGATCACCCGTCAGTTTAGGCTTAACACCCTGATCCTTCGGGACATTAGTTTAGTGGATCCACATAACCATTGTTAGTACCCGTGGCACGGTACTGACACTCTTCTATCTAGTGTCACAGGTTTGACCCCAATTAGCTCATATTGAGGCATGTCGGTTAGATGATATCTCTCACAGTCTCAGACTAGTATTCTATACAAAGTTCAGTTTCAGGTTTGCTTGACCATGGCGTACAACTACCAGTTATTCAGTTATTAGTATGTCAGTATTTCAGTTTACATACTATTTCAGAATCATATTATATGTTTGGTCATGCATTATCAAATTTCAGAGTTTTGATGCATTTATATTCAGTTACCTTATTTTATTCATTCAGTCTTTCATTATTCATGCACATGAACCCCTGCAATTTAGCATAACCTCATCTAGCATACCAGTATATTCAAAGAACTGATTGAATACTCATTTCTTGTGCTATGATGTTTAATATCATAGGTTCGGACGCTCAGGTTCCCAACCGTACATAGACATTCCAATGCATCAGCAACAGCAACAGTGGTGAGCCCTCATCTATCATGGACGGTTGTTATTTTAGTTCATTTCAGTATTTTATTTCAGTTAGACAGTTGGAGTTAGTTAGGTCCTGTCCCATCAATCTCTTTAAGATAATTTTAGAGGCTTTAAGATATTTTAGGCAGGCAGGCAGTTATTAGTCTTTTCTGTCAGATTTTTAATAATTTCACATATGTTTTAGACTTTTGGTTTTTCAGTTGTATTACTTTCAGATTTAAAACCTTAAGGCGTATTCATCTATTCCGCACTTGTGTATTTTGTTATTATTATTCAATGCTCGCAGAAGGTACCAATTCATGGGTTATCTTGTCGTATTTCGGGACCGTAAGCACTGTATGGCATCTAGGGTGTATTTTCGGGATGTTACACGAACCATTATTGCACCCCTAACTCCGGCCACCTCTGGCCTAATCCCTATCCAACTAATAAATACCAACTACTAGCAATAATTAATCACTGTAATTTAATTATGGTTCATGTTTATGAGAAAAACAATAGGAATATCGAGTCTGGAATAAAAAATAAAGGTCAGATCGAGTTGGTTCGAATTCAAATTTGATGGGTTTATTGGATCGAGTAGTGAGTTTAGATCAATTATTTAGGATAAAAACATAGAATGCAAAAGGGATAAATATACCCCTGAACTATGATAAATGATACGTATATCTCCTCTGTCATACTTTGGGTACACATATGCCCCTACCACTAGTATGAAGGATATATACGTAATATTTCATTAATACTAGGGGCATACGTGTACCGAAAGTATGATGGAGGATATATATATACCATTTATCATAGTTTGGAAATATATTTATTTCTTTTTCTAGAAAGAATATCGATCGGGGATATTATATGAAGATGATTAGGGAACGGATGGTTTTTTGGGCATGTATCTACTAAGTGGAGTATTTTAGGAAGACGATTAGAAAGGAGAGATTTTTTTACGCGTTTATTTTTTACTGTGAGTTTTTTAACTTTTCTTTTAGGTTTTGATATAATTAAGAGACTGCTTAGGTTGCTAAGAAGCTAGAAGTATTTTTTGAAGAAAAAAATACTTTTTTATAAGATAGTATGTTTGGTTAACTTGGAAAATTTCCTTTAGATAGATACAGAAACAACTCTTTTTTTTTGGGAAGCAAATGAAAATCTCTGCTTTCAAAAAAGTAGAAAAGAGAAGAAAATTATTTTTTATGACAAAATTATCACTATCACTTCTAGTTATATATCTCTTATGAATTAATTAACATATCTCATAAGTTTTATAAAAGTTTGATTTTAAAATTTTACCCTTCATTTTTTCACCATAATTCTTTATTTTAGTTAACGATTTATATATTATTATTTTATTATCCACTCCCATTTTTTAAGAAAATTGAAAACATCTTTGATTATGATTATTTTTTTAATTAAAACTTTCGGTCCTTAGATCATTTTATTCAATAAAAGGCCTAATTGTCCACAACCAAAATTCAAACAACATAAAAAGAATCGTCCCAAAAAGAGTGACCCGATCCAAAAAAATATGAAGCTGAAAAGTTTCTTATTGAGCTACATCTATCTGAGTTTTGTGTTAGAGTATCATTTAGTCTTCCTTTGAATTATTTTCCAGTTAGGTCCTGAAATATATTGTTGGAGTTTTGTCGGTGTAACGTGAAGCTACAATTCCTTTTTTTAGTGTACTAACTTGAGCCTTTCAAGTCAATGGCTAAGCTCTATTTATCTGCCTTACTATTACTTGGTAATTTACCATCTCCATTCCTCTGTCTCCCCTTTCATTCCAATATTAACTTTGTTATTGATTCTATAGGTGGTCAAGGTTTGACCTCATATGGCCAAAAAGACGTTGGTTCAACCAGATCTATAGATCTTAGTAAGTTCTACTACTTTTTTTTCCTCTCTTTTTCTTTATTTCTCCTATATGATCTCTCTTTATTACTTATAGGTTAGATTGATTATATGCCAATCTCAGTTTCTCAGTATTTATAGATGGTGGTTCAGGGTTGTGCACCATCTCACTACCCCTTTTATGTGAAGGTTTTGGATAGCTAGAGCTATTAGTCCTAGCTTTTATTTTCATAGTTGTAATTTCTCCTTCCGGGTATAATCTTATTCTATATTTATTTTGCTGATGTTTTTGGTTGTTTGTAAGGCTGTAATTACTACTTTTTCCTCTTGCATGCTGAACTTTGAATGATATCCCAGTGTTTGTAATTCGCCTTTATATTCATTATTACGGTGTTATCCTCTGAGTATTTATTCCGATGTGTGGAATTTGTGCCTTATCAATGTTTACTATATTTCTTATATGTGCTGGAAGTTGTTGAAAACTATAGAATTCCTTTATCCCTTGGGATTTCTCAACTTCATTGTCTAAGGAATCAACCACACTATTTCCTTCCCTTAATATATGCATGGCTCTAACATTTTTCTATAGTATATTACCCCTGATGTTTTCCAGTACTTCTGCTATTTCCCAAGGTATTCTTCACTGTCGTAAAATCATCTGTTTAAGGCTAAGCGAGTCTGTTTCTAAGATAAAATCTTTTATATTTTTCTCATAATAGTATTCTAAACCCTCCTTGATTACTATTAATTCTTCTTTAGTGTTAGTGCTAATTCTCAATCTCCTATATCTAGCATATATCACATCTCCTTTATCATTCCTTAAGCAAAAACTATAGAAACTCATTCCTGGATTTCCTCTACAATCTCTATTAGTGTTATACTTGATCTATCGACATCCAAGCTTTCTCCAAGTCATACTATGATAGTGCAACTTAGGCTTGTATATTTTCAGTTTGTCTACCATATTTGACCATATTCATGTCTCCATCTTTATCTAGGGGTACAATATCTTGATTATTTTTTCACTACCTCCTATATTTTCCTAAGCATTTCTGTGAGGTTTGTTGATTCCCCATGCTTAATACAATTCCTTTTTTTCCATAAAGTTATTATATTATAGATGGTAAAGATATGAATAACACCTTTAACTTTATTGGTGCTTCACTGGTCCACTAAGCTACTATGAGTTGATGTAGTTGTATGTCCTCCATCTGAATAACTGCAAAATGAGCAAATTACCTTCTTAGCGTCATGGATATTGGGGTAGTTAAAAATAAATGTGACATTGTTACCACCCTTTTCTCCTCACAATACCAACACCTTGACATAAGATCTATTTTCATTCTTTTCAAATTGTCATCTGTCCCAATTATTCTCATCCATAGCCTTTACATAAATAGATTTACCTTGAAAGGCAATCCTTTAGAACAAGTGAAATAATAGTTCCTTTTCTCCTTTTTATGTCTAATTATATTATCGACTGAATTAACTGAGAATAAGACATTAGTGCTGCCCATCCACCAAGGAGTACCATTGTAATGGCCCTCACTTGGAGGTCAAGTACTTACCATGATGATTTCCACTATTTCATCTGATAGTACTAACATTAACAATTGCTTATTTCATTTTCCATTTCATAAAAAGTCTTTAACCTCTACTTCTTCTTCTTGAGAACCTTCCCTTCCACATAATAGAGTGTACCTTGCTTAGTCCAGTTATCAAACAAGAAGCTAGAGTTGCCAGCCTTGACTTATCACCAAATATTATGTGCCACCTCTTCCCTAATTGTGGTCATTTTTCTCCAGACATGTGAAGCTCCCAATCCATTAACAAAATTAGGATGAATTTTCTTGTAATATTTATGTCACAAAAAGGAAATCCACATAGAAGATGTAGATGTTCTAAAGTTCCACCATAATCCTACAAAAAAAGTGCTCTAGACATATCATGTAATGATCTAAAACTAAGTCCTCCCTCTTCTTTAAGATAACATATTGAATCTTAAGAAATTCAATGTTTATTCTTAGATCCTGTAACATTTTCGAGAAAAATTTTTGCAAAAAAAATTATGCAGATGATTACCTACACTCACTAGTGGGCTCATTGTAGATAAATATAAATAGGCATATACTATAAGACATGATCAATTAGGATGTACCTTTCACTATAAGATAACAATCAATTCTACCATGGATGTAGCCTTATCATCACCTTCTTAATAAGGTAATGTCCTTTATTATTTCTCCCATTAAAAAATGGGCATCCTAGATAGGTAAATGAAAACTACCTTTTCTTATTCCCGTTATTCTCCTAATCTGATTGCATACTCCAACAGAAACTTCTTATATAGATACACCAAGCTTTTGTCTAAGTTGATCATATTTCCAGAGACTTTCTCATAATTACTCAAAACTTTCATCATTTTCCTCATTGAGGTAGACTATCCAAAATAAAATAATATTGTATCATCAACATAAGAAAGATGATTAATATCAGACTTTAGCATCCTATATCCTTTAAATATAGGATCTCTGAACATTTTATTTGAACATTTTTATAGGACTTCAGCTCTAATTATGAACAAAGTATGTAATAATGGATCCCCTTTCTTTAAACCTCTAGAAGAATAAAAGAAATCAGATAATTGTCCATTCACAAGAACAAAGTATCAATTATTTCTAATCAATCTAACAATCACATCTATAATTCTTTTTGAGAAACCAAACCATCTAATCACCTCAATGAGACATTTTCAAGAGACTCTATCAAAGGCCTTTGTTATATTAAGTTTCACTACCACATTGTGAAACTTATTTCTCTGTTTATATCTTGATTATATCCTAAGCCAGTAGAGCATTTTCCGTGATACTTATTCCATTAAAAAATCTAGAATAGTTCTAGAAAATAATACCTAGTAGTACTTCTACTATTCTCTTGTGAATGAGTTTGGTTATAATCTTGTTAACAAAAGTACTGAAGGTAATAGGTCTCAGTTCTCCAAAAGTACTCACCACCTCCTTGTTGAGGATAAGTACAACATTAGTATGGGTGATGTACCTTAATAGTTCATGCCCACAGAAGAAATATTTGACCATATTAGTTATGTCCTCCTCAATTATGTCCCGCATCTTTGAAAAAACTATCCTGAAAATCCATCTGGTCCACTGGCACTCTCCTTAGTCAATAAAAAACCACTTGCTTTACCTCCTCTTTGGTTGACATTTTTTTCATTTTCTCATTCCGTTCTTTATTGATGATTTTCATAATGTACTTCAACACATCATAGTTACAATTGCCTTGAGTTTTCTTGAATTGGTCCATAAATACATTCCCAAACTTGTCTACAATATTCTAGATTGATGTTATTGTGTCTCCCTGTCTCTTCTTAATTTCTATAACTTGAAGCTTCTCCTTTTTTTCTTTGACATATGTATGGAAGAATATTGTATTTTTTTCTCCATCAGTAAACTACTTCATCTCTACTTTCTACCACTAGAATTCCTTCTCTATCTTCGAAAGCCTCTTTAAATCTACTTCTGCCTTGCTAAGTTCAGCTCTAGTCCCTGGTATTGGTGAGATTTCAAGCAGAATCTCCTTTGTTTTTGTTACATCTTACAAAGTGAATATTTTAGAAAATATTTTCAAACATATTCCATCTACATGTAGCTAATATAGACTTAACCTTTTTCATTTTGGTCTACACTATTGTAAAAGAACAATCACTATTGTAAGACCCCACAAAATTCTCTCATAGTCTGAGCCTTAGAGTGTGTTCAGTAAAGTGTTAATCCATCCCTAAAAGGTTGAGAAATGTCTTTCCAAGTGAGAAGTATTTTGAACCGTGTAGAATTTCCCTAATAAGCTTTCTGTCGATACCAAATTTACCCAAATCTGACCCTCGAGCGAAGAGTTAGAGATATTTTAGTGAGATAGTGTACCATTTGGCACTTTAGCGCATCGCGGAGCCATCCAAAATGGAAATCGTCAAAATCCAGTGAGCTTTCGTGATTATGGCGCATCGCGCCAAGGATTAATTTTAGAGTTGTCAATTTCCAGTACACCAACGTGATTCCACCGCATCACGGTGCTTTTCCATTTCGCAACCAAGGTGGCAACATGATTTCCACTGCGTCGCTCCATCAAGCAGTTTCCCAATTGTCCAATTTCCAGTAAGCTGGCGCGATTATGGCATGTCGCGCCAGCATGTAAAATCGAGATTTTTCAGTTTAATTCCAAGGGCAAAAATAGTCATTTTGCTACCCCTATATATACTCCTTAACACGGGATTTGGCCTCATTTAACCCAAAAATGCTAGTTTTCTCTCAAAATTGTTCAAGAACAAGAGTTAGGGTTCCTAAATCAAGACCCCAATCATCAAGATTCCTCTATTAACTTTTCAAGAATCAAGAAACTAAGGTATGCAGATGTTGATTCTTGGGTCCCTTTCATCCAAAAAACTCGAGAACTCTTTTCTAAATTTCAAAGATCTTATGTTTATTAGTTTTCATGATTCATGTGAATTAAAATTGGAGTTCACGCTATTATTGAGTTTTAATTCATGTTTTGGTGATGAGGTTTCAAGTTTTGACCCTTGTATGTAATATTCATGTGATGTTCATAATAAACTCTCTTCAAGTTACTTGTTAAGTGATGTGTTCATGTCAACTAAGTGTAGAAATTGTTGAATAAGCAAAGCATGCTCCCCATATGTTTGATAAATGCTTATGTGAAGGAATTAGAGCCATTATAGCATGTTGACTAGAAATCCCTAATAGTGTGCAATCCCATGCATGCCAAGTATTTGTTGAAAAACCTTAGTGAATGAATTGTGACATGATAGCATGAAGTTCCTCCAATTATGTTCTCTTCGATACATGCTAATACTTTAATACATGCTAAGTGTTTGATGCAAGACCTTGTCGAAAGGAGTATGAGCCAATAGCATGTCTCCCTATGTTATTACATGTTTATGATTCCTAAATACTTGAGGAGATGCTTTAGTGATTGTGATGGTGAATGGTTATGTTTTACTTTTATGTTATTGAGACCTGGGGGTATTTTATACCCGACAATTTAGCTGCAGTCTAGAGCCCGTGTTAGTTTTCTCGATAATCTCAGTCAAGCCACGATTCTTCGAACTTAGTGAGTTATAGAACTCTATACTCTCAGATAAATATAGAACTTAAGTAATCTCAGTATCACTAGTATTCTAGCCTCAGTTCAGTACTCAGCTCAGATCTAGTAGTATTTAAGTGTTCAGTTCAGACCTCAGTAGTATTCGAGTAATCTTTTCAGAGATTAGTATCATTCAGTCAGATAACGAGATTCAGTAATATTTCATCAGATACGGAACTAAGTGAATTCAGCTTAACCCAGTCAGATCATTCGAGAAACATGATCAGTATCAGATTCATCTTAGTTTAAGTTCAATTAAGAATCATTTTAGAGTCTTTCAGTTGGGAGTAGGAGCTAGCACCGAGCGGGTGCAGAGATGATGGATTTCTTGTTAAAGAGGCAGAGTCGTTAGGAGAAATCCCTGAACTGCAGAACTGCGTAGCCAGTTTAGGATGCAGGAGTCACCCGTTAGAATAAGGCTTGACTATTATACTGCCTTAGGCTCGACTTCCTTTGAAGGTCACCCATTAAAGAGTCTTAACTAGAGTTGAGGTCTTTACCCGTGGCATGGTATAGACACCCTTCCAGCTAGGGTTACAAGTTGGACCCCACCAGTTCAGATTTAGGGCATGTTGGTTAAGTGAGAACTCCCAGAGTTACAGTTTCAGTATCAATCTTCAGAGTACAACTCAGAAATCAAGACTGTCAGATATAGTCATCTATCTCCGTAAGGAACTTAGATAGTTCTATTGACTCATGGACCACCCGCTAAATAGGCATGATCCCACATAAAGTTATTGAGTAATCTCATTATCAGATACAGAGATCACCCGTTAGATAGGCTTGATCTCAGTATCAAATTCAGTTGAGTAATCTCATTATCAGATCCAGAGATCACCTGTTAAATAGGATTGATCTCAGTCTTAGATTTAGTTGAGTAATCTCATTATCAGATCCAGAGATCACCCGTTAGATAGGCTTGATCTCAGTCTTAGATTCAGTTGAGTAATCTCATTATCAGATCCAGAGATCACCCGTTAGATAGGCTTGATCTCAGTCTCAGATTCAGTTGAGTATTCTCTTTATCAGATTCAGAGATCTTCCGCTAGATAGGTTTGATCTCAGACATAATTTTTTCTTATCATTGGTAGTAGATACAGGGATCATTCGTTAGAGAGGTTTTATCTCAGATTTAGAAAGTCGAGAGTAGTAAGCTCAGCTTTCAGTCATTGATATGAGTAGATCAAGTTAATCAGCTTTAGTATCATCAGATTTTGAGATCACTCACTAGATGGGACTGATCTCGATTTCATTACTTAGTTTTCTATATCAAGAGATTCAGTTGTTCAGTATCTCCGTATTAGTAGTGAGTTCAGATGTTAGTAAATCAGTATATGAGTTTCAGTAGTTCGAGTTGCGATGTTTTCAGTTATGGTTTGTGCACTCATGCATATGTCCTCATTCAGTATTCTCATGATTATTCAGTTAAGTAGTTGTCCATGCATATGCCCTTGCATTTATCCTTACCTCATCTTCATACTCAGTATATTTCTGTACTGACACATTTGTGCTATAGTGTTTTATTTGACACCATAGGTTCAGAGGCACAAGCTCCAGAGTACCCCTAGTAGCTCAGTCTCAGTCAGCAGTAGTAGACGTAATAGTGAGTCCTCTTTATTCAAGGATGATCCTTATTTTATTATGGTATCAGATTTAGTTTATTTTCAGTAGACGAAGTTAGTTAGGGACATTTCTCATCAACTCCACAGTTCAGACAGTTTAGAGGCTGTTCGAATAAATATATCAGTATTCAGTTTTCAGTTTTGAGTATACTAGACATTTTGAACCTTATGGCCAGTTTTTGATAGTTTTTTGCATTTATTATAGATATTATGTAGTGCTCAGGTACAGATATCAGTAGAGGGTTAGCTTGTGGTCCTTCAGGATCATGAGCATCGTGTGACGTTTCGGTTCCAGAAAATTAGGTCATTACAACTATTGTCCTTATTCCAACTTTCTTTCACTACCTTCTAAAAATAATTATGTTGTTTCAAAAAATTCAATAATCTAAATAGCTTGATAACCTTCTCTTGTGAAGTATTACCTATGAGATGTAGTAGAGCATGGTTTGATCCCTGTCTGGTGAAATGGTGTACCTCAGAGTTTGGCAATATGTTCATGAGATCATTGTTTCAAAAGACTCTAGCAAGCCTATTTAAAGTACAATCTTCCCTTAATCTTCCATTCCACCATGTATGTCTAGTACCTGTGAATCTCAACTCATTCAAAACACATGAAATTGCATACTCAACAAAATCCATGGTTTCCTATTGTGTAACTAGTAGGACTCCAATCTTTTTATAGTCAGCCATTATATTGTTAAAGTCTCCTCCCACTAACCATTTACCTTGAGTATGACTAGTTATTTCCTCCAAACCATCCCACAACTCCAATCTCTCTAAAGTACAATATTTGACATACACAACAGTAACTTTAAACTTCTATTTCCACCTATTAATTTAAAATCTACTATTAGTTATTGTATTGTATCTGTTGAGCCTGTTTCCTCTCATTCCTTATCCTAGAAAATCTAGATCGTAGTTGAAAAGTTTCCCTTAGAATTAGTTTGGAGGGACTTATGAAAGGATTTAGTAAAGCAATGTATGAGTAGTAATTTCTTCTATGTAGTTCTATTAGTCTCTAAAAAGAATTTTGAGTCCTAACAAACATAATGTTCTAGTATAATGCCTTATTGATTGTTGGTCACTACTGATTTTGGATCTTGTCTTACTCTTTTTATTGATATATGATTTGATTGTTGTATTCTTATGATTCGTTATATTTCTTCCCTTAAGGTGGCCAATTTTTCTGGAAGACAAATCTCTGCCTATTTAATCAATGTTTGACTCTATATCTTAATATTTCTCAACATCTTTCTTTTTATATATCTCATATTTTGTTAAATCTTATGTTTTTGGTACATGTTTGATCTCTCTTGGTGTGGATCTCATTCTTTCATCATTTTCCACTCTTTTGTCTTCCTTATTTCCTTCCTCGAGGTTTCTCCCCTGAGCTCCTAAGGTACAACATCCTGTTTGTTCCTTTTTTAGGGATAAAATTATTTACTAAACTTTATGATTCTACACTTACTTTCTTTGTTCTGACACTATTTGGTGTTGAAGATCCTATGTCACCTTCCACCTCTGTGGACTTTAAGGTGTCTGGTTTGGGGATTTTTGATACAATTTTCTCTTTTTTCCTTTGGTTTTCTGCTTGTGATTCTGCCTCATTCTATTATTGCTATTGTTGTGTTTCATTTCTCATCTTACTAGTGTTGTTGCATTTAGTATTTATCCTGTGATCGTTCATCTCTTCTTTTTTTTTCTTTATCTTTCTTGTCACCTTCTTTCTGATTCTTCTCTTCTAATGCCCCAAACTTTTTGTTTACTGTAATTTCTTTCCCATTATTATGTTGAGCCTTTGTATTTTATATCATTTTACCTCTTCCTTATGTTATTTTTTCCTCTTCTATACCCATGCTTTTTTTCACTCTTGAAACTCTGTATCTTCTGTTACCTTTGCCTTCCCCTTTATATCTTTTTTCATCTCTTCCACCTTGTTGTTGTCCCTATTGTCTTTCTTCTTATTTTGGTTTGTCCATCCTTTTTTGCTCCTCATCTTCCTTATTTTCTTCTTTAGGATATAATTCAGGATGTATGACATAGCATTTCTTTTCGTTATGACTCTTAAGCTTGCATTCTTTACAGTATTTAGGGACATAATCATATCTTATGTTGATTCAATTTTCTACCACGTCTCCTAACTTTTTTCTAATGCCTATATATATTCGTTAAGGAAGTTCCCCAAATAAATCTACTTCTATTTTGACTCGTGCATAATTGGACCTCATTTTATTTTGTGTTGATAAATCTACTTGCTGAGGTTTTTCAGCTATTACTGCTAATGAAAACATTGCTTTATTCACAAAAAAAATTGTTGGTAGTGTTGGAAAGGAAATCCAAGATATTATTGTAGATGTTTTCTCTTCTGGATTGAACATAGGGTCCCATTTGAAAATTCTCATTGGATACGACCAATAGATGTGAGTAATATAGAATTGCGAGTTTAAAAGAAAGGTTTACATAGTCTTCTAACTTTGCAGCCCTTATCAACACATACTTATTGCTTAGCAATCAGATATTAACTTCACCTTTTAACTCACACTGTTTAGATACTAGACATTATAGATCTTGAATCTCCAACCACTCATTTGAAAATTTGCCAATCACTACATATTTTTTGTCTTCATTAATGATCATTTGATTCACCTCTTCCTCCTTCCTTATCATACGTGGTTCCCAAGCAAATATGATATCTTTTTCAAAGGAACTGGTTGATATTATGGAGCTGGTGTTCTAATGGTGTTGGCATATGAAGTCTTGGGTATTATTGTATTGTCATTGTGATCGTTAATTGACCAGTCTAAGATGGTGCATGCTTGCCGATGACCATCGTGGCCATGACTTCCAATGTTGGTTTGTGTAGGCAATGTAGGGTTTTTTCCTATTTTCTTGGAGCACTTCTATTTGATTGATGATTATCATGGAAAAATATGCAATACTTTTTTTATTTATTAGTGATTTATTCATATATATTGATTTGATTTATGGAATACTTTTCAAATTCATTTTTCTTGATCTTTTTAAGTATTTTTGATATTATATCAATATTTATTTTTTTAATCTATCTCTATAAATATTCTTTTTAATTAAATAAAAGTAAAATCTTAATGAAAACTATTATGATAGATACTTAAAATAAATTCAATGTTAAAAATAATCTTTAGATGTAAAAGTCTATTGATACATGTCTTTTTTCATAATTTTTCTATCAAATAAAGATTAGCCAAACACAATATGTTTATCAAAAGCACTTTTCAAATGAATTAGTCAAACACAATTTGTTTATTTCAAAAAAGCACTTTGTTGAAAAGTTATTTTAGTCAAACACAATTGCCAATGACCATCGTGGCCATGTATTATGTATTTGGTGATATTGTTGGATTAATGACTAATAAAGGATTAAAACCTTAGACATGAAAATAAATTTATTGTGTGTGTCGAGCCTAAGTGTGATAAGAATATGGGGAAAACATGCTAATGAATTGTGAATGCTTATTTGGGTCTTGGTGAACATAAATGTAATTAATGATGTGATATATCAAGGCATTTAGCCTATTAATATGATGAGTGGTTAAATGGTCTTGTGAGGGCTAAATGTGTATCTAGGGAAAAGGCCTAGTGAATATGAACGAGTCATGGAAATTTGTAAATGGATATGAATACTTGTAGATGGTTGGTTACAGCCTTGTTGAACATGTATTGAGTTATAATAATCATAATTGCTTAGAAATAGTTGATAAGAACCTTGTTAAGTATGTAATAGGTTAGCTTGTGGCCTAAATGGGGCAATGGCCCTTTTTGTATGAATGTTTGATAATTGGTATTGTGTTGGTGTGGATAGCCATGGGATTTTTTAATCTTTGACCATGTTGATTTGATATCTAAGAAGAGGGGTTTATTTTCCTAAACTTGAACTCGAATTGTAAACGTATTCAAGTGTGGTGGAAATATGATACAATGTTGTAAATAATTTGTGAATGGTTTGTATGGGTATTAAGGACCACAAATTGAATTGTGTGATAAATTGAATGAAGGCATTGGCCTATTGAGATGTTTTAACAATTAAGGCTCCTATAAGGACCATGTTGTCCCGATAGTGTTGAATTATCTAAATGAGCTAGAGCTCTTGATGTTTGGTAATGTCATAATATGCCAAAAATAATGATATGGATGCTGATACATGAACTACGGGATTAAAGTTCTATAGCCAATCAAATATGATGGCTCGAATTAAAGTTCCATGGCCAAGCCAATATGATGGCTCGGATTAAAGTTTCATCTCGTGATTAAATTTCCATGGCCAACCCAATATTATGGATCGGTTTAAAGTTCCATCTCATGATTAAAGTTCCATAGCCAATCAAATATGATGGCCTGTGATTAAAGTTCCAATTCAAGATAAAAGTTCCATAGCCCATCAAATATAATGGCTTGTGATCAAAGTTCAAACTCGTGATTAGAGTTCTATATCCAATCAAATATGATGGCCCATGATAAAAAGTACCAACTCGGGATTAAAGTTCCATATCCAATCAAATATGATGGCTCGTGATTAAAGTTTCAACTCGTGATTAAAGTTCTATAGCCAATCAAATATGATTAGAGTTTTATGCCTAGTTGAATATGTGATTATATGATTAGACTTCCACGCCTAAGTGATTGTGGTATATGGGTAGAGCCCTTATTTTATTAGATAACTATATGGTTGTAGTCCTTTTGCTTGATGAAGCACCTTGTCTAATGATATGTGAATATGGTTAACATCTTAAGACTAATGAGGATGGTATGAACCTAAGTGTGGAATGTTGGAGTCCTCCACTTCGTTTCATATGATTGAAGTATTTGAGAATGTTATTAAGTATGGAAAACTTGATTTGGCATGTGCTATATTTAACATTTATGTGAAAGAATAAATGTGTGAATATGATTAAACACGATATATTGACATGTTGTTGAATGATTATATTATTTATCCTTATTCTTGAGTTACATACTAGCGCTCCAACCGTTAACCGTCTCTCGATGCTATATTCCCATGCAACGAGGCACCAGAGTATCTTCTTCATCTTCTACACAGTGATCAGGTGTTAGAGAGGATTCATGCATTGAGATTGCAGTTGTGAGCTTCCATTCTCTAGAAGACCTACCTTTCATGGTCATTTTACTCTATACCATAGACTTGTATAGGGTGGTACTTGACTATTGTCAGGGGCATGTCCCGACATATTGTCAACTTCATTTTTGTAGAGGTTTTAGTACATGGTTGTGGACTTGGGAATATTTGGATAGACTATTGATTATTAATGAAATGATAGATCTTGTCTAGTAATGACTATAAGTCTTATATTTTCATTATTTTTTATATTATGGCCAGGATCCATTCTTTCCGTGCGGAGTATTATTGATGATCAAGTTGGGTTACGGGGTGACCTCCGGTACATGTGTACTCGAGGTGCCCATACGACATGTCCCGATATTTTAGGCATATCAATTTGACATCATAGCCTAGGTTCATGGTCTTTCGGGAGTCCACAAAGCCGTGTCAAGTAGAATATCTTTTATGGGTGTGAAGCGCACCACACTTATAAGAGAGAGGCTATGAGGAATTTAGGAATGTTTACCTTTCTTGTGTTTTAATCTCAAGCTATATAGAGTCAAACGTCTTAGATTTCTCTCATTTCTATTCGCTCATCTTTCAGATCATGTATCCAAGAAGATCTGATGATTGGGAAAACCCTTCTATCTTGGGGGCAATATGAACAATGCTCGTCAAACTTTTGGGATTCATACCCGGTCAAGGGTCGTGACATGTGATTGTCCTCGTGGGTTTCTACTTGTTCTCACTAACCCCACTGTTAAGGGTGACACTTCTTCTCAGTCGCCTCAAAAGAGTAAATTCCATTGCTCCTTTGCCCGGTTGGATCAGGTTTATGGAAAGTGGTCCAAGAGAAAGTATTGGGCAGGTCCTAGTTTTCACACCACGACTAGTTCTCCCTACCCCAATCCATTGAGAGACGAGCTTCTTCAGACTAGTGATACTTATAGGCACAAGGTGACCAATATCAGGCCAATGGAGCCTGATCCATATTCGCTTATCCTCTTTGTCAATTTTGCGGTCGGTTACATCATGGTTAGTGTGAGAAATTAAAGGATCAGTATTTCAAATGTAGTCAATTGGGCCATATGCCATGAGAGTGTCCTATAATGGCTGCCTCTTAAGTGAAACAAAGGATGTCGGTTACCACATCTCTAGCTCTTACACCCAGAGGTGTTGCTTCTATCTCTAACATTGGTCGAGACCGTCTCAATGCTATAGTTATCCCTCAGAAATCTGAGGCATCTTTTAATGCTAATACGATTATATTGAGACTTTTCCCCATATTGTGTATTGTTTTCTTGATCCGAGGTCTATTTTTTCTTACATAACCCCATATGTGGTTGTACAATTTGATTATTGTCCCGAGAGTCTGTCGGTTCCTTTTTCTGTTTCTAGCCCAGTGGGAAACTCTGTGGTTGTTAAAAGAGTCTATACGGGATGTGTGTTATCTTTTGGTGGTAGAGATGCTCTTGTTGACTTGATAGAGTTAGACATGGTTGGTTTTGATGTCACTTCAGGGAAAATTGGTTGCACTCATGTTATGTTTCCTTAGGTTGTCAGACCCATAGGGTCGTGTTTAACTTTCCTCAAAGGAAGATGGTTCCTCGTTTCTTTAAGTTCCTAAAGGAAGATTCTTTTCTTATCTCAATTCTGAAGGGGTGATTTCAAGGGGTATTTGTATCTTTTGGGTCTGAGTTAAAGGTCCTAACTCAGAACGGTCTTCTAAAAAACCTATTACTATGGTTAAAGAGTTTTTTTTCATGTATTTTGAGTTGACAATTATCTCAGCGGCATTCATGGGCTTAATGAATAAGGTCTTCTATCCAATCTTAGTTATGATTGTCTTTGTTTTCATTGATGATATCATAATGTATTCTAAGAGGGAGGCGGGTAATATAGGCCACCTCCATGTCGTATGGAAAACTTTGAGGAGTCATCGTTGGTATGCCAAGTCCTCCGAGGGTGAGTTCTGGTTAGAAGTTATAGCTTTTTTTGTTTATATTATCTACCTCTAGTAAAGGGATCATGGTGGATTCCCCAGAAGGTATGAGGTGGTATGTCTTTTGATGTCTATACCTAAGGACTCCTTCTTTGGTATGTTATGTCGGGATAGGTCTCATTGGTGACCTAGATGGTTACTATGAATCACTCTGTACCTATAGTGTCGTGTCTCCCATGGTGAGAGTGATGGAAGCGGTAAGGGGGGGAGCTTAGTCCCACTATGATGGTCCCTCTGTGGTCTCGAAAGGGGTTGGCATTGTCGCCTAAAATATGGAGATGCCTTCTAGGTTGAACCCTATTTTCCTTAGAGTTCCATGTCTTTATATTACAAGGATCCATAGGTGATCCTTTGTTGTTTGATTTTCCTTGAAGGGCGTTGGTATTTTTGGGGTTATTTTTCTTGTGGGGAGGTCCCGGTAGGGATCTTAGATTGGAAAGTTTGTCGGTTGTCATAGGAACAAACTCCTTAAAAAGGAATCTGAGTTTCTTCTCAGGTTCGCTTAATTCATCTACGATCTCCTTTACTTTTCGAGGACCCGACTGCTTTACTTATGCACAGAGAGGGCACAAATCCTACAGCTGCAGGCATAAGCCTAAAAGTTTCTGGGTTTGGAAGCCCAAGGAAAGCTCATCTAACCCGAAAGGACCCAAGACCACTTTGGTACCTAAACAAAATTAATCTTCTTATTTTACAGGAACAGATCCGCAAAAGCTATAAAAAAAGAATGTGGGTCATTGACAACGAATGTTCCAGACATATGACTGGAATGAAGGAAACCCTCTTCCCTAAAAAAAGTAGATGAGGGGTTAGTCAGATTTGGTGACAATGCCAGAGGTAACGTCATTGGAGTCGGATCAATAAGACTCAGCTCATCATGCAAATTCACTGAAGTATACCTGCTAGACGGTCTCAAACACAACCTGCTCAGCATCAGTCAACTATGTGACACCGAGTTCGGAGTGCTCTTCAAAGCTGAAAGTTGCTCAATTAAACACGACACAAGAAATATCTCCCTTATCGGTGAACGCGTTGATAACATTTATGTTTTAATAGTCCTGACTTTGCCACCCTTACCTGCCTCATTGTGCAAGCCAATGACACTTGGTTGTGGCACAGGAAGCTCGGGCATGCCAGCATGCACATTATTGAGATATTATCTAGCCTTGATTTGGTGAAAGGTCTGCCAAAACTTAAGTTTGAAAAGGATCACATCTGTGATGCCTGCCAACTGGGTAAACAGACTAGAACTTCCTTCAAAGCCAAGGACATTGTCTTTACTACCAGGCCTCTCCAAACAATCCATATGGATCTATTTGGTCCCACCAAAACTTCAAACATTGGAGGAAAAAGATATATTTTTGTCAATGTTGATTATTACTCACGATTTACCTGCATTATGTTTCTTGCACATAAACATGAAGCTTTTACTAATTTTGAGATTTTTTGTAGAAAAATGCATAGACAAGCCGGGAACCTCATCACCTACATTTATAGTAATCACGGAGGAGAATTTGAAAATAAGGTGTTTGAAGAATATTGTGCTCAAAATGGATACTCTCAAAACTTCTCTTTACCACAATCTCCCCAACAAAATGGTGTAGTAGAACGAAAGAACTGGTCCCTACAAGAAACTGCCAGAACAATGTTGTTAGAACACAATCTCCTAGATTACTTTTGGGCAAAAGCTGTTAGTACAACATGTCATATCATCAACAGGTGTCTGATCAGATCTAATTTGAAGAAAACACCTTATGAACTCAGGAGAGGAAAGAATCCCAACATCGGCTACTTCCATCCCTTTGACTACAAATGTTTTATTCACAATAATGGTAAGAATATCCTAGGAAAATTCGATCCACAAAGTGATGAAGGTATTTTCCTTGGGTACTCTCCCACTAGTTGTGCTTATAGGGATTTTAATTAAAGAATTTTGGTTATTGAGGAATTTATGCACATTGTCTTTGATGAATCTAACCACCAAACTACAAGTATAAGTGTTGATGAAGAACATGTAGGTAACGTACAAACTGCAGAAGATCTCAGCCCAACTCCAAATCCCTCTTAAGATAAGTTGACTACACCCCAAACAGAGTAGACTCCTACAGTAGAAACAGGGAAGCCAAATATTCCAAAAGAGTTGAAGCAGGATGGCATCCATCCAAATAAACTCATCATCGGAAATCCAGAAGACAAAGTGCAAACAATAACATCATTAAGGAGACAAGCATCCATTGCCCTCGTGTCTTAAATCAAACTAAAAAAACTAATGAAGCTCTCAATGATGAATCATGGGTTGAATCTATGATGGAAGAAATAGAACAATCTGAACGAAATTAAGTTTGGACATTATTTGAAAGACCAAGAAACTGCTCAGTAATCGAAACTAGATGCGTCTTCAAAAATAAGGTAAATAAAGAAGGTAAAGTTATTAGAAATAAAGCCAGGCTCGTAGCTCAAGGCTACTCTTAGTTGGAGGGTATTGATTACGACAGAACCTTTGCCCCTGTGGCTAGGTTGGAGTCAATACGAATTTTACAAGCTTTTGCCCCATTCAAATATTTTAAATTATATAAAATAGACGTAAAAAGTGCTTTCTTAAATAGCTTTATTCATGAGGAAGTTTTCATAAAACAACCCCCTGGATTTGAAAATCCCTCATTTTCAAATCACGTTTCCAAGTTATCAAAAAAACTCTACAACCTCAAACAAGCCCCAAAAGCCTGGTATGAGAGACTGAGTACTTTTCTACTAAATAACAATTTCCAAAGGGGTAAAATTGACACAACCTTGTTAATTAAAAGGATCGATTCAAGTCTGCTCATTGTGCAAGTTTATATTGACGGTATCATTTTTGGTAGTTCTAACCTGTCTATGTGCGAGAATTTTGCTAATTTGATGAAAGGAGAATTCAAAATATGTCTTATGGGAAAACTCATATTCTTTATAGGACTATAAATCAAGAAAACTCCCAAGGGAACCTTCATCAGTCAAGCCAAATACACGAAAGAACTCATCAAAAAGTTGGTCATAGAGAAGGAAAAGGCCTATGGAACACCCATGAGTCTATCCATAAGAATTGATTCACATTTTACCGGAAAGAATGTTGACCAAAAAATATATCATGAGATGATCGGATCTCTACTCTACTTCACTGTAAGTCGATAAGATATTATGTTTAGTGTGTACAAATGCGCCAGATTTCAGTCAACTCCTAAAGAATCTCATCTCACTACCGTTAAATGAGTCATCTAATATCTAATAGGAACATCAGACCTCGGTCTATGGTATCCCTGCTCATCTCATTTTGATTTAATCGGATATTCGCATATTGATTTTGTAGGAGACAAAAGTGAAAGGAAGAGCACCAGTGAAACATGTCAAATTCTTAGCGATGCTCTTATCTCCTGGCATAGTAAGAAATAGACTTTCGTCTCTCTCTCAACTACAGAAGTTGAATAAATAGCCATCGAAAGTTGTGAAACTCAAATTCTTTGGATTATGAATCAGCTTCTTGACTTTGACTTAGCTTTAAAATCTGTTCCAATTATGTGTGATAACATCGTGCCATCAGCCTATCTAAGTACACTGTGCATCACTCTAGGGCTAAACATATTGATATCAAACATTATTTCATTCAAGATCATGTTAAAAATGGTGACTTTTGCCTAAACTTTGTTGACTCTAAAAATCAAGTAGCATATATCTTTACAAAACCTCTGCTAGAAGAAAGATTTTGCTTCCTATGAAATTTTTTTGGTATTATTAGCATTCATGAACTATAGAATCACTTTTATCTATGCATTTCACTGTTTGCATATTGCCTGTATATTTTTTTTATTATGTCTAAGGCAGAGAAGGACAGAAACATTAGAGTAGCCTACCAGTCAGGAGGAGCAGAACAAGCTCAAATGTCAGCTAATACTTACACAAGTCAAGGGGAGCAAGCTGACAAACACTGAAGTTAACTGATGTTTACTCTTGTTTTCATTATCAAAAAGGAGGAGATTGTTGAGTTCCCAAGTTTATGTTTTAATAATGATAAACTCATAAGTGTCTCTTTGTAGTTGGTAATAATGGAAAGATAAAGGAAGTCGGCTTCAAAAATAGAAGAACGTCAAGAATGGAAAGACATCCACCGTATTCAAGTAGCATCCAAGTAAGATCAATCATGAGAGGACAAATGGAAGGAGCATCATAGTCCAAAATATTATGAAAAATCATGACACAATGATATGGAGGAACTCGGCATGACAAGTAGATCAATCAAGTATCACGGAAATAGAAGAAAGATCAAGCATCCCACAATCATGGTTGCAATCCTCAGATTTATGGCAGAATGAATCAATCAAAGAGAGAAGATCACAAGTGCATCGGCAAGATATCAAAATTAAAAAGGAAATATCGATCACAAACATATCTGATATAGACGTGATTTAAAGCTGTATATGAACATATCTGATATAAACATTATACACGGATACATCCCTCAATCAAGGAATGAATTCATATCCTTGATTGAGAAGAAAATCCTTGGGTTTTCTTATGAAGGCTAGCAGCCGAAGACTATAAAATGAGAAGACCAAAGACAGACATTCTTCATGCAACTTTAAGGAGAAATTTAAAGTGTCTCATTCTTAGTCTCACAAAGTTCTGTAACGTTAGTTTACAATTGTTATATAAAGAGTTGGATCAAGTCATCTTTGTAACATCAACTGAAGCTGTGTCACAAAATTTGAAGAGCAAAATAAGTCTTCAAAAATTATTTCCTATTATTGTACTCGAACCAAACCTTGAACTTTCTAAAGGAAATTTGAAACCCAAGGGGACTGTACGTAGGCACTGGATTGGTGTGCCGAACCAGGATAAATCTTTGTGTTGTTTACTTTATGCTTTATTATTTACGTGCTTAATTGTTTATATTTAATTTTTTTATGAAGTTTTTTTTATCTGCAGGCGAGTCGATTGTGAGGAGTCAGTAGTTAGCTCACAGAAGAAAATTTCAATTCACCTCCCTTCCCCTTTAATTTCACATATAAAAGTTGTTAAAAGTATCCTACTTTTATGTATGTATATTAAGTGAAACTTGCACTTTATTATTTGTTAGATTGTTTTGAATGGCTAATTGAATTGATATTGTTAATTTGATTAGTAGAAAAAATAATAAAAATAATTGGGAGAGAAGAATAGTGATGGAATATAAAAGATGGTAACCAAAAGGAAAGAATCAAGACGAGTTATATGTGATTCTAAAATTACATTTTCATTAAGAAGGTTGTGTTTCAAAGTCATCAAAGTAATTTGAATTAACTTTTAAATGTATGTTTTTACTTACTTATTTCACTAGAATGTTTTCAAAAATGCTTCTTTTCAGTATTATTATTATTATTATTATTATTATGGTTCTTTGTTTCATGGTTTTTACATTTGATTTTAATTATATACATTGATAATTATAATATTAAATTATTTATTTTTTGGGTTGCGAATTATTCTTTAACTTAAATTAAAGAGAGAGAAAACACACCTTGCCTTATTCTTTAATTCATTTTGTTCGAGTCATTTTAATAAATCAACTAGAGAAAGTAAAAGAAAAATTTTAATTGGGAAAAGAGTGGAGATGGAAGTTGAGGTTGAGATTGAGGTAGGGTATGGGAGGGAGGTGGGTGGGGGTAGTCTTTTTTTTCATATTTCATTGAGAAATAATATGATGGTTATTTTTTTTAAAATAATATGATAATAAGATATTCTAACATAAAACGATTAAAAATGATATTTTTAATATTATCTTTGCATCGCACGAGTACGTACACTAGTATATATTCAAAGTTAAATTTTAATCTTTGATTCTAGGGGTGTCCCATATTGTAAGTTTGTTTTTATTTTTTTTAAATTTTTTGCTTCTTAAATCTTCAACCTAGAACTCATGATAAGCCGATAAGTGTATGATTCATTTCATAGTCCTGATTTTTTTTATAATGTAGTAATTTTTTTTCATGATTTATTACTTTGATATAAGTCGACAATGACAAACAGGAACAAACAGTGAAAAATGTTTCTTTCTCTATGAAGTTTATTAAAAATGACTTGTCAAGTGGTTGAGTGCAGTTGTCATGACAATATTTATATTTATGTAGTGTTTAGATGATTTTTTACTTTTTAATTATATTAAATATTTTTCAAGCCGAGGTTCTATTGATAGAAACCTCTTAAGGTCTGCGTACACTCTATTCCTCCAGACCCACTTGTGAGATTTCACTAGGTACGTTGTTATTATTGATATTGTTCTTAGTTTGATAGTTATTATATATTAGTTTGAGGTTATTCTCCCGTCTTAAATTCAGAACCCCCAAGCATCTAATCCTTGCTTCACCTCCTTCTTTATGACACTTAATTTACAATGATATTGAATCACCTTTCATTGAACATGAAAAAAAATATTTTTTTATCAAATGAGTGTTTGCAATTTTGTTCATAACCTTTCGTTGATCATGATAAAGAAGGTTTTTTTTAATCAAATGGTTGTTTGCAATTTTTATCAAATGGTTGTTTTCATTTGACATTATAAAAATATTTTCCCTCAAAACCTAATCAAAAAAGACAACTTGATTTCATAAATTTTAAACAAATTAAGAAAAATTATCAAAACTTTTTAGGCTGATTTTGTTGAGAAGAGTGTAAGATTTTTTGTTTTTCAAAGCTTCAATGACTATTTCAATGAAGATTTGGGGAAGATGAGATCTTTTAAAGAGAATATGGATTTTTATAATTAGCTGACAAAATAATTACCACGAGGCATTTTTCAATTTGTTGTTGCAGTCAATTTTTCACTTTCACACATGTCATTTGCGTGAATACAAACATAGGTTGAAAATTGGTCAAAATGATCTATTTACAATGATCTTTACATCTTTTTGTAGAATAATAAGATACCCGTAAAATTAAAGTATATTTTAGCAAATATCAGTAGTGACTACATATCTTTTCTCTATAGTATATTTGTGTTTTTTCCCTATATGTTATACAATTTTTTGAACAAGTATGTATGTTTGTGTCTATATATATATATATATATATATATATATATATATATATATTACATATATTGGACTATTATATATGAAATATTATTTGTGTTATTTAGTTGAATGTAGTTGTTACCTTTTTTGCAAATATCTTTTTACCCACTGTTTGGATGGTGGTTTTTCGTGGTATGACTACTAACAAAATCATGTTAGTTTTGATTGTTTCTTAATACGTATGATATGGTATGGTTAATTTTATGGTTTGATAACCATGAAAACCCCCACTTTATGTAACCATCGATTTGGTGATATCCCATGATTTACTTATATTTTTTTTAATTATATCCTTAATTAATATTATATAATTTTATTTTACTCTTTACCCTATTTTTTTTAACTCAACCTCGTATCCCCACCCCTACTCAACCAGCCCCCCACCCCCAACAATATCTATTTTTTTTAAATTATAAACGTTTTCCTTATTTGACCCCCCTACCCCTACCCCGACCCCAACCTCTACCAAACCACTACCCCAATCCTTTTTAATTTATTTTTTAGAAAAATTTCAAAAGTTTTTCATACCTCACCCTCACCCACCCCTACTCCAACCCCACCACCTACCAGCCCCTTCCCCGCATCAATTTCTTTTAATTTTTTAAAAAAAATTCTTACCCCACTGACACTCCCTACCCGTCCCCCTATCCGCCCATTTCCATACAAAAAAAATAAAAATTTAAAATTTATTTTCTTAAAAAAATTAAATTTTTGTTCTTAACTCCCCCCACCCTCGTCAAACAATTTATTTTTATAGAATTTTTTTTTATATTCCATAGCAAACACGCCCTCAACATACATAAAAGATGCATTCAGACTTTATACTTGTAGTTGGTGGTCACGTCTCAAAACACCAAATGAAAATAATTTTTTTACTATAAAAAATGAATCCAATTACATTTATTTTGATCTGCTCTTGTATTAATTTTGATAGAATTTGCATGAACTTAACAACTTAATATATTTACATGACATAATTTATGATAATTAGTAAAAAAAAAATTTTACTAACAACTACTGATAAATTTAATATTTATACTAATTAAAGATATTTTAGGAAATTTACCATATACAATACAGTACCATATCGTCAGTGAACGATACAATCCATCTCAACATTATATTGTATTATACTGGACAGTATAATACTATATCATACAGTACCGTACATTAGAAAATCATGACAAACTACCATCCAAATAAAGTGTTAAAAGAACTCGTCTTGTAGTACTCCTACAATCTGACAAGATTTAAGCAAATGTAATATCTAAGTTAATATCTATAAATCCAATTTTATGCAACCAAATGCATTGAACCCTTAGCGCTTCATTTATTTTCCTTTCCTAATGTTCCTTCTGTTTTTGGGTGCATGACGAATAAAATCCTATGTCAAGTCTTGCCATGGACCAATATCATCATTTATATCATCGAAATTAGATATGCTTTTTTTATATATCTACTTGTAAATCTTCCCAAATATAAGAAATATATATTATTACCTCATTTGACTTTGCATTCGTAATTTTAGTTAATTTTATATTGTTAATTCCTATTTAGGGAATATAATTTTGAAAATACCCTAAATATCACATATTTTCTATATAACGGGACAAAAGGCCACTCCTTTCAATAATTACAAGGTTAAATGTAATTAGTTATATATTGTAAGGATCAAAATTATAATTTACCAATAATTAAGAGACCAAATCTATGTTGTAGGGCTCACCTGAAAGATAGAAACGCCTCATCCCCCATGGCAACCTTGGCTGTTTGCACCATTGCATTATCAGACCAATCCCAAAGGAACTTGTCAAAACTAGCATAGTTTTCACTTAATCTAAACACCCATTCATTCTTAATCAGCAATGCTCTCAACTCCTTTCCAGATATTCCATGACCAATAATTCGAACTACTCCGAATTCAGCAGCGGAGCTCAATAACCTAGCCATCGCATCATTTTCCCTTTGCAACAGTGACTGACAATGAATTTCATCAGGCACCCAATGATGTGTAGTTTGGGGGAGTGTCAAGTGAGGAACGTTTACGGATAGATCAATGTATTCACCCAATATTGAATCGGCAGCCGAACGTGACCCTTTCCCCGTGGGGATGGGAGAAGGTGGTGGCGCTACATAGGAGGAGGACAAACGCTTTTTCATATTCATCATTAATAATCGATATCTCTGGGAATCAAGGTGGATTGATGAAATGGGAAAAGGAAAGTAAAGGGTTGAGAAAATTTTAGTTTGATTTGAATGGAATAACTTTAGTTTGGTGAAGAAAGTGCATGGGCCTTGGTGGCAGGTGCAAATCTAAAAGAGAGTAGTAGTAGTAGTGTAAGCACGTCTTCCCGTCGCTAATATTCTAATTTTTTTCCTTTAATCAAGTAACCGATTAAAATATTCAATTGAAACTGTTTCCGAACAATGTTCAAAACTAGTGCGCATGACACGCTTTGCCCGGTCTAAGAAAACATCTATGGCTTTTATTGTTAATTTGATTGTTTTAGGAATATATAAAACAATATAATAGGTAAGATATACTCATGAAAAAACTTATCAAATTATTTTAGAAGCATTATATTGGTCCATATATATATATATATATACACACACTTTTTCTTTATTTTTTTGACAAAACAATGGAAAGGCATGTCTAATACCAAACAAAACAATTTCTTCACCAGTTGCATAATCAATTTCATCCGGTAGAGGATTCTTCTCTGTCGACCCAACTTACTTAAAAAATGATGAGTGAATCCCACTTAATCCCCTAACATTTAAGGTTTGCGAAAAGGTACCCCTCCACATATTAAAAGGGAACGATAACCCCTTTATGCAATATTTTTTGGTGAGATTTTCGTTTTTTGAATAAGGACGCTACAAGAAAATGCATATAAAGCTATAAAATATGTCGTAGCTAAACATGAAAAGTTTCTTGGCTAAACACTTTAATCACCAATTTTTTTCCGTGTCATTCGTAGCAAGAAGCGACGCAACTAAAAGTTAGCTACAGACGTTACATGATTTGTGCATGGCTAAGGACAAATACTTACAACTACAAAAATATAGTGTTGTAGCTGTGATGGTAAAACATCTTACTACGAAATATATACTTACAGAAAATATTTTAATCTTTTGCCATGAAAAATAAGTCTTTAGCAATTTTTATACTACAGCCACAACGTAATCTATTGTGGCAAAGACTTGATTTGTTTGCTATGAAGATTTTAAATTTGTGGTATTTTATCTTTTTGTCTCGTAATAATAATACTTGTATATAGCTAAGAGTTAGACAAGCTCTAACTGTAAAATAAAATATTTTCCACAAATATTTTAGTACGTGGCTAAGAATTTATTCCTTTTCCCACAAAATACATTAATTATAATAGCTAATTTTTTTATTTTCTATTAAAAGTGAAAACATAAATCATCTTTTTATAATTTTAAATTGTAGATTTTTTCACAAATACGAAAATTCATTGCTACACATTAAAGAATACTACTATAAGGATTATTAATTACACAAATTTCCATAATATAGCTAAAATATAAGTAAATTTCAATAATTTTACTGCGACAAATTACATAATGCAACTACAATTTCATTTTTGAGATTTTAAAATAATTGTCAAATTACATAAAATTATATTTTACAATTTTGAGAATAATCACAATATACAATTCTTTTGTCTTGTTTGAGTTCAAAGTAGCATAATCTTCACTTATCTTTGCTTTTACGATCTTCAACTAAACCTCAACTTAATCAACATCCGTTCGAATTTGTCATTTATATGGACTTACTCCATGAAATGCCTATAGATATGGTAAAGTAATTTAGCAATAAAAAATCACGATCAATTGATTATATATGCAACTATGTGTATATATAAATATTTAAGGAGAAAAAATATATTTAAAAATAAGAAAAAATGCAAAGTAATTAAAGAAGTAAACAAACCTATAGATTTTTTAATTTCTTAAAACCCGTTGATATAAATTTCAAATTTTAAAAAAAAATGAGAAGTTGTATGTATGCATATTATGATAGAACTAGATTTAGAGATCCACCAAAATATTATAAATACTAATGAATAATATAGACCAATTCCAAAAATATAAAGAACTAAAACAAATATTATCTGAGAAACGAAGAGAATTAAAAATAAGAAAAAAAAGACTACAATATAACATAATTGTTGGAGTATGTCAAAAATCAATAAAAGCACAAAAGGAAGAAATATCATATTTAGAATCATAAATAGATAGTCTAGAATAGATATATCAACATGATCTATACACTATCAAGAAGATAAAATGAACAAAGAAGAATTTATAATAGATGAAAAAACATATGAAAATCACGAAGGATTAAAAATAAGAATAGTATTTTATAATTTAGGAAGAAGATATAAGAAAATAGGTGAACATTTATATTTAATGTTAGAAAAAGAAGAATTAAAATTAGAAGATAAATTAACAGCTATGGTAAGAATAGCAAGAGAAAATGAAGAAATAAACAGGAAAAAAGAAATAGAAAAAATAAAACAACAAACTACAGATGAAATACGGAAAATAGAAGAAATAAAAAATAATAGGATTGCTGAATTAGAAAAAGAACTACAAATCCTAAAAGATCTGTATGAAAAAAGACAGAAAGAAAAAGAAGAAAAAGATAAAGAACAAAAATTATTAGCTGAGATAAATCAATTTAAAGAAAAAATAGAAGAAAGAAATAAAGAATTAGAAACTAATGAAATAGAAATAAATACAATAGATGCTGAAGAAACAGATAATTATGATTCGAAAAGTAGTGAAACATATACAGAAATCTTAACAAATATAGAAAAACTAGAAATAAATGAAAAACAAGAAGTAATTAATAAAGAAAACTTAGAAAATACAAACACGGAAATAAACACTCTTGATAAAAAGGACGATGAAAAAATAATACCTAATACATCATAAATAAGAAAACCTACATATTATTATAAAGATAAGTTTAAAAATATAACCTAAAGGATGAATATAACAAATGGACACCAAAATAAATAATCAATAAAAATTATAATTTCTTAGACTTAGACTGTGTAATAGATGTAGATAAAACGATACAATTATGGATAAGAAATATAACAAAAGAATTATTAGACAATGGTATAAATGCAATAGATACACCAGAATATATAGAAAGAACACTAATAGGAACAGGAAAATTATGGCTTTTAAATTTAACTGGAGATAGTAAAAAGGTATTAAGGGCTGATAAAAAAACAGAAGGGACAAAAGTAATTAAACTAACACCTATAGACATATTGAAAAAATATGAAATAGCTATAAGAGATGAATTTAGCAATATGGCAACAGAAGAAGAAGAACAAACAAAGAGAAAGATACAAATAGAAATTTATTGTTAAAACTAGAAATATGTAATATGTGCTATATAGATGAATATACGTGTGCATTTAAAGAATACTACTATAAAGGAACATATAATACCGAAGAAAGTAAAAAAGTAAGAAGATTATATTTTAGTAAATTACCTGAACCATTTAGTTCAAAAATAATAAAGAATTGGGATGAAACAAAAATAGTAGATACCCTAGGAGCAAGAATAAAATTTCTACAACAATGGTATAGAAATCTATGTGAAAAATACAGAGAAGAAATAAAAATGAGAAAAAACATTAATAAAGAATTTAGCATATTGCAAGGATAAAATAGCACCTCAATTTAGATGTGAAGAAAAATATTATAAGAAAAGAAAAAGACATGAGAAATATAAGAAGTATAAAAAGTCAAAAAATAAGTATAAGAAACCAAGAAAAAGATATTATGTAAAAAAATTTAAATATAAAAGACCATATAGGAAAAAGAAGTATATAAAAGAATGTACTTGTTATAATTGTAGAAAACTAGGACATTTTGCTAGAGATTGTAAAATGCCTAAAGACCCAAAAAAAAAACAAATATCAGAAATAAAGATAGAAAATACAGAATATATGCAAATAGATTATATAGATTACGAATTGGAAAGTGAAGATAGTATATATGAAATTTCGGAAAATGAAACAGATAATGAAATAGTTAGTAAATAAGATGAATCAAATGACTGAAGAAGATATAAAAACAATAACAAAGGAAGAATATTTAAATGAAGAAGGAACATATCAGAAAATAATATTTGATAATAATATATTTGACGAAATAAAAGGAAAAAAATTAGATCTAAGTGTAGAAAAAATATTTAAAATACCAACAATAAAAAATATATTTAGTAGACGAAAAGAAGAATACTACGTAGTAAGCCAAAAAGAACATATAATAAACTGTAGATATGCAAAAGGTAGAGCTAGTATACCACTAGTAACAAAAAGAATAATAAATAAAGAAATAAATGATATAAAAAGTAAAGACCCAATAAAATACGTACACCTTGGAGGAACAGAAATATTAATAAAAGCATGTTTTAGAGAAAGAATAGATACACCAATAGAATTATATTTAGCAGATGATAGAAATATAAAACCTATAGAAAAAAGTATAATAACTGCTATAAGAGGAAATTTAATATACCAAAAATTTAAATTTATAATAAGCGCGAATTATTCAGTAGCAATAACAGATAAAAACATAGATAAATCATTAGTATTATACTGAAAAATATCATGAATAGAACTAACCCCAGGAGGTAAAATATTTACAGCAAGATGTAAAAATCTATATGTATTAACAACAAAACATAAAATAATGGAAAAAAATAAAATTAATAAAATACAAATAGAAAGTTCTTTCGAACAATTTGTAAAAACAATTGATAACAATGATTATAGTTACAAAAATATAGATATAGAAGAAGATTTAGAATTAATAAATGATAGAATAAGTACAACGAAAAGAATAGCTTTTGAAAAACCAAAATCATCAGGATCATCGAAAAGAACAAATTATAAAATAACTTCAACGGTTAATTTAACTCAATATTATATAATGGGAACAATAAATGAAAAAGAATATTTAATACTCCTAAACACAGGACAAGAAGAAAACTATATAGCAAAATAACTAGTGAAAAATGAAGAAATAAAATCTAATAGTAATATATGCCTTGACCTACCAAGAAGTTTAATAATTATTAAAGATACAACTGAAAAAAGACATAATAATAATAATTAGAAAAATAAAAATAGAATTTGAAATAAAAGAAGATATGCAAAAAACAGATATAGTATTAGGGATAAAATGGTTAGAACGACTAAAACCCTACAATATAGAACATACACAATTAACTATAACCTACAATAAGGAAAAAATATTAATAAAGAGAGCTTTAACATGAAAATATATGTACTTATGAAAATAATACTAGAAGGATATTATAATAGATATTATACACCTATGATAGATACAGGGGCAAAAGACAACTTATGTAGATATAATTATTTACTAGAAGACAAATGAGATAAGCTAAAAACACCAATAGTAGTCAAAGGATTTAATAATGAAGGATTCTTAATTACCTATAAAGCTAGAAATATAAAAATACAAGTATGGGATAAGATATTAACAATAGAAGAGATCTATAATTTTGAACTAACATCAAAAGATATGCTTTTAGGAATGCCATTTTTAGATAAACTATACCCACATATAATAACTAAAACACACTGGTGGTTTACAACACCATGTAAAAAAAGGGGTAAGAGCAAAAAGAGTTATTAATAAAATAAGAAAGAAAGCTGATTGGATAAAAGGAAGTCAAAAAATCACACAAAAATTAGAAAATATAAAAAATAATGAAGACGCAACAGAACTAGTTATATTTTCAATAAATAAAGAAGAAATAACTATATTTTCAATAGATAAGGTAGAAATAATAAAGAAAACATTAAGACAATTATACAGTGAAGATCCATTAAAAGGATGGAAAAAATATAAAACTATTGTAAAAATTGAGCTAATAGATAAAAATAGTATAATAACCCCAAAACAATTAACCTATAACTTTGATGATTTAAAAGAATTCGAAATGCATACAGATGAATTATTAGAAAAACAATACATACAAAAAAGTAATAGTAAACACAATAGCCCAGCATTTATAGTAAATAAACACAGTGAACAAAAAAAAGGGAAAAGTAGAATGGTTATTGATTATAGAAGCCTAAATGCAAAAACTATGACATATAATTATCCAATACAAAATAAGATATTAAAAATAAGACAGATACAAGGATATAATTATTTTAGTAAGTTCGATTGTAAATCAGGATTTTACCATTTAAAGCTAGAAGAAGAATCTAAAAAATTAACTGCATTTATAGTGCCACAAGGATTTTATGAATGTAATGTGTTACCATTTGAATATAAAAATGCACCAGGTAGATACCAACATTTTATGGATAGTTATTTCAAGCAATTACCTAATTGTATAGTATACATAGATGATATACTACTATATACAAAAACTAAAGAGGAACATTTAAAATTATTAGAAAAATTTGCAGGTATAATAGAAAATTCAGAAATAAGTCTAAGTAAAATAATGAAAAACCAGGTAGAATTTTTAGGTATACAAATAGATAAAAGTGGAGTAAAAATACAACAACATATAGTACAAAAAATAATAAATTCAAAAGAAGAATTAGATACAAAAAAGAAATTACAAGCATTTTTAGGATTAGTAAACCAAGTAAGAGAATATATACCAAAATTAGCAGAAAACCTAAAGCCATTACAGAAAAAATTAAGAAAGGATGTAGAGTATAATTACAACGAAGAAGATAAAAAATAAGTACAGAAAATAAAAATACTTTGTAAAGAATTACCAAAATTACTATTTCCAGACGAAAATAAAAAATTTACATATATAGTAGAAGCAGATGCAAGTGAATATAGTTATGGAGGAGTACTTAAATATAGATATGAAGAAGAAAAATTAGAACATCATTGTATATACTACTTAGGAACATTTAATGAAACAGAAATAAAATGGGAAATAAATAGAAAAGAATTATGCTCATTATATAAATGTTTATTCGCATTTGAGCCATATATTGTATATTACAAGTTCATTGTACGAACAAATAACACACAGGTACGATGGTGGTTAACAAGAAAAATTCAAAATTCAGTTACAACGAAGGAAATTCAGAGATTATTATTAAATATATTAAATTTTACATTTATGATTGAAGTAATCAAGACTAACAAGAATGTTATAGTAGATTACATATCAAGACAAAGTTACCCAAACTGATATTACAGAAGACGATACTCTAGAAAAGATACTCAAAACCCTAACTACGCTTTCACTAAAAGTGGATAGTATGGGAAATGAGATAGAAAAGTTAAAGACTAATGAAGTTAAACTGAATTCTAAAGCAATGACTCAGATAACTCAGCAGTGTGCACAGAAATATCGATCGGAAGACAATAAAATTCCAGAGATAGAAGAAGACGTTGGGACACTCTAAAAAACCAATAAAGTTTATCAATCTACTTCTCTAGGTACAAGCAAATGAGTTAGAAAGAACCCAAATATGAACATGAACAAAATATTTGACAAGCCATTTATACCAAAAACACCAAAAGACCTTTTTTTATACCCTCACAAACTATTAGATATTTAGATAGCCTAAACCAAGACAAAAAAGCTTATAACCACATAACCAGAGCATATATTGAAAACATCCACCAGATACAAACCTATTTAAACTATAAACCCAGAGCTACAAACATTCAAGAAACAAATACGAATTATATAACCCAAAAGCTACAAGGATACAATAAGTTAATTGCATTACCAAAAACTAACCCAAATCTAGTTAAAACCTGTTTCAGTTATGGACTACTCAATACTGTATATACCTAAGACGGAAGTGAATTATCTTCTATACCAGAAATATATAAAGCAATTACCACTTATAAAAAGATTACCAAAGGCAACCTATTTTTTGTAAAGTTCTATACAACAACAACAGAGATATTGTATGATGAAATTAAACCAGTTATACAAGTTGTGAAGATAGGAATGACCCAAGATATGATCATACCCGAAGATATTGAACAACAAGTTGAAATACCCAAAATAGATATACCAAATTTTTATGCGAATAAAAGAATTATTGTAATATCCACAATTATCCAGGAATTAGCAAATAACTACCTAAATGGAAATCCAATATGGAGTTATTATTCAAGAGACCAGCTAATGATTTATTCAAATTCAAGAGAGTTAAGACAAGCATATATGGAAGAAGTTAGACAATGGATTATGATGTTGCTCAATCTAGTAAAACGACCAACTACCAGAGCAATTAAGGAAAAAATTATTTCAGACGAGTTTTTAACCAGATACTGCAAATTAATAGGACATAAATATCAAGACCATCTATGTTCGAAATGTAATGGAGAAAATAATGTGATTCCAGAAGTTCAGCTAGAATGAAAGAAGATAAGAACAAAAGAGGCCAGCTGGGAGATAAACGACAAAAGATATAAAGCAACACAGACCGATGAAGAAATAATAAAAGCAAGGAGACAAAGCATTAAAGTTATGAAAATGACATATGAAGAATTAGATAATTTCTCTTAATTTAGATACGTAAATTATGTAACATTTATTAGCTTTTAATAGCTTTGTTGACTTTTTTGACAAAAAGCCATTACTAGTTTTGTTTTTTGTAGGACAGCTTTAAGAATTTCTTTTTGTAAAGTTACTTTCTACTTTTGTAAAGATGACAAATGTAAAGTAGGAACAACATAGAATAGTATACACTTTTTCTCTTTTTAGGTTATAAATAGTAGAAGCATTGGCTAAGTTAAGGCAAGACTTTCTACACAGAAAGAAAGCCTTTTTGTATACAACAAAAATTCTCTCATATAATCAATGAAGATATTCAGTTTTACACTAAGCTATGGATGAACAAAGCACATATTTATCAAATCTACCAGAACAGGTATTTTTATTTATAATTATGAATAGCTAAATTCATAAATTCCTGACAATCATAAGTATAATAAAATAAGCTCATGTTAGTTACATTTAGCTAGAGACATAAGTTTATTTTATTATACTTATGATTGTCAAGAATTTATGAATTTAGCTATTCATAATTATAAATGAAAATACCTGTTCTGCTAGATTTGATAAATATGTTCTTTGTTCATCCATAACTTAGTGTAAAACTGAATATATTCATTGATTATATGAGAGGATTTTTGTTGTATACAAAAAGGCTTGCTTTTCGTGTAGAAAGTCTTGCCTTAACTTAGCAAATGCTTCTACTATTTATAACCTAAAAATTAAAAACGCGTATACTATTCTATACTGTTCCTACTTTACATTTGTCATCTTTACAAAAGTAGAAAGTAACTTTACAAAAAGAAAGTCTTAAAGCTATCCTATAAAAAACAAAACTAGTATTGGCTTTTTGCCAAAAAAGTCAACAAAGCTATTAAAAGCTAATAAATGTTACATAATTTACATATCTAAATTAAGATAAATTATCTAATTCTTCATATGTCATATTCATAACTTTAATGCTTTGTCTCCTTGCTTTTATAATTTCTTCATCAGTTCGTGTTGCTTTATATCTTTTATCGTTTATCTCCCAGCTGGCCCCTTTTGTTCTTATCTTCTTTCATTCTAGCTGAACTTCTGGAATCACATTATTTTCTCCATTACATTTCGAATATAGATGGTATGGATATTTATGTCCTATTAATTTACAGTATCTGGTTAATAACTCGTCTGAAATAAATTTTTCCTTAATTGCTATGGTAGTTGGTCATTTTTCTGGATTGAGCAACGTCATAATCCATTGTCTAACTTCTTCCATATCTGCTTGTCTTAACTCTCTTGAATTTGAATAAATCATTAGCTGGTCTCTTGAATAATAACACAATATTGGATTTCCATTTAGGTAGTTATTTGCTAATTCCTAGATAATTGTGGATATTACAATAATTCTTTTATTCGCATAAAAATCTGGTATATTTATTTTGGGTATTTCAACTTGCTGTTCAATATCTTCGGGTATGATCATATCTCGGGTCATTTCTATCTTCACAACTTGTATAACTGATTTAATTTCATCATACAATATCTCTGTTCTTGCCTTATAGAACTTTACAAAAAATAGGTTGCCTTTGGTTATCTTTTTTTAAGTGGTAATTGCTTTATATATTTCTAGTATAACAGATAATTCACTTCCGTCTTGGGTATATACAGTATTGAGTAGTCCATAACTGAAATAGGTTTTAACTAGATTTGGGTTAGTTTTTGGTAATGCAATTAACTTATTGTATCCTTGTAGCTTTTTTATTATATAATTCGTATTTGGTATAAATGGCTTGTTAAATATTTTGGTATAATAATTCTTTTCTATTTATTTCCCATTTTATTTTTGTTTCATTAAACGTTCCTGAGTAGTATCTACAATGATGTTCTAATTTTTCTTCTTCATATCTATATTTAAGCACTCCTCCATAACTATATTCTCTTGCATCTTCTTCTACTCTATATGTAAATTTTTTATTTTCGTCTGGAAATTGTAATTTTGGTAATTCTTTACAAAGTATTTTTATTTTCTGTACTTATTTTTTATCTTCTTCATTGTAATTATACTCTACATCATTTCTTATTTTTTTCTATAATGACTTTAGGTTTTCTGCTAATTTTGGTATATATATTCTCTTATTTGGTTTACTAATCCTAAAAATGATTGTAATTTCTTTTTTGTATCTAATTCTTCTTTTGAATTTATTATTTTTGTACTATATGTTGTTGCATTTTTACTCCACTTTTATCTATTTGTATTCCTAAAAATTCTACCTGGTTTTTCATTATTTCTGCTTTTTTTTTACTTAAACTTATTCCTGAATTTTCTATTATACCTGCAAATTATTCTAATAATTTTAAATGTTCCTCTTTAATTTTTGTATATAGTAGTATATCATCTATGTAAACTATACAATTAGGTAATTGCTTGAAATAACTATCCATAAAATGTTGGTATCTACCTGGTACATTTTTATATCCAAATGGTAACACATTCTATTCATAAAATACTTGTGGCACTGTAAATGCAGTTAATTTTTTAGATTCTTCTTCTAGTTTTAAATGGTAAAATCCTGATTTACAATCGAACTTACTAAAAAAATTATATCTTTGTATCTGTCTTATTTTTAATATCTTATTTGGTATTGGATAATTATATGTCATAGTTTTTGCATTTAGGTTTCTATAATCAATAACCATTCTACTTTTTCCTCATTTTTGTTCACTGAGTTTATTTACTATAAATGCTGGGCTATTGTGTTTACTATTACCTTTTCGTATGTATTGTTTTTCTAATAATTCATCTATATGCATTTCAAATCATCAAAGTTATAGGTTAATGGTTTTTGGGTTATTATACTATTTTTATCTATTAGCTCAATTTTTACAATAGTTTTATGTTTTTTCCATCCTTTTAATGGATCTTCACTCTATAATTGTCTTAATATTTTCTTTATTATTTCTACCTTATCTATTAAAAATATAGTTATTTCTTCTTTATTTATTGAAAATATAACTAGTTCTATTGTGTCTTTAGTATTTTTTATATTTTCTAATTTTTGTGTGATTTTTTGATTTCCTTTTATCCAATCAGCTTTCTTTCTTATTTTATTAATAACTATTTTTGCTCTTACCCTTTTTTTATATGGTGTTGTAAACCACCAGTGTGTTTTAGTTATTATATGTGGGTATAGTTTATCTAAAAATGGCATTCCTAAAAGCATATCTTTTGATGTTAGTTCATAATTATAGATTTCTTCTATTGTTAATATCTTATCCCATACTTGTATTTTCATATTTCTAGCTTTTTAGGTAATTAAGCTTCCTTCATTATTAAATCCTTTGACTAGTATTGGTGTTTTTAGCTTATCCCATTTGTCTTCTGGTAAATAATTATATCTACATAAGTTGGCTTCTGCTCCTGTATCTATCATAGGTGTATAGTATCTATTATAATATCCTTCTACTATTATTTTCATAAGTACATATATTTTCATGTTAAAACTCTCTTTATTAATAATTTTTCCTTATTGTAGGTTATGGTTAATTGTGTTTGTTCTATATTGTAGGGTTTTACTTGTTCTAACCATTTTATCCCTAATATTATATCTGTTTTTTGCATATCTTCTTTTATTTCAAATTCTATTTTTATTTTTCTAATTCCTATTATTATTTCTTTTTCAGTTGTATCTTTAATAATTATTAAACTTTTTGGTAGGTCATGGCATATATTACTATTAGATTTTATTTCTTCATTTTTTACTAGGTATTTTGCTATATAGTTTTCTTCTAGTCCTATGTTTAGGAGTATTAAATATTCTTTTTCATTTATTGTTCCCGTTATATAATATTGAGTTAAATTAACTGTTGAAGTTATTTCATAATTTGTTCTTTTCGACGATCCTAATGATTCTGGTTTTTCAAAAGTTATTCTTTTCATTGTACTTATTCTATCATTTATTATTTCTAAATCTTCTTCTATATCTATGTTTTTGTAACTATAATCATTGTTATAAATTGTTTTTACAAATTGTTCAAAAGGACTTTCTATTTGTATTTTATTAATTTTATTTTTTCATGTTATTTTATATTTGTTGTTAGTACATATAGATTTTTACATCTTGCTGTAAATATTTTAATTCCTGGGGTTAGTTCTATTCCTGATATTTTCCAATATAATACTAATGATTTATCTATGTTTTTATCTGTTATTGCTACTGAATAATTCGCACTTATTATAAATTTAAATTTTTGGTATATTAAATTTCTCTTATAGCAGTTATTATACCTTTTCTATAGGTTTTATAATTCGATCATCTGCTAAATATAATTCTATTGGTGTATCTATTCCTTCTCTAAAACATGCTTTTATTAATATTTTCGTTCCTCCAAGGTGTACGTATTTTATTGGGTCTTTACTTTTTATATCATTTATTTCTTTATTTATTATTCTTTTTGTTACTAGTGGTATACTAGCTCCACCTTTTGCATATCTACAGTCTATTATATATTTTTTTTGGCTTCCTATGTAGTATTCTTCTTTTCGTCTACTAAATATGTTTTTTATCATTGGTATTTTAAATATTTTTTCTACACTTAGAGATAATTCTTTTCCTTTTATTTCGTCAAATATATTATTATCAAATATTATTTTCTGATTTGTTCCTTCTTCATTTAAATATTCTTCCTTTGTTATTATTTTTATATCTTCTTTAGTCATTTGATTCATCTGATTTACTATCTATTTCATTATCTGTTTCATTTTTCGAAATTTGATATATACTATCTTCACTTTCCAATTCATAATCTATATAATCTATTTGCATATATTCTGCATTTTCTATCTTTATTTCTGATATTTTGTTTCTTTTTTGGATCTTTAGGCATTTTACAATCTCTAGCTAAATGTCCTAGTTTTCCATAATTATAACAAGTACATTCTTTTATAGATTTCTTTTTCCTATATGGTCTTTTATAATTATTTTTTTTTACATAATATCTTTTTCTTGGTTTCTTATACTTACATTTTGACTTTCTATACTTCTTATATTTCTTATGTGTTTTTCTTTTCTTATAATATTTTTCTTCACATCCAAATTGAGGTGCTATTTTATCTTTGCAACATGCTAAATTCCTTATTAATATTTTTTCCATTTTTATTTCTTCTTTGTATTTTTCACATAGATTTCTATACCATTATTGTAGAAATTTTATTCTTGCTCCTAGGGTATCTACTATTTTTGCTTCATCCCAATTCTTTATTATTTTTGAACTAAATGGTTCAGATAATTTACTAAAATATAATCTTCTTACTTCTTTACTTTCTTCGGTATTGTATGCTCCCTTATAGTAGTATTCTTTAAATGCACACGTATATTCATCTATCTAGCACATATTACATATTGCTAGTTTTAACATTAAATTTCTATTTGTATCTTTTTCTTTCATTTGTTCTTCTTCTTCTGTTTCCATACTGCTAAATTCATCTCGTATAGCTATTTCATATTTTTTCAATATGTCTATAGGTGTTAGTTTAATTACTGTTGTTCCTTCTGTTTTTTTTATCAGCCCTTAATACCTTTTTACTATCTTTAGTTAAATTTAAAAACCATAATTTTGCTGTTCCTGTTAGTGTTCTTTCTATATATTCTGATGTATCTATTGCATTTATACCATCATCTAATAATTCTTTTGTTATATATCCTATCCATAATTGTATCATTTTATCTACATCTATTACACAGTCTAAGTCTAAGAAATTATAATTTTTATTGATTATTTGTTTTGGTGTCCATTTGTTATATTCATCCTTTAGGTTATATTTTTTAAACTTATCTTTATAATAATATGTAGGTTTTCTTATTTCTGATGTACTAGGTATTATTTTTTCATCGTTCTTTTTACCAAGAGTGTTTATTTCCGTGTTTGTATTTTCTAAGTTTTCTTTATTAATTACTTCTTGTTTTTCATTTATTTCTAGTTTTTCTATATTTGTTAAGATTTCTGTATATGTTTCACTACTTTTCGAATCATAATTATCTGTTTCTTCAGCATCTATTGTATTTATTTCTATTTCATTAGTTTCTTATTCTTTATTTCTTTCTTCTATTTTTTCTTTAAATTGATTTATCTCAACTAATAATTTTTGTTCTTTATCTTTTTGTTCTTTTTCTTTCTGTCCTTTTTCTTACAGATCTTTTAGCATTTGTAGTTCTTTTTCTAATTCAGCAATTCTATTATTTTTTATTTCTTCTATTTCCATATTTCATCTTGTTGTTTTATTTTTTCTATTTCTTCTTTCCTGTCTATTTCTTCATTTTCTCTTGCTATTCTTACCATAGCTGTTAATTTATCTTATAATTTTAATTTTTTTTTTTCTAACATTAAATATAAATGTTCACCTATTTTTTTATATCTTCTTCCTAAATTAGAAAATACTATTCTTATTTTTAATCTTTCGTGACTTTCATATGTTTTTTCATCTATTATAAATTCTTCTTTTTCCATTTTATCTACTTGATAGTGTATAGATCATATTGATATATGTATTCTAGACTATCTATTTGTGATTCTAAATATGATATTTCTTTCTTTTGTGCTTTTATTGATTTTTGACATACTCCAACAATTATGTTATATTGTAGTCTTTTTTTCCTTATTTTTAATTCTTTTCGTTTCTCAGATAAGATTTGTTTTAGTTCTTTATATTTTTGAGATTGGTCTATATTATTTATTAGTATTTATAATATTTTGGTGGATCTCTAAATCTAGTTCTATCATAATATGCATACGTACCACTTCTTATTTTTTAAAGTAACATAGCTCTGATACCAAGTTCTGGTCATGGTGGGTATCTCCAGTTCCACGTAGAACGAAGATCACCCCCTGTACCTAACCAAACTAAACACACCATACCCCAAGGTCGGCTGAATTTCGAGCATAGAGAATATCAATTTAAAGACATTATAAACTAGTCCATAACCAAAATCAACCGATACCAGTATCAATGCCAATGCCAATATCAATACCAATACCAATACCAATATCAATTCCATTACCAATACTGATGCCGTCTATGCCCACAATAATTCGTCAAAGACTCAAATTAAAACTAAAGAATATCCAGTCAGGACATGCCCCCGACTATAGAAAAAATCAAGACCAAAAGAATAGTAAAGTCCAAAAGATATCCATCGCATGAAATGGAGTCCTCTGAAGTAAAACAGCTCACCATTTCAGTCTGACTCAACGGTTGTCCCCGAATCCAAGTCACTGAGCAGTATGAGTAGAAGTATGACCAGTTCCTGCATCGTGTGGGGATATAGCATCCTAAGATGGCTAGTGGGGTGAATGCCAGCATGTAACTCAGGGATAGGATAACATTATGATATGATCAATAACTTAAAATCATTCAAAAGTCAATGCACGTAATAACATGTATATATATAAATATATAAATCACATGCTGGGATAGGGAACCAGACTTAACATGCTTTTAAAAACTTTAGCCTGGATTGTGTAGCTCAACCGTCATATAATAGTACCCACGGGCTATATGGGCCCCAACTCTCACCCCCTGATCGGTCCTCAGTGCGTGTAGCCATACAAATCGGAGAATAATCTCATATTTATGTACATGGGGGACTCGAACCCTCTAACATATACTAAGGTGACTTAAACACCGGATCATATAATAATTTATGGGGACTCGAACCTCCCTAATCATGAAATAATAATATAATAAGGGGGACTTGAGCCTCCCTGATCACTCTAACCCCCGCGCCAGCAAACGTGGTTTCCAGTATCGGTTACTCGGACCTCCACTTTCACAACTCAGATACACAACCCTTATTATAGCCCAATTAAACCAAGTAGCACACATTTCTATTCATTTAACCACAATACACTTTTAGGCATACACTGTTGATATCGTCATACCAACTACACTTGCAAAGTAACACATAATGCCAAAACAATTATCATTAACTTGGGGAGAACAACTCCCTTTGTTCATTAACATTCAAAACCCCCAACCTTTGTTTTCAAACCAAAATAATAATCTTATGAACAATACTTTAAATCATATGCTTTTGTAAAATTAACTATGATGGAATAGTAATATGCTAAAATAGTAAGATGTACGGAGAGAAACCACCCTTGATAGCCCAAATTGCTCAACCTCTTGAAACCCTAGCCTTAACTTGGGCAACGAATCTGAGAGAGAATTTAGGAGTGTTTTATTAGGAATATTGTGATAGTAAAGTCTCAAGGAAGGCTTTAAGTCATGGGGTCCAAGGGGTTAAAGTGCAAAATGCCTAGAATGACCTCAACTTAAAATCTGAAAAAGTATCGCCTTTGGTTACGAGTCAACCCCTTGACTCGTAACCTTTACTTACGACTCGTCACCACAAGTCGTAACCAAGGCAATTCCACCAAGGCACCCTACACAGTTAACCTTACGAATAAATGGCACCAATCGTAATGGGACCCTAAGACTCTTAAGGTTCAGTCATAGTCAACAAAGTACAAAATTTGAGACTTACACTGGACACCCTATGATTACACCTAATGACTCATAAGATCTCATTATGACTCTTAGTGATCCACTCATATTCAGAGAAGAATCAAGTCTCAAACTTACTAGTTAGGGTATGACTCATCCCAATGAGTTGTTAGGACACCCTACAACTCCGAAGGTCTAGTTGTATCCAAGATAGTGAGCCCAAAGCTCAAGAAATTTTCAAAGGTCAAAATCTGGGGTGTTTCAGGTCTACCCCACTTGGATCATTCATCCTTGAATGATGGGAAAAGGTTATTGTTAGCATGATTTGACTCTATATTCCCCTACGCATACCTTTAACAAACTTTGAAAATAAAGATTCCAAGGAAATCATCCTTTCCTTTAACAAAGTCAAAAAATAAAGATGTTAAGAATAACACATACCTTATGCACGATTATCCGGAGAGGAAAACAAGAACGGATACCCGAATTTCATGTCCATTTTGGCTTTCTAAGAAGACTCTTCAAGCTTGTGGTTTCTTAAAAAAACCTTTACCGAAGCTATATCCTTCATCAGCAATCGATGAACTTGCTGATCCAAAATTTCAAGTGGGACTTTCTCAAATGATAAGGAATCCAAAATACCCACCTTCTCCAAAGGAATAACCGTCAAAGGATTACCCACACACTTTCTCAACACCGAACATGAAACACCGGATGCATGGAGCTCAAATTAGGAGGTAAATCTAACTCTTATGCAACCTTACCAACCCTCTTCAAGACCAAGTACGGGCCAACATATCGGGGACTGAGCTTCCACTTCTTTTTAAACCACATTACTCCCTTCATGGGAGATACCTTCAAAAACACCCAATCACCAACCTCAAACTCTAACTCCCTATGCCTTATATCTGCATAGGACTTTTAGCGACTTTGGAAAACTTTAAGTCTATCCTAAATCACCTTCGCCTTCTCCATTGCTTTGTGAACCAAATTCGGGCCAAATATCTCTACCTCAAATGGAGCCATCCCAATACTAGAGTGGTATTGTTATTATACACAAACTCTATAAGAGGCAAATGATCAACCCAACTACCACCATAGTCAATCACACAAGCCCGAAGCATATTTTTTAATGTCTGAATAGTCCTTTCCGCTTGCCCATCCAACTGCGGGTAGAAAGTAGTAAGAAGGCTCACCTTAGTTCCCAAACCTCTCAGAAATAAATGCCAAAAATGCAATGAGAATTGAGTACCGCAATCTGACATGTTAGAAAAAGGAACCTTATACAACTTTACAATCACTTAGAGAAACAACCTTGCATAATCCTCTGCCGAATAATTAGTCGTCACTAGTAGGAAGTGAGCAAACTTAGTTATCCTATCCATGATGACCCAAATTGAATCAAACAGATTCCGAGGCTAAGGAAGACCAATAAAAAATCCATATTAATTATTTCCCATTTTCACACTGATAGTTCAATCTCTTGAGTCAACCCACCGAGCCTCAAGTGTCTAACCTTCACTTGTCGACACGCCATGCATTTAGATAAAACACTGGACACATCTCGCTTCATATTGTTCGACCAATAAATCTCCCTAAGATCACATCTTTGTCTAACCGGGATGAATGATATAACGCGAATCATGAGCCTCAACCAAGATCCTTTCTCTCAACCCAACTATACCATAAACACATAATCTGTCTTGGTACCTCACGATACCATTACTAATAATCTCAAAAGCTACAACCTTTTGCTGTCCCACATCCCTCTTAATCTTTATTAAGAAAGGATCCAATACCTGCTTATCCTTTATCTCAGCAATAAGGTATGACTTCGCCACCTCTTTCACAAATACACCACCATCTTGAAAGTCCAAGAAATGAATCAAAGGTTTGCTAAACAATGAATATCTTTCACTAACTCCCATTTATCCTATCCATATGAGCTAGACTCCTTATGGATAATCTACTAAGAGCATCAACAATCACATTGGCTTTACCTAGGTGATAGTAAAGAATTATGTAATTAACTCTCAGCAACTCAAGCCACCTCCTCTACCTGAGATTCAACTTCTTCTGTGTGAACACATATTGCAGACTCTTATGATTAGAAAATATATCTACATGGACTCCATATAAATAGTGATGCCAGATCTTCAATGCGAACACCACATCCAATAACTCCAAGTCATGAGTAAGATAATTCTTCTCCTAAACTTTTAACTACCTAGAAGCATTAGCCACCACCCTACCATGCTGCATCAACACACAACCAAGTCCCATACGGGATGCATCAAAATATACAAAAAAACCATTAGTGTCTTCAGGCAGAGTCAAAACTGGAGTTGAAGTCAACTTATCTTTTAGATTCTCAAAACTACCCTCATCAGAATCAGACCACAAGAACTTTATCTTCTTCTGGGTCAACTTAGTTAATGGGGTAGTTATAGTCGAGAAAGTCTCCACAAATCTCCTATACTAACCTGATAAACCCAAGAAGTTTCGAATATCGGTCGGAGTCGTGGGACTTGGCCACTTCTTAACCACTACAACTTTCTGCGGATCTACTATGATCTCTTTGCTAGAAATGACATAACCCAAAAAAGTAATAACCTTCAACAAGATCTCGTACTTTGAAAACTTAGCATACAAATAATGTCCTTTCAATGTTTGCAGCATGATATAGAGGTGATCGGGCATGATCTGCCTCACTCTTAGGATATACCAGAATATCATGTTTAAACACCTTAACAAACAAATCCAGAAACTGACAGAAGACCATATTCATTATGTCCATGAATGCCGCTGGGGCATTATTCAAACCAAAAGACATGACTAAGAACTCATAATGACCATACTGCATCCAGAAGGCAGTCGTAGGGATATCCATTTCCCTAATCTTTAGCTGATGCTAACAGAACCTAAGATCAATCTTAGGGAAATATCTAGCACCCTGAAGCTGGTCAAACAAATCATCAATACGAGAAATAGGATACTTATTCTACATTGTAACCTTATGCAACTGACGATAATTGATGCACAATCAGAGGGAACCATCCCTTTTACGCATAAACAAAACATGGGCACCCTACGAAGACATACTAAAATGGATAAAACCCTTGCTAAAAAGGTCTTTCAACTATTTCTTAAGCTCTTTCAACTCAGCCGAAGCCATTCTATAAGGAGGGATAGAGCTTGGATGAGTGTCCAGAACAAGATCAATCCCTAAATCAATCTCCCTATCATGAGAAATACTAAGAAGTTCATCATAAAAGACCTCAAGAAATTTACCAACCACGAAAATAGATTATAGTGAAAGACCCTCCGAGTTAGAATCCTTAAGCCAAACCAAATGATAAAGACATCCTTGGAAATTAACTTTCGAGCTCTAAGATATGATATGAACCTTCACTTCAGCACTAAAGAACCCCCTTCCCACTCAATGATCGACTTATTTGGGAATTTGAACATGACCTTATGGGTTCGACAATCTAAGGAGGCATTGCATGAATGCAACCAATCTATCCTCAATATGACATCAAAATTAAACATGTCCAACCCTATCAAATCTACCCAAGTTTCTCTACCACTAACAAATACCACACAACCTCTATAGACTCTTCTAGAAACCACCGAGCTACCAACCGGGGTAAAAATAAAAAAAGTATTAGGGATACACCCGGGACTGAAACCAAAATGCACAACCACAAATGAGGTCACACAAGAAAGAGTAGACCTTGGAAGCAAGCAATACACATCACGAGAAAAGAGTCGTAACATACAAGTGACAACATTGGGAGATAACTCAGAGTCCTAGTAGGTAGTAAGAGAATACAAGCAATTTTGGCTAGTGCAAATTCTAGAAGCATAAGATGCACCCTTTCGTGCAGGAATTGATGCAGTGGAAAAAAGAATTTTATTTGAACCCGAAGAAACCTTAGAAGGACAATACCTCTAAAAGTGACCAATCTGACCATATTTTAAAAACTTATTCCTCCTCTCTTTACAAACCCCACGATGCGCCTGCCTTCAGAATCTACAAGGAGGTTATGATGGAGTGGGGTGAGCCCCGCTAATCTAAGATTAGGCACCCTGTACCCTAAATCCATTATTATGTTGAGAACGGTGATCACCCGATGGCTTCAGATAAGGAGCACTAGCTGTAGAGTAGGAACCAGAACTCCCCCACTTCTTCTTAGATAACTTTTTACCGTCTCTACCGCTCTGCTATTGATCTCCACCCTGATAAAAAAATCTAACCTTCTTATTCTGTCTTTCCCCATCTCTTCCTACTTCTTCTTTTCTTCCTCAACCTACTACATATATACAACCAATCTGGAGATGTCTATATCCTTGTTCAATAAGGAAACCTTACTCTCTAGAATCAGATTATGGGATAATTTAGAGGAAAATTTTCTCATTTTAGCCCCCATGCTAGACATTAACTCGGGAGCATATCAGGATAACTGATGGAATTTCAAGGTATATTCCTTAACTATTATCCTTGCTTACTTCAAATTAACAAACTCTTCTGTTTTTGCCTTTCTCAACTCTTGTGGAAAAAAGCAATCCAGAAAAGCACTAGAGAAATCATCATACTATGCGAATTCGGCATCATCTCTTCTAGACTATTCACATTCCTCATACCATTGGTATGCTACATCCTTCAGTTGATAGGGAACAAATTCTATACCCTCCGCATTAGTAGCACGTATAACACAGAAGATCTTCTCCATCTCATTAATGAAACCTTGAGGATCCTCCTTAACCTTAACATAAGTGAACATAGGAGGGCTCAAACTCATAAACTGGACAACCCTTGTGGCCTCAAAAGATGGAGTAACAAAAGGTACACTCTTAGACTGAGAAGCTATAACTGAACCAACATATGAATGAATTGACGAATTTCTATATTCGACATATTAGCCTGAGGAGCTTAAGGAGGACTAGAGGGGATCAATAAAACTCTAAAAGGGCAATCAGGAAATGGACCACTAGACTAGGTCTGTACCCAATAAGATAGGCATGTCCCATCAGCATTGTCCTCAAGTGGGATAGAGGAGTTTCCATAAGCTTCAGATCGTCTGGGAGGCCTGATATGAAAAAAAAAATATGAATTAGAGAGACTCAAGACCTTAGAATTTATAGATTAAAGCAAAACAAAAAGAAAGGGAGACATTTCTAAATATCTCATAGACTCCCCCTTATAAGTATGGTGTTCTACACACCTATAAAAGAGACTCTACTCGACACGGCTTTGTTGGACACCCAATGATATCAAACCTAGTCTCTAATACCATCTATATCATGAACCAAACCAGGGTCTGGCCATAACGGGTATATCAAGTCCTACATAAACCAGAGATTACCCCCTACACTTAACCAAATCAAATGCACTATACCCCAAGGTCAGCTAAATTTTGATCATATAACATCAATTTTAAAACATTATAAAATAGTCTATAACCAAAACCAATCAATACCAGTATCAATGCCAATACCAATACAAAAACCAGTACCAATATTGACACCATCCACGCCTATAGTAATTTGATAAAGCCTCTAATCAAAACCAAAGAATATCCAGTCGTGTCATGACCCAAACCAGCGATTGGCCGTGATGGTTTTCTCATGTCCCACATGGATCAAAGATCACCCCTATACCTATCCTAACCAATTTATTAACCACGTGTCGGATGAATCCTAAACATATAACAAAATATGCAAAATGAGACTAACAATAGCTCATGAAATATCTAAACCATTCATCACCACTACACACTAAACCAACATACTCAAGTCCACAGTAATCCACGTAGCCTCTACAATCCAAAGTCAATAAAATGTCAGGACATGCCCTCCACAATAGGCAAAATCCAAGTCTAATAAAGTCTTTGAAATAGATTAAAAAGACCATGAAATGAATGTATTCTGAACTATGGAATCTCACCAATTTAATGTTAACTCACGAACCACTCAAACACCTGGTCATTGTGTAGGAAAAGAAGAAGAAACTCTGGTCCCTGTGTCATATGTGGATACAACATTTTAAGATGGTTAGCGGTTAAAGAGCTAGTATGTAACTTAGGGATAGAGCAATGAAATAATGTCATCATTAAAATCAATTCAAATCATCATATGCAAACACATGTATACATCTAAATATATCGTGTCAGGATAAGGAACAAGGCTTAGCATGAACTTTGAAAATATTAACTTGGGTTGTGTAGCATAGCTGTCATATAAGAAGGCACCCACGGGCTATATGAGCCCAGCTCTCTCCTAGATGGAAGGTCCCCTGTGCATGTAGTCACACAAATCAGAGAATATCCATAACCGTATATGCCTTTATGGGGGACTCGAATCTCCCAGAATAACCAAGGTGACTTAGCACTAATGTATAAAATATATGGGACTCGAACCTCCCATTCATATATCTATTTGGGAGACTCGAACCTCCTACTCATATAGATACCTACACCAACTAGTGCGGTTTCTAGTATTAGTCCTTCCGACTTCACTTTCACCGCCTGAGTGCACATCCCACTATAAATCTCATTTTAAACATTCTTTACACATACACATGACCATTAGTCTAATTACTTACCAAAGGCAACCCATAGGGATCGTCATACCAACCCCACTTGCAAACGTACAACATGCCATAACTATTATTATTCGACTTTGGGACTCGAACCCATTGTCTATATAGAGTCATCAATTCAATTTAAAATTTAGAGACTCAAACCCGTTTAGCCAATTAAACCACCAAGGTTATAATTCAAAACTATTTATGACCCACAAGGTCTTTATGAAACCATTTACATCATAAGGACAATGCCTTAATTCAAATAATAATTTAATTCAATTTATAGCTGTCAAGACCTTTACAAAGACATTCATCCTTCATTAATATTCTTATGCCAAGCATTAATTCAAACCACAACTCATCATGTGACAAAATTCTTCTCATAGATATTTTCACAAATTGGTTGAGGGCATACCATTGTCAAACCATTATTCAAGTAAAAAACCATCATGCTAGGGTTAACCATGACCCAATTAGTAAACCACAATTTCCATGCACCCGCATGTGTAAGACCATCATCAAAATATGTATAAACACAAGTGAAATCATGAGAGAACAATACACAACAATATGTATTCAAATCCTCAACCATGAATTTCAAAATCACTATTTATGATTCAAGAACAATGTTTAAAATACATGATTTATATGAACTAAAAATGAAGGAAGTGTCACATGACTGAGTTACGAAGATGCACAGAGAGATATCGATCCTTAAGGATCTAGATGACCACCTTGAGGAAACCCTAGCCCAAGCTCCTTGAGAGGTTTTTAGAGAGTTTTTTTAGAGTGTTTTGATCTTCCAAAGTAAAGAATGATGGACCAAATAGAATTATAAGGCATTCTTAAGGTCTTGGGGGTAGGAAATATCTAAAATACCCTTAGCTTAAAAGTTGTAAAAGACTTGCAGGAGGGTACAGTTGGACCCTCTCACCCGTACCCACATCATACGAGTGGTACCTTCCACTCGTACATTGATCAGAAGGTTGGATATCACATTCTTTCCAACATAAGAATCCATAAACTATCTCGTACCCTAACCATACAACTAGTACCCTTCAAGTCATACCCTAAGCAAAATATCAAGGCTAGATACTAAACAACATAGACCATACTTCTTTAATCATATACATACGACTTGTATGGAGTTTTTTTGTACCAAGAAAATAACTTGTCCAATGTGAAACTTACCAATATATGACAAGGGTCCTTGAACCGTACCCACATTATTTGACAAGTATGGTGAGTTTTATAGTGCACAAAAATTTCAAGACTCAAGAAATTTTGCAAGAGCCAAAGTTCAAGGTGTTTCAAGTTGGGACATGCCCCCAACAATAGACAAAACCAAGACCAAAAGAATAGTAAATTCCTAAATAAATCCATAGCAAGAAATGGAGTCCTCCGAAGTATGGAAGATCACCACTTTAGTCTGACTCAATGGCTTTCCCCGAATTCAAGTCAGTGAATAGGAGAAGTAGAAGTATGACTAGTTCCTGCATCACATGGGGATACAACATCCCAAGACGGTTAGCGGGGCGAACGCTATCATATAACTCAGGGGTAAGGATCACATAATTATATGATCAATAGTTTAAAATTATTCAAAAGCCAACACACAGTAAAATACATATACATAAATATATAGATCAATTGTCGGTATAGGGAACAAGGCTTAACATGCTTTTCATAACATTGGCCTGGATTGTGTAGCTCAACCATCATATAATAGAACCCATGGCTATATGAGCCCCATCTCTTACCCTCGTTCGGGCCCCAGTACATTAAGCCAAACAAACTAGAGAATAAACTTATATATATGCATATGGAGGACTCAAACCCTCCAACATATAACAATATGACTTAAGCACTAGATCATATTAAGATTTACGGGGCACTCAACCTCCCTAATAATGAAATAATATTACTAAGGGGACTTGAACCTCCTTGGTCACTTTGACCACCGCGTCGGCTAACATAATTTCTAGTATCGGTCACTTGAACCTCTACTTTCACGACTCATCTACACTACCCTTATTATAGCTCAATTAAAACAAGTATCACACGTTCCTATTTATTTAACCACAATAAATATTTAGGCTTACATTGTTGGTATCGTGATACCAACTACACTTGTAAGGTAACACATCATGCCAAATCAATTTTCATTAAATTGGTGAGAACAACTCCTTTTGTTCATTAATACACATTGGGAAACACCAACTTCATTTGTTCACTAAATCATACCATTGTATTTCAAATACTTCTTTATATGATGCAATATTTCAAGACTCGTTCAAATTTACAAATTCCCACAGTTCTCAAAATCAAAACCAATTTCACATTATAGGGTTGAGGTTATGACACTTCAAAAGCCATAAGTTTTGGAAAATCATAATTTCCTAGTTTATTCACCAGACCCGTGTACCCACAAGTTCAAAATCATATTTAAATCTTGGAAATCACAAATAAATCATGAGAAACTTTGTTCAATTCACAAACATTCAAACTCCCAACCTTTGTTTTCAAACCAAAATAATAATCTTTTGAACAGTACTTTAAATCACATGCTTTTGCAAAATTAACAATGAGGGAATAGTAACATGCTAAAATAGTAAGATGTATGGAGAGAAACCACCATTGATAGCCCCAATTGGTCAACCTCTTGAAACCCTAGCCTTAACTTGGACAAAGTATTTAGGAGAAGGGAGTGTTTTATTGGGAATGCTGTGATAATGAGTTCTAAGAAAGGCTTTAAGTTGTGGGTTCCAAGGGGTTAAAGTGTAAAATGCCCAGAGTGCCCTCAGCATAAAAGTTGAAAAAGTGTCCCCTTTAGTTACGAGTCAACCCCTTGACTCGTAACCTCTAATTACGACTGATGTTAGGCGTATTTACACGCCTAAAGCACCTTAATGTACCCATATTTTATCTAAGTTTTGAGGACAAAATATATAATTCCTACACTTTTAGTCCTTTTTCCTGTAAGTGAGCTAACCAACGTGATTAGCAAGATTTCAGGTATTTATGATGAAGATTTCAGCATTTTATGGACTGTTGGACGCCAAAGGAAACTTCACGTAAGAAGGAATGCAACTTCTGGAAACTTGTGGATTGAAAGTGATGCATGGAGAACTTGTCCCGGGCAAAAACAATATTTCTAAAGACTTGGGGGATCAGCAGTAACTTAGTAGGATTAGGACAAGTATGCAGTAACCCAGTAGGACTAGGACAAGGATAAAAACCCTATTTCAGTAGGACTAGGACAAGGATGTTATAAAAACCCTATGATGCTGAATTTTTCAGCATTCGCTCATTCACTTATTCATTCATTCCTCCCCATTCTTATTAATTCTTTCCGATTACATTACTACTCTTTCATCTGACTTTTAGTATTCTTTAATTTACAGATTCTGTAAGTTACTAATAGAGAAACACGACTCACTTGAGGCACGGATAGAGGAAGTAAAATGTCAAACCTTTTTGACGCCAAAAATCATCCAAATCGTCAAGCTTGTTCTAGATTTTGGTATGATGATGATGTCTATTGTGATTTTCGTTGCACTCATGAGTAGCTAAACTTCTCTGTTAGGGTTATGGAAGCCTTATGAGATACTACCTATTGCTTTACTAAGAGTTTGTTTTTGTTAAATAAATAAAATAAATATCCAAAAAGAAGAGTTGAGCCACGACCAATACTAAGGCGCTTGATGGGAGGCAACCCATCGATCTAATGGTTTTTGTTGTTGTTGAATAAGTGTAGGTGCAAGAGGTGTAAAGGAGGAGATTGGTTTCAAATTTTGATTTGGAAGTATTGCATGTTGAAGGTGGTAAGTTGGGAATGAAGAAGTAAAAGGCTATGAGTTAGGCATTGCCTATGAAAATCTAGGCAACGAACAAGGCAAGGCCTATGCTATGGCCTAAGCTCTCTGAATCTAGAGTGCCATGGCATAGGCGCCGCCTATGGCTAACAATGCCATAGCATAGGCGCCGCCTATGCAAAACCCCTTTGTCTCTGAATCTAGAGTGCCATGGCATAGGCGCCGCCTATGCCTAACAATGCCATAGCATAGGCACCGCCTATGCAAAAGCCCTTTGTCTCTGAATCTAGAGTGCCATGGCATAGACTCCGCCTATGCCTAACAATGCCATAGAATAGGCGCCGCCTATGCTCACTTTTGGTCTCCTAATCCGATTCCAAATGGGTCAAAACCCGACCCAAGCTTGCCCTATAAATAGAACCTTAGTCTTAGAACCAAAATGCGTTGCAAATTCAACCTAAGCGCCGCCTACCTCTCCAAAATCTCTCAAATTTTCTCTTTGCTCTTTTAACTTTGCAAGAACATCTTCCAAGGCCATCAACCATGTAAGTACTTCTTTGCTCTTCTTTTATATTTCGTAAGTATTACAATACTACGCCTATAATAAGTTGTTAAATCTTGAAGTAGTGTTGGTGATTTGAATGTGGTTGACTTGTTGTGATACAACTAAGTGAGTGAAAGAATACGTATGGGTGTTCTAGACTTGGTTCCAACCTAAATTTGATTTTGATACACTGTCATACTTTTGCGGAATCGACATGGTTAAGATAATTGCATAATCTTGTAACTCGAAAGCTTGTATGTTTGAATGACTTATCCATCGAGATGAAAATCATGGTTAACTATAAACATGAGATGTTGTGATTATTGCTAAGCCATAAATTGATACAATATCTATGTAGTAGTTTTGTTCACAGAGATGCACTAGTCCAAACTTGAAAACATAGTTAAGAGTACATGAAAAAGAATTGAAAAGGATAGTGAAGATGACAAGAAAAGTATGACTGCGCTGAATATATTGTTGGAACATAACACCTAAATGTATGGCAATGAAGTCTGAGTAATTGACATCGTTCACTTAATCAGTTTGTCACAACAAATTAAGTGTGGGGTGGTGCCTCTACTGCTTGTTTGTTGACAGTATCTACCGAGATGAAGATAACATGACTATTATTTTAATCTCAGGTACAATCAATGGCACCAAAATCAAGACAAGGAAAAGAAAAAACAACCACTTCACAAAAAGGCCAAAAAAGGGGACGAAAAGAGCAAGGTGAATCCTCCTCGCTGCAAATACCTCGACGCATGTACGGGATAAAATGAGTCCTAGAGGAGGAAGGAAAAGAGTGGTACAAGAACAATAAAGTAAAAAAATATATTCATGTGGAGTTGATACAAAAGGAGAGCCTAGCAAAGAAAGAACCCCGTATTTTGGCTAAAATCATGGCGCTACATCTTGATTTCATTTTCCAAGATATGGGAGAATGCAATCCTGATCTAACGCGAGAATTCTATGCCAATTGGTCCCCAAAGACTACCGGAAGTGAAGTGAAGATTCGGGACCAAGTCTTGCAACTGAATGCGGAGTTCTTCAACTCTTTTCTGGGTTTTCCATTTGTGGATCCATCACCGCTCAAGGAGTTTTATCGCAGACCTCCATACAGGGCAATCAGACACACACTATGTGGAACAAGATCAATGGCACGGTGGAGTCGTCACAAGGATACCGGTCGGCACAATACCTTCCCGTATGCCTCCTTGAACAGAGAATCTCGGATATGGTTGCGGATAGTCAATTATTGCCTGATTCCAGGGTTACAGTACACAAATATCACACGTGATAGAGTGTGCTTGGTGTACTCTTTGATGACGAACATCCCCATCAACATTGGGGCGATTATTCGATCTCCAATGCGTAAGGCCAGGCTGCACAAGAGGTCCCACTTCAGCTTTGGCAATCTGTTGACTACGATATTGAGGAAAGAGGACATCGAAGATAAACCTACAGATCATAAGCTTCCACACAACCCGAAGAAGGTTGACCTCACAAAGGTTAAAGATGCTGAATCCATGCATGGCGTCAACCTAACCACTGCAGAAAGACATGCTCGCGACGAAAGCTTCTCCCGCCATTTATATGGCATGATGAAGTTTACCATGATGAGTAGGGGTCGTGTTCCAACTGCTGCAGAGCTCCAACAGTTGGATTATGACTACCCAATGAATGAGCATGCGAGGGCAATGTGTGGAGTAGGTGTATATTTTGAGGAACCTCTTGATGATGACATGCCAACCGATGATGATCGACGAATGCCAGACTCCGACGTGGAGGAGAACTCTGATGACGACAACTCTGATGATGATTCCGATGCAGGGGGTATGACCCCAGACATAGAGGATGAGTCCGACTAATCAGGTTCTTCTTATTTATTTTCCACTGAGGGCAGTGTGTCCCGTCTAAGTGTGGGGTGCTGGTATTTGTATGCTATACTTCTTTGTCTGCATTTGTATTTATTCTAGTTCTTGTTTGTTTTAATTAGTCGTAATTAGTTAGTTTAATTTTAAATTTTTTATATTTTGCATAAAATTGTTCTGATAGACGGCATGGTAGTATAACAAGAGTTTGTGCTAAATCATTACTATTGAGACATTTAGGCTCTACATGTGACTCGCTGTGTAATAATTGTGTGGTTTAATTCATTCATCTATTGGGTCAAGAGTCTATACCGCTCCCAATAAAGTTGACCATGTGCCTTGTGTGTGTGAGGATATAGTATATTCTGTGTTGCGACTGATGCTAGAACTTGCCTGGTGTGTGTGTAAAGCGAAATAAAGAGTGTGAGTTTAGGAGATGATTTAGGCATTTCTTTGGCAGCCTGTGATTGTTTACCTTCTGTTTACCTACCCGTGGACATTATCCTAGTCAACCCTTTTGAGCCTTTAAGCCATTTTCTTTGACAACCTCATATGTAAGCCTAATCCATTTTTTTTCAAGACCATAATTTGATCCAAATTCCTAAGTGCTTTAAATTGTGAAGTCATGTGATAAAATAAGAGGAAATTGGGTGAGAGTGATGCCTTAAAGTGAATTGGTACTTGAATTTGTTATGAAAAAAAAGTGGCTATCATAGAGGTGTGTTATAAAAAAAGAAAATGAAAAGAAAAAGAAATAGAAAAACAAAAAGATAAATTGTGTTTATGATTAAATAAAAAGATAGTTATGCTTGAATGGCAAAATAGGTAAAAAAGGGTGATAGATGAAAGAAAGGTAGAAGGGTTGATTAAAAGAGAGTGTTAATGGCATAATGTGATGTATTAAAGCGCTTAGGAACATAGTCACTATTTCTGGCCAACATAGTCCTACCCGTCCCTTAGCCTACATTACAACCTGTAAAAGACCTAATTGATCCTAAGCTTAACATTCTGATATTAGTAGAGCATTACACTAAGGGCAAGCCTATGGTCACCAGTTTCAACATATGAATTCTTTGTGAGAGTGAGAGCAAGGATAATCTTATACCCATGTTTTGAAAAATGAAATACTTGTGAGTAATTATGGGTGATATATTGTGAGACACACATGGTTGATGAGTTTTGGGTAGTCTTGTATGATTCTTCGTGCCTTAACTTGTGGATACGAATTAACCATCATCACGAGTCTATGTTGGAGGTTGAATTGTTTCTAGTAGTGATCAGAAAACTACTCTTTGCTGATAATTGTCGTGCCTGTCATGATGAATATTTTGTGTTACTGCTGTGATTTCTAGTTAGATGATTGCATGGACGTAATATTTTGTTCGAGGACAAACAAAGCTTTAAGTGTGGGGTGTTGATGTTAGGCGTATTTACACGCCTAAAGCACCTTAATGTACCCATATTTTAGCTAAGTTTTGAGGACAAAATATATAATTCCTACACTTTTAGTCCTTTTTCCTGTAAGTGAGCTAACCAACGTGATTAGCAAGATTTCAGGTATTTATGATGAAGATTTCAGCATTTTATGGACTGTTGGACGCCAAAGGAAACTTCACGTAAGAAGGAATGCAGCTTCTGGAAACTTGTGGACTGAAAGTGATGCATGGAGAACTTGTCCCGGGCAAAAACAACATTTCTAAAGACTTGGGGGATCAGCAGTAACTTAGTAGGATTAGGACAAGTATGCAGTAACCCAGTAGGACTAGGACAAGGATAAAAACCCTATTTCAGTAGGACTAGGACAAGGATGTTATAAAAACCCTATGATGCTGAATTTTTCAGCATTCGCTCATTCACTTATTCATTCATTCCTCCCCATTCTTATTAATTCTTTTCGATTACATTACTACTCTTTCATCCAACTTTTAGTATTCTTTAATTTACAGATTCTGTAAGTTACTAACAGAGAAACACGAATCACTTGAGGCACGGATAGAGGAAGAAAAACGTCAAACCTTTTTGACGCCAAAAATCATCCAAATCGTCAAGCTTGTTCTAGATTTTGGTATGATGATGATGTCTATTGTGATTTCCGTTGCACTCATGAGTAGCTAAACTTCTCTGTTAGGGTTATGGAAACCTTATGAGATACTATCTATTGCTATGAGTTTGTGAATTCTTGATAAGTATGCTGCTTATATCATTACTCTCTTCATCTTAATTGAATTCTTGTGGTTGCAAACATATAGAATACGCCAGTATAGCATTAACTTGTTCGAAAGAAAAGTTACATGTCTAGAAAAGAGAGAATGACAAGGAAATAGGGCTACCAACCCCTGTTTAAAAGTTAGTGCCGTAACTGGATTAACCTCTTGGAGAATTCGTACCATTAGTATACGCTTTAAGCTCGAAAGAGTTAAAGTGATATAATCCTTGATGGTCGAAAGACACTAGGATTTACCATAGAATACGAATCTCTATAAGCGCATGCATGTCTAAATTCCGCATAACTCATAGCCAATAGATACATAAAACTCATAAGGTGGACATAACCCTAACTTACAATTCTCAGTGATTAAAACCTACTAAACATTCCGTTTTTACTTTGCTATTTTGATAATTTTACTTCACGCATAAAATCCCCCCTTTATCCGCAGAACTTTCACCAAAAGTTTACTAATCGTTGCATACTTAGTGACCGAGTATTCCCTGTGGGATTCGACACCCAACCCAGTTGGGTTCTATATTTGACAACGACCGCTTACACTCTTACGAGAGCTGTAGTTTGAGCGTTATCAACGACTCGTCACCATGAGTCATAACCAAGGTAGTACCATGAAGGAACCCTACACTTTTATCCTTACAATTCAATGGCACCAATCATAATGGGACCTACGACTTGTATGGTCTAGTCATAGTCAACACTGAACAGAATTTGGGACTTACACTGGACACCCTATGATTACACCTAACGACTAATAACATCTCATTACAGCTCTTAGTGAGCCACTCATTCTAAGAGCATAATCAAGCCTCAAACTTACTGGTTAGGGTATGACACATCCCAAAGAATTGTTAGAACACCCAATGACTTTAGGGTCCAGTCGTAAACAAGAAACTTATCCCAAAGCTCATGAAATTTTCAAGGGCTGAAATTCGGGATGTTTTAGGTATCTCATTCATTCCTCGGTTTGAAAAGTTATGTAATTAGTTCTAGGGGTTAATTTTTTGAAACTGACATTTTTTTAGAAATCTTATATCACCATTAAGTTCGGAGTATCAAATTTGAAAGGGTAGCATAGCTCATTTATGTTCATGGGATTTTGATTGAATCTCGAGGATCCCGTAGAAACATGGAAATTTTTAAAGTTCAGCTGGTGCACTACCTAGCTGGTGAAGTCGCTAAAGCACCATTTTACCCTCTTTAGTGGCTCGGCTCTAGATGGGCTAGCAGGAAGGGGGAGAGGGAGAGTGCTTTAGGGAACCTAGTCCACTTTAGCGAAGGCCACTAAAGTAGGCTAATCTCTACACCAGGTACCACTAAAGCGATACATAACTGCTGCTAAAGCGGTCATTTGTTCGCTTTAGTGGTCAGGGTGGGTACAATATATAAACTCTTTTCTCAAATTTTCCACAATTTTTGAGACTTGGAGCTTTGAGTTTTAGAGGTTTTTTTTTGCAATTTCTTCCATTTCAAAGCTTCGGTAAGCTCCAAATCCCAATTTCAATTATTGTTCTTCAAATCTTGTCATTTAATGCTTGTTAAAACTTGATTTTAAAAGTAAAATTTAGGAATATTGGCACGGAAGGCCAAAATATTTATTCAAATTAAACTCCAATTTTAATCTGTTTCCACTTGATTTTCTTTACTCTTGGGTAATATATTTTTAAGCTAAAATTTTGGTTTTACCCTTTTTGTTTTGAAAATTCATTGTAAGGATTCGTTTTTGACTCCAACTAAAAAATAAGCAACATGGTTATCATTGGCTTCCTTTTAATGTGTAGATTCTATGGTTTTGTGTTTTAGTTGATTTTTTGTGCATTCATGAGAGGAAGGCTCCGTGTTGAAGGCTTTCAAACCTAATTTTCTTCATTTCAAGTAGGTTATGGTTTAACCTTCTTCTGACTGGCTAGTTAGTTAATACTTATATAAAGGCATGTTATGGGTGGAAATAGCTTTATTACTATTTTTTGCCCATGTGGGGGCCCGTGTGGTTGTTCTTTGGTAGTTTTGAGACATTATTTGCTATTTTTAACCATGTGGGATCTTATATAATATTAATGGTTTGGTATTTATATAATTGATTATTTTCTTCTTGGCTGAAATTATGTAAGTTGAGATTTGTGTGATATCAATGACATATTACTGTGTATCTTGGTATAAAGATTATATTGGATCATGGATGGTTGTCTTATTGAGTGGATTTTTTGCTCACGTGCTCGGTATATTGGGTAAATTTGGAAATTCTCATTATGGTTAGTTGTGACCATTACATCCTCCTATCATATACATTGATGAAACATTGGTACCATTGTGTAAATACTAGTTTTTCTAACAGAAATGTGACACCTTTAAAAACTCTTTGCAGAAGTATGTGCCGAAGAGGAGTTGTGCAGATTAGTTTGGTGTAACGACCCAAAATTACCTCTTGGGACGTCACACGGTGCTTAGGGATACAGGTAGCCCCAAGCTAATGCTTTTAACCTATCACTTCTCATAATAACTTATTCAAGAAGGAATACATAAAACACTAACACTGTCATATCGAGTGAAAGGAAGTACGAAGGTAATACTCGGTCCAAACCACTACAAAACTGAAATCTCAACACAACCACAATCTGATAACTAGTCTGACAAAGCCTCTACTACTCTATGAACTCGAGAGCCATTGGGATAGGTCCCCAACTTACTTAAATTGAACTGAAAGTAATAACATAAACACTCGAATAATGAAATGTATGAAGATAGGTCCTCGAACCATGAAGACTCACCACTGTAGAAATATAGACGAAGGTACTCTAGAATCACTGACGAGACTGGGACTGAGCACCTGAACCTACATTATAAGACAATGTAGCACATAGACGTATATGTGGATCAACACTTAGGAATGTACTGAGTATATGGGGGTGTATGCATTTACATAAAACAATATCAATACTCTTTAATCAAATCATGGATGCAAATAGGAATGACTCACATGGCTTGAATAAGTCTAAAATGTAAAGCTCATAAATTATGTAGAATGAAGCATGCAGCACAAATCTCATGAGTTATTATACTTTAGCTTTAAAATCTATGCTCTCCTCTTATTCTCATTATCCATAGGTTAAAGGAAACTTTAAACAATACTTTCAACTCATTCATATGTCTCATGGAGAGTAAAACTTCTTTAATGCTCAAAAACTCATAACTCTTTTGAACTCAAGTACTTGGAAGTCGGAATCATAAAACTTTGAAACATACTTGAAGGCATTTCATTCACTTTAGTAAAATATCACGTTTTAAGCTTTAGGGAAAACATTCTATCTCAATGGAAAGATACTCTTATTTAGGGAAATAACATATCTCAAAGCTTTAGAGAAAAATACTTATATCAAGGGAAAATACATTTAGTCTTAGGGAGAAAATCCGTAACTTTACTATTAGGAAAATAACTTGTATAAAGGGAGGTTCTCTTAACCGACATAAACCATGTGAGCTGCATGGAGTCCAACATTTTGTCCTCCTAAGGAAGAGACCCCACGTTGGGGAGGAGAGTCATACTCTTGCCAGGGAGTATAACCTCAATTCAGTGATCACTTATCTCGTCCTCGGGCCCAATATCTCGGCCTTAGGCCTAAAAATCATCACAGCCTCAGGCCCAACCTACAGTGGCATGTAGTTCTGGGGTAAGAAACCGTAGTAACGTACCCAACTTGGTGATAAATACTACTCCCCTTAGATTATCTCGCTCATCTCATGAAAATCCACTTTAGAATAATCTCATGGTTCAATAATAACCCAATAATCAAATCTGTAATCTTATGTAGTGAAGTAGATTTCAAAACACTATGACCATTAGGTCAAAATATTTCTCAATAATCTTAGAATACTCAAATCATGGGTGCTTATAGCATAAGAGTTCATAAAATTGCAAATCTCAAGTAGGGCTCAATAACTCATAATTCATTCTTAAGTTAAAACTCATCAAAAGCATAATAGATAGCATATAGATTCATAACTCATGTAGAAATCTGGAAATTTCAGCAATTTATCTCAAAATCTCAACATACTCATATGCTTCAATATCTCAAACATTTCAACTATTAATTTCTCAAGGATTAAAATCATGGGGTATTGACCCATCTGCAATTTCTCAAGAAAACATGTGAAAATCATGCCATTACACTCTCAATTCATGGGAAACATCAAAATATTACAATCAATAATAATGGGTGAAAAACCCGAATTCAAATTTATGTAAAATCTCATAGATTGCAGAAAATCATAGTTTAAATAATCCTTTGGGCACAAGGATGAAAGGATTACCCTTGTTCAAAATTCCACATACCTTAGATTATGAAATTGGATGAACAAGCTTTCTTTAAACTTTTCTTTTTACCCTTGAGAGAGGGTTCTTACAGCCCTTGAACTTGGGGAATTCAAATCTCAACTCAATTTCTAGAATCCATGGTGAGTTCTTGGATTTCTTGGAGAAGGGTTTTAGATTTGATCTTGAGGGAGAAACCCTAGCTCTCTTGTGTTTTGGATGATGAATGAAGCCATTTTCTTCATTTGGAATATATATGGTTGATAAAAGAGTGGAAAATACCAAAAATTCCTTTTAAAAATGAGCAAAAAATACTGAACGGAGTCTGCGATGGTCCATCGCAAGTCCGACGGTCCATTGGGTTGTCCGTCGCACGATGATAAAAAAGGGACATAATGCCTCGATGCGACGGTCGGATCGATGGTCTATCGCAGTTTCGACAGTCCATTGGATCGTCCGTCGCATGATGTCCAGGATGAGACCACACTCTCTTAGTGGCAATGGTCTCAGCGACGGTCCATCGCAGTCTTGACGGTCCATCATCCTGGCCGTCGCAATTGGGCCAGGAAAGGGAGTTTTTACCTTGGTCGCGATGGGCTTAGTGACGGTACGTCGCAGAATCGATGGTTCATAGAATCATCCGTTGCACCTGGGCGGTTCCGACAACACTCAGTAAAACGGCCATAACTTCTTACCTCGATGATGGATTTGGACGAAATTGGTATCGTTGGAAAGATAATTCAACTATCTACATGACAAGAAGTTAAATTTAAGAAAATTCTATATGGTTTAAATACCAAGAACTTGGGAAGTCTCTTCTCAATCTTTTAGGTCTAGAATTACACTACACTTGACACGCTCTACGGCCTGGACTACGAGGGAACTTTGCGGGGTCTTATAATATCTCCCCCTTGAAAACATTCATCCTCGAATATCGCTAGTTAGACTAAGAACACAGGAAAAAAGAGTACACAAAGCTGAACCAATTTGCTAAATGGGCTCAAAATCTTTCTAAACTCTTGAATACCTCAGAAATTGCAAAAACTCATGGAAGAATAGATATATAGCTGAACTTTAGATTAGAAGGGATGAATTAAGGAAAAATAATACCTTCAGATCGATCTGAACTCATGGAAAAGAGGTGCAGGTACTTTGTTCGCATGTCTGCTTCTGCCTCCCAAGTAGCGCCCTCAACTAACTGGTTCCTCCACAACACTTTGACCAAGGGAACCTCTTTGTTCCTCAGTCTATGGATCTGAAAATCTAGGATCTCAACAGGAATCTCATTGAATGAAAGACTGTTCAGAATATCAGCACTATCTGAGGAATCTACGACAACAGAATCCCTAATATACTTTTTAAGCATGGAGACAGGATAAATATGATGAACTGCTGACAACTCTGTGGGCAACTCAACCTCATAGGCTACTTTTCCAACACGACTTGAAACTCTTTACGGGACAAAATAACGGGGACTAAGCTTTCCTTTTTTACCAAACCTCTTAACCCCTTTTATAGGTGAAATCTTGAAGTACACCAAATCACCTACTTCAAACTCAAGATCTCTTCTCTTTACATCGGCATAAGACTTTTGATGACTCTGAGTGTCTTCAACCTTTCTCTAATCAACTTAACTTTCTCCATAGCTTTAAACACTGCATCAGGCCCAATCACAGCAGCTTTACCCACTTCAAACCAACCTATGGGTGATCTACATCTTCTACCATACAAGGCCTCAAATGGTGCCATCCTGATACTAGCATGGTAACTATTGTTATAGGCAAACTCTATCAATGAAAAATGATCATCCTAACTACCTTTGAAATCAAGAGCACACGCCCTCAACATGTCTTCTTGGGTCTGAATAGTCCTCTCAGCTTGACCATCTGTCTGTGGATGAAAACCGAAACTCAAAAGAGCTTGGGTACAAAGACCCTGCTGAAACACCCTAAAAAACTGAGAAGCAAATTGAGTACCTCTATCTGAAATGATAGACGAGGGAACTCCGTGCAGTTTGACTAACTCCCAGATATATAATCTAGCATAATCCTTTGGTGTATAAGATGTATGCACGGGCAAGAAGTGCGCGGAATTAGTCAGCCTGTCTACAACAACCCAAAAATAATCATGATGACGATGCAAAAGAGATAACCTGGTCATGAAGTCCATATTCACCACTGCCCACTTCTAAGTGGGTATACCAAACTCTTGCATCACACCACCAGATCTTTGGTGCTTTACCATAACCTGTTGGCACGTTGCACACTTTGCTACAAACTGAGCTATATCCTTCTTCATACCATTCCACCAATAGATTTCCCACAAGTCTCGATACATCTTGGTAGTGCCGGGATGAATAGAATACCGCGCGCCATGCGCTTCATCCATAATCCTCTGCCTCAGATCATCAACATACAGAATGCACAATCTAGCCTATAATCTCAACACGCTATCTCCCCCTTGGGAGAAAACCTCTACCTTTGGTCCTTAACTGACTCCTTCAGTCTAACTAAACTAGGATCTCTGTCTTGCTTCTCCTTCACTTCCGAAACTGAAAAGGATTCAAAACTACTCTGCACCAAAGTACTTCTCTCAGCTGAATCAAGCAACCTAACACCCAATCTAGCCAGAAAATGCACATCATGAGCTAACTCCTTCTTACCTTCCTTTACATGAGCAACACTACCCATAGACAATCTGCTAAGGGCATCTACCACTACATTGGCCTTTCCCGGGTGATACAACACATTCATATCATAGTCTTTTAACAACTCTAACCAATTCCTCTGCCTAAGATTCAACTCCCTCTAAGTAAACACATACTGCAGGCTCTTATGATCAGTAAACATATCAACATGAACCCCATAAAGATAGTGTCTCTAGATTTTCAAAGCAAAGACCATAATAGCAAACTCAAGATCATGGGTTGGGTAATACTTCTCATGCGGCTTTAACTGTCTAGAGGCATAGTCTATAACCTTACCTCTTTGCATCAACACATACCCCAAACCAATTCTAGAGGCATCAAAATACACCAAAAAACCATCTGTACCATCAGGCAAAGTCAACACAGGGGCTGAAGTAAGTCGAGTCTTCAACTCCTAAAAACTCTTCTCACAGGAATCTGACCACTGGAACTTAACTTTTTTTTTGGGTCAACTGGGTCATGAGAGATGCAATAGAAGAGAAACCTTTAACAAAATGGTGGTAGTAGCCCGCTAGACCCAAGAAACTTCTAATATCAGATGGAGAGATAGGTCAAGGTCAATTTCTTACAACTTCTGTCTTTTGGGGATCAACTCTAATACCTTCGACTGAAATAACATGACCCAGAAAGGCTACAGACCTTAGCCAAAATTCACACTTACTGAATTTGGTGAATAACTGGTGATCTTTAAGAGTTTTAAGACAATTTTAAGGTGATCTGCATGATCATGCTCACTACGGGAGTAGACAAGGATGTCATCTATAAACAGTATGACAAACATATCAAGATATTGCTTGAATACTTGGTTCATGAGGTCTATGAAAGCGGCTGTGGAATTGGTTAGCCCACAAGACATGACTAGAAACTCAAAGTGATCATAGCGGGTTCATAAGGCTGTCTTTGGAATATCACATTCCCTCAATTTAAGTTGATGATAGCCGGATCAAAGGTCTATCTTGGAGAAATAACTTACACCTTGCAACTGATCAAACAGGTCATCAATTCTCGGAAGAGGATACTTATTTTTTACTGTGACCTTGTTAAGATAATGATAGTCAATGAACCTACGCAAAGAGCCATCTTTCTTCCTCATGAATAGATTAGATGTGCCCCAAGGAGAAATACTGGGCCTTATGAAACCTTTGTCTAAAAGATCTTTGAGTTGCTCTTTCAACTCCTTAAGCTCAGTAGGTGCCATACGGTATGGAGGAATAGAAATGGGACGAGTGTCAGGAAGAAGATCAATCCCAAATTCTATCCCTCTATCGGGAGGTACCCTTGGGAGATCTTTCAGAAAAACATATGGAAACTCATTAACAATTTTGACTGACTGAATAGTTGGAGCCTCGAACTTAGTGTCTTTGACTCTAACTAGGTGATAGATGCAACCCTTAGATATTAGCTTTTTGGCTTTGATATAGGAGATAAAATGACTCTTGGGAGATACCAAACTCCCAAACCACTCAAAAACTAGCTCTTCAGGGAACTGAAACTTGACCACACGAGTACGATAGTCTATAGATGCATAATAAGAATGAAGCCAATCCATACCCAGAATAAGGTAAAAATCCACCATGTCTAACTCTATCAAATCAGCAAGCATGACTCTCTGAAGAACAGTAACAGGACAATCTCTATACACTAGTTTAGCAACAACCGACTCCCCTACTGGTGTGGAGATTATGAAAGGCTCAAGAATCTTTTCGGAACTCATTTTGAAATTCGCACGCACAAGTAGGGTCACATAAGAGTGACTTGACCCAGGGTCCAACAACACATAAACATAAAGAAAAAAGACATAGAGCATACTAGTAAAAACATTGGGAGATTCCTCTTGCTCCTGATGAGATGGTAAGGTATAGAATCTATTCTGGCGCTGACCCCTAGTAGTGCTAGATGAAGCGCCCTGAGCAGGGGCGGGACGAGGTACAAGAGCTGGTGCACTAGTATCCTGTGCCTGAGGTTGGGCATCTCTAGTCCCCTGCCTAGTATACGGATAGTCTCTAAGTCTGTGGCCCTGCTTGCCATAACCAAAACAACCCCTCAAATCTGCGAAACACTCACTGGGATGATCCTTACCACACTTAGCATAAGGAGGATAACAGGGCCTGTTACCAATACTGTTCTGCTACCTAGACATAAAATACTTGCCCCCTTGCTACTGCCTGCCTCTAGGTGTGGGAGCACTAGCTGATGAAGGCGCTGGCATAAATGGATATCTCTGAAACTGAGGGTGTTTCCCTCCATGGAACCTAGGCTAGCAAAACTCATGGTTCTCAGATCTAGCCCTCTTATTACCCCTCACTTTATCTCTCTCTTTAATTTTATCCACCTCTATCTGCTGGGCATGCATCATCAACCTAGATAGATCCATATCCCTATGAAGCATTGCAATCCTACACTCTTTCAGTATCAACCTAGAAACACCAATCACGAACTTGCTCATACTAGCTCGGGTGTCAGAAATCAAATCAGGGGCATACTTGGCCAACTGCTTGAACTTCAAGCTGTACTCCTTAACAGTCATGGAGCCCTACCTCAAGTTCATAAACTCCTCAATCTTTGCTTCCCTTATTTCAAGCGGAAAGAACTTGTCTAAGAATACATCTTGGAAAATCTATCAAGTCATAAGAGCAACATCCTCACCTCTACCCTTCCTCCATGATACAACCTAGTCATAAGCTATGTCCTTCAACTTGTAAGACACCAACTCAACACTTTCTTCCTCAGTAACATACATCACCTGTGTGATCTTTCTTACCTCCTCAAGGTACAACTATGGGTCCTCACCTTCCTTGGACCCATAAAACTCTAGCGGATTTATCCACATGAAATCAAGGATACTAGGAGAAGCTACATCACCTCCCTGCTGATTTGCAACTGTGGCCTGGTTATTGGCCCAAATATTGGTTGTGACCGCTTGGGCTAACGCCTGAAAGGCTGCCTAAAACTCAGCATGAGACACAGTTTCATTCAAAGAATCAATAGGTTTGGGTTTCTCATCATCGTTTCTATGGGCATTCACTTTTCGGAGAGGCATTTTTTGAAATAGGAAAGCACGAATTATTATATGAGAGGGACAACTATAGGCACGATGGAATCTGCAAGAAAGAAACAACATTTTCCTAAAATATATTGTAGTCTCTTGCTCATAGATGTGGCGCGCTACACACTGATGATCAAGAATCTACTCAATACAGCTTGTCATACTCCCTAGAACTCCTTTAAAACCTTAGGCTCTGATACCAAGTTTATAAAAAATCACCTCCCTGGATGTCACACGATGCTTAGGGCTACGAGTAGCCCCAAGCTAACCCTTTGAGCCTATCACTTCTAATAATAACTTATTCAAGAAGGAATACATAAAACACTAACACTGTCATATCGAGTAAAAGGAAATACAAAGGTAATACTCGGTCCAACCAACCACAAAACTGAAATCTCAACATAACCATAATCTAATAACTAGTCTAACAAAGCCTATACTACTCCATGAACTCGAGAGCCATTGGGATAGGTCCCCAACTGACTCAAACTGAACTGAAAGTAATAACATAAACACTCGAATATTGAAATATCTGAAGATATGTCCTCAAACCATGAGGACTTACAACTATAGAAATATAGATGAAGGTACTCTAGAATCACTGACGAGACTGGGATTGAGCACCTGAAACATTTCAACTATTAATTTCTTAAGGACTAAAATCATGGGGTATAGACCCAGCTGCAATTTCTCAAAAAAACATATGAAAATCATGCCATTAGACTCTCAATTCATGGGAAACATCAAAATATTACAATCAATAATAATGGGTGAAAAAAACTAATTCAAATTTGTGTAAAATCTCATAGATTGCAGAAAATCATAGTTTAAATAAGATTTTGGGCACAAGGATGAAAGGATTACCCTTGTTCAAAACCCCACATACCTTAGATTATGAAATTGGATGAATAAGCTTGCTTTAAACTCTTCTTCTTAATCTTGAGAGAGGTTTCTTGCAACCCTTGAACTTGGGGAACACAAATCTTAACTCAATTTGTAGAATCCATGGTGAGTTCTTGGATTTCTTGGAGAAGGGTTTTAGATTTGATCTTGAGGGAGAAATCCTAGATCTCTTATATTTTGGATGATGAATGAGGCCATTTGCTTCATTTGGAATATATCTAGTTGATAAAAGAGTGGAAAATACCAAAAATCCCTTTTAAAAATGAGCTAAAAATACTAAACGGGGTCTGCGACGGTCGGAGCAATGGTCCATCGCAAGTCCGACGGTCCATCGGGTCTTCCATCGCACGATAACCAAAAAAGGGATATACTACCTCAATACAATGGTCGGATCGATGGTCCGTCAGATCTTCCATCGCATGATGGACAAGATGAGAGCACACTGCCTTAGTGGCGATGGTCTCAGCGACGGTTCGTCGTAGTCTTGACGGTCCATCATCTTGGCCATCACACTTAGGCTAGGAAAGGGATTTTCTGCATTGGTTGCGATGGTCTAAGAGACGGTCCATCGTAGACTCAACGGTTCATCGGATCATCCGTCGCACCTGGGTGATTCCGACAACTCTCAGTAAAAGGGCCATAACTTCTCACCCCGATGCTGGATTTAGACAAAATTGGTATCGTTGGAAAGATAATTCAATTATCTACATTAAAAAAGTAAAATTTAAGAAAATTCTATATGGTTTAAATACCAATCACTTGGGAAGTCTCTTCTCAATCTTTTAGGGCCAGAATTATATTTCACTTGACATGCTCTAAGGCCCGGACTACGAGGGAACTTTGTGGGGTCTTACATTTGGTATTGGTTATTGGATTGTATATGGGTTGATGAAATCTCCATAGGTCCTATCTCAAAACCATAACTCGGTAGGTGTATCAAAAGTTGTGCGAAAACCTCGGACCTATCACACCATCATCACCTTCTTCATTGCATTTTATATATTATGTACATTTTATATTGTATATCCATTTTTTGATTTGATGTCTATATAGTTGTATTTCCATATCATACCTATTTTTGGTATATATGTATTTTTTATAACTATTAGCGGTATGAATTAGGCTACCATTCGGGATATTTTCTCATTGCAAGTGACGTTCCCATAGCGTGTATTTTTTATACTTTATTTTTTAATTTTCTCAGTTAAGCTAAGTAATAGTGGATCAGACTCATCACTATTATGCTCTTTCAATGCAAATCCAGCCACAAATGCATTGCACGATAACTGATTTCGGGCGGTGCTTGGAGTATTTTTGAGTATGCGCTTGTTGAGTGCTTAGAGAGTTGATATACTACCTCCTCTTGTTTAATTTATGTCCTTTTTTGTATTTAGAAATAAATTATGTTCCTTTTGAACTATCAGTTGTATATTTTGATGTTGAGATGTACTTAGTTGGTTCTTACACTGTGATACTAAATTTCAGAGAGATTTATGGTATCATTGTTATGTATTTTTCTGCTATTATTGTATATTTGTGGTTTGGATTCATTATAGAAGCCTTACCTCTGGTTTTGGTATTCTTTTTCTTATTTTATAGCAATTTGGGAGAATTACTTACTCGTCAAGGCTTGTCGCGACAAGTTCTATCATGAACCTTAGTTTTGGGTATTAACAAATTAGTATTAGAGCAGCCAAGAGGTTCATTGGTCTCATCAGTGTAAGAACAATATTTCTAGTAGAGTATTATGGATTGGTACATAGACATCTATATCTATCTTTGAGAGGATATAAGATATTTTTTGGAAACTTTCCTTGTTTTATTTTTTTTCATGCAGATTATTTATCACCCTATATTCTAAATTGAGTTCTAATTTTTTCTACATAGATTGTGATGACTAGATACTGTGAGGCTAGAGATATAGAGCCATTATCTAAGGAGAGAGCCTAATATAGGAGGTGAGTTATGGGTTATAGACTGGCCCAAGGTAGTGGACGGGCAAGAGGATCTACCCCTTCAGAGGTAGTAATAGAGGCCTCTCCCTTGAGCCTTAGGTTGAGTATGCTATAGATATGGGACCTACATAGGCTTCACAAAGTTTTTCTACCCCAGTCTTGGAGGGGTTATTAATTCGTCTGCTGACCCATTTAGAGGGTGTTCTTTTGAGTGCACCTAGTGTTTCTCCAATTCCAAGTATTGTACTACTGTATGTGCCAAAGTCTACCTATGGTGTTCCTCTGGTTTCTAGTGTGGATCCAATAGTGGTACCAATATCACCTATGGTAATCCACTAACTCTGAGTGTTGTTCATCTTTTGATGTTGGTATCCAAGTATAGTATTTAGAGATTAGGAGTTTAGCCTTCATCTATGGTACCTCCTTAGGTAGGATCTCAACTAACCAAATTTACTATGCCTCCTATTGTTGTGAGTACAATTATGTATTTTGAGGATTAGAAGAGGTTTAAGTGATTCACTTATTTGGGACCACCTAGGTTCAGTGGTGCTCTGGGAAAGGATGCCTATGACTTTTTAATTGATTCTTATGAGAATTATTATAACCTTGGATTGTTCGAGTTCCATGAGGTTGCTTACACTACTTACTAGTTGAAAGATATATGTAGGAATTTGTGTAGGTTACTTGTTAGTTGCAAACCTCTTGGTTAGCTAGAGATGACTTGAGACCAATTTGCTTAGGCCTTTTTAGACAAGTTTGTTCTTGACTGTTTGAGAAATCAGATGATAGATGAGTTTGATCACTTGGAGTAGGGATCTATGACTGTTATGTAGTATGAGGCACTTTTTCATGCCTTGTCTAGATATTCTATGGCAGTATTGCCACCGATTCTAAGTAGATTCAAAAGCTCATGAAGGGTTTGGATGTTTCTCTTTAGCTAGATACTGCCCAGATTGTAGTGTTAGGGATATCATTTTAGAGTATAGTGGATCATGCTAAGATGACTGAGTCTATTCTTCGAGAGCCTCAGGAGGTGCCATGAGGCTGCACCATTAGGGTTAGTTCAGAGGTCACACTCCTTGAGATAGAGATTTTAGAGTCTTTCATAGGTATCATGGCATTCTAGTGTAGGCATCCTTGAAGGGTTTAGGTAGTGGGTCTTCTAGTTTAGTATCTTTGAGTAGTCATTCTAGCTCAGTGGTACCTCCCCTTATTGTGTTAGGCCACAGGGTTTGCTTTGTGTATGATGAGGCTGCCATTTTTCTATGGACTGGCCTCATCATATTTTTAGGCTTACTCCTATATAAACTGTGAGATATAAAAGTTCTACTAAAGGTGCACGAGGAAGAGGTAGTGGTGCCTATTGTGGTGGTTGATTTACTATTCAATCAGGTAGAGATGTGGAAAGTGCTATGCTATACCCGCCAGATAAGAGGTAGAGACTTCCAACACTATTATCACAGGTATTGTCCCTTTTTGTTTTAAATCTCCATTTGTATTATTTGACATGCGTCGGCTTTCTCCAATGTGTCTACATATATTTCTTTGGGTTTTAAGGATGCTTGCAAGCTTTTTTCAATTCTTATCCATGTATCTACCCTTGTAGGAGATTCTTTAGTGGTGGATCGAGTGTACCGATCTTGTGTTGTGACCATTTTTAGGCATGAGACTTGGATATATATGATCATCTTAGATATGGTAGTGATATCAGTTTGGGTATGAATTGGTTAGCTCCTTATCATATTATCCTAGACTATTATGCTAAGACAGTGAATTTAGGTCTGCCAGGTGTGCAAAGAGTAGCTTTGAAGGGTGCGCTTCATTCGTGTCCCAAGAGAGTTATATATTTCCTCCAGGCTCGTCGCTTGGTTTAGAGGGGATGTTTGTTTTATTGGATCCATATTCGTTATACTAATATGGCTTCACCTCTTTTTTTGATTCTGTTTATATTATCATTGAGTTTATGGCTGTTATCCCCATGGACTTGCCTTGTATGCCTCCAAATCATGATATTGACTTCACTATTGATGTTGAGCCAAGCACCAAGCCCTTCTCTATTCCTCCTTATAGGATGGACCTAGCATAGTTGAAGGAATTAAAGTATTAGTTGCAGGAGTTTTTGGATAAGGGATTTATCCAACATTGTATATCATTTTGGGGGGCTACTGTATTGTTTATAGATGGGATTATGTGGATATGTATTGATTATTAATAGTTGTATAAAATGACTGATAACGCTCAACTTACACGTCAATTTGAGTGCAAAGCGGTCGTTGTCAATATATTTACCCAATTAAGAGTCGAGGTCGAATCCACGAGGAATAATGTGAGGGTGATTGAGTAAGTCCGAAATAATAGTTGTTTACTAAGTTAAAACTAATGGTACAAAATGGTTTGGGGGGGTTTTCAATCTTGTCAAATGTGAAAGTATTTCTTTGCATCTAAAGGACTAACTCGAGACTAAGAATAATTAGAGTATAATCAATTAAAATGGACCTTGGGACTATGCTTTCCTTGGGGTAAATTATGCATGGGATCATGATGATTCAGTGTAAATTCAAATCATTCATGATTTGGTGGTCTAGGTTTAAGAACTTTGAGGGTAGTTTTTCAATAAGGCCTCAAAGATGTCACTCACTGACCCTTTCGAGTACCTAACGAGTATGTCAATTAAAGCCACCCAATACTTTAATTGGGTATCCCTACTTTAGGATGATACCAATGGTATAATCAACCTCCTAATCACTCTTATGTCTAAGATAGTGAAAAATTTGGATGACATACCCATAAATTGTCTTCTATTTCTTTGGTTCCCATATCCCTCTTTCAAGGATGGGGTGGGTTCCTTAACTTTGCCCAAAACCCCTTTTTCAAGGAGGGTTTGAACTTTTAGGGGTTTGGAATTTTCATCAATCAAACCCATTTGGGCATTTGAGACTTTCGCCCATAAATCCCAATCAATTTAATAAAGTAATAATAGCACCCACCATCAACAAACTAAAATATATAAAAATATATCACAACCCACAAACAATTGCATCCTATTCAAGCATAATCCCAAGAGGTAGATCTAGCAAATCATAATTATATTAAACACAAATCAACCAATATTTCCATCAAAGTTATCCATAAGAATATAAAGAGAGGGAAAATCACACTTTAGAATCCAATGAAATTTCAATGGGTGATGCCATATCTACACTTAAAAGTCACTCTAATGTTTTCTTAGCTCAAGATTAGTACACATTTAGATCCAAGCTCCAAGAAATTATAAGATCCTCAACTAAGAATAGGAGATAAGGTTGTATATTTATGATTTCAATAAGGGTTTTGAGGCCTTTATATGAGAATTAGGATAGGAAGTATGGAATGGCAATTTTGCCATTGGCTAAAAATTTTTCTATACCGTGATCGAACTGGCTTAGCCGCGATAGCGGATCTCCAATCTCTGCATTCATCATACTATCGTGACCTTTTTACTTTCTTGACATACCGTGATCGCGGTGGCCACCCCACGATCGCAATAACTGAGGCCCAGCCTGCACGGTTTTCCAGCTTTTGTACTTATCTTCCCTTTTTCCTATTTTTTCAGCTTGTTTTGCTTCTTTTTGTCTCAGAAATTTTTATACCCACAAAACATGGGAATTAGTGCATTTAAATCACAAAATAATCTCATTCATACCTTAAGAGCATAGTAGTGTGCGCTAATTCAGATGTCGATGCGTGGGAAATTCACCACTCATCAGTGACCATTAAGAATATATATCCTCTTTGTTGTATTAAAGATTTATTTGATTATCTTTAGGGTGCTTCGGTGTTATCAAAGAATGACTTGAGGTTCGGGTATCACCAGTTGAGTATTTGATCTTTGGATATTCCCAAGATACCTTTTCGGACTCGATATGATTATTATGAGTTCTTGGTCATGTAAGACCCCACAAAATTCTCTCATAGAATGAGCCTTAGGGTGTGTCAAGTGAGCCATAATTCCAGCCCTAAAACATTGAGAAGTTACTTCCTAAGTGAGTATCGTTTTAACCATATAGAATTTTCCTAATTTTGACTTTTTATCATATGGAAAATTTGATAATCTTTCTGTCGATATACGATTCGCCCAAATCTGATACCCGGGCAAGAAGTTATGGATAATTTAAGTCCTAGTCATAAAACAGTATCATTTTAGTGTTTGGCGCATCGTGGAGAGGGTCTATTTGACAATTATCAAATTTCAGTGGAACTCCGTGATAGTGGCACGTTACGGAGGACCCCAATTACCCAATAGTCAATTTCTAGTGGCCTAGCACGATTGTGACGCATCACGCTGAAGTTCCAGGTCCCAACCAGTGGGACAACGCGATGGCTCTGCATCGCAGTGACTCCCAGATTCTCATTTTTCAATTTCCAGTAAGGCACCATGATAGTGGCGCATGACGGTGGCCCATAAAATCGGGTTCACAGTTTAATTTTCCAGCTTCGTACAGAAGTCAAAAAGGGCACTTTGGACTTTTTCCAAGCCTCTTAAACCGTACAAACACCAAATTAAAGTCATTTACAAGCATTCTATGAAGTTTTTCTCAAGTTTTCTCTCAACAAAAACCCTAAGTATCCAAAAACTCTTCCAAGAATCTCAAGAATCCACCATAGATTTTCTAAATAGAGTCAAGATTCAAGGTTCCCAAGTTAATTGCTTCAAGAACCCTCATTAAAGAGTACAAATAGAGTCCCAAAAATGAGAGTTCATCCAAAGCTTCTAATTCAAGGTATGCGGGGCTTTGAACAAGGGTAATCCTTTCAGCCTTGTGCCCTAAGGCTTATTTAAACTACAATTTTCTGCAATTTATGAGATTTTACATGAAATTAAATTGGGGTTTTTCACCCATTGTTATTAGATGTATGCTTTTGATGTTACCCATGAATTAAGTGTCTAATGGCATGATTTTTACATATTTTCTTAAGAAGTTGAAGCTGGGTTTATACCCCATGATTTTAATCCTTGAGAAGTTAATAGTTACAATGCTTGAAATATTGAAGTATATGAGTATGTTGATATTTTGAGATAAATTGCTGTAACTTCTAGATATCTACATGAATTATGAATCTATATGCTATCTATTATGCATTATGATGAGTTTTAACTTGAGATTGAATTATGGGTCATTAAGACCTACTTGAGACTTGCAATTTCATGAACTATTGTCTATAAGCTCCCATGATTTGAGTATTTTGAGATTATTGAGAAAAGTTTTGATCTAATGGTCATAGAGTTTTGAAATCCACTCTACCACCTGGGATTACAGATTTGATTGTTGGGTTCTTATGAACCATGAGATTATTTTAAAAGTGGATTTTCATGAGCTGAGCGAGATAAACAAAAAAGAGTATTATTTAGCACCGAGTTGGGTAAGTTACCATGGTTTCTTACCCCAAACCTACGTGCTACTGTAGGTTTGAGATTTTAGGCTTGAGGCCGAGATGATTGGGTACGAGGCCGAGATAAGTAATCACTGATTTGAGGTTATACTCCTTGGCGTATGATGCCCCTCCCCAACGTGAGGTTTCTTCCTTAGGAGGACAAGACGTTGGACTCCATGTAGCTCGCATGGTTTATGTCAGTTAAGAGAACCTCCCTAAAACAAAGGTATTTTCTATTGAGATAGAATGTTTTCCATAAAGTTTGAGATGAGATATTTTCTAAAATGAATGAACTGCTTTTGAGCATTTTCCAAAGAAGGAAGTATCTTTCTCTACTAATACGAGTTGATCACCAGTTTTTAAACCAAAGTTATATGATTCTGAGTTTGAAGTATTTGAGTTCAAAAGAGTTATAAGTTCTTGAGAATTAAAGTAGTTTTACTCTCCATGAGATATATGCATAAGTTGAAAATATTACCTAAAGTTTCCTTCATCCTATGAGTCATAAGAATAAGAGGAGAACAAAAATTTTAAAGCTAAAGTATAATGACTCACAAGATTTGTGTTGCATGCTTCATTACACATGATTTATGAGATTTACATTTTGACTTATTCAAGCAAGGTGAGTCATTCCTAATTACATACATGATTTGATAGAAAAGTATTGATACTATTTTATATAAATACATACACCCCCACATACTCAGTATATTTTAAAGTGCTGATCCACATATACGTCTATGTGCTCTATTGTCTTATAATGTAGGTTCAGTTTCTCAGTACCAACCTCATCTGTGATTCTCGAGTACCTTTGTCTACATTTCTCCAGTGGTGAGTCCTCATGGTTCGAGGGCCTATCTTTAGATATTTCAATACTTGAGTGTTTATGTCATTACTTTCAGTTAAGTTTGAGTCAGTTGGGGACCTGTCCTTTCATTTGATTTGACAATGCCAGTGTTTTGTATATTTCTTATTGAATGAGTTATTATTAGAAGTGATAGGCTCAAAGGGTTAGCTTGGGGCTACTTGTATCCCTAAGTACCGTGTGACATCCCGGGACCCATTTTTGTGGCATTACAAACTTGGTATCAGAGACAGGTTTTAAAGAGTCCTAGGGAGTCTGAAAAGTCGCGTTGAGTGGAGTCTTGATCATCGGTGCATAGAACGCCACATCTATGAGCAAAAGGCTATAGGACGTTTTAGGAAAATTTGCTTCTTTCTTTTAGATTCTATCGTGCCTACAGTTGCCCCTCTTATCTAGCAATTTGTGCTCTTCTATTTCAAAAAATGCCTCTCCAAAGTATGAATGCCCGCAAAGATGATAATGAGCAACCCCAACCTATTGATCCTTTGAACGAGACTGTGTCTCATGTTGAGTTTCGGGTGGCCTTTCAGGCATTATCCCAAGTAGTCACCGCTAATGTTCGGGTCAATAACCAGGCCGCAGCTGCAAATCACTAGGGAGGTGATTTAGCTGCTTCTAGGATCCGTGATTTCATGTGGATAAATCCACCAGAGTTTTATGGGTCCAAGGCAGGTGAGGACCCATAGTTGTACCTTGAGGAGGTGAGAAAGATCACGCAGATGATGTATGTTTCTGAGGAAAAAAGTGTTGATTTGGCATCTTACAGGTTAAAGGACATAACTTATGATTGGGTTGTATCATAAAGGAAGGGTAGAGGTGAGGATGCTGCTCCTATGACTTGGAAGGTATTCCAAGATGCATTCTTGGACAAGTTCTTTCCGCTTGAGATGATGGAAGCAAAGATTGAGGAGTTTATAAACTTGAGGTAGGGCTACATGACTGTTAAGAAGTACTTCTTGAAGTTCAATAAGTTGGCCAAGTATGCTCCAAATTTAATTTTTGACACCCGAGCTAGTTTGAGCAAATTTGTGACAGGTGTTTCTTGTTTGGTGCTGAAAGAATGTATGACTGCGATGCTGCATAGGGATATAGATCTATCTAGGTTGATGATGCATACACAACAGATAGAGGATGATAAGATTAGAGAGAGAGATAGAGTGAGGGGTAACAAGAGGGCTAGATCTGAGCAGCATGAGTATAGTCCGCTTAGGTTCCATGGAGGAAACTGCCCTCAATTTCAGAGATATCCATCTATTCCAGCGCCTTCATCAGCTATTGCTCCCATTCCTAGAGGAAGGCAGGAGCAAAAGAGTAGGCCTTTTATGTCTAGGTCGCAGAATAGTATTAGTAACAGGCCCCATTATCCTCCTTGCTAAGTGTGGTAGTGAATCATCCTGGTGAGTGTTTCGCAATTTTGAGGGGTTGTTTTTATTATGAAAAGTAGGGCCACAGACTTAGAGATTTTCCGCATGCTAGGCAGGGGACCAGAGATACCCGACCTCAGGCACAGGCTACTAGTACACCAGCTCCTATCTCTCATCCCTCCCCTATTCAGTGCGCTTCATCTAGCACTACTGGCAGTCAGCGCCAGAACAGATTCTATGCCTTACCATCCTGTCAGGAGCAGGTGGACTCTCCCGATGTTATTACTGGTATGCTCCATGTCTTTTGTTTTGATGTTTATATGTTGTTGGACCCCGGGTCAAGTCTCTCCTATGTGACCCCACTTGTGGCTGTGAATTTCAAAATAAGTCCCAAAAAGATTCCTGAGCCTTTCCTAGTCTCCACACTAGTAGGGGAGTCAGTTGTTTCTAAACAAGTGTATAGAGATTGTCCTATTACTGTTCTTCATATAGTCATACTTGCTGATTTGATAGAGTTAGACATGGTGGATTTTGACCTTATTCTGGGTATGGATTAACTTCATTCTTGTTATGCATCTATAGAAAGTCGTACACATGTGGACAAGTTTCAATTCCGTAATGAGCCAGTTTTTGAGTAGTCCGGGATTCAGTATCTCCCAAGAGTCATTTTTATCTCTTATCTCAAAGCCAAAAAACTAATATCCAAGGGTTGCATCTATTACCTAGTTAGAGTCAAAGACACTAAGTCCGAGGCTCCAACTATTCAGTCAGTCGATATTGTTAATGAGTTTCCAGATGTTTTTCCGAAAGATCTCCCAGGGGTTCCTCCCGATAGAGATATAGAGTTTGGGATTGACCTTCTTCCCGACACTCATCCCATTTTTATTCTGCCATACCATATGGCACCTGCTGAGCTTAAGGAGTTGAAAGAGCAACTCAAATATATTTTTGACAAAGGTTTCATAAGGCCCAGTATTTCACCTTGGCGCGTACCTATTCTATTTGAGCGGAAGAAAGATGGCTCTTTACGTATGTGTATTGACTATCATCAGCATAACAAGGTCACAGTAAAAAATAAGTATCCTCTTTCGATAATTGATGACCTGTTTGATCAGTTGTAAGGTGGAAGTTATTTCTCCAAGATAGACCTTAGATCCGGCTATCATCAACTTAAAGTGAGGGAATGTGATATTCCAAAGACAGCCTTCCGAACCTACTATGGTCACTTTGAGTTTCTAGTCATGTCTTTTGGGCTAACCAATGCTCCAGTAACTTTTATGGACATCATGAATCAAGCGTTCAAGCAATATCTTGATATGTTTGTCATAGTGTTCATAGATGACATCCTTGTCTACTACCACAGTGAGCATGATCATGTAGATCACCTTAGAATTATCTTGCAAACTCTTAGAGGTCACCAGTTATTCGCCAAATTTAGTAAGTGTGAATTTTGGCTAAGGTATGTAGCCTTTCTGGGTCATATTATTTCAGCCAAAGGTATTAGAGTTGATCCCCAAAAGACAGAAGCTGTAAGAAATTAGCCTAGACCTATCTCTTTATCTGACATTAGAAGTTTCTTGGGTCTAGAGAGCTACTACCACCATTTTATTAAAGGTTTCTCTTCTATTGCGTCTCCCATGACCCGATTGACCCAAAAGAAAGTTAAGTTCCAGTGGCCAAATTCTTGTGAGAAGAGTTTTTAGGAGTTGAAGACTCGATTTACTTCAGCCCTTGTGTTGACTATGCCTGATGGTACATATGGTTTTGTGGTGTATTGTGATGCCTCTAGAGTTGGTTTGGGTTTTCTGTTGATGCAAAAAGGTAAGGTTATAGCCTATGCCTCTAGATAGTTGAAGCCTCATAAAAAGAACTACCCAACCCATGATCTTGAGTTAGCTGCTGTGGTCTTTGCTTTGAAAATCTAGAGGCATTATCTTTATGGTGTTCATGTTGATGCATTTAGTGGTCATAAGAGCCTACAGTATGTGTTTACTCAGAGGGAATTGAAACTTAAGTAGAGAAGATGGTTAGAGTTGTTAAAAGACTAAGATATGAGTGTGTTGTATCACCCAGGCAAGGGCAATATAGTGGCGGATGCCCTTAGCAGATTGTCTATGGGTAGTGTTGCTCATGTAGAGGAAGGTAAGAAAGAGTTAGCTCATGATGTGCATTGTCTAGCTATATTGGGAGTTAGGTTGCTTGATTCGGCTGAGGGAAGTACTTTGGAGTAAAGAAGTTCCGAATACTCTTTAGTTTTGGAAGTGAAGGAGAAACGAGATAGAGATCCTAGTTTGGTCAGACTGAAGGAGTCAGTTTAAGGACCAAAAGGTAGAGGTCTTCTCGGTGTGCTAAGATTGCAGGGCATATTATGTGTTCCTTGTGTTGATTATCTAAGGTAGAGAAGTATGGATGAAGGGCATGGCACGCAATATTATATTCATCCTGGCGCTACCAAGATGTACCACGACTTGTGAGAAATCCATAGGTGGAGCATCATGAAGAAGGATATAGATGGATTTGTAACAAAGTGTCCAATATACCAACAGGTTAAGATAGAGCACCAAAGACTTGGTGGTGTGGTGCAAGAGTTTGGTATTCCCACTTGGAAGTGGGAAGAGGTGAATATGGATTTTGTGAGTGCTTTACCTCTTTTGTGACGACATCATGATTCAATTTGGGTTGTTATAGACAGATTGACTAAGTCAACACATTTCCTACTTGTGCATACATCTTATACAGCTGAGGATTATGCTAGATTGTATATTCGGGAGTTGTTTCGGTTGTATGGAGTCCCTTAGTCTATCATTTCGGATAGGGGTACTCAGTTCACTTCTCAGTTTTGGAGAGCTTTCTAGAGGGGTCTTGGCACCCAAGTTCATTTGAGTTCCATGTTTCATCCGTAGACTGATGGTCAGGCTGAGAGGACCATCCAAACTTTGGAGGATATGTAGATGGCATGTACTCTAGATTTTAAAGGTAGTTGTGATAAGCATTTTCCACTGACCGAGTTTGCATATAACAATAGTTATCATGCTAGCATCGAGATGGCACCATTGAGGCTTTGTATGGTAGGAGATGTAGATCACCCATAGGTTGGTTTGAAATGGGTGAAGCTGCTTTGGTTGGACCTGATGCAATATTTGAGGCTATGGAAAAGGTGAAGTTGATTAGAGAAAGGTTAAAGATAGCTCAGAGTAGTCAAAAGTCATACGTCGATGTGAGGAGAAGGGATATTGAGTTTGAGGTGGGTGATTTGGTGTACTTGAAGATTTCACCCATGAAAGGGGTGAAGAGGTTTGGTAGAAAGGGGAAGCTTAGCCCCCGTTATGTTGGCCCCTATAGAGTCTTGAGTCGTGTTGGTAAAGTATTCTATGAAGTTGAGTTGCCCGCAGAGTTGTCAGTCGTTCATCCTGTGTTTCATATCTCTATGCTTAAGAAACACATTGGTGATTCCGTGGTAGTAGATCCTTCAGAGAGTATTGATATTCAGAACAGTATTTTATTAGATGAGATTCCTGTTGAGATTCTAGACATTCAGATCCGTAGACTGAGGAACAAAGAGGTTCCCTTGGTCAAATTTTTATGGGAGAACCAGTCAGTTGAGGGTGCTACTTGGGAGGTAGAAGAAGACATGCGAGCCAAGTACCCGCACCTCTTCTTCGCGAGTTCAAATCAAGCCGAAGGTAGTACTCTTCCTTAATTCAGCCCTTCTAATCTAAAATGCATCTTTGTATCTATTCTTACATGAGTTCTTGGAATTTTCAAGGCATTTAAGAGTTTAGAAAGATTCTGAGCCCGTTTAACAAATTGCTTCATCTATGTGTACTCAATTTTTCCTTTGTTCTTAGTCTAACTAGCGACATTCGAGGATGAATGTTTCCAAGGGGGAGATACTGTAAGAACCTGCAAAATTCTCTCATAGAATGAGCTTTAGGGCATGTCAAGTGAGGCATAATTTTGGCCCTAAAAGATTGACAAGTGACTTCCTAAGTGAGTATCATGTTAACCATATAGAATTTTCCTAATTTCAACTTTATATAACATGGGAGATTTGATAAGCTTTCCATCGATATAAGATTCACCCAAATCTGGTACCCGGGCAAGAAGTTATGGCTAATTTAAGTCCTAGTCATAAAACAACATCATTTTAGTGCTTGGCATGTTGCGGGGAGGGTCTATTTGACAATTGTCAAATTTCAGTGGAACTCCGCGATAGTAGAGCATCACGGAGGACCCCAATTTCCCAATAGTCAATTTCCAGTGGCCTAGCACGATTGTTACGCGTTGCGCTGAAGTTCCAAGTCCCAACCAGTGGGACAATGCGATGGCTCCATGTCTCGGTGACTCCCAGATTCCCATTTGTCAATTTCCAGTGAGCCATCGTGATAGTGGCGTGTCGCGGTATCACGAGTATGATGCCTCTCCCCAGTGAGCCATCGTGATAGTGGCTAAGTGATCACTGAGTTGAGGTTATACTCCTTGGCAAGAGTATGATGCCTCTCCCCAACGTGAGGTTTCTTCTTTAGGATGATAAGATATTGTCCTCCATGTAGCTCACATGGTTTATGTCGGTTAAGAGAACCTCCCTAAAAATAAAGGTATTTTCCATTGAGATAGAATGTTTTCGCTAAAGTTTGAAATGAGATATTTTCTAAAATGAATGAACTGCTTTTGAGCATTTTCCAAAGAAGGAAGTAGTTTTCTCTACTAATACGAGTTGATCACCGGTTTTTAAACCAAAGTTATATGATTGCGAGTTCCAAGTATTTGAGTTCAAAAGAGTTATAAGTTCTTGAGCATTAAAGCAGTTTTACTCTCCATGAGATATATGCATAAGTTGAAAGTATTACCTAAAGTTTCCTTCATCTTATGAGTAATGAGAATAAGAGGAGAGCATAGATTTTAAAGCTAAAGTATAATGACTCATGAGATTTGTGTTACATGCTTCATTCCATATGATTTATACGCTTTACATTTTGACTTATTCAATCCATGTCAGTCATTCCTAATTGCATGCATGATTTGATAGAAGAGTATTGATACTATTTTATATAAATGCATACACCCCACATACTCAGTACATTTTGAAGTGCTGATCCACATATACGTCTATGTGCTACATTGTCTTATAATGTAGGTTCAGGTGCTCAGTCCCAGCCTTGTCAGTGATTCCCGAGTACCTTTGTCTACATTTCTCCAGTTGTGAGTCCTCATGGTTCGAGGGTTTATCTTCAGATATTTCAATACTTGAGTGTTTATGTCATTACTTTCAGTTAAGTTTGAGTCATCTGGAGACCTGTCCCAATGGCTCTCTAGTTCATGGAGTAGTAGAGTCTTTGTCAGATTTGTTATCAGACTGTGGTTGTGTTGAGATTTCCAGTATTGTGGTCATTTTGACTGAGTATTACCTTCATATTTCTTTTCATTTGATATGACAGTGCCAGTGTTTTGTGTATTTCTTCTTGAATGAGTTATTATGAGAAGTGATAGGCTCAAAGGGTTATCTTGGGGCTACTTATAGCCCTAAGCACCGTGTGACATCCCAGGACCCATTTTTGGGGTGTTACAGGTCATGTCCTTCGAGTTGACCTATGCCCTTCATGAAGTTTATGAATTGGGTATTTTGACTATATCTCGACTCCTTTGTCTTTGTATTTATAGATAATATCTTAGTTTATTCTAGTAATGAAACCAATCATGAGGAGCATTCGCAGAATGTACTCTAGTGATTGAGTGATGAGAAGTTGTACGCTAAGTTCTCCAAGTTTAAGTTTTGGTTGGAGTCTGAGTGATGGTATTATGGTCGATCCAGCCAAGATTACAACAATTCACGCTTGGGCTAGACCTACTTCACATATCAAGATTTAGAGTTTTTTGGTTTGGAAGTTTACTATCGATACTTTGTTGAGGGGTTTTCATCTGTTGCGGCTCCATTAACCAAGTTGAATCAGAAGAAAATTTCCTTTTAGTTGTCCGATGCTTGTGAGGAAAACTTCTAAAACCTCAATGATTTGTTGACGTCAGCTCCTATATTTACTTTTCCCAAGAAGGGCATGGGATTTACCATATTTTGTGATGCTTCAGGTATTGGGTTAGGTGGTATATTAATGTAGGAGGGTAAGGTGATTACATATGCTTCTCTTTTATTAAAGTCCCATGAGAAGAATTAACCTACCCATAATTTGGAGTTGTGTGCGGCTATTTTTGCTTTGATGTTATAGAGGCACAACTTATATGGAGTCCGTTGTGAGATTCTCTGGAATCATCATAACCTCCAGTATTTCTTTACTGAGTGAGATTTTAATATGAACAACACCATTGGCTTAAGTTGCGTAAGGATTATGGCCTCACTATTCTCTATCATCTGAGAAAGGCTAATGTGGTTACAGATGCCTTGTGCTAGAAGTCGACTTACATAAGTATCTAGGCGTATATTTTGACCCTTGAGAGTCCCTTTGTCATAGAGGTTCAGTCTTTGTCTAACCAGATGGTTAGGCTTGATACTTCAACACCCGAATGTGTTTTGGCTTTTGTGGAGGCTAGGTATTTCTTAATGGAGCAGATTAGGGCTCATCAGTTTGTTGATATTAGATTGAGAGTGATTCAGGATAATGTGTTTAGTGGTGAGACTAAGGAATCCTCGCTTGAATTCAAATATTATTTTGAGGATTGGAGGTCGAGTTTGTGTGCCAAGAGTGGGTGATTAGGTGAATTTGATATTTGAGGAGGCTCATTGTTCTAGATATTCCATTCATCTTAGAGTGACTAAGATGTATCGTGATTTAAGATAGCATTACTGGTGGGGTGGTATGAAGAAGGATGTAGCAGAATTTGTAGCTTGTTGCTTATGTTTCTAGTAGGGAAAGGCCGAGCATTTAAGGTCTGGTGGTTTTCTTTAGAACCATTCTTGAGTGTAAATAGGAGTGTATCACTATGGACTTCATGATGGGTTACCTCATACTTCTTATAGTTTTTGTAGTGTTTGGGTCATCGTGGATCGATTGACCCGATCTACTTATTTCATTCTGGTTCAGGTTTTTTCAGTGCTGAGAGTTTGGCCCATATCTATATTCTTAAGATAATTTGTCCTTATGGTGTGCCAGTATGTATTATTTCAGATAGAGGTCCAGTGTTCACATCTCACTTTTGGAAGACTTTTCAGGAGGAGTTGGGCACCTGAGTTGATCTAAGTATAAATTTTCACCTCTAGATGGACAATCAGTCAGAGCAGTAGGTCAATAGACTTTAGAGGTCAATGAGAGTAGTATCTAGATTTGATGGAGCTTAAATAATGATAGCTATCATTCTAGTATCGAGATGTCTCTTTTTGATGCTTTGTCACTCTCTAATTGATTGGTTGATGTTTCTCAGATTAGACCTCGAGTTACTCACTTGATTCACAAGTATTTAGATTGAGTTTGGATCATTAAAGATAGACTTTGATCTGCTTAGTGTAGGCAGAAGTGCTATGTGAATTGTAGACTTCGTTCCTTGAGATTTAGTGTTGGTGATTGAGTCTTTGTGTGTAACCCATGAAGGGCATGATGAGGTTTGGGAAGATGGGCAATGTTATCCCTAGGTATGTTAGACCATTTGATATCCTTCAAACTATAAGGGATGTGGCATATGAGTTAGAATTGTCCCTAAATTTATCAGTTGTTCATCAAGTTTTTTATATTTCCATGATTTGGCATTATATTCTGGACTATTCTTATGTCATACATTGGGATTCAGTGCAGTTAGATGAGAAGTCATCTTTTGTTGAAGATCTTGTCTCTATTCTAGACATGCATATTAGACAGTTGCGTTCTGGAGATATTCCACCAGTTAAGGTACAGTGGAGACATTTACCCATAGATGAGTCTATTTGGGAGGTTGAGTTTGATATGCATGGTAGTTATCCTCAGGTTTTTGCTGATTCAAGTATTCCCTTATCTTTAGTTCGAGGAAAAACTAGATTTTTAGTGATGAATGATGAAATGACTTGATTTTTTGTGATTTTTTTGAATTATTCATTTTAGTGTGATTTGATCATTTTACCCCTCACTGTGGTTTCTTTGTAGTACTTCTATGGTATGGGAATGATTGTCACAGTTCCTAATACATTTTGGTGTGATTCGAGTGAGTTCATGATTTTTGGTGGTTAAAATGACATATAAGTAGACTTTGGTCAATATTTATTGATCTGTACATTGAATGGAAATATACTGCGCCAACAGATTCAGAACGTCAATTTTGGGTTGCTAACATGGTTAATGTGATTTTACGACTTTGATATCTCATTTCGACCCTCAGATTGGAAAGTTTTGAAATTAGGTCTAGGGGGTCAATTTTGTTAAAATGACATATTTTAAAAATTCTAATATCGCCACTGATTCCAGAGCATTGAAATTGATAGGGTAATATGGTTTGTTTGCATTCACAAGGTTTTGGATGAATCTCGAGGGGTCCACGCCGATTTGAAAATTTTCCAAGTTCAGTTGGTGCACCACCCAGCTGATGCAACCACTAAAGCACAATTTTGGCCGCTTTAGCGGTAGGCACTAAAGCACTACTAGGCTACTTTAGTGGACTGACTCCATCTGGGTTAGGGGACGCTCTAGTAGCCGCTCACTACAACATTTTTGGTCTAAAGAAACACTAAATCTGGACAATACTTGTAAACTATTGCCTAAAATAGTTTTGGGCACGCTTTTAAAATATAGCCTTAAGTTTTAACTTTAATCCACAATAATTTTGACAACACTTGTAAAGTGTGCTCTTTAATCCCACAGGCTACACTTTATAAGTGTTGCCATATCATTATATGATTGGCAATGCCTTCTATAAATATGGTTACACTTTTAGAATTTGGCTATTTTTATTATTTTAAAATAATAATTTATAAGTGTTATCTTATAACTTTTATAAAATTTACACAAAAATATGATATTTCCTCCAATATTTTTAACATTAAAATATTATATTCCCTCCAATTTCTAATTACATAAAAATATCATAAAACATAATAACTTTTAGCTGAAATATTGCACATCTAGGGTTTATTCATTCGTGCGTGGAATTGAAGCATCCTTTTAGAATACAATATCTCTGCATAATTCTTCTTCTCCCTTTCTCTCGTATAATTAAACTACCTTCTTCCTCTTCCGTACCCAAGGCATTAGCCATCGATTTGCTGGCTCTGTTGGGCCTACCTCAACAGGCTTCAACTGTTAACTCTCAAGAGGAGTGCCAACTTCATTTTTTCTTCAAATTACTTTTACACCAAGATTTTAGAATCATAATATATGCTTTTTGATTTCAAAATTAAGTGATCGAATGTAAAATTTTCATCCCTTTCTATGTTCTTCTCATTTGCCTTCAATTTTTCATAATTTTAATCCTCAATTTTCATTTTCTCCTTATAATTAGTGTTTCATAACTTTAAAAAATAGTACTAAGTAGTTAATTTTACATTGTAACTATAACAAGCTTAGGTAGTATCGTCGTGGTGTGTTAGTGTGTAAAAGAAGGGAAACATCAATGGAAAAAATATTTATTTTTAAAAAAGAGGCACAACCGTAGTGTCGTTTAGCTTAAAGTTCGTAGGTACAGTCGATAGTGAAAGTAAATATTAAGATTGAGTCATACCATTGTTAAGATTGAAGCATACCATTGTTAAGATTAAAGCATACCATTAAGATTTTTCCTGAAATTAGTGTGGAATTGGGTTTCTATCAGAAATTAGACTGGGGGTTTTTCTTTGTATGTGCAAAATATGCTTTCGATCCTACAAAATTGGATTTTTACCAGTTGGCTTCCTAAGGTAAGCTCCAATTAACCCTTTTCTTCTTGTTTTATTCCTTTTTCTCTAATTAACAAAGTACAGTGAAGGGAGATTTGTCCCTCATCTTGAAAATGAAGTACCGTGAAGGGGGGTTTATCACTCGACTTGAAAATGAAGTACTGTGAAGGGTGTTTTTTCCCTCTTCTTGAAAAAAAAGTACTTTGAAGGGTGGTTTATCCCTTATATTTTAAAATAAAGTACTTCTTATGTGATTGATCTTTATTGTGCTAGATATTACCTTACCTTAACATTTCCTGTATTGCACTAACCTTCTGAAAGCTATAAAGTTAAACAGTTGCTTGATAGAGTCTACATAGTTTTTGTTTTTGTGTTGGTTATAAGTTTCTGTTGAAAGCGAAGAGTGGTTTATCGTATATTTTTTAGTTCTTATTTATTTCCCTCTTTTATAGGCAATAATTTCCTAGAAAGTTAGCAATTCATCTATCTAATTCATGTCAATTTGCTGAAGTTTTCTGCACAAAATTACGAAATTTGTTGTCTTTTGATTTCGTAGAATATGATGAATATCCTTTCTGTTTCTATGATGATTTCTTATGACTACTATACTTTCATATTCTACATTAGTTGGAAAAGATGATTCTCACTTTCTCTGTCATTTACACTTTTCTCTATCTCCCACGATATCTTGCTTACACCAAAAATATAGAAGACTAAGTCAGTTCATTTTTATTGTTTGACTATTGCTGCTTTTATCTTTAAAGCATCTTGCATTACCCTTCTTCCACAATGTCCACTAGATGCTTGCAGGAGTCAATTCCCAACAGTCCTATTCCAATTCTCTTCTTCTAATCTTTTTCTAGCAGTCTATCATACTCTTAGTAGTTTTGGGAACCACCCAAATCACTCCAAGTATATACAAGAACATGTTCCACAGGTTTTCACAACTGACATAGTTATTGGTTTTGATTTTATTTTTTAGTTACAGTTCATAGGAGCTTGCATGGAGCCTGTTATGGTCATTGTAATTGAACTCCTTCTTGGAGGGACACTGAGGTAATACTTATAGAGCGTGGGGCCAAGGTGCTTAGATACTGGGGTTGATCTTAGAGTTGACCTTGATATTTCTCATGTAATAGAGTGCTTGCACTATCATCGTATCATTTATCGTGACCTAAAACCTAGTAACTTATACATTTTTTTCTTGAGATTTTTATGTTTGTTTATAAATTCCGACTATTTGGATTGACAAAAGTGGTGCATGTTGAATTTTCTATACAAACTAAAAAATTTGAACCATGTCTCAATCTGCTCAAATTAACAAATAAGTTGAGACATGAATAGAGGTCCACATCCATTTTAATCTGGTCTGAAATCACCACTGATTTTCTAACATCTATGTGGTCTTGATCTCTATTAATGGGTTTCTTCAGTGAGTAATTTTCAGGGAAAATAAAAGCACTTGTATGTTTATTATTGCCGATTGTAGATGCAGTCTGTTAGCCTGCCCCTGTTTAGAATATAATTAAGAAAATAAATAATATGTTCTCTTAAAGTGTTAGATGAAATGGTCACACACTTCAATGGCCTCTATATGGTCAAAGCATTAGGTCCAGTTCATATGGCATACAGTTCCAGAGCAATTATAAGCACTAAAATTTTTTCTTGCATCCATTATAATGAAACGTGGGGGATGCACCACTTTATAAGGGACCGGGACCCTCAGAGTCAAACAAGGAAAATAAAGTAGTAAAGCAGTAAGGAAATAAAACTTTTGAAGGAATGTAAAGAATACAATGGTTTAACGTGGAAACCTCCTTGCTCAAGGGAGGAAAAACCACGTCTTTCCCTCACAAGCACTCAAAAATCAACTATAATCAAACTTATTATTACAGACTTCATTGGATCTTAGCTCTAAGATCCATTAAGTTGTAATAACTCTATTACAAACTCTCCTTGACAACTCTGCCAAGATCTCCTCTAAGTCTTGATTAACTCTAACCAATATCAACTCAGGTAACTGTAACTAAGCACACTATAGGCACAATAAAAGCATGACTCTTATAAGATGAGTAAGTCAATTATAGACCAATACTTGACTTAACAACAATCACTCTCTCAGCACAAAGAAACTTGGAACTTGATCAATATTGGAGTTTTTGCCATTTTCCTCTTTGAATAATCAGATCTAAAAAACTAAGAATTAAGAAGCACTCTTTTTTATTTATAGTAGATAATAATTAGGGTAGAATTTTGATTGGGACAGGTTTCCTAGCTGGTACACAATTCACCTGCACAATTTATTACACTAACAGACAAAACTACGCAGACATGTGACAACTGTACTAAACTCATGAAGACCTAGGGACCTAGTCCCTTGTTGTCAGTTGATCATAATGAAAATAAGATATAGCGATTTTCCCCCTTTTGATTATGTCAAACCAACCATAGATTTTGGAGCATCAAACTTAATTCATCTCATTCAATCAGTGTGATCACCACTACTGTTGATGAATGTTCCCCCTATCACTACATATTATACTTCCCTTTTATTAGTATCCGCTAATATTTTTCATTAACATGCTCCCCCTATTACTATGCCTATATTTCAACATATCATTCAACACCTGTGTCAAACCTGGTACCTGGTTCCTACCACATGAATTTAGTATTCACCTTTTGGCATCATTGAAATCTAAGAACAGTAAACATTGAGTAAAATTAGCACAAGTCAGTTAAATCATGGCCACTGAGGCAACACTAACATGAATAACAACTTTTAAATTAAAGAAGATATAGATGATAATCACAAATAGGAATTTCATTCATAATAAGTAGGATTAGTACCATTATATCATACAAAAAAACATAAAATATCTAATCTTTCAGAAATTACATTAGAAACAAAAATACAAAACTGACAAAGGGATAAAAAAGGGATAGAGGTGATAATACTTAGGTAGAGGGAGGCTTATGGGAGATGTGTTTGATCAACATCTCCATTCAGGCCCTTTCTTCAACAAGACAATTTAGTAGCTACTTAGTGGGATCTTTAACTTTTGCATTCAACCCTTGAATCTCCTTAGTGAGTTTTGCAACTTTAGTCTGGAGTTCTTCATTTTCAGATGTAAGTTCCTCCACATCACCTAGTCCCTCTGTGGATAATTTTTGGTTCTGCATCTTTAGGCAAAGAATTTTTGCATCCTTAGCAGCCAAATGTACCCTCATCTCTTCTATTTCTTTGCTTAAGTTTTCCTGCATAGACAATAGCTCTGACCCTTTGGACACAATCCCTATTTTTATTTCTACACACTCATTTTCAACCAAATTTTCCAACTAAACATCTGTTTCATTGTTCTAGGAGTCTTTTTGGTCTCCGCAATCCCAATGTTATCAAAGACATTGTTCAGTAAATACCCATAAGGCATACCATTTTCCCCCTTCTCCTGGATGACCTTATATATGTGGTCTATCTTTAGATCATCCATACTTATAAACTCAAATTTACTCAGACGTTCTATCATTAACGAATCAACAGCAAAAACTAAAGTCCTTTTTTCTAACCTTGACAGAATGACATTGTTGACGAATTCAAACACCAACTAAAGTTCAGTTATGAGAAAACTTTTTCTTACACAAACTAATGAGGTTCCTCCAAATTTTGAGGCATCAATCATAAACTCAGGTGAGGCCTGCTACTTTAAAAAAGTCCTTAAACACATCATAGGCACATCCAGGATTTTCGCCAATGTTTCTAAATCTAGTTTTATCTGCTTTCCTTACACTTGGGCAGTCAGACTTATCCCATCATCTGAGAATTCTAAAGTGTAATAGAATTGTCATACTTCTCTTTCAAAGATCGTGGGAGTTGGTTGCTCTAGGAGGTGTAACCATCCTTAGTGTCTGACATACTACACCAACTATACCATGCCAGGTTTCTTATAAGTCTTGGGATCAAAAAATCTACCAGAAAGTATTTTCTAGGTTTTCAAGATCGCATTTATTTCATCTCTAGAAACTAACTTCTTTTTTTTCTCTTGTGTTCTTCTTTTGGAATCACTAATAAGTTCCTTTTCATCAGTTTTTCTCTACTTGGGTCCAGGTCCCTTTGAGACTTTCCTAATCTTAACAACAATGTATTTTTGTTTCATCCAAGTAGGATAGCGCCCCCAATCAACTTCTTCTCAAAACTCCTAGTAGAGTATGTTCTGGTAACCTTCACACCAGTTTCTATCTTCTTCTCTTTGGCTTTACCACCTCTCTTCTTTTGAACTGACCACTTTATAGGTAATTCCACACCATCAACTTTATCTTCCTCATTTGGAGGTTGCACTTTCACCTACTATTGTCTTTTCTATACCAAAATAGCTTCCCTTGGGATCATTTACAAGAAGAAATAAGTTTTTAGCAACCCAATTCTTATTGATTGAAATGTCAGACCTTTTTACTGGAATTTCATTATTGCACAGTTGAGTAAAAATAAGGATTGACTCTAACAGAGTAGGGGAACCTAGTAAGTTAAGTGTAACAAAGGCTTTTGGTAATTTTTGTTCTTCTGGGGAAAGAGAAATTACGACTGAGAAACTTCGTGTTCAATTGGTGAACCAAATCCCTGATTTAGCTCTACCACGATGGTTGACCTAGCAGGGGTTTCTATGGTAGCTGAAGTTTTGATTGGAATGGATACCTTTTGACTCTTAATAGTTTGTAGAAAAGATTCAATAGGTGGTATACATTCATATTCTTGTTAAGTATTTGAGGAGGGATCTTCGACAGTACTTGGTATTGACGAATCAAAATGCTAAATTTAGGGATTTAAAGATTGAATTTCTGGGGATTTACTAATTTTTGGGTCATTAGCAGGGCTCAAATGGGTGGGAATATTAGCTATTTAGAGCTTTAATGAAATAGAGAATAAGAACAATTTGTTTCTGATAGGACGAATAAATAAGGAAGATTATTTGTGACTAAATTTGGAAGATACTAAAATTAAATGAATTTGGTTTTATATTTAATAGAGCTGACCATTATCATTAAGAGATGCCTTTTGAACGAAATGACATGTCTTATTCCAGTAGGTGGGACACTTCACCTTCTAATGAATTGACAACTTTTACTCAGAGAAGAAAAGACACATGGCTTTTTGGATAGAATTTTATGATTTTTTAAGTACACAATCCTGGTACTAACCTATGAGAAAGGACCAGGTCCCCCTTTTTTTGAGTGGATCCTCAAAGTTATGTCTGTGTCATCTATTATCCTCCAAAGTTGTTCCCATACATATATACCTGCAAAGGTATGTCACTGAGTTAGACCAACTAGTACAAATTTCATCAAGGATACCAGTCTCCTGGTCATAGCTAATTTTGTGGAGAAAAGATGATTCATCTAGTAGGTGTAATTTTAATCAACCCTAATCTTAACCTGTCCATCAGAAAATGCTTATTGTGAAGATTCTTTATAAAGATGTAAGATCAATAAGCTTCGTATTCTTATGCTGCATTGGATTCTTAGTCATGTTATGAGCACTTCGATTGTAACACATCAGAGGGATAGTGTTTGAGTTAATCCTAAAATCCTTCATTTGCTATTTGATCCATAATGATTGAGCACAACAAGATGCTGCAAGCACATACCCACCTTTAGTAGTTGATAAATCAATTGAATTTTGCTTCTTAGAACCCCAGGAAATTAAGGAAGAACAAAGAAAATGTGCCACTCCTGAGGTGTTTTTTCTATTCACAAAGTATCCGACATAGCCAATAAGATAAAATTTTTCTCCAGATGGATAGAACAAGAATAGATCCCTTGTCCCTTTTAGATACCTGAGAATTCTTTTTGCAGCTTTTAAATGAGACTCTTTTGGGTATGTTTGAAATCTGGCACACATTCCCACACTAACTACAATATCTAGCCTACTTGTAGTGAGATATAGTAAGGATCTGATTATCCCTCTATAAATGGTCTCATTAACTAAAGGACCAGGTTCATCATTATCCATCTCTGAACTGGTTCTAATTGGATCAATTGGATTGGCATCTTCAATCTTATTTTTCTTTGTTAGCTCTTTGGTGTACTTCTCTTGAAAAATCACTTTCCCTTGAGAAGTTTGTTTGATCTACAGGCCAAGAAAGAAACTCAATTCACCCATCATGATTATTTCAAATTCACTCCCCATTATCTTTGCAAACTCTTCACATTGTGATTTATAAGTAGCTCCAAAGATTATGTCATCGACATAAATCTGAACAATTATTAAGTTGCTACCTATGGACAAACCCTTAGTGCTTTCTTCAAACCATAGAGAGATTTGTCTAATTTAATCATATAGTGAGGAAGATCTTCATCTTAAAAACCTGGAGGTTGCTTGACATAGACTTCTTCTTTCAAGTTGCTGAAGCTCCTCCTGCATTGCATTGATCCAGTCAGTATCTTTCAGAGCTTCTTTAATATTTTTGGGCTCAAATTGGGACTGAAATACTGTGAATGCCATGATATTTCTGGCTTGATCTCTTGTTTAAACTCCAATTTCAAAAGGCGAAGTCAAGTTCTCAAGGGAGTGAGAAGATCTGTGCTTCCGATTTTGACATTCTGAGTTATGTTTTTAGACCCCCGTCCTTGGAGATTTTGTCTAGACCCTTTTTGTAGTGTTTCTCCTAAAAATGGTTTTCGCAACTGAGATCTTGAGTCATCATCACCTTTATCCTTCTCAACTTTATCACTTTGTTCTTGACCATTATATTTTGCATTTTTAAATGAGACACCTCCAACTTAAAGTGTCTTAAGAGAGAGAAAACAATCAGTCTTTCCATTCATATGCTTTGAACATCTACTATCCAAAAATTAGTTCTGACTATAATCCCTTTCTTCCACTATACTCAAAGTTATTTGTTTGATTTGGGAACCCATTTGAGTTTTAGTTCCCAAAAGAAAGATAAAGGTGTGATCAAGTGTTTCTTGGCCCAGATAGGTAGTGAGTTCTTCTTCACGTTTTACAAAGGTTCGGAACCCTTAAGGTAGGAATTCTTTTGCTGGATGTATCAAGCACTATTCATTCTATCTCTAACCCAACTTTTACCATACTCCTTCAAGTGCCCATGCCTTCCACAATGTGTACTGATAACACTCATCTATACCAATTAAAGTGGTAGAGGACGGTCATTGTCAATATCCCAACTTGCGTTGAGGTAGAATCCACAAAGAGTGAAAGATAGAGTTCCAATCTTGTGGGTAATTAAGTCCTACTAAGATAATACCAAAAGTGTTAGTAAAGTAAACAACATAATTAAAAATAGGGGGTTTCGGTTAAGGGAGGATGTATGTCACTAGTAACTTGATCCCACAAACTTCAACAAATTTTAATTTAATTTCAATATTTGGGAAATCTTGGGATTATGCCTACCTAAGAGAGACTTAGGTGTGGGTATGTGAGATTTGGGGCACTTGATAGTAAGTTACTAATATGGTAGGATAGGTCTAGGATACTTGAGGCTAATTTCACAATAAAACCTCAAAGATTTCACTTGATGACCTTTTTGGGTACCTAACAAGCATGGCAATCATATTCACCCACTACCTCAATTTAGGCATCCCTATTTCTAGGATGATACCCAAGGTAAAGTCAACTACAAAATTACCCTTATGTCTAAGATAGTGAAAATGAGTAAACTAAACCTAATAATTGCATACTATTGCCTTGGTTCCCACATCTCTCTTTCAAGGATGATGAGGGTTCCTAAAGTTCACCCAAACCCCTCTTTCAAGGATGGTTTGGGCATTCAAGAGAATGGGGTTTTCACCCACAAATCCCAACAAACTTAATCAAGAAATAGTAGAACCCATTATCATCTAACTAGCATATACAAAATACATCATAACCCACAACTAATTTTCACCATAGTTCAACATAATCCCAAGACTAAAAGATTTAGCAACTCATGAATAAAAGAAAGAAACATATACCAAATGGGTTGTTCAAGGTATCCATTCTTCATAAATACCAAAATCCAAATCTCCAAATCAAATTTATAATTCTTGCCCTAGGGTTTCAATTTCAAATTAAAAGTACTGTGAGTATCGAGAATGCCCAAAATAGGAAAGGGTTTTAAGATTTTAAAGGATTTGGAGTCAGCTTCTGAAAATTATGAAACTGCCCCTAACCTAAATTCTGTGTGACCGCGATCGCACTAGAATCAGTTGCTGACCATCTTGACTGGCTATGATTGCAACCCTCTGGCCGTAACACGGTAACTGAGGCCTATTTCTGCTACAGGTCTTCTAGCCGCACTTCTTTTCTCTTTCTTTGATCCGTCTTAGCTCAAGTCTACATCTTTCCATATCATAACCTGTATGCCTACAAAATATGGATGGTAGATCATTTAACTATACATGTGTATTATTTATTCATTCAAAATATAGTAATGTGCATGGATGTCGAGAGAAAATAAGTGGTAAATTCACTCCTCATCATATACATAGAGGTATGTGGACCTTGCTTTTGTCAAGATGGACTGCCTTCCCTGGAGATTCAAGATAGTTGGTTATATACTGATATCCAAGGCCTTTACCATTATTAACACCCTGACCAGTTAAATTTGAAATGATTTGAGAGGATATGGTCTATTTTAGTGATTTGTTAAGTTCTTCTCTTATATGGACCAGGTCCCTTTTTAATTCTTCATTCTTATGGAGTGCAGTCATGAGGTGTTCTTCTGAATCCCTCAATTTTTCTTCAAGCTCAATTTGAAAACTTGAGTCTTCTTTCTTTGTATTACCATCTGAATTATTTAATGTCATGATCCGAACAATGGCCTGACTGTGATATGTATCTCATGTCCCACGTGGACCGGAGCTCATCCCTTGCAGCTAACCAAACCAAACACAACATCCCCCAATGTCGAATGAATTTTAAGCATATAACAAGATAGCATGCAATAAGCATTAGGAAAGTCAAAATATGTCTATAACCGATGACCTTCCAAAAAACCGACCAATATCACCCAAGAATCCAAAGTAATCCAAATAAAGCCCTCTAAACAAAGAACCCAAACTAGTCTTGGTCGGAACATGTCCCCGAATCTGACAGATGACAATAAGAATGAAAATGATAATGTTAATAATAATAAAAGAATCTATCAACTCAAATCTAACAATGAAAGATGGAGAAATGCCTATGCCTTCCAAGGGATGGAAGCTCACCACTTCACCACAATGCAACGAACCAAGCCGACCGACTTAACTCTACGCAGAAAAAGAAGAAGTAGCTCCGGTGCCTGCATCACGTAGGGATACAACATTTGGAGATGGTTAGTGGGGTGAACACTCGTATGTCACTCAGGGATAAGGATAACAAATGCCATGATTAATAGTTCAAAATCATTCAAAACCAATGCACATAACCAAATGCATATACATGTATATATCACATGTCGGGATAGGGAACAAGGCTTAACATCCTATTTAAAACTTTAGCCAAGATTGTGTAGCTTAATAGCATAACATATAAAGGCACCTACGGGATATATAAGACCATTTCTCCCCCAGCTGGTAGGGCCCCTGTACGAGTGGCCGGCTGTATGAACCAGAGGGTATACATATGCACTATAGGGGATTCAACCTCCTAGTATATTAAGGTGACACGAGAACCAAATCATGTAATAAGTTGTGGGGGACTCGAACCTCACAATCATTTGATAATAATAACAAGTGGGACTTAAACCTCTCGGTTATATAGTCCCCCGGGTTAGCAATCGGAGTTTCCAACATTGGTCCCTCGAGACCTCAGCTTTCTTGACTCAGCTACACAACCCTTATTAAAGCCCAATTAAAAAAAGTATCTCACATTCCCTTTCATTGAACCATATTACACATTAAGGCATACATTGTTGGTATCATCATACCAACTACACTTGTAAGGTAACAACAATATGAAAACAATTTAATCACTTGGGGGAATTCACAACCCCCTTGGTACAATTATACATTAGCTTAGGGAATTACACAACCCCATAAGGTTCAATTCAAAATCATAATTCAATAGTTTAAGGATAATTCAAATTCCCATATTTCTCATAACTAAAAACCAATTTCACAATATGGGGTTACGGTTATAAAAACTTCAAAAGTCACAAGTTTGGGGAAAATCACAATTCCCTAGTTCATTCACCAGCACCATGCACCCATAAATTCAAGACCATAATTAAATCCTGAATAATCATATGTAAACCATGGAAAAATATTATTCAACAACAAGCATTCAAAACCCTCAACCCTTTATTTTAAACCAATATAAATATCTCATGAACAATAATTTAAAACATATGCTTTTTCAAATTAACAATAAGGGAAGAGTAACATGCATGAAATACTAAGTTTTACTGAAGGAATTCAACCCTGGAGCCCTTAGATGACCTACTTCTTGGAAACCCTAAGTATGGATACTTGAATGAACTTGAGAGAACCTTTTGAAGTGTTTAAGTACGTTAAGGATAAAATATACCCCTTAAGTTATTTATGGATGTGGGGTTTTAATTGGGTAAAGAGAGAATTGTCCAAAGTGCCCTAAATTTAAAAACTGAAATTTAGTCGTTAGTGACTATGGTTCACTAAATGACTCGTAAGGATACATACTCATCACAAAGAGTCCTAGTCAAGATAGAACCATCAAGGCACCATATTGGTCTGGCTACGATTTATACCACTGAATCGTAACTACACTTAATGACTCGTAACTATTTCTCGTACTCAAGACAACAATAATTTTTTTGATGATACATTGGACGCTTTATGATTGGGAAATAACAACTCGTCATGAGTCTTTACGACTCGTGGTATCGAGTTATAATGAGGACAGTGTCTTGGAAAAAACTTTCTGGACACCATATAACTTTGTCCTTGCGACCCGTAAAAAGTCTTGATGACTAGTTGATAGCCTCTCATACTCTGAGCAGAATACTAAGCCACTTGTTCTAATTAAGTCATGATAAAAAACCTAGGACCCGTCATGACTCCCGATGACTCGTCAGGGGAGTCATAGTCAGAACAGTGAGGATAAAATTTTAGAAATTTTCAATGACCAAAAACCTGGGGCATTACATACTCACCTTTGGTATCATTCATCCTCGAATGATAGGACAAGGCATTTATTAGCACGATTTGACTCCACATACCACTACTCTTACATTTAACAAAGATAGAAAACAAAGACGCTGAGGAAATCACCATTTCCTTTAACAAAGTCAGAAAACAAATATCTTAAGGAATACACATACCTTAAGAACGATTATCTATAATGGGAAACAAGAACAAATACGTGGACTTCATGTCCTCCTCAGTTTCCTAGGTAGCTTCCTCAACCTTTTGGTTCATCTAAAGAACCTTTACCGAAGCCACATCCTTAGTATGTAATCGACAGACTTGCCTATCTAAAATCTCAATTGAGACCTCATCGTAAGCAATAAATCCGAAGTACCTACCTTTTCCAAAGGAACAACCATCGAAGGATCACCCACACACTTTCTTAACATCGAAACATGAAACATCAGGTGGATGGAGCTCAAGCTGGAAGGCAACTCCAATTCATATGCAACATTACCAACCCTCTTCAATACCAAGTATCGATCGACATAAAGAGGACTGAGCTTTCTCTTCTTTCCAAACCGCATCACTCCCTTAATGGGATACACCTTCAAGAACACCCAATACCCGACATTGAACTCCAACTCCATTTACCTCACATCCACGTAGGACATTTGGCGACTTTGGGTAGCCTTAAGTTCCCCAAATCACCTTTACCTTCTCCATGGGTTGGTGAACCAAATCAGGGCCAAATAACTTATTCTCACCAACCTCAAACCACCAAATAGGAGATATACACCTTTTACCTTATGCGGCCTCGAATGGAGCTATGCCAATGCTAGAGTAATAACTATTCCTGTAGGAAAATTCTATCATAGATAAGTGGTTAACCCAACTACCGCCAAAATAAAAAAATAAGCCCGAAGCATATCTTCCAAGGCCTGTATTGTCCTTTCCTCTTACCCATCCTTCTGCGGTGGAAAGCGATATTAAGGGACACCTTAGCCCCTAAATGTCACTGTAACAAAATCTAAAAGTGAGATGAGAACCGGGTATCCCGATCAGATATGATGGAGACTGGAGTACGATGCAACTTCAGGATCTCCTCAATAAACAACCCTGCATAATCCTTAGATGATATAGTGTCCTTATTGGAAAGAAGTGAGTAGACTTAGTAATCCTATCCATGATGACCCAAATTGAATCAAACTACTAGTGAGACCGCGGAAGACCGATAACAAAATCTGTATCAATTATCTCCTATTTCCACACCGGTAGTTCAATCTCTTGAGTCAACCCACCGGGCCTCAAGTACTCCACCTACACTTGCTGACACATCATGTACTTAACCACAAAATTAGCCACATCCAACTTCATATTGTTCCACCAATAGTTTTTCTTAAGATTATGATACATTTTTCATCAAACTAGGATGAACAGTATAATGCAACTCATGAGCTTCAGCCAAAATTTTTCTTCACAATCCATCAACATCGGGAATACATAATATACCTTGGTATCTCAAGAAACCATCACCACCAATTTCAAAAATCATCACCTTCTGCCTATCTACATCATCCTTGATTTTCATCATAATAGGATCTAACATCTGATTCTCCTTAACTTCAGCACCAAGAGATGACTTCTCCACCTCTTGTACAATCATACCACCATTCTCAGAATCTAAGAAACAGATTCCAAGATTAGAAAAATGGTGAATATCCTTTACCAAATCCCACTTCTCCTCGTCCACATGAGACAAGCTTCCCATGGACAACCTACTAAGAGCATCAACAACCACGTTAGCTTTACCTGGATGATAGTGGAGAATCTTGTCATGGTCTAATAGAAACTCAAGCCACCCCCTTTTCTTGAGATTTATCTCTTTTTGGGTGAACATAAATGACAGGCTCTTATGATTAGAATAAATATCAAAATCGACCCCAAACAAATAATCTCGTCAGATCTTTAATGCGAACACCACAACTAACAATTCCAAATCATGGGTGGGATATTTCTTCTCATGAACTTCAACTGTCTAGAAAAATAAGAAACTAAATTACCATGCTACATCAACACACAACCCAGTCCCACTTGGGGCACATCACAATAGACAACAAAACCCTCTGGGCCCTAAGGTAGAGTCAAGACTAGAGCCGAAGTCAACTTATCCTTCAAATTCTTGAATTTACCCTCATAAGCATCATACCACATGAGTTTCACCTTCTTCAGAGTCAACTTTGTCATTGGGATAGTAATAGAAGAGAAACTCTCCATAAACCTTCAGTAATAGCCAGCTAAAACCAAGAAGTTTCGAATGTCAGTTAGAGTCCTGGGCCTAGGCCACTTCTTAACCACCACAACCTTCTATGGATTCACCATGATCCCTTCACTAGAAACAACATAACCCAGATAAGTCACAACATTCAACTAGAACTCAAACATAGAAAACTTTGCATACAAACACTGATCCTTGAGGGCCTTCAACAGAAGGCGGAGGTTATTGGCACAATCTGCCTCACTCTTGGAATATAAAAAAAATATCATCATAAAGACAATGAAAAACAAGTCTAAGAACTGATGGAAAACTCAATTCATAAGGTTCATAAATGCTCTCGGGGCATTGGCCAAACCAAAGGAGATCACCAAAAACTTAAAATGACCATACTGAGTTTGGAAGGTAGTCTTAGGGATATCCACCTCCCTAATATTCTACTGATGATGACCTACCCAACAAATCAATTTTAGAAAAAGAACTTAGCACCCTGAAGCTGATGAAATAGATCATTAATCCTCGAAAGCGGGTACTTATTCTTCCTGGTCACCTTATTCTATTGGCAAAAATCAATACATATTTTAATAGAACCATCCTTTTTACAAATGAAAAGAATAAGAGCACCCCACGGAGACACACTAGGGAGGATAAAACCCTTGCCAAGAAGATTTTTCAATTGTACCTTGAGTTCATTCAATTCAACCGGAGCCATTCTATAAGGAGGGATACATATACGACAAGTGTCCAAAAGAATATCAATCCAAAAATTGAATTTACTATTAAGAGAAATACCAAGAAGATCATTAGGAAACACCTCAGGAAATTTACAGACTATGGGGAAGTCTATAGGGAAGGACCATCTAATCTAGAATCTTTAACATGCACCAAGTGATAGAGGAACATTTTAGAAAATAATTTTTGGGCTCTAAGGTACGAGGTGAACCTACATATAGGCACAAGGGAACAACCATCCCACTCAATCACTGGCTCATTAGGGAAATGGAAACTGACCCTCTAAGCCCGACAATTAAGAGATACATAGTAAAAAAAAACAAATCCATCCCCAAATCACATCAAAGACTAACATGTACAGGTCTATTAGATCCACCAAGGTCTACCTACCATGAAATGACATCACAAAACCACTATACACCCTTCTAGCCATAATAGTGTCACCTAAAAGGGGTAGATATAGATAAGGGGTCTAAAAGACACTTAGGATCAAAACTAAAATGGATTGCCACATAAGGGGTCACAAAGAGAGAGTAGACTCTAGATTAAGTAGACAATATATACCATGAGAAAAGAGTTTGAGCATACCAGCAACAATATCGAGGGATGCCTTAGAATCTTAGAGGGTGGTAAGAGCATACAGATGATTTCGACCAGTGTTGGAGCTAGAAGCAGAAGTAGCACCTTTTGGTGTGAGAGTTGATAAAGTACCAACTTGAATCTTATTTTCCCTAGAAGCAATCTCATAGGGACAATCCTTTTGTATAAGACCAATTTGACCATATTTAAAGCACTTGTTTCTCCCTTCTTTAGAAACACAATAATGCACCTGACCACAAAATTTGCATGGAGGATACGATGGATCTTACTGATCCTCACTAGCCTACGACTAGATTCCTAGAGCTATAAGCCCATTATAATTTTGAGACCGATGATCACCCGATGACATTGGGTAAAGAGAACTAGCCGTAGAGTAGGAACCAGAATTTCCCCACTTCTTCTTAGACAACTTTCCACTATCTCTACCACTCTGCTACTTGATAACGCTCAACTTACATGTCAATTTAAGTGCAAGGTGGTCGTTGTCAATATATTTACCCAACTAATAGTTGAGGTCACATCCATAAAGAACAATGTGAGTGACGATTGAGTAAATTTGAAATAAAAGACGCTTGCTAAGTTCAAACCTATGGTACAAAATAATTTCGGGTGTTCTCAAATTTTTCAAATATGAAGGTAATTCTTGGGATTCTAAAGGACTAATTTGAGACTAAGAATAATTAGAGTATAATCAAATAAAATGGATCTTGGGACTATGCATTCCAAGAGGCATATTATGCATAGGATCATGATGATTCTGTGCAAATTGAAATCATTGATGATGTGGTAGGCTAGGATTAAGGTCTTTAAGGCTAGTTTTGCAACAAAACCTCAAAGATATTACTCATTGACCTCTTTGAGTACCTAACGAGTGTGTCAATTAAAGCCACCCAATACCTCAATTGGGTATCCCTATTTCTTAGATGATACCTATGGTATAGTCAACCTCCTAATCACCCTTATGTCTAAGATAGTGAAAAAATTGCAAGAAATACACATAAATAGTCTACTATTGCTTTGGTTCCCACATACCTCTTTCAAGGATGAGGTGGGTTCCTAAAGTTTGTCAAAACCCCCTTTTCCAAGGATGGTTTGAGATTTCAAAAGGTTGGGATTTTCATCCATCAAACCTATTTGGGCATTTGGAGATTTTGCCCACAAATTCCAGCAAATTTAATCAAGCAATAATAGAACACATCATCAACAAACTAAAATATCACAACCCTCACACAATTGCATCCTATTCTAGCATAATCCCATGAGGTAGATCTAACAAATCATAATGATAATAAACCCAAATCTACCAGTATTTCCATTGAAGTTATCCAAAAGAAAATAAAGAGAGGGCAAACCACACTTTAGAATCCAATGAATCTTTAATGGGTGATACCAAATCTACACTTAAAAGTCACTCTAATGTCTTCTTAGCTCAAGATTAGTACAAGTTTTGCTCCAAGCTCTAAGAAATTATAAAAATCTTAAACTAAGGATGGGAGGTAGGGTTGCAGAATGATGGTTATATCCTATTTAATAAGGGATTTTAATATATTAAATGGGAATTTAGGGTCGGCTATGTACTTTTACAACTTTACCCCTGGCTTAAAATCCCGCTATCTTGTGATCGTATGTGGATCGACTGCAATTGCGTCTCCATGATCACAAACTTCTTCAAGCGATTGAAGCCTGCTGACTTCTTGACTTACCGCGATCGCAGAGAGACCTCTGCAACTATGGTACCTGAGGCCCAATCTGCATTGGTTTTCCAGGTTTTGCATTTCTCTTCCCGCTTTGATCCCTTATCAGCTCATTCCACTTCTTTTTGTCTAATCAATTGTGTACCTACAAAATATGGGAATTAGTGCATTTACATCATAAAGTGGTCTTATTCATACCTTTTGAGCATAGTAGTGTGTGCTAATTTGGACGTCAATGAGTGGTAAATTCAGCACTCATCAACACCCCCAACTTAAACCTTTGCTTGTACTCAAGCAACACCACTTCTTACTTTATGAGACTATGCAATTATGAGCCCATTTGCACCATCGAATGGTCATAACGACTTTAATTTTGATTTGCACTAAAAAATTGCACTTATGCATGGATGAATCTATTTCCACCACTCTCCTTGACATCAAACACAAGTTTAAATGTGCAAAAGACTTCAAAGAACAACAATGCAATAATTACCCACTCTTTAAAGGTGACTCTCTATCAATAACACCGTACTATACTCCTTTAGCCTCTTTGTTTGGAAGATGACAATGTCACCCACCTTGAATTGTTTGCATCTATCCTCACAAGAAGGAAATCCTACTTACCAATTTGTCTATTAATCAACAAGGGATATACGTGCAACACCTATGCACACAAAGAATCTATCCATGTGACGAGTATCATACCATATACTTTTCCTTATTTTCCATCGCCACTACTATGAACATGCTTGGTTGGAGATCCCAAAGGGCTTTCTAAGCTTGTAACGTAGGTTGGTGGAGGATGGGTATGGAGTCATTTAGGAATGTAGTGAATAAACCCTCGTTGAACATCTACATCACTATCATATTATTCAATAAATATTTTAACCATGGGCCACTTTATTTGTTTTCCAATTCACACATGCCTACTTTTACCATCGTTCTTTACCCCTCTTTAAAGGCATGTTCATTTTATTTATTTATTTTGTAATATATGCCTTTGCTTCTTTCAATTATTCCTTTCTTTTTCTACTATCTCTTTTTCTTTATTTGCTCATACCTTAGGCATCCACTTACTTTCGTAGCCCAATATTCCCTCTTCTAATCATTACTACCCCCAACTTAGGTATTTAGCCTCAAGTTACATTTTTAAGTTCAAAAAGGGTCGGTTCAAAAGAGGGATTACCTTTGAATAGTCTAAGGTTTGTAATGTGGTTTCCGAAGAAAGGTTAGAATGCTCAAAATGGGTGAATAGGGATACAATTTATTCATGGGTAGGCTATTTAGGCTAAAGTGGCATCCTATGTTCACTAAGAAGGCCTACAGTCATTTCACCAACCAATCAATGATCTCCATTAGCTTTGAAATACTAACCGGGAATGTTTTAGATGATACAAGCAAACATGGGGGTCAACCAATTACGCTCACTGCAAACATGACATACAAACTTCTCAAGGAGGTTCAATTGCGCATTCTACTAGGGACAAAAGAGAGTATTAACCAAGATGAGGTAAATTATTTTCACAAAGTTGTTCACGTTCATGCCCTTTAATTTTAAAATATTATTAGATGGAGGGAGGGTTGTTTTGCATTTACACCACACAAGATTTGCTATTGCTAGCATCAATATCGAGCCACCATCTCATAACTCGGCTCTTTTAAATATAAACCATATGGTTAATTAGACTTCACCATAGGTACAAGACTATCCCAAATTCTCAAGTGCCATAAGTACTTAAAATTTCCTTGCATTTGTAGTTCCGGCGCTATGAGTACTCAGACTTTCCCTGTACCATGACTCAAAACCCTATCACGAAACATTTCCCTTAAGAATGACGTCACTCTATCTATCATAGGAAAAGGCTCATCAAACCCTATTATTAAAAGAAATAATAAGAAAAAAATTGACTTCCGAATTCCCATGATTCGCATCAACTAAGTTCAAGTATTGCAAGCCAATGTGTACACACAAGGGTAGGTCCGTAACCCAAAAATATAAGACTTGTAGTTACCTCATTACATAACATAAAAGCACAAAAAGATTTAAAGGACTCCTTGAATCCACATTGATAACCATATTGAAAGATGGACACAGAGGCACGATCGCGATCTGATTAGTGCGATCACGCTACTGCGATTGTGGTCCTCAATCCACAATTGCAGTAACTGTGGCCATCTGCTCCTCTATTTTACCCTATTTTTCTGTATGGCTGTTACACTTCCAAACGTAGTTTTCCTTTGTTTTTGGCTTTCAACCTGCCCTAAGCATCTAGAAAGCATTAAAATTTAGTGACATATATAAAAAGAAATAACATAAACATTAAAATGATGGGTTGCCTACCATCAATCCCTTGGTTTAACGTTGTGGAACAATGACTTTTTAATCCTCATTTATGTCTTCACTTAGAGGATTTGAATCTTTGCCCAACTTTGGATCAGTAAATCTCTGAGGCTTTTGGGGCAAAAGTAATGGCACAGCGATGTATGCTCGATCACGCCACTTTGAAGACTTGAACCATTTTCCCAAATTTGCATCAAATCGGTCTTTAAGCCTCCTGTCCTTCAAAATTAGGGCTTTAGTATGCCCATCTGGAAGGTCAAACTCCAAAATATAAGGAAATTTCTCCCACTCTCCAATATTCGTCACTTGCTTGGGTGGATTGACTTTCATCAAATCCCCCAAGTATAATATTGAAAAGTGGATAGAATGGGGCTTTTCCCTTAATTTTGGAGTTGCATTCCGTTGGTCATCTTAACCCTGAAATGGACTAGATCCTTCATAAGGAATTTGATCAACTTCTTCTATCGACTCTTACACTATTTCCTCAATCTTGGCATCCTCTCTTGTGTTTGGTTCAATTGGTTGGGAAATCACCGAGGATTCTTTATCATCAATCTCATTTAGAGGCATGTGCATGGTCGTAGTACTTGCTGATTGACCTCCATGCAATATCTTCTATCCTTTTTCTTTCCTCATTACATACCTCTATGGACTGATCCATGTCATGTATATTATCCTTCGTTAATGTCACCCGATCTAAGGTAAGTTGAAGCATTGCTTCAACACTATTATTTCTGGTGCTTTATTCTTCTTTTTCTTAATCATAAGACAAATCAAAATCATAAGGAGAACTAGAACTTGGGTGAGCATAATAGGGGTAAGGGGCATTTGGATAATCACTCCAATGTCCATCTCGACCACCTCATAGAGAACAACTATACTCCCTATAATATCAAGAAGGTGAGCACATGTCTCTCCGTGGAGCATATCTACAATCTTACCAAAAGTAGGGTCCATTATAATATGAACATGGATTGTCATGATAGGATCTCCAACCATTGAACTCACGTTCATTACATGATGCCAAAGTAACAATAAAATAAAAATAGAAACCTACCTAAGACAAGAAACAAAAGAAAATCACAAATAAATATTTACAAGTTTGAATCAAAGCAGGTAGGCTAAAATTCCAAACCAACTCAATACGCCAAATTGGTCCCTGTCAGCGGTGCCATTTTTTTATAATGCATAACTTACATGTAAATTTAAGTGCAATGCAATCATTGTCAATTTATTTATCCAACTAAGAGTCGAGGTTGAATCCACGAGGAACAATGTGAGTGACGATTGAGTAAATTCGAAATAAAAGTTACTTGCTAAGTTCAAACCTATGGTACAAAATGGTTTGGGGGGTTCTCAATCTTTTCAAATATGAAAGTAATTCTTAGTATTTTTAAGGAATAATTTGAGACTAAGAAAAATTAGAGTATAATCAATTAAAATGGATCTTGAGACTATGCTTTCCTAGGGACAAATTATGCAGGGGATCATGATGATTTTATGCAAATCAAATCATTGATTATGTGGTAGGCTAGGTTTAAGGTCTTTGAGGCTAGTTTTTCAACAAAATCTCAAAGATGTCACTCATTAACCCTTTAGAGTACCTAATGAGTGTGTCCAGTAAAGCCACCCAATACCTCAATTGGGTATCCCTATTTCTAGGATGATACCTATGGTATAGTCAACCTCCTAATCACCATTATGTCTAAGATAGTGAAAATTGGCAAGACATACCTATATATTATCTACTATTTCATTGGTTCCCACCCCCCTCTTTCAAGGACAAGGTGGGTTCCTAAAGTTTACCAAAACCTCTATTTCAAAGATGGTTTGATATTTCAAGAGCTTGGGATTTCATCCATCAAACCCATTTGGGCATTTGGGGCTTTCACCCACAAATCCCAACAAATTTAATCAAGCAATAATAGAACCCATCATCAACAAACAAAAATATACACATATATATCACAACCCATACACAATTGCATCCTATTCTATCATAATCCCAAGAGGTAGATCTAGCAAATTATAATGATAATAAACACAAATAAACCAATATTTTCATCAAAGTTATCCATAAGAAATAAAGAGAGGGCAAAAAACACTTTAGAATCCAATGAATCTTCAATGGGTGATGCCAAATCTACACTTAAAAGTCACTCTAATGTTTTCTTAGCTCAAGATTAGTATAAGTTTTACTCTAAGCTCCAAGAAATTACAAAAACCCAAAACTAAGTATGGGAGGTAGGGTTGTAGAATGATGGTTATATCCCATTGAATGAGGGTTTTTGATCTTTTAAATGGGAATTAGGGGTCGGCTATGTACTTTTACAACTTTGAACTTGGCTGAAAATCTCGCTATCCTGCGATCGCATGTGGATCAGCCGCAATCGAGGCTACACGGTCGCTGAATTCTTCTAGCGATTGCAGCCTGCTTAATTTTTGTCTTACCACAATCGTGAAGATACCTCCGCGATTACGGTACCTGAGGCCTAATCTACACAGGTTTTCTAACTTTTGCATTTCTCTTCCCGCTTTGATCCTTTTTCAGCTTATTCCATTTTTTTGGTCTCAGCAACTGTGTACCTTCAGAATATGGGAATTAGTGCATTTATATCATAAAGTATTCTCATTCATACCTTTAGATAATATAAGTGTGTGCTAATTTGGACGTCAATCAGTGGTGAATTCAACACTCATCACTGTTGACCTCTACCATGATCCGAATAGCGAACCTTCTTATTCTACCTTTCACTCATTTCTGCTTTCTTCTTCTTTTCTTCTCCCACTTGTTGCATATTCACCACAAGTCTAGATATGTCCATATCCTTATTCAACAAGGCAACCTTTCTCTACAAGATCAACTCATAGGATAACCCCCAAGCAAATTTCCTCATTCTAGCCCTTATGCTAGACTCCAATTCAGGAGCATAATGTGACAACTAATGAAACTTCAAGACAAACTTCTTTATTGACATCCTACCTTTTTTCAAATTCACAAACTCCTCGGATTTTCAATTCTTAACTCCTGAATAAAGAAGGGATCAATAAAAGCACTAGAGAAACCATACCACAAGGCGAACTTAGCATTGTGACCCCAAGACTATCTTCATACCACTAGTATGCCATATCTTTAAACTGATAAGCTGCGAACTCCACCCCTTCCCAATCAGTAGCATGCATCATACGGAGGATCTTTTAAATATTATTAATGAAATTTTAAGGATATTTATCAACCTTAGAAACAGTGAAACAGGAGAACTCAACCTCATAAATTGGCCAACTCTAAAAGTCTCAGATGATAGAGAAACAGAAACAACACACTCAGTCTGGGAGGCCACCAACTAGGTAAGAAAGTGAATTGACTGGAAAAACTTAGCATTAAATACATTAGGTCAAGGTGCCTGAGGAGGGATTGGGGGAACCAGTGGAGCTCCCTCAGGGAAATCAGAATCAACAATCCTCGACCAAGTCAGAACTCCTGGGGTAAGCCAAGCTCCATCCATAATGTCCTTAGATGGGACAGAAGAGTTCCCATGAGCATCAGATCCTCGAGGAGGCATGATCTGAAAAGAAAATATGCAGAAAATAGAGAAGATTAAAGACCTTAGACTCTATAGCTTAAAAATAGAGCAACAAGAAAGGGAAATATTCCTAAATGCCTCGTAGCCTCTCCTTATAAGTATGATGTTCTACACACCCATTAATGAGACTCTACTTTACATGACATTGTTGGACACCCAATGATTCCAAACCTTATATATGATACCATCTTTCTCATGACCCAAACAAGGGCCTGACCATGATGGATATCTCAAGTCCCACATAGATCGAAGATTACCCCTGCACCTAACTAAACCAAACATAACATCCCCAATGTCAGATGATACCGAATATATAACAAAATAACATGCAACAAGCTTAAGATAAGTCAAAAAATTTCTATAACAGACGATCAATGATCGGAAAACAACCAACCTACATCACCTAATATCCACATTAATCTAAACAAAGCCTTCTAAAAAAAGAACCAAAACTAGTCTTGGTCGGGATATGTCCCCGACTCTGACAGATGACAATGAGAATAACAATGATAATGTTAATGATAATGAAAGTATCAGTCAACTAAAATCAAAGAATGAAAGCTGGTGAAATGCCTAAGACTTCCAGCAGATAAAAGCTCACCACTTTACCACAATGCAATGAACTGAGCCGACCGACCTAACTAAGGCCATGGAAAGTAAGTGGATACATCGTGTGGGGATACATCATCTGGAGACCATTAATAGGGTGAATACTATCATGTTACTCAAAGATAAGGATAACATATCAAAAACCAATACACATAATCAAATGCATTTACATATATATATATATATCATGGGATAGGGAACAAGGCTTAATATGCTCTTTAAAAGTTTAGCATGGGTTGTGTAACTTAACTTTCATAACATACGGAGGCAACCATGGTCTATATAGGCCCAACTCTTCCCCATCTGGTAGGGCCTCAGTGTATTTGGCCACATGAAATAGAGGGTATACATATGCACTATGTGGGACTCAAACCTTCTGACATATTAAAGTGACACTAGCACAAAATCATGTAATAAGATGTAGGGGACTCTAACCTCCCAATCATATGATGATAATAATAATAATAGGGACTCGAATCTCCCAATTATATAGACCCATGTGTTGGCAATTGAGATTTCTAGTATTGGTCCCTCTGTACCACCACTTCATAACTCAACTACATAGCTCTCATTAAAGCCCAATTAAATCAAGTATCTCACATTCCTATTTATTTAATTACATTACATATTAAGGCATATATTATTGGTATCGTCATACTAACTACACTTGCAAGGTACCAATAACATGCCAGTAATTTCATTACTTGGGGGAATTCACAACCCCCATAGTTCAATTATACATTAGCTTGGGGAATTACACAACTCCATAAGGTTCATTTAATAATTATAATGCAATAGTTCAAGGATAATTCAAAGTCCCATATTTATCATAACTAAATTTTTTTTTTACAGTATGGGGTTGGGGTCATAACCACTTCAAAAGTCACAAGTTTGGGGAAAATAATAATTCCCTTGTTCATTCACCATATCCATGCACCCATAAGTTCAAAACCATAATTAAATCATGAATAATCATATGGAAACTATGGGAAAATATTGTTCACAAGCTTTAAAGACCCTCAACCCTTGATTTCAAACCAACATAAATATCTTATGAACAATACTTTAAAATAGTTTTTTACCAATTAACAATGAGGGAGGAGTAACATGCCTAAAATATCATGTTTCACAAAAGAAACTCAACCCTTGAGCCCTTGGATGTCCTACTTCTTGGAAACCCTAAGTATGACTGCTTGAGAGAATTTAAGAGAGCCTTTTAAAGTGTTTGAGTACGTTAAGGATGAAATATGACCCCCTTAAGTTCTTTATTGATGTGGGGTTTTAATTGGGTAAGGAGAGAATTTTCCAAAGTGCCCTCAATTTAAAAATAGAAATTTAGTCGTCAGTGACTACTGGTCACTATAGACTAATAAGGATACATTATGACTCATCACAAGGATTCATAGCCAAGATAGAACCACCAATCCCCATGCTGGTGTGGCTATGATTTATAACACCACCTCGTAACCACACTTAACGACTCGTAACTACTTCTCGTACTCAAGAAAACAACAATTTTGGGATGACACACTGGACACCCTACCATTAGGACATAATGACTCATCATGATTCTTTACGACTCATGGCCTCAAGTTGTAATAAAGAAAGTGTCTTGGGACAAACTTTCTAGACACCTTATGACTTGGTCCTTATGATCCTAAGAAGTCTTGATGACTAGTTGAGAGCTACATTTACTCAGAGTAGAATACTAATCCACTTGTTTTGATTAAGTCGCGACTGAGTCCCTACAACCCATCAAGACTCCCTACGACTTATAAGGGGAGTCATAGTCAAGAAAGTGTGGATATAATTTTAGAAATTTTCAAGGACTAAAAACCCAGAGCGTTCCATTTACTTTCTCCAATTGACGCTTTAAACTTAGATTTTTATATTTTAATTTTGTGAATTTTTATTCTATTTCAAATATCTGGAGAGTTAAGGTAATCAATTCAAGCTCTTGATTTTATACTTTCTATTCTAACATATTTTTCTCTGCAGTCAATTCACAAACAAGATTAATCAGTACATTTGCAAGCTTCTTTATCTTTCTAGCTGAGTAGTTATCTAAATTTTCTTTAATGTCAGAAATAGTTCCCTCATTTTATTCTTCATATTCAGTGTTTTTCATAAGAGAAAACAAGGAGTAAAATATGACTTCACTTTCCTCCACAACCAACATAGACACTTCTTAAATCTTTTCATTCTTCTCATATCCACTAGAGGAATCTCCCCAGACAGTTAAAGCTAGTTTCACTATATAATCAGCTACATCCTTTCTTCCTGATTTTAAGGGACCTAGTCCTTATTCTTTCCTTTGTCACCTCCAAACTTTAGATATTCTTGATAATACAGTTGGTGCATTGGTAAAGCTTTAATGAAATTCTTAGGACATCCATATTTGTGACAAACTTCAACAGTGCCTCCCTTTTTACTATTACTTTCTCTCCTTTTAAACTGACTACTTTCTTTATAGCTCTAACAATTATCTTTGCAAAATAGGAAACATCTGTGTCCACCTCACTTGAATCAGACTTTGAAGCCTTCAATGACAGAGATTTTTATATTTTTTCTTCGTTCTTCTCTTGCCCTTGTTGATTCTTATGTTCATGAGTCTTCAGATTACCAATAAGATCATCCATAGTGAGAGCCTTCAGGTTTCTTGCCTTAATAATAGAATCTACTTTACTTTCCCGAGACTTAGGAAGAATATCTAGAATTTTTATCACTTGTTTATATAAAGGAATAACTTCTTCTAAGCAGTACAACTCATTAGTGATTGAAGTGAATCTAGTATGCATCTCCTGGATAGTTTCTCTTTCTTTGATGGTGAAGGTTTCATACTGAGTAGTCAGTATATCAACTTTTGAATCCTTCACATCAGTGGTTCCTTCATGAGAAGTCCTCAATGAATCCCAAATTTTCTTAGCATTTTCACCAGCAAAAAATTTGTTATATTCATTAGGTCTTATGCCACAGACAAGGAATTTCTTTGCCTTATAATTCTTCTCAACTTTCTTTCAATCTTCATCATCAAACTCTCTCATGGTATTGACAACCATCCCTATTATGTATCCTTCTTTTACCTCTCTAATAGGAACATGAAGGCCATCAAGTATTAAATCCATCAGCTCACTATCCTCTGCTATAATTAAGTCATACATCCTGGTTTTCCACCACCCATAGTACTTCCTATTAAAGCGGGGTGGTCTAGTAGTAGATTTTCCTTCTTCCAGATTAGGTCGAGATGCCATGATAAATAAATCACTCTAGGTATAAACCTTTTAGAGTTTATCATTATGATACCAATTGATGAAACCTGAGGGCTGCACCACCTTATAGGAACCAGGTCCCACAGAGTTAGACACAAGAAATAAAGTAGTAACATAATGGTTTATCGTGGAAACCTCCTTGTTCAAGGAAGGAAAAACCATGCCTTTCCCTCATAAGCAATCAACAATCCACTACAATAAAATTGATGATTACATACTCTATTGGATCTTAGATCTATGCTCCACTAATTTGTAAAAACTTGATTACAAACTCTCTTTGACAACTCTACCAAGATCTCTTGTCATTATTGATTAACTCTAACCAATATCAACTCAGGTAACTCTACCTAAGCACACTATAGACACAAGAAAAACATTACTCTTATAAGATAAGTAATTAAATTATATACCAAGACTTGACTCAAGAACAATCACTCTCTCATCATAAATAAACTTTGAACATGAGTAATATTTGAGTTTTCACTATTTTTCTCTTTGAATAATCAGATTGAAAAAATGATGAATTGAGAATAATTATTTTCTATTTATAGCTGGATAATAAGTAGGGTAGAATTTTTACTGGGATAAGTGTCCTAATGTAATACCCCAGGAAAATTTTTCGTTGAAATTTTGTGCGTAAACGTGTTGGGTTCTATCTTCTAGAATGAATTATAAATTTTCCATACAGAATGTCTTAGATTATAACCCACCATTGCATAGAGTATTGAATAAGCTTTCCAACGATATGTGGATCATCCAAAACGGACACCCGAGCGACGAGTTATGAACATTCCGATCGAACCGTGAATAGTAGTGAACAGTAAAACGTGAAGGAAAAAGTACTGAGGCCTAGAGTATTTTTTCTCCAACTTTAAATGATAATAACTCCTTGTACATAATAATATGGGTAATCTACTATATATCAACGGAAAGATCTGCGAGTCCTCTTTTCGATGAAATTTGTTTCATCTAATTTGTCTATCGGAGCAAAAAGTTATGGTCGATCTACTTCATCCTATCAAAAGTAAATTTTTGGGTCAAATTCAAACGATCATGACTCCTCATACACAATGATCTAGGTAATATACTATATATCAACGGAAAGATATGAGAGTCCTCTTTCTAATGAAATTGGTTTCATCCAATTTGGATATCCGAGTAAAACGTTATGGTTGATCTACTTCAGATTATCAAAACAGTCCACCAAAGGATAGATTCAAGAATTATTTGATTTTTAGGGGCGTTTTGGTCATTACCCCTCACCCAAAATCCGTCCAAACCCTATATTAAAGCCTATTAAAATCATTATATGTTATATTTCATCAAATTCCCTCAAAAAGAAAACCCTAAGCTCCTATATCCAACTTCAAGAACCTCCAAAGTTCACCATTAATTCTGCAAATTTATTCAAGATTCCAAGTTCCTAGTTCAAGAACTCCAAGAACCATCATTCAAAGGCACGATTAACATCTCAAAAATGAGTATCGATCCAAAGTTCATCATTCAAGGTATGTGGGGTTTTTCAACAAGAACTCTCTTTCGTTCTTGTGCCCAAAAGTAATTTTCTTTACAAAGGCATGATTTTTATTTGATTTTTATGAATTTGAAGCATAAACCCATATCTTATGATGATTATTATTAAATCTTGATGTTTATGATTTTGAAAGATGAATTTACATGTGTGGTGATATAAAGCATGAATCTTGAACGATATTTATCATGATTTTGATATTTGGGTCCTTAATTCCCATTGGAAATTGTGTTTTTTGAGAAAGTGTGTGTTATAAGCACGTTGATGTTGAATATTTGAGATATTTTGAATGATTTGACCTTTTGGTCTTAATGGAGTTGTTTTGAACTCGAGTGTGAAAGAAATCCACAACGTGGTTGATTTTGATAGATGGGAAGCATGATGGCTCCCGATGTATATTTATATATTACTGAAATTGTTTTGTTGTGGATTGTCTTTGAAATGATCTGAGCTAAGTCCGGGAGAAATCTTTAGCATCTAGTGGGAGGTATAAAGCGACCTTACTTCCCTAGAACTACGTGCCCCCATAGGAGTGAGCCTGAGGCTGATTTATATAGTGATCACTAGTTTGTGTGGATTTGATATCGATAGTCCTACTCCGATGGCAAGGATAGGACGGCTCTCCCCAACGTGGGTTGTACGTTGGACTCTATGTAGCTCACATGATTTATGTCGGTTATAGGATCTCCCAGTGTGTGTGTGTTTCCTTGTGTCTATGGTGAATGGTGAAGTGATTTGAAAGTGCAATTGTGAAAGTTATTCTTTCGAAAGATTTAAATGATATTTACATTATGAGAATTGATATTCTTAATGAACTGAAAGTGATTGACAAATTATATGATGACTCACATGTGTTATTATACTTATTTCATCCTCTCATGATTATGATGATTTTCTTCGAGCTATGTGAGTCTTTCATACATCCTGCATATTTCTTATAAATATTTATGATGATGATGTTTATACAACTGCATACACCCCCATATACTCGGTTCCTTTCCATGGTACTGACCCACATCTTCGGATGTGGGCTGTATTTTCTCAAAATGTAGGTTCAGGTGCTCAGTTCCAGGTTCGACAGTGATTCTTCGGGCACGCTGTTCTACATCCTCTGTTGTGGTGAGTCCTCATGTTCTGAGGACGTGATGTCTGATGTTGGTTTCACGGAATTGTTTACATTTGATAACTGAGTATGCGTCAGTTGGGGCATGTCTCAATGGCTCGCTGGTTTTATTGATTTTCTTAGAGGCTTGTCAGACTAGTATAGATGTTGGGACTTGACTAATAAGTCGTATTTTGTTATCTTTCTGAAATTCTTTTATTCTTGGATGATGATTACTCTGTTGATATTTGAGGGTTATTTATGGAAACCCCGTTGATTTGTGTTGAACTGAATGAAAATGGCTCAAAGGGTTAGCTTGGGGCTACTCATAGCCTCAAGCACCGTGTGATGCTCCGGGACCCGTTTTTCGGGGTGTTACACCTGACTAGTACACAACTCACGTACGCAGTTTATTACACTGACAGAAAAAACTACAGTTGTACTGAATACACCAAGACCCAGGGACCTGGTCCCTTGTTTCCAGTTGATCATCATCAAAATAAGATATAGCACTTTGCTTCGTGTTTTGCCTTTCCTTTCACTAACTGTTGTTCTTATAAAAAATAGATGTTTTTCAAGCCTCTATTGGCTTTGTTACTCACTACTCTTTTTTTTATTATAGGTGATAGGTAATAGTTGATTGGAATCTTTAGATTCTCCCATTGGTGTCATTAATTAAGCTAGATTCTTGACATTATCTCCATTACATAGTCGGTAAGAGTAGTTGAATGCCAAAGAAAATTTAACAGGAATAAAATCCCAGAAAATGTTACAGAAGAAGATGTTTACTCATCAACTTTTGTAATAAAGTGCTCGAGAAAATTAAAATTTACTTCCTTTTATTTTCTTTTTCCATGTTTAATTTTTTTTTTTTTTTTTGGGCTCCTAAATAAAAAGTTAAGATCTTTTTAGATTTTACTACAATTTTATACCTCATGAGATGCATAATAATTTTTACATATAAGTATTTCTTGATGAAATAATGAGTTACGTTAAAAAGGATCAAGAAGATGCAAAATGATAATGGTGACTGGTTATGATTATTGTCTTCTTTGGACTAGAGTGTGACTTATGCCTGTCTAGCATTAGCAATAATTTCAAAGTTAATGTCTTCTCTGCTAATTGGGGGTTTTAACAATTTTTTGGATATTGCTATTCCTTAGAAAGTCACAATGTCTTTAGGATCAATTTTTTCTCTTCTTAATCTCTCCTGATTGGGTTCTATTTTCATTTCTTACTTCTAGAGAACTTGTTTTTGACATCAGTCCACAAAATTGTAAAATTTGTGAATTTCAGTTTGCCAAGAGAAGAATCATTGACTGAGGTGATGACTTCTAAAACTGGAACTTATTGCTAGATGGTTCCTTAGGTTGATTCTTGAACCCCTGTGCTTGTTAATATGTTTTTCTATTTCTTTTCTCTTCTTTTTTTTTATTCAACTGACTTATCACTTTCCTTTTGGTTGAAGCTCTACAACACGGTCACTCTAAGACATGGCGAGAAAAAGCATTATAATCACAAAGTAGATGCCTATAGTTTTGCAATTGTCCTATGGGAACTCATATATAACAAATTACCATTTGAGGACATATCTAATTTGCAGGCTACTTATGTAGCTGCTTTTAACGTAAATATTATCTCTCCCTATTAGTCTTTGTTATGCAGTTGTCAATAATTCTTCTGTTGATATCATCATTATAAATTTCCTGAACTAAAAGGATGAGAGAGGTTATGATAGCATTTAGTTGGTTCACATCATACTGCCTCCTTCACAAAAGATACATCAAAGACTATATTGGACCACTAGTATACTTGTAAAACTTTGGCTGAATGGGCTTTAATTTACTAAGGTTTGTCCCATAATTGAAGACTTAAAATAAGTCATTTTTGACTAAAGAACACAAACGCGAAAATAATAACATTCAAAAATATGGGACCCAAGGATCTGGTCTAGTACTAAGAGCATAGCACAATACGTATGGATGAAAGCCTATATTTAAATGTAAAGTGGTAGAGGGACGGTCTATCGTCCACTGATTTCTACCACTGCACCACCAAATAATAAAAAACAAAAAAGGAACCTTGGGCGCATTCTTGATTTTGTAACAATTAATAACCTGTTTTGTTTTTCTAACCAAGTTTATACCTTGGTGTGTTTTATAGAATGTGAGACCAAGTGCAGACGATCTTTAATAGGATTGGCAAGTAATTGTAACTTCGTATGGGAAAGAGGATCCAAACACTTGTCCCAACTTCATTCAGATAATACATATGCTTCTATATTTTCTCTTTAGTTTCTCCATCAAAACTAGTAATACCAACTAGGATTTTCACTTCAGAGAATCACATCTTACCACTAGAATCTCTAGGTACCAATTCCTTAATGGCTAAGTGTGTGACTTAGTTGAGACCCCTAAAACACCAAGGGAGAATAAGCCAAGAATTTTCTCTTTTTACTTTAACCAATGCTACTAATCCCAAGGGAAAAGTTTGTTAATTACCTAGAAAATACTCTAAGTTCAGCTATCTTTTAGTAAGATCGCGAAATGTTTGAGTCACTAGATAACTTCACTTTTGGTCTATCTTCCTCTACCCAACACAAGGAAAAAGATAACTCTTTTGAGATTTATCTACTGTAATCGTAAACCTGCCATGTAATTCAAAGGTAAAGTTGTTGCAGAAAGAAAAATACATGATCTGGACTCATTTAAATTCCACCCCAATAGATTACCTACTTATTAATGTCTTAATTCTATTATCATGAATATTTATCCTACTTTCACATTCTGTAGAACAACAAATCGAACCATCAATCATAAATTTTAACAGCTATAATGTAAAAACATTTTGGAACATGATCATTTAGAGTTGCTCGAAGACCATCCCAAAAAATAATATCTTTTTTTCTCCTGATGAATAGTGCAACACCTGGAATTTAATCAAGAACGGTTTCCATGAACAACTTCTTATCTTGGAATGAACTAATTCTTTTTTGTTTATGGAATATTGATTAGCTACAAATGACATTCTCTTTACACAGAAGGCACCCATCAATTCTTATGATACCATAGAAAAAGACACTGAATATGCTCTTTTAACTATTAAAAATGAAATTGTTATTAAGCATACTATTAACGTAAAATTGGAACCTCCATTACCTTGTGTAATACCCCGAGACTCTAACCAATAGTGCAACCATGGCTCAAGGTCATGAGAAGTAAATTATAGTGCTTTAGTTTTTTTCTGATCAAGTGTGATGTGTATTAAGGCCACAAAGATGTCCTAGCGATTAGGTGAATCAAAACATTCCTTACCGATTGAATTCTTGGGAAGGATATTGCCATATTCAACTTCAAATGAGCATATATCTCATTATAATATGATTTATTGAGCTAATGACCTACAAAAAGATAGATAATTGAATTATCTTTCCAACTATACCAATTTTACATAAATCCGGTATTGGAGCCAAGAGTTATGCCCATTTTACTCCAGCATGTCATGTTGGAAAACTGAGTGACGACATTTTGTGTAAGCGGTCACAAGTGTGACGACTTATCACCAACGTCGTCAGCCTTAGGCAGATTTCCACCCCCAGTGACGACATTTTGTGATAAGTTGTCACAAGTGTGACGACTTATCACCAATGTCGTCAACCTTAAGCAGAAAATCATAAAATCCACCCTTTTGGGACGACATTTCGTGATGACTTGTCACAAGTCCGACATTTCGTGACGACTTGTCACAAGTCCGACGACTTGTCACGAATGTCGTCAGCTAGTTTTTTTAGCAATTAAAGGATGTTTTTGCAAGGATATTTTGGTCTTTTCCCATCTTTTGGAGGCCCCTATATATATGAAAATTCCCATCTAAACCCTAATTTCTTCATTCTCTCTTCCAATTCTCTTAAGAAATATATCTAGGATTTTTATTTAAGGACATTAATCTTCCAAAAATCATCCATAAATATTCAAGATTTCTTCAAGAATCAAGTTCCTCAGAGTGTGGTATTCGAGAATCATTTATTACAAGTGCTGATAGAGTCTCAAGCACTAGAATTCATCTAATTTCAAAGATTAAGGTATGTGAGATTTCGAACAAGAGCAATTCTTTCGTTCTTGTGCCCAAAGCTTTGATTTCTATTATGGATTTATATGATTTTGAAAGTGGGTTTATACCCAAATTACTTCATCATGAGACTATGAGAATATAAATTGTTCAAGCTTTGTTATACATGATTATTTTACTATTCCCAAGTTATGACTTGATATTTAATATTGTGAATTTCATATTTCTACCATGAGTTGATATTTCAAGTGCTTTCAAGATATGTGTCAAGCTTTAAGCTTCCATATGACAAATTGGATTATTGAGTATATTGATTCAGGAGATTGAGTTGTTACAATGATTCTGGATATTTTCTCAAAGTTATTGATGTTGCCATGATTTAATGAATTGATATTGAGAAAGATTGATTTGATTTGAGTCGAGGTAGGAATCCACAAATTGATTATGATTTGATAAATAAGAAAGAGATTTGATTTGGTCTTCATGATAGACACTTGCGATGTTTGTGATGGATTTTCTAACACATTCTGAGCTTGTTTCTGGGATTAGTATTTAGCACCGAGCAAGAAATGTGGTATTTCCCCCAAAACTACGTGCCACCGTAGGATTGATATTGATATTTGTGGGCTAGAGTCTGAGTATGAGATTATGATAACTAAATTGAGGTTGTACTCCCTGGCAAGAGTACGACGCTCCCGCCAATGTGGGGTTTTCTCCTTAAGAGAGAAAAATGTTGGACTCCATGTATCTCATATGGTTTATGTCGGTTATAAGAACCTCCCATGTCCATAATAGTTGAGTTTCTTGAATTACCGAGTCACTCCGAGTCTTAAGTTGAAGAGTTGAGTTGTTTATTATGATTTATGAGGTTTTAATCATATAATTTATTTACTATGAGATCATGAAAAGTATGTTTCAATCTAACTCAAGCCAAATGAGCCATCATTGTACATATTCATATTTTCATGAAATTGATGATGATATTTATATTGTTGCATGCACCCCCACTTACTCAGTACATTCCAAAGTGCTGACCTACATATTTTCGTATGGGCTAGATTTTCTCGTAATGTAGGTTCAGGTACTCAGCCGCAGCCGCGTTAGTGATATTCGAGTGCCTTAACTACGCTCCCTCAGTGGTGAGTCCTCATGGTTCGAGGATCGTGTCTATATTTTTGGTGATATCATTCTGTTGTTATGGCTTTCAGTACTGTTTGAGTCAGTTGGGAGTTTGTCCCAATGGCTCCTTATTGATGTATATAGGCTTTGTCAGACTAGAGGGTTGGTATGTATAGACATTCAATATATTTTGGTTGTACAGTCTAGTATTCTCTAGTATTTCTCTTGAGGCTGATATGGTATATCTCCTTATTGTGCATGACTATTGTTGAATTGAATACCTTGAGGTAGTTTTTGGCTTCTAGGGTTAGCTTGGGGCTACGTGTAGACCTAAGAACCGTGTGATATCTCGGGATGAAATTTCAGGGCATTACAAAGCTTGGTATCAGAGCCTAAGGTTTAAGAAGTCCTAGGGAGTCTGACAAGCTGCATTACGTAGAGTCTTGATCATCGATGTACAACGTGCCACATCTATGAGCAAGAGGCTATGGAATGTTTTAGGAAAAGTTGTTTCTTTCTTTCTAGAGTTTATCGTGCCTACAACTATCTCTTTATCTGCGATTAACTCGTGCTCTCTTATAACAAAAAATGCCTCCTCATCGAGCTCATAGAAACAATGAGCAACCTTAACCCGTTGATCCCTTGAACAAGAATATGTCTCAAGCGGAATTCCGGGTAGCTTTTCAGGCGCTAGCCCAGGAAGTTACCGCCAATGCTCAAGCTAACACCCAAGCTACAATTCTGCCTCTGCAAGAGAATAATTCTATTGCAGCTCGAGTTTGTTACTTTGTGTGGATGAATCTGCCTGAGTTCTATGGGTCGAAGTTAGGTGAAGACCCACAGATGTACTTGGATGAAGTGAGAAAGATCACCCAGATTATGCATATGACTAAGAAGGAGAGTGTTGAATTGGCTGCCTAAGGAATTAAAGATGTTGCATATGATTGGGTGAAGATGTAGAGGATGAGTAGAGGAGAGGATGCCACTCCCATGACTTGGCAGTTATTCCAGGATGCATTCTTGGAAAGATTCTTTCTTCTTGAGATGAGGGAAACAAAGATAGAGGAATTCATGAATTTGACACAAGGCTCCAAGACTGTTAAGGAGTATTGTCTTAGATTCAATGAGTTATCCAAATATGCTCCTAGTATGATGGCTGACTCCAGGACCATCATGAGCAAGTTCATGATCGGCGTGTCGAGTTATATTGTGAAAGAGTATAGATCTACTATGCTTAATAGTGAGATGGACCTTTCTCGATTGATGATACATGCCCAACAGATTAAAGCTGATAAGGTAAAAGGGAGGGATATAGTAAGAGCGAATAAAAGATCTAGATTAAAGTAGCAGGGATTCAATTAGTTCAGATTCCATGAAGCGAACCATCCTTAATTCTAGAGAACTCCATTTATGCCCGTGCCTTCCTTAGTTAGTGCTCCCGCACCTAAAAGTAAGAAGGAACAGGGGAACAGGCCTTTCCCATCCAGGTCTCAGGAAAGTGTAAGTAACAGACCTCATCCTCTTTTATGTGCCAAGTGTGGTAGAGATTATTTTGGCGAGTGTTTTATTGATCAAAGTGGTTTCTTTGGTTGTGGTAAGTTGGGCCACCGACTTAGAGATTGTTCGTATGCTAGATAGAGGAGTTGAGATAATCATCCCCAGATTCAGGCTACCAGTGCCCCCGCTCCCGTAGTCTACCCATTTCCTCCTCAGGGTGCCTCTTCTAATACTGCTGGCGGTTCGCGCCAGAATCTCTTCTATGCTATACCACCTCGCCAGGAGCAGGAGTACTCTCCATATATTATCACTGGTATGCTACGTGTGTTTTATTTCGATGTGTATGTATTGATGGACCCCGGTTCGAGTTTCTCTTACGTGATACCTCTGGTTGCAGTAAATTTTTAGATGGACCCTGAATGGATTCCTGAGCCTATTCTTGTTTCTACCTCGGTAGGAGAATCTGTTATTGTTAAGTGAGTGTATAAGAAGTGTCCTGTCACTATCCTTCATCGGGTCATATGTGCTAATTTGATTGAGCTAGATATGGTTGATTTTGACATCATTCTGGGTATGGATTGGCTTCACTCATGCTATGCATCTATAGATTGTCGTACCTGAGTGGTCAAGTTTTAGTTTCCTGACGAGCCCATTTTTGAGTGGTTCGGGAGTTCTGTAACTCCAAAGAGCCATTTCATATCCTACCTCAAAGCTAGGAAGTTGATTTCCAAGGTTTGCATTTATCACCTAGTTTGAGTTAAAGACCTCAAGTCCGAGACTCCGACTATTCAGTTAGTTACCATTGTTAATGAGGTTTCTGATATTTTTTGAGAAGATTTCCCAGAGGCCCCACCTGATAGAGAAATAGAATTTGGGATTGATCTTCTTCCCGACACTCAACCTATTTCCATTCCTCCGTACCGTATGGCTCTCGCAGAACTTAAAGAGTTAAAGGAGCAACTCAAAGATCTTGTAGACAAAGTCTTGATCAGACCCAGTGTTTTCCCGTGGGGTGTACCTGTTCTATTCGTACGTAAGAAAGATGGTACATTACGTATGTGCATTGATTACTGTCAACTCAACAAGGTAACTATCAAGAACAAGTACCCTCTTCCTCGAATTGATGACTTGTTTGATCAGTTACAAGGTGCGAGCTACTTCTAAAAAATATACCTTAGATTCGGCTATCATCAACTTAAAGTGAGAGAGTGTGATATTCCAAAGATAGCCTTCCGAACCCGTTATGGTCACTTTGAGTTTCTTGTCATGTCCTTTGGGTTAACCAACACTCCAGCAACCTTCATGGACCTTATGAATCGAGTGTTCAAGCAATATCTTGATATGTTTGTCATTGTATTCATAGACGATATTCTTGTATATTCCTGAAGTGAGGATGATCATGCCGACCATTGTAGAATTGTCTTGCAAAATCTTAGAGATCATCAATTATTCACTAAATTTAGCAAGTGTGAATTTTGGCAAAGGTCAATTGCTTTTCTGGGTCACATTGTTTCCGCCGAAGGCATTAGAGTCGATCCCCAAAAGACAGAAGCTGTAAAGAATTGGCCTAGACCTACCTCCCCATCTGACATTAGGAGTTTCTTGGGTATAGCTGGTTACTACCGTCATTTTGTTGAGTGCTTCTCTTTCATTATTTCTCCCACAACCCGGTTGACCCAAAAGAAAGTGAAGTTCCTATTGTCGGAACCTTGCGAGAAGAGTTTTCAGGAGTTAAAGACTCGACTCACTTCAGCCCTAGTGTTAGCTTTACCCATTGGTACTGATGGTTTTGTGGTGTATTGTGATGATTCTAGAGTTGGTTTGGGTTGTGTGTTGATGCAGAGGGGTAAAGTTATAGCTTATGCCTCTAGAAAGTTGAAGCCTCATGAGAAGAATTACCCAACCCATGATCTTGAATTAACAGTTATAGTTTTTGCTTTGAAAATCTAGAGACATTATTTGTATGGTGTTCATGTTGATGTGTTTACTGATCACAAAAGCCTGCAGCATGTGTTTACTCAGAAAGTGTTAAGTCTTAGACAAAGAAGATAGTTAGAGTTGCTAAAAGACTACGATATGAGTGTGTTATATCACCCGGGCAAGGCCAATGATATGGCAGATGCTCTTAGAAGGTTTTCTATGGGTAGTGTAGCTCATATATAGAATGATAAGAAAGAATTGGCTCGTGATGTGCATCATTTGTCTAGGTTGGGTATTAGATTAGTTGATTCCGCTGAAGGGAGTATGTTAGTTCAAAGTAGTTCCGAGTCCTCTTTGGTCTTAGATGTAAAGGAGAAGCAAGATAGGGATCCTAGTTTGGTTAGACTAAAGAAGTCAGTTAAGGACCAAAAGGTAGAGGTTTTCTCCCAAGGGAGAGATGGTGTGTTGACATTGAAGGGTAGATTGTGTGTTCCCAATGTTAATGATCGAAGGCAGAGAATTATGGCTGAAGCGTATGGCGCGCGATATTCTATTCATCCCGGTGCTACCAAAATGTACTGTGATTTGAGGGAAATCTATTGGTGGAATGGTATGAAGAAAGACATAGCAGAATTTATGGTAAAGTGTTCTACTTGTCAACAGGTTAAGGTAGAGCACCTAAGGCCCGGTGGTGTAATGTAAGAGTTTAGCATTCCTACTTGGAAGTGGGAAGAAGTGAAAATGGATTTCATAATTGGTTTGCCTCCTTGTCATCATCATCATGATTCGATTTGGGTTGTTGCAGACCAGTTGCCTAAATCAGATCATTTCTTGCCAGTGCATTCGTCTTATACAGCTGAGGATTATGCTAGATTGTATATTTGAGAATTTGTTAGACTTCATGGAGTTCCTTTGGCTATTATCTATAATAGGGGTACTCAATTTACTTCTCAGTTTTGGAGAGCTTTCCAGAACGGTCTCGATACCCAAGTTCGTCTAAGTTCTGCTTTCCATCCGCAAATAGATGGTCAGGATGAGTGAACCATTTAGACTTTAGAAGATATGTTGAGGGCATATGCGCTTGATTTTAAAGGTAGTTGGGATGAGCACTTGCCATTGATCGAATTTGCGTATAACAATAGTTTTCATACTAGTATTTAGATGGCCCCGTTCAAATATTTGTATGGGAGAAGATGTAGATCACCTATAGGTTGGTTAGAAGTACGAGAAGCAGTTGTGATTGGGCCTGATGCTGTGTTCGAGGCTATGGAAAAAGTTAAGTTGATCCGAGAAAGATTGAAGACCGCTCAAAGTCATCAGAAGTCGTATGCGGATGTGAGAAGAAAAGATCTCGAGTTTAATGTTGATGATTTGGTGTACTTAAAGGTTTCACCCATGAAAGGGGTGAAGAGATTTGGGAAGAAGGGAAAGCTTAGTCCCCGTTATGTTGGTCCGTACAGGATTCTGAGCCGTGTTGGGAAAGTAGAATATGAGGTGCAGTTAACCACAGAGTTTTCTAGCGTTCATCCGGTATTTCATGTTTCCATGCTTAAGAAGTTTATTGGTGATTCTGTCGTGGTTGATTCTTCTGAAAGCTTAGATATTCAGGATAGCCTTTCATTTGAGGAGATTCCGGTTGAGATTTTGGATTTTCAGATCCGTAGGCTAAGGAACAAAGAAGTTCCTTTGGTTAAAGTGCTTTGGCAAAATCAATATGTTGAGGGTGCTACTTGGGAAGTCGAAGATGATATGCGATCCAAGTACCCTCACCTCTTTTTTGTGAGTTCGAAGCGAGCAGAAGGTACCATTCTTTCTTAACTCCGCCCTCTTCTTATTAAAGATTCAGCTGTGTGTCTATTTCCATCACGAATTCATGCATTTTGTATAGTATCCAAAGGTATAGAGTGAATTAATCCATTTGAGTGAGTCTTTCCATCTATACATCCTCATTTTCTCTTGTTCTTGGCCTATATGGCAACATTCGAGGACGAATGTTTCCAAGGGGGAGATATTGTAGTACCCCGAGACTCTAACAAATAGTGAAACCATGAATCAAGATCATAAGAAATAAATTATAGTGCTTTGGTTGTTTTCTGATCAAGGGTGATGTGTATTAAGACCTCAAATATGTCCTAGTGATTAGGTGAATCAAAACATTCCTTACCGATTGAATTCTTGGGAAGGATATCTCCATATTCAACTTCAAATAAGCATATCTCTCGTTATAATATGAATTATTGATCTCATGACCTACCAAAATATTGATAATTGAATTAGCTTTTCAACGATACCAATTTCACCCAAATCCTGTATCGGAGCCAAGAGTTATGCCTATTTTACTTCAGCATGTCAGGCTAGAAAACTGAGTGATGACATTTTGTGATAAGCTATCACAAGTATGATGACTTATCACCAATGTCGTTAGCCTTAGGCAAATTTCCACCCCCAATGACGACATTTTGTGATAATTTTCACAAGTGCGACAACTTATCACCAATGTCGTCAACCTTAAGAAGAAAATCATAAAATTTATCCTTTTGTGACGACATTTCGTGACGACATGCACAAGTCTGACGACTTGTCACGAATGTCGTCAGCTTATTTTTTCAGCAATTAAAGGATGTTTTTGCAAGGGTATTTTGGTCTTCTCCCATCTTTTGAAGGCCCCTATATATATGAGAATTCCCATCTAAACCCTAATTTCTTCATTCTCTCTTCCAATTCTATTAAGAAATATATCTAGGATTTTTATTTAAGGACATTAATCTTACAAAAATCATCCATAAATCTTCAAGATTTCTTCAAGAATCAAGTTCCTCATAGTGTGGTCTTCGAGAATCATTTATTACCAGTGCAGATAGAGTCTCAAGCATTAGAATTCATCCAATTTCAAAGATTAAGGTATGTGGTGTTTTGAACAAGAGCAATTCTTTCATTTTTGTGGCCAAAACTTTGATTTCTATTATGGATTTATATGATTTTAAAAGTGGGTTTATACCCAAATTACTTCATCATGAGACTATGAGAATATAAATTATTCAAGCTTTGTTATACATGATTATTTTACTATTCCCAAGTTATGACTTGATATTTAATATTGTGAATTTCATATTTCTACCATGAGTTGATATTTCAAGTACTTTCAAGATATGTGTCAAGATTTAAGCTTCCTTCTGGCAGATTAAATTATTGAGTATATTGATTCATGAGATTGAGTTGTTACAATCAGTTTTGATATTTTCTCAAAGTTATTGATGTTGCCATGATTTAATGAATTGATACATTTTGATATTGAGAAAGATTGATTTGATGTGAGTCGAGTTAGGAATCCACATATTGATTATGATTTGATAAATGAGAAAAAGATTTGATTTGGTCTTCATGATAGACCCTTGTGATATTTGTGGTGGATTTCCTAATGCGGTTTGAGCTTGTTTCTGGGAGTAGTATTTAGCATCGAGCGGGAAATATGGTATTTCCCCTGAAACTACGTGCCACTGTAGGATTGGTATTGATATTTATGGGCCAGAGGCCGAGTATGAGATTGTGATCACTAAATTGAGGTTGTACTCCCTGGCAAGAGTATGACGCTCCTTCCAATGTGGGGTTCTCTCCTTAAGAGGGTAAAACGTTGGACTCCATGTAGCTCATATGGTTTATGTCGGTTATAAGAACCTCCCATGTCCATAAGAGCTAAGTTTCTTAAATTACCGAGTCACTCCGAGTCTTGAGTTGAAGAGTTGAGTCGTTTATGATGATTTATGAGGTTTTTATCATATGATTTATTTACTATGAGATCATGAAAAGTATGTTTCAATCTAACTCAAGCCAAGTGAGCCATCATTGTACATATGCATATTTTCATGAAATTGATGATGATATGTACATTGTTGCATGCACCCTCACATACTCAGTACATTCCAAAGTGCTGACCCACATATTTTCCTATGGGCTACATTTTCTCATAATATAGGTTCAGGTACTCAGCTGCAGCTGCATTAACGATATTCGAGTACCTCAACTACGTTCCCTCAGTGGTGAGTCCTCATGGTTCGAAGACCGTGTCTATATTTTTGGTGATATCGTTCTATTTTTATGGCTTTCAGTACTGTTTGAGTCAGTTGGGGGTTTGTCCCAATGGCTCCTTGATTTTGATGTATAGAGTCCTTATCAGACTATAGAGTTGGTATGTATAGACATTCAATATATTTTGGTTGTACAGTCTAGTATTCTCTAGTATTTCTCTTGAACCAGATGTGGTATATCTCTTTGTTGTGCATGACTATTGTTGAATTGAATTCCTCGAGGTAGTGTCTAGCTCTGAGGGTTAGTTGGGGGCTACGTGTAGTGCTAAGCACCGTGTGGCGTCTCGGTATGAAATTTTAGGATGTTACACCTTGGCTCTATAAACTCAATACTGATGGTTCTTTGTTAGGTTATCTCGATTTAGGGGGTATTGGTAGAGTTATATATGATAATAGAGGTGATTGTATACTTGGTTTCTTGAATGGTTTCCAAATAGTACTACCTCTTGCTGGTTCTGCATTTTGTGTTAGTTCAAGTATAGTTTAGAATATTTTAACACAGTTCTGGAAACTTGTCTATTTTTACACCTCAAGTGAATACAGGAATAGTGAACTTCATATGTAGTGTGGCTCTATTTGTAGTGTGTAAACTTGGTTGTTTCTAGTGAACAGTGTACAGTGAACTCGACTTTGTTTGTAGTATGGAAACTTGGTTCTTTTTACTCTTTTTAGTTCCACTAGCATAAGAAACTTGCATTTTCCTGATTCTTGTCCTTCACAATTCCTGCATTCTCTTTCTCATGGATTAGTGGTTTATTTGGTTAACTTCATTTTCTTTTCTTTGACTTTTTAAGTGTGTACTAGTTCATAATATTTCTTATTTGGTGTGATATTACGCATCGAATTTGTTGAAAAGAGATCTCAACCTCTAGTTGTGGGAAAAGTTGGCCGTAGGACTGGTAAAATGCAGATTTTAATAAACATGTATGGTTGAAAGTATAGGTACCAAAATTTTGAAAGATCTTCAGATACGGAAATGCAACCTTTTTATTTCTTGTTAATATTAATACTTTTCTCCTCGATCTTGTTTTGACTAATCTTGCTAGTTATGATGAAGATATGCGATCTAAGTTTTTTGTGCGCAGCTTTATGTCAGTATTTCTCATCCATTCAAGTTCATCTTTAGCTTACATTATTATTCATCTTTACTAGTAATTCATAGTGCACACATAGTCGCACATAACAAAATTAGAATGAGCATTACTAGATATACTCCTTTAACTCTAGTGTTATCCTCAAAGCTCCATTATTTATGATATTTTGCTTCATATTTGAAAGAGCATTGAAGTTTGTTGTTCTTTTTTGGAACACTTCAGCCCTTTAATCTTCTTGTTTTAAGGCTGCACATTGAGAACCATAACTCTTCTAGTTATAGAGATGGGTTTTAATTATGATAGGCGTCTTTTTTCTTTATAATTTTATTGCGAAGTGCTCATACAGATAGGTAATAAGCCGTCTTGATTACATCTGATTATCAAGAGGCTACGGTAAAGGGAAAATGTATTTCAATGGAAAGATATTCTTCTTGTTTTGTGTTTTACCTATCCAGATGTTTAGCGTCTCATTTAATATGTGTATGACAAAAGTTGTCAACCACACTGATTAGGTACCATTATGTTCTTTAATGAGAACCCAAATTCTGGTAACCACACTGATTAGTTTCCTTTCTTGCGCGATCTATGTTGCTACTGTTTGTGTTGTTATCTGTATCACTTTGCTGTTGTTACTGTTTTCCCTGTAAGATATGTATTATTAACAATATCTTTTTACAGAGAAAATTTGTAACTTACAATTGTCATATTCAACAACAATTTTCTTGTATTTCTTGTTTTAGTTTTATGATAGTCTAAACATCAGAATCATCAAAATATTGGGGAATCACCATATGATGCATTTACGATAGTGTTTGGAAAGGACAAGCCTGGTTGACTTAGATGCATTGGTAGATTAGTGAAAATAACTTCTCTGAAAAAATATAAGGAAATGAACAAGTTTAAACAAAAGAATGCTAATGAATTCACTCCCTGAAGGAAGAAATAAGAGAAATGAGAGAAGAAATGCAACATTTTTCTAGTCAATTGGTGCAAAACAATCCTGAATTAAATTTTCAAGATATACCAGGGAGTGACGGATCTAACAATCCTTCACTTGATGCGAGTAATGCACAATCTATAAGAGGGAAAATTCTTTAAAATGCTTTCGGCTCTGCTCATACTTTGGTTCAGGAAAAAGTATTTTATCTTTCAAATTTACAAGAAACTTAAATCCCAATCTTTTAACACGATTGAATGAATTAAAGAAAATTTTGATTAACATACTTCCTCATTTCAGATTAAAAAATATTAGAATATTTGTCGGGCATAATATTTTTCTAATTGTTTGTGCATTTTGAATTTGTAGGAACAATGCGAGCGATCAAATTTGAATAGTGGTCTCCACAACTCAATTGAATTTAGATTGAAGTGAATGATGAGGAATTTTTGAACAGTATTGATTACCTTTAAATACATTTGATTTTGTGTGAAACTTATCACAAATCTTTAAAATATTATTTTCTAATTAGTATGTGTAGTAAAAGACATGTTTTTTTGAAGTTCATTGCAAATCTATGCATTTGAATTATTTATTAGCTAATTGATGTGTGACATTATAAATGTGTATGTATATGTAATGTGATTAGTGATGTATACATTTCGACAAAAATAATTATTTTTCAACTAGAAATTACGTACTAACATTTTATGCCTAATGCCATTTCGGTAAAATATGGCCAGAACAATAAAATTTTATCCAATATTGCAACACTTCAAAAGTGTGGCTTATTAATTAAATTATGGCATGTACCTAAAACATGCTTACACTTTACAAGTCTTGTCATAGAGGATGTATAAAAGGCTGCGATTTTGAAATGCGGCGAGTAATAAAGAAAAAGCCATGTTGTTAAAGTGTTGTTAAAAAGATACTATACAAGGTTATGCTTGTGAAACGTGCCCAATTACAAAGAAAAGGCAACACTTAAAAGTGTAGCTTTATCAGAAAAAAGGGTTGTCAATGAGAAGCTGAAGAGTGTTGCCTTTATACCTTAATGACCACACTTTTTAAATGTTGCCGATATAGCAACACTTGAAACGCATTGCCTAAGGCCAAAGGTTATGCCTTTTTAGGCCACCCCCTAATGTCACGACCCAAACTAAGGCCTAACCATTATGGGTATCATAAGTCCACCAAGGATCGGAGACCACCCCCTTTGCCTAGTTAACCAGAAAATAATGTAATATAACAAAAAAATTCCAAACGTAAAACAAGGTAGAAAAGTATGACTCAAAAGAAGTATAAGAATTTAACCACGAATCCCAAGTCCACAGCAATGTCCAACAAAGCCTCTAACAGAACATATCCTGGTCGGTACATACCCCGATTAGAGCCAAAAACAAATCCAAAAGAATGAGTAAAAACATAAGGAAACCCAAAGCATAAAATGGGGTCTTCCGAAGGATGGAAGCTCATCATTTCAGTCTGACTCATGTGCTGTCCAATGATCGCCTAGTCACTGTGCAGTAGGGGTAGAAGTATGGCCAGTTCCTACATCACGTGGAGATACAACGTCTGATGACGGTTAGCGGCTGGAGCACTAGCATAGAACTCAGGGATAAAGGATAAAATAATGCCATGATCCAAATACAAAAATAATTAAAACCAGTGCACAACACCATATGCAATACATACATACACACACGTATATATATATATCAAATACTGAGAAAAGGAACAAGGCTTAACATGAACTTTAAAACATTAACCTAAACTGTGTAGCTTGATCGTCATAAATAGGCACCTATGGGCTATAAGGGTTTAACTCCCTTACTTAAAAGGCCCCAATTCTTGTTATCCGTATGAATTATAGGTACCATGGAAGGTTGAGGATTTCGTTATACCCTTTTCCAACATAATACAATTATATATATACACTTGGGGGATTACATTGTACCCTATAAGCACCTGGTCATCATGACAACCCTTCATGTCGGCAAATATGAGTTTTCAGTATCAGTCTCTTGGACTCACACCTTCATGGCCAGCTTACACAACCCTCATTAAGCCTAAATTAGAATATTTAACACACAACCCATCCACATATTCCAAGAGTCAATTATTAAGGCATCATTAAGTAGTATCGTCATAACGACTATAGCTTGGAAGCAATGTTATCAAGCCAAAACTTAAGGGATTCTTTTGTAACCCACAGACTCCATTATTTAAATTACTCAAGGGATTCCTTTGTACCCTACAAGGTTTTCATAAATCATTCACTTAGGGAATTTTGTTGTACCTCACAAGGCTTTTAAGAACATTTTTATCAGTTAGCCATTTATTCAATGCATTGGTTTTAATGAAATAAGTTAATTCAATTTATAAATCACATTCCAAAATTAATTATGCAAGTGGGTTGGGGTTCTTATCAATTTCAATACCAAAATCCATCTATTTATGCATTCCTTGTACCCCTAAAATCATTAACCAATGCCATGCACTCGAATGAGTGTACCATCAAATAATTCAATGCAAAATAAATCAATAATAATCATGGGTAAAACATTTAAAAAATTTATTTCCAAAATCCTCAACTCATAATTCATAACCCAACATCAACACCATGTGAATAATAAACCAATTTCACATCATTAAGAAAATACAAGTGTAAGGAGAGAGATACATTCCTTAGACACACGAGAATTGGAAAGTAATTCGGAGCATGAAACCCAAAAGATGAACATATGATGAAATCCTTAGGCTTTCTTGAATATTTTTAGTTTGAGAGTGGAATTGCAGATTTTTATTCTCTTAAAAATGAATGGAACAGGCTATATTATGCTTAAGGGTCATACATAGGTGAAAAATCCCCAATACTCCTCATCATAAGTAAACAAAGCAAAAACTACATGGATTTTACATAGAGGCATGGAACAGACCTTATCACAGAGTCTAACCACTGTGCCACACTACCTATCTCAGTGGCTAACCTTCTTGACACGCTTGCTATCACGGAGTGTAGCCTCCGTGACATGGAGATATCGTAGAGGCTTACTGCCTATGGGGTTCAAAATCACCCAAACCCTATCTAAAAATTCCAAAACTCTCTTGGAACACCCCATTCACTTTCCTAAATAGAATTTAAGTCAAAAATCGACGTTTCAAACATAGAAGGGGCAAAAATAAAATGTTGAAAATTTTTAAGGGTGTTACATTATCCCCCTCGTAGGATTATTCTTCCTCGAATGATCAGCTAGAAAACCTTTTGCACAAGAATAGCTATATTACACTAGAATCAAATGAGAAACCCAGATAGTAACAAGAAAAAAAACAAAATTTATAACTTAAGCTCCTTCGTCCGTCACATGGAACAAGATTTGGTATTTAGCCTTCATATCCTCCTTCACTTCCCAAGTGGTTTCTTCCCCCTTATGGTTTCTCCAAAAGACCTTTGCGGAAGCTACATCTTTACTCCTCAATCTATGGACTTGTCTATCAAAGATTTCCACCGGGACCTCCTCGTACGACATAAAATTCAAATACCAACACCCTCAATAGGCACCACCAAAGAAGGATCACCCATGCATTTCTTCAACATAGACACATGAAACACAGGGTGAATAGAACCCAAACTTGCAGGAAATTCTTGCTCACAAGCAACATTTCCCACTCTTTTCAAAATAAAATCGGGGCTAATGTAACAGAGACTGCGCTTACCTTTCTTTCCAAATCGTATCAGTCCCTTCATAGGAGATACCTTAAAGAACACCAAATCATCCACATCGATCTTTTAACTCTGATTACCTCAAATATACATAGGACTTTTTGCGACTTTAGGCAGTCTGAGGGCTATCTCTAATCACCTTCACCTTCTCCATAACATGATGAACTAAATTAGGACTGAACAACCTTGTTTCACCAATTTCGAACCACCTAATATGAGATATACACCTCTTGCCATACAATGCCTCAAATTGAGCCATACCAATGTTAGAGTGATAAATATTATTGTACGCAAACTCTATAAGAGGTAAATGGTCAGCCCAACTACCACCAAAGTCAATTACACCAGCTTGAAGCATATTTTTTAAAGTCTTAATGGTCCTTTTCCCTTGTTAGTCCATCTACGGGTGTAAAGCGATACTAAAGGTTACCTTAGTCCCCAATCCTCACTGGAACAACTGCAAAAAATAAGATGAGAATCGAGTACCACGATCTAAAATAATGAAAACTAGAACACCATACAACTTCATGATCTACTGAATAAATAACCTTGCATAGTGCTCGGTAGAATAATTAGTCCCCATCGGCAAAACATGAACAGACTTAGTCATCCTATCCATGATGACCCAAATATAATCAAACTGGTTCTGAGATTGCAGAAGACTTATAATGAAATCCACATTAATCAGTTCCACCTTCCACACAGGCGACTCAATTTCTTTAGACAACCCACTGGGCCTCAAGTGATCCATCTTCACTTGTTGACACACCATGAACTTAGCCACAAAATTATCCATATCACACTTCATATTATTCCACTAATAAATCACCTTAAGGTCATGATACATCTTTACCGAACCTGGATGGACCGAATAATGCGACTCATGACCTTCATCCAAAATTCTACCTCATAGCCCATCCACATAAGGAACACATAATCTCTCTTAGTACCTGAAGATACCATCACCACTAATTTCAAAAGCCATCACCTGATGCCTACCTACTTTATCCATTATTTACATCAAGATAAGATCCAACAAATTTTTGTCCTTTACCTCAACACTAAGATATGACTTCACCACCTCTTCCACAAACACACCAGCATCCTCAGAATCAAACAAATAAAGTCCAAGATTATATAAATAGTGAATATTCTTCACCAAGTCCTACATTTTTCATCCATATGAGATAAGCTCACCATAGATAACCTGCTAAGAGCATCAACATCCACGTTAGCTTAACTTGGATGATAGTGAAGGCTCATTCCATAGTCCTTGAGCAACTCAAGCAATCTTATTTTCTTGAGATTCAACTTTTTCTAGGTGAATACAGATTGCAGGATCTTATGTTCTTAATAAATATCAATATGAACCCCATATATATAGTGACACCAAATCTTCAATATGAACACCACATCTAACCACTAAAAATCATGAGCCAAATAATTCCTCTCATGAACTTTCAACTGCCTAGAATCATATGCTACCATCTTGCCATGCTGCATTAACATAAAACTATGTCCCACACGGGATGCATCACAATAATCCATGTAGCCATCAGTACCCTCGGGTAAGATCAAAATTGGAGAAGAAATCAAATTATCTTTCAGCATCTCAAAACTCCCATTACAAGCATTCGACCATGAAAATTCACTTTCTTCTGAGTTAACTTAGTCAAAGGTGTGGAAATCGATAATAAGCTCTCTATAAACCTCCTATAATATCAAGCTAAACCCAAGAAGATCCAAATATAGGTTGGAGTCTTGGGTTTAGGCCACTTCTTAACCACCGTAACTTTTTATGGATCCTTCATATTCATTCACTAGAAATAAAATAACCGAGAAAAGCAATGTTCAACCAAAATGCACACTTAAAAAACATAGCATACAAATGCTGATCTTTTATACTTTGCAACATAATACGGAGGTAATCGGCATGATCCACCTCACTCTTTAAATATACCAAATATCATCTATAAACACAATCATTAACAAGTCTAAAAATGGATGGAATACCCAATTCATGAGATCGATAAATTCCACCGAGGCATTGGTCAACCAAAAATACATGACCAAGAACTCAAAATGTCCATATCGGGTACAGAAGGCAGTCTTGGGGATATCGTCCTCCCTAATTTTTAACTTATGATAACCCAACCGAAGGTATATCTTAGAGAAATACTTAACACTCTGAAGTTGGTGAAATAGGTCATCAATCTTAGGAAGAGGGTAATTATTCTTCACTGTTTCCTTATTCAGCTGACGATAATCAATACACATCTGAAGTGAACCATCCTTCTTATGCATGAAAACAATGGTAAAAACCCATGGAGACATACTAGAGAGGATAAAACCTTTGTCAAAAAGATGTTTCAACTACCTCTTAAGCTCATTCAACTCAGCTAGAGCCATTCTATAAAGAGGGATAGAGATAGGATGAGTGTCTAGAAGATTGATCCCAAACTCAATTTCCCTATCAGGATGGACGCTTGAAATATCATTAGGGAAAAGCCTAGGAAATTCACTAACCATGAGAACAAATTCTAAAAAAGAACCCTCTAAGTTAGTATCTTTAACCTAGACCAAATGATTGAGACAACCCTTGGAAATCAATTTTTGGGCTCTACGATATGATATGAACCTTCCCTTACGCACTAGGGAACTCTCTTCTCTCTTAATAACAGTCTTATTAGGGAATTTGAAAATGACTTTATGGGTCTGATAGTCTAAAGAGGGATAGCATGAATCCAACCAATCCATCCGCAAGATGACATCAAAATCTAGCAAGTCTATTTTAATCAAATCTGCCAAAGTTTCACTACCACCAATAAATACCACACAACCCCTATAGAACTTTTTAGTAACCATCAAGTCACCCACTAAGGTGGAAATAGAAAAGGGGTCTAAAATAAACTCAAGACTAAAACTAAAATGCACCACCCCAAATTATGTCACAAAAGAAAGGATAGACCCCAAATCATGTAAACATTACATATCATAAGAGAAGAATTTTAACATACCAATTGAAAAATTAGGAGATGCCTCAGAGTCTTAACATGTACTAAGGAGCATACAGGCAATTTCAGCTAGTGTTGGTACAAGAGGTGGCACCCTTTAGTGTAGGAGCTTATGGCACATCAACTAAAACTTTATTTGCCCCTAAAGAAACCTTACCCATAGGATAATCCCTCCACATATGTCACAACTAGATATAATTGAAACATCAGTTCCTCTCCTCATTATTAAAACCATGATGCAAAAACCCACAAAGTCTGCAAGGAGGATATAAAAGAGCTTATTAGGACCCATTGGCCTATAATTGGGCACCTAATGCCCTTAAACCATCACCACTCTAAAAATAACAATCTTCAAATAGCATCGGATAAGGTGCACTAGCCGTCAAATAGGAACCTGAGTTTCCCCACCTTTTCTTAAACTATTTTCCACCATCCCTACCATTCTTTTGCTGACCTCCACCATAATTTGATAATGAAACTTCTTACTCTACCTCTTTCTCATCTTTGCTTAATTTTTCTATTCCTCTTCAACCTGTTTCACATGTACCACAAGTCGAGATATATTTATATCCTTGCTCAACAAGTCAACCTTGCTCTCAAAAATCAATTCACAAGATAAATCAGAAGAAAATTTCCATATTCTAGGCCTTATGCTAGAAACTAGCTCAGGAGAATATCCCAACAACTGGGAAAACATCAATGGATGTTCCTTAACCATCATCCTGCGTTGCTTCAAGTTCACAAACTCCTCTGTTTTTGTCTCCCTCAATTCCTGAGGAAAGAAACAATCAAGAAAAGCACTAGAGAAGTCATCCCACAAAGCGGACTCAACATCATCACCCCTAAGATGCTCCTATGCTTCGTAGAATTAGTATGCTACATCTTTCAACTAATAAGCAGCAAATTCTACACCCTCTACATTGGAAGCATACATAACCTTTAAGATCTTCTCCATCTTATCTATAAAACCTTGAGGATCTTCCTCAACCTTAGTACCAGTGTAAGTTGGAGGGCTCAACCTCATAAACTTGACAACTCTAGTGGCCTTAGATAAAATCCTAACATTACCAATAAAACCATCTGGCATAACTGAGATGTCATAAACTGGGTTACGAAATGAATGGATTGGTGAAACACAACATTTGTAATATCTCCCTGAGGTAACTGAGTAAGAGTGTCACCAGTTAGAGAAGGATCAGTGGGGACAGGTGGAACTCAAAAGGGTAAATCATAAGCAACAACGCTTGATCAAGTCTGTACCCCATAAGTTAGATGAGATCCGCCCACATTGTCCTCAAGTGGCATAGATAAGTTTCCATGAGCTTCAAATCATCATGGAGGCATGATCTGAAAGGTGAATAAATGAGAGTTAGAGGAATTCAATACCTTAGAATCTATAGCTCAAAAATAAGACAACGAGAAAGGGAAAAATTTCTAAATGCCTCAAAACGTTTACCTTATAAGAATGATGCACTACACACCAATAAAGGATACTCTACTTGACAATACTTTCTGGACACCCAATTGACCCTGATCCTAAGCTTTGATACCAACTTTGTCTTGACCTGAACCAGGGCCTGTCCATGACGGGCATGTAAAGTCCATCAAGGATTAGAGACCACCCCCTTTGCCTAGTCGACTAGAACATAATTAATATAATAACGAAATTCCCAAAGTAAATTAAGATAGATAAGTATGATTCAAAAGAAGTATATAAATTTAACAACAAATCCATAATCCACTATAATGTCCAACAAAACTCTAATAAATCAAAAGATAATCTGGTCAGGACATGCTCTCGACCATAGCCAAAAATAATAAAAAAGAAAGAGTCAAAACATAACAAAACCTAAAAAATGAAATGGGATATTTCAAAGTATGGAAGATCACCACTTTAGTTTGACTTGCGAGCATTCCCATGATCACCTAGTCATTGTACATAAGGGGTAAAAGTATAGTGAATTCCTACATCGTGTGGGGATACAATGTTTAATGACAGTAAGCAGTTGGAGCGCTAGCATATAATGCAGGGATAAAGGATAAAATAATTCCATGATCTATAATACTAAAACCATTAAAACTAGTGCACAACATCGTATATAATATATATATATATATGTGTGTGTGTGTGTTTATCACATGCTAAGAAAATGAGTAGGTCTTAGCATGAACCTTAAAACCTTAACCTGGACTGTGTATCTTGACTATCATAAATAGGCACCCATGTACTATATGGGTTTAGCTCCTCTTACTCAAAGGGCCTAATGTGTGTTAGACGCACGAACTAGATGCACTATAGAATACTAGGGATTTTTATGTACCTTTATCCAATATGATACAATTATATATACACACTCGAGGGATTCAGTTATACCCCACAAGCACTTGGTCATCAATACTAACCCTCATGTCAAAAAATATGAGTTTCAAGTATCGGTCCCTTGGACTCACACCTTCATGGCTAGCTAACACAACCCTCATTAAGCCTAAATTAAAACATTTAACACACAAGCCATCCATCGATTCTAGGAGTCAATTATTAAGGCATTATTAAGTGGTACCATCATACTGACTATAGCTTGCAAATAATTTCATTAAGTCAACACTTAGGGGATTCCTGCATACCCCACAGACTCTATTATTAAAATCACTCAGGGGATACCTTCGTACCCTACAAGGTTTTCATAAATATTATACTTAGGGGAGTCTGTTGTACCCCAAAATATTATCAAGATCATTCTTATTCATTAAACATTTATTCAATGCATTGGTTTTAGTGAAATAAGTCAAATTAATTAATAAATCACATTCCAAAACCAATTATGTGAGTGGGTTGGGGTTCTTATCAATTTCAATACCAATATACATCTATTTAGGGAATACTTATACCCTTAAATTCATTCACCATTCCTATTTACCCAAATGAGTGTACGAACCCACAATTCAATGCATAATAAATGAATAATAATTATGGTTTAAACATTTAAACAATTTATATCCAAAACCATCAACCCATAATTCAAAACCTAACATTAAAATCATGTGAATAATAAACCAATTTCATGCCACTAAGAAAATACAAGTGTAAGAAAAAAGATACATGACATAGAAATACAAGAATTAGAATGTAATTCAGATCTTGAGACTTGAAAGAGGAACGTTCATTTAAAACCTTAGTCTCTTTTGTGTTTTATTGAGTTTGCGAGTGGAATTAGGGATTTTTAATCTATAAAAACTGAAAGGAATAGGCTATGTTATGATTAAGGGTCATTCATAGGTAAAAATACCCCAATACCCCTTATCCAAATTAAATAAAGCAAAAACTGCATGGATTTTACTTAACAGTATGGCACGAATCTTATCAAAGATGCTAACCTTTATTCTACGCTGCCTATCATGGAGGCTAACCTCCATGACATATTTTCTACTGCATAGCATAGAATCCATGATAGGGTAATATCGTAGAGGCTCACTGAGACACCCCAGGTGTTGGTCCCTAGAAAATTTACGTTCTAAGTATACTGTCCTAACTATGACTCTCTTTGTGAATCGTAGGGAGTCATTATAGGTCATAGGACCCAGTTTTAACATGCCTAATGAGATTTATGTAAGTCACTATTTTTACTATGACTACCATGTCACAAGTCATAAGGACTCTAATGTACTTGCATAGTGCTTTTCGTGTGGAAACCAGTGTTATGACCAAAGTATTTTGTCATGAGTATGACTAGGATATAATGAGTCGTATGGTCTGACTATGAGTCGTAAGATCCTTTTTGAAACCATATGAGTTTTGGTGATTTCGGACACTATCTAAATTATGGCTAAGGGGAAATGAGTCATAGCGTGACCCTACGAGTGGTAAGATCACCTTAACAACTAGTGGCTTATTTTCTAGCTTTTTAATGAGGGTATTTTAGACATTTCCCATCAATTCCAATAATAACCCATGACCTCAAAACATACTTAGGACCCTATTTTTATCCATAATACACATCAAGTACACTCTCTTCTCTCTCAAATCCCCTCAAGCATAAATACTTAGGGTTTCAAAGAAGTGGGTCAAGTAGAGATTCAAGGGTTTAATTCTCTCCATAATCTTGGCTATTTTAGGCATATGACTCTATCTTTAAACTAGTTTTATTGAATGCATGAATTTACATGGTTAATTATATGTATTTGAAATAAGGGTTTTGATATGGTTGAGGGCATTTACATGAATAGTTCTTAAATTGATTTTCCTTGGTTTATTATGAATTATTCATACTTTGTTAATGGTTTTGAACTTTTGGTTGCATGGGATTGGTGAATAATCAAAGGGGTTATGCTTTCCCCAATTGTGAAAAATATTCTTTGGCATATGATTTTGGAAAATTTAGTTCCCTCAACCTAAATGTGAAATTGATAATAACAAATGGCTTTGTTACATGTTTTGACTTACTCATTTGAACAATTGCGTTGGTATAAAAGGTTAATGAACCATGGTATGATTTTATTGAAGTTTGGGGTATGTGGATTCTACATGTAAATGTTATTTAACCTAAGGGGTCATAAATTTTTCCTATGTGATGGTTAATAAATTGTAGAATATTAATGAACTTATAAATGGGGTTGGTATGATGATAGTAACAGGATTCCTAAATTCATAATTGGTTAAATAAATTGGGAATTTGTATTAAACAATTTTAATTATTCTTAAAAATGGGTTGTGTGGCTAGGTCGTGAAGGTGGTGGTCTGAAGGGAGCAACACCAAAAACCATGCAAGATGGCGCGAGGTTCTAAATAACTAGAAGGTTCGAGTCCCCTTTATTAGTATTATTTTATTAGGAGGGTCGAGTCTCCCATGTTTTATCAACTACTTCTTAAGTCACCTTTGATTTATTTTGGGAGCTTCGAATCCCTTATCAAGCATAAGACGTATGGTTATCCTCTGATTCATATGGCTACACGTACTGGGGCCTTTCCATCTAGGTGAGAGGTATGTATTTTTAGCTCGTAGGTGCCTTGATTATGATTTTTATCCTACACAATCCGGATTTAGCTTTTAAAAGTTCATACAGAGCCTTATTCCCTACTCTAGCATATGATATATATGTATTTGTATTTGATGACGTGCACTGGATTTGACTAGTTTTTAATTATTACTCATGGTATTATTTTATCCTATATCCCTAAGTTACATTCTCTCTCCCCAACCACTAATCATCTCTAGATGTTGCATCCCCACTCGATGCAGGCATAAAAAATTCTTATACCATTCTTTCGTAGTGATCAACTATTCGTCAATAGCTGATGAGTTTACTTGAAGTGGTGAGCTTCCATCCTTCGGAAGACTTCATTTCATGTATTTGTTTCTTATTTCTTAGAATTTGTTTCAGACTTATTTAATGCTATGGTAGGGGGCATGTCCCGATACTTTGTTTATTTCAATATTGTTATAAGGATTTGTGGATTATTGTGGACTTGGGTGGTATCCATTGTTTTCGTTGGTTAATGCTTATCGCTTGTAAACATATCCTAAACTCTTTGATCTTAATTTTTTCTATCTAGACATATGTTCAAAATTCAACCTCTCTTGGGCATTGTGTTTAATTTGACTAGGCAACAAGGGTGTTCTCTGGTCCTTGGTGGACTTAAGATACCTATCACAACCAGACCCTGGTTCAAGTTATGACAAAGTTGGTATCAAACCCTAAGTTCATAGTCAATTGGGTGTTTATAAAGCCATGTCAATTAGAGTCTCTTTTATGGTGTGTAGCGCGCCACACTTATAAGGGAGAGGCTATGAGGTATTTAGGAATGTTTCCCTTTCTTGTTGTCGTATCTTTTGGCTCTAGAGTCTAAGGTCTTAAATCCCCCCAATTCTTGTTTGTTTTTCTTTTAGATCATGCCTCCACGATGATCTAAAGCTCATGAAAACTCATTTGTCCTGCCTGAGGACAATATTAATGGAGATTATCCTACTTTTGGGGTATAAACTTGTTCTAGGGTTGCTACTTTTTACTGGCCCCATGGAGTCCCGCCAGTTTCCACTAATCCCACTCTAAAGGACAACATTCATGGTCAGTTACCTCAAGGAGATATTACTGATGTTGAGTTTTGTCGCTCTATTCATCTATAATCTAAAATTGGTGACATCTCAATCGCAATAGTCGGGTCCTACTGGTATTGCTTTTAGATCCTCTGAAGCCTCTAGAGTTAGCTAGTTTATGAGGTTGCACTCTTCAACTTTCACTATTACTAGGGTTGAGAAGGATCCTTAAAGGTTTATAGATGAAAAAGTTAAGATCTTTTGAGTAATGCATGCTACTAATGTAGAGAATGTGGAGTTCATTCCTTATCAGTTAAAGGATATGGCATATAAATGGTATGAAGAGTAGGATTAGTCCATGGATGATGATGTTGAGTCAACTTTGTTGGATGGCTTTCGGGTACGTTTCTTGAGTGTTTGTTTACTCAAGAGTTGAGGGAGGCAAAAGCTAAGGATTTCACATATTCAAAGTAATGCAGGATGACGGTAAAAAATTAAGACTTGAAATTAAATCAGTTGTCACGATATGCTCCTGAGTTAGTGTCCAACATAAGGGCTAGAATGAGAAAATTTGCTTCTAGGATGTCCCATAATATGATTTTGGAGAGCAAGGTTGCCTTTTTGTAAAAGGATATGGATATCTCTAGACCTGTGGTGTATCTACAACAAGTTGAAGAGGAATAGAATAAGCAAGCTTATATAGGAGAAAGGTAGAATAAGAGATATATTTAGAGCAGGGTAGATCCCAGTATCAGAGTAGTAGAGACGGTGGAAAAAGGTCTTAGAAGAAGAATTGGTGCAGTCCTAACTCCTATTCAATGACTAGTGCTCTTTACCCAAAGCCGTCTGGTGATTAACATTTTCAGAGTGCTGATAGTTCTATAGCATAGGGTGCCTAATTTTAGGCCACTGGGGCCAATTATCACCATCATATTATCATTGCATATTTTATGGTCAGTTGCACCATGATCTGTGTGAGAAGGAAAGGAACCAATGCTTTAGTGGTGGTTAGATTGGTAAAATACAATGGGATTGTCCTTCAAGGGTTTCTTCTGGGGTAAAAAAGGTTCCTATTTGTACTTCATCAGCTCTTGCACAAAAAGGTGCCACTTCTGGATCCAGCACAAGTCGTAATCATTTCTATGCTCTTACTACCCATCAGGAGTCTGATACATCTCCTGATGTCATCATTGGTATGTTGAAACTCTTCTCTCATGATGTGTATTTCTTACTTGATAGGGGTTCTACTATTTCTTATGTAACCCCATTAATGGCTGTGCATTTTGGTTTTAGTCCTAAGTGTATTTTAGACCTCTTTTCTATTTCTACCCAAGTGGGTAACTCTATGGTTGCTATAAAAGTATATAGGGGTTTTGTTCTATCTTTATATGGTAGGTAAGCTTTGGTGGGTTTTATTGAATTAGACATGGTTGATTTTGATATCATCTTGGGAATAGATTGGTTGCTCTAGTACTGTGACTCTTTAAACTGTCGGACCCATAAGGTCATTTATAAATTTCCAAATGAGTCAGTTATATAGTCGGAACAGAGTCCCCTAGTTCATAAGGGGAGGTTCATATCATGTCTTAGAGCCCAAAAATTGATTTCCATGGGGTTTCTATATCATTTGGCCTTGGTTAAAGATTCTAACTTGGAGGGTCCTTCCTTACAGTCTATACCCATGGTTAGTGAAATTCTTGAGGTCTTCCCTGATGATCTTCCTGGTGTTCCTCCTGATAGAGAAATTGATTTTGGGATTGATATTCTTTCAGACACTCTTCCTATCTCTATTCCTCTCTATAGGATGGCTCCATCTCAGTTGAAGAAGCTTAAGGAGCAGTTGAAAGATCTCCTTAATAAGGGTTTCATTCACCCTAGTGTGTCTTCGTGGGGTGCTTCTATTCTTTTAGTGTGTAAGAAGAATGGTTCCCTTCGAAATTACATTGATTACCACCAGTTGATTAAGGTGACGGTAAAGAAGAAGTACCCTCTTTATAGAATAAATGACTTGTTGGCCAACTTCTTGGGGCTAAGTATTTCTCCAAGATTGATCTCTGTTTATGATATTATTAGCTAATGATTATGGAGGAGAATATCCCTAAGACTACTTTTTGTACTCGTTATGGTCATTTTGAGTTCTTGGTCTTGACTTTTGGGTTGACTAATGCCTCAAAGACATTTATGGATCTCATGAATTGGGTATTCTATTAGTTTCTAGATTTGTTCATTATTGTGTTTATTGATGATATTTTGGTTTATTCAAAAAGTGAGATGGATCTTGCTGATCACCTTCATCTTGTGTTATAGATCCTAAAGGATCAGCGTTTGTATGCTAAGTTTTCCAAGTGTGAATTTTTGTTAAACGCTGTTATTTTTTTGGGTCATGTTGAATCTAGTTATGGGATAAAAGTGGATCCAAAGATGGTGGCGATGGTTAAGAAGTGGCCTAAACCGATGACTCCAACCGATATTTAGAGCCTCATAGTTTTAACCAATTGTTATAAATGTTTTGTGGAGGGATTCTCATCTATTGTAGATCTGTTGAGTAAGTTGACCTAGAAGAAAGTGAATATCTATGGTCGGATACTTGTGAGGGGAGTTGTGACAAGCTAAAGGATAGGTTGACTTCTTCTCTGATTTTGACTCTGTCCGAGGGTACTTATGGCATCATTGTCTATTGTGATGTATCCCAGGTGGGACTTGGTTGTGTCTTAATGCAGCATGGGAGAGTTTTTATATATGCTTCTAGACAGTTGAAGGTTTATGAGAAGAATTATTTGACTTATGATTTGGAATATTAGCTGTGGTGTTCGCATTGAAGATCCGACGACACTATTTATATGAGACCCATATTGATATTTACTGTGATCATAAGAGTATGCAATACATGTTCACTTAGTATGAGATAAATCTCAGGAAAATGAGGTGTCTTGAGTTACTAAAGGACTATGATATGTGTCTCCAATATCACCCAGGTAAAGCTAACGTGGTTGCTGATGCTCTTAGCAGATTTTTCATAGGGAGCATATTTCATGTGGATGAGGAGAAGCGGAATTTGGCGAAGGATATTCACCATTTGGATAATCTTGGAGTTCGTCTCTTAGATTTTAAGGATCGTGGTGTGTTGGTGTAAGAGGTGGCAAAATCATCTCTTTGTGCTGAGGTAAAGGAGAAACAGGTGTTAGACTCTATCTTGATGTAAATCAAGGAGGATGTGGGTAGGTAAAAAGTGATGGCTTTCAATATTAGTGGTGATGCTATCTTGAGGTACAAAAGGAGGTTGCGTGTTCCCAATGTCGATGGGTTGCGTGAAAGAATTTTGGTCAAAGATCATGAGTCACGTTATACGGTTCATCCTAGTTCAACAAAGATGTATCATGATCTTAAGGAGATATATTGGTAGAATAACATGAAGATGGATCTGGCCAATTTCGTGTCTAAGTGCATGGTGTGTCAGCAAGTGAAAGAGGATTACTTAAGGCCCAGTGGATTGTCTTAACAAGTCGAGTTGCCTATGTGGAAATGGGAAATAGTTAATATAGATTTTTCTTTGTCGGTCTTCTATGGTCTAGATGTCAGTTTGATTCTTTTTGGGTGGTTCGAAGTGGGTGACACTGAGTTATTTGGTTAGGATTTGGTTCACCAAGCCATAGGGAAGGTGAATGTTTTTTCGAGATACACTTAGGACCACCCAAAGTCACCAAAGTCCTAGCCAGATGTTAGATTAAGGGAGTTGGAGTTTAATATTGGTGACTGGGTGTTCTTAAAGGTATCTCCTATGAATGGAGTGATGCAGTTTGGGAAGAAGGAGAAGATAAGCCCCTGATGTGTTGGTCCGTATTTGGTTTTGAGGAGGTTTGGTAATGTTTCATATGAATTGGAGTTGTCTTAAAGCTTGGGCTCTATCAATCCGATATTTCATGTCTCTCTTTTGAGGAAGTGTGTGATGTCATGACCTGAGGATACCCCAGTCGTAACACTGTGCTTAAGCCTACAAGTGAGCCCAAGATAAGCCATGATCTGGTACCTGCTGTGAGCCCTGAATAAGATAGTAATAAAGTATCATATGCGGAAGCTAAACTAGCAAAAATACCATTAAGGTTGAATACTGGAACATCACCCAACATGTCTAAGCTAAATATAAAATTGAAAGCAACTCTATCTTTCTAAAAGCCTCTAAAAACAAGCGGAGTTGATGGGATAAATCCCCAACTAACTCCGACTATCTAATATAAAGATAATGCTGAAAATAACTATGATAAATTCTCCTCGATAGATGTGAACTCACCACAACTGCTGCTGAGGGGCAGTGGGCTGGCTAAGGGCGATCGCTCCGAACCTATATTGTGAAATAAATATAGTACAAAAAATATAATATAGTCAGTACTTTGAATGTACTGGTACGTGGGATATGGACTAAGTTAAATTAACTGGGATACTGAACATGAATGCATGGACATGTAAAATGAATGCAAGATCATGTAAAACATGTACTAAAATAATTAAAAAAAACTAAATAACTGATAAACTGAACACTTGGTCATGAAAACTCGAGCTGATATGATATGAATACTGAACATAAATTGTGGGAGAAATCATGTAACTGACATGTCCCAATCTGAGATAATCATGATCGAACCTATAACCCTAGTTGAAAGGGTGTTAGTACCTTGCTATGAGTACTGACACTGGTTGTGTGGATCAACTAAACTGGTGTCCTAAAGGACTATGGTGTCACTCTCTACTGGAAGGTGTCCCTAAGTGAGTGTCAACCTTCTGTTGGCAGGAAAACCTCTCAAATCCTACACTGGCTATGTAGTTCTGGAACTCTAGGACTGATACTAAAGGTCATACCCTCGATTGGCAGGTGAGTGATGTCACCCAAAACTAACCTCCAAAAGAAGTATGATGCAGTCGATGGAAAATACAGTAACTCAACTAGGTTGGGGTAGAACCCACAAGGAAAACCTTGAACAGTTGCTTAACTTGATGTAATTCACGAGCAGTGCGGAAAGTAAATGGGGGAATTTGGAATTATTAGTAACTAGTAATGAAATCTTGAATGGTTTTTAGTTGTAAACAATAGAAGAAGACCACTAGGATTGTGTTCCCCCTGACTTCTCAACTCCATAAATTTCTCATGTTCAATCCACCTATTTTACTACTTTGCATGTAAAGTCAACAAGATATATATTATCAATTATCTTGTGATCATGTTGATAAATCTCACCCTTTACCTTGTGAGTCTCAGGGCATTGCCTTATTGCTCCTTGTTTACGACTTCAATTCACTTTAACCTTTTAAGTGTCAAGTGATTATATGAGATGATGGAATGGTAAGATGGAAGTGAAACTCAAATTACAGTCTTAATCCTATTTTCCCAATCACAAACTCCCTTTTGAGGACGTATGCAAAGATAGGCTATCCCCAAGTTTTTGTAGTAGCTCTGCGGTCAATTATTGTGAAGAATATTAAGATACATGCATGAAACCTAGAATAGATGAATCTACCACTTCCTGTATGTAGCTAATCCACAAGGGTTTCTACAACCCTAGCTAGGTAAAATAACCGCTCATGTTCATGCAAGAAACCATGATTATCAATGAAGAATACATGAAATTTATTGTACAATAATAAGATGAATAAAATTCCAAGTCTTTAATTGAATAATAGCCAAAATCTCAAGAATAATTGTAAAAGTATGTAATAGAGTATATTGGAACGTAAAAAGATGTTATTGAATGTAACCTAATAAAATATAAACCCTAGGGTATTTATAGTATCTAAAAAATACTAAAAATCCTAATTAAAATAGGAAAGGTAATGTTATGTCATCAGATGGTACGACACACTCATCCACTCGTATGCTCATCATACGAGTCATACTGTGCCTCTCGTATCCATTTCAATGTCTGATCTCCCAAGGCTTCAATTTTCTATTCTTCTTATGACTTCTGGTCATGTGTCGTACCTTTACCATACAACTCATGGCCTTCAATCATATCTATCTAGTACTTCTGTCTTTTCAAGCTTTTAACACTGGTCTGCTTAGGGTTTCCCTATGCGAGTCATACTCAGACTTTCGACTCGTATACTTCTGAGACATAAATCTTGAAAGGTAGCTTTACATTTTATTATGCTTACAATTCCTTATCACGACCTGTACCTTCATCTTACGAATCAGATACTACAGTCATATCTTCTTTATACTTAGACTCTCTATTTGGCTTTGGGTTCTGTTGTGCTTACGAGTACTTCTATAACTCGTATGGTGTGTTGATGACTCGTGAGGTAACTCGTGAACTTTATCAGACCTTGGATTTTTAGGTCTTTTTCTTCCATTCTGATCCCAACACTAATGTAGACCAATTTTACCCGCAATAAACACCTAATTGCATCATATCTACTAAAACAACCTAATTATATGCATAAATTCAAGGTTTTAAGCATTACAAGTGCCGTGTTTCCACGGTGCATCAGTGAGCCCCTATCCTTGGGTTCACTTGGTGCTAAATCAAACTCCCAATTGAATTGACAATGGTACTGATTAAAGTCAACTGGAGATCACAACTGATAATGCACAACATGATCATGACCAACTGCATATGTTAATAGAACCATGATCTGACTGAATTATTTCTTGAAAATAGAAATATTTATAAACAGATAGGGATCAGGTGTTGATAACCCCCTAGCACTGAATAATACTTTAAATACAATGACATAATTTAACAACACTATGGGGAAATTCATGATTTAGAGACTCAAACACAAAATTTACCCCTAACTAATGAAATCAATCATTTTGAGTATGAGAATATGTTAAACTTATGAGTACTACATGCTCACATGGTTTAATTCATGAGGCTTAAGCTGTCTAGAGGAATATGCTATGACCTTACCTCTCTACATCAAAACACAACCCAAACCAACTCTGGAGGCATCACATTACACCACCAAACCATATGTACCACTAAGTAATGCTAAAATTGGGGCTGAAGTGAGTCGAGTTTTCAACTCCTGAAAACTCTTCTCGCAGGAATCTGACCACTAAAACTTAACTTTCTTTTGGGTAAATCTAGACACAGGAGACGCTATGGACGAGAAACCCTTAACAAAATATCTGTAATACTAGTTAAACCCAAGAAACTCATAATTTCTTATGGAGAGATAGGTCTAGGACAATTTACTACTGCTTCTATCTTTTGGGGATCAACTATAAAACCCTCACTGGAAACAATATGACCAAGGAAAGTTACTGACCGTAGCAAAAATTTGTACTTGCTAAATTTGGCAAACAACTATTGATCTTTAATAGTCTGTAACGCAATTCGAAGATGGTCTGCGTGATCATCCTCACTACAAGAGTATACAAGAATATCATTGATAAAGACTATGACAAACATGTCCAAATACTGTTTGAACACTCTGTTTATCAAGTCCATGAAAGCTGCTAGGGCATTGGTTAGCCCAAAAAACATGACTAGAAACTCAAAATGACCGTAACGGGTTCTGAAAGTTGTCTTTGTAATATCACATTACCTCACTTTAAACTAATGATAGACGGATCTAAGGTCTATCTTTGAGAAATAACTTGCACCCTGGAGTTAATCAAATAAGTCATCGATTCTAGGAAAAGGATATTTTTATTTGGATGTGACTTTATTCAACTGAAGATAGTCAATGTACATACGTAAATAACCATCTTTATTTCACACAAATAGTATAAGAGCGCCCCATAGAGAAATACTAGGCCTTGTAAAACATTTAACTAAAAGATCTTTGAGTTACTCTTTCAACTATTTAAGCTCGGCGGGAGCCATACGATGTGGAGGGATAGAAATAGGTTGAGTATCTGGAAGAAGGTTAATACCGAATTCTATTTCCCTATCGAGAGGTACCCCTGGCAAATCGTTAGAAAATACATTAGGAAACTAATTCACTACACTGACTGACTGAACGACTGAAGTATCAAATGTAGTGTCTTTGACTCAAACTATATGATAGATACACCCTTTGGAAATTAACTTTCTGGCTTTAAGATAAGATATGAAATGAATCTTGGGAGACACTGAATTACCTGGCCACTCAAAGACTGGATGATTGGGAAACTGAAACTTCACCACATGGGAGCGACAATTCATAAAAGCTTAACAAAAATAGAGCTAATCCATACCAAGAATAATATCAAAGTCAACCATGTCTAACTCTATCAAGTCTGCTAATAAGATTATATAAAGGATAGTGAAATGACACTTTCTATAGATTTGTTTAACAATAACTGACTCACCCATTGGGGTAGAAACCAAGAATAGCTCAGGGATCTTTTCAGAACTTGTCTCAAAATTTACTGCAACTAATGGGTTAACATGAGAGAAACTCGACCTAGGGTCTAGCAATACATAAACATAAATATGAAAGACACGAAGCATACCAGTAATAACATATGGTGAATCCTCTTACTCCTGAAAAGATGGTAAAGCATAGAACCAATTCTGGCACTGACCGCCTCCGGTACTATATGATGCGCCCTGAGGAGGAACTGGGTGAACTACTGGGGCTAGTGCATTAGTAGTCTAAGTATGGGGATGAATATCTCTATTACCCTGCTTAGCATGTGGACAATCTCTAATTCCATAACCCAACTTACCACAACAAAAGCAACCCTTTTGTCCAACCAAGCATTCACTAAGATGACTCCTACCACACTTAGCACAAGGAGAATAACGAGGCCTTCCACTTTCACTATTTTGAGATCTAGACATAGAAGACTTACCCCACTGCTCTTGCCTTCCTCTGGAGTGGGAGAACTAGATGAAGATGGTGCTGGCATAGATGAATGATTCTAGAACTGTAGATTATTTCATCATTGAGACCTAGCCTGGACATACTCAAACTTTCCTATTCTAGCCTTTTCCTCTCTCTCTCCTCTTCAACTTTTCCACCTCAATCTGCTGAGTATATATTATAAATATAGCAAGATCCATGTCTTCAATAAGCATGGCAGTCCTACACTCTTTGACATCCAAGCTAGACACTCTAGTAATAAACTTACTCATACTTACCCTAGGATTAGCCATCGTATCAAGGGCATACTTAGACAACTGATTGAACTTAAAGTAGTACTTCTTCATTGTCATCGAGCCCTGCCTTAAATTCACAAACTCCTCTATCTTAGCTTCCCTTAACTCACATGGGAAGAACCTTTCTAGAAATGCATCCTGTAATACCTGCCAACTCATAGGAACTACATCCTCACTTTTACCATTCCTCCACATTACCACCCAATCATAAGCTACATACTTTAAACTATAGGATGCTAACTCCACTCTCTCCTCCTCAGAAACATGCATAATTTGGGTGATCTTTTTGATCACATCTAAGAAAAGCTATGGGTCCTCACCTATTTTTGACCCAAAAAACTCTGGCAGATTCATCCTCATGAAGTCTTTGATTCTAGCTGCTGCTAAGTCACCATTTTACTGAAGTGGGACTGCATCCTAATTCTAATAGTTTCCCTGAACATTAGCAGTCACAGCTTGGGCCAATGCCTGAAAGGCGGGCGTAAACTCAAAATGGGATATATTATCATTAAAAGGATCTGTGGGCTGGGGTGGCTGGTTACCATTTTTATGGGCATTAGCTCGACGAGGAGGCATATAAACTATCACATAAGAGCATGAGTTAAAAACAGATAGAGATACTATAAGTGCGATAGATCATGAAATAAAAAGATTATTTTCTAAGGCGATGAGGAGGCATATTCAATTGTCACATAAGAGCATTAGTTAAAAGTAGATAGAGATACTGAAAGCACAATAGACCATGAAAAAAAGAGATAATTTCCTAAGGATGTTTTGTAGCCTCTTGTTCATTGATGTAGTGCGCTTCACACCCATGACTAAGACTCTACATAATGTGGCTTGTCTAACTCCCTAGGACTCTTAAAAATCTTAGGCTCTGATACCAAGTTTGTAACATTTCAAAACCTAGTCCCGAGATGTTACACGGTGCTTAAGACTAAAATGAGCCTTAAGCTAACCCTGTCTACATACTACTGAGTCTAAATCTCATAATTATGGAAATATATATATAGAAGTCATGCTAGAATGCAAAAACTATCTATAATATCTGAGAATAATATCTGAAACATCAATACTGAATAATCTAATTCAAAACTGGCAGTCTGACAAGCTTCTACTACTAAGACTAAAGAGTCACTGGGACAAATCCCCAACTAACTCGAACTGTCTGAAAGACATGCTAAAATTTTATAAAATGATAAACTACAAAATATAAGTAATAAGTCCCCAAACTATAAGGACTCATCAACTATCGGATGTAGATAGATAGGCTCAAACTACTCACGTTGCTGATACTGAGCACCTGAACCTACATTATGAGACAATGTAGCACATAGATATATATGTGGATCAATATTTTGAGGATGTACTGAGTATATAAGGGTGAATGCATAAGTAAAACATCATCTCATAATAAATATTTATAAGACAATGCATGTTAAATGTAAATGACTCACATAAGCTGGAATATCTAAAATACTGAAATACGTAGCAATAAGGAGTAAAACACACTTTATAAATCTCGTGATCCATAATATTTAGTTCTAAAAGTTGTACTTGTATTCTATCTTTAAATCATGTTGTCTAAGTGTAGAAAGGACTCACTCTTAAATCTGAAATTTTAAAGCTGAAAACTGTAGCTAAGGTCTTTCTGTAAAGCATAGTCTGAATAAATTTGTTAGCCTTTACACATAGTTTTCTAATATCTTTTTTGTTATACTTTTCTATTCTAGAAAATACTTTATTTTTAGGAAATTCTTTCAAAGCTTTTCTTTACTAGTAGGGAGGTTCTCTTAACCGACATAAACCATGCAAGCTACATGGAGTTCAATGTCTCATCATCCTAGAGAAGAAACCTCACGTTGGGGAGAGGTGTCATACTATTATTGCCAGGGAGTATAACCTTATTTCAAGTGATCATATCTTAGCCCACTATGGGCACTTAATCTCAATTCTATGGTGACACGTAGTTCTAGAGTATAAAACCTTGGAATCATACCCAACTTGGTGCTAAATACTACTCTCTTTTAATTTGCTCTGCTCATCTTGTTGGAAATCCAATTTAAAACTAGCATAAAGGTTTATTATGAAACTGATTATGCATTTATCTAAATTAATTTGTAAATGAAGCTAGTTTTCTTTTTTTAATCTGTAGTAAATCTGTAAAGTGGATTCCAAAACTTATTTGAGGATCAAAAGATCAAAACTTTATTGTAAATCAGATATAATCCACTCATAAGATGCTTAAAGCATCATCTTTATCAAAACTCAACATATAAACTTGGGGCTTAGTAACCCATGTATCAAACTCATGTCAAAACATCATAATAATCATGCTTGATAATGAAAATAATGATAATTCATCGCAAAATATATAATTTACTGCAATATGCATGAAAATATGAAAATATATATCTAATTCATATTAAAAATATCTCAAAAACTCATAACTTTGCAAATAGCAATAATGGGTATGAACCCTAATTCAAAACTCATGTAATATCATTCAAAATCATAATGATTTAATGTAAAAGCTTGGTTTTGGGCACAAGGATGGAAGAATATCCTTGTTCATAAATCCCACATACCTTGATTGATGATTAGATGGAGATTCTTGAATTATGGATTCCTATTTGAGTTCTTGGGTATGAGTTCTTGATTGTCTTTCCTTGGGAATCCTCAATTTAGAACTTTATTGGAGAATCTATGAAGGATTTTGACTTCTTAGAGAAGAAGTTTTGGAACTTTAGGATTTTTCTTTGGGAGAGAATGGATGAAAATAGGCATAAAGTGCTTAGAATAGGCTTAAATATTATGTTTGTATGGATTGGGGGCTTGGGAATTAACCAAAACACCCTATTTAAATTTTTGGACGAAACTAAAAATGTCACATGTTTTTTAATTGGGTGGCCTCCGCTATGTGCCACTATCACGGTGGCTTACTGGAATTTGGACAATTGGGAACTGGGCAGACTCCGGGATGCACCACCATCATGGTTCCCCTTTGGAATGTCATTTTTGCAACCTCCACGACGCCATTATCGTGGAGGCTCACTAGAAATTGCCAAATATGAAATGGGACTCCTCCGCGACGCGCCATGATCGCAGAGATTCACTGGAAAGTGACAATTATGATATGGGACATCACCATGATGTGGTGGAATCACAGAGTCTCACTGGAATTTGACAATTATGATTTTACACTTCTCTGTGATGCGCTACAGTCCCAAATCATGGTGTTTTATGATTGAAACTTAAAATCATCATAACGTCTTACTCAGTTATCGGATTAAGGTAAATCTTATATCGTTGGAAAGCTAATTCAATTTCCTACGCATTGGAGGGTCTTAAACTGAAAAATTCAACACTAGATAAATATTATTCATTTTAGAAACTATTCCTTAACGTTCTAGGAATGAATTTAAGCTTGGAAAAGTATGGGGTATTATAGGTAGGTTATGTCTTAAACTTGATCAAATTGTTTTGGGTAGTTAATAATTCTATAAAACCATGTTATGGGTGTGGTAACTAATTATGGATATGGTGTAATGCCCCGCAAAATCCTTTTTCAATCTGAGCCTTAGAGCGTATTTGGAAAAGCAAAAATCTGAGTTAAAATATTTCAGAAATATCCTCCCAATTATGAAATACTTTGAATGGTGTGGGAATCTATTTGATCATGAATTGAGATCATAGAGGTCCCCTAACTTATGGACGAGTTGAAAGCTTTCCTATCGTTTAAGTTTTAGTGACCGTCAAGATTTGGGTCAAGTTTAATCTACCATAACTCATTTTATATATCAAATTAAAGGACCTACTATATATAAAATGAAATCTCTTTTAATTATATTTCCAACGATACTAATTTCGTCAAAAACTAATATTGAAGCAAAGAGTTATGCCCATTTTACTCAAGCATGTCTGGCTGAGAAACTGATGACGACATTCGTGATAAGCTATCATGCCCGTGATGACCTATCACCAATGTCGTCAGCCCTGGGCAGATTTTTGACCCCAGTGATGATATTTTGTGATAAGCCGTCATGCCCGTGATGGACTATCACCAATGTCGTCAGCCTTAACCACAAACTCAATATTTCACCTTTTTTTGACGACATTCATAATGGCCTATCACCTACTTGACGGCCTGCCACGAATGTCGTCAAGAATATTTTTCCAGCAATTTAAAGGCATTTTTGCAAGGGTATTTTGGTCATTTCCCATTTTTTTGAGCCTCTATAAATATGAGGAACCCTCATTCAAACCCTAATTTCTCTATTTCTCTTCCAATTCTCTTAAGAGAGAATATCTAGGGTTTCAATTCAAGAATCCTAATCTCCCAAAAATCATCCATAAATTTTCAAGATTTCTTTAAGAACTAAGTTCCTCATATTGTGGGCTTCGAGAATCATTTATTACAAGTGCGGATAGAGTCTCAAGCATTAGAATTCATCCGACTTCAAAGGTTAAGGTATGCAGATATTGATTCTTGGGTCCCTTTCATCCAAGAAGCTCAAGAACCCTTTTTAAAAACTAAAAGATTTTTTTATGTTTGTGAGTTGTTAATGATTAGTATGAGATGAAATGGATGTTCAAGGTGTTTTGGAGTTTTGATTTATATTTTTCTACAAAATTTATGAGCTTTGACCCTAGTATGTGGAACTAATGTGATAGAACCTCTTGAAGTTGTTTCCTATGCGATGTGTTCATGACTTTTGGGTGTAGAAATGGTTGAATAAGCAAAGCATGTCCCCCATAGGTTTGATAAAAATGCCCAATTGAATGAATTATTCCATGGTAGCAGGAAATTCCTAAATAAGTGTGAACCCGCGCATGCCTAGTGTTTGATAAAATGCCTTAGTGAGTGAAATGTGCTAAGATAGCATGAAATCCCAATTAAGTTATGACATGATAGTAAGAAGTTTTACCAAGCTATGTGATATCCAAACACATGTCAAGACTAATATAGGTATGAAAAAGCTGAAGTAAAACCTTGTTGAATGTAGTACGATCTAGTAGCATGTTTCCCCTACATTATTATATGATTATGATTCTGAGATGCTTAAAGTGACACCTTGGCGACTATGATGATGAATAGTCGTTTGTGATACCTAATTACTTGAAGAGTTGTGTTAATGATTGGGAAGATGATTTAATGATTATGATGATGCATTAATGATTATAATGATACATGAATGATTATGATGATGAATGAATGATTATGCTTTACTTTTACGCTATCGAGTCCTGGGGGTATTTATACCCGATAATAGAGCTGTTGTCTAGTGCCCGTGTTAGTTTCTCAATAACTCCAGTTGATCCATGATTCTTCAAACTCATTGAACTATTAAACTCTGTATCCTCGGACAAGTCAGAACTTAAGAAAGCTCCGTAATCTTAGTTATCTCTATAATCTCTGTAATCTCTGTATTGCTAGTAATCTAGCCTCAGTCCTATAATCAGCTCAGATCTAATAGTATCCAAGTCTAATCTCAGAAGTGATTCGAGCAATCTATTCAAGCTCTGTATAGTTAGTCAGATACCATGATTTAATATTTTTTACGTCAGATATGGAACTAAGTAATCTCAGCGTAACTCAGTCAGATCTTTTGAGAAACATGATCAGTAACAGACTCAGTTCAATTTTGTTCATTTGAGAATTCAGTTCAGTGTCTTTCAGTTGGGAGTAGAAGCTAGCACCGAGCGAGGGAAGGGATAGTGGCTCTCCCGTCAGAGAGGCTGAGTCGTTAGGAGAAATCCCTAAACTCTAGAACTGCATAGCCAGTGTAGGATATAGGAGTCTCCCATCAGTAGAGGCTATCACCGTCAGAGAGGTTTGACTATCATATTGCCTCAGGCTGACTTCCTGTGAGGGTCATCCCATCAGAGAGGCTTGACTAGAGAGGTCTTTACCCGTGGCACAGTATTGATACCCTTCCAGCTGGGGTCACAGGTTGGACCCCACCTGTGGTAGGTTAGGGCATGTCAGTTAAGTAACTACTTCCCACAGTTGCAGTTTCAGTATCACTCTTCAGAAATCAGGACTGTGTGGTACAGTCATCTATCCCAGTATGGAACTCAGATAGTTCCATTGGTTCATGGACCATCCCGTCAGATAGGCCTGGTCTTATATGTAGATGCTTATGATCATACCTAGATATCTCCCGTCAGAGAGACTAGATCTCAGTCTTAGATCCTGTTAAGTATTCTTATTATCGTATCTAGAGATCTCCCATCAGATAGGTTTGATCTCTATCTTAGATTCTTTATTCTATTGAGTATTCTTGTTGTAAGATTCGGACATGATCATACTTCTTATCATTGATAATCACTTCCAAAATAATCTGTTAGAAAAGTTGATCTCTAATTTTGTCATTCGAAAGCAGTAAGCTCAGAATTTAGTCCTTGATGTAAGTACATCCAGATCCTCAGTTATCAGTATCAGATGAGTCAGTGATTCAGTATCTTAGTATTAGTAGTGAGTTTAGTCTGCAGTAAAGTGGTATCTAAGTTATAGTATCTAGAGTTACGATGATTGTGTTTATGGTCTGTTCATTCATGTATGTGTTCTCATACGTTATCTTCATGATTATTCAAATTTGATATTGTGTATGCATGAGCCCTTGAATTAACCTACCCCGTCTACATACTCAGTATATTCCTGTACTGACGCAATTGGGCTATGGTGTTTTATTTGACATCATAGGTTCAGAGGCACAGGATCTAGAGTATCCTCAGCAGTTCAGACCCAGTCAACAGTAGTAGCAATGGGTCCTCTTCTTTTAAGAACGAATCTCAGTTTACTATTATTTCTTCAAACTTTATTTATTTTCAGTTGATGGAGTTAGTTGGGGACTTATCCCATCAACTCCACAGTTCAGACAGTTTAGAGGATTTTCAGACGAATATTGTTGATATGTATTATGAGTATTCATAGATGTATTGATCCTTATGGCTAGTTTTTGCATTTATTTCAGATATTATGCAGTATACAGGTACATATATCATTAAAGGGTTAGCTTGTGGTCCTTCAGGGTCATAAGCACCGTGTGACATCTCGGGATGGGATTTTGGGGCGTTACAAACTTGGTATCAGAGCCTAAGGTTCAACAGTGACCTAGGGAGTCTGAAATCCGCATCTATTAAAGTCTTGCGCATGGGTGTGTAGCGCACCACATTTATGTACAAAAGGCTACAGGATGTTCTTAGGAGCAGTTCCTCTTCTTTCAATGATCATTTTATGCGAGTGAGCATAAGCTCAAGTTTATCCTCGTTCTAATCCACTTTTTTCTTCCAATTACAGAGTATGCCTCCTCATAGAGATTTTGTACGTGGGGTCGATGACCAGCCCCTCAGCCAGTAGATCTTGAGAATGAGAGTGTGTCATATACAGAGTTTCGGGCCGCTTTCCAGGCGCTAACCCAAGCTGTGACTAATGTTCATGGCAACTGTCAGGATGTAGTCCCACCTCAGTAAGATGGGAATTCTTCCGCAGCCAGGATAGAAGATTTATGAAAATGAACCCGCCCGAATTCTTTGGGTCAGTAGTAGGTGAGGACCCGCATTTTTTTCTAGAGGAGGTGAAGAAGATCACCCAGATTATGCATGTTTCTGAGAAGGAGAGTGTTGAGTTAACATCTTATAGGTTGAAAGACATTTCTCATGATTGGGTAGTGATGTGGGATAAAAGTAGAGGGGAGAATGCAACTCCCGTGACTTGGCTAGAGCTTCAGAGTGCCTTTCTAGATAGGTTTTTCCTGCTAAAGATAAAAGAGGCTAAGGTAGAAGAGTTTATGAACCTAAGGCAAGGTTCCATGACCGTGAAAGAGTATTGTCTTAAGTTTAACCAATTAGCTAAGTATGCTCCCGACTTGGTAGCTAACCCTAGAGCGAGTATGAGTAAGTTTTTATCTGGGGTGTCGAGTGATGTATCGAAAGAGTGTATAGCTGCCATGCTCAATAGAGATATGAATCTATCTAGGCTAATGATGCATTCACAAAAAATTGAGGCAGATAAAATAAATGATAGAGAGAGAGTGAATAAGATAGCTAAGACAGGTAGTTGTGGTTTCCCATAGGTAGGGTACTCGTACCTGTGTTTGGGGGTGTCAGCTCTGAGGGAACGCCAAGCTCTAAATCCCAGAGTAGTGCTAGTGGTTTCTGCGTTGTGGAGAGTGTGGCAGGAGCCACCAAGGTATGTGTAGATCCGGTAGTGATGTGTGTTTTGGTTATGGTGAGCCAGGTCATAGAATGTGAGAATGTAGAGTGCTGACTCAAAGGGGTAGACTTCATGCATTTCAGGCTCGCCTTGATCGGGAAGGATTCCCTGAAATAGACCCAGGTATGTTATGAGCCCTTCATCTTTATGACATGCATTTTTAGATACTTTGCTCCCATTTTGAGATTATATGTTCGTATGAGTCATGCATAAGTTTCAGATTTTGATCGGTCAATTATGACCCAGTCTGTAGGTGCCCCGCGCACCGCTTCAGTATTTCAGTGAAGTGTGTTTAGAGGAACATAGAGTACCAAGGGGGAGATAACCCATAGTATTATGATGTTTTATGCCATTAGAATCATCCCGATGCATGTTCATATTTTCTTTATGGAGTTAGCATTAATTTTTATTGCATTTTCGATCGTACTTTCAAAAGTCAGCTTAGCTGGACATTCATGCATTTGATATGCGCATTTAGTAGAAAGAGTTCATCTTGTCAGCGTGTGTTCAGTCGTGTATTCATGAGATCATCCCAGTTATGAGCCCATGCTTCAAATATGCATGTGTATTATGAGAATTCAGCTATAAGTATCATCAGTCGAGTATTCCATGCATCAGATATGCATGCCCAGTGTGAGAACTCTATATGTCAGTCGTTCCAATTATGTAGTATTAATCTGAGATGTTTTTATTTCTTGAGTAAGTTCTGTTGATCCATATTCTTAGTCTATCAAGAGACATTCGAGGACGAATGTTCTTAAGGGGGAGATAATGTAATGCCCCACAAAATCCTTTTCCAGTCTGAGCCTTAGAGCGTATTTGGTAAAGCGAAAATCCGAGTTAAAATATTTTAGAAATATCCTCCCAATTATGAAATACTTTGAATCGTGTGGAAATCTATTTGAGCATGAATTGAGATAATAGAGGTCCCCTAACTTATATACGAGTTGAAAGCTTTCCTATCGTTTAAGTTTTAGTGACCGTCAAGAATTAGGTCAACTTAAATCGACCATAACTCCTTAAATATATCTAATTACAGGACCTACTATATATCAAATGAAATATCTTTGAATTATCTTTCCAACGATACCAATTTCGTCAAAAACCAATATTGGAGAAAAGAGTTATGCCCATTTTACTCCAGCATGTCTGGATGGGAAACTGGTGATGACATTCGTGATAAGCTATCACGCCCATGACGGCCTATCACCAATGTCGTCATCCCTGGGCAGATTTCTGACCCCAGTGACCACATTTTGTGATAAGCCATCACGCCCGTGATGGCCTATCACCAATGTCGTCAGCCTTAACCAGAAACTCAATATTTCACCTTTTTCTTGACGACATTCGTGACGGCCTGTCAGGGATGTCGTCAAGAATATTTTTTCAGCAATTTAAGGGCATTTTTTCAAGGGTATTTTGGTCATTTCCTATTTTTTTGAGCCTCTATAAATATGAGGAACCCTCATTCAAACCCTAATTTCTCCATTTTTCTTTTAATTCTCTAAAGAGAGAATATTTAGGGTTTCAATTCAAGAACCCTAATCTACCAAAAATCATCCATAAATCTTCAAGATTTCTTCAAGAACTAAGTTCTTCATAGTGTGGGCTTCGATAATCATTTATTACAAGTGCGGATAGATTCTCAAGCATTAGAATTCATCTGACTTCAAAGGTTAAGGTATGTAGATATTGATTCTTGGGTCCCTTTCATCCAAGAAGCTCAAGAACCCTATTTAAAAACTATTTTTTTTTTATGTTTGTGAGTTGTTAATAATTTGTATGAGTTGAAATGGATGTTCAAGGTGTTGTGGAGTTTTGATTTATGTTTGTCTACAAAATTTATGAGCTTTGACCCTAGTATGTGGAACTAATGTGATAGAACCTCTTGAAGTTGTTTTCTTTGTGATGTATTCATGACTTTTGGGTATAGAAATGTTTGAATAAGCGAAGCATGTCCCCCATAGGTTTGATAAAAACATCCAAATGAATGAATTATTCCATGGTAGCAGGAAATTCCCAAATAAGTGTGAACCCGTGCATTACTAGTGTTTGATAAAATGCCTTAGTGAGTGAAATGTCCCAAGATAGCATGAAATCCCCAATTAAGTTGTGACATGATAGTAAGAAGTTTTCCCAAGCTATGTGATATCCAAACACATGTCAAGACTAATATAGGTATGAAATAGCTGAGGTAAAACCTTGTTGAATGGAGTACGATCTAGTAGCATGTTTCCCCTACATTATTATATGATTATGATTCTGAGATGCTTAAAGTGACCCCTTGGCGACTATGATGATGAATAAATGTTTGTGATTCCTAATTACTTGAAGAGTTGTATTAATGATTGGGAAGATGCTTTAATGATTATGATGATGCATGAATGATTATAATGATACATGAATGATTGTGATGATGAATTAATGATTATGCTTTACTTTTATGCTATCGAGTCCTGGGGGTATTTATACCCGATAATGGAGCTATTATCTAGAGCCCGTGTCATTTTCTCGATAACTCCAGTCGAGCCATGATTCTCTGAACTCAGTGAACTATAGAACTCTGTATCCTCAGACAAGTCAGAACTTAAGAAAGCTCAGTAATCTTAGTTATCTCTGTAATCTCTGTATCGCTAGTAATCTAGGCTCAGTCCTGTAATCAACTTAGATCTAATAGTATTCAAGTCTAATCTCATAAGCGATTTGAGTAATCTATTCAAGATCTGTATCGTCAGTCAGATACCATGATTCGATACCTTTTCCGTCAGATATGGAACTAAGTAATCTCAGCGTAACTCAGTCAGATCTTTTGAGAAACATGATCAGTAACAAACTCAGTTCAGTTGTGTTCAGTTGAGAATTCAGTTCAGAGTCTTTCAGTTTGGAGTAGAAGCTAGCACCGAGCGAGGAAAGAGATGGCGACTCTCCCGTCAGAGAGGCTGAGTCGTTAGGATAAATCTCTGAACTCCAGAACTGCATAGACAGTGCAGGATGGAGGAGTCTCTCGTCAGTAGAGGCTGTCACCGTCAGAGAGGTTTGACTATCATATTACCTCAGGCTGACTTCCTACAAGGGTCATCCCATCAAAGAGGCTTAACCAGAGAGGTCTTTACCCGTGGCACGGTATTGACACCCTTACAGCTAGGGTCATAGGTTAGACTCCACCTGTGGTAGGTTGGGTTATGTCGGATAAGTAAATACTTCCTACAGTTGCAGTTTCAGTATCACTCTTTAGAAATCAGGACTGTGTGGTACAATCGTCTATCCCAGTATGGAACTCATATAGTTCTATTGGTTCATGGACCATCCCATCAGATAGGCCTGGTCTCACATGTAGATGCTTATGATCATATCTCAAGATCTCCCGTCAGAGAGGCTTGATCTCAGTCTTAGACTATGTTGATTATTCTTATTATCATATCTAGAGATCTCCCATCAGATAGGCTTGATCTCCATCTCATATTCTTTATTTTATTGAGTATTCTTGTTGTCAGATTTAGACATGATCATACTTCTTATCATTGATAATCTCTTCCAAAATAATCTGTTAGAAAAGTTGATCTCTAATTCTGTCAGTCGAAAGCAGTAAGCTCAGAATTTAGTTCTTGATGTAAGTACATCCAGATCCTCAGTTATCACTATCAGATGATTCAGTGATTCCGTATCTCAGTGTTAGTAGTAAGTTCAGTCTTCAGTAAAGTGGTATTTGAGTTTTAGTAGCTAGAGTTGCGATGATTGTGTTCATGGTCTGTACATTCATGTATGTGTTCTCATGCAGCATCTTCATGATTATTCAATTTAGATATTGTGCATGCATGAGCCCTTGCATTAGCCTACCCCGTCTACATACTCAGTACATTTCTGTACTGACGCATTTGCGCTATGGTGTTTTATTTGACACCATAGGTTCAGAGGCACTGGATCCAAAGTATCCTCAGCAGTTCAGTCCCAGTCAGCAGCAGTAACAGTGAGTCCTCTTCTTTCGAGGATGAATCTCAGTTTACTATTATATCTTCAGACTTTATTTATTTTTAGTTTATATAGTTAGTTGGGGACTTGTTCCATCAACTCCACGGTTCAGATAGTTTAGAGGCTTTTCAGACGAATATTATTAACGTTTATGATAAGTATTCATAGATGTGTTGAATCTTATGGCTAGTTTCTGTATTTATTTTGGATATTATGCAGTATACAAGTACAAATATCAGTAAAATATTAGCTTGTGGTCCTTCGGGGTCATAAGCACCGTGTGACATCTCGGGATGGGATTTCGGGGAGTTACATATGGATTTATTAATGTTTTGTGATCGTGTGGGGCCTATGTGGTTGTTATTTGGTGGTTTTGAGACATTATTTCCTACATGTGATTATATGGAGTCTTAGACTATACTACTGGCCTGGTATTTAAGTAATTGGTTGCTTTCTTCTTGGTGAAAATTGTCTAAGTTTTGATGTATGTAGTATCAATGGCATATTATTGTATATCTTACTCTATTTTTATTTGGATTATATTAGTTCATGGATGGTTGGCTTATTGAGTGGATTTTAGGCTAACGTGCTTGGTATATTGGTTGGATTTATAATTTTCATTTTGGTTAATTTTGAGCATTACATCCTTACATCATATACATCCATGAAACATTGGTACCACCGTGGTAATACGGTTTTTCTAATTGAAATGTAACACCTTTAAAAACCTTCTGCCAAAGTATGTGTTGGAGAATAGTTATGGATATTGGATTTATATTTGTTATTGGATGGTATATACGTTGACGAACACCCTATGGGTCCTACCTCGATAGCACAGATTGCTAGGTGTATATGGAGGTTGTCTGACAACCTCGAACATATCATATCATCATCATCTTTATTGTATTTAATACATTTTGTACATTTTGTGTTGTAATTGCGTGTTTTGATTTAATGTCCATTTTTTTTGTGTTTCTTTCTCATTTTTGTAATTGGTGTATGTATATCATAGGACTATTAGGGAAGATGGTGTGGACAACCATTTGGGACACTTTTGATTGCAGGTGATGCGCCTCTTTTAGGTATTTTGTATACTTTATTTTCTAGGTTTCTTATTTAGCCTAGATACGTATTGGTTACTTGTGGATCTTACTCATATCTATTGTGCCCTTTGGTTCAGATCCAGGTACGCGTGCACTACACAAAAGGTGATTTTGGGCAGTGCTTGGAGTATTTTTGAGGTATCAATGAGTCTATGCTTTCAGAGTTGATCTACGACCTCCTCTTTTTTTGTTTATGTCTTGTTTTCATATTCGGAGACAGATTATGTTCCTTTTGAACTATTATTTGTATATTTTGATGTTGAGATGGAGTTAGTTAGTTCTTACATCGTGACACCGAATTTTATCGAGATTTACGATATTGTTGTTATGTATTTTTCTGCTATTATTATTTATGTGTGGTTCAGATTCATTATAGAAACCTTACCTTGGGTTTGATTGTTGTTTTTATTATTTCATATTAGTTTGGGTGATTGGCTTACTTATCAAGACTTGCTTCGGTGAGTGCCCTCATGACTCTTAGTTTTGGGTAGTGACAAAAAGTAAATGAACATGTAGGCCTTAAAACTTCTTAAAAGAATCTTTACTCTAGTTTTGTGACATTTCTTTGTTATTAATGTCATAAAACTATGGCTCTTGCTTACATTATTTAAAACTGTAAAATCTTCAAAACTCATTCATAAGGCACAATATTTGTAAAATTATCAGAATTATCTTAAAATAAAAAATTTAAGTCAAACAGATGTAGGACAGATTCAAAAAATCTAATATATAAAGTTATGAACATACCTTAAATATAAAACCCGCAAAAAATGTTAATTAGCAAAATATTATATACATGAAAATTTCAAATTGAACAAAAAAGTGAGATAAAGAAAGTGGAGGGGTAGGAGTTGAGGCTGACAAGAGAGGGTCTAGGTATTTAGATTGTAGTATGTGGGAAGGGAGAGTAGGATAATATATTGTCTAAGAGAATTTATTACATTAAGAACTGGCAAGGTGTTGCCTTTTTGACGTGGCCACTCATTTATGATTCAATCTTTAAGGTGAATGACGAAACAACACAAACGGTGATTTGGATATCTTTTCTAAACCTATTACCAACATACTTTGTGAAAGAGTCTTGTTATCATTAGCATGGATATTGGGAAGCCTATCTAATTGGATACGACTACAATACGCAAAAGTACACCCAATTGTGCTAGGGTCAAGGTTCAAGAGCACCTTGCTGCTGAATTTCTAAAGTTCATACAGATTGTCGTTGTAGAGGAGTCTACTGGAACAAAACGTATGGCTAATGTTCGAATACAAAATGATAGTTTACCAAAGTATTATTAGGCATATAGATGACAAAGACATAATAAAGATGGATGCAGAAAACTAAATCAACATGAGAAAAAGCAATCATGAATAAGGAAATTCAGATGCAAATATTGTGCAAGAACAAGCTGTTGTTGATCCCTAAAAAGGGCCTTGCAACTTCAACACTACATATCTACCTAGAGCACTATCTAGTAGCAATGTGGTTGGCGATCCAGGTTCTTGGGTTCTTGTGGAATATAGGAAACCGGCAAAAAGGAAGGGAGCAAGTAAACAAGCCTGCAGATAGCCCATCAAAGAAGATACAACAAGATGATAGTAACTCAGCAAGGGCAATGGTAATTACTAAAATAAATATAAGTCTTTAAAAGATTGTGAGAGTTGGGTTCAAAATGCTTTTCATAGTACAAAGTATGGCAAAAGAGCTGAAGCAGAGATAGTAGATAAAGAGGAGCAGGAATTGATTTCTCATTTACACAAAGATGTACTGGAGATATGCAATGAGAGGAACACCAAATATGTGGAAGGAGTTTGATTTGTAGTTCTAGATATGATCACAATGAAGGGGATATAACATTCTAGTTTTGTAAAGGTCAACACCAAAGATTAACAACAACAGTAAAACATAATCAAAGTAAAATTAAAAAGGAAGAATTTTCTCCAATACATGCAGAAATGTTGGAGAAACCAACTGAAAGTTGTAACAAAGGAACAGAGTTCATAATTATGAAATAAAATGAGGAGGAGAAACAAATTATAGCACAGGCTGAAGGTCTTACTAATGTACAAATGGTATAGGACATAACTGAATCTATGTTCTGTGAACCTCTACGGCTAGATACTTCTAGAATGCATAAATGTAGTGCAGCAAAATATACAGTAAAGATATTTCAAATTACATAGGAAAATAAGGGTGTAATAGCTAGGACTGAGGTGTGTTTGAAATAGTCATATTCTTTGATGATTGAAACATGTTCCACCTAGTAAAATACTGCACGACCTTGTTTCACATAAGGTTCTTAAATCAGAAATGCAAACCATCAATAATGTCCCTAAAGGTAATATAATAACAGAGGAGCAGGAAGAAAATGGTAATATGAAAAATGTGCTCAAACATTCAAGATTATCTCCAGTAACATAACCGGTTGGGAAAAACAAGAATTAAAGCTGACGGTAATATGCCTACACGGGTGTTAACTAAAAGAGGTGTGAAAACAAGTGCTAAATAAGTTGGAAAGCTCTTTTTTGAAACATAAGGTATGTGCAAAATCAACATGCTTTTCATAGGCTGCAAATGTTACATAAACATCACAAGTTTTTGTGTATAGAATTGATGGGCCCTTTCCAAAACTCTTCTCAAATTTAAAAGTATAAAATGGTAATAGGGATGTAGTACACAAACTATAATTTGAATGGGAAGATATGAGTTTTTTTTAATGATGACACTCAAGTAACGATTGTGTCTGATACAGTGTAGCAGCTCGCCACTCAGTTGACATTTCCAAATGGTAGAACAGTTATTACTACAACAGTCGATGCTAACTGCAAAATAGATAAGAGATTATAATTATGGAATGATATCTATTGGTTGAGTAAAAATAAAACCACCCTTGAGTGATATGAAGAGATTTTAATGTGATCTTAAGTAAGGAGGAAAAGTTTTTAATGTTCATTTTTTGATGTTAACTATAAGGGAAGTCCATTCACTTGTTAGATTGAGAGAGTTGCTAATGATTGTATTTTCAAATGACTGGACAGGGTGTTGATGAATCAAGATTTGCTTGATCATGCACCCTTATTACTGTAGTGTGGTGGTCAGACTACTTATATTTCTAGACCTTTCAAATTTCTAAAATTCTAGGTGGAAGCAGTTGACTTTCAAGATGTGGTTAAAGAAAGTCGGAGATGCATAGGTTCAGATGATATTTTTCTTAATTTAAAGCATATGATGAAGAAAATAAAGTTGGCTTTATCAAAATAGAACAAAGAGAGATTTGGGGATATCTTTATGCAAATAGTAATCAAAGAGGAAATTGTAAGGATCAAACAAGATTTATTTGTGGAATTTCCATCTACAGAGAATAGAATGGTGATTTAACAAGCCTCGACTGAGCTAAAATGCATCTTCATTTTGAGAAAAAATATCGGAGACAAAAAACTGGTATACACGAGTTTATTGAAGGAGATAGAAATAATAAGTTCTTTCATAACTTAGTGAATGGTGGACAGAGAAGGCTGAACATTAATTGAAATGGCAAAAGAGATGGAAGATGGTCTGAAGGGTAAGATGCAGTGGCTGATGAAGCTATAGATTTTTCAAAGACCAATTCTCTTCTGAAGTAGACAATGAGGATCTAACTTTGATCAATAATATTCAGACTATTGTCACAGAAGATGAAAATTATATGCTAAACTCAGTATCAACAGTGGAGGAGTTTAAAAGGGTTGTCTGTTTATATGAATAGTGATAGTGCTAGTGGACAAAATCATCTCACAATCAATTTTATCAGTCTTGCTGAAGTATAGTTGGAACAAATATAGTAGAAGTGGTAAAAAGTTTCTTATGCGGGTAATACTTTGCCTAAATCAATTGCACATACTAATCTGGTCTTGTTGCCCAAAAAAAATAACATGCTAACTTTCTCTAATTTGAAGCTAATTAGTCTGAGTAGCTTTTTAAACAAAGTAATATCAGGGGTCATTAATGGAAGAATTGAGATGATACTTCCTAGTCTTATTTCACAAAACCAATTAGGTTTTGTGAAAATGAGAAGTATTACTAAAAATGTGCTTCTAGCATATAAATTTATTTGTGATATAAGGAAGAGGGGGAATCCTGCAAATATGGTGATAAAGTTAGACATGGATAAGGTTTATGAAAGGATGGACTGGAGGTTTTTAATAAAAGTTTTTAAAGCTATGGGCTTTGATAATTTGATGGTAGACAAGATATAGAGACTGATAGCTTATAATTGGTATTCATACTCAATAATGGACATACACATGGGTTTTTTCATTCATCTAGAGAGGTAAAGAAAAGGGACCCTCTATCACCTGCTCACTTCATTCTTGTTGCTGAGGCACTTTTTAAAGCCCAAAATGCATTATTTTTAAATAAGGATTTAATGGCTTTAGGATTCCTAAGTGAAGGGATAGTATCAATCATTTAACCTATGCTGATGACACTATCATTTTTTATACTACTAAGAAATAGACTTTGCATCAGGTAATGAGCACTTTGAGTTGTTATGAAAGGCAATCTGGTTAGGAAATTAATAAAGAAAAAAAGTTTATTTTCATATTTCACAAAACTTCAAAAACTATTATTCAAGAGGTTGAAGATATGATAGGTTTTAGTAGAGGAAAATTTCCACTTACTTATATTAGATGACCAACTGTACATGCCAAGAAGAGGAAGATTCACTTTATAAAACTGATTAAAAAGTGTAAAATAAGTTGCAAGTCTAGAAGGGTAAGTTGTTGTCTTTTTGTGGGAAATAGGTTTTAACTAAAAATATTTTGCAAAGTATTCCTATCTACTTACTCTTAACTATTAATCCTCGTATGGATGTGATACATAATCTACATTGAATCTCAAGCACATGGTATTATAACTGGACATAACTAAGAGCCTTACACTATGTGTTACCTATTAAGAAGGAACTACAAGAGGGAATTAAAGAGGTAAAACACTTGATGTTAGAAGTAGGTGGAATGTTCCACTTCTACAACAGGTTAGAACTAAGGAAATTTGCTAAATATAACTAAAAATTTGAAGATAGTGGAGGAAGATGTAGAATGGAATAAGTCCCGGTGGACCTTGACATCTGTTGGAATATTTTCTGTAGCTAGTGCCTGGAATTTGGTGAGATGGGAGAAAGAAAAACTAAACTCATTTTCTAATATTTTGATAAAAGGATTATCATTCAAGATGTCTTTTTTGATATGGAGAGTGATAAAAAAGAATCCCCATTAGGGAGGTGTTAGTTAAAACGAAGTTGCTGGAAACTGTTACTTGTTGTTGTTGCAATAATTTAGAAGTTGAAACTTTTTAATGTTTATTTTATCGGTGTCCAGATACCAAACAAATTTGGCATATCTTAGAAATGTCAGCAAGAACTAGTGGCTTATTTTCACAACTAAAAAACACCATTTATAAATAGTGGTAGAAAGATAGTGCACGGAAATTGAAGTCAATTTTTAAAATTATACCAATAATGGTAATGTAACATGAATGGAAATGAATAAATTTTGTCTATCATAGTGGAAGGATGTCTCTCCAATACTCAATTATTGAACTTAATAGGAAATATTCATTTATATGCTATTGTTCTATATCTTAGGTTAAGAGGAATTCCTAATAGTTGGCCTTTGCTAGAGCAATATTTAAAGAGTATAATACTATTATGGTGACTAAAGTGGTAAGATAGAATATGCCAGAGGGGGAAAACTTTAAATGCAATTTAGATGGAGATAGTAAAGATAATCCTGGACCAACTTCAGCTGCATTTTGTATTAGAAATTGTATGGGGGATTTAGTGTATGTTGATCATATGTTGTTTGTATGTGTTACTTGTCGTGTATTTAGCTTCTATTTGTACATTTGGGTATTCTTGTTCCATGATGTTTATATATATTAGAACTGTTAGGGGAGAAGATGTAAACTACCATTTAGGTACTACTCTTCTAGCAGGTTGTGTTCTCATAGTATTTTCTTTACTTATTTTGATGTCTACTTTTCTTAGTCGACCTTTGATAACTACTGGGTACACGTGGACCATGTTCACTCTTACTGTGCCCTTTTGATGTAGATTAGAGCACGAGTTTGAAACGTGGAGGCTGATTTTTTATTATTAAGTTGGTTATTTGAGGTACTGGTTTGCTCTAGACTTTTACTGTCAACTCTAGAACCCCTTTTATATATTTCTAATTTACTTATAAGTTTTTGGAAATACATAGTTGTATTCATGATATTTTCGGATGTACTTGTTAGATTCTCTACACTTATGACACCAAATATTGGGATTGTTATACTTTATTTAGATTTTTGCTAAATTTTGTGTATCTGTTGACCTTACTTCATTATAAAAGTCCTATCGTGTCTTATTTTGTTATCATGAATCATTTTTACCTTTTTTGTGATTGATTTTCTTATCAAGGTTGGGCCATGATAAGTGCCATAATGACCTTATCTTTTGGGTTTTGACAAATTGGTATCAAAGAACTATGTTCAGTGATCTCACAAGTGTAAGACTAGGATGTCTAGTAGAATCTCATGGATTGGTACATAGACATCCTTATCTACCTTCAAGAGGTTATTATATATATTTAGGATAAACTTCATTAGTTTAATTCCTTATCATGCAGGCTGTTCATACATAATGTTTTAAACTTGAATCCCATTTTTCTGTGCAGATGGTGAGGAATAGATCTATAGATACTAGGGATATTATGTTAAAAGTCAATAAACAAGCCCTGATAGAGGATGAGGTAGGGGTCATGGTTGACCTATAGATAGAGGACGGGCACGAAGAGCTTCCCCTGCCATAAGACATGCTAGGGAGGCCTCTTCAAAGCCTAAGGTTGGGTATGCCAAATATGATTATCATACAGGGTGTGCAGGGCAAGGCCATTTTGAGTATGAACATGAGTGACAGGATGTTCAACTCTTATCCCAACTAATATTCAGTAATCATCAAAAGCTTGGGAGGTAAATTCCAAGTTTGTAACACCTCGGGAGTACACCCTGGATGCCACACGGTGCTTAGGAACCACAAGTTATCCCAAGCTAACCCATGAACTGCCCTACTATTAAGTAACTAGATTATAACATATTAAATGACAAGTTCTACTGTGCGGAAATGTAATCATATTAAAAATCTTAAATAGATACTATAATTATAAAGCTTTACAATTTGATAAATCTGAAGGAAGAAACTGAAACTACATGACTGACTCTGACTGAAATCTGTGAAGCCTCTACTATACTGACTATAGATAGCTAGGACATGCCTCCGAATATCACTAATCAATACACATGGAAAATAAATGAATTGTACATGAACTAAAACTGTCTGGAGTTCCCAAAACAAGAGAACTCATCACCAGCTGGCTGGAAACTGCAACTATCTGATCATGATGTACGGGCTACAAATAGTTCCTATATTATGAAACAATGTAGACACACAAACATATATATGGATCAGTACTTCTACAATGTAATGAGTATGCAGGGGTGAATGCAATAACTAAAACTACTTTCATACGTAATCTTAAAACACACATGCTAAGTTTAAGTAGATTCACTAATAGGCTAGAATAAACTAAAAGCCGAAATATCTTAAAACATGAGTAACAAACATAATCTGATAAGCTAGTGAATCTCTACACTTAGTTTCTGTAAGACTTTACTTTTATGATATAAGTAGAGTTGAAGCTGCGATACGATTAAACATGGATACATGAATATGCAAGACTAAACATACTTGTACTGAGCAAATCTAATTAACTGAATAACTTATTTCTGGGTTACAGAATAATTGAACACTTAGTCAAGGGGGTAACTAGTACCTATAAACTGAGTAATATATATATGAATATGGACTGCTAATATTCGGAAACTGAATAGCTAATGACTGAATACTAATCACGTAATACTGAACTATAGTTAGTCTGAATAACTGGGCTAAAAATATGGAGTACAATGCTTATGGGGTAAGTACTATCAAAACAACATGATATAATTGAGCATGAATTTGTGAAAACTATAATATCTGAGAATGCAAGACAATATATATATCTGTTATGGTACTGAGATAATCTGAAAGACTAAAAACTATTAAACTGAATATCTGAATATCTGTACACTTAGTCAGGCTAACCTGAACTGAAGAGACATAGAATACTGTACTGATATTGTGGGAAGTATCATCTAACCGACATGCCCCAATTTGAGCTTATCGTGGTCCAACCTGTAACCCCAGTTGGAAGGGTGTCAGTACCATGCCACGGGTACTAAATTGGCTATGTGGATCCATTAATATGAAGTCCCGAAGGACTAAAGATTCATCCTCTACTAACAGGTGCTCTGGTGAGATATGTATCAACCCTTAACAGGCAGGGTAATATCTAAAACCTATGCAAGTTACGTAGTTCTTTAACACATAGATTGCTACTAAGAGTCACACCCTTAACTGGCAGGTGAGCCCCCATCCTTAGGTTCCGTCGGTGCTAAATACTACTCCCAATTAAATGACACAGGATTACTAACTGTTGCATGCACTGTTAACTGATAACTACTAAGCTCAGGTCATGGTATTCTTAAAAAAATAGTGCATACAAATTCTGAGGTAATTATTAATATGTTAATTTATACTGAAACTGAAATCGGACTGTGCTAACTTAATTGGACTCACAACTGACCATATTACTAACTGAATGATATTTCCTATGGTATAACTGAAATCATTCAGTAGATACTAAAAACAAGGTAAACAACTAAATATAGGGTATTCAAAGCCCCTAGGACTCGATAGCAATAGCGACAGGGATATAGTATAGCTTTGTAACCATAATAATAAAGCATTATTCAAAGAAACCCGTCACATGGGCATTTCTTCAAACACATGGAGATTAATACTTTAACAAGGGGCAATTCATCAAACACATGGGGATCATTAACCTGCATATCGAAATATGTTAAACATGGAGCATAGCATGATTACATAACTAAAATCATGGATTAGGGAATTTACATGAAATTTTCTTGATATAGGACATGGGCATTTCATCAAAACATGTAAAGATCATATCCTAAACGTAAGAATGTCTTAAACATGAGGGAATAATAGAATTACATGGCAAAGATTCATAACTTGGGGATTCATCTCGAAATTGATTGAACATAAGATGGGAATTTCATCAAACATGTGGAAGGCATGAATTTAAAATATGGGAGTATTGCTAAACATCATGAATTTAGGATCTATCATGGAATTTACTTGAATAGAACATAGGAAACTCAAATTCATAGCATGAGGAATGCAAAATCTTGCATGGAATCATACATGGCTGAATTGAAATAAAACACAATGAAAATATGAAATTTAATCTTTCTTGAACTTACAAAATACCATCATAATGGAAAATTCATTCTTTAATTGAAAAAAGGGTTTTTGGGCTCCATGGGTGAAAGAGGACCCATGGATGAACTCCCACATACCTTAAAACTTTAAATCTTGAAGAAGAAACAAAATCTTTAAAGCTTCTTGAATTGGGAAACTTGAAATCTTGATGTTTCTTGAAGAGGATTTGATGGAGTTCTTGGTGTTTTTGAGAGGGCTAGTGTTTTTTTTAGAGAGAAAAGGATGAATAATGATGTAACTAATGATTTTGGGGCTTTAATTATCTGTTATGGACGCGTTAGGATGAAGGAAATAACTTATTTTCCCTTGAAAATGTGCAAACAAAAACTGAAAAATGGGTGCACGCAACGGAGCGCACGTCGTGTTCTAATCGCGCGCCCTCACTACCTCTCTCACGAAAATGACTATAACTTTTTTCTCGGGTATCGGATTAAGGCGAAATTAGTATTCTTGGAATGCTAATTCAACTATATACTATTTGGTGGCTCTATAGAGGAAAAATTCTACATATTTAAAAAGTTATACGCATTCAAAGTAGATCCTTGTAGAATCGAATACCAATCTTTAGACGAATCAAAGACTCTTAGCTCAACTTTGTTCTAAGTGATTCCTATGAACATTTTCACCTTGAAAGCACATCAAACACGAGGATAAAGATCATAAAACCTATTTTCACATAGTAGTAATTTGGATTATAGCTTATACATCTAGGAACGATGGTTCAAAGACAAGCCTGAAAATGTGGGGTCTTACATTTTCTCCCCCTTGGGAACATTCAACCTCGAATGAGACTGGTTAGACTTAGATAACTATATGAAGGAAACTCAGATCATATTGTGAACATGAATGACTTGGAACATGATTGCATAATTGAGTCTGAGCAGGATACATGAACTGAACTGATTTAATAAATACATATACTGACATGAGAATGGTCATAGGGTTGAGATATAAATGAGATAGTTAACTTATGATTAACCATTAATTCAATCTAGATCTTATTTTATGAGGAAGAGATAAAAGATTTAAGAAATGAATACACGGGGTAGTACATATCCTCCTTGGGATGCTTCATCCCCCGAATTATGTTGACTTGGCTGAAGTACTAAGGAAAGACTGAGATGATGCACGGGAAACTTACAAACTGAATCATGGCTAAATAGTTGGAATATGAATCTGATGCCTGACGCATGAACTCAACTAAATTTATGACTTGCATGGTCGTGAATGAATTACCTCATGAATAGGAAAGATGGGAAAACCATAGGAACTTGTTTGTCTGACTACTAAACTGGATTGCTGGCGATAAGAACTGAATTATACTGAAAACTTATACTCAACTATACATTCCATTTCAGATCTGCACTTCACTTGAGGGTACTTAACATCTCACATGGGTACTGATAACTCTATCCACTAAAGTCTGAGTTGAACTCAATTCTACAACCATGTTCAAGCCTACTCGAATCTACCAAGTGCTGAAGGCTAGAAATTAAGGAGGCCGTGATGGAGCGCGCGCCACAAGCTCTACTCCACAAGACTAAAGTACACGCCATAGGCTCTACCACGGGCACCCCTACCAGTGGACTAGGGCATGCGACGCAGGCTTATCTGGGTGGTGCTACTCTTTTGGAAGTCTAAACACACCCCTACGCTCGTCTAAAAAATTTGAAACTCACCTGAGAAGTACTATTGACCACTCCAATCATGAATCAACTTAAAATTTAACGTTCCAATGTCGAGAAACTAAAAAATAAAATACTTGAAGTTTGGGAGCTTTAGAAATGACCAAGTCCCAACTCTTAGTGAAATTTTCTAAGTCTTTGACCCCTTTTAACTTGTAATAGTAAGATGAAATGAGTATTGTCAATAAGAAATATTTTCTCTCTCCGATCTAGCAATTTCTCATTACTACTATCATCTCATAAAAGAAGGTCACTGAAAGGTTAGAATATTAGGACCTGAAGCATTAAAGAATAACATTGACACTCAACTGAGGTCTGAGTAATAAAACATCAATAACATAAATTCATCTGAGGGATCTAAACTGAGGGCATACAAGACATAAATCTGAATTTCACTGATCATTAAAAGTATGGCAAGGGTACTGGAACTGAACATACTATAAAACATGTGTACATGAGTCATGAGCTTCATGACCTAAGTTTAAAGTTCATGAATTCATAGAACATGATTCGTACTTCTGAGTGAACTAGAACTCCTCATACTGGGAACTGGGAGAGTACACGATTCTCTATTATCTGCATGAACATGAACTATGATCTTGGAGTTAACATGTAAGGCATGCGTAGATATCGTGATGACTAAAATACAATACTAAAATAAAAATGGTTTGGGGATCATCCTTCCTTACTGATGCTCTACCATACTCTAGGATCAGATAAAAAATCTGAGGGCCTGATTTGTTACTTGTTCTATCATCTTCCCCCTTAGCTTTAACCCATCATTCTAATTCTCTGAACCACTTAATAAACTCTAACTGAACTAAAACCACTTTACTATAGAGCCCAAGGTATTACGATACACATAAATACTAAAATCCCATAGAATATACTACCCTTAACTTTCCTTAGCTTCTGCAATAATCATCACATACTTACACTATTTTCGACACATACTTGCCTCACTAAACACATCATCTGCTTTTGTTTCTTCATAGACTACTAATATCACATCTCTTAACTAACACCACATCATCATACTTAATTTCAAATCAACAAACTTAAATTCTTGCATACATTGTTCATGCCTACTCAATCGCGATAACACTATCCCAACTCTACTACCGCTAAACTTCTGGGTTCATGCTTCTAACTCTAGATCATATACTGTAAAAGGAATTCTGAGATAAGATCTAAAACACATCTGACTTTAGCTTAATGCACGATTTTCATGAATATGAATAAAATATTTCAAACTTTAGGACATAAGGGAACTGATGGGATACTTTCTGAGCCAACATACAATCCCATAACTGTCTATGTGGATTAGCTGAGGAAACACTATCAGTAGAAATTTGAGCTTGACTATTTTTGTTACCTCTAAAACAAGGTAGAGATGGCATGAATAAAGTAAGATAAGAATCTATTTAAGTTTCTTATAGGACCTTTCTATATCATGATCTAAGACATGAAAAAAGGGAAACATTTCCTAAATACCCTATAGCCTCTCGAAGAAAAGTACAGAAGTCTTTGTACCATTCTGCAAGACTCTACTATACACGACTTCATAGACACCTTAGGACACTTCAACTCTGTGCTCTTATACCAAGTTTGTAACGCCTTGGGAGTACACCCTGGATGCCACACGGTTCTTAGGAACCATAAGTGATCCCAAGCTAACCATGAACTAACATACTGTTGAGCAACCAGATTACAACACATTAAATGACAAGTTCTACTGTGCAAAAATATAATCATACTAAAAATATGAAATAGATACAATATTGATAAAACTTTACTACTTGATAAATTGGAAGGAAGAAACTTAAAGTACATGACTGACTCTCACTGACATCTATGAAGCCTCAACTATACTGACTATAGATAGCTTGGACATGCATCCAACTACCACTAATCAATACACATGGAAAATAAATAAACTATACATGAACTAAAACTGTCTGGAGTTCCCGAAACAAGAGAACTCATCACCTGCTGACTGGAAACTGAAACTGTTTCATCATGATGAGCAGGCTACAAATGGTACCTATATTATGAAATAATGTATCCAGACAAACATATATGTGGATCGATACTTCTAGAATGTACTGAATATGTAGGTGTGAATGCAATAAGTAAAACTGGTTTCATACGTAATCTTAAAACATGCATACTAAGTGTAAGTAGGCTCACCAATAGGTTGGAATAAATTAAAAGCTAAAATATCTTAAAACACGAGTAATAAATATAATTTGATAAGTTGGTGATTCTCTACACTTAGTTTCTCTAAGACTTTACTTTTATGATATAAGTAGAGCTGAAGCTGGGATATGAAAAAACATGGATACATGAACATGCGAGACCAAACATACTTGTACTGACTTGATCTGATTAACTAAATAATTAATATCTCAGTTACAGAATAATTGAATTGTAAGTTAAGGGGGTAACTATTACCTATATACTGAGTATCTAATATATGGATATAGACTGCTGATATTTGGACACTAAATAACTAATGACTAAATACTGATCACATAATACTGAACTATAGTTAGTCTGAATAACTGGGCTTAAACTATGGAGTACTATGCTTATGGGGTAAGGACTATCAAAACAACATGAGATAACTGAGCATGAATGCGTGAAAACTAAAATATCTGAGAATGCAAGACTAAGTGTATATCTGTTATGGTACTGAGATATTCTAAAAGACCAAAAACTATTAAACTAAATATATGAAAGTCTATACACTTAGTCAGGCAAACGTGAACTGAAGAGAAAAAAAATATTGTACTGAGACTGTGGGAGGTATCATCTAACCAACATACCCCAATCTGAGCAAATCGTGGTCCAATTTGTAACTCTAGTAAGAAGTGTGTCAGTATCATGCCATGGGTACTAATATTGGCTGTGTGGATCCACTAAGATAAAGTCTTGAAGGACTAAAAAATCACCCTTTACTGGAAGGTACTCTAGTGAGATATGTGTAAACCCTCTACTAGAAGGTTAACATCTCAAAACTACTCTGGCTACATAGTTCTGGAATGCAAGGATTGCTACTATGAGTCACACCCTCAACTAGCAAGTGAACCCCCATCCTTGGGTTCGCTCGGTGCTAAATCCTACTCCCTACTGAATATCACTGGAATACTAACTGGTGTATGCACTTTTAACTGATAACCAATTTACTCAGGTCATGGTATTCTAAAAATGTCAGTGCATACAAATTCTGAGGTAATTATTAATGTGTTAATTGTTACTGGAATTGAAACCGGACTGAGCTAACTTAATTAGAATCATAACTGACCATATTACTGACTGAATGATATTTCCTATGGTATAATTGGAATCATTCTATAGATACTGAAAACTAGGTAAACAACTAAATTTTAAGTATTCAAAGCCCCTAGGAATCGATAGCAATAGCGATAGGTATATAGTAATGCTTTGTAACCATAATAAGAAAGCATTATTCAAAGAAACCCATCACTTGGGCATTTCATCAAATATATGAAGATTAATACTTTAACACAGAGAAATTCATCAAAAACATGGGGATCATTAACTTGCATAACGAAATATCTTAAACATGGGAGAATAGCATGATTACATAACTAAAATCATGGATTATAGAATTTACATGAAATTCACTTGATATAGGACTTGGGCATTTCATCAAAACATGTAAAAATCATAGCTTGAATGTAAGAATGTGTTAAACATGAGGGAACAATAAAATTACATAGCAAAAATTCATAACTTGGGGATTCATCTTGAAATTGATTGAACATGATATGGGAATTTCATCAAACATGTGGAAGGCATGAATTTATAACAAATGAATATTGCTAAACATCATGAATTTAGGATTTATCATGGAATTTACTTAAATAAAACATGGGTAAATCAAATTCAAAGCATGAGGAATTCAAAATCTTGCATGGAATCATACATGGGCTGAATTGAATTAAAAACATCATGAAAACTTAAAATTCATTGAATTAAAAACACAATGAAAACATGAAATTCAATCTTTCTTGAACATACAAAATATCATAATAATGGAAAAAATCATTCTTTAATTGAAAATAATGTTTTTGGGATCCATGGGTGAAAGAGGACCCATGGATGAACTCCCACATACCTTAAAACTTTAAATCTTGAAGAAGAAAAAAAATCTGAAAGCTTTCTTGAATTAGGAAACTTGAAATCATGATTTTTCTTCTAGATGATTTGATGGAGTTCTTGGTGTTCTTGAGGAGGCTAGGGTTTTCTTTGGAGAGAAAAGGATGAATAATGATGTAATTATTGCTTTTGGGTCTTTAATTATCTGTTATGGGTGAGTTAGGATGAAGGAAAGGACTTATTTTTCTTTAGAAACACGAAAATAGAAACTAAAAAATAGGTGTGGGCAACGGAGTGCGCGTCGTGGGCAAATCTCGTGCTCTCACTGCCTCTCTCACAAAAATGGCTATAATTTGTCGCTCAGGTATCAGAATAAGGAAAAATTAGTATCGTTGGATAGATAATTAAATTATATACAATTTGGTTGGTCTTGAGATGAAAAATTATACATATATAGAAAGTCATACATGTTCAAAGTAGACCTTTGTAGCATCAAATACCAATCTTTAGACGAATCAAAGGATCTTAGCTCAACTTTGTTCTAAGTGATTCCTATGAATATTTTTCTGCTCGAAAGCACAACAAACATGAGGATAAATATCATGAAACTTATTTTCAGATAGGAATCATTTGGATTATATCTTATACATGTAGTAACATTGGTACAAAGACTAGCCCGAAACTACGGGGTCTTACATAGGTGTACCTTGTATTCCTCAATTTTTGGGTGGTGTTTTTCCATCTGTACCAATATATTCTTATGTTATTCCCATTTAAGGGTCACAACCATCATCTATGATATCGTTGTATGTGGAATTAGTTCTTGTTGGACTTACTATTTCTCTAGTTTTTTGGGGTGAAGTGATGTCTTCTAATGATAGAAAAGATTTGAAAGCTTTATTATTTGGAACCTCCCTTATTTAGCGGATCAATTGGAAAGGATGTCTATGAGTTTTTGATTGACTATTAGGAGAAGTTACACTATGTTAGATACCTTGACTCTTATGGAGTTTCTTATACTACCTATCAGTTGACGAATATGGATAGGGATTGGTATAGGTCTTTTTCTAGTTGTAAGCCTTTGGATTTTCTTGCTATGACTTGGGCCTAGTTTTTTTAGGCCTTTTAAAGGAGTTTTGTGTCGTATAGCTTGAGAGATTAGATGCATGATGAATTTGATTACTTAAAGTAGTTCCATATATCATTATCGAGTATGTGGAACACTTTAATGCTTTATCAATGTGTTCAGTCGCCATTATTTACACTAAGTTAGAAAGGACCGTAAGTTTGTGGAGGGGTTAGAGGGTCCTCATCAATTTAAAACTTCCCAGATAGTTATTTCAGGGGATTCTTTTTAGATTATTATTAAGCATTCCATGTTGACTGAGTCTACTAGTAAGACTACTCAAGGAGGGACCAAGAAGATCTGCCTTTAGGATAAGTTTAATGGATGAGCCTCTCGAGATAAAGATTTTTTGACTAGAGGTTCTCATGGTTATCATGGTATGATGATTAAGAATGGTTAGTAGGGATCAAGTTGTAGGCCTTCAGGATCGACCACTTTAGGTAGCCATACATTAGGTCATATTAATAAAGGTTTTAGTTTTAGTTCTTCAGGAAAAGGAGGTCATCCTAGTTAGTATGTACCTCCTTATATTAAGTCATGCTATATAAGGTTTTTTATATTAGATGAGGTTGGCTATTCGGACAAAGATTATCCCCAATATATGTGTGGACCCACCTAATAGGATTCTTAACTTCCGCTCTACCCTACTCTAATTTTTATAGTGGGAGGTAGTTTACAAATTGGTAATGATAGTGATAGTAGTGATAAAGGTTCTAGAGGTAAAGCTAGGGAAAATCGTGGTTGTGGTTGTATGGTTACTTAGTTTGAGAGTTGACATATTCAGCTTTATGTTATACCTTGGTAACTCAATACAGAGAATTCTAGTATTTTCCATGTTTACTATAAATCTACTTCTATGTTATGTGACCAAGGTCAACATTCTCCTGTCTTTCTGTATATTTTTCTTTTAGTTTTGATGTTGCATGTGATCCCCTCTTATGCCTCTTCATGTTTCTATCGCTGTGAGAGATTCTTTACTTATGGATCTGGTGTACCAAACTTGTGTGGTTACCTTAGTGTGCCAAGAGACTTGGATAGACTTAATTATCATAGATATAGTTTATTTTGATATTATTTTGGGGATGGATTGGTAGCTCCCTATTCTACCATTTTGGAGTATTATACAAAGACCATGACCTTATCTACGTTGAGGTAGCCAAGGTTTTCTAGGAAGGGTATGCTAAATTCAGGTTTATAGGGTATTATATCCTTTCTACATGCTTGCCACATGGCAAACCAAGGGTTTTTATCTTATTTGGATTATGTTTGAGATAGCAGTATTGCTTTACCGCTTCTTATGGATTTTATTAAGGTTGTTTGTGAGTTCATGGATGTGTTGCCTATGGATTTACCTAGTATGCCTTCAAATTGAGATATTGATTTCGCTATTGATTTGGAGTCGAACACCGAAACAAGTTCCATCCATTCCAATAGGATTGTCGCTATAGAGTTGAAGTAACTAAAGAAATAGTTTAAGGATTTATTGAGTAAGGGGTTCATCATACCTAATATATCTCCTAGGATGCTTCTATATTATTCACGAAGAACAGTAATAGTTCTAAGCATAAGTGTATTTATAGTATGTAGTTGCACAATGAGACAGTTAAGAAAAAGTGTCAGTTTCCTTGCATTAATGATCTTTTTGACCTGCTCTAGGGTGTCCATGTAATAATAATTTATGATTAGAGATTAGGATGTTTTGAAGATGGATTTTTTAACTCAATACGATCATTATGAGTTCTTGGTTATGTCTTTTAGGTTGACTAATGCTCGTGCAATATTCATGAAATTGATCAACCAGGTGTTCTTATCGTATACCGACTCTTATATGATTGCATTTATATATGAATTATTACTTCATTCTAAGAATGAGGTAGATTTTGTGAATATTTACGAATGGTACTTCAAAGTTTGTGTGATGAGAAATTGTATGTCTAGTTTACCAATTATGAATTTTTGTGGGATTCTATCTCTTATTGGGTCATGTGGTGACCACGGATGGTATTATGGTTGATCCGACAAAGACAATGATGATTTGTGATTAAGCTAGACCTACTTCCCCCAATAAAATTTGAGATTTCATTGGGTTGGTGATTTAATACTAGCATTTTATAGAGGTTTTCTCATCTATTGCAGCTTCTTTGAACAAGTTGACTCATAAGAATATTGTATTTTAGTACTCGAATGCTTGTGACAAGAGCTTCGTAAAGCTCAAGGAGTTGTTGACTTTGGCCCTTATTTTGACCTTGCTAAATGAGGGAATAGGTTTTATGATATTTTATGATGCTTCTGGTGTTGGTTTAAGAGTGGTGTTAATGTAGGAAGGTAAGGTAATTACTTATTCCTCCTATTAGTTGAAGACTAATGAGAGAAATTACCTAACCCATGACTTGGAGTTGGATGTTGTAGTGTTTGTGTTAAAGTTTTAGTGACATTACATATATGGAGTTCCTTGTGAGATTTATTGGATCATCATAGCCTTCAGTACTTTATCAATCAACGAGATCTTAATATGAGACATCAGCATTAGCGTGAGTTGCTTATGGATTTTGATCTCACTATTCTTTATTATTTGGGTAAAACTAATGTGGTTATGGATTCCTTGAGTCGAAAGTCAACTTGTATAGGGAGTTTAGCTCATTGCTTGACCCAAGAATGGCCTTTAACCTTAGAGCTTTAGTCATTATCAAACTAGATGGTTAAGCTAGATATTTCCATATTCGGACATATTGTAGCATTGGATGATGCTAGATCTTCTTTGTAAAGAAAATTCAAGCTCACTAATTTGATAATGATACTTTGAGCACAAACCAAGATAAGGTGTTGAGTGGTGAGGCTAAGGCGTCATTTCCTAACTCTGATTGTGTTTTAAGGATTGGTGTCTAAGTTTTTGTGGTAAGTGTTGGTTGATGGGTGATGTTGATTTTGGGGGAGACATTACTGCAAATATTCTATGCATCTAGAATGACCATGATGTATCATTAGTTAAGAAATATTACTTGTGGTATATTATGGAGAAGGATGTAGTAGACTTTGTAGCTTGTTTCTTCTGTTGTCAACAGGTAAAGGCCGAACATCTTAGGTCGGGTGGTTCGATTCAGAAATTACCCATTCCTTAGAGGAATTGGGAGAGAATCACTATAGACTTCATAATTAGGTTGCCTCGTACCTCTCATGGTTCTGAAAACATTGGGTACATTGTGGATAAGTTGACCAAATCGGCCAATTTCTTACCTATTTAGATTTTCTTCAATATGAAGAGGTTGATTCATATCTATGTTTCCGAGATCCTTCATTTTTATTGGATACCCATATTTCTTATTTTAGATTGAGGCTTGGTATTAAAATCTACCTCCTAGCTGATATTTCTTGAGAAGTTGGGTACTTATGTTAACCTTTGCACAAGTTTCCACCTCTAGACCAATGATCAATCAGAGCAAACTATTCAACTTTTAGAGGATATGCTCTGTAATGACATAAATTTAGTTGATTTTCTCTTTTATTTATTTTTACCATTTCCCCTTCCCCATAGTTGCTACATATTAATTTTGGAGTGTGGGTATGGTTGGCAAGGTTACCAAGGACTTTGGGAAGGTTTTGGGTGAGTTTGAGGTTATTTTGAAACTTTAAGAGCCAATAGTTGACTTTGGACAATATTTCTAGATCCGAGTCCCAGATAGTAAAATGGACTATGGCCGCTGATCCAAAATGTCAAATTTGGGTTTGTATCAGGGTTAGTTTGGATTTAGAGATCTTATATCACACTTCGACCTTTTGTTTAGAAATCATGAAAATGGTATCCCAAGGGTTAATTTGTTAAAAACAATCCTTTTTAAAAAATCAAACATCGTCATTGAGTCCAATGCATAGAAAATAGCCGAGTAACATATAAGGTGTATTTTTGTCTGGTCTAAAATGAATTCTAAGGGTATGTTCGAAGTATTTCAAAAACTTAGAATAAATAGCAGTTGCAAACTAGATACTCCATCACAAACACGTAGTAGAAGGTTCTTCCACATCGTTATCGTGAAGGGAGAACTGCGATCGTGAATGATTAGTGGTCTGGGTCATGTTGAGTTCTAGATCAGAATGCAACAAGTCGTAAACGAGAATATCCAAAACTGTAGTCCTTCATGAATGGAAAGGCCAATATTTTTATGGTCAAACTTTGACTTTTGAGATTGAAAGACTAGGTCCTAGATTGCAAGGTACTGTTTACTGAACAACACATAAGGTCCATTTTCATGTTTTTACTCCATTTTTGGAACTTTAAGTTTTGATATTGGGAGATTCTTGAGGCTTTCTTCTTCATTTGGGCTTGGGTAAGCTTCAAAACATTATTTACATTATTTTCGTCCTTTATATTATAAAAAAAGTATAAATCATGATTTCGAAATAGATATTCGGAGTTTTACTAATAAAGATTGAAATGGGTTTTCTTTGATTTTGACCTCATTTTAAACCTATTTTGGGTTTTCTCGTGGGGACTCCTACAATCATTGGAAATGTGTTTTAAAACAAAAATTCAATTTTACCTTTTCATATTCAAACTGATTCTACGAACCCATTTTGGATCTGGCACAAATATGGGTAATATATGTATCATTAGATTTCTTTTAATGTGTAGATACTATATTTGAAAGTTTTAGCTAATTTTGAGGCCTTTCGTAAAGGGAAAGCATGTTGAAGAATTTTAGACTAGGATTTATTCAATTTGAGGTAGGTTATGGCTTAATTTCTTTCAGATTGAGCTGGTTAAGTAAAACATGCTATGCATGGGGAAAATAACTATGGAGTTTATATTTTAAGATTATTCTTACTGTTGTAGTCCCGTGTGGTGGCTTATATCCTATTATGGTTAGTTTGTGATATCTTATATTGTGTGTTACCTATGTTGTGGCTTTATTTAACATCATTGATCTTATCTGTGAATTTATATGCCTTTATACTTTGATATAATGCCCGTGCGAGGGCTTGAATAGATGGTTATAGGATTTTAAAGCATTTATTGCCGTTGTTATGAATGAAATACCTATGTTTAGGGTTGATATGATATTAATGAAGCCTTACATACATTTTTATTCCCAATCATTCCTGTGCTAAGTTGATTTTCTAAGCTCACTTATACAAGTATTTGAATGGATTGGAGATCTTCATACTCACTGATTGTGAGCATTACATCCTTATTTCATACATACATTCATGAGATATAGGTACAATTAAGAAAACATGTTTTGAAAATAAAATAAGACACATTATAAAATGCCTATACCAAGGGATGTACTGGTAAGGTTTATTCGAGATTGAGATTAACAGACTTGAGATAGTATATGGGTTACAAACCCCACATGGGTCCTATTTTAGAAGCACTGAGGCTTGATAGGTGTATACAGAGGGTTATGTGATAACCCTCAACAATTCACATCATCATCAATATTGCATCACTTCTATATATGCATCTTTAATTTTGCTTGTACGTTTCTTTGTTGTGTATTTATTCCCATAATCTATTGGATTACGTGTTTCGTTCAATTTTTGTACTTATATTAGAACTGTTAGTTGAGATGGTATGTGCTACCACATTGAAATTTTTTGTTTGCAGGTGAAGTGCTCTTAGTTTATTCCTTTATTTATCTTATTTTCTAATTTACTCAGTTGGCCTATGATACAGACTGAGTACAAGTAAACTGTACTAATCCTTACCGTACCCTTTAGATGCAGATCCTAGAATGAATCCTACACAAAATGGCTGAATTAGTACGTTAGATAGTTGGTGACTCAAGGTACTAGCATACTCTTGGCCTCCATAGTCATTTCCAAGCCTCATCCTATTTTTATTTTTCTTTAGTTATTTTGGAGGCAAATGTTATATTACAGGTTCAGTTGTATTACTAAATACTCTGTATATTATTAAATGCTTTATACTTATGATACTAGGTTTTAGGATTGGTTTTATGTAATTCTTTTAGAATTCCCTTTTTCTTTATGTTTTAGGGCCTAAACTTCATTTTAGAAGTCTTATCATAATATTTTTTATTGTTGTTTCCAAATTTTCTTAAGTCTTGTAATTTTTCCTTACTTATCAAGGGTAGGATGCGATTTGTGCTACCATGGCTCCAAGTTTTGGGTTATGAAAAACGGGTATCAGAGTATCTAAGTTCACGGGTCTCGTACGTATTGTCTAGTAGAGTCTCATGGATCTGTATGTAGATGTCCATATCTATCTTTGAGAATCTACAAGATATCTTTAGGAATGACTTCTGTATATTGATTCCTGTGTCGTGTGGGTTATTCTCACACAATGTTTTATATTGTGGTTCACTCTTTTATGTTTAGATGGTGAGAAATAGATTTTGAAAGGCTAGAGATACAGAGCCAACACTGAGGAGGGATCTCAAACTAGAAGATGATGTAGGGGTCATGGACAGCCCCAAGGTAGAGGATAGGAATGTCATGATCCAAACTAGGGCTTAGCCGTTACGGGCATCCCAAGTCCGCCGGGGACAGGGGACCAACCCCTTTGCCTAACAATAAAGAACGAACACAAACACATGAAACTAGATGAGTTCTGAACATATAAGATGATAAAGTAAATAGTGACTCAAAAGTCTTTGAAAGTCAACAACCAAAATAGTCCACAGTAATCCACAAAACCTCATACCATCCAACAACCTACATTGGGACATGCCTCCGACTCTGGCAATGACAATGACAATGATAATGATAATGTGAAGTCTTTAATAGAAATTCGTAGAAGGAAACTGATGCAATGATCAAGTATTTCAAAGAATGAAAGGTCACTACTTCACTGTAAACGACCAACAAACAAAACTGATCCACCTAACACTATGCAGGAAAAGTACAAACCTTCGGACCTTGCATTGCATGGGGATATATCATCCGGAGAAGGTTAGTGGGTTGGGCACTAGCATTTAAGTAAGGGGTATGGGTTAAAGTAATTCCGTGATTAGAAGTTCAAAATTCATCAATAATCCAATGCACACGATCACATGCATATAGATATGTATAGTCCAAATGGTGGATGAGGTACAAGTGTGCAGCATAACTGTTAGAATAAGGCACCCACAGGCTATATGGGTCCAACTATCCCATAGCTGAAAGGTCCTAGTGCATGTGGCCACACAAATTAGAGAATAATCACATATGCATATGAAATATGGGGGATTCAAACCTCCCGACATATATAAGGAGTGACTTCAGCACTTGGACAAATAATATTGGGGACTTGAACCACCCAGTCATTTAGACCCCATATCGGCAATTGTAGTTTTCAGTAGTGGCCTATCAGGACCTCCAATTGTTTTGAAGAGCTAAATAACCCTCATTATATCCCAATTAAAACACTTTTCATACATTCCCAATCATCAAGCAAAGAGTCATACCTTATAGTATTTTCATGTGGTATCTCCATACCGACTATAACTTGTAAGCACATGCCACTTTACCAAATTAATCAATTTTCAAATGGGACTCTAACCCAATTATCTAATGAGACTCCAAAGTTCCACATAGGAACTAAACCATATAGCTAAGTGGGACTCTAACCCAACTGTCCAATGGGAATCCAAAGTCCCATGTAGTAACCAATTTTTCTAGCCAATTGGGACTCTAACCCCTCGTCCAATAGGACACTGAAGTTTTATATTCCTATTCAATTCATGTCCATAAATACCTTTTTAATGTCAATTCATGTTCCATTACTCTTTCATAATGTGCAAGGTTCCAAAATACTTTTCAATATGTATATTTTCACGTTCAAAACTAATTCCACAACATTGTGTTGAGGTTATTGAAAGCTTCAAATCATTAACTCATCAAAATTGGATAAAAGAACATTACCCATTCAATTCACAGACCAACGCATCCAATTGGATTCAAAACCACCATTTAAAACATAAACAATGCATTTGTAAACATTAAAACATCACATAAACAAAAATCATTAAAAATCCTCAAACCATATCCAAAAACCAACCATTAAACAACCTAAGAAACCATTTAAGTACGTGCTTTTAATAAAATAAGGTTTGGGGAAAGAGGTACAAGCCTGAAAGGATCTCAATTTTAGAGCAAAGTTGCCTTTGGAAAATCTAGACAATCAACTTTGAGAAAACCCTAATGCTCTTGCTTAAGGAAATTTGTGGTAAGAGAGAAGTTATTTTTGTGTATTATCGATGGGAATGGGGTCCCAATAATGTCTTAAAGTCATGGGTTATGTTTAGAGAAAAATGGAAATATCCAAAAATACCCTTAAGTTAAAAGTTAAAAATTTATCGCTAGTGACTACGGGTCACTATACGACTCATAAGGACTCACTGCGACTCGTAAGGTCCGAGTCATCATCAAGATAGAAACTTTTAGGAACACACTGGTCACCTTACGATTGGCACCTTACAACTCGTATAGAGTCATTATGACTCGTTGAGTCTAGTCGTACTTATGGCAAAACCCTTTGGACATCATATTGGTTTGGCTATGAAAGGGGACTATACGTGTAATATCCCAAACTTTCTTTAAGTAAAATCTATTCTCCTAAAGAGTTATTGATGACTTCCTCAATGATTAATATTAGTATTTCAATACCTCAGTCTATGAAATATTTCCAAATTATGTCGTACACTCGGTCTTGCATCCGCAATTAATACAGCTTTCACAAAATTCATGATAAGTTACCTCATGATACCCAGTCATCCATTAACTTCTGTGTATAATACTCTATAGTCTAAGTTCATCTATTCAGACCAAGTACAGTTCAGTCTTACACGCCCAGTATTCAGCTATCAGCTATCTAGTTAATCAGATGAGTAGTACATTTATGCACTCGTGTTCAGCACCCATGTGAATCTTTTCAGTAATCTTAGTTGCAGTTCAAGAGGCTTAGTCATTTCATCTTAAATGGTGTTCTTAAGCCTCAAATCATCTTACCGAACTTTAACCAAGTAATGATTTTCTCATTCAGCTGTATTATTTAGACAAGGCCAAGATTTCCTTGTGCCCTAAAGACGCTAGAACTCTATAGAAAGAGTGTTAGAGAAAAGGCTCCAGTCGACAAAAATCTTTCAGCATGAGTTAGTCCGTAAAACCAGTAATTTAGTTTAGCAGTCAGATGGACAAGTTCACATAGTTTAGGTTCCTATCCCTTCCATGTATACGTACTATCCAAAGTCTCATGGATATAACCATTCTAAGTTGAACCAACTAAATAGACGCAAGCTCAGGTCAGTTCATGTATCACTTTTCAGTTTCATATCTTAGTTATTCAGTTCAAACACAGTTCATAGGTTCCTTGTACATCGCTTCAACTTTCCCAACAGCGCATCCAAGTTAGTATTCTTTAAGGGACATAGTGTCCCAAGGGGGAGATACACTATAATCCCTCAAACTTTCATAACATGAGCATCCCATTCTCTCTTCATGTAATGAATCCAGTTTGGAGTAGGGGATACTCATAAGTTAACCCTCAAGTTCCAATCTAAGCCATGGGCCATGTATTTAAAGGCTCGATTAAGTTCACGATATACAGTTCATAGTATTTAGTTTATGCCTCACGTTCCAGACCCAGTTCATGTCATTCGTTATAAACTCAGATATGTTCTCATGTTCCTATTTATGCGTGTTCAATATTGGTGACTATGTGTATCGCAAGTTATCTCCCTTGAAGGGAGTGAAGCGGTTCGGCAAGAAGGTAAAGATCAGTCCCCTATATGTCGGTCCCTTAAAAAATTCTCAGTCGTTACGGCAAGATAGATCATAATCTCAAGTTACATTCAGATCTATCCTCAGTTCATCTATTTTTCCATGCCTCTTTGCTCAAGAAGTGTATAAGTGACCCGGCAGTTGTAGTCCCTATTCAGAGCATAGATGTTCAGAACAACCTCTCTTATGAAGAGATTCCAGTTGAAATTCTTGACTACCAGACTCGTAGACTGAGGAACAAAGAAGTCTCTCTAGTCAAAGTTCTTTGGCGAAATCAGTCCATTGAGGGAGCTACTTGGAAAGTAGAAACAAACATGTGGACCAAGGATCCTTACCTCTCCTCTGCTAATTCAGATATAGCTCAAGGTAACAGTTCTCCTTAAGCTTTTCAGTTATATGTTAAGATTTTAGTGACAAACTTGGTATCCAATTCGTGTTCAAAATTCCATTATAAACTTGGTATTAAGTACCATTGCATAGTAAGTCATGCATTTATTTATTAGTTCAATCCGGTATTCATGCATCAGATATACATGTTCAGTTTGATGAGAAACTCATCTTATCAGTAATTCAGTCATACAGTCATAATTCAGTTACTCATGTATCAAATATGTATGTTCAGTATGATATATATTAAGTTTATCAGTCATGTTAGTCATGAAGTCATGTTTTTGTCATTCATGTTCAGGATGTGCTTCAGTCTTTCGTTTCTCCCCTCTAAGTCAGCCTTATTCGAGGATGAATGTTCCCAAGGAGGAGATATTGTAATACCCCAAACTTTTTTAAGTCAAATCTAGCCTCTAGAAGAGTTATTAATGACTTCCTAAATTATTAATGTTTAAATCAGATAGAATTTCCCCAATTTTGACTTTTTATCAAGTGGTAAATTGAATTATATTTCCAACGATACCAATTTTTTCCAAATCCGGTATTGGAGTAAAAAGTTATGAATGTTTTATAGAGAACTGTTGGAACTGCCCAGAAGGAAGGTCAGGCCGACGAACCATCGAGCCAGTGATGGACCGTCACCCACGCCGTCGTGACTAAGGCAGTGACCCCGAATTCTGGTCAAGTGCGATGGATATGACCGACAGACCTTCGAGCTAGCGACGGACCGTCGCTACAAAGGTAGTGAGTCCCTATTCTGGACCAGGTGCGACGGTCAGAATGACAGACCGTCGAGCCCGCGATGCACCATTGCACGAGCCATCACAGATCCCGTTAAAAAAATTCTAAGCCATTTATAAAAGGGTATTTAGGTCTTTTCAACCCGTTTTAACCCCTAATTATATTAGACCAAGGCTCATAAGTTCATTATCCATCTACAACATAAAATTAGGGTTTTCTCTCAAAGATACTCCCCTAGAACAAGATCCAAATCATTCTTCAAGAAACTAAGAGATTCTAAGTTCTTTAAGTTCAAGAACTTCAAGAAACTCACAACCCAGGCATGTCATGTGTTTATTCATGGGTCCCTTTCACCCATGAAGCTCAAGAATCTCTTTTCAAAATCCAAGATTTATGTATTTATGAATGTTCATGATTTAAATTAAATTGAAATTCATGTTCATGATTTTGTGGGGTTTTGATTCATGTTTGAAATTACATATTCCAATGATTGACCCTATGATATGGTGATTTGCATAATAATCATGATAAACCCTAAAATTTACATGTTGATTGATATATCCATGATTATTAGATGTGTTGATGATTGTATAACCAAATCATTCTCAGCATGTGTTTGATTAAATGCCTATGTGAAGAAAAAGTGTCATACTAGTATGATAATATGAAATCCCCATTTATGTACAAGTTTATGCATGTCCAGTTTTTGATGAAATGTCTTAGTCAATGAATTATGGATAATGTGTAGCCATTGTTGTGCTTTAGAACTTGTTATTTATGAAATCTCCAACTTATTGTATTATGGATTGTGATGTTGGTCATGTATCCAAGGAAGTCATGCTTTGTCAGTTTCTTTCTATCGAGTCCTGGGAGTATTTGTACCCAAAATTTGGCTGTGTGCCTAGAATTAGTGCATGTTTTTCAAGATACTCTCAGTCAAGCCAAGAGTCATAGAATTCAGTTAGTCTCATGATTTAGGAAAGCTCAGTAATCTCTGTAGTATTTCGTCAGTCAACGAAACTCAGTTAACTCAGTCCAGTTCAGTTCAGTTAATCATGTTCAGTGTCTATTCATATGGGAGTAGAAATTAGCACCGAGTGAACTCAAGGATGGGAACCCACCTATTATACGAGGGTGTGATTCTTAGAAGCCATCCTTGCGTTCCAGAACTACGAAGCCAGTGTAGGTTGAGACATCATAGCCTATTATAAGAGGGCAGATGAGGTGCCTTAACCTGTTATATGAGGGTTCCCACCATTCTCCCTAAAGTTACCTATTATATGAGGGTTACTCACAGATTGTCCTTACCATTGGTGCGATATTGACACCCTTCCAATTGGGGTTACAGATTGGACCCCAACTCACCTATATTGTGATTATTTGGGGCACGTCAGTTAGATAACTACTTTCCATAGTTTCAGTTATAGAATAAGGACTGTCAGATCAACCATTTGTCTCAGTAATAGAACTCACCTAGTTCTACAAAATTTAGGACTGTCAGATATAGTTAACTCAGAACAGTACAAAACTCAGCTAGTTCTATCAGAACAAAGACTGTCAGATACAGTCGCTCAATATTAGTTATATCAGTTATAAAAGTTCTCTAAGTTATATCAGTTATGTCAGTTATCAGTAACTCATATTACCAGTAATCAGTTTTAGGACTGTCAAATACTGTCAATCAGAGCAGTTCTTCATAATCAGAACTGTTAGAGACAATTATTTCTCTATCAGTAATATACCATCAGTTCCCCAGTATTCAATAGACTCAGTTATTAGTATTAGTAAACTCAGATGTTAGTAAATCAGTACTCAGAACTCTGTACCCAGTGTCAGTATAGTCTCAGTTACAGTTACTTGTTCATGCATGTATTCTCATGTTTATGTTATATAGTCATTTAGTATTGTTCATTCATTTGAACCCTTGCATTCTGCCTACCTCACATGCATACCAGTACATTCAATCGTACTGATGCATTTGCGCTATGTTGTTTTACTTTATGCCATAGGTTCAGAAGCACGAGCTCCAGAGCATCAGTAGCATTCCATTATCTAGCAGTTAGAGTTAGCAGTAAGTCCTCATCCTTCAAAGGCATGATCATTACTTTATCATTTAGTACTTAGTTCATTTAAGTAGTTGGAGTTAGTTGGGGACATGTCCCATCAACTCCTTATTCAGATAGTTAGATGCTTTAGGACTATAGTATATTCAGACAGTTTATTTTAGTTTTGGGTATTTCTATACCCCGTTTAACCATTATTTTATCAGATTTTATGTTTTAGACTTAAACATTATGGCCTTACAACTTATGTTTCCGTATTTATATACATATATTATGTAATGTTCAGGTATAAATATTAGTAATGGGTTATCTTGTGGTCCTTCGGGGTCATGAGCACTGCGTAGCATTTCGAGTACCAGATCTAAGGCGTTACAAACTTGGTATCAGAGCCTAAGGTTCAACAGCGTCCTAGGAAGTCTGAAAAGCCGTATCTAGTAGAGTCTTGTACATGTGTGTGTTTTTCAACACGCTTATGTGCAGGGGGCTATGAGATGTTTTAGGAACAGTTTCCCTTCTTTAAGTATTCATTTCATGCGAGTGAGCATTAGCTCAAATTGAACTCTCAGTCTAATTCGCTTCTTTCTTTCATTACTGAACATGTCTCCCAAAAGGACTAATGAAAGAAGGACCAAGAACCAGTCATTACTTCCACCCGTCCAAGCAGATTCCCTGGATGAGTATATCTTTTATTGCAAATTTAGAATTGACTCTCTTACTATATCCTATTCAGTAGTAGTTCAGAGTAATCAGCAGACCATAGTCCCACCCATGCACGTGATTCGTGCCCAGTAGACCGAGGTAGGACATAGTATAAAAAAATAAAGAAAAAAAGAAAATAAGATAGCTAGGACAGGTAGCTTCAATTTCAACCAACCTAAGTCAGAGGGTGGTAACCTCGCTCAGTTCTACCCAAAGTTTTCAGTTCAAGTTCCTTTCTTGGCCAGTACTCTAGTCCCTAAATCAGAGATAAGATGCCAGGTCCTAAACCTTAGGGCAGTATTAGTAGTTCCATAAGAAATCCCCTTTGTTAGACTTGTGGTAAGTATTATAAGGGCATATGCAGAGCCGACAGTGATGTGTGTTTCGGATATGGCGAGTCATGTCACAAAGTTCGATACTATCTAAGGCCCGATCCTCAAAGACAACATAATCATTATTTTGCTCGGTTCGGTCGCCCGAATCGGCAGGGTGCCTACTTCAGCTCCATCAGTGAGAAATGCCCAAATAGATTCCATGCTCTTTAACCCCGACAGAATCAGGAAAGTCCTTCTAATACGATCACTGGTATGTTATAGATCTTTCATTTACATGTTTATGTCTCATCAGATCTATGAACTTCTCTTCTTTTTTGACTCTTTGTATGTCAGTCAACGTTGAGGTCAGACTAAGTGTTAGCAGGACCTTTCTTAGTCTCCACCTTAGTGGGTAAGTCTATCATAGCCCGATAGATATGTAGGCACTGTTTGGTTATGAAAGGTCAGAAAGAGTCAGGCCTTCAGATTCCAGTAGTAGTGTCATCATGTATAGGAAAGCAGTAAGAGAAAGACAAATCCCGACCCATCCTTATCTCAGTGTAAAGTTTCGTACTTCAGTTAGCATGATGCCTTCACATGTTTTACTTCTCCGTTACATGAACCCATCTTATATTCACATATTTTTTATGGAATCATGTATGATTCTATTACCAACATAAGGAGTTCAGTTATACTCCTCTCAGCAATCCAAGTCAGGACCCATGAATGCAGAAAACTCCAAACTCCGGTCATGAAGCTCATGACTCATGTTCACATGTCATGCTTTACAGTATACTCAACTTCCATGACTCATGATACGCTCCTACTGGTCAGTTAAATCCAGGATATGTCATGTATCCACTATATCCTTAGTTCAGACCTTGTAGATAAATCTAAGGTATTGATATTATATTCCTCAGGCCTCAGCCATGTGTCAAGTTTAGTTAGTATCCATTCATGCTTTAGGTCCTCCTAATTTAACCCTTCAGTAATCTCTCTTTGTGAAAATAGTTTAGTGATGAGTATTTTCTTAGAAGGGAGAGAGTAAATATTTTATATTAAGAGAATATTGTTGAATGCTTATGTTACCCAGGGGTGTAGTAATGAAGATAGGCTTGAATGTCATATTAAGTGTGCAAGTAAAGGGATAAAAAAAGGTTGTAATTAGAAGTTGGTAATGTACAGAGTGAGAGTACACTTCTAGATCCTCGACTTTTGTCAGTCTTCATTGCGTAACTATCAAAAATCAGTTGCCATCTCAGTTACACTTTCAACATTTAGTACACAGAAATTAATGTTCAGTCTTAAAATTCAGTGCTTCAGTATCATTCTAAACCACAGTTATCAATGTTCAGTTATCAGAACCCGGTATTTAGTTCCAGTATAAATCCTAGTTATAGTGTTAGCTTCAGTTCAAAAATCAGATATGAATCTCAAATCAGTTCAAGGTTTGGTTGACCATAGCATACAATTGTAATATACTTAGTTATTAGTATTTCAGTACCTCAGTCTATGAAAATTTTCCAAATCATGTCGTACTCTCAATATTGCATCCGTAATTAATACAACTTTCACAAAATTCATGCTCAGTTACTTCATGATACCCAGTCAGCCATTAACTTCTGTGTATAATACTCTATAGTATTAGTTAAGATATTCAAACAAAGTAGAGTTCAGTCTTACACGCCTAGTATTCAGCTATTAACTATCCAGTTAATCAGATAAGTAGTAAGTTTATGCACGTGTGTTCAACACCCATGTGAATCTTTTCAGTAATCTTAGTTGCAGTGCAAGAGGCTTAGTCATTTCATCTTAAATAGTGTTTGTAGGCCTCAACTCATCTTATCGAACTTTAGCCATGTAATGATTTTCTCATTCAGTTGTCTTATTTAGACAAGGCCAAGATTTCCTTGTGCCCTAAAGCTACTAGAACTCTATAGAAAGAGTGTTAGAGAAAAGGCTCCAGTCAACTATAATCTTTTAGCATAAGTTAGTCCGTAAAACCAGTAATTCATTTTAGTAGTTAGACGGATAAGTTTGCATTGTTTTGGTTCCTGTCCCTTCTTTCTAGACGTACTATCTGAAGTGTCATGGATATAACTATTCTAAGGTGAACCAACTAAATAGACACAGGCTCAACTCAGTTCATGTATCATGTTTCAGTTTCAGATCCTTGTTATTCAGTTAAGACTCAGTTCGTTGATGCCTTGTGCATCGCTTCAGCTTCCCCAGTAGCTCATCCAAGTTAGTATTCTTAGAGGGAGATAGTATCCCAAGGGGGAGATACACTATAATCCGCCAAAATTTCATAACATGAGCATCCCATTCTCTCTTCATATAATGAATACAGTTTGGAGTAAGGGAAACTCATAAGTTAACCCTTAAGTTCCAATATCATCCATGAGCCATGTATTTAGAGGCTCAATTCAATTCATGATATTCAGTTCTCAGTATTCAGTTCATGCATCACGTTCTGGACTCAGTTCTTGTCATCTGTTACAGACTTAACTATGTTCTCATGTTGCTATTTATGCGTGTTCAAGATTGGTGACTACGTGTATTGCAAGATCTCTCCCATGAAGGGAGTGAAACGGTTCGTCAAGAAGGGAAATCTCAGTCCCCTATATGTCTGTCCTTTCAAAATTTTTTAATCGTTTTAGCAAGATAGGTCATAATTTCGAGTTGCCTTCAGATCTATCGTCAGTTTATCTAGTTTTCCATGTCTCTTCGCTCAAGAAGTATATAGGTGACCCAACAATTATAGTCCCTATTCATAGCATAGATGTTCATAACAACCTCTTTTATGAAGAGATTCTAATCGAAATTCTGGACTACTAGATTCGTTGACTGAGGAACAAAGAAATCCCCCTAGTCAAAGTTCTTTGGCGGAATCAGTCCATTGAGGGAGATACTTGGGAAACAGAAACAGACATGCGGACCAAGAATCCTCACCTCTTCTCTGCCAACTCAAATATAGCTCAAGGTAACAATTCTCCTTAAGCTTTTTAGTTACATGTTAAGATTTTAGTGACAAGCCTGGTATCTTTGTGTTCAGAATTCCATTATAAACTTGGTATTAAGTACCATTGCATAGTAAATCATAAATTCATGTGTCAGTTCAGTCAGGTATTCATGCATCAGATATGCATGTTCAGTTTGATGAGAAACTCATCTTATCAGTATTTTAGTCATGCAGTCATAACTCAGTTACTCATGCATAATATATGCATGTTCAGTATGATATATATTAGTTTATCAGTCATGTTAGTCATAGAGTCATGTTTCAGTCATTCATGTTCAGGATGTGTTTTAGTCTTTCATTTCTCCTCTCTCAGTCAGCCCCATTCGAGGATGAATTTTCACAAAGGAGAAGATATTATAATACCCCAAACTTTCTTTAATTCAAATCTAGTCTCCAGAAGAGTTATTGATGACTTCCTAAATGGTTAATATTTAAATCAGATATAATTTCCCCAATTTTGACTTTTTATCATGTGGGAAATTGAATTAAATTTCTACCAATTCCAATTTTGTCCAAATCCAGTATTGGAGTAAAAAGTTGTGGACGCATTACAGAGAGCTGTCGGAACTGCCCAGAAGTGACGGTCAGGCCAACGGACCATCGAGCCACCGATGGACTATCGCCTAAGACGTCGTGACTAAGGCAGTAAGCCCAACTTCTAGTCAAGTGCGACGGCTAGGATCGATGGACTATCGAGCTAGTGATGAACCGTCACCTAAGCCATCGCTACTAAGTTAGTGAGTCCCTATTCTGGCCCAGGTGCAACGCTCAGAATGACAGACTATCGAGCCAGCGACGGACCGTCGCATGAGCCATCGCAGATCCCGTTCATCAAATTCTAAGCCATTTTAAAAAGGGTATTTGAGTCTTTTCCACCCGTTTTAACCCCAAATTATATCAGATCAAGGCTCATAAGTTCATTATCCATCTAAAATATCAAATTAGGGTTTTCACTCATAGATAATCCCCAAGAACAAGATCCAAATCATTCTTTAAGAAACTAACAGATTCCAAGTTCTTCAAGTCCAAGAACTTCAACAAACTCACAACCCAAGTTTGTCATGTGTTGATTCATGGGTCCCTTTAATCCATGAAGCTCAAGAATCTCTTTTCAAAATCCAAAATTTGTGTATTTATGAATGTTCATGATTTAAATTGAATTGAAATTCATGTACATGATGTTGTGGGATTTTTATTCATGTTTGAAATTACATATTACAATGATTGACGCTAGGATGTGGTGATTTGCATAATAATCATGATAAACCCTTAAATTTACACGTTGATTGATGTATCCATGATTATTAGATGTGTTGATGATTATATAACCAAAGCATGCTCCCCATGTGTTCGATTAAATGACCATGTGAAGGAAAAGTGTCATACTAGTATGATAATATGAAATCCCCATTTATGTACAAGTTTATGCATGTCCAGTGTTTGACGAAATGTCTTAGCCAATGAATTATGGATATATGTGTAGCCATTGTGGTGTTTTAGAACTTGTACTTCATGAAATCTCCAACTTATTGTATTGTTGATTGTAATGTTGGTCGTGTATCCAAGAAAGTCATGCTTTGTCAGTTTCCTTCTATCGAGTCCTGGGGGTTCTTGTACCTGAAAATTTAGTTGTGTGCCTAGAATCAGTGTCATGTTTTCAAGATACTCTTAGTAAAGCCATAATCCATAGAATTCAGTCAGTCTCATGACTCTGGAAAACTCAGTAATCTCAGTAGTATTCCATCAGTTAACGGAACTCAGTTAACTCAGTCCAGTTCAGTTAAGTTAATCATGTTCATTGTCTATTCACATGAGAGTAGAAATTAGCATCAAGTGAACCCAAGGATTGGAATCCACCTATTATATGAGGGTGTGATACTTAGAAGAAATCATTGTGTTCCAGAACTACGTATCCAACATAGGTTGAGACATCTGATAATGCTCAACTTACACATTAATTTAGTACAAGACGGTCGTTGTCAATATATTTACCCAACTTTGGAGTCGGGATCGAATCCACGAGGAACAATGTTAGTGGCTATTAAACTAATTTGAAACTATAGCTATAAGTTGAATGCAAACAAATGTACGAACAGATAAAATGGGTTTTTTTGATGATCAAACAATAATTAAAGTTTCAACTTTCTTCAGAACTCAAAGCTTAAACTGCATTATTTCAAATCAATGATATAGAGAAATTAGAGTTGTGATCACTATGATTAGTAAACCTCCATTGAATAATAGTTGTAGTATTGGTTTCTCGTGACATATGGAAAACACCAATTTATCATTTTCGATAATCCATCTAAGTGTTTCTCAACATACCTAGATGTTGAACTCCCTAATTCTCTCAAACTTAGGAAAGCATTCTATTCATACTGATTTTATCTCGAGTTGATCAATCTTGTTACAACATTAATCATTAGATGAGAACTTAACCTTCCCAAATCCTCATTGATAATTCGCTACCTTTAGTTTATTTCTCAGTTCGAGCAAATCAACATAAGGCGAGATCTATTATTTGCAACCAATAAATAACAATCACAACAAAGGAATTATCAAATTGTCTCCACAATCACTCAAACCCTAACCAACTATTAAATCCATGGGGGAATAATCATAGATCCCACAACTCTAGTTGTGGGTTTTAGTTCCACATGAGAAAGAAAGATATAGCAACAATTATAATCATCATTCAAAGTAATTAAACTTACAAAAGATAGAAGTCTGAAGTTGATTCTCTTCTAAGTTCAAGAGAAAATTTCCATAACCAAATCAAAGAGTTGAAAATTGAATTCTTAGTTTTGAGCCCCCAAAGAGGGGTGAACTCCTTTGGAATAAGTTCCAGCCATTTCAAGATGATCAAGATGCTGAATGAAAACCCTAGAACTTGTCCTTAAATACTTTAGCCTAATTATGAAACAAAATCACAGATCACAACTTTTTTCTTGGACAGATGATGTCTTGGGTGATGGCTTATCAGGAGTCTGACGACTTATCAGGAATGTCGTCAGCTTCTCTTCACTTTTAACAATCTCTGCCTTAGATTGACGAAGAGTTGTGATGACTTATCATACCTTTGATGACTTATCACGGATGTCGGCATATCTTCACTTCAATTTCTCAAGTACTGCCCAAGCCTGACAGCGAGCCTGACGGCTTATCACAACTCTGACGGCTTATCATAGATGTCATCACGTATTCCAGCTGAAGTCAATTCTCTGTCTAAGGCTGATGGTACTTCTGATAACTTATAACAAGGATGACAACTTATCAGACAAGTCTTCAGCCATACTTCCATCTGTACTTACTCAGAAATCAACTTTTTTACATCTGTTGTTGCTTGTTCTCTTGCATCTTGACTGTTACTGCAATATCAAAGAGAAGACAATAAAAAACAACAAAAAGTTGCTTAAGAGTTTGATATTATTCTCAGTTAAAAGCCTC